>CM069437.1:63760434-65235696 GCA_035610365.1 Aquatica leii
GATTACGCCGGTCCACTTAAAATTAAAGAAAGTCGCGGACGCGGAAGAAAACGTGAATCAAAGATTTATATTGTTTTATTTGTATGCTTGGCTACAAAGGCGATCCACACAGAACTCGTGCCAGGCGCAACTTCTGAATCATTTTTAAACACTCTTAAACGTTTTATTACAAGGCGTGGAATGATTGCAAATCTATATTCTGATAACAGAACTACTTTTGTAGGAGCCTATCGTGAATTAATGGAATTATTTAGATCAAATTCATTTACAAATATCATACAATTTTACTCCACCACGAGCTTTACATTTTGGAGGGCTGTGGGAAGCAGTTGTGAAAACGGTAAAATATCATTTAAATAGAGTTGTTAGAGATACATTATTGACATATAAGAAGCTTTATACTTTTTTTAGCACAAATTGAAGCATGCATTAACTCTCGACTACTTTTCCGCCATATCCAACGATCTAAATGATCTCTCCGTTCTAACTCCTGCGCATTTTCTCATTGGAGATTCGCTGGTTATCTCAATTGAAGAAGATGTCACCAATCTTCCAACCAATCGTCTTATACGTTGGCAACACATTTGCAAAATCCAACAACATTTTTGGAAGCGTTGGTGAACAGATCATTTAACGGAATTACATCCTTGAAGCAAATAGCATCGCACGGACACGCAACCAGTAGTAGACACAATGGTTCTTCTACGCGACGAACAACTTTCACCTAACCAATGGGCATTAGAAAGAATAGTAGAATTATATAAAGAAAATGATGAGTTAGTGCGAGTAGTGTCAGCTAAAACAAATAATCGTATCTTCAAACGTGCAGTAACTAAATTGTGTTTGTTACCAATAAATTAGTGTTTTAGTAATTTGATTAAATTTTATATTTTTTTATTAACTTTATGTATTCAGGATAATATAAGAATGTAACCTTTTTAATTTTCTTTGTTTTGTTTGTTTAGAAGTTTAATTAAGGTCAATTTTTTTTATGTTTTGAATGGCAAACCTTTCAAGATGTGGCATGTCGGCGCCTTTACGCTAATATTTAAGTAGCAGGTTATTTAACAGCACCCATTTTTGCGCCAGCTGCTGTTCTGTAGGTACTGACCGTTTGTACGAACTCTACTGAAGTAGTGATTTAAGATGATAAAATTAAAATTATCATAACTGCAAGAAATCTTTTATTTTTAACACATACGAGCCAAAACATATTATCTTGGTCTTCTCCTACCAAATATTTGAAGTTGTGACAAAAAATCTGTTAAGAAAAATACCTTAGAAATAAATGAATTGAAGGAATATGCAAAAAAAACGTAACATAAGCATGAGCATCAAAAAATTATTCTCATATGAAACTTAGAATCAGCAAAAGATAAAATCTAAACTACTCTAAAATAAACAAAGCGTACTTAAAATTATAACAAGATAACGTTACAATCCAAATTTTTACAACTGAAACAAAATATTAATGGCTAACGTATCTAAACAATTAAAATGCAATCTAAATTTATACCACATCAATAATAAATTTAAGTAAATTCGAGTACATTTGTACTTAATAAATACTTTTAGAATGAATTTAAAAATGTTAAATAACTTCAAAATTGCAATGCAAAATTGTGTTAAAATGCCAATAATAAAAATGAACTGATTGTCAATATATATATATAACTAACAAAAATACCAGATCCTTCACAAAATACTTAAAATAAAGATTATGGATTACAAGCAACAATTATTGCTAAATTAAAATAATTATACAGGGTTATTCACGCTATACGACTTAGAATGTTGTAGTCAAATTACGATACTTTCACTTTTGGGATATATAAAACTCTATTACGGTTACTAAAGAAAAATGAAAAGAATAAAACTATAATTTTGAACTGAGAAGAATGGAAGGATTTAAATTTAATATTTTATTGAGACAATTTATAGAAAAATTATTAGAAATTATATTTATTTCAAAAAGCACTAATGAGTTAAAAAGAAATCCTCTATTGCAAACACGCAAAATTTTGATATTCAAATCTGAAGAAAATGAAGGTCTCGAACTTAAAATATAGTTAGAAAAAGCAGAGTTGTGCTATAAATATTTGTATGTACATACTTAAGCTAGTTTTGAATTTTTACTTGTTTGACCAGTAGGTATATAAAAAATTACAAAAAAAAAACAAGTAATTGTATATACTCCATATTTATGTAAAATTGGTATTTGATACTTATTATTAACTAAAAATAATTTAATGGGGCTGTGTCGAAAATCAAATGTTTTTCAAAAATTTTTAGCAAACATTGAAAACAGTGACCAAAGTATGAGAAAGATCTAAACACCAGTTCATTATTAGTAAGAAAATTGATTAAATTTTTGAATAAATTTTTTATACAAATTCTATAAAAACTGCTATTAATTAATTGATTAGGATAATAATTACTTAAAACAAAATTGATTTATAATTTTGTGTTTCTTAGCAAAGTGAGACGCAGACGAAGGTGTAGAAATAGTCTATTAGAGTACGAACAAAAAGCAGCAGTTTCATGAAAAAAAAGATGACACGAAAAATTATGCAATCTGTATAAGGTTTACGAAAAATATCAAAATTAAATTTTTTGTTAAGTCGTGAAATTTTAAGATCTAAATAGGACAAAGTGATTGATTCAATATCTAAATTAAATTTTATTTTTGCGTGAATAGAATTAACAAAGTTATTTAATTCTTCAGTGGTATACCGTTAAAAAAACTAGGCAAACATCAAAAAGAAAATTTGGGAGTAGAAGGATTCATAATTTAAAAATAAAATTTATTAGGTTTAATACAATTTTGCAAAGATGATTAAAATAAAGAAAAAGAGAGATTTGGATCTTTTGGCAAAACGTTTAAAAAATTCAAAACTTTATCATCATAATTAATCTTATTTAAAACAACTACACAGTTACCTTTATCTGCTTTTGTGACAACTAAATTATTAGTTTTATCTTAGATCTTTAATTTTTACATGTTTTATAAATAGAATCCAAATTTTTATTAAAAGTATAATTACTTAAAACTCTTTTTTTTATTCTTACAATATCAGCTACTGGTAATTCTACAGAGTTCATAACTTTTTCAACATTAACAGCTAAAAATTCAAGATGTTCACAGATTAAATTACTTAAATTCATAAGCTTAGTGTGAAAAATAGAATTAACATTATGAAGATTGGATGGTGAAGATGAAAGAATATAGCGTTGAAGATCGCGTGACTGTAAAAATCGTAAATTGTTTAATTTTTTACAAAGGTTGTTATAAATAAAACAAATAATTAATAAAATTACGTTTTATTTTAATAAATTATTTAAAAAACGCTTATTTTTCTCAGAAGCCTTTTGAAGACGTTCTCTAGTTTTAGTTGTTTTTCTTTATCACGAGCTAAAGCGTTTTGATCAACGTCAAATTCTTCAGGCGGCGGGGACTCGTTAGTTACATTTTGTGGCATCTCTTTACCGAATACAATAAAATACGGAGACCTGTGCTGTCATAGACCTGGGTTTTCATAACACAAGCTATTTTAGAAAGATTTCTATCCCAAGTACGATAGTTATCTGACACATAACATCTAATCATAGTCTCTAGCGTTTTGTTTGCTCTTTCAGTAGGGTTTGCCTGAGCGTGATAATTAGCCGTAAGGACTTGCTTAACTTTATAAGACCTTAAAAGCTGATTAAACTCAACACTTTTAAACTGCACATCATTATCCGAAAGTAAGATAGAAGGTGGACCGAACATTAACAACAAATGCTCTTCAACTGCTTTACAAAGTAATTTTGCTGAGGAATATCGAAGAGGCATCACCAAACAAAATATACTAAACATTTCAATTAAAACCAAAATATTTTGATATCGGAAGAGGACCTGTAAAATCACAAGAAATAACATCAAATGGTCTATTTACTCCATAACATAAGACCAGCAGGTTTTAGTTGTTCTGGTTTATTTTGGGCGCATATCTTACACTTCGTAACATACTCGCAAATATCGGATTTTATTTTAGGCCAGTAGTAATTTTGTGAAATTCGCTTAAACGTTTTATGAGCACTGGAATGCCCTGAACGTGGATGATCATGAAAACGCTCTAATATTTTTTTTCGATCTTCTTTTGGAACAACTATCTTTCATTCTTCTTGGAAATCAAGGCCAGGAATAGTCTTTGACTTAATGGATTTATACAATTTAGAGTCTACTATTTGCCAAAATGGATACGGAAGAGCATTCATAGACACAATTTTTATCATTCGTAAATACCATTTATTCACAACATTCGAAACATCTACAAATACAACAACAGGAACTGAACGTGAAAGCATATCAGGAACAATATGTTCTTTACCTTTTCTGTGTATTAGATTAAATAAATATTGGTGCAGTTTCAAACTCCATCTAGCCAATTGTCCTGTGGGGTCCTTTAAACTATTCAACCAAAGTAGGGACCAATGGTCAGTAACAACCGTAAAGTGAGTGCCTTTGATATAAGGACGTAGTTTTTTTATTGACCACAGTACTGCCAAGCATTTGCTCTCAGTACAAGTTAATTTACGTTTTTGCCTAGTGAGAGAGGGTGACAAATAACAAAACAAAAAAAACGTAGAAGGAGCTAACCAAAGAACCCTAAAAGCACAATAAAACTAAGAAAGAAACACAACTAAACGAATGCATTTGCAAATAACGCTGTGCTGTTCGAATTCAAAACATTATTTAATTCAATTAATCTAAAGAAAATAAAGCCATAAATACTTTTTTGTAATAAGAGAGTTTCGGGATACATAAAAATCCAATTAACGGTGTAAAGCGCTGAACAATAATTACTGCAAACAAATCGACTTCCTGAATTATGATCCGCTAGATAGCGACAAGGAAAGGAATTCAAAGTTAATTATCAAACCTCCTAATTTTTCTTTATTTTACCAATATGGGTATATCCACTAATAAAAGTGCGAGTACACCAAAACTACGATGTCCCAAAATGGCGATTGACCAGAAAGTGATTTTAACAACAATATTTAAAACAAAAAAATAATCGGGAATAAATTGTTTGTCATGGAAACCATTTTACATTTTAATTAATTAACTTTTAAGATTTTAATATTGTTAAGATAATCACTTTTATTACAAAAATGAAGAAATTTAATATTAAGATCAGGAGAAACAGAATGACTAGTAGACAAAATGTGATTTGCAAAGGCAGAACATATTTTAGAGATACCAATATTTACATTTCTATTAATAAAATAAATATGTTTTTTTAATCTAATTTTGAACTTTCTTCCAGTTTGATCGACATAAGAAAAATTACAAGAAGAACACGAAATTTTGTAAACACCAGATTTATCTAAAGTAGAAATAAGATCTTCATTATTAGCAATATAAGATTTTAAATTATTATTCGTAGAAAAAAAATAAAAACAATAAATTGTGTAAACAAATTTTTAGGGAAAAGACAAGAAGGACTAAAGCAAGGAATAGAACTGGAATAGAATCGAAGCTGTAGGAGTTAGATGGAAAAACATTATTCAATCTTTAAATTTGCCTGACAGTCACAGAATTACGTATGAAATTCGTAACAAACTAAAGAAATTTTTTAATAAAGGTAAATTTAATCCTAGTTTCAATTTGATTTATAAAACTTGCATCTCGATGAAATCGAAAATTAAATCTAACAATTTAATTATTTTCAAAGCTGATAAAGGCAATTGTATTGTTGTTTTTTCTCGTTCAGATTATGTTAATAAAATTAATGATTTTCTTAATGATAGTGGTTTTAAAATCCTATCTCTATTTTTTGTTCTTTTTTTATTTCTTGTCTTCAGTCTTGTAACTTAACTATTAATTCTCTAGAAAATCGTAACATTTATAATTTCTAGCTAATGAATCCTTCTATACCCCTTGTTTATGTTCTTCCAAAAATTTATAAACCTTTAATCCTAATACGTCTTGTTGTGTCCTTTTGTAATTCTCCTGTAGTTAAACTTGTTCCTTAGCTTAATAACGTAATTAGAACTTATTCTAACTTTACTAATAAATAAGCTATTTTTAATTCTTCTGATCTTGCTTCTAAGATTAAAAATATTACCTTTTCTTCTTTATCTTATCTTGTTTCATTTGATGTTGTCAATGTTTTTCTTTCTGTCCCTCCTGAAGAATGTGTATCTCTCATTCGTAATCTACCATTTTAATGGTTCTTTAAACACTTACCAAATCTTAGATGTTTGTTCTCTTCTTGATTTAGTTTTTAAGCAATTTTTTTTTAAATTTAACAATTATTATTCTCAATCATCAGGATTAGCTATAGGTTCAAACATTTCTCCTCTTGCTGCTCAAATATTTATGAATAATATTGAAAATAAATTTTTTTCAAATTATTTATATTCTAGCATGATTACTTTTTTGTTTAAATATGTAGATGACTGCATTGTTGTTCTTTAGACGATTAAAGTAAACTTAAAGATTTTATTAATTCACTTCTTCACAAAATAAAATTTAATTATGAAATTGAAAACAATAATTCTCTGCCTTATTTAGATATACTTATTTTACGTGATAATGAAAAATTTAAATTTGAAATATATCGTAAACCTACTTATACGGATTTCTTAATTCCTTTTTACTCTAAACATTCGTATAATCACAAAAATTGCTTCTTTTCGTTCTTTATTTAATCGTCTTTATTCTATTCCTCTTTCTGTAACCAGTTTTAATGAAGAATTGAACATTACTAAACAATTGGCCTATAGTAATGGTTATGTTTTTCAAATTTTAAACACAGATTTTATAAAACTAGTTTTTGCCGTTCTATTCCTTACTTTAGTCTTTTTTGCTTAAAAATTAGTTTAAACAATTTAATGTTTCTATTTCTTTTTCTACGAGTAATAATTTATAATCCTATATTGCTAATAATAAAGATGCTATTTCTGCTTAAGATAAATCTGGTGTTCTTCTTGTAATTTTTCTTATGTCGGTCGAACTGAAAGAAAGTTCAAAATTAGACTAAAACAGCATATTTATTTTATTAATCAAAATTTAAATATTAGTATCCCTAATAAATGTTCTGCGTTTGAAAATCACATTGTGTCTACTAGTCATTCTTTTTCTCCTGATCTTAATATAAAATTTCTTAATTTTTGTAAGGTCATTATCTTAACATTCTTGAAAATTTAGAAATTCTTTGTTTTTCTCTAATGATATTTCTTATACGTGTCTTATTAATGAACGTCTTGATATAAGCACTTCTCCTCTTCTTAATCCTAAATTCAAATTTTACCTTTTTATTGTTTATATATACTTTTTTTTATCACTTCTGGCCGTGTGTTTAATAGTAGTTTCATTTTGTTAATTTTCACATTTGTCAGTTTAATTTTTATTACTTGGTATGTATGCTCTTTTATAATTTAATGTATGAGCTGCATTTTTAATAATTTATATTATTTGTAGTAATACTGACAATAACATTTAAAAATATCGAAACGTGTTTATAAAATAAATTAAAAATTAAAACATTTTTGCGAAGAAGACTTTTCCCTAGTAGCACTAAATATTTCATAAATATCTAAGAAATATTTATTTATTTGTCAAATATTTGAGATGTAAAAAAAATATTTAAAAAAAAATTGTAAAGAAATATTTGAAATTAAGCATGAGTAGATGTTAATTAAATATTTGGAACAAAATATTTTATCTGATATATACATAAATTATTTCTGGAAAACATTTCCTGTATTGTAAGCATACTTGTAAATTTATATGTAGCAAAATGCTGTTGGTATGATACTTATTACACCCGTACAATCAATCGATTTTTTTTTGAAATAGATTTTATTGTAATTTTGTATTGATACTTTGCCAGCCAATTAGGTCTTACTTGTTACTTGCTACAAAGAATATTTAAATGAACATTTTGTATACCATGAGTAGGTACTTATAATATTTTTAAGTTGACAATGTTAATGAGGATACCAGCACATGCGTGTACGTATTTGTAATTCAACGAATTTGCGCCGAATAGTCTTTTCTTTTTTGTCTAAATCTAGGAAATGCTCGTTGATGCTCGTAGCACAAAGAAGATCCGAATAGAATCTGATAAGTGCCATTTGCTTTTAAAATATAGCAACCTCGATTACAGTTCAGTTAGGTAAGTGTTTATAATAATTATAAGACGTAACCTATACGCTTAACATTTATACTTGGCTATTAAATTTTAATGAGTTAATATTTAACAGTAGATTTGTATAACTTCTTAATTTCTAGAACTAATTGAAAATTATTAAGTCAAAATCTCTTGTAATTCGAAGTATTTAAAACACCGATATATAAAAAAAAAGTATGACTGCTTTTGTATCATACATATTTGTCTGATCTAACCAATCTGAATGATGATCGACGCAATAACCCAAAATCCAGTAAGTGGTTTTTTACTAACACAAATTAAGGTACCTTTATTTGTTTTGCTTTATTTTAATGTAGATAAAGAATTACTTAGAAAAGACATCCGAAGTGCTAGTTCAAGAGTGTATAGGAGAGGCGTCAAAAGTGTACGTTCGGATAGCATTGATAGAAGTCTGAGACTTCTAAGCAGATGACAGCAGAGTATATGCACAACATTTATCTGAATCGTTCGATGCGAGGGGTAACTCACTGCTAAAATAGGGTACACAAGATATCCCTTTTGACAAATATATCCTATGATATCCCCGTGATATCCTATGATATCCTTTTGATACTCTGTGATATTCTATAATATCCCATGATATCCTATGATATCCTTGTGATATCTTATGATATCCCATAATATCCTATGATATCCCCTTGATATCCTATGATATCCCCTTGATATCCCATGATATCCCCTTGATATTCATTTAGGACATTTTCACTATA
Source organism: Aquatica leii (assembly GCA_035610365.1). Taxonomy (NCBI): domain Eukaryota; kingdom Metazoa; phylum Arthropoda; class Insecta; order Coleoptera; family Lampyridae; genus Aquatica; species Aquatica leii. The sequence goes on from CM069437.1 coordinate 63,769,346, forward strand.
ACTGTAAGTTAAGAGCGTCAACTGATCACACATTGGTACAAAAAACGTCTAAATGTCCGGCTAATAGACGTTTATTTGACATAAAAACGTTTTTAAACGCGTTATTAACGTTTATTAGACGGACATTTAGACGTTTTTTGTACCAATGTGTTGTTTGGGTAGAATTTATTTTCTCTAGTAAGCTTTTTAAATCTGAAGCTGCTGTGTAGCACGCCTTTTCAGCGTTGCCCTGTTGCGATTTATTTATGAAACAAAACAGCAACTAAGTCATTTGGTTTAAAAGCCATTAAAGAGCTTTGTTTTTATAAAGGTGGAAAGGGGATGAAAACAAACTCATAAATTATATTATGTAATTTTACGAGATTTTATTAAGTATAAAACATGCAACATGAAAACGAAATAAAAACATAAAATTACTTCTATTTGGTGTAACTAATAAACAAAAAAAGTTGTAATCATAGGTAGGTAGCCATCTAAGGTACCACCGACACGTACAACAAAAACGTATTAGAATATTCGAATTTTGAACAATAATTCTATACAAAAAAAACGTTTACACCTCGGTTTACATCTACAGTGCAACAAAAATATGCATGATCAAACAAAACAACCGAAAGTTTCCTTTTTGTTCATAATCTTTGGTGTTTATATTATTATCAAAGGAATAAATACCGCTTCGATTTTTAAAAGTACACAGCCTTTTTATTATTTGATCCTTGGTAAACTCAGTCACATTAGGAACATTTGGATAAAAGTATGTGTGATTAATCCTCGGATTAAGATTAGAAGTCTCATTTTTGCGTAAAAATTGTCCATTTAATAAATTTCTTCCTCTATTTCCGAACTAAATACTTCCGAATCTGTACTGTAATCAGGGTGAAAAGTTTTGTTTTCAGAAGCTGAATTATCTGAAAAAGAAGTAGAAGAACGTTTAGATTTTCGGAAAAGAACTTTTTTCTTGTTACGATCCCTTTTCGGTTTGGGACTAAGATTTACTCGATTTACTTTATTAGTTGATTTATTTTTATTATTCAAAATAAAAGGCCTTAATCTATCGGAGCTGACTCTATCTTTTCCATGGTCTAATAACCAACACAAGGACAATTTCCTGATTATTGATGTCTTGTTGCTAACTGATACCGCAACATATATTCTAGTCTCCTTTTTAGCCGAATAATCTTTGAGGTGTAGACCGTCACTAGAGACACCATTTATGGAGTGAATTTTCTCTAAATCCTTTAATAAATCATCTGGTAATTTACTAGTTTCGCGTTCTCCCGTTTTTAAATCCTTTAAAAATCTTTTTGATAAAGAGTTTCATCTGCACCTACATCAATTAATATTTTTTCTTCGTCATGGATCTCATTATAGATATTTTTCCTATTGTCACAGATCGCCGGTGTGTCAGTGTGATTCCAGCAATTTCCTTTAACACTTATTCCCAGTTCACAGATTTTGAACATAACATCTTGTAATGTTGATTCAACTGTTGCTTGTATTTCATGAGCTGAGATGTTTTTGACATTGAAATCCTCACTATCCATCTCGCTATTCATTTTACTTTTTCTTAACCTTTTCGATTCTCGTGGAAAAACGAACGTTTTATTTAGATCATTCGTAATACAATGGATCATTTAAATTCTATCTGTTCTTCGCAATATGTCCTTAATAGTAAAATTTACTACTGTAAAAAACGTTGAAGTAAATGACCTTGTGACTGAAGTGTTGCTCACAAGGTTGACCATTAAATAAGAAAGGCAAAAACATATCCCTTCTGTTTTTTGAAATTGTTTAATGATTTTAATTAAACAATGTGCATCTAACTCAATACACATATAGCAATTGGAAGATAGAAAATTTGAGTGATTTTGTATTTGTCTTCTTTAAGCCATGATTTCAAAATTCTTAAAAAGAAAACACAGTACTAACTACAATATACTCTTCTTAAAACTGGTGTGTTTTTATCAATAAAAGCTTTATTAATAACGTTCATAATTTGCAAGTGTGCTTTTGTGCCAGCACTCACAGGGAAATTCGTTAGCTGGTTTAATATTTTTTGAGAACTTATTTTTTCAACTGCCGAAAAATTCATTTTGTCTTCATCAAATGCTGATCCTTTGAAATGCTTTTAATAAGTTCTTCTAGATGGGTAACAAAAACCTGGTAAGATCCTAATGGCATTATAATTCCTTCTTTGAGTAAACGCGTTCGTAATTTGGTTTCAATGTGATATGCATCTTGCAAGTGCGACATTGTATTGTCTTTACATTTTATTTTGTACCACTCCCAATCATTTAAAGAGCTTTGATCTCTACTAATTGGAAGATAAATGTTGTGGGGCAGTGCCTTTAACAATCGTGTGTCCCCATCAGATGATATACCAAAAACTTCAATTCCAATATATTTCAAATGGTTCCTTATACTAATCCATTTGTTTTGTACATCCTCTGCCGTAAACTTTTTATTAGTTCCAAATATGGAAAAGCAATAAGGTGTTGTGGTGTTAATGAGTGGTTGTGCCATTATAGTGTAAACAGAATTGGATTTAGGATACTTAAAGCTCTCTTCAATAGCTTTTGCTGATGATGCTTTATACATTTCAGTATTTGGCATACCATTCTCCATAATAAAAACAAATCCAACCAATTTATGGCTGTACGGATCGTACTCAATTTTACCTTAAAGAAATATTTTGTTTTTATTAAAGAAGAAAAATATTTAAGGTGGCACTGCCCTCTGACATTTTAAGGACTATACGGGATTTTACCTGTAACACGGGTCACATATTCACTCAACCATACATCTTTTTGCGAATCTTGTACAAACTTTTGACCTTTTTGTCCAAAATGTTTGGCAGTAAAATGTCGGTGAAAATTACCATACAACCATCTAGGTTTGTTATTTTGATTTTTCGCTGCTTTGAATATTCTAAATTTTGTCTTACAAAAACACTCCACCAAACAAATCAACTTCGCATTTCCATCACGTTTTATTTCGAATTTTGCATATTTGAAGTTTTCGTTATAAATTAAGCACTCTTCTTCGCTGCATTTACTTTTTAACCAGTTTTTCAGTGCTCGCTCTATACGGTTTTTTTCTTCTCCTAAATTTTTGTCTGCTATTGAATTTTAGTAGATGAATTTCTGAGGGAATTTATTTAGTCACATATTCCGGTTTAGAAGTTTCCAATGATAGTTGGTTTCTAGCTCGGTTTCTAGGCTCTTCAGAACTGTCATGAATTTCAAGTCTTTGCTTGCACTGTTCTAATATTAAAAATATTAACTTCTTACAACCAGCTACGATTTAAAAATTTTCAGGCCTAAATATTCTTCATGTTTCTCTTCTGGTATAATTTTGGGTGCAATTTCTTTTCCAAAACTTTCAATTTGAGCTATATCTTTGTTGGAGATCTGTGACAAGGTCAAGTTGCTCTCATATCCGTTATCTGACTGCTATATTTTTGTGACATGATGTGTATTGTGTATATTTTTGGCTTAATTTCATAATTATGTTCAATTTTGGATTATATTATTTGTGCAAATACATTTTCACCTACAGAAAAAAAACTGTTTTTTATTGTAATATGAATCATAATAAAACGTCTTTGAATGATGCTCGGAATGATGTTGTGTAGGTGTAACGTTACCCAAACAAAACAGTGGCTAGTGTTTAGCAAACATTCTGCTATCCCGATAAAGAAAACCTTTTTATAAGTCAGTAACGAGGCCAGTAAACATACGCGATGTTTTTAATAATGTCATGAAATAGATATAGATCGCCACCTTGTATTAAAAAAGACGAAAAGAAAAGAATTATTTTACTGGATACGCAAATTTACATAGCCGTTGCGTATTTTTAACACTTTTCAACGGTATTAAGTACCTACAATATATACTTCTGGGAAAAGCGTAATAAAAAAAAAGCAGATCAAGCAAAACCGTAGTCAACGTGTATGATTATTTGTATAACTCGACTAATGATTACGTTGGACAATTTTGCGGATACCATCAAATCACTTGTTTTAAATCACATTTGAAAATTTCTCGGAATATTGAAATGATCCTAACCTACCGTACTTGACAATTCAAAGATATCTTTACTGGTAATTAATAAGTATTATAATTAAAAATTACCAGCATAATTACTTACCTTACATTGAGTAATAATACAGCATCCGACAGAATCACAAAAAGAAAACCTGGGCTGCTTTACTAAGAGTCATATTGGCTGACGCCGCACTTACAGAACAGCTTATGGTTCGGGGCATGCGCAGAATTGATTTTGTGCTTAACATTCTTATATAATTTCCTCAGATATCTTTAGGATATCCCCTGATATCCCCGTGACATCCCTTGATATCACCTGATATCACCTGATATCCCATGATATCCCCTTGATATCCCTTGATATCTCCTGATATCCTCCTGATATCCCGGGATATCCCCAACAGTGTACACAAGATATCCCCAGTGGTTTACCCCTCGGTTCGATGTATTGAACAACACTTCCAATATCGGTAGCATGATGATGCCAGGTAATGAAGTTCTGCGTTAAACCGTAATAAGTTTAATTTTTGCAGTTAGTACATCTGGTAATCTGAAAATGGATTCTGAAAGATTACTTCTGACTAGGACTCGCAGTCGAAGTAAGTTTAAGTTAACTTATCCTGCATTTTTTATGTTTTTCTGTATTCCTAATGCAGAAATGGATCTGAGCATGACGGAAATCCTCCAGACGGCTCACTAACAGGTGATTATTTATTATATTTATACAGTTTACACGTCATTTCTTTTTAGTATTAAGATAAGTTACAGAACTAAAATTTGAAGTAAATAAAATGTCGCTTCAGATAGATAGGATTGAAGAATTGCTAAGCAACTTCATGACAGAGAACGTGCTTGGCGAAGGTGGTAACGATGGCGACTTTTTAAACAATATTCCTCTTGGTAGCGTAGACGCAATCAATAGTTTTGATTACGAAATAAAATCAGATAAAAGAAAATTTAAGAAATTGGTGGGTTCGTTTAACTATTTCTTCGGTTTATAACTTTCTGTATTTCAGGTTCATTTGTTACATTTTTTAGGAGGAGATACCACTCAAAAAATTGTATATTCTCCCTGGCCAAGGAAAGAAAAAGAAATTGTTTTTTATGAACTTAACTTTGTATAATGTAATTTTAAGTAAGTGCATACTTTATTACAATTCTCATTTCTGGCAATAAGTTGCTTTATTTTCTTATGCTTATTATAAAATAAATTCATCTATATTTCCGTTGCGACTAGAAAACGGTTGCCTACAGCTACGGAAATGGATATAAAAAAATCAGTTGCACTTTTCTTGGCTACAGCAAAGTCACGCATAAAACCGTTTGCAACTGAAAAAGACGATGACATTCAGTAGTCGCATATAAAAAGATTTTATTTCGAAATAATAAATATTTTGTTAATAATAAAAATAAATATTTTTGAAATGAGCTCTATCAAATATTTATTAAATATGGAACTTCAAACATAATATCAATATTTTCCAAATATTTAAAAATATTTAGAAATCATTTTCTAAAACATTTGTATGACATTAAAAAGAGTAGCGCTAAAGATATTTCCTAAATGTTTTTATTCAAATATTTGTAGAATATTTGTTGCTACTAGGGTTGGTTAAAATAATTCAATTGTATATATGACACTCCACTTTGATAATGGATTACTTAAAGGTTATACCTCTATATTGACACAATACAATTCTTGTCTAAACATTAATATAGAAACTGCTTAAATTTCTAATAAAGGTATACAACAAATACTTAGGTTATATGTTAGATTAACAATAGAATATACATTAATTTACTATTTGCACAGAAAAATTGGTTTTACAACTTTTAGAATACAAAAAAATTAATTATTTACTTGTTTCTGTGATATAAATACATCAACTGTTGTTAATTCAAAGTCAATTAAGCGTAAATAAATTTATAAATGTGCGACTGTCACGATATTTACTCTAAATAATTACAGCGTTTACCTACCATTAATAACGCGCATATTTCATTCAAGCGTCGATCAAAAAAACGTAATACTCTTTAAACTGTAAACACAATTGACATATTAATTTTTAATACTTAAATTATTCAAGCATTTACAACAACTTGATAATTAAGCTTATCAAAGCAACCGTTGTTAGCATAAATCCAACCTTTTCAAATATGCACAGCCGGATTAAGCAAATACGCCTATCGCACTATACTGGGCGGTTTAAGTACAAACACATGTGCTCAATTACTCGTAATTAGGTAATAGTCAACACTCTTGGCGAATAAAATAATAATAACTCTATTAATTACACACTACCAACCAAAAACGATCAAAAATATTTTACAATGTTCTTTGAAAAAAGCACTTATCTAACAAGCCAAAATCATTTTCCCGATTTTTCTTGTGTCGTTAACTGAAAACGTTTTGTTCAAGTCCACACTATTGTAGCATTTCGCTAGAGAATTGAGGTTTCTCCCCTTATCTTTGCAGAAAGCTCGGTCTGTATGACATTCATCCAGAACCTATTCGGCTTTTGGGATTGTTTCAAAGACATAAAGGAATACTGCGGGATGTTCATTATTAATAATTCTAACTACGCCGGATGTAATTTGACGCAGAAGTTGAATAATTCGATAAATCGTACTTATTCTGTTGACTTTAAATTAAAAAAAAAATTCTCAAAACGAATAAATTTAAGATCACAACATTTTCGCATTAGTACTGTTATTTATTGCCCTCCATAATAAATTCTACCTTTTGTAGCAATGTTTATCGAATCTTCAATGCGATTTTCTTTTAATAGTGGTGGCAACGGCCATTAGGCGAATGATTTATTTACAAAGCAGAACATAAACCTTAATACTGTTTAGCAATATAATGTCAACAACAGAAATTATATTACAAAATCTACCAGGATTTAATTTTGAGGTTTATGGGCCGATTCTGTAGTTAAAATTTATTACCAAGTTAATAACAACCGTTTTTAGTCTACAGCTTTAGTGGAAATTATTGAATAATAAGACGCTGATACATAATCAAAATTTAAATTGAATAAAAAAATAACACAAAAAGTTCTATTAAGAATAATAAAAAAAAAATTAAACGATAGTATAAATTAGAAAACTATTTTAGATGTAACAAAAGATACAAGGTAAATAGCAATATATTTTAAGAAATTATTATACTGTAAACTACTAGCAACCGCTGAAGCAATTACTTTACAATACAGTTTCATGAGAATTAAAAAGAAGCTTAACGATAAATTACACTTTTATTATAAAATCGATAATCGCAAATAAAGAATATATAGTAGAATTCAGTTTTTAGTATAATTAAAAATAAAAAATATTCGTGTAACAATAAAACCACGCATAACAAGAAAATAAACAATTAGTCTGAAGAGAATTAATACCTCAGTACAACGCAATTTCTCAACAATAAAACCAAGATACATATATTATATTTAATTTTTTTTTGTATTGAAAAAAAATTATTCGACAATAGCACTAAACATACTAAGCATTGTAAATAACTATAAACGACGGTAAACACGTTGAATTAGTTTAACACCCGCGAAATTCAAAATCTGCTTTGAATAATTCGTCGGGATAAAGCCACAACGTAAAAGGACATTCGGGGTACAGCAATGTCAATGCAGTTGTGCAAACGCCACCAGAGTGAACTACTGGACGGCCGTTTCGCCTTTTTGGGGCTCCTCAGCAGTAGGAGATACTCTCTAATGTAGTTCCCACAATTACATTGACGCCCCTTATAGCTTATACTAAGTATTCTACCTTCATACTGGTGCTATTTCGGCCACACGAAAGCCGAACGATGGACTGTGTTTTATTTTGAAGTAATGAGGGGAGTTTAGGTAGCGACCCACCGAAACAATCGTCATTAAAATAAAAAATAAAAGTGTACGTAACGTAACGTAAACTCTACAAGCGCTCCGCATAAGTAAGACGCGCACAACCACCTAACTCTAAAATAAATCAAGACCTCGACTTACCCCAAAACGAGCCATTGCTCGACTTACCCTAATTTTTTTTGCAATGATTGGCGGAATAAAAAGCTTTGAGACGCACACGTTCAGATGCACAGGTTTTAATTACTATACACAATTTATAACGTTTAAGAACAACCGTTACCAGAATGGTCAGAAAGGAAAAAAATACTACTATAAAATGAAATAAAAGTGACATTAAAAATTTTCAAAAATTGTTTAAAGTAACAAATCAACCTAATTAAAAGACAGCATGTGACTGAACCGAAGGCGCATCTAGCTAATCTCGCATTTTTTCAGTTGAGTTAAAGTATGCAAATATTCAGCAGACCAGCGACGTCATAAAGATTTTAATGTCGCCAAGGTTGTTTGAAAGTAAAACGATTAGCGTCTAAAAAAGAGAAAGAAGAAAGCAAAGGCTCACCAATAAGAAAATAACCTAGGCTCAAATAGTTTGCAGTTTCAGCGAGATCTCGCTTTTATTTGAGAAAATATGGTACAAAAATCTTCGATAGTGAGATTCGCGGTCCCAATTTTGCGATATAACAGACAACTGCTTCTTAGAGACCTCCAAATGATGAGCATACGGAGAGTTAAAATACCAATTAATACTACGAAGTGAAAAACGTTTGCAAAAAGAATTATTGATTTTGCGCAAAAATTCATACAGATCAGCAAGCTTTTTAGCTGCGTTAACAAAATTGTAACCACAGTCTGATCTAATGCGATATGGCATTTCCTTATGCGCTATAAAACTATCTAAACAACCAAAGAAAACTTCTATAAATAAAGACAAAGCAAACTTCATATGTACAGTTTTAGTCGCGTTGCAAACAAATAAACACAGATGGGCTAACCAGACTAACGAAGAGTATTAACTTTAACAGTAAAAAGTCCTGCATAATCTACGCCGGTTACGGTAAAGGCCTTTTGCGGATTCATCGATCCGCTGATAAAGGCGCCGTTGTTGGTTTAAACGTGTTAACTCTAAAACGATGACACGTTATGCATTTACGGAAGCGCTTTTTAGCACACTGCGCAACAAAATAGTCCAGATGTTAGATTGTAATAGAGTTTAAACGGTTTGAGAACCAAAACGAAGAGAGACGACATAATAGTAAAAACACAAAAAAACGGAAACATGAACTTGCTGAGGTAATGCTTGACGAGAAAACAACGGCAAGGTAGAGAAACTTAGCTTTTCGCCTACCCTATAGAGACCCTCCTCATCAATAAACGGAAACAGCAACAATTTTTTTCCTCTATATTAAGCAATTTTAATTATACGGACGCAAGCATGTGTAGCCTTTTCTAGTTTGGTAGGAAAAAGAAGTAAAAATTTGTTGTCAAAAACAAAAGCTGGGTTGCAAACTTGAGTGTTTTGAAAAAAATACGAAGTATGGATGCAAACGTTCATTGCATTTTTAGAAAAAAAGAAAATCGTTCGATTACTGGTAACAAAGGATGAAAAGGTGTGAAGACAATGCGGAGAGAGTGATATCCACACAAAACCGATTGCAACGTTAGTATAAAGGCGAGCTTCGTTAATAGACGTAAAATCATAGAGGTTTAATCGAATAGAAAAAACGCGCTAACAAAAGCGTTCCACGAAGTTTGAGTCTTGGAATTGAAAAACCTTGAATGAAGCTAGCTTTGACTTAGCAATTACGAGGTGGCAAGACTGTATTAGTCAAATTAAAGCAGGCGTAAATGGCGGCAGCGTATCCCTTTTAAAGAATATTGCAGAATCCAACAACGTATAAGATTTTATGAAAAGAAGAAGAGATGCATCTTGGTATGTGTATATGATTGATGTAAGGCAAGTAGTCTGTAACGTCCCATTAGGGTTAATTACATTTAAAATTCAATTTTGCATTCGTTTATTTTCTGCAATTATATTGCACGTAAATTTATTCAGTTTGGCAACGTCGCGTCGTATTTCGAATCGACCGAGCAATCGATTTTTGTTCGTACTTCCATTTGAGCCATCTGAAGGCTTACACGTCGGAAGACAAATTTTCTTAATTATTGCATATACAAATTAATTTTTATTCTTTCCAACTAATTGCTGGTAAGGTTACCTTTATTCCGATATAATTTATCTATTGAATTCAACATTTTTAGCGATTTCACAATGTTACAATATGGAAAGGGGAGGAATTGCCAGGGAGTTGGAAAGAAAGTTTAATTCTGCCGGTTTATAAAGGAGGGGATAGGAAAGAGGTAAAGAATTATAGAGGGATTAATGTCACTAATGTAAGTTATAAATTGTATGCCATGATTATACAAAGGAGGTTGGAAAAGGAAGTGGAAGAAAAAAGACTATTATCAGATTGGCAGATGGGATTTAGAGTGGGAAGAAGGGGAATAGACAATGTTTATATATTAAAACAGTTAGTGAATGGAGAGCTAGATAAGAAAAGGGATAAGTTATACGCGTTCTTTATGGACACAGAAGCTGCGTTTGATAATGTGAATAGGGAAAAGCTATGGAGAGTGTTAAGGAAAAAGGGAATAGAGGAACAACTAGTGAGGAAACTGGAAGAGATATAAAGAGACTAAGAATAGGGTAAAAATAGGGGATAGTGTTAGTGAAGTGTTTTGGACGAAGAAGGGGCTAAGGCAGGGGTGTCCTCTTACCCCTATTTTATTTGCACTGTATATAAGGGACATAGAAGAAGTGTTGAAGGGAGGTCAGTGTGGTGGGGTTGTCATGAAGGGAGAGATCAAAGTGTGGGTGTTGGCATATGCAGACGATATGGTCATGGTGGCAAAAAATGAGTTGGAGATGAAAGGTATGATAAATACGATAAAGCGGTATCTGGAAAGGAAAGACTTGAGTTTAAATGTGAGAAAGTCTAATATGGTAGTTTTTCAAAAAGGGAGAGGAGGGAAGAAAAAAGAGGAGTTAAGTTGGGGAGAACAGAGGATAGAGACAGTGAATGAAGTGACATATTTGGGATATAGGCTAAGGTATGATAATAAAGATGATGCGCACATAAAAGAGTTAGCAAAGAAGGGTAACAGGGTATTAGGGCAGGTATGGAGTTTAGGGGATAGAGTATTTGGGAAGGAGATCGAAAAAAGATGGCTGTTTGAAAAATTGATTAAAAGTGTGATGATGTACGGGGTGGAGGTATGGGGTTGGAAAAAGTGGAACCTATTGGAAAAGGTACAAATAAAATATTGGAAATGGATACTAGGTTTAGACAGGGAGACGCCAGGGTACATAATAGAGGAGAAGGAGAAGTTAAAGAAGATCAGAATAGAAGCAGGGAAAAGGGCGATGGGTTATGAAGAGAAAATGAAGGAAAGGAGAGAATGTAAAATTTTGCAATGTTGCTGGAGGACGGTAAAGGATAGTAAAAACATATATGGGCAGGAAGAAGGAAAACTGTACTATCAACGAGGGGGTTTCGCAAGAGAAGAGGTGGAGAGAAGATGAATGGAAGGGAGGTTAAATACGGGGGAGATAGTAAGAAGATAAAGATTCGCAGGTTCAAGAGAGGGAAGGAAAGATAAGGGAAGGAAAGTATAATGTAAGGTATGGGAATATAGTGTACAGGGGGGTTCCTAAGTATCTGATGGAGAGGAGAAACTTAGGAGAAAAACGACTAATAGCCAGGTTTAGATGCGGAAATGAGGGGAACTTAAATAAGTATTGGAAGGAGGATGTAATGAGGAGATGTAGATTATGTAGGGAGGGATGGAAGGACATAGAGCACATGAGTGAGGAGTGTGGCCAGCTAAGGGAAGAAATGAGGGAGAGGAAGGTTTTGCTTGGGGAGGAGGGGGAGGTAATGGATTGGATGAAAGCAGTAAAGAAAAGAAGGATAAGAGGGGAGGGTTAGATCTAAAGTATTAGAATAGTAAGATAGTGATCAGAAGATTTTAGGGGAGAAAGTTCTTGTTTTTAGTTTTTTAAATTTCTGTACAAATTATATTATTATGTAAGAGAAAGATGTAACGTAACCCATTGTAAGGCCAAATGGCCAAACAATTAACAATAAATAATAATAAAGTGATTTCATGTCGATTAAAAACTATTCTAATTATTTATATTTAGGGTCTTCTTTTTTCATTATTTACTGCATTTTGCTTTTATTTACTGGATTTTTATTCATTGGATTTATATTTTGGTTTTATGCCTGCTGTTATGCTTTCAAATCTACCTTCGTTTGATTCGTTATTTTGTGCTCGAAGAATCTTATCATTTCAACAAAGAATATGCTAAAAATAAGAGATATCAGATAACGTCATATCATATATAGTGAGTCAACTAAAAGTTATGCTACTACTTATTACATTTTAAATTCAAGTTAATTAAATTGTGTTATCAAAAGCTTTTCGAAATACATACCTCGTAACAAATTAAACGTTTATTACTTTTGAATTGATATCAATTAATAGTTAGTCATAAGATTTTATGCTTTTTATTTATCACCACTTCAATGGTAATTGGCGCCCAAATATTGTTTTAATTCAAATATTGTTTTAATCCAAATATCGTTCATTCTTTCTTTAATGTGAATAGTTAGTGTTTTTGTTATAGTTGCTAATAAATTAAAGGAATTCACACCTGTGTATTTTATTTTCATTCAGGCTCACACCCAGAGGTCTGTGTCCGACTGCTGCCGTGGTAAATAAGTATTTTTGTTTTCAATAAATGTATTTTTATATTTTGAACGTATTATTTTTATTGTATGTTTATATTTTTTATTACAAGTCTACCAATTTAGTCTATTCGGAGGCTAAGAACGTCATCTCAATCAAGACCTTTAGCCCATATACGCTTAAGAACGAGCTTTATTGTAAAGACTCGAGAAGAGAGGAACCCTAGGATCAGATATTTTAGCTATTTAAGAGAGAAGAGTATTTTCAGTGCAGTCGCCACTGAAGGATTTGAGCCAAAAATTTTGAGAAACTTATCTTTAGTCAGAAACATACGAAGCGTTTTTAAATGATCTTCAGAAAGACCTTCTAAAACTTCAGAGACATTACTGGACCATTTTTGCAATCGAAACCCACCGTTTTCCAAGAGATCAGTAAGCTTGGTGCGTAGAATCAGTGCGTCCTCGACGGTGTCAATGGTATTTATCACGTCATTAACATACGTATTTTTAGGGATAGCGACAAATGCCGCCGGGTAGAAAGAATCTTCGTCTTCAACTAATTGTTGAGTCATGTAAGCTATAGGAGTTAAACTGTACGTTACGGTATTCAGTTCATTCTCAACGACGGGATTGTGAATGAATTTCCTCTAATAAATGTGTTGTAAACAACGATCTTTACGACGTAAAAAAATTGTTTATACATCATGCGAATGTCATAACACAAAGCGACCGGATTTATTCTAAAACTTATCAAAATTGCAGGAATGCCTTTTTGTAGCTTAGATTACTTAAAAGTTGCTCGTTAAAGAACTACCATGAAGCGAAGACAAACTGTTAAAAACAACACAAATCTTAATTTTGTTTTCACTGCATTTAACAACACAGTGCTGGGGTAGCACGTATGACGCAAAAAAAGTAGTGACATGTGACCTAAGCCTGTATACTAACACGCCAATTGTTGATAAACAACATAACAAAAAGAATTTTAAGTTAAACGCTTTTTTAAATTTAAAAAGACTGTGAACGATCTCTTTGAATTAGCAGCAACCTTGACAGCGTTGGGCTTCATAGGTTCGAGCATGAGTACTGTTAAACAAGCGTTCGCACTATTCATCATCAGGATTACAGATCTTTGCTACCGGCAATCTTTCAATTTTCTAGAGCTTGAAGTCTAAAAGATTTGACTGAAGGGTTAGAAGAGAAACAGATGAAAATGTTAACGAACTCAAACTTACAGGACCTACAATAACGTCGCAAAATATAGTAGAATTGAACGATTAGCTTTAATTGCAGAAGAACTTTTTTGAATGACTGTGAAAAATAAATCAGCTCCGATAAGCATGTCTATCTTGCCAGATACATGAAAATATTTATCGGCTAGCTAACGATGTTTTAGACTAGAATAGACTTGTTTGAAGAGACGAACCGAAAGCAGGTATTGAGATATTAAAGTATGAAAGAAGCAGAAAGTAATAAAAAATTATTACACAGTCAACAGTACCAACAGTATGGGAGCCCATTTGCCTAATTCCCAAAATCTGTAACTAAAAAGAAAATGGAGTTAATCTTAAAATTTTAACCATTGCGCTAGTAATAGCAGAGACTTGTAAAACTTAGATCTAGAACTGCTCTAACAAAGCAAAAATCACGGCTACTATTATCTTGAATGGTACCGAGGAAAACAGTATGATTAGAATGAGTAGGTAAAAGACAACAAGGCATTGTTTGAGCACTTGGAAGATTAATTGAAGAAGCAGTTGTTTTCGAAAACACAAGGTTAGAATGAATATTTCTTATCCAAATATTTATGGCTGCCACAATGCAATGTGATCGCTCAGATTTAGAATCTGCTATTAAGTGAGCTGTGAGACAAATAAAAAAACACGTGTTATTATGTTTTGTTTCTTTTATCTATTGACAATCGTTGGAATTTAGAACACCAGGTAATACTGTGATCAAGTTTACATACAGGCAACGATGAGCTGATAAAACGGAACGATTGTAAGTAGAATTAAATTTATTAGTTTTAATAGACGTAGTAACAAAATGCGGCTTGGCAGGTAAAGCAACCTAATTATCTCAAAAGGGCATTTTTGGTTTGACCTTTGTCAAAGAACATGGTTTTACTTCAACAGGTTTTAATTATTGAAAACAATTTATAACTTTTAAGAAAAAGCGTTACCAGAATGGTTAGAAAGGAAACGAGATACTACTATTAGGTAAAATAAAAGTGACATTAAATATTTTCAGAAACTGTTTAAAGTAACACATCAACTAAGTAGAGTGCAGCGTGTCACAAAAACAAAAGCGCTTCTAGCGGAAACGACTAAAAACCAAACGCTCGCGCCAACAAGCGCTGTCGCTTGGGTGTACGGATTTTTAAATACAACAAAAACAAAAACAATTATCTTAGTACTATCAATTCAGAAACAAAAACTACAAACCAAAAATTATTAGTAAAGACCATATTATATGCAATAATGTAAAAGCATGATAGTAAAACGCAAAAAAGCTTCACTCAAGATGATTCAAAGTAATTACTTAAATAGATAACGTAAAAATATAAAAAATACTTGAAGAAATATCGAGTTTTAGTATTCGAATCGAGTCGGAAGTGTTAAGAAGGCTTTGTCAGTTTAAATAAATGAAGTATGTGTAAGAATCGAAATAATAATACAAAGTCGTATAAGTGAACAACAAATACCAGTTTTAGATAACTACACAATGCCTACAGTAAATACATTGTGATAGTAATACATAAACTGCTTTTAAGTTGTTTTTTGTTTAAATACGATTAGATTTTGTTAGTGTTAATTGAATTAAAAATCATGTCTAATAATAATTACTTCTAAATTGTGTAAATGTTTAGTTTGTACATAAATTAGTTTTAAAATTCGTTACAAGTGGCGTCAGATGTGGGGTTGGAATCTTTACGTGTAAATAAACAAAGAAGAACACATGAGCAAAACCGTTATACAAAAATATGCGACGAGCATTATGGATTCTTAAAAGAAAAATGTAGTTCTACAACATTAAAACGCACCCAAGCTTGACTGCGGCTTAAATCAACTGGATTGGAAGACAGTTTGAAATATGTTGGAAGTCTTCTTCCAAGGAACAGATATTCAAACGTTGGTCTGCAGGTCCAAGTAGAACATCAGGTCTGAAAATACCCATTCACTACCGTTTTTATGTTCAAGAAAGTTGCCGATATGGAGAGAGCTGCCGCTATCACCACAACCTTTTCTATCGATGTCGCATTCAACTTGCTGTTCAAGGACAAAAGAAGAATGATCGAATATTAGTATTCAAGCCGAGTCAGAAGTGTTAGAAGACTTTCTCAAACTTGTTACAAGTGGTGTCAAGTGTTGAAATTGCAAACATGTAAATAAATAAAGGAATAGTATATATTATACAAACATATGTGGCGAGCATTATAGAATTTCAAGAGAGAAATGACTCCACAACATTAAGAAATTGGCAGTACTGACGTTTGGTTGCGGCTTAAATTAACTGGATTGGAAAACAGTTCAAAATATGTTGGAAATCGTCTTCCGAGAAACAAAAGTTCAAACGTGTGTCTACAGTTACGATCCAAGTAGAACATTGTGTCAAAAAATATCCATTGAGTGCTATTTTTATGCTCAAGGAAGCTGCAAAAATGGAGAAAGCTGGCGCTACCCCTACGACCTTTCTATTGGTGCCGCGTCCAGCTTCCTGTTCTGGAACAGAACAACCTAAAAAAGGAAGCAATAAAACGCATATAAGCTTTAAGAATATAAAAGAGTATTCAAAGAAATATGGAGTTTGAATATTTCAATCGAGTCGGAAGTGCTAAGAAGACTTTCGCCCGTACCATTATAAAAACTATTAGATTGGCAACGATGATCAAAGTACTAGGTTGTTGTTTAAAATGTTTTAACACTTCTTTTTAAGTTTATCTAGGAATATATCTGGCAATTCAAAGTTTAATTTACAGACTTTTTCCATCAACTAGTTAGACTTATTCAACTGCAAGTTTCAAGTTTGTTTATGCTTTCGGGTAAGTGGGAAAAAACAGCACTAATCACAGCGATGTTTTTTTTAAATAAAATAACTTTCTTGTAGTTTAAGTTATAATTAGTTCAGGCGGCAAAAGTAGACTAAAAGTTTTTCCTTATCCGCCTTAATGCGCATTGGTGATCTAAAGAACAATTTTGTTTTTGTTTTCTTTGACTAAATGATAGATTCCGTTAGTAAAATAGGTACCGTAAATTAAATTGAAATAAATTACCTAAGAAGCTGTAGTTGCCTTGATCATATTGCTACCAATTCTTTATGTAGCGAGTCGCATTGGTAACAATCACGTCATCACAACTATCTACAATGTTAATGAGTGTGCGTGGTTGAAAAACTATAATAAAAAAAAACTAAACGCCACTCCTTGTACTAATAAGAACTTTGGCTCGGAGACACTGAAGGTACGTCTAAACCTCCTACGAAGCGAATAAAATAAAGCAAAAAAAATAGTCAAAAACAACGTAGCAAGCATATATAATTCTATACAACGATAGTACGTTCTACTTTTAAGTTTATGTTACCACAATAATAATTTAAGGGATTAAACAGCAAGTATATGCCTAAATCTGGCCTAGATTACGTTTAAAGAGTCAATAAACTTGAATAGTATAACGTCAGCGTACTCAAGACAACTTTATTACATAAAGTTAAAAATGTTTAACATTTACGACTAAAAGTAAAAATGCATACTGCATTTATTATTAAATGCAAACTGCATTTAGTATTTATCTACACATTATATCAAGATATTTGTCATACTTAGAACAAATAATAAACAATATACTGATATGGATATCCATTCAGTCAACACTGATCTGTTAGTCAATTTTCAGAAACATGGAAAAAATCACGAAAAGTTTACAAACATTTTCAAAGGTTTTTCCAAGAATGACTGAAAGGCGATAACTTGAAAGCAAAAGCTAGATTATGGTATGACGTCCAGACAAAGAAGGTGTGTTTAGAAAAAGCAAAACTCCATCATATATTTTCAGAAAATATGTTTCTCTCAGCAGTAAAGAGAATCCTTCTATAAGACCGTTTGTCAAACTTGTGCTTTCTCAGTGTTTACGGCAAAAGAACAAAGTTTTAAAGTGCATTGCTGGAGTTTGTAACGTCCCGTTTCAGTTCATTACAATTAAAATTCAATTTTACATTCGTTTATTTTTTGCAACTAATATTGCACGTAAATTTATTTAGTTTGGCAACGTCGCGTTGTTTTAACCGACTTGAGTGTAGCTGAAAACTTGTACTTCCGCTGGGGCCACGCTTGGCGTGCGCGTCGTAGTGATGCGAGGAAGTCAAATTTTCCTGATTATGGCGTAAAAACCTATGTAATTTAATTTTTATTTATTCCATCTAATTATTGTGATTTCGAAATGTTGCGCAATCGTTAGACAAAGGAATTTATTTTGAAGACCGTTGCTAATTGTAACGGCCTTCGCCTTTCTTTTATTTTCTGGTATTTCGTTTCTAACTGGATCTTTCATTTTGGTTTTGTCGTTTAATTACTAGATGTTTCGTTATTGAAGTTTATTATACATTGATAATTCATGCTTGCTGGTGTGTTTTGAAATCTACATTCCTTTAGAAGAATTTTATCACAAGAACAAAGTATGTGCTAAAAATAGAAGATATCCGATAACGTTATATTAAACATGGTGAGTCAACTAAAATTAGGATACTGCATTTTGTCTTCAAATAATTAAATTGTGTTATTAAAACTTTTCACTCATAACAAATCAAACGTTTACGACATTTGCATTTAATATCAATAATTAATAATTAGATGTAAGATTTTACGCTTTTTATTCATCACCAATTGAAAAGGTGATTGGCGTCCTAATATTTTATTTTAAATCCTGTTTTATTTCTAATATGTTTAATTCAAATATTGTTCTTTAATGTATATAGTACATTAAGTTATAATTAATAAATTTAAGGAGTTCACATCTTTGTATTTATTTCCATTCAATCAGTGTAATAATTTTTTATTACACTGTCGCTACCAACTTGGGGCTGATTTTGAATGAAGTAATTACTGTGAATTTCCTATATTTTGAATGAAGTAATTACTGTGAATTTCCTATATTTTGAATTTTGAATACTTTTGTACTTTGTATTTTATTGTGTTGTGTATTTTAGGTTAAGATTTATTTTTGAATTTGATTTTATTGTGATCATGTATTTTGTCGAAGCTCTCAGAAGTGACGAGCTATGTCATGAATTGTTTTTGCGAGGCGTTGATGCTAGTAATGAAAATGTCGATAGTAGACGAAAGTTGTTACGAGCTAAATTATTTTTTGTAAAATTTGATTTAATGATTTTTCTAAATTATTCAACAGTTGAAATTTGTTCGATTCTGTTTTGTTTAGGTTTTAAAAGAGATTTTCTTCTGGTTGATTACGATTATGATTTGTTAGAAATTCGAAGTGAAACACAGAGTTCACACGAATATGTTTTGTCTTTTGGTTTATGTCATTTTAAGTTTTGTCTTGTTTTGAAGCTCCGCCTTCAGGATGTGAAAGCAGTGATCATATTTTAAGAAATATGAACTGTTATTTCTTTTTGATATGTTAGTATAGTTTTGACTTGTTTGATATTCTTTTGTTTTTGTTTACGTTTCTTGTTTTAGTTTGTGTTTAGTTTTATCGTGATTTTTTTTGTAAAATTTGTTTTGTTTCATTTGGTTTTTATGCCAAGTAATTAAGTTCTTTGGTGTCATTAGGTTGATTTAACGATTATTTATGTCAGTTCCGCTTGTGTTTTTGGTACTTTTTAGTTGTGGGTGTACAACATTATGAGTGGATCTCGTGAAGCTCAGAAGTTCCCTCTTCTTAGATTGCCTATCATTAATGCAACAGACTATAGTGATCTTAAGTTAATCCTATTTTTGTTTGTGCAGTTCTGTTTTAGTGTATTGAAGTTGATTTGTTTACCTGAATTTTTGTTATTCGTTGCATTTGGAAGTTTCGCATTCAGTATTTTTGAAATTTGGTATTTAACCATATGTTATATTCTTTTCTTACGGTATCTTTAGGATGTGCTTAGTATGTTTTACTTTTGTAAGGAGCGCTCTATGATTTGATGTTTGAGAATGTTTGTTGTGTGTATGATTTGAGAGTTTTGTTTCGATTGTTTTGTATGATTCTGATAACTGTGAAGTTACTTTTATTGATACATCTGTTTTTGATTTCAAGTTCTTTTCTGACAACTTCAATTCGACTACGACTGAGATGAATATTTCTATTTCTCAATTAATTTCTTTATGTATGGCTTTGGAGGCTGTTCAGTCAACCGAGTCTCATATTAACCTGAATTTGACTTACGATTCAAACATGGATTGAAATTGATTCTTCTTTACTTCAAGCTTCGGTTTGGGATTTTAACATTTTTAATTAAATTTTATTGATGCTCACCCTTATTACATTACAATCTAAGTGATTGGATGCCTTATATTTTATTTTATGTTGAGGAAATCTCAATGTTTCTTGTATACCACAGTGTGGGTATATGAATTCTTTGGTTAATGCGCTGACCAAAGACTTTTATTTTATTTGAAGTTATTTTACTGCTTTATTTTGATGTATTTGATTACATTTATTGCCGATTCTGAGAATTTCTTCTCTGGAACTCGTCTTCTCGTATTTGAGTTTTTTAATTGCTTACGTGCAATTGTTAAGACGAACATTTTGAGTTTACCTTTGAGCATATAATTATATGTATAACTTTAAAACTCATTTAGAGCATTAATACCTATTTTCCTTGTTTGAAGTATTGGTGATGATTTTCATTTTCATTTTAAAGTTTTGTATTTAATCTTGTTATTTATTAATTTGCCCTGCGTGAGGACGGGAGCAGAATTTTCTCACAGCAATACCTGTTGCTTGTCGTAAGAGCCGACTAACCTTAGGAACTTTTGTTTAGTATTTCTTCTTCAATTCTATTTTCGATCTCTTCTCTTTTTGAGTTATTTAGTAAGGTGGAAATTGTTTCGAGTGGTTTTGGTATTTGTGGAACATACGTCAAACGATGACGCGGATTTGCGCGACGTCCCTCTTTTATCTATATCTTTCGTTACATAGTACTGTCGAACTTGTAATTCTAGTTTCATCTTCCGCTTTGGGAAAATGGTAGGTTGGACGGTATTCCTAAAGTGTAATCCGCTAACCTCGATTGTGACTTATTAGGTTTTATTACCTTTACCGATTTTGACTTCTAGTTTAAGGTTTAGATTAAGATTTCATTAGGTTAAGCTATTTTGTTTAAGAAATAAGTTTTGAAATTTGACTCTTGTGCAACGATGTTGCGAGACTTGCTTTTTGCGTTTGTTGTTGTTTATTTTCCGTTTGTTATTGCTTTTTGCGTTTGTTGTCGTTTATTTTGCGTTTGTTGTTGATTTTTGCGTTTGTTTGTTTTGTTCTGCACTTCGAAGTTTGAAACCTTCCGATTTCAAATTTTATGGAGGGGGTGTGTAACGTCCCGTTTGAGTTCATTACAATTAAAATTCAATTTTACATTTGCATTTAATATCAATAATTAATAATTAGATGTAAGATTTTACGCTTTTTATTCATCACCAATTGAAAAGGTGATTGGCGTCCTAAGATTTTATTTTAAATCCTGTTTTATTTCTAATATGTTTAATTCAAATATTGTTCTTTAATGTATATAGTACATTAAGTTATAATTAATAAATTTAAGGAGTTCACATCTTTGTAATTATTTCCATTCAACCCATCACCCAGAGGTCTGTGCTTACGATTGCTTGCCGTGGTCAAATTATTATTTTGCATTCATTAAATGTATCTTTACTTTTTATTATACATTCTTTATTCCGTCACTGTATTTTTTATTACAAGTTGTTATTAGGACAAGTACTACGTCATCAATGTCAGTCAATACTACGAATCCTGCGATAACCAAAAAAAGTAATAACAAAGTAGAAACCACATATCAGTAAATAAAAATTGTAGGTTTAATATTTATTTAAAATAAAAATGATACTGTTTATCATAACTCACTAATTACATGTGTAAATTACAAATACAACTTTCTTTAAAAATAATAACGTCATTATTTCAATAGCAACTTTTTTAGGTTCTTTAAATTCAAATTGCTCTACCCTGCATAGTTTTGTTTGACTTGAAGTTAGTCTTTCACTTCTCGACGCCATCTAACGAGTGTCGTGTTTGTTACTTTTGTTCAAGTCGTTATTTTACTTCCACTTTGTCGTACACTTCATATGCCTAGTTAAATTAAAAAAATTATTTTTTAAAACATCTACGTGTTGTGGCGTTATGTATTTTAAAAACAGCTTTTTTAGTTATTTTATTCAACGCAGGGTAAGCTTTTTTTATACTTTTTCGGATTAAGTGTAATTTTTATGTCAATTTCTTAGCACCATGTGTTACCTACAAATGTGGATCGCGATCATCTACCGATAAGAGTTAAGCACCCCTTTGGTGGGTCAGGAACATTCAGATCGATCTTGGAAAATTTCTATAGTAAAGCTATAAGTAACTCTTATACGATGTGCACATGCAATTGATACCGTTACTACGAGGCATGAACGATTAACACCACCTTTAAGAAAATACACCTGTAGACAACATTATTAATAAAAGTTGTTTTTTTACTTGTCATAAATGTTATCTTTTACTTGTTTCATAGATTTTATGAGTCACTATTTTAGCCAAAATATATATCTCCTTGTTATTCAAATTTACTATACAGATGTTTTGTGGGTTGCCGATGCTTCCTGCGTTCTTATAACCTACGTTGTACCTGTTATCCAATTAAAGTACTTCTTGTGTGGCTACTAAATTTAAGATTTATTTGTTATTGATTCTAATTCTTTTTATGTTATTATTTTAAAATAATCAAATCAAATGTAATGTTAACAATTTGGTTTATTTCTTCGTTCCTTCAAGTTTACGGACCTTAAAAAGTTTAATACAAACATCAATCCTATCTATCAGGAGCTATAACTGCAAAACAAAATCTGGCGCTTGTTAAAAAAATTCTTATCACTTGGACCTCCTCTCTGTCCGATAGGAATTGTTTCAATTCTATTGTAAACTGGCCGTGTAAATTTTTAGAACCTTGTAACAACTTTAATACACTCCGGTGTTTTAATGTTTACTCACGCTTTTTGTTTTTTTTTTATTTTTAATAAAATTAACTACTTGTAATCTAAAGTTAATAAAAAATATTGTTTTTATATTACTGTAATTAAAAAAATAAAACCTTTTTTCAAAAGATCTAACTGAGTTGAACAAAATAATATATCAGGTGACCTAGAAAGCGCAAAGGATATTGATCAAGAGCATGAAGCAACTCATACAGAAATTATTCGCAAATTTGAAGATATACTTTTAAATGTAACGCCCAAGTTTCAAATTGTATTAGTGCACGTTCATTTTAACAAATTACTCTAAGTTTAAATATTATTAAATACAGTAGTTTTAGTAAAAATATATTTTATGTTACATGATTACAGAAAATTAATATAACTTTTCAATTTAATTGAAAAATACAAAACATGTCAATATAAAATATTAAATATTTTTTTTTATTTGTGAAATATCACAAACTCTGTAGTTTTATGTGCGTATGATAAAAGAATAGATAAAAAATATATTGCAATATGAAATTATTCTGCATATACCAGAGGTTTTTCTAAAATATATTTTAATTTAGATTTTAGAATTGTTACAAGCTATGATAGCAACAGCAGCAAATGCTAAAGACTTATTGAATATAAAAATCATTTGGGAATATATAAAACTAATTATAGAGAATGTAATCAAAGCAAACTCGTAACACAAAATGATACGATTAGAAAGCATAGACCTTTGACCGCAATATAAAATAAAACTTTAAACCTAATTAAACCGTAAAGTTACATAAAACAAAACAAAATTGTCGATACACGAAGTCGTAGTAGCTGTTCATTTAAAAACTTATATGTTTTTGTCAAAACTTTTTTGCAATTCATTGCAAATCAATCGCTAAATTACAATAAATGTTAGTCATAAACACATGTTTCTATTAAGAGTACTCGTGCAGCGTGGTTTAGTTGATCAAAAATCTTTGACTAAAACGAGCGTCGTGGTTCATGTTGGTGCAACAGTTGAAGAATCTGTTTCAAAATCGATTTTAAATTACGTGATACAAAAATCTGAATTTCCGCAACATAACAACTGGAAAACACTTAACTTGACTTTGATGAAACGGGAAAACCGTTTTACAAATTTATTGCGCACCACAACACCACTTAACTTTGAAAACTAAACAAAAATGCGAAAAGTATTGCGCAATTAAACCGCAAAATTATTCTCATAAGAATCGTATAATCATTAAGTAATAAATTTAAAATAAACAGAGCATACTTAGAATTAATTCAGTATTAAATAACAATTCAAATCTTAACGACTAAAAGCAAATACTTATAACCGACAAAACCAATAAATTATATTGCAATGTTAATTTAAGACAACGATAATTAATAGACCTATTTTATTATTTAATTTTAAGAATAATAAAAAATTATAGACTTAACATAGACGTTACTTTACAAAAGTTTTTCAACTGCAATTAAGAAGTTTGAAATATTTTCAAATGTGAACTATTAAGAATCAAAAGCTCTATGCCGTTTTGAACGTTTACTAAAGCATGCCCTCGAGCTAATTGTACAATACACTATGTAAACGTTCTAGTATATATATTATGTTTCAAAATAATAATTTAAACGTAGGTTGTGTTGTTACCGCGTTAAAAAAATAATATTAATTTAATAATTGCTTGTAAAACAATAAATATTTGTTTTGAGATGTCGTCAATTACCAATACCAAAGACAGGAATTTTTAAATAACCAGATGTTTCTATGATTTTAATTAAAAAAAATTAAATAATTTAACCTAATAAGTAATTGGTACACTTCACAAATTTGTTAAATAATAACTATTACTTACTAATCGTTACAAACGTAGTCACAGACGCTTACCTGAAAAAACAAGAAAAAAAATTAGTTTACTAAATACACAGATTATTACTTAGCTATTTAAATAAATAGAAGTTACAATTAGATGTACGTATTATTAGTAGTATTAGAACAATTTCAAGTACAACGCGGAGATGTAGGAAGTGGTTTACTGTAAAATAAATTTGACTTGACAGTGAGATTATTAGTCTTGCAAGAGATGGAATTGATAACAAACGACTACGGTTTTTGTTTGTAAAAGAACAATATTTTATCTGAGAAATTTAATTTCTTTAGAACTAACATTGAAATACACAGACTTCATAAATATTTGTTTCTTACGTGACATATATGTTAGGCAACCAACATTACTAAGATTGCTATAACGTAAAAAAAAATTACTAAATAAAAAATTTGATTTGTAACTTTTATATTAAGGTTAGGTAATTAATTAAAAACGGTAGCACATTAATAACAATACCTGTTTATTTAATATAAAAACAATTATTTAAAATTTATAAACGATGTTTACTATACTTTTCTTTAACTTTGATGCTTGTGTTAACTCTTCTATTTAAATTTTGTAAAATATTACAAAGCTCATTAATTTCAATATATCGAATAGCATCAGCATTCTCTAAGTCTTCAATTGTCTACAGCCAATTTTTATATATTATTTATTTTAAGTGCCCGTGAAGTTTTAATGGCATAAGATTTGAAGATCGTAGAAAATATAACCATTAATTTATTGTAGAATTGTTGTACAAATTCAATTGTAGCTATGGTGATATAAGCGACTGAATTGTTTTGCTAAAAGTAACAAAAAAGTTTGTTGTAATCTAGTTGAATCAAATTATCAAGATGAAAATTGAATGTACGTTTGTCAAAGTGCACGATATGTCACCGAAAAATTTTGTGTTTCTAATTAAATGTTTGATTCAGCGGAGCAAGCCTGATGAAGTATTCATCTAGAACGCGAAACGTTGCAAAAAACTGAAGTAGTTGCTTCTGTCCAACTTCCTAAAAGAAGAGATCATTAATTTTATTAATTGATAACTATAAACATTACCAGATCAAGATAACGTTCTGCGTTAACAATATTGTAAGAAAATATACAAGGGATTATCCTTCTTCTTAACATTACAACAAATGCATCAACTATCAAAGGTAGTTTCCACAAAAGTTGGTAGATTTTTGGCTTCCATAAAGCCATGCTTTGTTCGTAAAAAGAAATCTAACAAATTACCGTTATTTAAATGTTGATTTAGCCATTTGTTACCAGCTTATAGGTCTTACAAATCTTGCACTGCCAATTCACACAGTCGGAGATAGTGGAGGCTCAAATAAATAAACGTTAAAAGACGCCAGATCCTTTATAAGTAAAACTTCTATCTCGATCAGGACAGAAGGTTCAAGCTTGTAACGAATTTCAGGTTCGTAATCCTTGTTACCTCGGTGCTCGTGTAACCAACAAAAAGAAAGATATGTTGTCATAAAGAACAGATAAAATAGATATAAAACTTTAATTTAATAACGTAGATTATCAACGAGTCGCAGAAATTCTCCATCTATAAATGCCGGAAATATCGACAACACACAATACATAAGTTTACACGATGTCGATAGCGAAGAAAATTACATAACAAATATCGTTTGTACACAGCATGCGATACACACAAAATAATTAGTGAAACTACCTCAATGATATTGAAACAATGATTGTAATTACGTAACTTACAATAAGCAAAATTCCGTGAGTGACTTTTCTGACAGCGACAAAATAATTAAATAAACTTACCCACAATCCAGTACCTATTTTTTTAAAGAAAACGTTTTCTTCGTTGAGTCAGTCTGGAATAAATTGAAATGGCAAATCGTGTCAACACAATGACTTACGAAAGCAAGATTTACAAAATTGTTAATTACTACTAAAAGAAAGTACACATAAGGAACCGATTATCGAATGCCGTTCTACACATTCAGTAAAAAATGGTTTCGCAGTTGTTTGTCGCATGAGTAGAATCTCAAAAAAAAACTTCTTGTTTTCGTTTTTTGTTTTAAACGTAGGCCTTACAGCGTTATACTCGTCCCATGAAGGTATTTGTCGATATTAACCCCTGATCGATAATGCATCGAAACATACAGCCAAAAACGTGGCGGGACGGCTATCAAATTAAGAAGGAAATTACCAAAGAATTCTAAAAACGGATATGAACAGCTTACCCTGTGATGAATAAACTACTTTAAATGCGTAATAAAATTATAATTTCATTTCCATTAACGTCGATGTTATTAGAAACTTCAAATTTTAAACATCACAGGCTATTTTAAGTAGTTGTCGGTTTAACGTCATGACTGTAAAAGGAAAACTTGACAGAGGGCTTCAAAACCAAAATCTAATCTTAATTCAATAATATACAGGGTATTACGTTATAAAATTTTTGCACGTAACACATTTAAAAAACTGTTCACGATGCAAAAAGTTGAAAGCACGTAGTTCTTAAAAAACCATAACCATATTCTTTTTTAATGATGTGTGGAAAGTTTTTACTAATAATCCTAAAAATTTAATGCTTATAAATTAGAAATAGAATTTTGCTATCAATGTGTTATGAGTTTGTTTCGTACAATTTCAACTTCTTCGACAACAGGTGCAGTGAGTATGGTTAGCTTTCCTGTGTATTTTGCTTTGTAAATACGACTTTTAATTAAGAAACGATAAATTGGAACTTGTATATGTTGTCAAGAATATCGTAATTAAAATTTGCTGTTGAGAAACGTTTCATAAATTGATCGATGACAATTGAGAATGTGGTAAGCATTTAGAAAATGCTTCATTACAATAAGAGCTTTGTTTAGAAACAAACAACAGATTTCTTTACTATTTCTGTTAGCAAATGAAATGAACAATTGGTTAAATTATTAAATATTGCACTAGAAGATAAAAAACTGACCGCAACGCAAATACTGACAAATTAGAATTTATTATTTTGTTTGCTACCGCTGTTGATGACGTTTCAAAGGTCAAAGATCATTCTTCAGTAAACTATTAAATTATTTTTGGTAAACGTTTTACTTTATTTTTTATGCTATTTTTGACATAGACTTCTACAACAACATGAAGCACGGCGTCTTTACCAAACTTGGATGTCAGCTCCTCTGTCAGCAAAAAAAGTCGCTGATGCCTTTCAAAAATCATGGTTTGTAGAGCCGTTTGGTTGCGGTAATCCTAATTACGCAGTTACTTTGGTAAAGTATAAAAGTTTACATTTTTAAGTTAAATACTTGTTATAAAGCTCATTTTCGTTTCCATCTTTCGATGCAATGGTAAAGACCCGGTTTTTATTTTTTCTGTCATGTAATTTTATGACCAAAATATGCTCACAATCTTCTAGATCATCTACATTTAGCCATCTTCCGCCTGACATGCTACATGCAAAGCAATTACTAACATTACTTTCATAAGCAAAAAATTGGCATCAAGAGCTTTTTCTAGAAGCATATACAAAAATAATTGTTTCTCATAATCGAGTACACATAAATCAAATCTGGTTACCTTTCCTAACGGCTGATTAACAGTAGGACTAACAAACCGTTGACTCTTAAATGCGATACCAATGCACATGACATCTTGTCGGAGAACACAAACATAAATCCAAGAGGTAAAAAACTTTTAGAATTTATTCTAAAATCTAATTTAAACATAATATGTAAATAACGGAGAATGGCCTACGTTTATAACCGTGTCGCGCAGTGAAGTTATTGGCCTTACGTTTGCTAGTTCAAAATTGAGCAAAATGAAAAAAATGTAGCGTGTATTAGATGAACTTTCTTTATCTGATCATAGATACTATTGATTCAACATTGAATCAGATGAAAAACGTAATGAAATACAGAAACCCATGAAAAACCAACTGAGAGTTGTTCAAGAAAATTTTAGCCGGACAAATAGCGACTCTCCTTTAATTACAAAATCAACGCACAAACTAGAATTGATGATGACTGCATTGTTAATTTACTAAAATCCGCATTTGAAACAGGCTGCTTAGAACTTTCAAACAAACCCCCAACAAGGTTGCTTGGTAGAACAGATAGCTTAACAAATTAAGGACACGTTCTACAACGTTACGTAACACAGTCAACAAGAGCGAAGACTAATTAAATATAGAACCAGTTTCACAACATGCAACAATGCTATTAAAAAAGCAAAGACAGACTCTTAGAGAAGGTACTGTACAGACGTCAAAAATAAACTTACAAGTTCTCGCCTCTCAAAAGTTCTGAGCAAAGATCGCACTGGAAACTTCGGTTCTTTTCTGACCAAAAGCAAAAAATTTACTCGGTTGAAGGTACTTTGCAAAAACCAAACAAACAAGCGCTCAAGAAAAAACTAGAAATTAGCAAAAAAAATAGTTAATTCTGAAAACCTAGAATTAACCTAGGTTAAAACATTCTCAATCCTCAAGAGCCGATGGTATTTATCTCCTCATTCTGCAAAAAAAAGAATTTGAGGCTCTGCAAAACGCAGTATGCGAAATTCTCAGAACCAGCTTAGCACTTTCAAATATACCAAACAGTTTGCAAATTGTCATATTATATTTATATTAAAGCCAGGGAGATCTACGTACGCCCAGGCAAAATTTTACAAACCGATCAGATTAACTTCTTTCATCTGAAAATTACTTAAAAAAGTAGTCGATTGGTATATACGGGTTTGTTTTGCATCGAAATCAGCATGCATATCAATACAAAAAAACTTGCGAGCTAGCAAGTTATCAATTAGTAAACAGATTTAAAAATGCAATCTAATACAATAATATTGCATTGGGTGCTTTTTTAGATATTGAAGGTGCAATTGACACCAGTACCTTCACCTCAATTTCAAAAGCAATAGAGAAAAAAAGCATCAAACTTCTAGTGCAAAACTGGGCTAACTCAATGATCAAAAATCGGACGATGACAGCTGTTTTGTACGTTAGCATTGTAGAAACCAAAGTAGCTGGCGAGTCCTCACAAAACGGAGTGTTGTCACCTGTACTATGGTCGATTTAGGATACGCCGATGATTTTACCATTATTACAAACAAGAAGTTTGGGGTAACTGTATCAAACATAATGCAGAGTGCACTAAACACAGTTAAAAAATTATGCAAAAAAATGGACTATCAGTAAATGCAACCAAGACGGCAATCACTTCCTTTACCAAACGACGGAAAACGGATGACATAAAACTACCTACAATCTACGGAATTACGCTCTTGATGACAAAACAAGTCGAATATATAAGACACACTCGTGATACTAGACTGACTTTTCACGCTCATCCAGAAAAGCCATAACGAAAGCCATCAGAATGTTTAATACAACCAAACGGATGGTCGGGTACACATGGGGATTGAAGACTAGCAGCATACATGCTGCAGATTAATAAGCACACGTCAATTACCAAAAAACAATAAATTGGGCATATACAACGTGCTGCGTAAAAAAACAATCTTAACTATTAGAACTGATTTCACAAAAGATTATCACATCTTAAAGAAATTTAAAGCAATAATACGAGAGAAGTAGACAAAAAACATTTTCCTGGGTGCGGTTAAAGAAACTATCTTGTACACAGATGGGGTCAAAAATTGCAACGGTACCGATGCAGGAATATATGAAGGCAAGCATCAACTTCAGAATTGCCTACAAAATCGAAAAAAAAAATAATTCGCAGCAAACTAGCAACGGAACATAAGAAATTATATATGAGGCTCTTAAAACTCTTCCTTACAGAGCCACAATCAAACAATCAAAATGCACTCTCAAGCATAAGTCGACGAAAGTTAAGGAAACTCACAGGATTAATAACAAAGCACTGTTGCCTTAACAAACACGTGCAAAAAATGGGACTGCAAAGTAGCCTATTATACCGCGGATGCTGTGTTAGTGCAAAGCGTATCAAACACAACGCTCAACGATTCTGGGGAAACCAAAACCAACCGATATTGAGTTGAAAAACATCTCAAGGAATAGGCTTGTAGACTGCAATGACGAAACAGAACTGCTGAGGAAGTAATAAATCGAAGGTGGACAAAAGAATTAAGGGGATTGCAGTACAGAGACGATAAACTAACTACTTCTTGAATTAAAAAAGAACATAAAATAAACGGTTTTTAAACTACAAATCGGTTTTAATTTAGCTACACAAACTTAAGATTTCACAAACCAAAACAAACATTCTAAGACAACCAGTTTACAACATACAAATCAAACTTTTTTTGCTAAAAATTTTTGTAATATAACTCAAGCTATTTAATGGGTTGCAAATGAGGACAAGTCATCCAGTAGGCTGTAGAGCAATAAACCGCAAAAATACACAATACGCATTTATAAGACGTTTTAAAAGAAAAATAGACAACGCCGCCAACGGCATAAAGCGCTCATCTCGAAAGATTTTAATAAAATTAACCAAGCGCAGTTCAGAGCAAAAACAGAAATTGCCAAGCATTGTAATCGACAATTAAAACTAAATTAAATCATGCAAGTTCAAAAATAGTAGTATCTAAAACTATTAGAAGCAACAGAAAATCTCAGAATTTAGACATCTTGTTTGTTACGTGCGAAATTTTCATAATGTAATACCCTGTATATTGAATTAAAATTAGATTCTGGTTTTGACGCCCTCTGTCGATCTTTTTGGGTTACTGACAAGTTGCGGATTCATTTTGAAGCTGTCAACTACGTGAGACGCCCTGTGTCGTAAATTTGACCTAATTCCTAAGATTCTAAGTGCATCCACTGTGATGAGTACGAAATTATAAGTCAATTACGAATTTGTTGTAATCTATTCCGCACAGGGTAAGATATTTTGCATCCGGTTTATTAGGATTTCTTTGTAATTTCTGTATTAATTTGATAGCCGTTTTGCCACGCTTTGATCACATGTTCGATTCAATAAAGAATAATGAAGAATAATTACTATTGATAAATACCGTTACCGAACGCTTAAGATTTTGGGGAGGCATATTATCCACAACAAAAACGAAGTCTCGACAAGCATTACTTTGGAGATGTTATTCCTTATACACCAGTCGATTGCGTTACTACCCACCTGTTCGTAATTACAATTAACAGCATTCGATACTATTTTATATCTCATTTAATTTATTATTATTAACGATTTTGTAGCTTCCTATCTTTGTGAGTTATTGTGTGACACGATTTGTTATTCAATATCTATTCTAGGCTACTACCGGGGAAAACGTTTTCTTCGCACAAGTAGGTACTGGATTTTGGGTAAGTCTGTTTGATTATTTTTCTTCGCTGTCATAAAAGTCACTAACGGAACTTTGGCTAATGTGAATTTCCGTAATTACGTTTACTGTTACAATACCATTAAAGTGATTTCAATTATCATTTTGTGTGTATCGGATGCTGTGTATAAACAATATTTATTACGAAATTTTCTTCGCTATTTCGATTCAACTTAACCTATGTATTGTTTGTTGCCGATATTTCTGGCATTTATGAATTGAGATTTTTATAGCTGTTAATCGTTCTTTAATGGTAACATACCTTTCTCTTTTAATTGTGGTTACCCTAACACCAGAGTAACCAGGATTACGAACCTAATAATTCGTTACAAGTTTGGGCCGTCTGTCGTGATCGAGGCAGAAGTGTTAATTAGAATTGATCTGGCGCCCTTTTAATTATAATTCCCGTGAACCTCCCCTATCTCCGACTGTGTGAGTTGGCCGTGCAAGGTTTGTAAGACCTAAAGCTTGTAACATGTTGCTGCAATAAGCAAACGTTGTCACCAAATTCTAACAGCGTTAATTAAACAAAATAAAATTATTTGAACCAAATAGGATTAGCAACAGAGTAACTCTATTATTCTGTCTACTGTTTTTCTACGTTAAATAAGTTGATCAGACATGCAGTCAAGTTTGCAATTTCTCAATTGATTTCATTGGCTGATTTTTCTTTTTTAACCTATTGCGTCCAAATTGTTGATATCCATGCTAATATGTCTAAATTCAAACTTCCCAAAAGCAAACTGTACCAATAAATCGATAATTTTCAAAGGCATTTATTGAGAAAAAATTGATTATTATTATTCGTTTTTATTTAAAAAAAATTGACACAACATGTAAGTTAAATGATCAGTAATAAATTTATAAATCCATTTGTCATTGTAAAAATAGTTTTAATAACAAATTATGTGTTGTAACGTTAGATATTTTTACTGACTTGGTATATATTTTATTCACTTTAGCTAGCAGCATTTGGTGTTATAAATGTCATTTTCTGTCGGAACTTAGTATGTGATTTCCATCCCGTTAACTGCAAAGTAAACATATGTAATTTAATGCTTTAATCAGTTTTCTAAATTTTAGACAATCCAATAGTTTTATAATAAAATTCAAATGTAAAATTAATCGATGCTTTTAAAAAGAGCCGCTGAGGTATGATGTACTTTTACGTGTTGCAGTTCAATTTAATTTTCTGTTGACGTTTCTAGTTTTTCTGACCGTATATACTAAATCACGTGTTTAACACTTTTATTAATTCCTTTATGGGTAAAAAGCTTGCTGTTCTTTTGAATTATCGTCGTCGTTAACACTTTTGGTAAAGTGATAAAATTTTCTTGAGTTTGTGATCGTCTTTCATACCCAACATGGCAAACGTATTATTGTCACGAGAAAGCTAATAAAACCTTGCTTATAGATTATGTCGACTTTTACTTAATTTAAAATTTAACTCCAAATCTAGAAAAATAAAAGTCTAGCGCACATCTTGTTTTAGATTTGATTGTGAACTAATTAGTCGTATTTGCGATACCACTGCAATATAGTGATGGGAATTCTAGTTCTTTTTTAAGAACTAGTTCACCAGGTCTCGTTCAATAAACTGAACTAGTCCAATGTACTAGTTCTTTAGTATATTTAGGACAACGCATCGAAAGATGCATAAAACAGTGTGGTGCAGATTTGCATTTAACTCTGGTATTTTGTTCCGTATTTCAATTAGGGGACCAACGGGCGATGCATCGGTATGCTTGCAAATAATAAATTAAAAACTGAAACGCGGTTTCAAATTCCCAATTTTGTTGAAACTTGGTGTAATCTTATTTAGCACGTCTAGTTAAAAAATTTTAATTGAACGTAAGACCGATTTTTTAATCTCTTTTGTAGACACCTTTAAAAAAATATTAATTAGCAACTGCAAAACACGATAAAACAGTTAGATGAACACTTAATAGTATCGATTACGCAAGGTACAAACAAATTTGGATTGAATACAGCAATCATTGTAATCAAAGTAACGAATATAAAAAACGTAAAGATAATCGAGATAAATACTGTGGGAAAAAACCTTGTAGCCAATGCAGTCTAGAAAAGAAAAGTTTATTAACGTTATCAAAATTAAGTGATGACTAATACAAGATTTGCAAAGAGCAAATGTATTAAAGAATGTACTAGTTCACTTTATAACAGAGAACTAGTACATTTAGTTCACTGAAAAGACCAGTTCAATTGAACTAGTTCGTTCAGGAACTACACATCACTACTGCAATATACTTGTGTATTTATTTTCATATTTTAGAATTATGTTTTAACTTTACTAGTACTAATAGGAAAATTAAATCGTAAGTAACTTTTTGTTTTTTGTCACATTTTGCTGGCGATCGTATGATTTAGTATATCCTTTATAGTTAGAGTGGTTAAATACTGTTCCTGTGATATGGCATTTATAAATATTTATTGATTTTATATTATACAGACATCAATTCTAAAATAAATGTACTTCTTGTTAGCTTATATGTGTACTACTATACTACTGAATGAGTACCGGTAACTTCTCACGTTCTGGCGCATTTTTTAATCGGTTATAATCTACAATTGCGTTACCTACGACACTCTCGGATATCAACTCTTGTTTTTCTTTAATGTGGGTTAAATTTGCGGGTAATTCAAGCACTTCAGTCAAGTGCACGTTACATCTCTTTAATTTCTAATGCCTAGACACTACTCAAATATAGAAAAAACTTGTGTTATTAAAAAAAAATAAAATGGTTTGTCCATTCGTGTAGTTGCTCGTTAATTAATATTAAGATACGCTAAAAACAAATAGGCGTGTTTTTAAATTTTTTTAATTATAATTATTAGTGAATTATTATGAATTATGATTAATATAAAGGATAGAGGAAATCTACGAAGAAACGAGGAGCAGGGTCAAAGTAAATGGGGAAGAGAGCGAGAAATTCATAAGAGAGGGTTCAGACAGGGATGCCCACTGAGCTCAAGCCTGTTTGCAGTATATACGGGAGATCTGAAGGAGACAATGAAAGACCACAGACAGGAAGGATAGTGGTAAGGAAAGCAAAGTTATGGTGATTGGCGTATGTGGATGACATAGTGTTGGTGGCTAAGCAGAAAAAAGAAATGAAAGAGATAATAAAAACGCTGAAAAAATACATAAAAAAAATTAATGGAAGTAAACACGGAGAAAACAAAGATAATGATATTTAGAAAAGGAGGGGGGAAAAGAAAAAGAGAGGAGTGGAAATGGAGGGACAAGGAAGTACAGCAAGTTAAGGAATTTATATAAAAAAAGTTGTAAGATTTATGAAAGTTGTGGTCGAACAAATAATATAAAAAAATATTTCAGTTAACTTAAATATGCGTCTAAAAAATCATTCTTACTAACACTAATATACATGTCATTCAAGCTAGTACCAACATTAAATTGTTTTGAAAGGAAGATTAACATTTGAAAACAATTTCTTTAGAATTTTCTAATTCATTGATACAATAACAAATTAGAATAAGTACTGCATAAGAAAAAGTTGTAAATATGTAATCATTATACACGTTTATTTATTATGGCGGTTACATAGGTACCTATCCTTATCAGAATATTGCACATTACATTTAGTGAAAATAAGTACGTGCATTTTATTTGTCCTAATAAAGATGTAACAAGTGTTTTAAATATATTTTTCTTGTTATAAAAAAAAATTTATGAAAAATGCAGTATATTTAAATTTTTAAATGCAATTTTGTATGAGATTGTACTGTTCGAGCTACGCACAGAAATCAAAACAAATTAATATTAAAAGAATTTATATTAAATCATATTCAATAATTATTAATAATATGTTTAGAATATGTTTAATAAATTAAATTCGTTTTATACCAAAACAGTAAAAAGCAGAGCACACAGAAATGGAGTACTACAACTAACACAAGTTAATTTTATGTTACTAATTTCATTAATTATTTTACCTAATTAAATATTAAACAGTAGTTTTAGTTTTACCCACAAAATGTGTATTACATATTTGAAATAGCTTTAAATGTATTTGCAGAAATCAAATAAAGCAAATCATTTCAACTTAAATTGAAATTACAATTGCAAAAAGGCTACAACTCACTAAAACAAAAAGACAAATCTAAGTTCTGCGCTAACCCAATCAAGAACTTGCTACTAACCAAGAGAGATAAACTTACTTGCTGCAACGCATTTTTGAAAACAAAACGATCTCTGCATAATCATTCATATTTCTAAAGAAACTTTGAATTACCGTGTTTAAATAATCCACGATTCAACTGCATATTCTGCATAGCCTTATAATTCATTTTACATAACTTCAAGCAAAATCTAATTTAGAAGGTGCAAGATCCATATTCGAAAGCAATTGCCGTAAACCTATTTTCGATTCGACTCATTTCTAATTTGCAAAGGTAATTTCTTGTTCACAGACTGACATTTATAGTGTTGAATTAAATCGAAATCTTGAAATAATTAGATATTTGAATTAACTTTGCGCCGTTTCAAATATGCAAATAGTCAAACAAAAAAATTTTAAATTTGCCCCGAATTTCCATTTAAATGAATTAACTGCACGATAACTGTCGTTGTTTCAAATAAATTAGTTTAATTTCAGAAATTATATTTGCATTTGAAATTTTTAACTCGCTAATGCGTTTGATTTTGATAGGTTGTAATAGCGTTGCTGTTCAATTTTCAGGATCATTTAAAACAAACGTTACACACCAAGCGTCACCTTTAAACGTGATTTTTTTTAGAATTGCTTAGTATACGCATGATTAGCCGCACTTATGACCAGAAAACGGATGCGAAGCTGTATACACTTTGAAAGCACTTTATCCAAATAGATTGAACCATTTTGTACGTGCAAAAGATAATTTATTTTGCTACGCTTTTCTAGCGAAAACGATCAATTCGGTTTTAAAAAATCTAACACTGTTAGTAGCTTTAATTATATTTTAAATAAATTTATAAAATTAATTATTACAAACTTTCAAACAATTGTTGAGTTAAATAAAAAAAATTCTACAGAAAGTTTAAAACAAAACAAAATTAAATTCTTAGGATTTTAAAGTAACCCAACTCGAATTTTGGTAACAGGTTTATTTTCTCTATTATGGTTAACAAATATTTATATATAAAGGTACCATTTAAGTAAACTGTAGCTGTAGTTTATGATTTTGTTTCAAACTGTTTTTTAATTTGTTTTTATAATGTTTTGTTGAATGATAATATTCTGACGCTAATTCAAAACATAAAATAAAAAGTTATGCTTGTAAATTGCAGATAAACGTAACAAAAAAAAACACAATCCAAAATTGGTAAGTCAAAATAAGTGCTAGGCTCTATTGCAATAGATTCTACCATTAAAACAGTCAAGTAACGGTTGTAATTTGTGCTACGGTAAAAACAACCGCAACCTGGAGTAAGTGGTAGCTTAGAGCTTCGGGGAGCAAGTGAAATTCAAGTTGATCCACAATGTGCTAAGTATAATGTAATTAAAAGAGCGTCATAACGGAAGAAATACACACTACAGATGCTCGTTTACATCTGCCAAACACATCAAACCACACAAGTAGAACAACGAAGATATTTATTGCACATAAAGAAGAATAAAATCAGTATTATTAAGTATATGATAACAAATTGTTTCTAAGAAAAAAGCAACATTCAGTATTACAAAGTATATGATAACAAATTGTTCATAAAAAACTACAATGAGATTCTTAAATTAAGCAACACCACATATACGTAAGAAAATGCATTATTAGTATGGTAGTATGAGAATATGATTTAATAAGAAAACGAAGCATAAAAATTGAATTGATGCAAATCTAGTGATCACGCAAAGCAAAGTGCACTGGTGACAGCTTTAATAGGTAAGTCGCTCGTATTTACGTTTGACACCAACATAAATTATGAGATAATAAAAGGAAGATACTTGTGCTTTTTCTTGGTATGCAATTAGCTAATGGCATCTAAACCAATCTCCTAAACTCGTCTAATGATTATTATAAATGTAATGCGCTAACTTTTTCAATGATACCATTGCAAGTTTGCCACTGAGTCTTCAAATTAAACGTCGATTTTATGATTATCTCCTAAACCCAATTCTAAATTAGCCATTAAAATTTTATGTAGTATTTAATTTTTGCATTTTTATACGTTGCAGTTTATTGAGCCTTGGGAAATATTTTACAAATTTCGAGGTGGCAGACACCTGGAGGTAACTTAACTTGCTATGATATTACGAGAAAATTAAATACCGTCGTAAAACAGAACTGAATTCTTACTTTAGCCAAACTTTCACAAATAAGACAAAAATTAAAGTTGATTAATCTATTAACAACAAGCATGATCTATTACACTTGAAATAGAAATTTTACTAAGGATAGCGTTAGTTCTTTCTTGCTTAACGTCAGAAACGGAACTAACACTCACCAATTACCCATTTGTAAAATGAATTTATTTCTGAGACAAATTTCATACAGTACAAAAACTGTAACAAAATGCTTTTAACATAACAACTTCTTAAACACAATAACACCTAACCTAAGAAAAACGTAAACAAAATATGTTCACCCAGTTTACTAAACCAATCGGACGTGTTCAAAAATCGCATGAAGCAAAATAATACTTCTAAGGACCAAAGAAACTTTAACCAACAGAAAAAATGTATCAAAAAAAATTACTCGTTGCAAAGTCGACAGTCATAAACAAAGCTTTAAGATCTTTAAAATCCAACCTTGAATATAAGTCCTAAGACTCTAATATCTCAAGACCTGGAAAGCAAAGAATCAAATAGAAATATCTAGCAGATTTTGAAAGTTGATATGCAAATTAAGAAAAAATAGTCGAGACAAAAACTAAGACAGTTGTGCAAGAAACTCGTTCTCAGACGGTATGAGATTTTTCTACCAAAAAACAGACCCTAAAAAATCTAAGAAAAGCAAAATCAACGATAAAATCTCAAGAAAAAATGTTGTGATTACATTAAAAAGCAAAGAAACAAATCAGAATACCAAAAGTTACAACTAGAAAGTTCCAAAAACATTCCTAGTTTTTGTTCGTTATGTTAAAATGGAACTCATAAGCTCAAGTACGGATTAGAATACCTCAAGAGCAAAAGAAACCTAAAGGGAAAAAAATATTTTAACATTGACTGATAGTTTTTTCAGACTTTAACAGGGCAGCCACATCGTTCCACAAACGTAAAAAAGTTCGGTTCGTCGTAAAAACAAAAAGAGCATTGTCAGACAAAACCTCAAAAGCTGATTGAAAAAGTTGATGCGGTGATACACCACGAGACAAGCACAATTCGTCAATCCGAAAACGAAATTGCAAAAGTAAAAAAGAATCTTCGCCACGTTCCATATAGCAAAACTCAATTCTGAATCCGAATTCAAAAATTAAAAAGTGGTGGTTTTTCATCTGAAGAAAACATATCTAACATAGTACGAGACACAATAAAAATTAAACAAGAAACTAACTAACCGTAACAACAAACTGTATGACTACAAATTCAATAGTCTAAACAATCTGAAAGCAACTGGGTCGATCGTCAAAGAAACGCGTACGTAATATCAATAATAACGAACATAGCAACTAATAACCTAATACAAAGAAAAATCAAAACACGGAAGCCAGCGTACCACTAAGAAGTAATGGAAGATAAGCAAAACTAAATGCTGTAAAACAAAACTTAAAGTAAGTCAAACCTACTTATGCTAACTAATAAGTAAATAAAAAAATCAAGAAAAGTAAGAAAGAATTATAATTGCTCAAAGAATAATCGAGTAATCGAACCTCACGTTAGTCATACAGATGCAAGAATTAACATAAAAACAGTTTTAGATGGCTAATTTAGAGTTAAGTTTGGGAGATGATCGTGAAATGAACGCTTAATTTTTAAGTCAATTAGAAACTCGACGCATTCTGGTGTTTTAGCAATTTTAGGAAATTGGTTTGGATATGCCATTAGCTAATTGCATGCTAGGAAACAACCGTAAGTAATTCTTTTTATCATCTCCTAATTTGTGTTGGTGTCTAACGTAGATACGAGCTACTTATATATGTTGTTACAATTAATTCATGCAGAGTTGATTGTGTAATTACTCGTTAAAGTTATCACATTTGCTTCTGATTGCGTAATCACTAGATTCGCATCGATTTCATTTTTATTTTTTGTTTTCTTATCAAATTAAACTGTCATGGTTCAATACTAATAACTAATGTACCTACGTGTACAAGGACGAGTTACTTAACCTTGATTGGCTTATACATTATCCGCATGAAGTTAAACAATTTACATCTTCTTCCAGTAGAACAGCTGTTTACAAACTAATAGTAGAAGAATGCTATCAATTCGAAAATATTTTAATGACGCACTAATTCAGTCAAGACAAACTCAATGGTTTTGTACAAAACTTAGGTTTTCCAAACTATGACGCTGAGTTTTTAAGATCTCAAATTCACGCAAAGAACCTACTTGTTCTAGGTGCATCGTTTACATACGAGGGTTGTCTGGTTTCTAAAGTACATTTGTGAATTACAGACAGATTGTTTTATTTATAAAAATCAGACGTATGTTAAGTAAAAACGCGAACTCTGCAGCTTTGCCAACGTAGGCGCGTAAAAACAAGTTTTTCGTGAATTGGTCAAGTTTTAGCGACCAGACAGCGCAGAGTTGAGTCCATTTTCGGTTAACTATCAGGGATTTTATTTGTTACTCAAGTATGGGGTGTTTCACTAACGATAGAACTTTGTAACGAACTTATATTAAATTGAATTATAGAACGTTGTTTAGTTTTAGTAGTATGTTTGATTTATTTTTTATTATTAAGGAAACCGTTGTTTAATTATTATTGTTAGGATTGAGTTATTTTAATTTTGTTATCCGTATCCGTTAGCAGATAAATGTAAAAGGGGATTTCCTCCAAGTACCGAACGCGCATCCGAGTTCGCGCTATCCCCGTTTACAGGCGCTTTATCCGTCAGAGCGCATGCCATCCCGCTTAGAACCGTTCTCCCTCTTTCGAACGTCCGAAATAAAACGGGAACCCCGACGTAGGAACGGCAGTTCCAGTTGGAGCTCACATCGATGAAGATTCCGGGGTTCCTGTCCACCAGCTGGATTTTAGAGTAAGCCGTTTTGCTTTTATTAACCGGACCTCCGTGGAGATACCGCTCCCCTCCTTGTCTGCTCTTCCCTACGCTAAAGGATTTACCGGGCGTCGTATTCGTAGTGTTTGACTTTGGCCTGCGAATACGCCGTCAACACGTCGTATCCGTAGTGTTTGGCTTTGACCTGCGGATACGCCTTCCCCCATTCTTTACCGGGCGTCATATTCGTAGTGTTTGGCTTTGGTCTGCAAATACGCCAACACGTCGGATCCGTAGTGTTTGGCTTTGACCTGCGGATCCGCCTTCCTCCCTCCATTACCGAGCGTCGTATTCGTAGTGCTTGGCTTTGGCCTGCAAATACGCCGTCAACAAGTCGTGTCCGTAGTGTTTGGCTTTGGCCTGCGGATACGCTTTCCAGTACAGTGCCTAAATCTCTTCTCCTCCCTCTCAAGTTCAAATCCGATTAAACCCCGTCTACCGATCTAACCAACGGAGGTTGCTACCCTAGTGCGTGCTTGCTTGCTTAGTCACCGACGTCACCGCTTGTCGAACGCACGCTAATCACTCATTGGTTTATAGATCACCTTTCGCTTGCTTGGTTGTGACCGCCGCTTCTGTCACCGCTTATTATTTATTTTGAGAATAAATAAAGTTATTTTTATTTACTATTGTGTATTTTATTTCCGTCGCCTCGCTTTGCTTTTAAGTCCGTTTAAAACCCTGGACAACCGTGTCTTTACTGTAGTTACCCGGACAGTGCTGTCGAACAGGAGAATAAACTCCTCGAACAAATCTGGCGCCCGAAAACCGTTTCGTCCACTAGCTTTTCATTACAGCTAAGTGGTAAGTGTTACAATTTTGTGATCCATCAACATCTACTTTATGAATACGTTTTTTTAGGGAATCCTGCTATATTATTCGTACTTGTGTATTTGATGTTCGTTTGAAGGTTAGTACTTACTTAATTCACCCGTCACCACGTGTTAGCTCTTCTCTATAACTCCAAATGTTCATTTAATCAAGAAATTTTGTTTGCCGTCGGATTAACTTACATTCTATTCGTGGTTACTCAAAAACAAATGGGGTGTGATCCTTAAGAACAAAAGATATTAACCTTGAAGAATTCTTTACAACATAATATTCTAGCAAAGTATTTATTAATTATTTTTGAAGCAAGCAGAAACACGCATAGTAATAGGCCAACACGACCGCGTGGTGTAAAGTAGTATGTATCAAACTTTGCCTTCGACAAAATGAGAATTTTAGTTGGTGTAAGAAACACTCTTTGTGCGCGTTACTAATGTTCTGCGCTTATGGATACTTACAGGGTAACTAAAACCTCAAACTATTATATCTCACTCCACACTTGACGTCAATCGGTTCGGGAAAATTTTGATCTCTAATTGCAAGGTTCCCGAACGCGTTTAGTTTTTATTACCACCGTATGTAATTGATTGAGGCGGTTTATCAAGGTAAAGACTAACTTTTATATCTACGATATATATCTTTTTTGTTTTTACTAGATACGAAATAGTTACGATTTAGGAGCCATTGACACGCAGTATTTAATAGCTATAATTCTGTGTAATGACCTTGGTTAGTAGCAGTAGCGTAGCCACGAGCTCATGTCGATTGTATTTATTGTTTATGTTACGAATGTACCGACAGCTACAATTGTAATCAAAACTTTACTGTTGATATTCGTCTCTCTCTTTTTCTTCTCTAAGATTAATTGTATAGTTACTAGTTAAAATAAACGAAAATTTCTGTCTGTAATAACTAGAATGTTTTATTGCGTTACGCAAATTTGAAGATTGTGGGTCTGGGGTATTTCCTTTTCTCTAGCCCAGACGTTTGCTTCCTTATACGATTACTTTCTACACATAAGAAAAAGTGGCACTAGGGCACCCAAAGAAATTAGGCACTGACAATCCGACTTACAACCTTCTACAAACTGAAGATAGCTAAATATTGAGCCAAACATCTATTAAGTCATTTTTTTCATAAATACATAAAACCAAAGTAAAACATGAAACGAATCAAGCTACAGAAAACGGAATAAAAACGACTTTGACTTCCCCGCTCATTTTTGGATGGCGGTGATGGAAAATTCCTTGTAACTGTGGTTTTCTCTGGATAGAGGGTAAAAGAAAACCCAATACCAAAAGGAGGTAATGCTGAAGAAACACCGTTTTTCTTAATTATAGCACTGCATACTCTTTTTGCAAAATGTGGAATCCAAGTTTTTTAAAAAACCGCTTTACTGCATATTAAAGTTGGTCGTTGTCTTTAAACTATTTTTCTGACAAATAAGTTTTCATCGGGCCAAAAAAATAAAAATTAGAAGTGCGGTCGTGCAATGCCATGCAACAATTTGACTGTTTTTGTCAACCTTGCTCTTTGTTTTGGTCAAACGGTTTCGTGTAATTTTACAAGAGGTTCACAGTAAATATCACCGCTAATTGTCGTTTTTGATAATAAAAACTCAATGAGCAAAATGCCTTGCATATTCCCAAACATAGTTGCCATTGT
Organism: Aquatica leii; assembly: GCA_035610365.1. Classification (NCBI taxonomy): domain Eukaryota; kingdom Metazoa; phylum Arthropoda; class Insecta; order Coleoptera; family Lampyridae; genus Aquatica; species Aquatica leii. The sequence continues at coordinate 63,813,012 of CM069437.1, forward strand.
CTTTTTAACAGAATGTTGTTGGTAAATTTACATGTTTCCACGTCATCTTATCTTTTTTTGATTTGCACATATAGTGATGTACCCAAATTTTGTTTTCTGCAACTATAGACTCTAAAAATTTGTTTTTTACGATTGCGCGTTAAAAGTTTGATTGGCGTCGCTATTTTTTGCATTTTGTGTTGGTCGTTCAACATATTTGGTACTTATCTCGAGAAAATTTTTTGACTAATACGATTTCATAAACAAAGTTTTTAGGAATATCAGTCACTAGAGCAATTTTTTGTATTTTTAATCGATGATCTTCTCAAATCCGTTTTCATTGTTGATAATTTTTGTCGAACACCTTTGGGATCATCCTTTAGTACTGTGCGTCCACTTTTGAACTGATTACACAAAACACTCATTTGTTTTCGACTTATAACGCTCGCTACGTAAACCTTCAATAACTTCTTTTATAAATTTAAGTAAGTTGTAACGGTTGTGTTTATTTTGTCTACGAAAAAATTAAAGTTGACGCTGTGAGTTTGGAAATTTCTATTGGCGTGTTGCTGCAATCTGTCAAATGCGTCTGGCTTTCATTTCATGTAAGTGCTTATCTGCTATTTATTTCGGTAGCTAACATTTGGTTTACTGATTTGTCATTGTCAAATTTTTTGTGCGATTTCAATCAGATAAGTGGTGATTACAGGTAAAAATGTATTTGTAATTTTTCTTAATAGCGGCTCCATTAACATATAGTTGGTTACACCAAATTTTTTTTAGCAACGGTTGGAGAGATTGGTAATAATAATAATGAAGATTTCGTTTACTAGCTTAAAACGTAAAAAAAATTTCAAAAATGTATCTATTATATAAGTTGGCACGGTTTCTGTGAGTGGGCATGATTACACTACAGTCCGGCTACTGCATGAATGGTAACGATCAATTATTCTACGACCACTTATGATTAGGTTCACATTCCATCTGTGCAGATGTTCGAAGCTGTCGATATGATTTTACGTTTAACGCCTTTAGTGATTTCTTGTATTTGATTATGCATTTTGGTATGCAGTACAATAAACAATTATCTTGGTGTAGTCGTTAAATTATTACGTGCAAAATTTTTATAACGTAATATCCTGTATATTGAATTAAAATTAGATTCCGGTTTTAACGCCCTTTGCCGATCTTTCTGGTTACTGACATGTTGCGGAATTAATTTTCAAGCTGTCAACTACCTAAGATGGTCTGTGTCGTTTGAATTGGTCTAATCCAAATATTTAATAGTACGTCCACTGTGATGGAAATGAAATTACAAATTAATTACGTGTTTAACATAAATTATTCGTCACAGGGTAAGATATTTACATCTGTATTGTTAAGATTCTTTTGTCATTTTTTTCTTAATTTGATAGCCGTTCCACCACGCTTTGACCACATGTTCGATTTAATAAAATAACAATGAAGAATTAATATTGATAAATACCTTCATTGAACGCTTAGGATTCTGGAAGGCATACTACCCACAACGAAAACGAATTCTTGACCAGCATTTGCCTTTGAGATGTTATTTCTTATACGCCAGTAATTGCGAATAACAGCATTCGATACAACGGGTTTTTATATCTAATTTCCTTTATTATTAACGATTTTGTAGCTTCCTATCTTCGTGAGTTATTGTGTTGACACGATTTGCTATTCATATCTATTCCAGGCTCACTCACCGAGGAAAACGTTTTCTTCGATCAAGTAGGTACTGGATTGTGTGTAAGTTTATTTAATTATTTTGTCGCTGTCAGAAAAGTCACTCACGGAACTTTTGTTTATGTTAATTTCCGTAATTACGATCATTGTTGCAATACCATTAAGGTAGTTTCATTAATTATTTTGTGTGTATCGCATGCTGTGTACAAACGAAATTTATTACGAAATTTTCTTTGCTACTCATTTCGATTCAATTTATGTATTGTGAGTTGCCGATACTTCTGGCATTTATGGATTGAGAATTAGATATGCTCTTGTTAATATTCTATGTTACTAAATTAAAGTTTTTATACCTGTTTAATCTTTCTTTTATGGTAACATACCTTTCTCTTTTATTGTGGTTACCCGAACATCAGAATAACAAAGATTGCGAACCTAAAAATTCGTTACAAGCTTGGACCGTCTGTCTTAATCGAGGCAGAAGTGTTAATTATAAAAGATCTGGCGCCCTTAATTATTATTCACTTAAACCTCCCCTATCTCCGATTGTGTGAGTTGGCCGTGCAAGGTTCGTAAGACCTATAAGCTTGTAACAAAATACCTGGATAGCCCTCAGTTGATCACAATTATATTGCTTTTTAATGGTAGTGTCAACTCATGCGACACCTCTGGTGTATGTGTAGGTTTATTTATTTTCAGCTTGGCCGCTTTATATATATAAATATATCTGCGAGGCTTTTATTTAACAAACTAGACTTTATTTAAATAAGGTGCATTAAAGTTGAAACGTACGTACACCGCAGGATAGTTGGGTAACTCATACTTGTGTAGTTTTTTTTCTTTTCTTATTTATTGAATATTTAATTCCAGTTTTGACGAACTACGCTGCTAGTCTATATGTTGTATGTTAATATTTTATTCTTACTTTGATGCGTTTAAAGTTGGCGATTTGAGTTAATGTTGTTATATTCTTTGATTGTTGTTTGCATCTGTCTCTCGTGTACCTAATTTATTTGCAACTGATTATTCTAAGCCACCTGGTTTCGCGACTAGAAATTCTACTAGTGGCTTAAGATGTAGCGCGCAAGTTTTCTCACTCAGTATAAAAAGTGTTATCTTATTAATAGAAATAAGTACGCGTCCATGCCAGTTACTCATTCAGTTTACTTAAAGGAAACTCTAAAGTTGCTGTTAGGGAAAACTAAATATGTAGACAACGAATAGTAACTATGTGGGAATTTAAAAGTGTTATGTATGTTGTTGCGCCAGCAGAGTGAGTACACTAAAATGCTTTGTTCTGTTTGTGAATGGGACAATAGAGCCAAAGCACCGCATTGGACAAATAAACAGTAGCTTTTGAGGCACAACATTAGATCACGATAAAAAAATATCGTAAGTTTAGTGAAAGCAGATAAAATATTTTTACCTTCTTTGCATATTGTTTCTAACAACTTAATTATAAAATTTGCGACAATTGTTGTAGTACAGCTGTATAAAATTTTAAAAAAATACTCACTACACTCTTAAAAAATATTTGTTTTCATTTACACTGTTTGATTATATAAATAAATTATATTGTAATTAAAAACGTTTTTTCAGAAAGGAGAAAAAAAGCAAAGAAAAGAAATAGTAGTAAAACTGGAAGAAAGAGATAAAAATAGAATAAAAGAAGACGAAGTAATAGAGACAATAAAGAAGATAAAAAAAGAGAAAGCGGCAGGAGAAGATTGGATACAAGGCGAAGTTGGGGTATACAAGGAAGAAAATGTAACAAAAAAGATCACGGAAATAGTAAAAAGGGTTGAGACAGGGATGCTCTCTGAGCCCAAGGCTGCTTGCAGTATATACGGGAGATTTGGAAAAGACAATGAGAGGACAACAGATAGGGATAGTAGTAGTGAAAATAAAAGTGTGGTCGTTGGCGTATGCGGATAACATTGTGTTATTGGCTAAGGAGAAAAAAGAAATGAAGAAGATGATGAAAACGCTGAAAAATACATTAAAAAAAATTAGAAGCAAATACGGAAAAAACAAAAATTATGGTATCTAGAAAACGAGGAGGGAAAAGAAAAACAAAGGAGTGGAAATTGAGGGAGGAGCAAGTGCAGCAAGTGAAGGAATTCACATACCTGTGTTACACGATGAAGCAGGATAATAAAGAGATAAAACAAATAAAGAAAATAGTGAGAAAAGAGAACAAGTTAATGGGACAAGCGTGGGGTGTGGGGGAAATTTTGTCTGCGGTGAACATAAAAAAAGGCTGCTATTTGAGAAACTAATAAAAAGTGTGGTGATATATAAGGCGGATATGGGGGTGGAAGGAGTATAAAGAGGTAGAAAAAATACAAGAAAAATACTAAAGTTGTGTTTTAAGACTAGACAGAGAAACGGAGTATATTATAAGAGAGGAAGTTCAGGCAGAAAAAAATAAGAGTAGAAACAAGGAAAAAGGCGATAAAATACTAGGAAGAACTAAGAGAAAAAACCGAATGCAAAATACTACAGGAATGTTTGAAAGAGATAAAAGTAGGAGAGTGCAGTACTGGCAGAATAGCAAAGAAGAATATTATAAAAGAAACGTGTACGCGAAAAAAGAAGTAGAGAAATTAAAAGAAGAGAGAGTAGGGATAAGAGAAGAAATAATGAGAGATACGGACATAGAAAAGCAGGAAATATGGACAAAGATGAAAGAAGCCAGATATAATGTAAATTATAAGAATATCAACAAAAAAGAGGTTCCAGAATATCTAAAGAAAAAAAGGAACAAAAGATAGAAGAAAAAAATGATATTTCAGATGTGGGAAATAAGGGTTAGGTAATAAATACTGGAGAAAAGAGGAAGACCTTAAACACATAAGAAATAAATGCAAGGAGTTAAGAGAAGAGGTTAAGAAAGTAGAAGAAAAAGGAGATGGAAGAAGTATGGAAAAGAAGGAAACGGCTAAAAAGAGAGAAACAATGTAGATAAATTTAAATAAATGTAAAAAGAATGTAATGGAAATGTAAAAAAAAAACAAAAAAAGGGTAAAATTGTAAATAGGAGAGCAAAGATCACTTTGTAACACGTAGGTGAACAAATAAAGATAAACGACTACTAGAAACGTTTTACCAACGTAACATTCTAGCAATGTACAGAAACTGTTGGAACGATAAGATATAAATAAAAATATACACGCGATGAGTGAAATCGCTATAAAGAATACGCGCGTAGTGTTAACATAAATAAGAGTGCGTGAGTTGACGTGATCACATAAATCTACATTTAAAGTGTCGTATATAAAGTAATTTAGTTGGTAACTGTGTTATTAACTATTAGTTGATTTTATAGTAGTTTTCTAAACTTGTTGTGTTGTGACAGTCAATTTAGTAATAAAAAGAAACGTTTATTTATTTAGATAAATTAAATTGAAGTATAATACATTTTTAGGCATTTTTAGTCTTTTAACCAACAATTTATTTATTGTTATTTTTTTAACATAATTTCTGGTGAAATATTATTTTGATAAAAATGTTTTGCATTAAATTGTCGTTTTAATACATCAAGATAAATACAACATTATACTAAAAAAGTAATTCATAAACCCTATTACTAAAGAAAATGAAAATGTAAAAAACGATATTTAAATAACAACGCAGATGTTTTTAATAGCTATTTTAGAATGAAGTATTTTTACATTTTTCTTTGTGTTTTCTATAACACAAGTCGACGTACGTTTTAATGTATTATAACACAAATATTTAAATAAACTACATAACGTTTATGCAACAAGTTCATAACTAAGAATAAATCGTTTTCTGTACTTCTTAGATAATAAATGTTTTGTTAAATTATTTTTTTGTAAAATTGAATTATGTACGTAGTTAGAGCTAGTTGGCAAATACTAAACATCTAACCAGCAAACTGTACAAATGAGTTATAGCATTTAGGTTAGTTACTAACCGAACTGAATTAACACCGTGCAACCGCAAATTATACTTGCAGCTGTGTTTGGTTTTTACGTTTTGTTGGTCGCAACTTTTACTGAACAATAAAAATACATTCCTAAAACACAGAATTGTTTTCTACAAATATATGTTTCATTACATAAAACTAAAGTTTTTTGATTGCTGTTACTTAATTTCTATAAAATTTTAAGAAAACACAACGTTGTTCTACTTTATTTTGCAAAAAATGTATATTATTAATATTTAAGTTTAAAAAACTTCTTTTTATTTAAGTATAAATGTGTAAAACGCATTCTCAAAACTATGGTAAAGCAATTCATAATTTTAAGTTTTTATTTTATGTTTCTTTAAGTGTTTTTTTTTAAATTTAATCAATTGATTGAATACGTTTCAAAAGTAACAACATGTTATGTTAAAAATAGTTTAGTGTGGTTTTTGTACTTGAAGAATTTTGCCTAATGATACGTCATTCTACATACCGGATACTAGAAAATTCCATTCTGTACATTAAGAAGTGTAACCGTCGTTTGAAGTTGTGCGATTACTTTCGTGAAAGACCCGGTATTTGAGTTGAACTTATAAGTTTCATGTATTATGGTATTGTTTTATTGGTATCACGTTGATTTTAGGAAGTTATTTTACGTTTTTAAATTCAATTTTGTCAACCAAAGTTGTGGATAAAATTATGTATTCATTTATTTAGAAATTATTACGTTACTTAAACATTCGTATTCTGCATTCATGTTGATTTGGCAACTTCTTTGTTTTGTAGAAATTCCAGTTGTAATTTATGTTTCCCTTCCGAGATATCATTGTAATTAAATATATGTTAACAGTTTGTTTATTTTAAGTTTGTTTAAACGTTTATTGTATTAAGTACATTCGGAGTACATTCACACTAATTTTCTTTGTGTTAGTTTTATTGTATTACATTTAAAATTCAATCATGCGGTTCATTTTTATAATTTATTAGATAGTTGTTATGATTCAGGTCTCAACCAGTAATCTTTATGACAGTAATGGTAAATAAAATATTTTGTCAATTTGATAGTTCACACAAAATCAAAAGCCGTTTCCCAACTCTACTTTTGTGACGTAATTAAATTTGTTTGCATCCTCTTTGCACTTCTTGCTGGTATTGCTTTTTTTAACGGAGATTTGGGACACAACCATTGGGAGAAGTGGTAGTCGATTAAGTTAATATAGAGAAGTGATTTTTGGTCAGGAGTGTTAGTTAGTTAGTTGACAGTCATCGAAATGCTTTAAGTAACGGAATGTAGTTGAGTTGAGTGGTAAACTCGCTCCTTGTAGATGAAGTAATACCGCGGAAGTTATGCAAAAAACGTAAATTTCTTTAGTGCAGTTTTGTTTCTCCTATTTTGTAAAATCTACGGTTTTTAAACAAAAAAATTTTAGGTGTTTTCAAGTTTTATTTTACGTAAGGTAGAACTTCGTTAAGTGGTACGACGCAATAATATTTTGGCCTTGGTAGCGGTTATTGAGAATCTTCCGACGGTACATAGTCCTTTGAAGGAGCCTTTAACATTTCCTCCCGATTATATCTGGCAACCTAGGATCAACCACAAGTTTTTTCCTGGATTTATTACGACGATAATTTAAGGTGATTATTTTGTACCGACTAATTAAATTTGGTGAATTTTATTTACGCGTTTAAGTGTCTTAAAAGTTTTAGGTTTTAAGAAAGATAATGAGTGTTGCAAATTTACTATTTTATCGATAATATATAATTAGTAAATTGTAATTGCCCGTATTCATCAAAACTATATGTGACAAAATTTCTTTGTGTTAAAATTTTTATGTCTGACGTTAACCGGAAAATTTACTATTAAAATTTTTGTCTTGGTTTTAAAATAGATGAATTTATTTCATTTTGTATTTAATTAATATCTAGTTAATGCGCACACGGCCGTGCATTAGTTAATTAAGATTTTCTATTGTTTCTTTTTGTTATGATTTTACTTTTGTTTTATTTCTTTAAAATTTTGTTTGTTTTAATACAATTATTCAATTTACTTTAATTTTTAACTTCCATGTTTACTTACATTTTTTTATTTTGCACTAATTTAAATAGTTTTTGTTGTTTTATTTTTCTTTTTTTGAGTAATTTTTGTGTAAATGTTAAATAGTTAAATTTAAATAAGCTTTTAATTTTGTCGGCTTGCACGTTATGTGAAATTTAAGTTCATTTTAGATTTTAGTGAGATACACTCTATTAAGCTAAGTCCATTTAGTGTGTATCCTTTAGGAGTAGGCTTGTGGTTGGCAAGGGTCAGAAGTCCATTGAGCTATATTGCTTCCTGGCGCCCTTTAATTTTTGACTTTTCATTGTGTTTCTTGTTGAGTTTTCTAAAACAATCACGGAATTTTGAATATAACCTACCCCGTCTTCACTGAACAGCGGAAAAACTTTGTTTACGTAACTTTATTTCACGTGTTATTGTTTCAACTTTTGCACGTAACAGATGGTCACACGTAAGTGTTAGTCTCAACTCCGTGGGTTTCCACATTTTTAAGGATCTTAAAACATCCACGCTGATTTTGAATAATAAATTGCGGTTTAAGATGTAGTTAATATAAGAAATTTACTAAGGTAAGAATGCATTTTTATTTTACAGCGCAATTTAATATTGCTAATTTATTTTTGGCAGCTTTGGTTACCTGCAGCTGTTCTTTTAACTTTGGTATACGTGCACATATTCTTTTATCTTGGAAATATCCTATGACCAATTAATATGGCGCGCATGGACAATTGTTCCAGATGCGTATTCTGTAATCTTTTTATTTCTATAACTGCAAACAGTATTACGACCAATTTAGAAACCACACCTATTAATTGAAACATCTACCCTAACTTCGAGAACCTTAGCGCACTTAGGTTTTTTCATATTCTATGAAACTGAGCTATTTCTTTGTGATAACGCTGTATACATGTAATAGTTTAGTTTCAGTAATTTTACGAAATTTTTATAGGTTGTGCCATTAGCTAATCGGATATTCCGGAACGTAAAATTGTGAGTATTTTATTTATATAATTTTTTTTCTTTGTCAGTCGTATGCACGCACAACGGTACGTACATTTTGCGCTTGTCACAATTAAGTACAGAACTTTTTGCATCTAATAAATTAAACGGTGCGTTTTGTTTTGCTTAAACACGTGATATTTGAGATTTGTGTTGTATTTACCAACGAGAATTTATTTTGTGCGTAATGTTGAACCAATGGATTTGTTTATGTGTGCAAAGTGTTACCATATCTTGTTATTATTAACTGTAATAATTATTAACAAACCCTTAATTGCTATTTATTTCTTATAGTTTTTTTTCTCGTTTTTAATTTCATTCTTTTTGTTGAAATAAATATGTTTACTGTTATAAATTGTATTATGCATCTTTTTTCTTCAGTGTTTGACAGAGCTAAACGGGATCTGTAGTTAATATTTCTACCGTTCTGGCTCTTTTATTACTTTATAATTAACACACCGGGTGCCATCTACGACTCTCTTTCCGAAATGTTCTGATTTACTGCCTAAACTGTTAACTAACAGTTAAATTTAGATAATGATGAAGTTAAAATATAAATATAGAATACTAACAAAACTCAAATATTGCTAACAAATAATAAAATGACAATTAGGTATATATGGAAATTTTAGAAACAGTCTACTATACAAGGTAAGATACGATTACTTCCTCGATCAGTTTAATTTTGTAGTGAGTTATGTAGTGTAAGGACTATTTTTTAATTTATTTTTAGTTATACAAGTTTTAAAAAATTGTGACATATCAAAGTTAGGTTCCTTTGAAGGCAACAGCCTGTATTTTATGACTTTATTAAAGGTTTCCTATACCTATCTATTATTAATTTTGAGAAAATTGTACTTTTAAAAAAATTATTCAACTTAAAAACACGAAAACGTTTTACTTAAAACAACATATATTTATATCAAATTATTGTGGCATTACAAATTGTTTAAAAAAAAAGATTCCAATTTTATAATCTTAACTTCCTTAACTTAATTAAATCACCCTGTATTTTTCTATTATATGGGAGAAAACATTACATTTTCTATCAAAAACTTTTTGTAATTTAGTGATTAAATAGTAATTTACGTAAGAAGCGTCGAAAAGCATATCATAGCATAACGTACGCTAATGCGACGCGAAACCGCACGGCCGAGCGTTGCATGTGATTGAGTTATGCTAAGATATTTTTGACGAAAGTAACGTACATTATTTTTGGTGTTGCTTTTTGTAAAATTATATATTTTTTTCAATACAAAAAAATCACCAGAAATATAATGTTGGTACTACATTTATTACTAAACCTGTCAAATTTGACATTAACTTTAATATCGTTTTTCTTCAATTTTATCTGAATTTCAATATTTTTAAAATAATTTTTCCGTTTGTCACATACTCGTTCTAATATAATAATTGACTTTGAACACTTAGTTTTATGTGGATTCTTAGTTTTCATTTTGCCACCCTAGAGCTTTTTTGGTTCATAACGTAACTACACTAATGAACGAATATTGACGTTTGCGATGTTGGCAGCACAAAATAGTAATTTACGTAACAAGCGTTAAAAAGCATATCATAGCATAACGTACGCTAATGCGACGCGAAGCCGCACGGCCGAGCGTTATATGTGAGTGAGTTATGCTAAGAAATTTTCGACGAGAGTAACGTACATTATTTTTTGTATTGCTTTTTGTAAAATTCTTTTTTTTTTTTAAATAAAAAAATCACCAGAAATATAATGTTGGCACTACATTTATTACTAAACCTGTCAAATTTGACATTAACTTTAATATCATTTTCTTCAATTCTACCTGAATTTCAAGAGTTTTCAAATGACTTTTGCACCTGTCGCATACGCGTTCTAATATAATAACTGATTTTGAACACTTAGCTTTATGTGGATTTCTAGTTTTCGTTTTGCTACACTAGATCTTTTTTTGCCCATTACGTAACTACACTAACGAACGAATATTGGCGTTTACGATGTAGGCAGCGCAAAAAAGTTATTAAAATTATCTTTGAAATTAATTAAAAAAATTTTTTTAGCTTTATTTCTAGGAAGTTTTGTTTTTTGAATTGTAGTTGATAAATAGTAAAACTGTCTACTAATATTCTTCCATTGTTCTTTTATGAGTAATAATTGTAAGAAGCCAGAAGTCTGTGCAAGTTAAAGAAAAATGGCTTTACCGTTCCATGAACGACTTTATCAGTTTGGTAAAAATAATCAATAGTTACGCAGCTTGTGGAAAAATATGTAAAAATTCTTAAGAAAATTGCTTTTTGGGATCAAAATTTAAAAAACTACAATAATTACTAAATATAATGGCCATTTTCTTCTATGCATAATTGTACTTGTTCTTCAAAGGATATTTTAGCATTTCTCAAGATATCTGGTGTTATGAAAGCAAATGCATTCTTTACTCTAATAATCATATTATTAACAGTGGTAGAAGTGTTATAATCAAAATAGATGCTGGCAAATTTAGAAGATGTAGGTGGAACTCACATAGACGACCTCTTTCAATCCATTTTCTATTTAAATAATTCCTTACATACCGACGCACAATTTGTGGAGGTGAACAAAATGATTTTGTAGATAGTCAACTCACTTTTTGGCTAGCTTCCGTTGTAGATGGTTGTAAGTCAATGCCCTGTGCCATTTTTTCTTGCGTGTAGAAAAAGAAATATAATCGGATTCAGAGAAAGGAAATCTCCAAAACCCGCAATTCCAATTGTACGTAAAGAAATAAAACAATTCACAAGACTCCAAAATTTGTTATTTGTTGACTAGTATACTAAACAATTGATAATAGAGAAAAAAGAAAGAAAGTTAAAAAGTATCAACTAAAAAGTTTTGACTAAAAATGTAGTCGTTGGTACACTCCTAAAACAATTATTACATACAATCGACATGAGCTTATGACTATGTCACTGGTACTAAACAATATTGTGACACTGGATACACCTTTTGTTCACCAAATATCGTGTAAATTGCGTCTAAATCGTAATTCTATCTTCCTATTCTATGATAATCTAACGTATTAATCAATTAAAAAACGGTAGTAGTAAAAGCTAAGCACGTTTGCAACACATTATGTTTATGGATCAAAAATTTTCGCCTAACCGCTTGACGTCAAAAGTATGCGCTAGATTTGTAGTTTTAATTACTCTTTGAGCACCCATAAGCGTCGCGTCGCTTCCAACTCCATTACGTACAGAGATTATTGCAGTACGATAGTAACCGACTAAAAAATTAGATTTTAGAAACAAATAAAACAGTAATGAACAATATAGATTTACAATTAAACTATCCTTAAAATTTAAAGTAATTAATTAATCGAAAGCAAACTTCGATAAGTGCTACCTTACAGCACGTTGTCGTATTGGGCTACTTTTACTTGTGTCCCCGCTCAAGTCACCATCTTATTGAAAGTAATTAATAAATACCTTACTAAGATATTATGCCGTAAAGTATCCGTCGGTTTTAGCATCTCTTTTGTTTTGTTCTTTTGTTTTTGAGTAACCACGATTAAAATGATTATAAACCTCAATGACAAAAACTTCGTAATTAGATGAACATGAAAGTAACAAACAAGAACTAAAATAAAGTAAACAAAGTTTGCAAAATGTAATCACGTGCGAATCAAGTAAGTACAAACTTCCAAAGCGATCTTCGACAAGTAACTCGACAAAAATGTGTCCGACGCTCCTTTAATCGCTTAAGTGCAAATCATGTAGTAGAATTTTCCAAACGAAACGTATCCATAAGATGGATGTTGATAGATGACAAAATTGTAACCCTTATTAAACCTTTGTGTCCTACCGCTAGTGACACGCACCGTACGTAAGTAACAAATGAAATGACTTGTTTTCTATTGGAAATCGAATAGGACTGAGCCCTCTTAAGACTAAAAACTTGACCAATCCTCTAGAAACTTATCCTCACGCGACGATGGTAAAGTTGCCTAAACGACAGTTGAAATTTAGCAAAATGATTTTAAATCGTTACTATATCGTGAAGGAGTACTATCCATCCGTAGCCACATTTTTTTTCTAGTATCTAAAGACACGTCATCCAAAAGAATAAAAAATTATTGTTTTGAAAAAGGTAAAAATGTTGCGACGTTTAGGTTTCCATTCAAAAATTAAGGACTAATTACGTGGTCTCCTACAATTCCTTCAAGAACATTTACGCTCCAACGATTTTGACTGTCAATGGTACAATACAGGTGACGGCTTTCAGTATCAGTTTAAGAAGAATTACACAATATGTATGAACTCAGTAAACACGGATTGAAACTGTTACAGTCACAAAATTAAAACAATTGTTTCATTACGTTGTTTCGTGTTAGTTCCATTTTTATATCATTTACATGTAACTGACAGTGAATAAATTGAAAGAGTTCCGATTTTTCACCAATCAGTTTTAAACCGTTTCAGTACTTGCAATTTTTTCCCCATAATCAGCAACCGTCTAAAAACGGATTTATTAAAACCGAATATTTTTTGAATAACTAGAATTGTTTGAAGATCGATTAAATAAGATTGAATTATTTTCAAAACGGTGGAATCGTTCTAGGAAAAACGAATACTTTGTGATTAGTCAGCATTAGTCGTTGCTATACTTTTGATTACTATCGTCAACGCTTGCGCTGCAAATTGATATCTTTTCACTTGTTCGGTTGCAGTTTGATAAGTGATGCTGTGTGTACAATTACGAAATGGAACAATAAACGGTAAGTCGAAACATTTTATTATAATCCAAAAATGTAATCGATATTATTATCATTTCTGTTCTTTATGTATCATGTTTTAATTTGTATAAAAAAAATGTAAATTAACACACATGGTTGCGTTAAGGTAGATTATCGCGTAAATCTGATGATTCTTTAGGATTTATAATTACAGTTCAATTCTTCAAGTTTTCTATACGATTATGTACAGCTAAAGGTATTCACATTGTTTTTATAACTTTCTAATGATTGCTAAAGTGATATTTATATTAAGTTTGTGTTGTTCTTGATTAAAAAAATGTAATTAATTTTGTGTAACTCTATGATTATGTATGTATATAAATGAAATATTTATTTCTATGTTACAGATGCGGTTAAAAGTTGCTACCCAACAGTAACTGATGCAGTTTTCGAGGCTTCCGTGAAAAGACCATATCCAGGAAAGTTGCAATATGTAAAAAACTCAATGTGATATTGTATTTAAAAATATTTATTGTGCAATAACATTTGAAACGTGCATTCGAAAATGTATTATGAAATTATTGAAAGAATTGTTTTAGTTCATTATTGAAACAAAAAAATCATACATGTATCGACCATTTAGTATCGGTTCAAGAACGAAGCTTTTAAAACGTAAACCGAATGCAACATTTAGTTTGCAACAGATTTGAATTTAAAATACCGAAACTATACTGATTCAAATAAGTGAAACAGCGATGGACTTATAGCTATTTTATTGCAGTTAGGTTTCTTTTATGTTTGAAACAAGAGTAAATCATAATTTTCTTGTTTTGAAACTGTTACTAAACATTATCAATTTTGTGTTTACTAGGAAGTTTGCAAAAAATGTCAAAACCAATTTTCTTATTAAATGGTAAAATTTTAGTATCTAAATAAGGCAAAAAATTATATGATTCAATAACTAAAGTAAATTTGATTTTTGGTTGGTGAAAGCTATAGGACTGAAAATGCATCTGTAAAAGTACAGTAGAGTGTTTTTCCACCGCTGAAGAGCCGCGATAGGGCAAAATAGCCATCCAGTAGTTCACTCTGCTGCAGTTTTACATTTGTATTGACATTGTTACCTTACCTTGTAGTTTTATTTCGCGCTTTATTTAAAACTTATTTAAATTGCTTGGGTATAAAATCAGTATCCATTTCTATAGCCATTTACATACTATTATTTATGCATACTAAATATATATTATGAGATGGCTCTGCCATCGTATTTGACTCATGTCAAACGCGTCATTTATTTACTTTGTAACACACCAATTAAGAAGGTTGATATAAAAAAAACACAAATTTGATCTTTGACTTACGTGTTTTGGTTAGCTTAGTATTAGAGATGGTCGTGGGTTATGATGCTAGTACACAAAATGTAACGGTGAATCGGTGCCTTGCTCCACATTTTCTTGCAATTAAAGAAGTTTAAGTTTAAGGTAAAAGAAAAAGCTTCCTAACTCGCAACACAACCGTGTATTAAGAATAAAACAAAAGTATGTTGTGAGAAAACAAAACATAGAAAAATTATAGCAAATTCCAAATCACAAAATGTTGAAAAGTACACAAATCGATTGTAACTATCACTTCATCCCAAAATAAAGTTTTACTTATGAAATTAAAAACAATAATTCTCTTCGTTATTTAGATCTACTTATTTTACGTGATAATCAAAAGTTTAAATTTGAACTATATCGTAAACCTACTTATAAGAATTGTTTAATTCTTTTTCATTCTAATTACCTGTATAATCATAAAATTGCTTCTTTTTGTTCTTTAATTAATTGTCTTTATTCTACTCCTCTTTCTATAACCAGTTTTAACAAAGAATTGAACATTATTAAACAACTTGTCTATAATAATGGTTATCCTTATCAAATTTTAAACACAGTTATTCATAGAACTAGTTTTTGAGATTTATTTAAAAATTTGGTATATAAGAAATCTACTAGTAATGATATTTACCGTTCTATTCCTTACTTTAGTCCTTCTTGTATTTTCCTTAAAAATTTGTTCAAACAATTTCATGTTTTTATTTCTTTTTCTACAAATAATAATTTAAAATCTTATATTGTTAATAATAATGATCCTATTTCTGCTTTAGATAAATCTGGTGTTTACAAAGTTTCGTGTTTTTCTTGTAATTCTTCTTATGTCGGCCAAACTGGAAGAAAGTTCAAAAGTAGATTAAAAGAACATATTTATTTCTTTAATAGAAATTTGCTAATCACATTTTGTGTACTAGTCATTATTTTTCTCTTGATCTTAATATTAAATGTTTTTATTTTTGTAATAAAAGCCGTTATCTCAACAAATTTGAATTGATCTTTCTAATAATAATTCTTCTATGTGTCTTAATGAACTTTGGATATAAGCCTTTCTCCTCTTCTTAATCCTAAATTCTAATTTTATTTCTGGCTGTTTGTTTATTAATAGTTTCAATTTGTCATTTTTGACATTTGTCAGTTTAATTATATTGCTTGATTTGCTCTTTTATAATTTAATGTGTAAGCTATATTTTTAATAATTTATAGTGTTTGTAGACATACTGATGATGACATTTTATAATGTCGAAACATGTTTATAAAATAAAATTAATTAAAATTAAAATATTTTTTGTGGAGAAGACTTTAAGTTAAATAATTTATTGGTGTATCTAATACTCCACTTTGAGAGAGGATTACTTTAACGTTATAAGCAAGATAAAAAGTTATATTTTGTAGTACTCTTTCTTTTAAATTAAAAAAAAATACTTGTCACACAATAGGAATTAGATAAATCATAAATATACCGTGTTTAGTTAAATATTTTAACTATAACTTAAGAAAGAAAATTATAAGTACAATAGCAATAATAAAAAAACTGTCTCAGAGTAACAAACTTAATTTTTTATTGTTTTTGACAACAATAATATGTTTGTCTGCAAATTAACGTAACGTCTTTTATTAAAAGATATCTCAATTTAAAAACAAAAAAATGCTTTTTCTTTTTTATTATTTAGTTCAATTAGCAAAACAATGTCTTAGAAGATGCTATTAACTTTTTTTTATATACTTTGAAGATTGTATAAGTCAAGTTACATTAGTGCAAAGAAACGTTATAACCCGACGTGATTAAGTCTAAGAATTACGATGGATCATGTAGACGATTTCAACAAGCAAGTAACATCATTAATCTCTATGGAAATGCGTAGACAACTATTGTTGTTGTGCTTGTAGTTTCGAAATCTTTTCATTAATCTTGACATTATATAAATTGTTATTAGTAACTCGTTTGTCGATCAACTCACTTTAAGCTAAATTTTCTCTATAAGTGCATTAACATTCTTTTACGTTATCTTCATTGCATTTACACTGGTCGTTTTCAGGGTGCCATTTAGAGTTTTTTTGGGTTTATAAGCGCAATTTTTTAATTTATTGTAGAAATAAATATACACATAGTTACATAAATTCTAATAAACAAAAGACAATTACTAACTTTGTAAAACATCTGCGTAAGATGAATACGATTTCCGTTAGATAAATCGGTATTTTAAAACCTGAAATTTATTAACTAATTTTTCTTTTAAGTAAATACAATATGGATAAAACTATATATTAATTGTGTAAACAATAATTCTTGCAATTGTAATAATCTCAGTAATTTATGAAAGTAAACTGTAATACGCTATTTTTATTTGCATTGTATGTATTTTATGTACCATTTTTATTTACTAAAAACAAGTGTTAAAAATATACACTTTTTATTAATTACGGAATTAGAAAACATTGTAATTAATGAAGATGTCATTAAGTTGTTTAAATTTAGTAATAACACATTTTTCAAAATTTCAAAAAAAAACTTACAGACAGAAAAAGGTTTTGTCATGAGACGGAATCTACTTTTTAGAACTACAGAAAACTTCTATTTAACCAATTTTGCATAAAGTTTCTAGCTACTACATTTTATTTAATATTTAGGTTTAAACACAAGATTGTTTTTTGTTCAGTTCGAATTCTATTTATAAATAAAACTGAAAATAGATCTCAAATTTTTTACAGTACTTTACATTTTTCTGTTTCTACATTTACAAAACTTTTAAAAAAGTTTGTATTATGTTAAAAACATATTTTTTATTTAAATCATATTAACGACATCAGATTGTTACTATTTTTTGTAAAACATTTAATCAAAAACAGACATTATTTAAAAAAAAATAGTTTACTTTTTGTTTTATTTCAAGGTTGTTTCTTGACGTTTCGGCGGACATCTCGTAATCTTTTAGTGTTGAAAACACTTATAGGGAGCTTGATTCGAAGGCTCGTGTAACGAAACGATGAATCGCTCATATGAATCAAATCTGGAACTTGCAGTGGTGCCCAATTTAACTTTATTTTTTGTATTTTTCGGATGCAGTGTTTATTATTATTAAAAAAAGATATTCATTATGATTCGTTTTATACTTTAAAAATTTATTAAGTCTCAATTTCACTCTGCAGAGCTGAAAAATAATTATAGTATTTGCAGAATCAGATACGCGGGAGCTTCGGCCTTGTACGCTGCAAAAACGGTACAATATAGATAAAAATTGCACATAAACATATTTGTAGAGCACAAAATTTACTGCAAAAAAGTCCGCGGGTATAATTATATCTAATAGTTTTAGAGTTACAAAATTTTAATGTAATGTAAGACATTATCGTGTGACTTTGCACACTTGTATCTTCTAAGCTATAGAAGGTAATTGTACCCTTCTGCGGACTTTTTATAGTTAATTTTGTCTTCTATAAAAATGTTTATGTGTAACTTTCCTCTATCTTGCACCGTTTTTGCAGTGTTTTTGACAAAATCGCTAGCGGAGCTAATACCGTCCCTAGAATATTTTTTTTTCACCTCACTGAAATTAAGACTACGCTTACGCTGTAGACCGAAAAAATAGAGTTAAGCCCCTCCTTCAATTTTGTATGATAGATTTAGACCAATGTATAAAGAGACTAGTTTACACGACTCGAATTAGTAAAGGCGCAAAAATTCAAAAATTATGTAATGTATCATCTCATAAGCGTTAAAGCTGATTAAAGTACATAGAAAAACGTATAATTTTCAATAAATGTACAAAATTAAAATTTTCTAGTTATAACAAATATACATCGAAAGCGACAAACTTTGCAACAACAAAGTAATTATAAAGCGGTGTCTATAAAGCGTCTAAAATTATTTTCAAAACGAGAGGATGCACAATACAAGCGTTTACAAACGAGTACAAAACAAGTTCCTGTATATCGGCAACGGCTAAACCACCGCACAATAGAGCAAAATGTAAACAGTATGTTATATTCGGAACCGGAACACAATGGAAATAATACGTGTAGACAGAGTATAGATATAGTGTGAAGATGCACAACACAAACGTCCACAGACAAGTACGGAACGATGTTTTAATATCGCGCAGCAATTCTTGATTACAAACGGTCTCATCATTTGTTATCACAAAAATTTCTCCATATGTCATTGGTGTTGCTGATTTATCATTTCATGGATAAATGTTAAATACAAACAATTGGTGAATTATCATACGACTTTGTTCTCGTTTAATATGTACCTAGAATATTGATTATTTGTTTTTTTTAATGTTTTATTATTTATGTATGCATTCTTTTTTTTGAAAATTGTAATAAACCTTGTTCATTATATTACGTAGGTAATATTGTGTTGGTTCTCAACACCTTCCGATAGTTGCAATTTTTTAGAAGATTTCCGAAACTGTTTTTTTTTACCTTTGGGTTTAAGTATTTATACTAAATGCTCGTTTTTCTGGTCTGTGACGTGCAGATTGACCGGTCCCCAAATAAATGCTTGCAGATGGAAAGAAGCTTTATTTTGTTGTCCTTATTAAAACTGTTGCCATTTGTAAGATATTTATCGCTTCTTTATAGATCTTTGGTTAAAAGTGTCTAAATTTGACAAATATCCTTAAATTGGTATGGCGGCCAAATTTTTTAAATAGAGAACAAATAGGTAAGTTGAACAACGTCCATGAAGTAATTTCCCACACACAGAGTGACACTAAATCTGTAATTATAAATTTAACAAAATGCGTAATAGGTAATTTAAATACATCAATGCACACTAATAATTTGAATAAACCTAGATGTGCCTGTAATCCTATATGTAGGTCAGTGTTTTAAAATTAAATAATTAATTTTTTAATCACTTGTGACCACCGCCATCTAGAATTTGTGTTTAGAACAAGTGTAATGCATCAAAAAATAGCGATAGCACGGAAGAAATTGTAAATTTGATAAAAATCATTTATTTTAGAAATTTAACAGTACCGGGGGCGTTAGCAATAATAGAAAACGATAACATTCCACATTCTGAAGCCGATATAACTCTGCTTTGTCTAGAAAATTTGTATAAAAACGTGTTACGCGTTGATGCTAGATTATAAATTAAATCTAAAAAAGCGCCAAAACGATAAAACGATAGAAGACTAAATTAAGAAGATATCGTTTAAATCTACCCGCATCTAAAAAAGAACAAATAACACAACAGAAGTTTATTTTATCACAGACAGTAGTTCCAAACAAGTCAAAAAAGGTACATCAATTTAATTACATTAATTTTCTAAACGCTAATATACGGATCGAACAAAATATAACTTACGCCCTGTACTGGGCAACACGTCGTACAGTAAAATGACTTAGTCCATCCAACTTTTACATTACAAGAAGAAATGACTTTATATTCGTGAATTCAAAATTATAAAAGTATATAAAATAAAGACTTAGAGACTCAACGCGCAGTACATACGACTTTGTGACGCAAAAAATGATCTTATAATTAATTGTGTTAACATGTACGTACGGTCATTCTAACAATCGATATGACCAAAGAATGAGTACTTATAAAAATAAAACTTGTAATACTTACAGATATATTTCATCCAGTAAGGATCTAGCTAAGTCCGTACCTATATTACCTTAATCGTAATATAAAATCTAACACAAAAACGTACATACAATGTCATTAAAAGTAAATTTCGTTTTTAAATCATACAATCATTAAAGATAGCGAATGCGCAGCGTTTTCCTTCGACTTAATGTAATAATTAATGATAAAAGTTTCTTCCAAAAGAAATCAAAATCGTAAAGGCCTCCAACCCCTTGACGGTGTGAATGGTTAAATTACAGCAACGTGACGTCATGGAAGTTTTCCCGCCCAAATAAGCTTTCACTCAGATAGCCACAAAATTCAATTGCATATTTACATCGAATCGCGTGAAATAACTTAATGATAAAAGCCTTGTTGGACTTAGACCTTCTAAACAGTGACGTGTTGCATAAAACGTTACCTAAAGATAAATGAATTCGCGTTTTTAAAATTTGACAGTCAACCACGAAAAGTGGACGTGTCGAGAACAAATTTCATACTTGAAAACTTTTAACATACCAACTTTTTAACATAACAAACGTTACTGATAAAAATTCTGAAGATGAAAACAATCTACATCTTAACAATCTACCATCTAGTCAACTAAAACCTTGTACCAAAATAAGGTTTATTCAAGCAGACGAAGATAACGCAGCAGCATTTGATAAAGGTGATATTTTACTTTCTCGGTTACAACCGGGTTTTTCTACCAGTATAAATAATAATTCAAAAAACCGCGAAATGCAACGCGTATACAAATAGGTGCGTGAAGATTTTAAAGTTTATAATACTGATGAATGACCTGCTGACAAGAGCACAGAATTGTAACGATTGACTCCAAAACATTTATTTAAAATATTTTTTGATAACGACATTATTGAATTGATACTAGGAGATACGAATAGATATGCTTCTCAAAAAAATAAATTTAGCGCTATTTTGATCCGTGAATTGAAATGCTTTGTAGGAGTACTACTCAGAAGTGGATACGTTTAACTGAAAGAAACATTTGAATATATTGTGAGTAATTTTTAATTGATAGACAACAATAATGTCAATAGAAACGACAAGTTTGCAAAATTGAGACTATTTTTCACTCATATCAATGAGAAATTTTGCAACATTACAAGAACAATACAGCGTCGACGAAATGATGGTTCCTTATTACGGACGCAATAGATGCAAGCAATGCATTCATGGCAAGCCTATATGTTATAGGTACAACTTCTAGATAGGATGTATTCGGTTAAGTTATGACAATTGGTTGAAGCCTTATTAATGAGCATCAACTCATACTGGTACAGAATATCGCCAACTTGTCGTAGGTGCTGGCGTGGGGCTTACCTCTATGTTAATGTTTTCAAATCTAGGTGCACAATTTCATTTATATTTTAATATTTTTTTATTTCATTGATTCTTTTAAGTATTAGTAAGAAATACTTATATGGTTCCAAATAATCAATTTTCTTTGATATAGATGAAAAAGAAACCTTGTGGACTCTATGAGAACAAAATGTGCAACAGGATGAAACAATAAAAGCATAGTAACAAGGGGCTCCAATCAACGGGACTGCAAGTGCAAAGTTCATCGAGCTTAAGAGTCGTGAGAATATCGAATAATACGAGAACACCATTGTTTTTGATTTCTATGATAAATTTTATATCTAGGTGTTGGTTGTTTAGATAATCAAAAAACCTAGACAATTTAAGATGACCATGAGACTAAACAAAAAACGTGTTGATATTCTAATGATTCTTATGCAACAGTCTCAAAAATATTATAAAAGTGTCAGTTACAACAAAAGATAAGAAAGAACTCATGAGAGCACCTAAAATGTGCTTGTAAAACTTGTCGTCAAATTAGAGGCAAGTAGATGATAAGAAAAACAAGTCTTAAATCTTTGCTAAAATAAGACAAAATATATTTAATTATAATAAGCAAATCTTCAATAGAAACCTGTGTAAAAAGAAAGTCCATATAGACAAGGTGGCATTGAATCCTACTGATGGTGATAAGCCCTTGTCAACATCAACGTTCTTAGAAGATGATGAGGCAATTGATGAGGATAAGGAACCTGAACCTGATGACTACGACTACAATCCCGGACCGTCGACTTCACCCTCTTCGCAAATGCGAAGGAAACTTACTAATACCGCATTAGTAAACCAAAGATTTGGGGTATCGCTTCAAGCCACGGCTGCCATAGCCTCTAGCGTTTTGCATGACGTAGGCCTAGTCTCTGAATCGGATACATCTTTAGTGATTAATAAGAACAAAATTGGTAGAGAGAGGCATCGAACCATGCAAGAGGTTCAAAAGCAGAGTTCAGACATTGATAATGATCATTTAATAGGTCTTTACTTTGACGGGCGACGTGACAAAACATTGTCAAGAGAAAGGGTGAATGATAAATACTACCAAAGAACAGTTGTAGAGGAGCACTATTCCTTGGTGAAAGAACCAGGATTTAGATACATCGGTCATGTTACACCTGCTTCAGGATCAAGTCTGGCCATTGCTGAAAGTATTTACAACTATATTACAGCAGAAGTGCCCGGAGGTTTCAACCATATTCTTGTGCTAGGGTGTGATTGAACGGCCGTAAATACCGGCGTACACAAAGGAGTACTACGTTGTCCTGAACTGAAGACCGAGAAAGCTGTGCAATGGGCTGTTTGTCAACTACATTTTAATAAATTGCCTCTCCGTCACTTGCTCGAGTTCCTCGATGGTCCCACCTCTGAACCCTCTTCCTACACTGGTTGGAGTGGAAAATCTTTGAAGGCGTGTGAGCTGCTTCCAGTGGTAACATTTGAGCCTGCTAACTGCACCTTGCCATCCCATGATACATCCACTTTGAGTAAGGACCAGAAGTCCCCTAAACATGTCCCGCTGGTTGACAACAGCTAACAGGATATTAAGACTGTATGTTTCCACCACGGAACCATCAGACAGCTTACGTATCCTAGTAGAATTCGTTATCAGAGTGTATGTGTCATCTTGGTTCCGCATCATTCAATTAAGGATGGAGCTCGAAATCTTTACCACTTTATTCAGTCATCCAGATACTTGGATCAAGTTTACCGTGACGTTGTAGACAAAGTGATTTTTCGGAATGCTTACTTCGCATACCCAGAAAACATTCTGCTCACGATGCTGACTGATGAAAGAACACATTCGCAGAGTAATAAAAGCACGAAAATCAAATGAGACAGTGGGAAACGTTGGGATTAGAAAGTTCAATATCCCACAAATAAACTTCGAAGCAAACGACTACGTCTTCCTAATTCACTGGTCGACCAGCGAAGTAACGCCACCACCCATTCTAAATGACGTGACTACACAAGATTTGCAAAGTGTGCTGGAAGGACCAATACCAATTGACTAGACTTTTACAAAGTTTCCATGCCACACACAAGCTGTGGAAAGAACAGTAAAGTTGGTTACCGAGGCCTCAAAAAAAGTGTATGGTACTAACAACCGGGACGGATTTATTCGCTCTACTCTGAATTCGTGAAAAGCCATGCCTGAATTTAGGTGCAAGAGACAGTACAAAACCTAAAGACTTAACAAAACACACATTTTTGTAATTTAAATTTTGAAGACTTATTTCTTATATCTAATAGTAAGCGAGTGTAAGACAATTCTGGTTTATGTTTAATAAATATTAAATAATAAAAAAAAACATTGTATTTGTCGATTTTTGGGTAATTTCAGGCTCTTTGCCAGAACAGAAAATATTGTTCATGGAACGTCAAATCTTCCACAGTAATTAACCATACATAGATGCAACTTTTGCACATTACCGCAAAGTGCTGTGACACTTAAAAAATAGAAAAAAATAAATAAATAAGTTTTGGCAATTTTACTAAAGTTTTGAAATTTCACGCCCCTTGCCAGGGCAGAAGACGTTATCCTAGGGTGGTGTAATTTTGCACATAAGTTACTATAGTTATATAGAGGCAACTTTTCCGCACTACCCCAAAAACATGATCAAAAATTAATTTTTTTCGATCCCCCCTACTGTATATTTATTACCTTCAACTTAGATTTCTGTTTTTAACGCCTTCTGCCCAGTGTAGTTTTCTTGCGTTTTCTGTCAAGACGTCAAACCGTTAACTACTTAAAATCGTTCTTGTGATAAATAATTCTGATTATTACAAAGTCAGTATTAATAAATATAAAATTCTAATTTGAGAACGCATTTCCAGTAGGTTATTTTTCACAAAGTAAGCTTTTCCTATTAGTTTTTTTTTGACGTTTTTGGTTACATGTTTTGATGTATTATCGATCGATGAGGGATTAATATCGAGAAATACTTTCACGAAACCATTAGTATTCTGGAAGGCTTATGTCCAAACTGAAAACAAAGTCTCAAAAAAAATTTCTGAAAGATATTACTTTTTATGCGTCAGTGAATTGCGATACCAACATTTTACTAATTGCGAGGAACAGCATTCGATACATTAGATTCTTATATCTAATTTGTTTTAGTATTCACAATTTTGTAGATTTCTACTTTCGTGAGTCATTGTGTTGACGCGATTTGTAATTCATAATTATTTTAGGCCTACTCAACGAGGAAAACGTTTTCTTCGGGCAAGTACTGAATTGTGGGTAAGTTTTATGTAATTATTATGTCGCTGGTAAAAAAAGTTACTCACGGAATTTAGCTTGGTTTAACTTACGCAATTACAATAGTTGTTTTAATACCATTTAGGTATATTCAGTAATTATTTCTGTGATATCGCATGCTGTGAACCATAGTTATTTATCATGTAATTTTTCTTTACTTCTGGACACCGTATGTGTAACTTACGTTTTGTGTGTTGCTGATACTTCCGGCATTTATGTATTTAGAATGTACTACAAAATCTTTGGAGTTCGTTGTTATTAATCTACGTTATTAAATTATAGTTGTTATGCATATTTTATCTTTCCTTTATGGTAACATATCTTATTCTTTTTTTGTGGTTACACAAACATCAATGTAATAAAGATAACAAACCTGAAATTCGTTACAAGCTACCTTCTGTTCTGATCGAAACAGAAGTTTTACTTATAAAAGATCTGGCGCCCTTTAAATATTACTTATTTGAACCTCCCTTATCTCCGACTGTGTAAGTTGGTAGTGCAAGGTTCGTAAGACCTATAAGCTTGTAACAACCTTGACAGGTGGTGGTGGCGCCTAAGCAACAAAAAAAAAATTAACGTACATGATACGAGCTTTGCAAAATTTGATATTTTTTTCCAACATAATACATGTAGCTTGTTTGGCACATGCTTCCAATCAGGTGGCTGAATATGTGAGGAAAAAATTTCCAATTGTAAACTATTGTATCAGGCATAAAAAAATTGTTTTAAAAACCTTTTTTAGAGTACAAATGAATAAAGAACGTTTACCGAATGTACCTCTGCCATCTGGACTAACTGGAAAACGTGGCTAAACTGTGTGGATTTAATTAGAATTTCAAACAATTTTAATTATACGTTGTAAAACAGTAATCAAATGTATCGAAAAACATTTTTAAAACATTACGAATAATTGGTTTAATTTTAAAATAAAGAAATAATTTGGTTATGGAGCAGCCATTAGTTATTTGTCTAATTTCGAAAAAGTTATGTTTATTACAATAAAATAGACCACTAACTTTACTATTTTTTAAAATAACTTTAATTAATTGAGAAAAATAATATTTATGATACAATTTATTTTGGATAGCTAAAGTTTAGAATTGAGTACGTTTTAAAACAAGTCAACAAAACAAATCGATTATTTTCGCCCTAGTTAAACCAGCTGTAAAATAAAATGAACAAGAAAATATAAATCAACGTACTTTAACCTTAACAAAAAGCGTTTTTGTTTTATCTTTTCGTTTCTGAAATATTATGTTTTTTGCGTGACAATATAAATCTGCCAAATTTTTTCATAATACGTGTTATTACTTATTTTACTCTAAGAGCCCAAAAGATATTTTTTTCTTACTAGAAATTTAAAAGTATACCTATTTTGATAAAATTCATAAAACGTAAAGTTTTGACAATATTTTCTGTATCAACTTCCTTCATCTGTCATAAATATTTATTCGACGGATTAAGATTTTAGATAAAGTTCTAAAATAACAATATTTTGGTTATTTAATATCTGTCGCTTTTTTTGATGTAACAAGATGGTTATAACTCGTATCAATTTTGATACCCGTCAAGTGAGGCTGTAGCAATTCTTTGGAACTGTATCAAATTGGTACGGTGACGTGTATCGTATCACTTAAAGCGTAGATGATGAAAATAAGTATTATATCGTATACTAAAAGAACAAGGAGATTATATTTTTTAATTTAATTTATTGTATGTGCAACTTTCTATTATATAATTACACATTTGTTTTGTGTATTGCACAATTTAACAATTAAAAAAAATAATTTCTTACGGCTACTTAACATAATTAAATTTGGGTAAGCATCATGGTAAAATATACATTTTATCTCTTAATTTGTTATTTCTAAAAGCTAATCGTTAATTCTCAATTAAATCCGATGCTCATTTTAATTAAGTTTAAAACGTTTGTGCATATACTTTGTAAGTCATTATTAGGTTTTTCAACAAAGCTTGTAAACGCAGCACAGTTTAACATAAAAGAAAATTTCATCGTTCTTTATTAACTGGTTCTAGTTATTACTCGTATCGGTAGCTTTCGGTTTTTCTCAAAAGATTAGATTTGTCTCGAAAAACTACATTTAAGGATTATTTTTAAATTATTATTAAAATTTGCAATCATGGAGTTTTGGTGGGCATTCGTTTCACTACTAGAAAAGCGTTTTAATAATAATGTCATCGCACGTAATTTTTTTTAAAGAAAATTAAATCTAAAAATTAATTTTTTTTATTTAGTTATACAGTGTTTGAAGTAGCTTTTAGAATTCTTGATGATTTGTTATTTGTAAACAGCTAATTAATAAAGAGCATCTTAAAATTTGTAAAAAGCTTTTTTTTATTTGATAAAAAAAAATAAAAATTAGAAATATTTTTTATATTGTATTTTGAAAGTTTTTTAGGGTTTTGTTATTCTTAGTAGAAACAAACAATAAATAGTGTATTCTATATTAAATTAAAAAAATTCTTCTATCCTGTTTCCTTCTCCTTCCAATTTTTTAATCTGACTTTCTTTTTTGCTTTCTCTATCATTTCTCTCATTTCCTCCACACTCCTTTGCAATCTTTTCCCTACCCATACCGTTTTCTCTATTTGTAAATTTTTATACCCTTTTCTGTCCACATTTGTTTTGTTATGTACTCCTCAACTTCTTCTCTTTTTTTTCTTTCTCTTCCTTCCATTGTCAAATCCAGTAGTTAGTGGTCTGACTCTACCCTTTCTCCCACCTTAAATGTCTTCACATTTTTTCCAGCCTCTTCATTTGTCATTACAAAATCTATTATAGATTCTTTTCTTCCTCTTATGTACGTATACTCCCCCATTCCTTTTCTTTTCTGTTCCAATTTATTATTTCCCACCCTCTTTTGTTGCACATTTCTAGCAGTTCCTCTCCATCTTTATTTATCACTTTGTCCTTTGTTTGTCTCTTTTCCGTCCTTTTCCTTTCTTGTATTCCCCCTTTTTTGCGTTAAAGTCCCCTTTTAATATTAACCCTCCGGCCTTTCTTCTATCATCTCATCTATGTTTTATCTTGTCTCTTTCATTCTGCTGTTATACGCCGTCACTATTTTTAATTTTATGTATGTTCCTTTCTACAATTCCTCTTCTCTGTTGCAACTTATCTTTCTTTTTCTGACTCGGCCGTTTTTTTCTGATTTCCGTTATTATATCCCCCTTTGCTCTCTCTTTACCCTTTTCTCTTTCTGCATGTTGCACCACCCACTCAAATTCCTCCGGCAACTTTTTTTTCCACCACTCCCATTCTTTTTCTTCCATCCATGTCTCCTGTTATCCCATTGCATCCTCTTCCTTGATGTACTTCCAAAAATCCTGTTACTTGTTTTTTATTTCCGGTACGTTCAAAAACAATACTCTCAGCTCACTCATCTCCCCCTGTGCTTCTTTCTTACTTTCGTTTTTCCTTTTTTTCTTTGCCATTTTGTCAACCTTCTTTTCTTTATTGCCCCCCTTCGCCCTTTAGTTTCTTGCCCTTTAATTAGCTATTTTCTCTGCTCAGGCCCCGGTTTCTGTAGTTCCATATGTTTTTCCACTGCTGTGTTCATTATTTCTCTTTGTACTCTTCTTTCTTCCTATGTCTAATAGTGATTTATATATATTTTTTTATTTTTTTTTCTCCGCCATCACCCTCTGTTTTTTCTCCCATCTTCCTATTTTCGCTACAACCATCTCATTTTTCTTCTTTCTGTTTATTACTGTCACTATTTTCACTTCTACTTTCACATTTAATTTTTCTTCTAGCATCATTGCTAAATCTTTTTGTGGTTCTTCATTTCTTCACCCCTTCATTACAACATTATTTTTCTTTATTCATCGTGCTTCATCTTTCGGTTTTTCTCCAGTTTTTCTATTCTTTCTACCAGTTTCTGTTTTTCTTTCTCCCATTTTTTCCCTTTCTCCTATTTTTTTTATTTCTTTAATTTCTTGTCTTATTCCTTGCATATTTTCTTCTATCTGTTTCATAATTTCTCTCATTCATTCCTTTACCTTTCTTCCATTTCTTTCTGTTCTTTTTTCTTTCCTCCTTCTGGTATTGAGCTGTTCTCTTCGATTTCCTCGGTTATCTTTTTTATGTCCGGTGATCCTATTGTTTTCTTTCCTCTTTCAAATATTTGTTGTCTTTGCTTTTCCACTTTCTCTTTTTCTCTTTTATTCATTCCTTTTTCTTTTTTTATTCCTCCGTACCTTCTTTTTTTACTTTTTGTGTTTTAAAACGTCCCACTTCACTCTAATTTCGATTTAAATGCAATAATTTATATTAATGTAGGAGCTTATCTTTTATCGTTGACCTTCTCGATTATACTGTTTATACGCCTTAATCTCACTTGTTCGTCACAGTTTTATACTTTTCCACGACGGTTCTTATTTTTCACTTAATTTATTTTTTCTTTTACACCCTTTCTCCGTTACCCATCCTTTTTACTCTGTTTTTTCTCTCTTACTACCATTACTAACTCCCGTTCCTTCGCTCATCTTTTCCAACTTTTACACTTGTATTTAACTTTTATGTTTTCTTAAATGTAAAATACGACCTTCTACATCCAAGGAACCATCTACCACCTGACTTCATAATTCTACAAAAACTATTAAATTGAGAAGGTATCCAATTTAAAAGTTGTTGATGCTGAGTTATATCTTTGCAAATTATGGAGATAACAAACAACTCTTACAAAATAGACAAATATTTTCTTCTAGAAGTTGTATTAAAATCAACATTA
The DNA here is from genome assembly GCA_035610365.1 of Aquatica leii. Lineage (NCBI taxonomy): Eukaryota > Metazoa > Arthropoda > Insecta > Coleoptera > Lampyridae > Aquatica > Aquatica leii. Next base: position 63,842,719 of record CM069437.1, read on the forward strand.
TTAAATCCTTTGTTAGTGACAGCAAGAACAAACACTTAAAAGATAAAAATAATTTATTGTTATCAGAATATTTTGTTTTTAGTCTGGAATCTAGAGTCTAAAGTTTAGAGTCTAGAGTATAAAGTCTAGAGTCTAGAGTCTAGAGTCTAGAGTCTAGAGTCTAAAGTCTAAAGTCTCGAGTCTAGAGTTTTAATAAGTAAAAGTTTAATTTTGCGTTTGACCAATAAGATGTACACAGAAATGTTTGTAAGTATAACATGATTACTTTATTACGATTATAAGATTAACTGAAAGAACTATATGTGTGTCAGATAATGAAAATCTACAGAAGGAAAAAGAAACACTGTTAGAGTCTCCACAACAAAATGGATACAAATTTGAAAAAGATCCAAAAGGCATGAAAAAAACAGTCAATCTAAAAGTCAAAGAATATTTATTATTTCTTACTATCACCGCTTGTTTACTATACTGTATGGATATAACAGACAAAATAACCAGAGCGCTATTCTATGTTCTTTTTTGTAAGAATATTTGAAAATCCGTTGCTTACTTTATGTTATTACACTGCTTAATTGAACCAAATTTCTATATCTCGTTTGCGTGACTGGCGTTACTCGTTTTAATAAAATTATTAAAAGAAAAATGATAGCGCGCTGAATTTGAATTTTGCTGTGATACTTTTTTCTTATGCGCTTCTCAGATTTCCATTGTGATACAGTGTCAGTCTTGAATAAATCGTTGTGTTAATGTTACTGTAACGTTTTGTTGTTTTAATCTGAACACACAGTTGTGTTGCGGGTTTGAGCACCCTTTTTCTGCTTTAAACTTTATTTTGGTTATTCCTCTACTAGCAAAGAGTTGTGGCGCAAGGCATCGACTCACTAGACGAAGTTGGGTACTAACAACTCAATTTAAGACTGTCTCCGATTTAGGCTAACGTTTATAATTTATGTTACAAATTGTATAGTTTTTTTGTAGCATATTCCAATGCTGATGAGTCAATACGGTCATTTACGAAGGTATTCTATTGATTACATTTACTATTGTAAAAACATTTTTTTCTTTTTCAATGTACGCGTTGTAGTTTTAACCCATGGTTTATTCGAAATAGGATCTGAGTTACGGGCAGTTTAAATTTAATGCAAACAAAGTAGGATCTTTGTAACAACGTCTAGTTATTATTTCTACACGTAATAGTACTAAAGAAAGCAATTTAGAAAGCTAGTTGTGAATCATAAATTAAAAAATTACGTAATAACTAATCTTTCTAATGAAAAGTTAAGTGAGTAAAAATATACAGTTATTAGTAACGATCAAAGTTGATTTTTTAATTCTACTACCAACTTTAATGCACTTTTGACTTCACTTGATAACACTACGTGTAGCTTTTTTTATGTTGTCTAGGCGTTCTTTTATGAGAGCCGCATTATCCGGGGGTCTTGGTGGCCAAAAAACGTGACTATATATACCGATCCATCTTCCAAGGAATGTTAGGCTTAGATGATATGTCACCTGATGACGAGTATGTCCAAAAGGCCCGTCATATATGCATTCTTGTAGCCAAAAGAATTTCTTTCAATATCTTTTATATTCAACAAAATTTAAATAACAGAGTCATGTAAAACTATGCGGTAACACAACAGGCTCAATCAACTGATTGTCTATCAAACCACACCACACATTTACAGAAAAGCGTTCTTGAAAATGTGTCTCTACAATGGCATGTGGGGTTTCTTTGGACTACTGATATAAATTACGAGTGTTATTTATGCCGTCACGAGTAAAAGTGGCTTTATCAGTAAAAATTGAAAAAAGGATTACTTGGAAATTTTAAAATATTTAATGACAAAATTCTAATTGTCTATCTTTATCTCGAAGGTGTTGAATGAGTTGCAAATGATACAGATGGAACCCGTGCATACCTAATATCCGCCGTACTCTGGTATGTAAAACACGAATACGTGCAAAAATTCTGAGTGTGTTTGTTAAAGGATTATGTTTTACCGACTGAATAATGTCTTCCACTTCATTCACATTCGGTTCATTTACACGTTCAGATGAAATATGGATTGGTGGGCACTGCACCAGTCTCCCGCAGTGGATTGAAAACACGAGTAAACAGTCTTGAATCTGGTAGTCTGCAGCTAGGAAATTGTATGTTGTATTCTCTACAAGCAGCAACAGCGCTTTTATAACAAAACATATAAACATATCGGCATACTCAGCATGAGTAAATACGTGCGGCTAACAAATCACATGACAGTTAAGAAATCTTGGTAAAAAAGTTTGGCTGCCTATCAAATATTTCAATAAAGCAGTGTTCAAAAGACAAAGTATCATTTTTATTAAAGAATTTGCATATCGAATGTTAGGTGAGGATACACCAATAAATTTGTCAGTTACTGGAATCACTTGCAACTTATCCTAATTAAAATATTTCTAATTGAACAATTTTTCTGTCATCGATTATTAATCTTATAGTTCACAGCTCCCCTGCTACCACTGATAAGTAAATATTGTTTATGTCGACGTCTTTTAGTTGAATTTTCTATTTCAGCGCGTGCTAAGCTAACACAAAAGAATTTAAATATTAACAACTTATTTGTTGAAAATAATAAGAAATTCCAATCACAAAGTTTTAATTTGGAATATACAATAAAAATATTATTTGATATTGAGTTTTTTATTGGTAATTACTTATTAGAAAAGTATAAATTTGGCTTTAATAGTTCTATCTGCATTAAAAAACATTTACCTATAAAAACTTAATTACCACCACAAGAACTTGTACAGAAACCTATTGGATCCATTTAATTAAAAGCTTATTAGTTTTTATGTGAAAGTTTTCATAGAGATTAGGTAGTCCGACAAAAGTTCATGTTAAAGAGACTTAGCTAGTACTCATTATATTAAATAATTATTCAATTTTACTTAGTACTTTGTACATGCAAACGATGGTCATAAAAGAAACACTTAAATAAAAGCAACAGAAATGTGATTTTTATTCTATGCTCAGCGGTAAGAAGTAGATTAGTTCAGAATTGAAATTTTTTACTATTTCGAAAATTTGAAAAACGGAACTAAAATACTCAATATCGGTGTAGACGCCAATCAAAAACACAATGAAATTAACTTCTAGATCCTTGGTCACCCAGAAGCCTATCAAATTAGTTATAATCTTTAATGAACCTACCTTTAGAGTTGTACCGTCATAAATCTAAAATTATACAACAAAAACGAAAAATAAATAAAACTGCATGGTTACTTATTAACAAGGTAAGCAAACAAACGTAAAAACTAAACAAGGAAACAATAATAAAAAAATTGCGACGACCGCGCAACGTATGCAATTTAAAACAAAGTTTTAAAACTTACTTACTAAAATATTAGTTTTATAAATGACGCAAATTTTATCTAGCTTAAAACTAGACCAAAATACACGAATCAATATTTGTCGATCAGTTAAATTGATTCACTGACTGCAAATAAACCAATACATTAATGTCTTATTTAGTTGACGAAATTAGGAATAAAATTTACTTTGATAAATATAAAACTCAAGTTTAGTTTAGTTTAGTTACACTAAACTCAAATATAGTTGTAATTAAATTTTTTGCAATAAACGTAATTTGAAAGTACCTGAGGTAATTTTTCCGATAAAAGCTGCGGGTGGCTGAACCCAGAAGCTAGTCGATAATTCCTGTTTTAAATAATGGGTAAAATTTTCTCCATGATAAAATGGCGGGTGGATTAAGTATAATATTTATTTAACCACTAAATTCAAATATTGGTTTTAACGATGCAAAACATCACTCAAACATAAACTTAACGGATTACGTCAAGAACTAATTTGTATAAGCAAGAATGTTTAAATTGGGGTATCTTTCAACCCTAAACACACAACTTCACGATCCTAGGGGCTAAACAATCATCGTGTCACGCGCCAACTCTCAGTTCTCAATATAATTTGTTGTGAAATTACTACATCACCAGCATTGACTCAATAACGACCGCGTTGTTTTATATAATCTTTTTGTTGGATACATGTTATATGGAATTTTTTATTGCAATTCGTCTATGTCTAACACCCTGTATATGTAACAAATGTAATGAACTGTTTTGTATAGATTACTTTGTATACTTTTTACACAAGAACACATTAAACCAAAATATGCAGTGTCACTGCAGTGCCACAACAATTTTTTTAGTGTTTAGCATGACTGTTTTTTGTAATTATCCTGTATTTCTACAAATGTATATTTTTTGTTTTAAAATTTATCGTAAAATAATGAAAACGAAAAGGTTAAGCTATCTTTTAGGCAGCTGATGAATTCCATCTCAGAAAAATGTTACGTTTATTATACCATAAAGTCGTCAAGCCAGTGGATCTCATCCACTGATTAGAAGTGCATATCAGACAAAACGTGTTGGATCCACCAAAACAAGTGGTAATGTCTGGTGAATATGCAAGGTGCTGCAAAGAGTCCCAGTCAAGATGCATTATAGCGTTTTTTAATTGAAAGTAATGTGTGACTTGACGTTGTCCTGCAACAATTTTACTGCACGTTCTATTTTGCCAGTATACGTGCTTTTTGTTCCAGTTCTTGACAGAAGCAGATTAATTGACGTTGGTGGTAGTTCGTAGTAACTTTTTCACTCGGTTTCAACAACTCATAGTAAGGTACGCATTTGATTTCGTTCGGAAACAATTTAGTTTTGCCACTAATTTTGTTCGTCGGGTGTTTGTAAATAAGCTTGCGATGATGGTCGCAAGTAAGAAAGTTTGAATTATTCACGAGTAATCCATACAAGTACAAAATAGTAGCAATCTTTTCCCAATAGTTAATCTGGCTAGACAACAGGCCTATAGCTTTATATTAACAAATTAAGTGATCATGATGAGTGAAATACGATGGCAGAACCATCTTATATAAATTTCCTATACATAAATAATAGTATGTAAATGACTATAGAGATGGAAACTTTGAAAACTGATTTTATACCAGCGTAATTCAAATAAGTTTTGAATAAACCGCGGGCTAAAATCACAACGTATAAACATTGTAAGGCAACAATGTCAATGCAAATGTGAAAATACCACAAGAATGAACCACTGGACGGTCGTTTCGCCATTTTGGGGCTCTTCGGCAGTGGGAGAACACTCACTGTACTTCCACAAATGCATCTTTTAAAAAAATCTAAGTCTCTTAATAGGTTAAGCTCACTATAAGAAATAAGTTGAGATTCATCGGAAACAGAAAAATCTGAATTAGATTCGTCATGGGAAGCTAATGTGCCTCTCTCCCTCTCTGACTCTCTCAGAATGTCATCTAAATTAGAAGGTGGCTATGGAAATGGTATTTCAGAACCATAGGATATTGGATAAATAACCGAGCCAAAGTTATGGTAAGATTTTTTGTTTTTTGTATTTTCACATCTACCTAACAAAAGTAACAGCCGGTTGTGTGATTTTTGTCTTCAATCATATCATAAGAATGCCAAAACGATACCTTATACAGAGCCAATGTTTTGTCTTGATCTCAAAGTTTTAAATTGAAACATGCAAAATAAACTTTCTTTGTAAACTCACTTATGTTTCTTTGTTGGATTTTTACTGTATTCACCACATACATAATAGAAGCTGTCGGAGGAAATTACACAAGCTTTGCAAGTCATATTATAGAAATATAACAAAAAATTTTTGTAATAATGAACAATACCATATATAACAATAACCAAAACAAAAAAACAAAAAATATAAAAACTTATTTTTTATTATTTAAATTAAATACTTTTATAAAACTTATTTAATACAGCAAAATAGTTATTATAAAGTTAATTCATATGTAATTTAAACGTAATAAAATTAGACGCCCAAAATAAGTAAAAATTTAATTTACTGCATTGCATTATAAATACCGAAATGTAAATACAATTATCGAATGTAAATATATTGTATATGCTACGAAAAAATTAATTTCCAGAATATGTTTATTAACTTTAAAATAAATTAAGAAACATACTAAATTTGAGTTAAAATAAATATTGGGAAATAATTTAATTTTGTGCTATTAGCGATTGGCATCGATGTATGCATTCAACTTTACAGTTTTGCATAATTTAATTATATTCTACAATATTTCAACGTAATGTTCTTTTAATGCTTACGTACATATATAATATACTACATACAGTAAATGTAGTATATAACTTTGTTAAATTTCATTGAATAATTGAATTATTTTATACATTGTACAACGGGATTGAATAGAGAGGTGAACAAATACGTTTACTTGAACAAAACTAAGAGAAAGATTCTGTATTTTCAACAACTAATAGGTAATGCGCGACGTTAGTGTTTTGGACAAACCTCCTAAAAAATTTTTACTGGTTGTAATTACAACAAAGTTGTTTTAATACCAATTTTTTTTTACGATAAAAATGTAAAGTCAAACTTAAAAAAAATTAAATAATATTAATAAAGAATTTAGGATAGGAACGAGTAAAAAAATACAAAATGGCGTTGAATAGTAAATCATTTATTTTTATAGTGTTTAAACAAATTGTTATGTGAGTTGATCCTAACAATATAGTGTTTTAATGTTTCTGCGAGATAAAATAATTTAAATAATCATAGTATAAGCCACAATGACTGCAGCTTAAACAAGTTACGATTTGCACTGTACTATTGATTAAAAAGTTTAATTTTCTCAAATTGTTTTATATTTTAAGTAAAATACTAATTTGATTTCTAATTCTAATTATCCCGTGGGTTGAGCTACTTATTGGGCACGTCTCTAGGTAGTGGATAGAAGGGTAAATAAGATGTAACGGTAGGCAGCTTCATCAGCTGACTTGGGACAACCCTGTTTACCTTAGCAGGTGTTAGAGTCGCGGCTTAAAACCGTACCTACTCCAACACTACTGTTACGCAAACCAGCTCTCCCAGCTCAAGCTGTAGTGTCGAGGCAGAAACAACACTGGGACAACGATGCCTGCCGCTGCTCCGATGACTTTGATCAGCAAGAACGGCAGCCACACCCAAACCTCTTGGTGCTGTAAACATGTCTCACGAGTAAGCAGTGCTGGAGGGTCTTGGCTTAATTGTCTGGACCAAAAGGAGACAACCTCATCAAAAACCTAAATCTACAGTGGAGAGGACCATGCCGATAGGTGTGTGACTGGATAGTCACTGGTTCCAACCTTGCAACACCAGGCAAACCCCGTTGTATATAGCATTTCGTGCGTATCGGGGCACCGCGCACGACGACTTTCTTTTTCTCGGCACTCGTCGGAACATATAAGGAACCACCGACACAAAATTTAAAAAAAGACGTAGATTCTAAGCAGAACCCAAAAATAACGGCTGACGCTGAGCGCAAACCCAAAAAGCCCAAAAAGTTTTTGGGGGCGGCAAAGCAAAAGTTTAAAAAACCAAGAGAATCAGGAGTCCAGGTTCCACTTCTATGGCGGGGACACGAGAGCAAAACCCACCTATACAAGAAGCAAAGCCAGGTACGTCAAAAACGACACCAGATGGCGCACACAACGGTACTAACTGCGGATACAGGGGCGCAAAAACGTAACCTTTCTAGCACCGCTGTCACAAAAACGACTGGTAACGCAAAGTCGAGGGGTTGAAGGAACCCAAAAAAAAAACATTCAGGGACACTCTGACGGGAATTGCTGTTGCAAATATACCAAAAGGGTTCCCTAAAAACACCATCAGTCCTAAAGAATCCGAGGTAATAAAAACTTTGATACTTGGATGAATTGATGAATCGGAGAACCGACAAGCTTTTCCATGTTTTCAGGAATGTACCCATAAAGAAAGATTTCTAAAAATAAAGTGCGCAGACAAAGCAAACCGGCACGTCAAATGTTAAGAAAGCACTAGAGGAGGATAGGGAACTAGAGATTATTTATCTCAAAAACCTTCCTGCACTTAAGAAGGTTGCCACTTGGATCCCGGAAACAGCACTGGAACTGACCACCCTATTAAAAATAATATCGGTACAGAACAACATCAGTACCGAAACGTGGCGGGTAGTTAACTCTAAACCAGATCCTAAAGAAACCCAATACGTCCCGTTTATAAACAGAAGGTCCTGGAAAAAGTGAAAGCTTTAACCAACCAATTGCATCTAGGATTTTCAAGGATAACTCTTCGGGCGCCGGTCGACTCCAAAAAGGACCGCAAAGAACCGGATGCTATAAAGAATGTCCACGAGGCAATGGATGTAAATCCAAAACCAGAAAAAACTTGCTGACGGCAAATCTAATGCTGAAAGTGGTTTAGATAAACATACTTCACTGTAGGGCAGCTCCAGCGGCCCTCCATGCTTATATCGTGATACACGATATTGATATTGCCGTAGTTCAGAAGTCATGGATTCACAAGGAAACAATAAAAAGGTTGAACTGTCCAGGTAGATGGCTGCTTGCTGTCCAGCTTGTGTCCAACCCTCGCACATGCATTATTGTAAAAATGCACTAAACTTAATGCTATTGTGGGATTTATGTTCTAGAGACCTAGCGGCAGCTAAAATGTTTATAGCACAGAAAGGCATCCGGAGGGAGTTCATTATCGGATTTGGTTACCTCCCCTACGACCAGACAGAATCACCGCCGCCGGAAGAAATCTATAGGCTGATTAACAGTGGGGCCAACAAACTGCTGATTCTTGGATGCGATGTTAATGTACACCACACCTTGTGGGGGAGCACAAACACAAATCTAAGAGTTAAAAAACTTTTAGAATTTATTTTAAAAGGCAATTTAGACATAATAAATAACGAAGATGCGCTTACGTTTATAAACGCGTCGCGCAGTGAAGTTATTGACCTTACAATTGTTAGTTCAAAAGCGAGCAAAGTGATAAATATGTGGCATCTATCAGATGAATCTTCTTTATCGGATCATAGATACATTTGATTCATTATTGAATTAGACAGGGAACTCGTAATGGAATGCAGAAACCTGAAAAAAAACGACTGGGATTTGTTCAACAAAACTTTAGCGGGCCAAATCAGAGATTGTCACACAGTCGCAAGATCAACGCACGAGCTAGAACTAATGACGGATAGTATCGTTAGTGTATTAAAATCCGCATTTCCGAAAGCTGCCCAAAAACTGTCAAACGAACCCCCAACAAGATAACTTAGTGAAACAGGGAGTTTGACAAAGCAAGGGCACGCACCAAAAGGCTATGGAATACAGCCAAAAAAAGCGGATGAATACAAAACCAGTCTCACAGCATACAACAATCCCATTGAAAAAGCAAAGAGAGGAGAAGATACTGTAGGAACATAGAAAACAAACCTACAAGTTCTCGACTAAAAAAATCTGTGAGCAAAGACCGCACTGGAAACATTGGTTCTTTGTTGTTCGAAAACGGAAAGTTTACAGACTTGGTTGAAGGTATTTTGCAAGAAATACTGCAAAAACACTTCCCGGGTTCGTCGTTAATTAAAGTTCCTAAGCATTAGAACCATGAGGTACCAAACAGACGGGCATTCAAAAAGAACTGAGATTTAGCGAGAAAAATAATCAATTCTAAAATCCTACAATGGGGGGAATCAATACGTTTAAACCCTTTTAGCCTCCAGGAACCCATAGAATTTATCTTATCAAGCTGCAAAAAGGATTTGCTACTCTTCTAAACGCAATATGTGAAATTCTCAGAGCCAACTTAGTACTTTCGCACATACCAACCAGCTGGAGGATTGTCAAGGTGGTATTTATACCAAAGCCAGGGAGATCTACCTACGACCAGACAAAATCCTACAGACCGATCAGCTTAACTTCTTTCATCTTAAAACTACTTGAAAAAGTAGTCGACAGGTTTATACGAGAGGGGGCACTAAAGGCTTTGCCTTTTCATCGAAATCTGGAAAATCTTGCGAGCTAGCAATTCACCAACTAGTAAGCAGTTGCGAAAATGCAATCTAATACAATGATATTGCATTAGCTGCTTTTCTAGTTATTAAAGGAGCATTTGACAATATTACCTTAACCTCAATTGCAAAGGCATTGGAAAAAAAGGAATCACATTTCTAGTCCAAAACTGGGCCAACCCAATGCTCAGGAATCGGACGGTAGCAGCTATTTTGTACGGTAGCACCGTAAGAGCCAAAGTGGCTGGTGGATGCCCACAAAACAGGGTGCTATTACCCCTACTGTGGTGTTTCGTCATGGACGGTCTTCTACAAGAACTAAAAGACGGCGGGGTAATTGCTTTAAGATACGCTGACAATCTCACCATTATCACAAACGCGAAGTTTGTGGCAACTGAATCAAACAAAATGCAAAGTGCACTAAACACCGTCAAAAAATGGTGCAAAAAAAGAACTATCAGTGAACTCATCTGAGACGTCAATTGTTCCGTTTACCAAACGACGGAAAACGGATGACACAAAACTACCTACAATGTACGGAGTTACGCTCTCGATGACAAAAGAAGTCAAATATCTGGGACTTACTCTTGATACCAGACCGACTTTCAATGCTCATTTAGAAAAAGTCACAACAAAGGTCATCAGGGTTCTTAATACAACCGAACGGATAGTCGGGCACATTTGGAGATTGAAACCCACAATGACCAAATGGTTATATACTGTGGTAACAAGACCCATCATCACATACGGCGCGCTTGTATGGGGTGAGAGAACCAACCTGAAAAGCATAGCTGCAAAGCTTAGCAAAGTACAAAAAATGGCATGTCTACTGATAACAGGAGCGATGAAAACCACGCCCACAGCAGCCATGGAAGCATTACTTTCACTTCCACCGTTACACTTCGTTGTAATGATGGAAGCAATACAAGCAGCATACAGGCTGCAGATTAATGAACACGCGTCAATTACCGGGAAAAACAAATCGGGTATATACACCGCGCTGCGTAAAGAAATAATCTTAACTAAGAGATTTTAAAGAAATTTAAGGTGATACTATCGTCACGAAAGGAGTGGACAAAAAACATTTACCCGAGCGTGGTTAAAAAAACTATCTGGTACACAGATGGGACTAAAAATCTCAACGGTACCGGAGCAAGAGTATATGGAGGCATGCACCATGGGAAGCAATTTTCGCTGACTTTAGGTAAATAAACACCCGCATTTCAAGCTAAAGTTGCTGATATTGACTGGTATGTCAGGAACATTATCGACTTGAAATCATACACAAATGGCCCGATATCAATTATGACAGCCAAGCAGCCTACTGACGCTAAGATCACTAGTAATAAAATATAAACTGATTATGGCAAGCATAAACAGCCTGGAAATATTGGCAACTCGCCAACCAGTGCAGTTCATCTGGATACCAAAAGACCGGAATGTAAAGGGTAACTTAATAGCAGACGCACGATCAAAAATGAACACAACAAGGACATATATCGAACCTGAACCCGTTTTCAGAATCGCATACGAAACCGAAAAAGAAACATAAAAAAACTATGCATAAAAAACTATAAAAAAACTCTTCAGGGATAAGGCATGTTACGTTCGAAACGTCCGATATATTAACTCACCTTGTATATAATGTGCTTTCGACACGCCCACCGTTTAGTTAATCGTCAAAACGTTAAAAATGCACAATTTCGCTATTGTGGCATTTCCGTGATTTCTCGCAAATCATTTGTGCCGAGGTGACGTTGGCGTTTTTCATTGACTTAATGCGTAATTAGGCTAAATTAATTGCTAAGCGCTTTGGCTTAGTTGGACGTTATCTTGGGCGGCTATCATACCCGCACGAATTGGCGTAAGGTGATAAGGTCTTTATCTTTGGAAATTTTCCATGCCCACCTGTCAACGGCGATAAGGCCATCTTCGAAGAAAAAAAAACAACTTTCCACTAGAAAACTTGCGGATATATATTTTTTTGGGGTTCTTAACCCTTGAACTGGGCATTTAAGGTGGAAATATTTTCTGTGCGCTCCAGTACAGAAGTCACTAATTTAAATTAAGAGTGGAACTCGACGCATCTGTTTGCTCACGTCAAACTTATTTAAACTTTGAGAATATCAAAGCTTTGTGACAGCACCGATGTACGACTAAGAACCTTTTATTTCAGTATTTTTTTTTAGACTTGAAGGTTTCCTCAAAAGCTGGATAACTAGTTATTACGTTTGCGGGACCTGTAACTGTGAGTACTTTTTCTTAATGTTATTACGATATAGTTTTGTTTGGGATATGCGTCGAGCAATAGTATTATCAATGTGCGTACATCAGTAGTGTTGTACACAGTTCATTTTTTCTATTTTTGTGTTTATGTATGCAAATAAATTAACTTTACGGTGCGTTGCAATTCTCTCTTAGAGAATTACGGTTACTCCTTTCAAACCGCTACTTCTGTGTTTTTGTATCTTTTGATTGTTATATAAATTGTCAGATTAACGAAGCTACATTGTTGTACGGCATGTTGCTCACCCACTAGGAGTGCACGATTACTGAATATTTTGTGATATTACTATTTACGCCTTCTGTTATAATAAACCTACTCTGTGTTATTGTTTATGTGTTGATTTTTATTCTTCTACGCTTTGTGATATATTTAAGATGGAATCTATCTTTTTACCTCTCCTTTCTACGTTTTTGGCGCCCATTTTACGTTGACATTATAATATAACCACAGGAAGCCTGCGATCCTCCCTACGACAACCACCTGAGTTACCGGCACCCCTTAGTTACAAGTGGGTTTGTAACAGGCACACAAAACTCTTCCTTACAGACCCACAATTAAACACTTAAACTGCACTATCAAGCATGAGTCGACAAAAGTAAGAATACTCACGGGACTAATTACAGGGCACTGTGGCTTTAACAAACATATGCATAAAATAGGACTGCAAAGTAGCCCTTTATGCCGCGGATGCTTGGAGGACGACGAGACTCTGTAGCATCTGCTGCGCAAATGCGAATCGTATCAAATGCAACGCACAACGATTCTCGGAAAATCAAAGCTAACCGATGATGAGTTGAAAAAAGCCCCTTGAAATAAATTTCTGGACTTCGTTGACGAAACAGAACTGATGAGGGAGTAATAAATCAGAGGTGCACAAAAAGACCAAAGAGAATGCAGTGCAGGGGCGCTAGACGAATCACCTCTTGAATTAAATTTTATAAAATTTACTGTTTACTATTAAAATATTTTAACCTGTGTCACACGCTACTATTCCGGTTCAACTAGCAACGTATTTTAAAACTGACATCGAATTTTCTCAAAAACTATCAAGAAGAGACCATACTAAAAATATGCTCCAAATCATTACATCTACTCTCCATTAAAAGATTATGCGTTATATCATTTACACCCTGTATAAAAACTATGAAAAAGAATAAAAAAACGTTACTTTTTGAGTTTACAAACACAAAAACTAGATCTCACTATTCTTCTATTTTTGGGTTCTAAGAAAAGATAACTATATAGTTTATATCATGATAATGTTAGCGATGCGTCTACTCTTGATTATATGATCGTTTTATGAGTAGATTATCTCTATTTTGTCAAAATACGGGATGTAAACTTATTTTTTGATTGCAATAAACATTTGTATTGTATGTTAACTAACACAATTTTAATAATTATCGTTAACACAAAATTTTAAACGTTGTTTTACTCTTGCCGAAGAGCATTTATGGAAATAATTTGTTGTGTTACAGCATTAGAATGAGACTTGTACTTATATCATATTTATCGCAAAACGTAACAAAATAATACTACATTAATTATATTTATTATTGTGAATGATTATTTGTACTGTAAACATCATGTTGATTGTTTATAATTATTTGGTACTTTAAATCGAGATCTGCTTATCTGAACGACCACGGCACGTTACAATTACAACATAGTTAAAATAAACAAAACTATTTAAAAAATAAAATAATTAATGACAGAATACATTAATTACACACAAAGAAAACTGCTTAATTCACACGAAACAAAAAATTATGAGTGCTCCTAGAAATTAACGTTAAGAAATAAAATATAACACTCTGCCAAAAATAATTAAAACTAAAAAAAAATTTTACGATTTATTGATACAAAACCAAAATGTAGGTCAAATTTTCAAATTTATTTTTTAAAGATTAATTTGTAGATTTAAGAATAAAGTCTGAAAAGCGTACAATCAACATTTCTAATATTGACATTTTTCATTAGTATAAGAGCGACTTCAGTTTCTAATCTAAAATCGCTGTGGTCTAAATACAGATATAATTTTTTTTATATTGCCAGCAATAAAATAATTCTTACGTATAGTTTTGAAAATTTAGTCATAAATTTATTACTTTAGATTAAACAAACAACAGTTAAAATGCTTGATTTGTCTTTTTTCTAGTACAACTATTCCAACATTTTTGTGGAACATTATCTGCAACTACATTTATCTACGTTAAATAATATTTATAACGCACGATTTATTAATAAAGAAACGTAGAAAAGATACACTTTTATGTACAATGATAAACCACAACAACATAAAATCCTTTTAAATGAATCGTTTTTCTGGACGGTGTATTACACTCGAAATATGTAATATTTTCTTACAGTCAGTTTACTACAAGAATTTATCACGCAAACAGTTTTTTTTCATTAACTCCTTTCAGTTTATGTTTTCTTATGTTTGTGGCTTAAAGAAATTATTACTCTCGAGGGTGTCGTAAAGATTTACACGCAAAACGTTGTAAAGGAATAATTTTTAAACAAGACTGTAAGGAATGCGTTTTAAATTAATTTGTTGGTGGTTATCTTTGAATATATGCACGTACCCTACGGATGATAATCTCAGCTCTCGGCGAATTATGTTCAGCAAATACCGGGCTTAAGGTCTTGTACTTGGTATGAATTATTGTCAAGAATTCGTCCTTGCGCTGGTGCATACGCTAAATAATTTATTATCGTAACACGCGTAACGAAAGCTTTGCAGAATTTGCATTGAATCTTGTCATTTATTTACGACTGCTTATTTTGATGATGTTACACGATAAAAATAAGCCTGTTTATCAACGTTAGCAACATAAGGAAACTTTGCGAAAACGAATGACCGTAAAAATATTACGATCTATTAAAAAAGGAAATCGATGAAAGGGGATGATATTAAGCTATAAAAGAATTTAATGAAATGCTATATAACCATTGACATTTTATTTCGCATCCAACGATTAGGACAAAGAGCTGTGCTCGACAAAAGAATTTTATTCTACCCGGTTTAGGCTGACAGGGGCTAACAAGTTTCTATAAAAAAATATAAAATAAAATGCTTGACTTTTTCTTAAAACAAATACAATTATTATTATTTTATAAACCTGTTTCTTAATGTTTGAGTCAAAATGTCTTTAAACAGTTTGCATTTGATTGCCAAATTAAAATGTTCGTTGACCAGCACGCGCTTGTGATTACAGTTCGATTGTTTTCTATGGAATTATACAAGACAATGTGGCAATGTAAATTAGATGATAAAATTAATTAAATTCACTGGAAAACCGATTTCTTTAGGCATTACCCTAAACACTTATTTAATTTATTGATATTCTAAGACAAATTAACTTTAAAAGTGTCCACGGTTTTATCTATTCTTTTAAATTGTCATTGAATCTGATAACTGATAACGCTTTTTCTTGAAACTTATTGACGTTTTAATTCTTTCTATTAGAGTTTTAATTGCTTTTTCGCACTGTCTCTATTATGCTTCAATAATAATGAATAATCCACTCAATTGAATTTGTTGTTCACATAATTTATTCTTTTTATCTCTTATCTAAGTAGTTTACACACGTTATTGCATCTAATAATAGCAAATGTTTTTCTAATATTTTACATTTGTAACCGTCGTTTAATTTATGCATAATCTTTTGTGAAAAACTTAGTATTTGTATTTTTTTTATTCATTTCGTTTTCTCGTTGAATAATAAATGTAAGAAGAAATGCAACTTAAGGGGCGATATCGTATCGACTGCTTGGATCGAGATATAGAGGTCGCCATGTTCGTATTGGATCGAGATTTTTCAGTTCTTGCGTGTCTGTCGACTTGTAAACTTCGGGATTGAATTGAAAGTTTTTCTTGGGTTAACATTGCGATACGATTTTTGAAATTCTGGTAGTAGTAATGTATGTTTGAACTTTTGTTTAGTTTAAGTGTAAATATATTATTTATTTATTTTTAAAATGGGAAAAGTTACAGATCACGGTTGTGTTTATATTAATTGTGAAAATAATAATACCGAAAACAAAGGTACTAGTTTTCTTAAGTTTTTTATTAGTGATAAAGTGCGTGCTAAAGAATGTTAGAAAAACTGTGAAAATATAAACATTGCCACAATGGACTTGGAAGATTTAAAACAAAAGAAGATTTGTGAGAAGCATCTTCGGAGATAATGTATAACAACAAAAGGAAATTTTAAACGCACTGCAGTTCTTGTTCTACATCTTCAATCAGGTAAATATTTAAAAAAATTTTTTCTACCAAACGTTTAAAAATGGTTTAAATTAGCATCGGAGAATCTCCTTGTCCAGATTCTTCTTCTTCTTGTTGCACTTAATTGTACAATAACTTAAAATAATTACTGTAAATCAGTACCTGAGATCGCTATTATTTTTTACGATCAATGATCGCAATCATGGTATTTAGAATTAATTAGTAATCGACTGTTGCTAAAAAGTCGCTCGTGTAAAGTTAGTCATAAATCTAGCCATAAACATTCGATTTTCGTTTTCCGGGATACAATAACGTTTGGAGTATTGAAAATCGACATATCTAAGTATTTTTTAATATTGTTTCTAAACAAAAAATTAATTAACATTTGTTCATATTTAGATTTAAAAACAATATTTACAAAAATTCACAGAGAATAGATACTACTGTGATGTTTTTTTTCGACATGACGTGCTATTTGAATTCTGATGCAAACTTACGAACAAATAGTTTAAAGCATTAATAAACGACATATTAAAAAATAAGTGTCGTTCTTGCGTAAATTAAATGTTTCTGTTTGAAATTGACCCTGAAAAGATTGTTGAGTAATTAATTAATCATAACTCGTGTTGATATTTGTCTCAAACATAAGATTTATGTATTAAAAATAAAATTGCAATTCTTTTCAAATACGTATTGTCATTTGTAGTTAATGCTTATTGTTTTTAACTTCCTGTGTTTTTATGATTTACCTTGGTGTTTATATAAAGCTAGGTTTTTCCCTAAATGCTGAATGTGTGACACAAATTTTACAAACGTTCTTTCCTAGAAAAGTTTTCTAATTCTCTTTGAAAAGAATGCATTGTTAAATTTCTGTAAACAAAAAAAATATAATTCAATGTTTAAATTCATGTTACTTTTTTATTAAAAAATTTGTATGTGGTTTAAAATTCTTACGAGGAAAAGAGTAAAAGGGTTATTTACCTACAAAATTTTACGATTTTCCGTGAACTACCTGCATACTTCAAGTTTATTATACATTTATCAAAGTAAATATTATAGTGTTATATTAGTCTTATTTGTTTATGCGATAATTAAAAGTATTAATTTCTTTTCCACAACCGCAATTGTTATTTTATAAGCGATCAATGATTGCGATCGTTATTGTACAGACGCTCGATATCGCGATCATTATTTTGCATAATGATCGATTCATCGTAATTGCATAATCGCTCTGGCCATTGCTTTAAATGTTTTTTCTTGATGTTGCCATGTCGAATAAAAATATCGTTTTTGTAAATGTTAGGGCCACATTTCTTTAGCACCTTGTCTAATAAATACTTAGTGTTTTTAAAAATAAAAAAAATTATAAACAAAATTCTTTTATGTTTATTTTAGCATGCTGAAAGCACTTTAATACAAATCCAACAATACATAAAATATTTTTACAATCGTTTAAAAAAAATCGCAAAAATTTTGAAAATACTAATACTAATTGCATTTTCAAAACTTTATTTTTAAAATACTAACAACTTCATTTTTTTTTACTTTTTGGGCTTATTTAGTATAATTTTTTACAGAAGCTGTAATTGTTGATATGAACATCAACCTAAGATACTCAAATGTAGTAGTTTCTCAAACATATGGAAAAAACGTCGATTGTTATTTATTGATGACGATCGTGAAGACGAATAAATTTATTCTTTCTACAGCTCCAGTTCACTAAACGAAAGTATAAGTAGACAAGCAATAATACGTAATTTTTTTAATATATGTTTTATAGTTAAAGATACGTTCTATAATATTTTGAAGATACTGGAACGACCACAGTGTGTTCTCAAATTCGTCAAGCCGTTAAGTTTTGAATAAACTACGCAACATAGTGATACAAATGGATTCTTCGTCAAAAATCCTTTTAAAGGATGAATTGGTCAATTATTCTTTCAGAAATTTAACATTAATTTTAATGTAAAATTATTTAAATTACCAGTCCACTAATAACAAATTCGTTTACATATGTTTCGAGCTTTAAAATAATGATGGTCATCTTCAGAAAATCTACAAAAAATATTTACAACTTTTTTAAATACAAAAAATGTCATCAACATATCTTTTCCAAAATATTATTTTTTGTAAGAAAATTTGGTGTTCAGAAATATATTTACTTTCTAAATTGTTTAAGAAGATTTCAGTAAAAATAAGTGATAAATTTGATAATCAATTTTTTAAACAAAATCTAGGTCTTTCAATGGGTTCTCCTTTATCACTTTTCTCAATTTTTTTAAGAAACAAAGTAAAGGTAACGATTTCAAGATTTCTTTTTCTAATGAAATATTTATTTAATTTTTAAGCTACTTAAAGGTAGTAAAAATAAAGCTATTTAAGCTGTATAGTTGTTTCTGAAAGGTGGTTTACAGTTCCTTTAGAGCTTCTTTAAAACTTTGCTAGTACCACAAAGAGCTGTATAAGCCCGATTATAATGCAGTAAAGGAGCTACCTAACAGCAACATAACTGCGGAATTTTTAGCTACTTAAACGCTTCACGGAGGTTTTAGTTTTTTCACAAACCACTTAAAAGTGTTCTAAAGAGTAACTTTAAAAGCTAAAGTAGTTATAAAAAAGCCGGTTTTAGCTGCAATTTGCTCACTGGGAAATTCTTCAATTACTAGAGTTCATTTATATTAAAATATCAAATAATTTTTTGTTGAACTAGCAAACCAATTTCAATTACGATTTTAAACTTAAATTTTTTTAGATTTGTTTCTAAATTGCACCATCTTCCTTTTTTAAAATAATTAACATTTAACATTTTGTAAAACTTACATTTTTTTAATTATCTAGTTAGAAATTTTCAGATTTGAGATTGTTCGAAGAAATGTAAGTTAAAAAACTTTTTGTAATCTTAACTTTTTATAAGTTTTATAATTTATTATTGGTGGACTGGTAATTTGAATAATTTTAAAAATTGACGAATAATAACAATAAATCCCCATAACAATTTTCTATTAATTTAATTTCCATTGTTTTAGTTATTTCTATGTTTTCGATTTATATTTTACAAAAATAAATAAATATTTGAATATACATATTTTTTTGTTTTCTTAAATATAAACCATGATATTGTTTAAGTTTATTTGACGTTGACTTGTGTCGTAACAATACAAGCTATTGTTTATAATATTAACCTGTTTTGAACAGGTAAACGGTAAAGTAAACACAAATATAATAAAAGGTTCTAACTGGTACTTCATAACAAATAAGTAAGTGTGCAAAATAAAAACCACGATTTTGCAGATGGCAGCAGGTCTTAGTCTATTAGTTTATGAAAATAGGGGGTACAGACGGGTAAAAAAAAGAGAAACAAAAGAGATAAAACTACAGTACGATTTTTAACACACTATTTGCGCTTCTTCTTAAATTATTACTTAATGGTTTTCTTTAAGACTATTTAAGTAATTCCACATCACATTATTGAAGATCCCAAGCAACACATTGGTATAAAAAACGTCTAAATGTCCGGCTAATAGACATTTATTGACATTAAAACGTTTTTAAACGCGTTATTAACGTTTATTAGACGGACATTTAGACGTTTTTTGTACCAATGTGTTGTTTGGGATATTTCACGTTCTTAAATTTATTTTAAATGTAAATTGTATTTTATTAAATACATCTGTAGTGAGTATGCACTTAAATCATTTAGGTCGACTTTATTGTTATACGTTTTAAGTACATTTTATAATTTATTAATTTCAACAATTATTATTTAGTTTTTAAGATACAAGTAGTTTGATATTTTTAAGCAGTTAATTTGTGTTAACACCATTAAAAGTTTTGTTTATGTTAATGTAATAGCGAAGGCTTCCACGGCCGGAGTCTATACTAAGATAAGAACGTCTTCCGGATTTGGACCGTGTCAATGTTGTAATTGTAAGGCAACTTCGGTTACAACATTGACACGGTCCAAGCCCGGAAGACGTTCTTATCTTAGTATTCATCTCTGTTGGTTACACATCATAGAGAATTTATTTTGACATATCTGTTAACAGTACGTGTAACGTTTATAAATGAAAAACAATTTCTAACTAATAATGCAATTGGATACAAATTCTCTCTCAAAATACAATAAGATGTGTAGTGCCGCGGTTTCACCAAGTTCCAGCTAACAAGTTGCGCGTTTAGGTTTAAATCACATACTGCCTACCTAGAGTCATTCCTAATCTCAACTTAAAATTGTGCAAATTACTCTAAAAAAGGTACTTATGAAGTTTTAAGATATTTATGAGTAGGTACAATTCTAAATAAACTATATTAAATAACATCAACATTATAAAGTTCAGATTACATAGTTTTTAATCAAATTAATAAAAGGTTAAGTTTGGAATCATTGTCTACTTACATCAAACTTAACCTTCTAAGCAAGCTACATAAAATATTTGTTTTTTTTTATTCAGTTGTCGTAAACAAATGTTGCACTCGTTTATTTTTTGGACTGTCGACGTTCTTGTATTGCAAAAATAAGCTAGCAAACTTAGCATCTTCAACAACAACAAAAAATAATATGATTCTTTTTTTATACTACTTTAAGACAATAGATCGAAGGTAAACATAAGAAAATTACATTTGAAAGCCCGTGTGGGCAAAACAGATCCTAAGTGGGCTACGAAAGTTAAAATGTGTTTGTAAAAAAGTTAAATGGGAAGCTTAACGCTTCAATTTCGTTTTGATTAACGGATCTATCCTTTATCAAACACAAATATTTTTCGCTAAAATCATGAATAGAAAAAGTTATATAATCTTATCCGCCATTCATCTTTGGTCTGTAGCGGATAGTCTCTAATTTACTTAGCAAACTTTAAAAATTATTTTTGGCTACTACACTTGTGGACTGCGGTTCACTAGAAAACACGTCTTCCAAGATTGTAACTATGCATTTAAAGTAATATTTATACCGTTTCATTTGCTATTAGTTGTTAAAAGGCTTCAAATAAATTTCATAACTCTGAGTTAACGCTATTTTACGTACCGTCACTTTAACTTAGTGCTTTAAGTGATTACACATTTTGCATTTTACAATCAAAAGCATTTAGCCAAGTATAAAAAAACTTCAGTGGTCTCTCGGTAATCCGTTAGATATCGGACTAAAGCATTGCCGGACTACCGAAAACGCCGGATTACTGGAAATTATTAAGAAAAAATGCATTATAGCAAAAACTATATTTTATTGTACTCTACAATATTTATGAGTTTTATAACACACTAAGGAAGTATACGTTATTAAAATGTTAACAAAAACAAAAATACAATTTAAAAAAATTCCATACATGTCAGTATGTATGATATACTGTGTTCTTGGTGTTAGAATAGCTATCATTATTCTTTTGAAATAGAAAGAATGAAATAATGCTCTATTTACGTCTACTCTTTCACTTTAAATGACATTTTAAAAGTTTGTTTTTGAAGATTCTGTAACACTAAAATATCACTCGCAGAGACACTATTTTCTTCTGCCCACGTAATAGATGTAGCAAAGTCTGCGTGGTGAGTTATGGTTTGAACAGCTTATACTTTTCTTTCCCCACTCTCTTCTTCATCTTCGTCACCACCGCTTTTATGATGTCGTCTTCTGTCAAAATCTGATTTTTTTCTTTTTCGTCGCCAATAAGCCAGTTGCTGACGTCATCCGTTATCAAAACGTTATCAGATGTTACCACAAGTTGTTTGTTTACCTTTTCTTGCCACTGATTTAAGTCACTAAGTCAGTTAGACTTTTTATTGGACTTGTAATGTTCTAATATCTTTTAGGTTAACTTCTTTAATTGATTGAATCACACTGTCATTCTTAGCCAAAACCGTGTACAAAAAGCTCTTTTGGTACTGTATTTTAATTGCTTGAATTGAATTTTGCTCTATGGGTTGTAAAATAGGCGTAACGTAACTCAAATAAAATTGTCTTTTAAGTTCAAATCCGCTTCATCAGGGTGGCTAGGGCAGTTTTGGTAAAAGTTCCCGTTTCTTAAGAAATTTTTTCACTAATGGTACAAACAGTTCATTACACCATTCGACGAACAATGATTTAGTCATTCACGTTTTACTTTGATTTTTGTAATTAACAGATAGACAAACATTCTTAAACGCCCCACAGTTGTTTGCCTTACCAATCACTAACATCGTGATTTTGTGTGTTTAACTTGCATTTCAACAAAGTATAAACGTGACAAGTTTTTTTTTAAGCTAGAACCGTCTCATCTGCAGCGTATATTTGGTAAGGAGTTAAACCCATCTTTTCTATAACTTTCTTGAACTGTTTTTTATATGACTTTTCACTAGTCGTAGTCCATAGACGAATACCGAAACGTCTTTTGAACTTATACAACCAACCCTCAGTGGCCATAAATCCATCTTTTTTCATAATTTTTTTGTAGAAAAATCTTGCTTTTTGTCACATCTTCGAAGCCTTTACGTATGTAAATTATTAGAATTATTTTTACAATTAGTTATACAGATAATTCTTCCTTACAATTTATTCTAATAAAAAAAATTTATAACATTAAGAATTTATTAGATATTTGATTTATAATTTAAAATTAATTCCAAATATAAACTAGGTTCGAATCCTGCCTGCAACAAATTTATTTAGAAAAAAACTCTATATTTTCATTAAAAATAACGGTTTTTACTGATTTACTAAAAGTGAAAGAAATTGATTAAATTTTAAATATATCTTAATGAAATAGAGGCACACAATTTCAAAAAAATTATAGCATGCTAGAAAGTCAGTACGAACGTGTACGTATCACTTCAAAATAAGTGAGATAAAAAATAATTAAAATAAAAATTATCTAATGTGTAAAACTGAGTACTTTTACTATTATTTCTATTAAGCAAATAGAATTATAAACCAAAATTTTATGAATTTTCTATATTTATTTGACTTAGATATTTTACTTCAATTTGAAAAAAAAATATGTAGAAATCCTTTATAGGAAAGTGGTGTGGTGACCACACCACTTTTTTTAATGTAACCTATTATTAGAAATTTGTTTTGTATTAAATTTTTAATGTAACGGAACTTTAAAACTTTAGTCAATTAACCTGTTCGTGGGTCAATTTTTTTTTAGAATTTAATAACTACAAAATTTTCCTTTTCTATCACTCATTATTTTTTTTCTTTGCCATTTCGTCAACTTTCTTTCTTTTATCGCCCCCCTTTGTCTTTTAGTTTTTGGTTACCTATTTTCTTTCCTCTTTCTCTGTTCAGGTCCTTATCCCTATCATTCCATATGTGTCTGTCTCCGTCTATCTCCATTTTTCTGTATCCTACCTATACCCTTTTCCCTTCCGCGGTTTTTTCCATCGCTATGTTTACTATTTTTCTTTGCACTCTTCTTTCTTCCCATGTCAAATCGTGACTTACATATATTCTTCTATTCCTTAATTTCATCTTCTCCACCATCACCTTCTGCTTTTTCTCCCATCTTCCGATTTTCGCCACAACCATGTTATTTTTCTTCACTTCTACTTTTACATTTAATTTTTCTTCTAGAATCAATGCTAAATCATTTTGTAGTTCTTGACTTCTCCACTTCTTTATTACAATATTATTTCCTCTTTTCCATCTTTCCTCATCTTCAGCTTTTATCTCCAGTTTTTCTATTCTCTCCACCAGTTCTTCTTTTTTTTCTTTCCCTTCTTTTCCCTTTCTCCTATTTCTTTTTTTATTTCTTTGATTTCTTGCCTTATTCCTTGCATACTTTCTTCCATCTGTTTCAACGTTTTTTTTATTAATTTTTTTAACTCTTCTGTTTCTTTCCTTCCTCCTTCTGTTCTTGAGGTTTTTCCTTCGATTTCTTCCGTTATCTTTTTAATGTCCGGTGATCTTATTGTTTTCTTTCCTTTTTTAAATATTTGTTGTTTTTGTTTTTCCTCTTTCCCTCTCTCTCTTTTATTCATTTCTTTTTCTTTTTTATTCTTTTTTACCTTTTTTTTGACTTTTTCGTGTTTTAAAAGGTCCCAATTAAAGTGATTTCGCTTTAATTTCGATTTAAATGCTATAATTTTTATTAATGTAGGAGGTTATCTTTTATCGCTGATCTTCTCGATTATACTGTTTATTTGCCTTAATCTCACTAGTTCGTCACAGTTTTATACTTTTCCACCACGGTTTCTATTTTTCACTTAATTTATTTATTCTTTTACGCTCTTCCTCCGTTACCCACCGTTTTTTCACTCCTTTTTCCCTCTTACTACTACTACTAACTTCAGTTCCTTCACTCACTATCTTCTCAAACGTCTACACTTTTATTTCATTTTTACGTTTTCTTAAATGTAAATACGACATCAAAAGGTACCGCACAAAATCCTGTACTGTAGATCATCGTAATCTTGTGCTAGCACAATTTGATCATCCGCAAAGCATAACGTGTAGATCATGTCGTCATTAAGACGTATTCCCATGTTTCTTCATTTCTTTTTCCAAGTTTTTACGGGTTGTTCTAAGTGAATTTTAAATAGTGTGGATGATAGACAGCATTCTTGCTTAAGATCTTAATTTACCGTAAATCCTGATTGTGATCTTATTTCGGATTTTTATTTTTGTACCGCTATTTTTGCATAACTTTTTAACCGCATTTATTAGATTTACTTGGACATTTGTTTTGTCTAAGTTTTTCCAAAGTTTAGTCAGCTGTATGTCCTGGTTGACTGCAATTTTAATTTCTATTAACTGAGTTGCACAAAATAGGTGGTCTAATGTTGATCTGCCTACTATGAAACCTGCTTGCTTTTTAGCTTCCATGTCGTGGTATTCGTTTTCGATTTTGTTTTTTAGTATTTCTCCATATATTCTGCTGACAGAGCTGGTAACAGCGACTTCTCAGTATTTATCGAAATTTTCTCAATTTCCTTTCTTATCTATGGTAAATATATAAGAGCTTTTACAGTTTTTTGGCATTAACATCTAACTAGATCTAATAATATATTTCCTATTTGCACATACTATTCGTCAAATTAAAATTAGTGACTGAAAGAATCATTTTTTAAAAGATCCTGTTAATAAACCACCTTGATTTGAACGTCTCCGGATTTCTGCAAAACAATCACTTTGACTTACTCGCCTAGAAATTTTTAAAAATAAACTGAATTCTTATTAAACTTTAACTGTCAGGAGATTTTAACCGAATGATTAATTATAGTCTTACATTAGCATGTATTAAAATGTCTGAACTTTCCAAGTACCTCCTTCCAAAAACAAAACAATGAAAAACTTTAAATTCTTGTTTTAAATTAGTCCGACAATTAACGAAACCCATAATTAGTGTGTATGCAGGAAGTACGATAACTAAGCTGTTTATCAAAATGACATTCTAAGTAATCATTCAAAGGAATTTATTTTGCATCAGACAATTAAGTAAAACTATTTAAAATAACGACTTGCCAATGTTAAGTATTATGTTTGACTAGTGGACTAATTAACATAACTAAATGAAATTATTTATATTAGCATGATTCAGTTACTTTTTATAATCACGAATGCATTAAAAATCTATAATTTTAAAGAGACTTAAAACAAAGAAGTAAAATATTTTTTTATTTGACACAATGTTAATAATTCTTCCAAAATTGACATTTTCCCGGAAATTACCCGTTTACTATATTGTTGTGTAAGTAAATAAATTTATTGTTTTTTATGCAGCCATTAAATATTCAAAGTAACCTATGTATAAACATAAATATTTCTTGTAATTGTAGTATACGGGTTAATTTATGTATATATCTAATTGTAAACAAGCGCTGAAAATAGATTTTTACTGTCTTCATTTTGTTCTTAAATTAATTTTACAGATTTCAATGTTTAAAATGTCGTTTATATTGATCTGTAAAAGACCCCGAAAAAGAACCATATGTCATTATTTATTGTTCACCAAATTTGTTTAACTATAATTCATCAACAAATTATTGTTTTTTTTAATTGTGTTGACTAAATTAAAAGTTAGTTTTTATTGTACATTTAAATATATTAGCATTTTTAAAAACAGTTGTTAGTAAAATCTGTATTTTAATTAAAGATACAATTTTAGAATTGTTTTTTAAATGTGTATTTTTTAGGTATTTACATATTTACATCTGAAAGATTATTTGCGTTTTAAATGAAGATGGTAAATTTATAATTTAATCAGTTCCAACACCGACTGTGATTTTCTACTCCGTTGCAAAAGTTTAATTTAATTTTTTATTACACAGTGTTTAATAAAATAATACAATCAAAATTTATAAAAAAAATAGATTTGTTTTTAATAACTTAAGACGTATATACTAAAAAATTATTAAAATAATTAGGGATTTATTCAGAACGTTATTTTATTTTATTTTTAACAGTAATTATATTTTGATCAACACTTGTTGTGTTTTGCTACACACTGATAGATTTGATCGGTAATGTTTTTGACTTAGCAAAGCTTCATCCCCACAAAGAAAGAATTAAGAATGTATAGTGAAAAGGAAAATCCTTTTATTGATAGCCCCCTATCAATCAAATAAAACTCTCTGACAAAAAATCGCATAAAAAACCTTTTTAGTTAGGTTTTATTGGTAGTAAAGCAATAAATTTAATCTTTGTTGAGCAGAAAATATGTCTTTAATTTTTTTTAAAGAATTATTGTTGCTTTAAAAAAATATTATACAGTTTCGGTTAAATTAAAAATAAAAAACTGATTTTGGAAGTCGCAATGTTAATGTAATAAACGGATGACAGTTATCTGCTGTCTGATATTGTTCCTTATTTGTCGCAAAATTGTTAATGCAATTTCTAACGATCTCGCAGTATTCACAAATTACATTTTTGACATAAATTATTGATTAAAAAAATAGCAAGATGTTTGTGTATTAAAAAAAAACTTAGTAATTTAGTTTGATGTGATGTATTGCTTGTGACTTGATAAATGATTCGTAACAGAGTACAGTTGATTGCTGTGCTTAAATGAAATATTAGCTATTACACCTGTTTTGACTGGTTGCTTTTCGTATTTAAAATTTAAAACGTCACCTAGCAAATGTAACAATTTAAATTTGGTTTTAAGTTTGTGGTACATTATTATACCGTACAAAATAAATATGCAAATATACGTACATTTATTATTCTTACTTTTTCTAAAAATACATTTTATATAACTTAATAACATCAATCGTATTTTAAATTTAACAAATAATTTATGTAAAACTATTATCGAGTCATTGCAATATTAACTTTATAGTTCATCAGTTAATTGTTTGTAAATTTTAACGCGCGTACAATCTGAGATAAGTAAAATTAAATTTAAACAAAATTACAAATTGCGAAAATAGGGAACACAATTGGAAGAAATCGACGTGACTGAAAACAAAGAAATAAAATTAAACGATATCATAAAAAACTAATACAGGTAGAAAGAAAAAATGATGAAACAAATCCAAATATGAATCGACATATAAAGAAAATAAAGAAATTGAAAGAGACAATAAATTACCAGACAGGGAAAATTGATAAAGTAAAAAATGAGCTAAGGAAAAAAATTTAATAAGCTTCGAGATACGAAAAAGCATAGAGGAAGACTTAGACACCCTAAAAGAGAAAGTTTTAGAAATAATAAAGCAGAAAATGGAAGTTCGACTAGTGAAAAATAAGGAGGATTTTATCAACAGACTGGGAAAGAAGACGGAAAATAAAAACAAACAAGTAAAGAGAAGGATCACAACAATATTAAAAAAAAATTTAAGATTATGAGAAATTAGCAGGAACAAAAATATGAATAAGTGATGGCCTGGACAAGAAGATAAAAGAAGAGAAGAAACAATTAATTTCTCACTTATATTATGCCAGAAAAAAAGGCTAAGTGCAGTAATTAAGAAGAATAATAGTAATCAGTAACGGAAAGAAAATGATCAAGTTCGGTCAAAGAAATAATCTGTTAATAGTAAACGCACTAAAGGAACCAGAAATGGAAGATAAGTAGGTACACCTTTGTAGCAGAAGAACGTAACGCATAAAGCTTGATAGATTATATAGTATTCACACAAATACTAAGAGAGACAGTACAGGGCATAGAAACAAGAATAAAGAAAAGAAGTGGAAATAGGTTCAAACTATAGACTACTAGTAGCAAACTAAAAGAAATAGTAAATAAGAGCAAAGAAATAACACAGCAGAATAGCCCTACACAAACTAAAAAAACATAAGTATCCAGAAAAATACCAAAATAAGACAAATAAACAATTTTGCAAACTGTTAAAGCAAAAAAGAAAGAAAACCTGGAGACAAAATGGAAAAAATTACTCTAAAGGTGGCAAAAGAGGTATGTGGCAGAAAAAGAAAAAAACATCAACAAAAATCTAAAAAAATAAGATGGTGAACTGCAAAAATAGAAAGAATAGTGAAAGAAAAAAAACCGGCTTGGAAGAAGTATATCCAAGCAAAAAAGACAAAGAAAAATATGAAGAAAAAAAGAACAAGGTAAAACCAGAAATCACAAAAGGAAAAAAAGAAAGCTAAAAAGAGTTTGGACAAGGAATAAATAATCAATACAAAACGAACACAACAAAGTGGTAGACAATAGTGAAAAAACTAACAAAACTGAAAGACAAAGAAATAAAAGCAACAAAAAATTAGCAGCAAGAACTAAAAGTAGAAAGAGAAATTTAGAGAATTAAAAGTAAAAATGAAGATAGAGAAGACACTGTAAAATTACTAGAGATAAAGGAAGAAGTACAGGAAGCGATAAAACAGATTAAAATAGAAAAAGCAAGTGGAGAAGACAAAATAGCACTCGAAATGCTTAAATATCTAGGAAAAAATGACAGGATGACTATATAAAATATTAAAAAAAAAACGTAAAAATCGAAAAAAACTACTAAACACTAGAGAACAAATTTAATAATTCTTATACATAAAAAAGACGAGACAACAAATTGTGCAAATTATAGAGCGATAAGTTCAGCCTAAACTACACTAAAGCTGTATACAAGAATACTAAAAAAAAGTCTGGAAAAATATGTAGAACACAAATTTAAAAAAGAACAAATGGCACTCAGAACAGGAAAACAGACATGTGACAACATTTATATACTAAAAATGCGAATAGAAAGAGCAATACAAGAAGATAAGAAGCTATACCTGATCTTTATCGATTTGAAAGCAGCGTTTGACACTGCGTACAAACAAACAATATGGAATAGACTAGAAGAACTAGAAGTGCCGAAAAAATTTATCCAAATAAAACAAACAGTAAGAGGGAAAGTACAAATCGCAGAACAGCGATCAGAATTTGAGATGGGAAAAGGGACTAAGCAAGGAGACCGCCTAAACCACTTTTTTTCTTGATAATAATGGTGTTACAATATTTGTTATGATTCAATGAGGGAGGTGGAGAAAAAGAAAGAAAGAAAGAAGAAATTACTGAAATTAATTACCGAGATGTTGTTGCTTACCTTTCAGCTAGCCTCACCGTAGATGGTCGTCGGGTAAAAGAAAATCGTAAGACACCAATTGTTCTTTAGATAAGCTAATTGCCCAAGTGCGCCACCTCTTCTCGAATTTTTATCGGAGATACACAGTCTAGGTAGGAGAAAAGGAGATCCTAGACCCGAGGTCCCCCAAAGAAACATAGTATGAATTAACAATAACCATTTATTAAAGATATTGATTAATAGTCACTTCCGGAACGGAAAAAGGCCCCTCGACGGTTACGCCACTGGTATAATCCGCAATTAAATTATCTACATAACCCCACAAAAATGGTAATAATATACATACAATATACACACAAGCTGAAAGCAGGTCCCAAAAATAGACTCTGGGAGCCAAAAAAATTTAAAACGTTAAATATTTAAAAAGTTATCTCCGCGGCTACCGTAAATAGTAGTAAGACGTATGCGCGTTAACGTACGTAACACCGCCCGTGGACCTTGATATCAAGTTCAGCACGACCGGTAATAAAAGTATCATTCATTTAATTTCCGAGAGACGGCATAGCTCCTAAATTTCTACCCTTGATAATAGCAAAATTCTTTTATATGAAACACAAAGTAATCAGTGGAAGTTACGTTAAATAACCGTTATAGATCAACCATTACAATTAAGGCGTCTGATAAACTTCGTAATTAATTCTATTAACATTATGAAGAAAAGTGACGTTAAATATTATTAATCATAATTATGCAAGTTACACAAAGTCATTAGTATCGTTCAATTAAAGAAATTAGAAATAATTGTAGTCGACAACAAAAGGTGTACCGGATGTACGAGAGAACGTTCGAACTACAAAAGTGTTTACAACATGAAGTCCGCACTGTTTCCACTTAACACGAAACGTACGTAGCGAGAGCAGCAGTCCTGACCCCGAAGC
Source organism: Aquatica leii (assembly GCA_035610365.1). Classification (NCBI taxonomy): domain Eukaryota; kingdom Metazoa; phylum Arthropoda; class Insecta; order Coleoptera; family Lampyridae; genus Aquatica; species Aquatica leii. The sequence continues at coordinate 63,873,511 of CM069437.1, forward strand.
GCGTGGACGAAATGAGCCGACAGCTAGTGAATCTCCCGCGATTTCAAGTTAATGATTTTATAAATACCTCCATACTTCATTCCCTCACTTTAGCACAGCGCCAACGATCCACTGGGATCCTTTTTTTGTTTTCTCTGCGACTACGATTACCGCATTAGTACACCATCTTCACTAGACTCGTAAGAAAATTCCCACGGACATGGTAGAAACCCCAACAGTACAGGCGAAACGACGAAAGAACGAAGGAACTAAGAAGCTAAAATAGCGAATATTAGTTGATACGGTTCCATTTTCTAAACCACGTGTAAAATACTAACCTACTTTATGCGTTTTGTAGCAAAATACATCGCTCTGGTATTATATGCATCGAACGTTTAGTCGGATTTGTTATTGATTGCTAAAATAAAGTGTTGTTGTAGTAGATGTTAAACGATGAAAAAGAAATTCCGTGTTTCTTACCCTCCGACGTTTCCACGTTCCTTACACAACCAAACGACAGAATAAAATGAGGTTTGTAGATGGCCGACTACTTTCGAGCGCCCTCTGCGAGCGTAACTTAAAATCACGACTCGAGGTCGAGTATTTATCCGCTTTTACGGTAAGTTGCCTACTATAAGGCGGATTTTCGCTCGATTTCGAATTTACACGTTACAATGGACAGAATAGTAAAACAAACCAACAGAAAAAAAGAGTTAAAAACGACAGTAGAATACAACAAGCTAGAATCCATATCAATAAAAAGTTTATTATATGCGGACGATGTAGTTTTAATAGCAGACTCGCAAAAGAAAATGCAGGAATTATTAAATATCTGGATAAAAGAAATAGAAAGAAATGGAAGTAAACAACAAAACAAAATTGTTGATAACAAATAAAAATTAAATAGAGAATATAAACAAAGAAATAAATACCAATAACACAATTCTAGAAAAAATAACATTCAACTATCTAGGCACAATACTATTAAAGAATGAAAAAATAGACGCAGAAATAACAAATCTATCAAATAAATCAACAAAACGCACTCAACCATACACTAGGACATAACATACGCAGCGAAAATTTGGACATAATCGAAAAAACAAGAAAGTAAGATAAATGCAATAGAAATGAAACTTCTTAGAAAAATAGCAGAGAATAACAAAATGGGACCACGTTAGAAATGAAACCATAAGAAAAAAAACCTACCATGTATGCACATGTCATAAAAATGAATAACAACCGGCTATCGAAATAAATAATAAAAAAAGAAAAACCTAGAAACAGAAAAAGAAGAAGACCAAGAAGAAAATGGCTATACCAGATAAAAGAACATGGAAGAAAACAGGAAAAACAACGGACGAGAAGAGAAAATATTAGCAACAAATAGAAAAGCATAAAAGGCGTGAGTTAAAGAGCACAGTGACTCACAATCCGACGACAGAAAAGGCAAAAAAATTAGAAAAAAAAGAAGAAAATAGCCATTAAACATTTTTTGAAAAATCGGACTGAGGAAAGGCTCGGAGACGCTAAAAGAACATACGAACTTGCTATCCAAGAAATCAAGAAAAATATACGAGTATTAAGGAAAAATGCTGCATAAGGTAAAAATTCAATCAAGCAGAACACTTACGTGCAGTCACGTGCGAGACGTGACTTTAAAACAAAAAACTTACTCTAAGGCCTGTATTCATAGTCGCGTCTTTAATATAAGATTGTTTTGAGCATTTGCCTAAAGTGATGATTAGCTTCATTGACGCAACATGAGCAAATGCCTAAGACGATCTTAATCTGTCGGCTTACCTAAGATAATCTTATTTGTGATACTTTCATAGTCGATACTTAATTGAAATAAACTGTCTTAACAAGGTATGTATTCATAGTGCTAATAATACCGTCTTCTTAGGGTACCTAACCACACATTTTTACCAAAATAATTGTCAGTATATATATTTTTATCTTTATATTAAAATAACTATGCCCTTAATCATAATAAATAAAATAAATTATGCATAAACCTAAAAATTCAGTAACAAAGAGGAGAAAAAACATGGTAAACGTTTTTTATGTTAAAATTTTTTATGTTTATGATTTTTTTTAATTCTAGTTTGTTTAATTTAGCTTTAGCTTTTACCTCACGCAGTTCAAGGCATAGTATATTTTAAATAAACATTTCTTGACCATGTTAAATTAGTTACTTCAATCCTGATTTTTTAGGGACATCTAAATTTTCACGTCTTTCCTTTTTAGTGCTAAAAAGATAAAATAATAAAGTTAATGACAGAAATATAATAATTTCCAATAAAATGTGTTTTTTAAAGTCTATTTAATATGTAGAACCTGTTAATTGTCATCTTTGTTTCGTTAGTCCTCGTGTAGGAATCGGTGTTTACCGTAACAAAAAGTAGCGCGGACTTTAAAGTTTTAAACCACACACAAATTTGATTGGTAATTTCATAACAAATATTCCGAAACTAAACGAAGTTGTAGCTTAAGATCGCCTTATGTAAGACAATGTTAAATAATATAAGACAACGCTTTGAAGCAACTTCTTAAGTAAGGCAATCTTAAACATTTAAGCCCGTCTTGCGTAAGATGATGTTCAACTTTACCTTAAGACGCGACTATGAATACAGGCCTAATACAGTAGCTTGTAAAACTTGTTGCTACAGTAACAAGATTACCCTTAAATTTTTCATTTGTTTGTTCAAAACTTTTTGCGACAAGCCTAGCTTTATACTTTTCCTCTTGCTTGATTTTAAATATTCAGTTATTAAATACTATTGTTTTACCTTCTATCTTGTTTTTTATACTAAAGTTTATGTTTTATTTTTATTAACTTTTTAGTCTCAATTTATATCAGTAGTTATTTTAATTTACATTCAAAAAATTAATTGTTATGTTATTTTGAAATATTAAATGCGAAATTGAATATATAATCTTTTGTGATTTTAAGGAGGACCCAAATTTTTTATTGATATGAACCATTCCCTATACTTTGGAATAAACAGATTAGCCAAACTATTTTATTGTTGATGATGGTTTTATTTCTACCTATTCAACTTACTTTAATTTATTTTTAAATGTGTGATTTTCAAACGCTTCTGATTACAATCTTACCCGAACTTACATGAAATTCAAATTTGAAAAATGCGATTTACCCGCACCCGAACTTGCACAAAATTTAAATCTGAAAAGCTCCGCGTGCACCCGAACGCAGCCGAAAAAAATACTATCTTTCCCAAACTTACCCGAACGCAGCCGAAATTCAAATTTTATAAAAAGCGCGGAAAATGTGGCCTGAAACTTATATCATCAGTTAGAGGTGCCGGGTCTGACAAACCCAACAAAAAAATATTTCTAAGATCAGTTGACTGCAAGTAATAATTTCCATTTAAATACACAAGCTTTATTTATATTAAAACGAACAAAAAAATTTATAATTATACGAATCATTTGAAAAAAATGCATGGAACGGAAGACGTTTTGTGGTAAACTACTTGATTGTAATACTAAGCAAAAATGATACATCTTGTTTACGAAACGATAAAAATGATTATTGGAACATGTGATACACTTTGCTTAAAGATGAATAAGACCAACATTGCAAACTTATTTAGTTTAGGCTTCTTTTTGCAAAACAAAACATAATTTTCTTGTCCCAGGTAAAATATCTTCTTGCGCAATTACGTGGAAGGTACCAGCCACTTCTTGTCAGTTTTTCTAAGAAACGCTGCTCTAAATTGTTTTTGTCAAAGACAGGCTAAGATCTCTTGGGAATAATTTTCTTTGCATATGATTATCGGACTTTAGTTTTAAGAGTTTTATTGTTTTTTTAAATTTTATTATAGCAGTTTATTGACTTTTATTTTGTATTGTAATTTATTTTTTGTCATCTGAACAAGGCTTTGCAAACTTTTTTTTGTGGTATAAATCAATTTATGCATTTTAGTAATTCATTTGTAATTTTCATATTTTAACTTTTGTTTAATCTTAAGAGCGCCCTTGACAACATTACGTTCAAAATAAATTCACGTTGGTGAATACAACACAAACGTCAAATATCATAAATTTAAGCAAAACAAAGCACTGTTTAATTTATTACATGCAAAACAAGTTTTATATATAGTTGTGACAACAAACGTAATATATACGTTCAGTCATGGGCGCACACGACTGACAATATAAAAAAGAATTTAAATAAAAAACAAAATGATTAGAATTTTGTGTTTCAATATATGCAATTAGCTAATAGCACATCCAAAACAAATTTCCTAAAATTTGGTCGTAATGCTGTTTGCAACCTTTGCAATTAAAACGATAATTTAAGTGACCCCATTTAACATAGGTTCGCAGAATACGCATCCAGAACAATTTTTAATAATACATGCAAGTTTTATTAATTATTCATAAGAATTTTGCAAGATAAAAAAACATGTACAGGTAACCAAAGTTAAAAGAACGTGTGCAAGTAACCCAAGTTGCAAGAACACGTGCAGGTAACCAAAATTGCTAATGATTTAATAGAAAAATCAAATTGCGCTGTACAATGAAAATACACCCTTACCCCAGCCAATTTCTTACAACAACCACACTCTAAACAACAATTTATTAATCAAAATTAACGTGAATCATTTAAGATACTTATAAATGTAAAAACTCACGAATTTAACACTAACACATACGTGTGATTTTTTTTTATGTACAAAATGGAAGTGACTTTATTGGTTTCCGGTATGTAAAATGACGTATTATAGGGCACAATTCCTACAGTGCAAAAACCACACCAAAACATTTTAACATAACAATGGTAGAAACATCAATTATAAATTTGGTAATCAAATTAAATTTCTAAAAAGTTAAGTTGGTTATTTATCTTATGGGTACGAATCAAATTCTCCCCGTTCACTAATATTTTTTTTTTAAACAATTACGTTTTATATAATGTAATTTATTTTAAAAAATACATAATTTTATTTTGCTTTTAGTGTAGTTAGAACTAGTGCGCCTTGAAGCGACGACAAACTTAGTTCTTTAATTAAATTTAGTGAAAAAGTCTACAACCAATTAGAAATCTCAAAATTGTGTAATAGTATGATTAAATTATATTATCATTTTTCTTGTTTTGATAGCAATATTATTGTAAATTAATAAATATAAAGTCACTAAAATCAGTAGTTATTTTAATAAACATACCAATAAGCAAAAAAAAATAATGTATACAACTTTGTTTCCGCCGTTTTTTAGCGGTAGGTAGGTGTCAAAAGACACAAATTATAGTGATAACATTCAACGTGCAAAAAATAAGAGAGTCGTAAGCTTGCTGGCCCCACAAATGTCACACGGTAGAAACGCATGGATTGCTTTAAAAGTAACACCTGTTATAGTTTTGTTTTTAAGCATGAGCAGCATGTCGTTCCAATTTAAATGACCTAAGCGTTGATGCCACTCTATCGACTTTTTGACCGTCTAGTAAATAAAACCATTATTTAAGTGTGAAGACATTAATTTGGCTATGAGTGCTAATGAAATGCTTTTTTACAAAGTACTCACCGGGTCCGATCAAGAAGAGTGACGTGACACGGTTTACTCCAAAATAAGAAGCCTTGTTTTAAACGATGCTTTTAAAATTGTTCCTAGATCTGCTCGGCATATTATAAAATGTCGCATAATTCTAAGAAACAAGTACGATGCCAACGGAAGTTTACAAAAGAGAAAATGTCGAATCGTCGCCAAAAGTTATTCGCAACGCTTTGGATTTGACTTCTTCAATACTTTTGCTCCAGTTGCGCGCTTAGGATCACTACGTTTGCTTATAGCATTGGCTGCTAAATCTCAAAGATTTCCCAGCTAGACGCTAAAACCGCATATCTCAACGGACCGCTTGATGCAGACATACACGTGGAAATGTCTGAATTGTCACCTGAGATGTTAGAGAAAATAGTTCGGAAAGAAAAAGATCCTAATATTTTGAAGAAGGTGCGCGTCATAATCGAAAAGAGCAAGCTTCCAGATATCGTGTGTCTACTTTGCATAGCCCTTTATGGTTTGCGTCAGGCAGGGCGCCAATGGTACGCTACACTTGACAAAACGTTTAGAAATATAAGGTTGGTTCCTACATACGCGGGCCTTTGTGTATACGTCAACACGGAGAAGAACACATACGCGTTCGTCTAGGTAGATGACATTTTGATCGTCTCCGGTAATTAACTTGGGAAAAGGAAGACACGGAGAAGAACTCATACATGTTTGTCTAGGTAGATGACATTCTGATCGTCTCCGGTAATTAACTTGGGAAAAGGAAGACACGGAGAAGAACTCATACATGTTTGTCTAGGTAGATGACATTTTGATCGTCTCCGGTAATCAACTTGGGGAAAGGAAGATAAAGGAAGGTCTTGCTAAGGCATTCAAGATCAAAGATCTTGGCACAGCAAGGTATTGCGTAAGGATCGAAATCTGCCAAGCTGAAGAATACATATCTCTTTTACAAAGGTGGTATATCAAAGAAGTGCTTAAACGCTTCGGTATGTGTGATTGCAAATTTATAAGCACTCCACTTGTTCATGATGCTAAATTGGCCACTTGTTTAGATGAATGTTGGATAGAATACCCATATCAAAAGCTGCTGCAAGAACGCGCCCCGTCATTTCTCATGCTGTCAGTGCATTAAGCCAATTGAACTCGCGCTATCGAAAACAACATTAGATAGCCGCAAAACAGGTGTTGCAATATCTTTGAGGAACGATGGAAAACAAGTTAGTCGTTTCCAAAAACGGCTTTCCGTTGCAAGGGTTTGCCGACGCCAAGTGGGGAAGCTGTGCAGTCGACAGACGTTCTTATACAGGGTACGCTTTTGTTCTTACCGGCGCGGCTGTTACATGGAAATAGCAAAAGCAAAGAACGGTAGCCTTGTCCTCAACAGAAGCAGAGTACATGTCCATATCTGACACGATCAAAGAAGCCCTGTACTTGCCGAATTTTCTCAACAATGTAACCGGCGTTGAAATTTGGTCGTGAATCTTTTGTGAAAGACCCCGTATTTAGATTTATTTCGCTAAATTTTCTTTTATTTTAGCGATTGATTAGTTCTGTGTAAGCCTCGAAAACGTTTTACTCGTTATTTTATTACGTTTAATTTAAGTTGATTTGTATTTAATAGTTATTTCACAATTATTATTGTTTTTTTTTAAACGCATAAAGTTCCGTGGTTTTGATTTTGATTTAGTGTTTTTACTTCTGGTTATCTCATTAGAATAACAACTCTATCTAATTTACGATTTCCTTTTGGGAATGTAACTTTTGAGGGATCTTTTTTGTTGCAATTAAGAATACCGGGTACCGTGATGTAGTCAAGTGTTCGGGGTGTTTTACCCTACCGTTATGCAATACCGCGGAAGTTAAATAAATGGTACCGTGAAAGTAAAGTGGTGTGGTGGAAATATTGGTTTTCCAAATTCGTAATTTTACGGTTTAATGAACTTCATGGTATCCATAATAAAGCTCACGTTCGAGTTGGATTTATTTAGGATGTGTTGTGCTGAGAATCCAGTTTTCGCATTTGTGCAGATTTAAAATTAGAAGTAAAACAAATCTTTTGCCGTCATTCCATTGTTTGGGGGTCCCACCGTATCTCGAAAAGCTTCTGGAACCACTGTGCCCAGCAGTTTACCTGGTTTAAACAATTGAGTCAAGGTATTTATTGAATTTGATATTATCGTGAAGTGAACCGCGATCGATATGATTTAAAAGCTTTGAATTTGAGCCGACTTATTTACGGCTAAGTTTACATATTTCAAGAAACACTTAAAGGTGTTAAGTTTGCGTGAATTTCGCTTTAATTAATTAATTTTGTTTTGTGTTTTGTAAAAGTAAGCCGTATTCATGCATGAAAGATAATGTAACGAAATGTAACATGTAATTCTTTTTAACGCTGAGTTCGAAAACAAAGTTTCGGACGTTTATTTTATGTCTTTTGTATTTTTTTTTGTTTTTGTTAAATTTACGGATTACGTTATGCGGACAAGGCCTTGAATTTTATTTTTATTGTGTTTTATTGAAAAACAAGTTAACACTTTATTTTTTTTAATTCTAATTTTTATATTCAGTTTGTGAATTTTTGTATTGTTTATTATTATTTCATTTATTATTTTTATTCAAGTTTGTTTGATACTCATTTTGTTATTTTATTAATTCAATAAATGTTAAATTGTTAAAATGTAAAGAGCTTTTACTGATTCAGCCGCCGCGAACGTAAATTTATAAGTACATTTCAGAGTTTAGCAAGTTACAACTCGAGGTAAGTCCAGGGGTTGTAACCAACCAGATGAGCTTCTGGGTTATCAGGGGTCCAGAAGCTATTATCATTGTGTCCTTGATTGGCGCCCTAACCGATTTTGAGTTTTTAACCTGTTACAAGCTTTAGGTTTTACGAACCCAGCACGGCCAACTCATATAGTCGGGAGTAGGGGGGGTTCACAGAAACTATGCTTAAGGGCGCCAGAGCTGATCCAAAGTAACTTCTGTCTCGCTCACGACAGACGGTGCAAGCTTGTAACTAATGTTTGGTTCGTAATCCTCATACTCGGCTATTCGAGTAGCCAACGTTTGTTATTAGATAACGACTATCCGAAGAGAAAGGTATGGTGTCATAAAAGAACAAGTAACCACAATAACAACTTTAATTTAGAATCGTTGATGATTATCACAGGTATATCAAATTCTCATTACAGAAATGTCAATAGTATCGGCAACACACAATACATAAATAAATTACGTTGAAATGAACAGCGAAGAATAGTTTGTAGTAAATATCGTTTGTATACAGCATGCGAGATACACGAAATAATTAGTAATACGGCATTATTGACAATAAAACAGTGATAATAATTACTGCATTAATATTAAACTATCATAATAGTTATTGGTAGTACACCGTATACGAAACGTACAAAAGAAGTAATAATACGACCTTACTGATAATAAAACAGTGATAATAATTACGGCATTAATATTAAACTATCATAATAATTATTGGTAGTACACAGCATACGTAACACAAAATAAGCAAAAATTACTATCTAAATGGTAATACAATAACGTTGATAAATACGGAATTAATATTAGTGAAAGTTTCGTGAGCAACCTTTCTGACAACGAACAAATAAGTAAAACAACTTACCCATAATACAGAAGCTTCCACTCGATCAAAGAAAGCGCTCGTCGAGGACAGGTGGTTTCACAGGTATCTGCCGCCTGAGTAAAATCACGTCGAAATATGATTGTCTTCGGTTTATTTAGTTTTAACTGTAGGCCTTATAGATAGTTATAATCGTCCCATGAAAGTATTTGTCGATGTTAATCCCAAATAATTCGGTATCGACTAGAAACATGTGCCAGATCGTGGTGGAACGGCCGGTGACGACTCGAATACTTTACGATCGTAATGAAGTTATAATTTTCCCTTGTAGATTTTAAATTACGACAAAAATATCCATATTTAGGAGGTAGCACATGGCGCTAACGAAAAGACATAAAAATTACCTTTAATCAAAGAAAGAACAAAAGCCACTTACCCTGCGTGGATTAAATTAGTTAATTAAGAAGACTTCTATTTTCCATCGTGTCCCAACACGTGGATGATTTGAGAAAACGATTTTTAATTCACGCAGACATAGGTTATAACATGAACGATGTTAAAGTCAAAATGCCGGTATCTCGCCGGATATCGTCTACTCAATACGAAGAGACCAACAAACCCGATAGATTGCGTCGAGAAATAGAAATATAACTTTTAATTAAACCAATATACAGGGCAATGCATTATTTAAATTTATGCACGTAACAAACCATTTTATTTCGATTTTAATGTCAATCTCGTTTCCAAGTAATCACGGATTTAAAATATAACCCACCCCGTCTCCACTGAGCAGCGGCACATCATCGTTTATGTTACCTTATTTCAGGCAGTGACATTGTTTCAACTTTTGCATGTAACAACAAATTAGGTCATAAAGACCTTGCGGACGTAGTTATTTTCAAAGAAAATAGAGGTATGTAATTCTTTGCGGAGAATCCCGCCTTTCGTGCTAGATCCAAGCATATTAACATAAAGTATCATTTTATTCGTGAAGCGCTCAGAGATCCCCTATTTACCAACGGGCAAGGTAATTGCAGACGTGCTTACCAAATTTTTGCCACGTTGAAAACATTTACAATGTCTGTCTGGGTTGGGTTTAAAGTTCGTTCAACAGTCTCGGTCACGACTTAAGGGGGAGTGTTAGATATAATACACAATTCGAGGCATGAGCGTTGAACTTGGACATCAAAATGCATTCTTCAATACAAGAATAGTGAAAAACACGCTAACGTAGAAAGCAGGTGAATCGCGCTTAAGTAAATTGTGTATAACAATAATAATTGAATAATTTCATCAAACGTTTTCAAATACTTATAGTATTAGCCGACAATTTGAGTACAAATCATAATAAAAATTTCATTAGAACTAAATCAATTACAGTCGCTTGCACAAATATTTTAGGCTTATATTTAGTAGTAGATTTTATTTAATTGCCATAAAAGCAATTGTTACAAAAATTAGTTCATACGGTAAATATAACTTTTTGTCAATGTACGAAAATGTGAAACTTTATTACTAATGACACGTAACATAATTCAAGAAACAGTTTTAAAACACCTCAAAAAACATGGGATTGATTCAGAAACAAAAAAATTGTGTGCACGAGTTGAAACCAAAAGATATTGAATGAAATTCGATTGGTTCCAAACAGTTGTTTAAAAAATCAAAGACAAAAAAATTGTGCATTGCATTGTAACTAAAGAATTGAGTTTATTACAATAACGCCAAGCGCAAAATTATAAGGATATCTTGGCTATGCCTCCACGTCGACGTTGAAACCAAATGCTCTGTATTTGGGGACACCAGTGTGGTGTATTATAAGCTATTAAAACTAATTGAATCACAAGCGACCGTTATCAAATGTAATTAATGCGTTTGACCAAGCGTGGAAACACAAACGGCAGCAAAACAACGAGAGACACATGACTATGCTTAATTTTATATTCTAAAATCGTGGAATTAGAAAGTCCTACCCTATTCACCGCATTCTTAAGATGTTGCTCCTCTTGACTACATTTGTTTCAATCAAAAAGTAAAAAATTAAATAAATTTGTAGCGTGTTTCAAAATTAATTTTTTCTTTAGACCAGTTTTTTCAACGCGAAATTCGTACAATACCTGATAAATGAGGGAAATTTTCTAATAGACTAAATAAGCTTAACTAAAGAAAACGTTTAATTATTGCCAATTAGAAGTCAGTGATTAAAAAGTATTAGTAAAATAAAAGCCATGTTTATTTGCCAAAAACTAACTTCAAGCTACGAGATAGATGTAACCAGAACGTCAAGGTATGTAGACAGCAACCAATCTTAGTCAAGAGAACAATTTACAAAAAAAGGTTAATTTAAACATCATTTGCCGTAACAGTAAAAAACAATGGTTTGCATCGATTATAAGCAAAATCTAATAATTTTTTCATACCAATACCCAAACAGCGCACAATGTCATTAGGATGCCTGTTTCATGTCTATTTCATGTCTGAATGTCTACGGTTTTAAAGAAGACATCTTAACGATATCTACTCTAAAGCATCTTTAAAATATCTGTTATATTTGTGATTTATTTTATAGTAATTTTTTGTGCTGCCAACGTTACAAACGACAATATTCGTTTGTTAAGGTAGTTACATAATAGGCGAAAAAAGTTCTAGAGCGGCAAAACGAAAATTAAAAATCAATCATCAAACTAAGTGTTCAAAGCTAATTATTATATTAGATTGAGTATGCGATAGATAAAAAAATCATTTTAAAGTCTTGAAATTTAGGTAAAATTGAAAAGCAATTTTAAAGTTAATGTCAAATTTGACAGATTTAGTAGTAAATGTAGTAGGTACGAACATAACATTTTTGCTCATCTTACTTTTTAAAATTTTTTTTAAAAATTTGATTTTATGAAAGGCAACACAAAAAGGAATATAAGTTACTCTTGTCAAAAGATTCCTAGAATAAACCGTGCGGCTTTGGGTCGCATTAACATTAGTTAAGCTATGCTTTACTTTTGACGCTTGTTCGATAATTTTTGATTAGGAATAAGGTAGTTAAATGTAAATTTGCTTATGTCTTGTGACCATCGAAATTATCTGCTCAATTTGTCGTTGACCTGAAAAAGTCTACATCTAGTACATAGAACGTCGTTATAAAAAAACCTAAGTAGTTTTTAAGCTCTAGTTTTAACGAAAAATTACATTAAATATAGAATTAAATTACTATTAAAAAAAATCTGAATTGTTTTGTAATTTATAAAAAAAAACACCTAAACAACTAAGGTTAACAAAATTAATAAAGAAAACTAATTTTATTAACAACACTTAATAAAATAAAAACCGTTGATTTCCGTCTATTAAAGTTGAAAAAAAATTGTAAAACAAGCAGATGCTAGCTTTTCTTTGAATATGCCGTCTGATTTATTTAGAAAATTTTCGTAAAAGAAAAACGACAAAAATTGAAAATTTATTGCCCCTCTTTGAATAATTCATGAATTAGGTTCCGAAAATAGTTGAATTAAACGTACACATCTCACGAAGACCGAGAACGGCAAAGACTTTGAGTAGGCTCGAGAAATTAATTCTGTTTGAGGAAGCTGAAAACACTTGTAACTGTGTTGGTATATTACGGGGGCCGCTTACACATACGACAGCGTTTATATTTTCTTTTAAGTAAAATCTAAATTTTATTTTATTACTTCAAAACGAGAGTGTGTCGTAAGTAGAAACTTGTTTAAATGTAAATGAAATTTGTAAATATTCGTTACACAAACTTCAGAGCTTTATTGGTTTAATTTAGGAAGGTGACAAATTAAATTAAATACCAACATGTATATACAAACTCATTAGTTTCTGTATAAACTAAAAGTAGTAAAACAATGATATAGACATTTTTTTGTAAAACGTTTTTATATACAAAAAAAAATTTGTACCTATTTATATATGTTTAAAAACAATTGCGTGGATGTAAAAAACGATAACCTACTAAATTAATTTGTACAATCAATTTATATAAAGTACATAATAAAAACAACAAATTTTATAAAGATCTACAGCAAACGTTGTATCAAGTAAATGAAACTGGCCAGAAAACCTAAAAAATACATTTAATTTCTTAAAATATAAACTAATCCTATTAAAAAGATGCCAATTTAATTATGCGATTTTGGATTATTTGTGTTTATTCACTAATAATAAATATTTTTTTTGTTTATTACAATAATAAACTATCAACACTAATAATAATAGCATAAAATACTTACAAACAATAATGTAGAATAGAATCAATTCAGTAATGTTATTTACCTGAAACAAAGAAAAAAATATTTAAAACATTTGCTTAATTTTTTTATAAACATATCACAAGTTTAAAAAATTTATATTTTACTAAATTACTTTGATAATATAGAATTATAACTATTTTATATTTAATTAATAGTTAAAATTTATTTCTTGTTGTAATTTTAATCATACAAACAGGTTATATTGCTTTTAATTATAATTCTACTTAAAAAATATTGTTAAAATACAAATTATTTAGTTATTAATTATAGACGACGGGTTTTGATTCAAATCATTATCTAATTCACGTTTAATTCAAAAGAAAGATACACACATATTTAATACGATACTTAAATAATAAAAATAAACAAAAACACAAATAAGAAATTACTTAAAGGGTTTGAATAATTTAGCAAAAAACAATTAAACAAAACCAAGAAAAAACATTAAGAATCTTTAAAAAAGTAAATTTGAAAGCGCGCTTGTTAAAATAGAAAACGCAAAAAAACCTGAAAAATAAGACAATAAACCGAAAAAAATAAGAAGCTCGAAAAACAAAATAACACAATAAATAATTTAAGATCGTAATGAAAATAAGGTTCTAAGTTATTTAGACAACAAAATCAAATTTAAGCAAATAGAAATTAATTTTTAAAATAACAATACAAAAGACTAAACATTCAAAAACAAACTTAAAAAAAATTAAAATAAAATAATATTAACCAAAAAATTAAAAAATTCTATATAATTATTTAAAAAAACTGTTTAAATTGAATCCCACAGAAAATAGAGAAAACTCAACATCCCAAATGCTAAAAAAATATATATAAAATTTCCTTCATAAATAATAAAGCTATTGATCCAAATATACATAATAGCAAAAATACAAAAAATAGTGTCTCCAAAATTAATAAAAAAAAAAAATTATTTGAAAAAATCTTTTTAAAGTGCTTTATTCATTATTGAATGTTGGCAACAATCGTGGCAAAATTTTTTTGATCTGTAGCAGTTGTGATCAACTCGTGTGTATGAGTCCAATATCTAATGTTTTTAAGACGAGAGCATCTCCTACGACTACGCCCTCTTCTACCGTCAAGTTTTCATTCCATAATGAGCTGCAATATACAGGGTGATTTTTTAATAGCGGCCCTCCAATTTATCATCTATTACCAAATTTCTAAATTTTCATGCAAAACTGTTAGGCGAAGACATAACCTTATAAAAAAAATGAACGTATTGTCAATTAGAAATTTTTTATGTAACTGTTGTATAGTACGAAAGACTTTACACTAGAAACAGGCACTTTTCTTTAAGTTTTTTATTAAATTAGTGACACATTTTAGGGAAGACTTACAGATTTTTGCAATTTTCTTTGACATATTAAAAGGAAAGTCATAGTGAGTTAGTATAGTTGTAAAGTACATAGAATAGCAAATCTATCATAAAAAAATTTGAACTCTTTGTCATTGGAAGAACGGGAGATATGACACAAAATGTCTAAAAATGTCTTTTGTGAGCCATTAATTGCAAAGATGTTTAAATTGCTTCCCATTGTTCAGAATGCACTCATTGATTTTTGTTTTGGTTCACAGTCCAGCAACTTCTAATTCTACCCTCAGAATAGACCGTATGGCGTTCTGTACTCTTAAAATCATGTTCTCGCGCGTAGTAAGCAGATTTTGATAGACTAAATCTTTTACATGTCTCCAGAAAAAAAAATCTAGACATGTAAGATCCGGAGACCTGGGTGATCAAGGAAACACACTTTCCCTCCAATCTATCGATCGGAAATTTATCGTTGAGATAGTTCCGAACTTCACCTACATAATGAGCAAGGCAACATTCTAATTGCATCCTTATTACGAGAGTTCTTTTGCAACAAAAGTTGCTAGCGGCTAACCCAGTTTAGTTCGGATATTTTGGTCGTAAGCTTAATGGTGAACAAATTAAAAAGGCGCCAAAACGATTAGAAGCTAGAATGATAGATACCGTTTAAATCTATCTAACACTGAAACAGAATAAATGAGAAGTCTTATGTTCAAAAATATATTCATGTGGTTCTTAGGAAACATTTATTTGAATGACAATAATAGACAACCAAAGATAAGCGAACCAAATTTTGATAAACGGCCGTTTCTAAATAGATTATATGAATTCTAGAAACATTACTATGAACCTGATGAACACCAATCGGTAGACAAGTATATGATCAAATTCAAAGGCCGTTCATCCCTTCGGCAACATATGTTTCAAAAGTCCATAAAACGCGGCTATAAAATTTGAGTTAAACTTAAAAGCAAAAACGTAAAGTGTTTGATCTCAGTTTTGACAACGATCGAATTATTGATTAAAAAAAACGATTGAGAATTGCCAGCTCAAAAATACTTAATAAATAACATAATCAAGCGTATTAATATTACTTTAAAATACATGTCATACTGATCAACAAAATAACTCATTACATGTTACGTTTATAATGTAATAAAGAAGAAAAAAAACATCGGCAAACATTAAATGCTCGATACTGTAATATGGTGGGTACTTAAAGTTTTCACTAAAAATAAAATTTTTTTGTGCCGTCCATATTGCAAAGATTAACATGTATTCGTTAGTGTTGTTACGCAATAAACGAAAAAAACTTTAGAGTGGCAAAATAAAAAGTAAAAATTCACATAAAACTAAGTGTTCAAAGAAATTATTATTTTAGAACAAACTGAAAAAATTGTTAAAGTCTGTCAAATTTGGAAAATTTTGTAATAAATGTAGTACCAACATTATATTTTTAATGATTATTTTTGGTGATGCGGTTTTGCGTCGTATTAACGTTCGTTATGATATGTTTTACTTTTGAAGCTTGTTACCTAAATTATTATTAACATTACGAAGCTTATATTTTTATAATTTTTTTATACATAATAATACAACTGTATAAATATAGCTTTACACAACAACTGCACCAAGCAAACTTTATTAAATTTCTTACAAAATACTTCGTTTTTAAAGTTATGGTTACATAAACGCCAAAGTTTCTTATTTTTGTGTTATTTTTGATATTTTGCTTATGAAATTTCTTGATTTTTTATTCAAGTCTTATTTACTTTGTAGTAGACTGTATCTTTTTGTTTCATTATTTTTTTACGCTAATTTGTAACTGACTGCCCGCTCTATTACCAAATCAATATCCAAAGCTCAGAAAAAAAAACAAAAAAATGTTTATTGGTTAAAAAGCACTAAATACACACAGCGTGTATCTGATTAACAGGTTCTTAACTTAGAAAATAAAATTATAGCATCAGGCCTGTAGTATTAAATAGTTAATTGACACCTTTAAAAATAAAAAGCATAAATAATGTTATACTGTTTAATTTACGATTCGAAGAATTACACATTTATTCTCAATAATTTGCTAACACTAAAAATAAAAATGAATACAAAATAACGTTATTACATAAGACGTAGTTAAGTGGAGTTGTTATTCTAAGAACCCATATGCTTTCAAGTTACTTGAATAAATAAAAAAAGTGCAAAAATAAAGTAAATATCCAAAATAATTATTTTTATTATAAAAATTCAGCAAATTTATTCAAACTAGATTATTCTTTATGTAATGAAGCAAATCCAAGAAGAAAACTAATAACATAAACCGAAATTATGATTACTATAAACAGTATTTTTTCTATGTAATAGCATACGTCCGATCCGTTTAATAATAAAGTGATAACATTACCCGACTGATAAAATTATGCATAATAAACGGCGTGCATTGCAGTATATTATAAAACGAGCGTTACAATGACATTAATTGTAATTGTATATAATATGCCAAGTCGTTAATGTATATTAAAAATAACGTAGGCCCTAAAACAGAAACCTTGAGGTACTCCAATGTTTATAGTTTCAACGGTTGAAGCAATCTCGTTTAGAAATGCATATTGTTTTCTATCTTTAAGGTAACTACTGATTAGCTTATAACTATTCTGATCAAAGTTTTGCAATTGCAATTTTTGTATTTGTATTTTCATTTCATGTGATATGCAGTCAAATGCTTTTTGAAGATCACAAAATAGTGTTCCTACGTATTTATCTTTTTCTTTACCGTCTATTATTAAATTTAATAATTCAATTAATGCATCGATAATCGATTTACTTGCCCTAAAACCAAACTGTCTATAATAAAACAAGTTGTTATTTTCAAAATATCGATTAATCTGCAACTTTAATACGGTTTCAAAAATTTTTGAAATTATAGGAACAACTGATATTGACCTAAAATTATTTGGTTTTACGGTCCCTTCACTTAAGCTTAAGTTGATTAATTTTGTTAACGGAATTAACTTAATTATTTACTTGCATTACAATTATATATATATTGTAATAATTAAATTAATGTTGTGGATCTTGGAACGTGCACATTTTTTTGATTTAATAATTCTGATTTAATTTAACATTTTTGGATTCACTGCGTGCGCAATTGCTGATGTACACTAACTACCCATGCGTGATTGGTAGCCTCTGCATACAATTGCAGAAAATGTTTACCTGTTAAATTTGAACTTATGGGTACCGTTTTTGTCGTTACGTTAACAATCCGTTTTTGTTGTGATATGCTATATGCGTTTGTTAAAATTATAAAAAAAACTGTAATTGTTAAGGGCAAGTTTTTCCTTTTATATACGCATAATCTTTTGGAATTTTCGTTTTAGTTTTTTTTTAACGTACCAAAAATTTGTCTGACACGTACAATTTCGTTTTTTTTTTGGTACGTACAAATACGATAGTTTATTTTGTTCTCTCATATTTACAAACTCTGGAAGATTTACGATACATACGTTTATCGATCTAAAGGAAAAAGGATTCAAAAAATCATTGTACGAAACAAACAATTTACGAATTTTAAAGATTTTATATTAATGCATCATCCAATTAAGTCCCGTGATGACCACGCCCGAGTTAGAAAAAAGCAAAGCAAGTGATAGTTAGCCTTTAATAACACGTATGTAAATAACTTGGAATTAGTAGTTTTAAAATTTTTTTTTGGTTTTCAATATTTACCCCTTTAACAGTATAAAAAATATTTTGGCGTCCGAATTATAAATTTACGGGTCTTCAAATTAAAATGGTAAATTTGAAAATAGGTACTATAGAATTCCTACGACTTTAAATGTAAATTTGTGATTATATCTCAATGTTCTATATTTTATATTTTTGTGCTTTTTTATATAAAAAAATGTATTATGTTGAGGTATACTCAATCTCTTATACTGTTGTATAAACCAATTTTGCAATTTGCGGTATAAAAAATTAATTGTAGTAACTACCGGTTCTTTAATTTTTTTAGGTTTTAAATAGACTTTTGTTATTAAGTCTCCTGATGAAGGTTCTGTAGAAGTCGAGTTACATGTTGCTGACTAAAGTAATGAGGACAATAATCCACCGTAAAAAAAAAAGAAATATTTGACATCGAAAAGGTAATAAAGAAGTGGAAAGAATATTTTAGAAATGTATTGAATCTACAGAGTACGTACAACTGATAACTCAAAAAAAAATAAAAATACGTAATTTGTGAAAACCAATAATAGAGCCACCAACATATGAAGACTTTGAAAATGTGATTAAGAGTATGCGGAATAATAAAGCTTTGGGTAAAAATAATATATAAAGCAAAAAATTTATAGCATAATAAACAAAATCTAGATTAAAGAGTGCATGTCAAGGGACTGGAATGTGGAAACTATTTGCCCATTGCATAAAAAAGAGAATAAAAGCAGATGCGAGAATTATACAAAATTTGAGAC
Organism: Aquatica leii; assembly: GCA_035610365.1. Classification (NCBI taxonomy): domain Eukaryota; kingdom Metazoa; phylum Arthropoda; class Insecta; order Coleoptera; family Lampyridae; genus Aquatica; species Aquatica leii. The sequence continues at coordinate 63,892,687 of CM069437.1, forward strand.
AAACGATAGAAAAATTTTATAAATATTACACAAATTTACACCATTTATTTATAGATATTAATTAGGCATACGACTCTATAATCAGAAACAATACAAGAATGAAAAATACCAAGACTAGTCAAGTTGTGCTTGACAGAGCCGAAAGCAAAAGTCAGAATACAAAACCATACGTCGGATGAATTTACCATTAAACAAGGCCCGAGACAAGAAGATTCGATATCAACAAGAGTATTTAACATAGCTCTAGAAATTATTTAAACAATACAAATTTATATAACGGGAAGCACTTTTAACCCATTACCTCCCAAGATTCGAAAAATTAAAAAATTGTTTTTATTTCTTATTATTTCTTATTTGATATAAAAAAAAATCCATGATGCGTTTACGCAACACAGGGAACATATGTGAACCAGAATAAAACATTATTTTTTGCAAACTAAATTATTTAATGATAATATTGTCAAAATCATTATTAATCAGTAATAAAAGTACCATTTATAATTAAACGATGTAAGTTAATTTGCAAAAAATACTCAAGAAGTAATAACTTAATATGTTGCGTTTGCGCAACGTTGGGAAGAACACTAAAGTCTATTTTTCATGATATTGCTTGAAGCATGTAACATGAAGATGCACTTTACATTTTTCGCAGTAGTTAATAGTCTGACTTTTGCACAATTTACATCTTCTTCTAACTTTAGGTTCAGACACAGCAATAATGTGATCGGAATTGTCTAGTCTAATTTCGTTAACGACTGTTGTTGGATTTTTGTTTTTTTTTTTACAAGATTTCATCAACCGAAGAGCAATATACGACTTGAAATCTAGCTGAGACATTTTTTTTTCGTTTGCCAGATTATAAATTTTCTAAGAATTTACAATAGTACTATCTACTGAATTGCAAAATAGTGGCCACTACCATTTTTTCCCCATAATTCTAGATCGATAATTTGCAATTCCATTGTCATGTAAATCGACACCACTCATGAATTTATTATATTGAGTAACCACATTAGGTTGAGGAATAGACACTTCCTTTTTCTCCTTTCGGTTGTACCGCTTTGTGGTGTTCAACGGTTGCACGTTAAAGTTGTTGCTGCAGACAGTTACGACAGAATTGTCATTCCATCGCACCAATGATACTTTTGACACGTCGTCGTAAGCAGCACTGAACGCGCCTCTACTAAATTTGCTTATATTTTTCACACTTTCAATAGGACAATGATAAGTTCTATTGTCTCTTATTGTCCCAGTAGCAAAAAATCCGCTATTTTTTAGGTAAACAAATAATTTGTATGACAAAAAAAAAATTGTCAAAAAATATTCTATGATTGAAAGGATTTGAAATAATTTCAAGTAAATCTATCACTACTTTTCCGCCCAATCCAAGCACACTGTTAGCGGTCTTCGGCTGCGCTGCTCCGTATGGTATGGCTTTGAATAAATATCCATCAGAAGAACAAATACACCACAATCTGAAGCCGAATCGGACAGGTCTTCTTTTTATAAACATTTTACAGGAATGCCTTCCAAAATATGGCACCATTTGTTCATCAATTGATAAATTATGTGAAAAATCACCCCACAGTAAATTTTTTTCGTTAATTTTGTCTAAAAATGGTCGCATTTTTGCAAACTTGTCGTTTTTATCAAGTAAGCTGTTATCACATAAGTGTAAGTTTCTTTTGATATTTTGAAATGTATTTCTGCTCATACACTTTTTGACCACATTTACACCTTTATCTTCATCCTGTGACCAGTACATGGGAATTTGTGGTAACGTATGGTATCCAGAGAATAACATAATACCTAAAAACTTGTAGAAGTCAGAGTTCGAAAATGTAAACAAATGACGGTTGTTGTCTCGGGCATATTTGAATGAAAAGTTCACTATCATATCAACTAACGTATCGTCAAAAAAAAGATAAAATATATCTAAAGGCGTTTTCCCACGTAGGTCTTCAATTATGTAGTCTATTGACTCGTTTTCGTTTGAAACTGGCGAATGGGTATACTGAATTTCGTCAATAATCCATTTAGGTTCACTGCAAATCTGAGAAGTCGACGATAACTTGCGTTTTTTAGAAGCTAGAGTTTCATCATCGGATGAATCAAACTGTTCATTTGTGTCTTTCAACAAGCAAGACAACTGCAATTCGAATGTTCCGGCAATATCTGCATTTTCTGTGTTATTTTCAGGATCCAGATTTTCATCATCAAAATTCTCTTCGTCTGTAAGTTCGTCTACTTCGGGAGGTATGTAAACTGCATCAATAACCGCATCTCTTGCTAGTTCTTCAGCCACCTCTTGCACAGCAAGTTCTAATTCCCTTTGTGTTAAATATTTTCTTACTACCATTTTCAAATAAGTTTTTACCACTCTCCAAAACAGTTATCGCAATAATAATTTCCTTTTAGAAAATATCTCTTTTATAGAGAAAAAATTGTATATCCATCAAAAAGTACAAATAATGCAATTAGGAATTCTCAAATTATAATACGTAAGTATTTCACGAAAGCAAAGCTTGACAAGATTAGACGTTTGCAAATACAATGCAACAAAAGACAAATAGTCTATAAATGTAATTTTTTATTCTATTCATCGTTGGGTGTAGGCAAATATATATATTGTTATCTGCATTCTTGAAACTTAAGAAGAAAAAGATATAGCATAAACAGAAAACACCTCATGATAATAAATGTTTAGGTATTCAAAACAACGGTTTTTTGTAATTTTGGCTAACTAAATCGTGATAAGTAAATTATGCACATCTTTCCAATGATGCGTAAACGCAACATAAACATTTATTAATGATTGTACTTTTACTGATAAAGGTATTTAAATATTTTACACGCATAAAACATACCGATAAGCGTTGGGAATAGAATTTTTTAAAAACTTTGCAAAAATATTATATGCTAACTGTTTTATTGAACTATAGACAAATGTTTGCACGCCATGTTTTCCTTCATATTGTTTACAATATAAATTCGTTACTAAGAGTTAATTCTTTAATTAAAATTATGTTTTGGTAACAAGAATATATGCATTTTTAAATCGCACTCAAAGCTTTTCATTTAAAAGATGTTTAGATAATAAAAAAAATCATTAAAAACATGATGCGTTAACGCAACGTTGGGAGGGAATGGGTTAATAAGTGTCGTCAAATGTTAGCATATGTCTTCAACATAGATATAATAAGTAAGAAAAGAGAAGATGTAGAAGAAATACATCAAAATTTTAAAGAAACAGCAGAAGACATATGACTAAGGATAATTAAAAAAACAAAATATATGGTAACATCAAGAAACTACTTAAAACCAGAAGAAAACAAGAAGTAAAAATTTGAAAAAGTGGTTAATTTTAAATACTTAGGTTCAATACCTAAAGCAGAGAATGAAACGTTACTAGATGTAAATGCTAGAATGGTCGCTGGTTATAGATGCTTCTATGCATTAGGAGATATATTAAAAACAACCGTACTGTCAAAAACCTTAGAATAAAGATTTATTTAACAGCAATAAGACCAATAGTGATGTACGTCTCTAAAACATAGAACTTTACAAAAATGAAGAAAACATGGGAACAAAAAATATTAAAGAAAATATATGGTCCAGTTTGAGATAACAATAACTGGAAACCAAGGACAAATACAAAATTAATGACACTATCTGATAGGCCAAGTATATCCAAAATAATAAAAAATGGAAGAATTAGTTTGTTGACATATTCAGCGTATGAAAACAAAAGAAATGTTAAGAAAGCGTTACATTAGAAAATAGATGGTAGGAGAAGAAAAAAGCGACCAACAAAAAAGACGAACTTAGTAGAAATGGACTTAAGAAAACTAGAAATGCAGAATTGAAAACAAAAAGCGGAAAATAAAAGAGAAGGATTAGGAATTATAAGAAAGGCGAAGAAGAAATAACAAACCAGCTTTTTCTCTTCAAAGCAATTTCAAAAGGTTAAGCATGCGGTTGGCTGTCGTAGCTAATAAAACCTATGCCTGGTTACGGAGGCTATGGCATTGCAAAGGCCGTGAAACCACAAAAAATAAAAAGAGAAAGATATTATAAATTCACTGACAAAGACAAATGCTAGTCAACCGCTGAAAATCTACAAGCTCCAATTTTTAGTCGCCCTATGAGCCGAGAAGTACTTTGATTGATTAAGCGTCACATTCATTTAGCTGAAAATAGAAACTTTGGTTGTTTAAAAGTAGCAAATACTCAGCTATACAAAAAACTGAATAACAGTTTTCAACAATTCAGTATCTTTCACGAAGCAATAGTTCCTTACCATGATCATCGTTTAGCCAAAATGGTAAAATTATCTGTGTGCAGTAAATGTCACATATTGTGTAACTACTCATTGTGTACCATTCAATGTTTTAAAAAAAATAAATAATTCAAAAATTAATTAACAACGGAATGTAATAATACAGTAATAAACAAGAGTATAACTTTGCTTAAATAAGTTTAAATTAACAAAATATATCAATTTTATTCAAATATACTTACGTAACAAAAGTTCGTTATCTGCGTAACAATACAAAAAAAATATTTTTTTAATCTAAGACTAGGAAAATTTGTTGTATGCACTTTACATCACGCATAACACAGAACTAAACTGTTGATCAGATGCATAACTGGTTTTCTTATTTTATATTATTCCTTGCGCAAACCACCTGACATTGTTCAAAGATCTTTAAAACATTTTTAATTTTTCATAGACCCTCTGAAACAAAGCTACTGGAAAAAATACACTAAAAAAATGGAGCATGACCTGTATAGAGCGCAACAAAAAATATGGAAGATGATACAAAATCAGAAAAAAAAAATTAATGAATGTGTACGAATTAACAACATTCAGTACTTGAAGACACTATATGAAAACGCCGAATCGGGTGAAATAATGACTACAAACAAAAATAACAAAATTCTAAAAATAACAAAAAAAGATACCAAAGATGCAACAGATAAGTTAAAAAATCAAAAATCGTTACGCTCAGATAAGATCTATACTGAGTTGACTAAATATGGAGGAGACACACTAAACAATTTCATCCATAAATAGTTTAGTATGATAATGGCGGGGGACAGAAAATAACTTAATACTTACCACGGCATAAAATTATTTAATTTGGTTCTAAAACGACTTTCATATTGTACTAGTTCTTACAAAAAAATACCCATCCACGAAGCACAACAGAGATTCAGGACAAATAGGAGTACTATAAACGCAATATTCATTCTTAGACAACTGATAGAGAAATCGGTAGAGTACAACAAACCCATTTATCTATGCTTTGTGGATTTTACGCAAGCATTGGATAGAGTAAAAATATCATAAACATATTAAATGAAGAAAATATAACATTAAGAGTTGTACATGTCAGAAACAACATAAACTCAAATAAAAAAATTAAAATAATTGTAGCAAAAGACCCAAACACTCTTGAAATAAATACAGGTATTAGACAAAGTGATTCGCTTAGCCCGTTTCTTTTCAATCTGATTATAAATATAATCATAAACGCATTAAAGGACAGTGACGACTACCAAATGGGAAATAGAAATTTTAATACGTTGTGTTACGCCGACGACGTAGTGTTATTAGCTACGGAAGACAATTTACAACAATTACATAAACTCCACCAAACAGAAACAATATACAACATGAAAATATCGAAAACAAAGACCTAAACAATAGTTATATCAAAAGACGCTACAAGATGTAAATTAGAACTTGAAAGAACAGTTATAGAACAAGGCTTAAGCTTTAATTACCTAGGTGTTGAGATATTAAGTAGTATAACATTAAGAGACAGACAAAGAAACTTGGAAATAAAACAAATAGGTAAAGTATTTATGAATTACGATTAAGCTATTTATTCGCGAGTTCAGTGATTGAAAAATAAAAGACAATATGTAACCAACGTTTATAGTGTTTTATCGACGTTAAGCAAGAAAAAAAAATTTATTATTTGCGTACCATAAGGTTAAGATTTTCGATTTTGTTTCCATTTATGCATTTACGAAATTCATGTTATTTTGCTAATATGTATTATATATATTTTTTTATTTTATTTAAATGTAATTTAGTTTTTTTCAAATTATTTTTATTTTGTTTTATTGTAACCATGTTATTTTTTTTATTCAGTTTTGTTTTAATTTAAGATTTTGTTTGGATTTATTTGATTTTTAATTTTAATGTAATTTCCTGTTTTGCTTGCATGTCCACTTTTCATTTCGATTTTTTTGTAATAAATGTTAAATTGTTAAAAGTAATAAAGCCTTTATTCAGTCGGCCTTTGCGTATGTGAATTTTAAATTATTACAGATTTTTTGTGTGATACACTCTTAAGGTAAGTCCCATTTGTGTGTATCCATTTGAAGCGGACTCGTGGTTGGCAAAAGCATCTATTTGAGCTTTACTCCTTCCTGGCGTCCTTTAATTTTTGACTTATGATTGTGTTTTATGTTAGTTTTCTAAACGGTCACGGAATTTTGAATGTAACTCACCCCGTCTTAGTGAGCACCGGCAAAGCTTCGTTTATGATACTTTATTTTGAGCAAATGTCATTGTTTTAACTTTTGCAGATAACAATCAGTCGAATGAGGCTAGACTAACAAAAAAATCCATGGTCATAAGAAGAAAAAAAAAAGAAAACGGAACTCTTGAATGATCCCACTGATTTAGAGAGTAATAAAGCAAACTTTTTTACATATTGAAAAGTTCTCAAATTCAAGAACCTTCTTGAAGATGTTATCCATGTTCTAGAACGTATACCGAAAGATATGGAACATTCGAGAAGGATTTCCAAAATGTGCATTAGACTGTTTCAAAAAAATCGACAATTTTTTTTTCCTTAGGCACTGTGAAAATATCATTGGAAATGAAAAAAAAAATACTGTGAAAGTTTCAGCTCTTAATATTCATATTATTATTATTATTTCGATTTCCCATTTAATTAACATGGGAAAAAGTTTTGTTTAGACTTTGGAATTTTGTAACTTAATAACTGAATCGCTATCAGTAAGACTATAACATATTCTTATAGGATATTTAATGCTCTACTCCTTCAAAACTTATTGAAGGTTAAAGTTGAACCCTCAATAAATTTCATCATTTTTTCAAATAATGTAAAATGTAAAATTGAATATAAAAAAAATATTAGAAAATTAAACAAGAATAATTGGCAGTCATATAATTAAATTAGTTTAAATTTATAAGTGTATGAATTACAATAATAATGAAATATAAAATCCCAAAAATCCAAAAAAATATTTCAATCACACTTTGATTGATGCCGCTCACGAACCGTAGAAAATTTCGAAAAACTCGTGATAGATAATTTATAGGAAATTAAATAGTTTACAAAAAAAGTTCAATATTTTTTTCCGATAAAGTTAATAGTTTTGCTGGAAATTTAAAAAAATTTAATTTTTTGACTAGAAATTATTTTTATTTGATGCTTTAATTATTTTTTATCATCATATTTATAGATAAATTATTAAACTAACATGGAGAAATTATTTTTTGGATTTTTGGGATTTTATATTTCATTATAATTGTAATTTATTCACTTATAAATTTAAATTATTTTAATTATATGACTGCCAATTATTCTGATTTAATTCTCTAATAATTTTTTTATATTCAATTTATTTTACATTATTTGAAAAAATGATAAAATTTATCGACGGTTCAACTTTAACCTTCAATAACTTAGGAAAAAATTTTAAGGCATAAGATTTGTAGAGTATTAAATTTTCTATAAGAGTATGTTATAGTCTTACTTAAAAACCAATTTAGTTACTAAGTTACAAAATTTCAAAGTCTAAACGAAACTTTTTCTCATGTTAATTAAATGAGAAATCGAAAATGCCATGCAGCACACATTAATATGAATATTAAGAGCTGAAACTTTTACAGTATTTTTTTTCCGTTATTTCCAATGATATTTTCACAGTGCCTAAGGAAAAAAAATTGTCGATTTTGTTTGAAACAGTCTAATGTGTATAAATGCGGTTCAAACAAATCAGAGAGCAGTTATTTCCCGTAATTCGAAGACGGCAGTAATTAACGTGTGTGAGATAAATCTACGGTGTGTAACCTTGTACGTGACTTTAATGTAAACAAAAAATAAGTCATAAATAGTTATCCGCGGACGTATCTTCGTGTAAGTGATAGTGTTATACATAAATTATAGTGTGTTTTTATTAAATTTCTTTAGATTTAAATAGTTCGGTTAGATTAAACGTGTACATTTCTTTAGTATAAGTAAAAAATAAATTAGTTTTAGTAATAATCAGAAACTTTACAATATCTTATTTTCTTTTTTATTTAATACTCAATGATTTAATAAATATTGTCGTACTACATTTCTTACCCAATAATCGCCAATGTTTCCAACATAGAAACATATGTTGTCGTATGTTTTTTATCTATATACTTATTTCAATTGCGTTAGATTTTCTGCGGTTATTTGTTATAAGTAGGTTCTATCAGACGAGTTTCTTATTGAACAAAGACCAAGAAGTTTATCAAACGTCGTGTCTTTGTTTGGCGCCCTGCGTATTTTGTGTATATTCGTCTAAAAAATACAAAACATTAAAAAAAATATCTTAAAAAAATAATAGCAAACCTAGTCAATATTAAAACAACTTCCAGATATTTAAATTACAATTATATTAATTACTAATTATTTAAGTTAGTTGCAAATGAACGTATTTGTTCAAATAATTTCATAAACAACAATCACTTATAACATAACAATAGTTTATCAATATTACAAATATTCTACAGCTAATTTATTAAACATGTATATGGTACTACAGAACTAATAATTGGTTTAGGTATACACAGCACAATTCAATATGAAATCGAGTGTTATTGATTTATCTTTATATTTGTATAGATACACCGCTACTATATTTATTAATCCGACAGAATTAATTTATTATCAAGCACGATAATCAAACTAAATAATTTATTTGTAACTCACAATTAGCGGGTACAATACTTCACACAAATATTTTTATTAAGCTTTGGTTCAATCCAAACCGATACACAAAACAAAAAACGCGTTAAAATGAAAATAAAACTTATATTATGTATTTTGTATCACGATTTCACGTATTAAAATCGATTTCAGTTTATCCGTCCCCGCTGTTAGTCGGTATATTTACCGATAATAGCATCACGATTTCTACATTTGTCTATTCTAACATTAAGTTTTTTGCTACCAACTCCTTTAACGTTTCTGAATACAAAATATTTTATCATTGTTCGGTACAGTAGGAAAGCAAACGAAGTTTTAAAAAATAATGTTTGCGTGATTCTGAGACGATTTTATTTTTGTGCTGCATAAAAATCGACTTATGTTTCAATATTTACTCTTTTTATTACGCCGTTTAATAAATGCATTCTCAACGCTAACCTTCGAGGACACGTTCAAAACTTAATTTTAAAAATTAATAAATTAAAACGCAAAATTGCGTAGATAGTAAAAATAAAGTTCATTTATTTAAATAATAGAACACTTTGCGTTCGCTTTAAATTTCGTCAAACATTAGACATTCATGGGGCGGTTTCTCGTATGCATAAACAAAGGGGTCTAAGATAATGAGCATAATTACCAAACCGCTGTTATTTGCCGGTATCTATTGAACGAGGACATTAGAGTTCAGTATTCTCTAATCTAACTTTAAATTGCCTCTTTTAGTCAAGGGAATAGATTGGTAATTTTAAACCGAGCTTCAACACTACTCCACCCTCCTATAATTACATATTTTTATTAAAACTACGATAACAATTTTTACGTTCTGATGCGTTATTTAGCATAAAAGTTTTATACTCGAAGACAAAGAAAGAAAAACTTATTAAACTTCATCGTTATTACTACCTTAATTAAAGAAGTTCGATGGTGAGTGTGTATTTAGCAATGCAGTAGTTTCAATTAAAGTTTATCAAAGTTTCGATTAAAATAGCTTTTTAGTGCTGAAATGGCAACGCTAGCTTGTTTCACTCTATTCCACTCAACATTATGAGAATATGCTGTTGGATGTATACGGCCCTTTAACATTTTTATGTGTCTCTGCACAATACTAAAAATCTTATTATAAAATAAGTGCTTGCTGTAATAAATGTTAAAAGATCGCATTTCACTTGTCTTTCGGGTATAAAATATTTTGACCAAACATAAAAATAGGGTTGTTTCCTGAATTGACTTCCGGTTTCAATCAGTTTCGATAACCTTTTTCTATCTTTGATCCTAGTGTGCCGTTTCCAGAAACCGTATTTTAAGTCACGCTATTTGACTGGGATATATAAAAGCTTCTATCTGTTTTATAAGTTATTTTAAACGTTTCCTATGTAGAAAAATTATTCATTCGGTATGCAATTTCATTATTTGCAATCACGTTTTGAAACAACGTTGCTTTAAGGAACACAAAAATAAAGTAATTCAATAAAAACAAGTCTTGTTTGATGTAGGTGTGTAAACTAATGTAATTGTAATGTGCATTTAATGTAACTAAAAAAGTTGTTCTATAGAACAATAAAACACTTTAACATATAAACATTTCTGGATATGATGTAAGCAAATTTAGAGATAACACCAAGCAAATTCATTTCTCTAAATAAATTAGCTTTAACGTTCATTAAAATGACGCTATTTAGACTATCTTGTTTCATCCTTAAGTCACTTGTACCTTTTAATCTTTTGCTTCAGTTAGTAATCATTCAAGCCAAGTGAATTTGTAAACTATTTTTACGTTTGGAAAACGCGACTTAAATGAATTTCCCATTATACGTTTATAAAATTGTAGTTGTAGCACACTACACAAGTTCTTCGGCTAGACTTTCTTCTAAATTCTTTTAGTAAGTTGTTATGTTAAAAATGCTTTAATATAAAATTGATTCTCGATACGCCCACTTTTCGTTGTTGAGTAGGGATACGATGCCAGATTTTAAAACACGATTTTATTCTTTTGGTAAAGTTTAAAGAACGCAGACATCATCTAGCGTTGAGTTCGTTGAGCAAGGCTTTTATTGTTAAGTGTTTCACCCACAATTATGTGTATATTGTTGCGATCTGAGTGAAAGTCTTTATTTCTTCTATTGTGGTTTAAATGGATTCTTCCGTAATTATCTATAGCAGCTAATAGACCGATGTTATAATTTCCATGCTGTAGCTAACACTAACTAGACCTTCAAAGAGTTGAATGCAATTATTATACGTATTGGTAAAAACTTTTACCAAAAATTACAAAATTAGTTTGAGGAAAACTTTGCGCAGTCGTTTATTTTCAGTGATTATATGAATAAAAAGGGTTTACATGTGAAATGTAGGTTTTTGTGTTAGATTTCAATAAAGTTTTAGGTAATATTTGTACGGTGCACTAGTTAGTCCCTTACTTGAGAACATCTAATTTTATTTTAATTCTTATTTTAGTGGTCAGTCGATTGTAAGAACGACCGTACGTACATGTTAGGTTGTTAACACAATTAATTATAAAATCGTTTTGTTGTGTCACATATTATTATACAGTGCGCTTTGATTCTCTAAGTCTTTAATTTTTGTCCTTTTGAATTTTAATTTACGGATGTAAAGTCATTGCTTTTCTGAATGTAAAAGTTAGGCCGACAAGATTACTTTGCTGTACGACCTGTTGCCCAATCGATGCGTAGTTTACAGTTTTGTCTGTGATACCGACCTACGTGCTAGCGTTTAATAAAATTTATATAAATATATCTATGTACTGTTTTCTTCTTCTAACTACTGTCTGTGATATAATAAATATACTCTGTGTTACCGCTTTGTTACGTACATAAGTTGAAACAATGATACTTGCCTAAAATAAAGCAACGTAAACACTACACATATTATTCATAGACTTGAAGCAAACATTTAATAAAATAATACAAGCTAACATACCGACAGAAATGAAAAAAATGGAAATACCACAAAAGATAATAAACTTGGTTAAAATGACATTAGAAGACACAACGGTAGTAGTGAAGACAGGAAATATAACAACAAAAAGCTTTGAAGTAAAGGAAGGAGTAAAGCAAGGGGATACTCTATCAGCTTTAATATTCAATATAGTGCTAGACAATGCAATTAAAAGAACAAAAATAGAAGGTACAATAAACGTCAAAAGTACACAAATTATTGCTTACGCCGATGACGTAGTAATCTTAAGTAGAACTAAAATAGGAATGATAGATGCGGCCATAAAAATAGATGAGGAAACAAAAAAAATTAGGTTAAGAAGCAACGGAAAGAAAACAAAATACTTAAAATATACTAACCGTAGCAATGAAAAATTTATAAAAGTAGGAGATCATAAAATAGAAAGTGTGCAAAAATTCAAATACTTAGACACCATAATATACAACAGAAAAAATAAAGATAATGACAAAACCAAACAAAGAACACAAGAAGGATACAAAAGCTACTACGCAAATGAAAAGTATATTTACAGTAAACACTTAATCATAAATGCTAAATCCAGATTTATAAGACTTTGATAAGACCAGTAGTAGTATATGCGTCAGAGACATGGACAATGACAAAAAAAGAAGAGGAGGAATTAAGAATTTTTGAAAGAAAACTAATAAGACAAATTCTAGGACCAATCAACACGGAAGAGAACGAATATAGACCAAGAATGAATTTCGAGATAAGAGACTGGAACGTAAAATGCCATAACAGAACGGAATGGTCTAGAATCGCAGAAGAAGCAAAAAATAGCAAAAAATTAATATAAATAAAAAAAGTACGACAATCGGGTACTAATTCATCCCAAATAACGGATTAAGAAAGCTGAAAAGCAGACATAACTGCACGCGGTTAAAGTTCTGGTTATATACATATATATAAAGGGAGTTATGCCGGTGCTCAGTGAAGACGGGGTGGGTTATATTCAAAATTTCGTGATTGTTTTGGAAAAATCAAATCAAAAAACGCCAGGAAGGAGTACAGCTCAATGAAGTAGAGTTCCTTGCCTACCACGATTCCGTTTCAAATGCATACACTCAAATGGGACTCACCTTAAGAATGTATCACACTAAAAATCTGTAATGATCAAAAATTTACATACATGAAGGCCGATTGAATAAAGGCTTTGTTACATTTAACAATTTAACATTTATTACATAATTGAAATGAGATTAGACAATGAATAAAACAGGAAAATACATCCAAACTTTAAATCAATTTGACACAAATAAAATCTTTAAAAAAACAGGTTACACTGAAACAAAATGCAAATAATAAAAATAAACTAAATTACCTTTTCAAATATAAAAATTATAATAATAATAATGCACGACCGTGTGCGCATAAAAAACAAAATACTTAATAAAAATAAATGAAGTCCGTAAGTGTATAAAACAAACTTTACAATAATAAATTATGGTGCGAAAAATAAGGATATCTTTCTTTCTTGCTTTTACTTTATATGTCGGAATAACCTTTAGACATTGGATACATTACGTCTTTTAATTTTTAGTGCATAATAATAATAATTAAAATTAGCACACGTGAACACCATAAATGGTTTGAATCATCAAAATATTCAATAACTATCAATGAACTCTTATCAATAATTTCAAAGCTTTTCAGTCACTAAACTTGCGAATAAATAACTTAATCGGTAATCAATAAGTACCATGATTGTTTGAAGACGAGATCCTGGTTAGCATAGGCCAGTTGACGTCGTCCGGAAACTCGATAGGGTACCACAACCATATGAACAATTTACTGACTGAAGATTTCTCAATGATTTGTCCCCAAGGCGGAAAAAGATGGGATTGCAAAACACAAGCTTACTCATAAACCCACGATACGTTAACACAAGATCAAACCAATAAATAGTAAATTCAATAAACCGTAATTATTTTACGAAATAAGAAAGTTTTTCCACTTGATCGAACTATTTACTGTTCCATTTTCAATTACTTCCGTGGTAATTCTTTCGAACGATTGTCAACCAACTAACCTCCTTTTATCACCAAAATCACTTATATATATAACCTTATTTTAATACTATTTCCCCAATGGCTGTGTTCGAAACTCCATAAAAGTAAACAATTTCACCCAAAAGTGCAAAGATGATGCAAATAGATTAAATAACGTCACAAACGTAGTGTTGGGTCACGGTGTTTGTTTCCGCGTAAAACTGTCAAATTGGCAAAATATTACATTTCAAGTCGGTCATCAAATTTAGACTGTCTAATAAATTAAAGTAATGACTTAATTTTCCACGTAATCTAATTGATTAAAACAAAAAAACCAAGTACAGTCGGTACTGAGAATGCACTTAAAACAAAGAACTTTTAAACAAATTTAAAATAACAAACGGCTAAAATATCATCATCATCAGAAGGAAAACATAAATTACCACTAGAATTTTGATCGAACTAAGAAGATTTCAAATAAACACAATTGCAGAATATAGATGATTCAACGGCGTAACAAAATACAAAACTTTATCAACAAATCTGAATTATGACTTTGAATTTAAAAACGTAAAATAACTTCTTAAAATCAACCTAAATGAAATGAACGTCAATACAAATACCGGATCTTTCTCGAAAATAATCATACCACATAAAGTGGTCGTCTGATTGCGACACTTTTTATCCGTAATGTTTAAAATGTCTTCTGATAGAAACCCGGTCCGGCACAAATCTAAAAACTATATAACCGGCGCAAATTATTTTTTCTATGGCTCCGCCCAATGACCGACCCGAAATCGGACTGGGTTCGGGTCGGGCCATACTAAAACTTAAATTTTTAATCTGTAAAGTGTTGTATGATAAAGTTACGTTTTTGGCTACCTCTAACTTTAGTGTACGTTTACACCGCACGCCGGCCTGTGTGAGATCAAGTTAAGCTGTTGCTTACAAGTCTAAGCGATGCGAGAAAGTGTTGAAATACAAAGCGTTTTCCCGCATGCAAAATTTCGCGTTAAGAGCAATTTTAAAAATGGAAGTTACAATTTTTATGTTATTATTGGAAAATACATTAATTACAAAACTAATAAACCGAAATAGAAGGCATTAGATACACAAATTTTATTTGGCTAGATCAAAGTATGGAGCACTTCATCATTTATTTACACAATTGCAAGCGGGCCCTTCAAGATTCCGTGGTTGCAAATGCATCGCGGTTGTGATACATATAACTTTCTGATCTCATATTGGGCTACGTACATATATTTCGTTAATAAATTTTTCAATATCTATGACGTCTGACATTCGGCTTGAAACAGCTTCAAAATACAAACCCAACTGTCTTCTACAGCTCAACTCCGCTCGGACTCTCCAGGATTCGCCTTGCTACGCGTGCTGTGTGAACACTTGCTACTTAAGTTTAAGTTTGCGTTTATTCGCTGAACCCGCATCGTCCAGCATTCTGTTACGTGCAAAAATTTCATAAAGTAATACTCTGTATATTGGTTGAATTAAAATTAGATTTCAGTTTTGACGCCCTCTGCCGAATTTTCATTTTACTGTCATTTTTTGTCAAGACGTTAAACCGACAACTACCTAAAATGGCTGGTGAACTTTAAAATTTGAAGTTTTTAATAACATAAACGTTAATGAAAATGAAATTATAATTTCATTACGCATTTAAAAAAGTTTATTTGTCACAATGTAAGCTGTTCATATCCGTTTTTTAGAATTTTTTAGTAATTTTCTTTTTAATTTGATAGCACGTCCCGCCACGTTTTGGCTGTATGTTTCGATGCATTATCGATCAGGGGTTAATATCAACAAATACCTACATGGGACGAGTATAACTCTGTAAGGCCTACGTTTAAAACTAAAAACGAAGACAAGAACTTTTCTTCGAGATTTCACTCATGCGGCAAACACCTACGAAACCAACTTTTACTGAATGTGTACAACAGCATTCGATAATCGGGTTCTTATATGTACTTTCTTTTAGTAGCAATTAACAATTTTGTAGATCTTGCTTTTCGTGAGTCATTGCGTTGACACGATTTGTTATTCAAATTTATTCCAACCTGACTCAAAGAGTCGAACAAGTAGGTACTGGATTGTGGATAAATCTATTTAATTATTTTGTCGCTGTCAGAAAAGTCACTCACGGAACTTTTGCTTATGTTAACTTCCGTAAATACAACCATTGTTTCAATACCATTGAGGCAGTTTCACGAATTATTTTATGTGTATCGCATGCTGCGATATTTGTTATGTAATTTCCTTCGCTATCAATATCGTTTAAACTTATGTATTGTGTGTTGCCGATACTTGTGGCATTTATGGATTGAGAATTAGAGAGCTTCGTTGTTAATAAACTACGTTATTGAATTAAAGTTGTTATACCTATTTTATCTTTTCTATATAGTAACATATCTTTCTTTCTGTTGGTTACACGAACACCAGGGTAACAAGGATTACGAACCTGCGATTTGTTACAAGCTTGAACCTTCTGTCTTGATCGAGATAGAAGTTTTACTTATAAAAGATCTGGCGCCGTTTAACTCTTATTTATTTGAACCTCCCCTATCTCCGACTGTGTGAGTTGGCCATGCAAGGTTCGTAAGACCTATAAGCTTGTAGCAATCGGTCGGCTTAGCACATAATCAGTCAGTTACTTCTTATCCCCAGAGAACGCAAACAATTAATTGCCGTTGTTAAAACTGCTTTACAAAGAATTAGTGATGATTACTTACGTGTTTTTGTAGTATCAATGCCTAGGCGACTGCAAGAATACATCGACAATCAAGAATATTATGTTTATTATTAAGAAGTGTTTGTTTAATTCAAATAAAAACAGTAAACTTATAAAAAAGTTTTTTTACTACCTAGGATCAAAATTCAATTTTAATTTAGATGGTAACGCCAGAGAATATCTTTTTGGACCTTCTGTAAAACATGTATTGAGAATTAAAAAGTATTCAAAAATAGTTTTTTTTTGTAGTTACAAGTTCTTTTGTTTAATTTTTTTTAAAATAATCTATATTTTATTAATGAGATAAACTTTGATTAACTGATTTCTGTATTGCACTGCAATGAGGTATATGGAGGGCGATCAAAAAAATTAAAATTACATTATTTCTTCCACTGCGACTGTCTGTTGTCAGTTTTTTTAGATTATAATAGCAACTTAAAAATCAAAAACAGTAAATAAATATAAATGTAAAATACTTGATTGTTTTTATTTGACATTTCTAAAAATACAATAAAAACAATTATTTATCGTATTATAGTAAAGTAGAATATGGGAGACAGAGAAAATACGAATTTTGTCTGTTTGGTAAACTGGCTTGAGCTAGTGACTTCTGGTGTTCTAATTGAAAGTTTTTTAGCTTTTTAATGTAGGGGATGTCCTATTCCTCTTGCGCCTCAATCCTTCGACTCTTTCCTACCATTTTTCATAAGGATGAACGATATTAGCTACGGACACGTCAACAATTTTTAAAAAAATTGACAAGCTAATTTGAAAGATAAGACTAAAGAGATAAAAAAACCAAACAAAAAGTCAATGAATCCAGACTTACAAACCCTACAATAACGTTTTCAAAGATTGGAATACTTGATGTTGTTTTAGACTAAAGTAGACTTTAAACCAAAAAACTTTTAAGATATTAAAAAAAGGATGTAAAGAACAGCCGTAGCCTAAAAGAGATTTTATAGCACAGTCAACAATATCGAGAAAACGGAAACTTATTTGGCCAATTTCCAAAATTTGTAATTGTAAAGGGTTTGGAAATAAACCTTAGTTTTACTCATTGCGGTTGTAATAGCAGTGACTTGCAAATCTTCGATATTATATTATTTATTAAATTTAAATTGTTCATTATTTTCCAGCAGGGAAATTTTTATTAGAATTTTTGTGTTGGCAACGGTGATACATATTTGACTAGACATATTTGATACATTTACCTAGTTTACTGCTGTCATTGGGTGGCAATTAGAAATCAGGATGTAAAACTTAGAAAACAAAAGTTACCAAAAATCGTTAAAGAATAGACTTAATTGTAACACTAAAATGCATGTGTGAAAGAGTAATTTTAAAACCGAAATAGAGAATAGTACATTAAAATATAAGTTAAGAAGGCAAAATATTCAAACACGCACTCAGCTTCGCAGCTCGTTGCAGAATGGATAAGTGTTTGAATAGCCTTCTGCAACGAATGTTTTATACTATTTTCTCTATTTCGGTCGATATTTATATTATTTATTAAATTTAAAATGTCCATTATTTTCCAGCAGGGAAATTTTTATTAGAATTTTTGTGTTGGCAACGGTGATACATATTTGACTAGACATATTTGACACATTTACCTAGTTTTCCGCTGTCATTGGGTGGCAATTAGAAATCAGGATGTAAAACTTCGAGAATAAAAGTTACCAAAAATCGTTAAAGAATAGATTTCATTCTAACACTAAAATGCGTGCGTGAAAGAGTAATTTTTAAACCGAAATAGAGAAACTAATTTCTGGATTATTTTCTTGCGTAATCTGATACGAAGACACATTCGTCAATGCATAACGTCTTTCCTGTTGTCTCGCGCCAATCCGAAAATACTCTGTACTTCAATTAGCGTAGAAAACGTTGCATCTTTGACTGTTATAGCTAATACTCTTCCTTCGTTTTTTACTACTAAAAGCTAGGTACCTACCTGTGTTTGTTTGTCTGCATCATCACTGTACATCTTGAGTTGGCCTCGTCATTATCTACAGAAGTATGTTTTTATATTTTTAATTATTCAATGTGTTACTTAATACATATGTACATATATTATGTCGCTATTTGACTTTCTTAAATACATAGTTTGCGCAATGACGTCAAGTTTCCATTGTCTTTAGATGGTATTTCCATGATTTCGTAATAATTAACTTATTTCATATATACTTTTTAATAAAACTTTTATTTTTTTGTCAGAAAAATGTAAATAGTTTAATTCATTATTTGCAAAACATTGTGTTTAATATATAAATAACTCTTTTTATTTAAAAAATTATCTTTAGTTGTAAATACTTGTATTATTTTTTGTTGACAATGTACACAATTGTAAAATTTTGTTTTTACTAACTGGTAAACACTTCTTTACCTACGTGAGTACAGTCGCGTTTCTAAAACTAGCAAAATAATTCAGTTTTTAAAAATTGAAAACCAAAACATAGTAGCATCAACAAAATGTATTTAAATATACTGTAACAAACTTTGGTAATTTATGTTTGTTTACTGTTAATTGCTGTGGGTGATAAAATATATAATGATTAGATTAATTTATTTTTGCTGACACACAGTGGGACACCAAAAGTAGACTATTTATCTATAACAAAATATTTCAACAATTTTGTAAATGATACAAAAACGTTTTATATTAATTTTTGCAATAATTTCCTTAGTAGCACACAAATTTGAAACCATATGGTTCTGATCTGTTTCCGATATTTGAATATTGGCCATTTAAAACTTATCTTGTTACAATATTGGCAGCTTATTATTATCCAATAAAGTAAAACTATGTAAAATAGATGTTGAATTTATATAAGATAACTAATATTGAATTACCACGTAAAATTAATTTAGATATAATATTAACAACCTATCATTTTTAAAGTAAAGTAACATAGAACCTAGATTAAATTTATTGAGGTAAAGTAATATGGGTTGGGTATGTAAAACCAATCTTAATAAAGTATTTGCAAGCTAATATTGTCATATACTGTTAAAAAAACTTAAATGCTATGCTATATACTATACACAGTTATTAATGACTATTAGTCGATCGAATCTTTAAACAATATTCTTAATGTGCTTAATTTGGCTTATTTTGAATATTTAGTGCTTAAAAAATGACACCAATTATAGTTAGGAACATAGTTGATCATATTACGTCAAGATTAAATAATTGGATAAATGCAACGTTTAGAAACAACAAATCTAAAACAATTAAAGATATTGTAAAATATTAAATAATATTCTGTAAACATTCTGGTTAAATTTTTTTTATTACAACCTATTGTTTGAATCGATGTAGAAGGATCTGTCTCAAACATAAAGAATATACTACATATAAAATAGTCAACAAAATTTTACAATAAAGCGTTTAAAACGTTTTATAATTAGTACTTGCAATCAAATAAAAGTAATTGTTTACAGAGTTGTATTTTGTTGATTAAATACTTAAAACATTTGATTTTTTGCGCTTTATTTTTGTTTTTTTTGGTTTACACAAAATGTGATTTCAAGCCTTTTAGAGTTGCATAGACACTATGTTTTTTTTAATAATTGCAATTACTACATAAATTTATGTGAATAGAAAACCCGCTAAATAGTGTCTGTACTAAAATGATTACCTTAGTAGCACAAAATATATGTATGATATTTTAATGATCTTGGTTCAATATTTAAAGTCGGCTAAATATTGCTTAGTGTAATAGATATATTCTTGATATTGTTAAAGTGTATAATACTAATATTTGAAAAATATATACGTACAACATCATTGATATATTTTAAAACTTTACAAATTTTTTTAAGGTTTACATGACATTAGGCAAATATTTTAATTCTAGATACTTAATGAAAGATGTAGAAAATGTATTTTAGATATTGTAAAACTAGATAAAAACAATGTTATAAAAATATGTACCAACAATATCGTTCGCATATTCTAAAGTCATAACTGTTTTTTCAAAGTTTGACTGACATAACTATATGTATATTATAATTATGTATAGACCTAATATATATGTTTAATCAGTATCTAACAGTTTTATGTTTATTTTTAAACGTACTTTTAAATTTGCGTATTTCTAGATTAAACGTTTCCCTTAAACTTTTTTTTAATGTTTGCTAAAAACCCTAACACGATGTTCTCACGATTTAAAAATGTAATAAAAAAGTAACCCAAAATTATAGTATGCGTATAAACGCAATTTAATTTTTGAAAAATTACACAAGGAGAATATGAAATCGAGACATCTGCGTTGAATTGAATTGAAAAATCAATTGCGTTATAACTAAAAATATAGTAATTCTACAATAATAAACTACATTTGCTGCAAAGAAATTTTAGACAAAGTATTGTTATTCTGCTGTAAATTTACTATTAGCAGTCTATTAGGTATTTATGATTTTAGAGCCTTTTCCAAATATTTTTGTGGCATTCTAAACAAATTTACAGAAAGTGTCTTTTAGAAAATTTCGTAGAATTCTTTGCAACATTGAACATATTAACAAGTTTATTACTTACCTGATTTTGGGTACTGAGGTCAGAAACAGTTATATGGACCTTGAAGACGAATAAGAAAAATTTTCTTTACTAATATGCATTTGGATTTTGTGTTTGCAGTTTGCAAACTTTAAATTTTTATATCGAGTTATAGTGCAACGTAATTGTGTAACTTGGTAAGTGCTTATTAATTTTTTTATTTTGTATTTTTGCATCATGTTTTGTTAAACATAGAAAAACAAAAAACCATTTTGTGAATAATTTATTTTAACGCAGCGAGTACACCCTAAATTCGATGTTTGGATGTTTAACGTGTACAAAAAATAATTCAAAGAAATTTCAACGGTTTATAAGAAACAAATTAAAAAAATATTTTTTTTTAGTAAACTTTGGTCAATAATCAATAAACTACACATTTTAAAAAATATATAAGTAAATATATGCAAAAAACAGTTTTTATAATTTATTTGAACATTGTTCTTATTTTTTGAATAGCAATCCTAATAAAATGCTTTTGTGCATTTTTAAAACTAATCCTGTTTGAAGTTTTTTCTAATTTTATTAATTCATACTAGTCGGTAAAAAACAAACATTACAATAACATATAATAAATGTTCTATTGAAGTGAATTATTAATTAATTGAAATAATAATTCAGTTGAAATTTCTGTAAATTATATTTAAATAAAAAATATGTCATCATGAAGCTTCTTTATTGAAAAATTCGAACTGAAACCATTTGCAGGTATATTTCATACCAATTAAAATAAATTAAAATAATATTATTATTATTAATGCATTTTATAATTATTATTATAAAATATTTTTTAATATAACTTGGTAGAGTTAATTTTAATTAAATGTTTTTTTTTCAGATGCCATCAGAAAACAACATCCGATGTTACATATGTACGTAAATCCGTTGCGTTATATTTGGCATACTTTAGAACATTTATGTAGTAGCTATGTAATATGTAATGATAGCAATAAGTAATTGTAAGATACAATTGTTTTTGTGTGTTTATATTTTAAAGATTTTTAAAATGTATACAAATTTTATATTTATATTTTATTCATCATTTATAATTTTATTTTGCTAGTGTCATTTTTATAAGTAAACGTGTTTTTACAGAATATCTGCAGTGTTTCAATACGGTTTAATAAAAACTGTACAATGCGTAGCAAAAAAACAGATTAAATATTATTTGCAAACATACACATACGTAGTAGGTATATATTTTACAAATATTTTAAAAATAATAGTAAGATACATCTAGAACAGATTAAAAAGTAATATTTCTCATATATTGGAAACAAATTGAGATTTACATCAAATGTCTGCCATATATTAAAAACATATATTCAGAAGATATTTATAACTAATATTTAGGAAACATTTATTTTATATAAATTATTGATACAACATTACAATAAAATGCCAATATAAGAAAGTGTGACTTTTAAATATTTACCAGATGTTATTTGTTAATATATTACGTATATTTTGTGCTACTAAGGTACGTGCATTTGGTACGTATACCGCGCAGTAAACATTTGTAGGGCAAATCTAAACTTATTTCTTCATAACACGTATATTTGTCTTATCCTGAGCCACGTATTTTACATTTTTTAAAACTATACCTGACAAGTAATTAAAGTTAATTAATAACTTTCTTGCTTTAACTCTAGTTATAAAGTTTTTATAAGTTAAGAAAAAAATCTATGAAAAATAGCTAGCTTGCTTTCCCTTTTACTTTCTGATTAAACTAAGTAATATAGTAATCAGTGACACGAGAAGTCATAATGCACGACTTGAGAAAAAATACTCATTATCTAAAAATATATAATAAGATTATAAACGAAAATATTTAAAATCCTATTTATCTACCTATAGGTACTGTTTATACATTGTTCAAGGTTGACAAATTTCGTTCGTAGTTTTATTTATCCTTTGTAAATAGTAGTATTCTTACATTTTCTTACCTTCCATCTAATAAGTTGTTATACCACATTTTCTGACCACTAAGTTAGTGTTTGCTGCAAGTGCCTATTTAGATTTAAATCTCATTTTTGATTGTATAATTTGCCATGTTTGCAGTTTTTAATTTGGATTTACTAGGATTTTGATAAAAATCTTTTTTAGTTTGAAATAGTTAAGGATTAGTAATTTAATTCCATAAATAACAATACATAGCATACTAAATTTAATAACTAAATTATTACAAAAATTTTAAATCTTGCTGTTACTCATGAGCAAATCATCAGTTCCAAGCTATTATATGCAAGAAATTGCTGATGGAAGATTTAGAAGAACTAGAGAAAAAAATAAAACTTAAGAAAGTTGTAATTACCGATTTTAGAAAGAAACTCTGTTCTTTTTGTTGTAGTAATACACAAAAACTTTTATCTACAAGCGACGGTTTCATACTCGAGTTCTAAAAGAAAGATTAAATTTTTGTTTTGTAGTAAATTTAAACTTTACGAGGTTATTTTGGGTAAATTCTGAATATGTTTTAAAATTAATATCGTTAGTTTTTGTTAAAGTTGTAGTTGAACGCCGATTTGAGTAAGTGCCAGACACAAATATTTAAAAACCTTATCACTAACTTACCAATAAAAAAAATATTTATAACTTTTTAGTTGGTTTAATGGATTTTTGTTTCTGTATAATAGTTAATGATTATTGACTATGTGGAGAAGAGACGGAGGACCTTAACCACATGAGGGATAAATGCAGAGAGATAAGAGAAGAGGTTATAAAAGTAGACAACATCTTAGAAGAAAACGGAAAAAGAGCGGAGTAGATGGAAGAAGTAAGGAAAAGGTTGCGAGGAGAGAAAGGATAAAAAAAGATAATGTAAAAATGTAAATAGAATGTAATGTAGTAATTGTAAATAAGGGAAAGACGAATCCATTTGTAAGCAATTAAACAATTCAAATAAAGGTAAACTATATAATAATTAATGATTCATTTTTAATCTAATTAGCTAATATTTTGTTTCTTATTTTGATCTAATTCATTGCTGAAAATAAAGGTTTCAGTACATGTAAAAAAATGCTAATATTTTTTGTAGGCAATAAAGCATATATATGTTACCAAATTATTATATTATATTTATTACCAACAATTAATCTATTTAATACATAATAAAGATTGGTTTTGAATCTAGAACAATTGTTGGCGATTAATGTAGAACAAATAGGTACAGGTCGCGCATAAAAATAGAATTAGGTTCTCAATGTAAAACTAATACAAGTCACCAATGTAAAATAGATGTCGGTTACCAATGTAGAACTAATATAAGTGGTCAATGTACACTGCCTCAAAAAAGTTTTGAACCTGCAGGATAGGCAACCAAACTTACGTTTTAACAGAACGGCAAGTCAAATTTGGCATCATTGGCATTGTAAACATTACTTGTAATGATATTACAAAGTTACTAATCATTCTTCATAAGCACCGCCTTAAGCGTCGGAAAAGCATGTTTCTTACCTGCAAATATGTATCTAAATTGTACCCTAAAGTTTAAAATTTTATAGGTACGCTAATGTAGTTTTTAAGTTAATGGATGACATTATGTATAATTCAGATTGCACAATTATTCGCTTACATCACAGGAACTTGTTTATAATAAAATTATAAAAGTTTTAGTTCATATAGCAATTAGGTATCAAGTTTTTCACGTCCTAATTTGGTATTAATTTCTTGCAAAAGAAAATACTTGTAGCTTTCTTACTTTTTTAATTATGCGTTTAACCTCAGGCAAGTTAGTAGTAGATCATTCTAAGCAGTGTTTTTTCATGAATCGGTATTCGGTTTAAAATGTGTGCTAAATTATTGTCAATTAATTGCAAAAGAAAAAAGCTGGTAGCTTTATTATTGTTCTACACACATTTTACTGTTAACTTGTCTCAAGTTAGCAGATAAGCGCATAACTATAAAAGTAAGAAAGTTACAATTTTTTTCTTTTGCAACAAATTAATAACGAATTCCTAATTATATTTTATTTGATTCTGCTAACTTTGTACTGTTAACTTAAAAGACGTAACTTTTTCACTTAAATTAATATTACTTTAACGGTTTCCTTCAGTAAACGTCAATCTTTTTGAACAGTTTTAATTAACTATTATTAATTTTATTAGAAATTTGTGTTCTATTATTGGTTTTAACGCGAAGAACATGGTACGGAAAATGATCGTCCTTTGCAGACCGCTCATAGAAGTGGAAGGCCATCTTTCTTATCCAGAGTTGAAAAAGAAGAAAAATTATCCAAGATGCTTGTTTGACTCCATTCTCAATTAGCGCCAACATTCGCAAAAAACTACAGCTACAATGCAGTTTGCAAACAATAAGGATAACTTTGAAAGATGAAGAAACGACAAACTGAACAATAACATAAAAATACGAAATAGAAACCGAGTGGGAAAGATTTCGAGGATCTAATGTATATGCCAATTTAATCAATTTGGTGCCAAACCGTCTACGAAAAAGTATAATCAATAATGGATATTACACACATTATTAGCATGCAAAATACAAATATTTAAATACAATATTAAATAGTTTTTTAATTATGTTTTTTATTAGGATTTTTTGTGTCTAGTTTTGTTCTTGTAAGTAGAGTTTATATATAATTTTGAATAAAATCTAAGGTATTATTCCTATCAAAATCTAGTAGGTACTATATAGTAATGTAAAACATGAAAAAATGCAAACTACAAAATTGCAAATTGCAACTTTATATAATTTTGAAATAGGTATTACTTAAATTAAATGTTACGAGGAGAGAGTGAAAAATGCGTTTTCCACTTTTCTAAATTTGTGATTTTTTGATTTACAGCATTTTCAAATTTTATTTGGAATTTTTCTAGCGTTCTGTATAAGAAATTAGACTTGACTTTATAAAGAGAGATTTATGTATCTTTTAATTTTTATGCGAATAATTTAAAGAGAGTAATTTATAGTGCAATTGTTCGACCACTAATTACGTTTTAATGGAGGTAACATTTTCTTTGCAAATCGAAATGTTGACTTTAATTTAATCCGGATATATTAAGACTTTTAGATTAATTAGTACAGTAGTTTTACATTTGAACATACAGTTTATACATTATTCGAGCTATAGATGGAACTTATTTTATTATAAATAACAATTTAATTTTTTTAATTACTTAAGCAGAGAACATAAATAAATAGCAAACTCGTTGAAGAAGAATTTAAAACTTAAGGGTACAATATAGATACATATTTGCAGGTAAGAAACACGTTCTTTGAACTCTTGAGACGGTGCTTATAAAGAATGGTTAGTAACCTCGTAATATCGCTGCAAATAATGTTTATAATGCCAATGTTGTCAAATTTAACTAACCGTTCTGTTATAACGTAAGTTTGGTTGCCTACCTTGCAGGTCGTGCTTAAAAGTGGCCAAAAACTTTGTTGAGGCAGTGTACAATAGTTGTTAATTTTTAATTAAAAATAAATGTTGGTTTACAATGTGTAACTAAGATAGGTCACCAACGTAGAACAAATATTGGCTCCTAATGTAGGACACAGATTGTTGCCAATATGTCTACTATATATAAAAGTGTTACATTTTAATATTGCACTAATATTTATAGCTTATCTTAATTCAAATTGATTATGCCACTAGGATTTGGACAGAAAAGTACTAATATAATTAATTTAAAATAATTTTCAAAATTTGATATTAGTTACTATCGCCGTCTGACAGTTTCTTCAAAAACAGCTTCTGACATGGCAGTTACTAAGATTGTTGTTTTGTTTAGAAAAGCTATGAAACAAAACTTTTTGTAAAAATTTTTTTAATTTTTTTAATTTTTTTAAATGTTTTTGGAACGTCATACTGTAGTAAAAATACCACGTATGATATATGAGAAACTATAAATTAGTACGGAAGGTAGAAAAGTTGTCAATAGATTTAATGACAGCAAAAGTCAATAATCTATTGACAAGTAACGCTGTCAAAATCACAATTGTAAAATAGGTTAGGAACGATGTTGGTATAATTGTGAAAAACAACATCAGAACTAGCGAACAGTTGTTTCGTTCTTTTAAAATTCGTTAGCGCTAGGATACATCGATGTGTTTCCACAACCATACCCACAAACCACCCAATCATACCAAGAGACAACCGTACTGTTTTATGTCGTGTAGACATTACCAACATGTTTGAAAAGTTTTTGGAACGCCAACCCGTGGTAAAAACACCACGTATGATATATAGAAAACTATAATTAGTACGGAAGAAACAAAAACTGTCATTAGATTTAATGACAGCAAAAGTTAATGGTCTATTGACAAGTAACGCTGTCAAAATCCCAACTATAAAATAGGTTAGGAAACACATTGGTGTATCTTAGCGCTGACAAGTTCCAAAAGAACGAAACAGCTGTCCTGTGTTTTGATGTTGTTTTTCACAATTATACCGACATTGATCCTAACCTATTTTACAGTTGGGATTTTGACAGCATTACTAGTCAATATATCATTGAATTTTGCTGTCATTAAATCCAATGACAATTTTTCTACCTTCCCTACTAAGTTATAGTTTCTATTTTTTTTTAATTTAGGAAGCTACTTTTTAACAGATGTAATATGTTGACATAAGCAACAAATTTATGAGGTTTTGATTTATCGTTTCTCTTAAAGTTTTTCTGAAAATTTAGTAACCAAAGTTACTAACGTTTTGTCCACTTTTGTAAGGGCTTTTTCCGAGCGTAACAAAATCTAAAAGTTAATAAAGTAAACGATATCTAACAAAGCCAAAAATGAGCAAAAACTTTGATTGGCACCCTGTTCTTTGTTTTGCACTAACCTGAATGTATGTATAAGAGCCTTAAAGAATAAACAAAACTAATAATAACATTGTTCGACGTGCATATTGGAATAGTGGAGTGAAAAAATTACGATGATTTTAAGTATTAAGGAAGCTCACCTCTTAAAAGATGTAATGGTTCTCCGGATACACAAAATATTTTGTATAAAAATAAAACCCAGTTTACTAGTCACATGTTATTTTGTAGTCTTCAAAAATATTTATTTTAAATTAAAATTAACGCCGCTAGTAATTGTCATTTCGCTTTAGGAATGGGAATAAACGCGATACAGCAACTAACGGCCATTTTGCTCGCTCTTTACCGCTGCAAACGTTCTTGTATCTAGTGCTATTTTACGACATGTAAATAGTTTTCTTTTTGTTGAATTTTCCTTGGGAGTAATTTTTATTTTAGGTCGACCGGATTTGGCAATTGGGTTCCAAATAGTAAAGCAATTCTCAAAGATGGCGTCATACTGTCTTTGTACCCGGCTGTTTTTGGGATATGTAACCTGTGCTAGAGTTCACCTCGTTTTATGTAATCAAAAGGGAAGAAAAAAAATGTGTGTGTCAGCTCCGACGCACGACTGGAGTTTACTCCTTAAGTTCGATAGTCTAACCAGACGCAAAAAGGGTTTATTTAACTTAAAAAAGATTGATACTGTATGAACGTAAAAAATAACTTTTCGAAAGAAAATTTTATGAAAACATTATTATAATGAATAAATATTGTCGATTTTTCTGATAATATTATCGAATTATTGACTAGAATTGTTAATATTTAAAAATTATTTATAAAATAAATCATAATAACCTGGTAGAATTTATAGACATCGAATTTTTGGTTAGGTTAGAAATTTTCTATTTTATGTGGACGCGCTCGATAATTCATATTGGGTTAATTATTATCTAATTTTATGTGTTGTTCTCAAATATATATTTATATGAACTACATCGATAATTATTAATATATTTAATAAATACAAATTGCACATGCTCATACATATAATACATGAATTATAACGCAGCCACGTGTTTGTTATATGTTCCGGCAATATCATCTACACCTCTTTCTGCCATAGTTATTTGAAAATACTTTCAGTTCACTTTAGCGGAACACAATGATAAAGATTAAAACTTCACAATAACAATATTAATTGTTGATATTTATAATAAAAACAGCAATATAAGTAAAATTAGAAAGTTGCGCGACATAGGATGCGCACCAAAAACGTAACGAGGTCATTCATCGATAGATTTTACTTCTCAGATTTTTCTCATACCGGGCTCCTTATATATGCAAATCGATTCTTAAGGAGTAAACTCCAAAAAAACTCATACTTGTATCAGTATTGTATCACTTAGTATAGCGTATACGTTCTCGCATTTATATTTGTTACTTTACTTTAGCCTTTAACATATTTCATGTAATTATAATGTTAGGTTATACAGGCTTAAACTTACTTTTAGTCGCAAACTTTATATCATCTGTAACCTTATGTAATGTCGTTGAGTATGTTGACGTGACATCCGTCAAGTTTCTTTGATTAGTTGAACGCAGTCATAGCCAAAAGCAAAATAACAACCTTTGTTCAACTTTATATTCCACTCATTTTTTTTTAAACCAGATAAAAGAATGTATTGGAAGTCATTACTGTTGACGAAGAATTAACCGTTGAGTAAGTTTTGTGCTCATATTTTACTTTTTTTTGCGATTCGTTATTATCATTGTCAATTGTTGATTTATTTGGCGACTGCATAGTAGACAAGGTAGTTTGATCTAGTAATATTTATAGTTAAATCAAAATCATTTACTTATAACATTTGTTAGCAATTGAGTATAATTAATTTTATGTTGCGTTGTCTAAACGAAAAGGCTCACATTGATATTATAGCTGTGATATTACTACATCAGTCGACAAATCTATAATTGTCATAAGTCTACTTCTTTCTCTATTGATTAAATCGACTATATTATCTTGTATGAAATAAATATATTGTTGTTAGAAGTAGTCTTTTGCCAATTTGTTCTTTTTACTGATCGACAGATTTAAACAAATTTTGTGTATAATTAGCACACTGAGACTTGCGATCTGCTTGCCGATACAACTGAATTAGTCGCTTGTCTTTAAGTTGCAAGAAAATTCTTGTAATACATATACTGTTCTAAATCATTTAAAAATAAGAATTTATTGATTTTTTAGTTTTTGCGTAAAAACAATTTGATCGTCTGGTATTGTCAGTGTTTATTATTTGTCTAATTTAAATTTCTTGGATAGCATCGCGATTGACCACGAGTGATTGTCGATGGCATTCGCTAAAAAGCTTAGACTATTTTATGCAAAATAATCAAAGTATCCCGTCTTTTGTTTAGTTGAGTGTACAATACAATTGAAACGACATAAAAGCGTTTCATAAACTTATCACCATAACGTAAATTGTCTGGCTTTTCTGGTGACTAACACACTAAGTATATACAATTTTGTTATAATTTTTTATTTGTTAAGTGAAATACAAGTTTTATTTTTCATTGTAAATTGTTTTAATTAGAAGTAATTATTTATATCTTTGATTTTAATGTTTACAAAATAAACTCACTTATCCAGTAGGACAAAATGTTGAAACTTGACCGCTCATTACAGCCGTTAAGAACGGAAACATGTTAAGTGCGCCTCCTGTGCAAATGTTTGGTATTGGCAAATTACACAGGTTTGTACAAATGAATGTTTGAATTTCCGTTGTGATGCAAGCTAATAAATTAGCATTATTAATAAATAATGCTATTAAACTTTGTATAATTAGTAAAGGATTTGCACTTTGTATTATAGCAGTAATACATTGTGGTAGGTTGCTAAAAGGTACTCCAGTGCAACCTACTAAACTAGCAAGTTGACATAAATCACCAACTAGTATACTGTTTAAATTGTTAACAAAACATTTTGTTATAAAAGACAGTAACGTATCAGGAGTCAAAAGATCTCTGGCTTTCAAATCAACCCCTAAAATACATTTAAAATCAATTAGATTAAAAGTTATTGTTTAACATTTACCTGTGCAGAAAGGTGACAAACAAAACAAAGTTAATAGTAAAATTGCAATCTTCATTTTGCCAGCTCGAATAACTATTCCAGTTGTAGTTAGTACTTTATATACTCACATTTTTGTAGTCTTTTTCTAAATAAGTTATTTTAATTATTAATTATTTATTTAAAACTAAATTCAATATTTGAATCGTCAATAAATTGTTTTTTTGAATAAAAAATAAAATATATCTTACTAACAACTTTTATAAAATACGTTTTATAATTTTTGCGCAAAATTTTATTTTGTTTTTAACTATAAATGTAGTTAAAAACTTAGTTATATTAAAAAAACTTAAAAAAAATATTTCAAATTGTTTAATTTACTATATTTGTTTAATAATAAATTTAGTATTTTTAAAATTGTTGAATTATTTGTTATTGATTTATAGTTACTGTTACAACAAAATACATTATAAAATGTTTGTTAAACAATTCTTATTTTTAAAAGCAAAAATATTTGCAAAAATTTTTATTGACGATGAAAATGTTTGTTTTATTGTAGCAGCACAAGTTACATTATTTTATTTAAAAAAAAATAGTAAAACCTATAGCATTAAGGTCTGTGTTGTCTTATATATAATTTTTAGTTGTTGTTTGCTACAATAGTTTTAATGACTAGTTAGTTATGCAAAAAAAATTATAAATTTTAAATCAGTTTTTTTTAATTGTCGTCTTATAAAAAAGTGTCTAGTTCCACTTTGTGCAAAAATCGTATTAATAATACCATGACAATAGATTTGGTAGGTTATTTGCTGAGAACATTGCTCATCTCCAAAAAAAAACATTTTTAGGTTAGTGTTTAAACTTGTTACTATAGAACACACGGTTATGCTAATTTTAATTGCTATAACTTTTTTTACAGTTGCACAAAGAATTTGTTTTTAGATTAGAAAAAATGTCAAAAGGATGAAAAATGATAATATTAGTAACTGCTGCTGAAGACTCAACTCAAATGATATAATATTTAATGACCTGGTCTTAGAACAGGTTTTAAGAACTTATACAAGGTGTCTCAACCTTACATTCTTAGATGATATCTCCGTATCGGTAAAATTGAGAGAAGAAATGTTTGTGGAAAAAATTGTGCGTATTCAAATAGGGCATAATTTAAAAATAGTTTCAATCATACAAAGTGAGTCACAAAGTCGCAATGATATAAAATTATATTTTTTTAAATGGATGTTCAATTTTGAAGAACCAATTTTTTTTTTAAATTACCAATCTAGTCTATAAATTTTATTATTGATTTGGATAGCTCACACGTGTATCTTTTATTTTTATAAACCATGTCCTATACTTAAATTTTACAGTTTTTGAGTTATTACGTGTTTGTGTCGTAATTTTACGAATAATGACAATTTGTCGCTTATAACAACTGACTGAAATATAAATTTCGTTTTATTTTACTTTAGTAGACTATTCAAAAATAATTCTTTCATTTTTATTTAATTTCTTTTAACAATTGTGTAATAATGTTTAAATTAGTTTAAGACATGTAAAAAAAAAACTAGTAAAATTCCTTCTTTTATAAGAAAATATGGCACCGTCTAGTTATCCATGGTGATTGAGTTTTTGTTTAAACAAAACACATTCACTGGTTTATTTAGTGACAGTTTTAAAGATAGTTATTATTGTCGTTATTACTCATAAATTTTGTTTTTTTTAAGTTGCAGTTTATAGTTTTTTGTGTTTTGTTTAGTTCTGTTTTGTTTTATTAAAATCATGAACTTTTCAAAGGAAAAAAGAAATCAAATGATATATCCTATTTGAGAAACCAAGAGAAAATGTTTTCTAACTTCAAAGATACATCATCTAAAATTCCTTTTAAAGTGATGGTGACAAGAAACATCTTAGTAAGTGAGTTGATAACGACTTCTCAAGTTTCGTCTGATGTTTTGTTTGGCATCCACGGCTGTTTAGATCTCATTTTTTTGGGTTAAAATCGTCATACCTCAAAAACAGTTAAAAGTAGACCTTATGATGTATTTAACTTTTTGAAACGTTTAAATAGTACAACTCAAAAATGTTTAAAAAAGTCATTCTATTAAAAAAATTCACAGTTATCGCAAATCTTGCAATTATCGGAAAGTGTTGAAAATAAACGCAATATTACCTACGTAATATAATGAACCAAGTTTATTACAATTTTAAAAATAAGAATGCATACATAAATAATAAAAAAATAAAAAAACACAAATAACTAGTATTCTAGGTACATATTAAACGAGAATATGGTCGTATGATAATTCATCAATTGTTTTTATTTAATATTTGTCCACGAAATGCCTGAGAATTGTTTCCCATAACATTTTCATCGCTGGAAAATGATGAATCAGCAACCCCAATGACTTATAGAGAATTTTTTATCATAACAAGTTATAAGTAAGACCGTTCATTATTAAGAATTGCTGCGCGTTGATAAAACATAGCTTCCAGTGACATATCTAAAGAGAAACCCGATCGCGTTATTTTAAATTCATGCACTTGAACAAAGATCATGACATGTAAATAGGCCGGCGGCACAATTTTTTTTTATTTTTGTAGTTTAATTTGTTTGCCCTTTATCTCTCCAAGAAGAACAAAAATTGTGCTCGGCATTGAGTATTAAAAACTCTAAATCCAAACAGTCCCGGCTGTTAGTGCAAAATGATTGCAAACTAAAGGGTACATTTTTTATAGAAATTGTTTCTAGAGAAGCATAAAAATAGTTATTTGGGCTGTGTTGGTAACGCTTAGCTTTTCTTTTCCAAGTGATGTACGGTAAGAAACACAAAGCAAGCAACAAAATTTCAAAACATCAAATTTTATTTGACAAAATATTTTTAAGTCATCTTCGCAAAGCTTTTAGTGACCACCGCGGCTTTTTTTGCGGCGGCTAAGAGTAGCTTTGTCAATGAAGTAAATTTGGACACAACCGCAAATTCCAGATTTCTTTTATCTGAGCGTTTTATCGTTTCGTTACACGACCCTTCGAATCAAGCTCTCTATAAGTGTTTTCAACACTAAAAATATAAGTTTATGTCATTGCGATTTTGTGACTTACTTTGTATGATTTAAACTATTTTTCATAAAAATTTCAAAAGTGAAATTGCCACAACAACAAAAGTTAACATTGTTGCACCGGGAATCTATTTAATGCAAAATTTGAACTAGAATTTAGAGTCAAATTATAAAAGGAATATCACGACTCAAAATGTCGATACTGTTAATATATTTTAATTTTACATTGTGTTTTTTATGTATATTCTTTGATTTTAATGTTGTTTCTATTACCTTGGATTGCAACCTCAACATTTTTTTGATTGAATACATCTGATTTAAGTTAACATTTTTTTAATTCACTGTGTATTTTATGATCCTGCGCAACGCAATTACGCTATGAACAAGCAATTGTAATTACCTTTGGATTGCATTTCAGTGCAAGCCAGCATGAGTACATGTTAAATTTAAACTGTAGTTTACCTATCTTCTTTTTTCTTGTGTTGACAATGTAATTTTGTTACTCGTTTTAATTCTGAATATATAAATGTTATAGTCGTAAAATTAAAAAAAAAAACACATCATTTTTAGAGATTATTTGTCTTTTGTCATTTTGGCATTGTGTAAATTATGTTTTAGTTGTTTTGTACAATAATTTTTCTGGTACTTTGTTTTTGGATATGTACGTACGATTTTGCTTGTTCGATTTATGCAGTGCGTTTTACGATTTATAAAAATTTTTGTTGTTTACGATTAAGATTTTTACGCCAAATGTTGGTTTATGTACGAATGTATATGTTTTCTAAAGCGTTACGGTACTTTGTTAACTTAGTTTGGTAAGTTTCGATTTAGAAAAATTTACTACGCTACGTTTATGTTCTAAGATGATTGAAGTTGTAGATATTTACAAATAAAAGATCAACACAACTACTACAAAAAGAATATTTAACACCAGTGGTCATTAATCAGTCTCGGCAGCTGCACAATTGTCAGAGAGGCAGCAGATAATAGTAAATGATATATGCGGCCATAAACAAAATTTATTTATCAAAATTATACACTAAAAAAATAAACAAAAATTGCGAGCCTCAAGGCAAGTTACTGCTTGCCCACCCATGTGAGCAGAAGATTAACAAGAAAAAGAATAATTAATACACTAACTGAAATAACAGGTATACTTTCATTTTTTTACATAAACGAAGTAACAAATTATCTGTAAGCGGTATGTAATATTTTACCAAAGTCAACTTAACTGTAGCGAAATTACAATTTCTCGGTTAGAAATTTTATTACAAATTACATCAATAAAACAATCGAGTTACAATTCCTATCACACAAACGTCAATAAAGAAGATTGTCACATTAGTAGTATAAGTTGTATCTAAAGTACTTCACGTTTTGCGTTCTATATTTTGTTTCTTTGTTTGTGTGTTATAAATTGTTGTTGTGGTTGAGGTATATTGATTCTTGTTTATATATTGCTTGGTATATTTTCTACTGTTACGCGGTGTATCAGCTATTGACGGCATAGTTCAAAAGCAAGAGATTTCAGAAAATTCTGGTGTGTTTGAGATTCGTCTGTATTGCTGGTTAAAATATTGTAACTGTTCAGTAGAACAGAAAAATGATGTGTTTACTCTATAAATGTAAGTGTAATTCATTGTAGTATTAATTACTGATAACAACTCTTAATTTTACCTGCCATGTAATAACTAGAATTTTTAATAAAGCAGATCTTTAAAAAAGTTCACACACGCCTTATATACACACTTAAAGTGTTTTGATGTCCCTCCTCATAGAAAAACCCCAAAAGAAATCCAATTAAAAAAGAAAATACTATAGTTACCTATTTTTTTCTTTGGATACGAGTAGTAATGTCATCAAATCGCAGACAACATAACAGCATCAGCAGTTGAAAGCGTTCCAGTGACATACAATTTCTAAAAAACTCAACACCAACACAGTCATTAGCTCACAAATCATCAACAATGGCACACATGTTGGTACACCGAACAGTTTTATCTATCACATTTTGAGGAAAAAAGCTACCAAGCCTCCGATATAGTAATTGCGTGTCTTGCAACACTGCTTACGCTTGGAGTAAAATTTATAATGTTCTGACATTTAGGTCTTACCATTACGTTTGGTTTACGCTTCAATCATTTCGTTGCTTTGTTTTTTTATAAGTAAGAGTTTAATCGGTCTAATAAAAGGATATCAGATTCGTCAGAAGAAACTTCGGATAAACTAAATGTACGCAAATTGTTTCTTGGGTCAGCCGATTGTTATCACTGTCAGTTGAATAAGGGCTTTCTTTAACTATATCATCTTCTTGATCAAACTTAAGAGACTCAGACCAAATTTCTCTGCCTACAATTAACTCGTCATCTGATAAGGTTTCTTCGTAGAGTTTCTGGAGCCGTTCTATCTACCTATTTATTAACCAACTGTAAATAATTGACGGTAAAAAAAACCGGCGCGCGACCCATCTCGGATTAAGTGACTTTCTTTCGTTAAGCTACAAATACAATTTGTTTATTGTTTTATATCAGTTTAAATTTTGTATTGTCTGAAAGCTTCGCCTCTAAGATCTAAAATTAATGATCATATTTTAAGACATAAGAATTTTATTTGTTGTGATAATATTACCGTTAGCATAATTTTACATTGTCCGACGTTTTTTTTTTGTTTTTTTGAAATTTGTGTTTAAGTACACATCATGTAGAGTCATTAATATATTCTCTCAGTTGGTTTACAAATTGAAAGATAGGAAAAGTTAAATTCTTGAAAATTTGTATGTTAAAACATTTGAAAAAAATATTGTGATTTTTTCTACTGTAAATAAGTTCTATTGTATTATTAACCTTTCAGTGGGCACGCGCGGACTATTAGTCCGTACATCGAAACTTATATTTATTTTAAACTCATACGCATTGATTTAGGGTTACACTCGTGAGAGAGACTCCAGACCTACAAGTATAAACGAAATTGGGGCCTTGATTAGATTTTTATACCTTGCTGGAAACTACCAAGCAAATTACCTTAATCTAAAAAGTTTGTAAAAAAAATTGTGGCAAACTAACACCGATCCGAAATTTGTTTTGATTTGTTTGTGTGCAATTATCAACATGAGTACAGTCTCTCGCAATTTGTGACTATTGACGAAAACTTAGAAGTCTTCGCGGGTAAATGTTCATTTCGTCAGTACATTCCGAGCAAACCGAGCAAGTATGAAATAACAATGTTTGCAATAACTGATGCTATAATGTATTACACAGCTGGTTTAGACTTTACGTTGGAAGTCAGCCAGAAGCTCCATATTTTATTACCAATACACTAATTCATGTTGTTAAAAAGATGGTTCAACCTTTAAAAAATTCTGGTAGAAACGTAACAATAAATAATTTGTTGAAAAATTATTGGGGTGTTGCTGTTGTTGCCTAAACTTGTATGGACCAAGCACAATAAGGTACACTATAAAAGCAAAATGGGGGTGCATATAAGAAAGGGGATAGAGGAATCCCAGCCAGAGTTGGCAATCAATCGGTTACAGAGGTTTATCAGAATGGCGGCAAATAAGGGGTGGGTTAAGCAGAAGATGAGTGAGTGGAGTTGAAGGTTAAAAATAAGGGTTTTTAAAGATTTTCAAGCAAATAGGGACGGACGGGGCTAGTCTGTACTATAGAAGAGAAAAGAAAGAATATCAAGTCTTGTGTAGAGAATAAAAATTTTATATGGAAGTTGTAGTGAAGCTAGGCGAAGTAAAATATTTCAAAAGTTTTTGGTCATTGTTAAGAGTATTCAAATTAAATAAAGCCAAATGGAGGAATAATATTGCTATGGAAACGTAAGTAGAACATTTCTCTACTCATTTGTATCCTCCGGTAACGGCGACCCCTGTGAGTTTTGTAGAACCATTAATACTAAATGAGCAGATGGATAAGCAATTTGACTTAAGTGAACTGCATGGTGTTTTGACGGAATTCAAGTCTAATAAAGCCCTAGGATTTGATAGAATACCGGCGGAGTTTTACAAAAATTTGCTTGATCAGATTATAGTTATGTTGTTAGTAGTGTTAAATAAAATATTTAGTTTTGCAGATATACCGAATTTATTTAAAAAAAACTATTGTTTTCCTATTATTAAAAACAGAATAATGTGAAAAAGTTAAGAATTATAGGAGAATAAGCTTTTTAAATGCGGTGGTAAAGCTATTTTCATTGCTTATTAAGGGTAGAATAAAAAATGTATGTTAGACAAAAAGATGTTAGTTGAATCTTAAGGGCGATGCAGAATTGATTACCCAACGGTAGACAACATATTCAATCTGACTGCGATAATAAAAATTTTGCTTGCAAGGAGTTTTAAAAATGTGTACTGTTGTGTTTTTGATCTGAGCGCCGCATTTGACACGGTGAGGTGCTCTGTTTTATAATTTGTGGTGTATGGATCTCTTGACTAAATTAATTAATGTGTTAAAGAGATTGTATAATGGAAACAAATCAGCGGTCTGGAGATTGCATGCGATGTCGGACCGGTTTTCTCTATTCACAAATAATTTGCATAAATTTATTGAAAGTGGCATTACTATTAGTGATTTACAGATTAGTGGGTTGTGGTACGCGGATGACTGGACGATTATGGCATGTAATGCGTGAGTTCTGCAGATGATAGACAGAGTAGGGGATTATTGTTAGTTCTAGAATTTAAAAATTATTAAAAATAAATCTAAGGTAATGATGTTTCAAAGAAAAGGGGGTAGGATAGGGTGCAATTAGTATTTGGATAGAGAGCCATTGGAAATGGTTAACCAATATACTTATTTGGGTATGGTATTAACACCACGTCTGTCTTTAACTAAACACTTTCAGTGGAGGCAGGTAGTCAGGCAGTCAAATAGTCACGAGGGATGATCTACCTTTATCTGCAAAATTAAGGTTTTATGAGGAAGTTATAAGAGCCATGATCACATATGGAACTGCAGAAATATGATGGCGCTGAGGCGGTAAAGAGATTCCTTGTTAAAAAAATCTTAATGCTCCCAAGATATTCTCTAAATTATAAGTTTAGCTCTAGAGACCGGGGTAAAGCTTATTTACGATGCGATTGCATGCAAAATATCTAAATAAAGTTTTGAAGTACAAAACTTTAGGATTTGCAAGAGAAACTTGGGGTTATCGGTACATCTTAGTAAGGGAATTTAACAATTGGTTTTAGATTTGATATGTTTGTTATATATTTATAAAATGCATGGTTTTAATTATTTTTGAACCTTATTATTTATAGTAATTTAATTTATTTGTTGATTAATTTAATTAGTTATTAATCAATTTATTTGCTTATTTATGGTATATTGTATTTTAGTATTGATCTCTTTAAGATTCGCATTTGCACATGAGCTCTGCTAAAGAAAAGAAAAAAGAACTTTTGGATAAAATTGAATAAAAAATTATGGACTGATTACGATCGATTGACCACGAGTGATTGTCGATGGCATTCGCTAAAAAGCTTAGACTATTTTATTCAAACTAATCAAAGTATCCCGTCTTTTGTTTAGTTGAGTGTACAATACAATTGAAACGACATAAAGGGTTTCATAAAGTTATCATTGTAACGTAAATTGTCTGGCTCTCCTGGTGACTAACACACTAAGTATATACAATTTTGTTATATTTTTTTATTTATTAAGTGTAATACAAGTTTTATTTTTTATTGTAAATTATTTTAATGAGATGTAATTATATATATATATATATATATATATCTTTGATTTTAATGATTACTAAATAAACTCATTTATCCAGTAGGACAAAACGTTGAAACTTGACCGCTCATTACAGCCGTTAAGAACGGAAACATGTTAAGTGCGCCTCCTGTGCAAATATTTGGTATTGGCAAATTACACAGGTTTGCACAAATGAATGTTTGAATTTCCGTTGTGATGCAAGCTAATATGTTAGCATTATTAATAAATAATGCTATTAAACTTTGTATAATTAGTAAAGGATTTGCAGTTTGTATTATAGCAGTAATACATTGTGGTAGGCTGCTAAAAGGTACTCCAATGCAACCTACTAAACCAGCAAGTTGACATAAGTCACCAACTAGTATACTGTTTAAATTGTTAACAAAACATTTTGTTATAAAAGACAGTAACGTATTAGGAGTCAACAGATCTCTGGCTTTCAAATCAACCCCTAAAATACATTTAAAATCAATTAGATTAAAAGTTATTGTTTAACATTTACCTGTGCAGAAAGGTGAAAAAGAAAACAAAGTTAATAGTACAATTGCAATCTTCATTTTGCCAGCTCGAATAACTGTTCTAGTTGTAGTTAGTACTTTATATACACACGTTTGTAGTCTATCTAAATAATTTATTTTAGTTATTAATTATTTATTTAAAACTAAATTAAATATTTAAATCGTCAATAAATTATTTTTTTAAATAAAAAATAAAATATATCTAACAACTTTTATAAAATACGTTTTATAATGTTTGCGCAAAATTTTGTTTTGTTTTTAACTATATGTTGTAATGTAGTTAAAAACTTAGTTATATTAAAAAAACTTTTAAAAGAATATTTCAAATTGTTTAATTCATTATATTTGTTTAATAATAAATTTAGTATTTTTAAAATTGTTGAATTATTTGTTATTGATTTATAGTTACTGTTACAACAAAATACATTATAAAATGTTTGTTAAACAATTCTTATTTTTAAAAGCAAAAATATTTGCAAAAAAGTTTATTGACGATGAAAATGTTTGTTTTATTGTCGCAGCACAAGTTACATTATTTTATTTAAAAAAAAATAGTAAAACCTATAGCATTAAGGTCTTTGTTGTCTTATATATAATTTTTAGTTGTTGTTTGCTACAATAGTTTTAATGACTAGTTAGTTATGCAAAAAAAATTATAAATTTTAAATCAGTTTTTTTTAATTGTCGTCTTATAAAAAAGTGTCTAGCTCCACTTTGTGCAAAAATCGTATTAATAATACCATGACAATAGATTTGGTAGGTTATTTGCTGAGAACATTGCTTATCTCCAAAAAACCATTTTTTGGTTAGTGTTTAAACTTGTTACTATAAAACACACGGTTATGCTAATTTTAATTGCTATAACTTTTTTTACAGTTGCACAAAGAATTTGTTTTTAGATTAGAAAAAATGTCAAAAGGATGAAAAATGATAATACCAATAACTGCTGCTGAAGACTCAACTCAAATGATATAATATTTAATGACCTGGTCTTAGAACAGGTTTTAAGAACTTATACAAGGTGTCTCAACCTTACATTCTTAGATGATATCTCCGTATCGGTAAAATTGAGAGAAGAAATGTTTGTGGAAAAAATTGGGCATAATTTAAAAATAGTTTCAATCATACAAAGTGAGTCACAAAGTCGCAATGACATAAAATTATATTTTTTTAAATAGAATGACTTTTAACAACAAAAAATCATAAGATCTAAACAGCCATGGATGTCAAACGAAAATTCAGACAAGCATCGTATGTGGTGCAAACAATTTCGATATAGAGAAGCTTCAAATTCCATAAAATTAGTTTCCTAAAAATTTAACGTTTATACAAAGTGTTCAGTTTTGAAAAACCAATTTTTTTTTAGAAAATTTCCAATCTAGTCTATAATTTTATTATTGATTTGGATAGCTTACACGTGTATCTTTTATTTTTATAAAACATGTCTTATACCTAGATCTTACAGATTTTGAGTTATTACGTGTTTATTTCGAAATTTTACGAACTATGGCAATTTGTCGCTTATAACAACTGACTGAAATATAAATTTCGTTTTATCTCAACTCTAGTAGACTATTCAAAAATAATTCTTTTATCTTTATTTAATTGCTTTTAACAATAGTGTAATAATAATGTTTAAATTAGTTTAAGCCATATACAAAAAGACTAGAAAAATTCTTTCTTTTATAAGAAAATATAGCACCGTCTAGTTATCCATGGTGATTGAGTTGTTTAAACAAAACACATTCACTGGTTCATTTAGTGACAGTTTTAAATATTTTTATTATTAAGGTTATTAATCATAAATTTTGTTTTTTTAAGTTGCAGTATATAGTTTTTGTGTTCTGTTTAGTTCTGTTTTGTTTTAATAAAATCATGAACTTTTTAAAGGAAAAAAGAATTCAAATGATATATCCTATTAAAGAAAACAAGAGAAATTGTTTTCTAACTTCTAAGATATATCATCAAAAATTTCCTCTTTTACGTGCTCCTCGAGTGTTGAAACTAAAAGAACAGTTTGAAAGTAATGGTGACATGCGTTACAAAAAGAAACATCTTTGTAAGTGGGTTGAAAATGACGTCTAATGTTTTGACTAATGTTTCGTTTGGTATCCATAGCTGTTAAGATACTTTTTTTTGGATTATAATCGTCAACCCTTACAAACTGATAGATATAGATAGATAAAGAGATAGAACTTATGTTGTATTTAACTTTTTGAAACGTTTAAATACTAAAATTCATGATTGTTTAAAAAAAACATTCCATTGAAGAATACATAAGTTTATGTCATTGCAGCTTTGTGACTCACCTTGTATGATTCAAACTATTTTGAATTTATGCATCATTTGAATACGCACAATTTATTCCACAGGCACTTTCTTCTCAAATTTTCCGTTATGGAAATATCGTCCAAGCACGCAACGTTGAGACACCCTGTATAACAGCATAGCTAATAAAAATCTTAAGAGTGAAGTTGCCAGAACAAAAAAAATTAACATTGTTGCAAGGAAAATCCGTTTATTTCTAAATTTGAACTAGAATTTGAAGTCCAATTATGAAAAGAATATCACGACTTAAAATGATAGTGTTAATAATATATTTTATTGTTCTTAATTGTCATCAATTTTAATTTTTCGCTATTGTAAACCGGCTTTGACGGTTTTGGCGCTTTTGTCAACATAAACGTCAAATTATTTTTGAGAGATTTTTCTATGCATTGTGTAAACTTTAAAATTTATGTTTTAGTTTTTTTTTACGTATCTACTTTTTCTTTCTACGTGAATGGATATGTACGTACAATTTTGCTTGTTCTATCGATGCAATGCGTTTTACGATTACAATTTATTTAATCAAAAATGCAGCTGTTTAACTCTTGTTAGCCAAATATTGTAGAAATTAGATAACAGCCATAAAATTCATATTTTCTTATATTTATTTAAAATCACAGTAGTAACATTTTACGATCGTTTCGCCAATTATTATAATGGCTTCTTCAGATGTTAATTATACGACTTCCTTGTTTCATTCATTATTAAGTGTAACATTATTTCTACAATACAAATTAATAAATTAATAGATATGTGAAAAGATAACATTTTCTTAAACTTACCCTATGATAGAAAAATTTTTAATTAAATATTATTTAATATTTATATAAAGTTTAACTTTATGAAAGATTTTATATTCACAACAATATTAATAAAATGCCATCAATTACTATAACGTGTAAATGGATCGAAGTTTAACCCACAAATCGCAAATTTGATATCAATAGATTATTTTGTACATGTGAGAAATTAGTATTTTAACTTTGAGATTTATGTATTCATTTAATATTGTTTATTATTAATATTTTAATTAGGAGGTTTTACTTTGAATATACGTATATATATATTTTTTTTAATTTTTATTTATTTTTTTTTTAATAAATTAGTTTTATTTTGATTTATTAATGACGAAATTATAAATTGAATTTAGATTTTCAATATCTGTTTTATAATTAACGGTTGTACTATTCATTTTAATTTTAATCATTTCATAAAGTAACCTTTTTTTTATATTATTTTCTATACGTAATATTGTTGGTGCTATAAAATTGAAACTATGTTTTTTCTCTACCGTATGGTCCGACAATGCAGTATTCGGAAGATGTGGTGAAGCTTT
Source organism: Aquatica leii (assembly GCA_035610365.1). Lineage (NCBI taxonomy): Eukaryota > Metazoa > Arthropoda > Insecta > Coleoptera > Lampyridae > Aquatica > Aquatica leii. Next base: position 63,936,750 of record CM069437.1, read on the forward strand.
TTTGGTTTTTATAAAATGTTTATGCTGATTAATTCTTTTATTTAAATTTTATTTTGTTTGTGCTATATAAATTCGATTGCAGTTCGTACGATCCAACTAGTATACTACATTAGATATTAAAATTTTGTCTGTTTTATCTTTTAAGTTATTAAATAATTTTTTTTCCAAAGTTAAATGATTTTTAAAAGAAGTTGTAAAATTATATTTAAGTAGTTTTTTTTTCTTTTTTTAATTGATGAGATAGGTAAGGTATAAACGGCAATGACACGTATTTTTTTCTTTACTGTTTAGATCATAATTGGCTAAACTTAGATTTACATTTGTTTCTTGTTCTTTTTTCTTTTTTAATATATTAATTTTTTTTGTGATGTTAGTGTTAATAAATTTTAAGGGAAAATTATTTTGGCATAAAATTTTTTAAATTGTTTTTGTATTTTAAAAATGAAATTTAGGTGATAATAAACTAATTGCTCTATCTGTTAAATTATTAATAATACTTTTTTTTATAATGAATTGCAGTGAATGAATTAAAATTTATATCTGTTGGTTTTTATATTTTTCCTGAACCAGTTTCAATTTTATTATCTAAGTTTCTAATTATTGTCAAATCTAAAAAATTGATTAATTTATTTTTATTTTTTTTTCAACTGTAAATTTTAGTCTAAAATCAATGTTGTTAAAATCATTATCAATTAAGTTTATATTATTTTCTTCAGTAGTTATTATGATATCATCCACATATCTTTTATAGAATATTATGTTATTAAATTTTTTCAAATACTCTGTTTCTAAACCTTGTAACACTAAGTTTGCAATTGTACTAGAAAGTGGTTGTCCCATTGCAATTCTAAATTTCTGGTTGTATATGTTTTTTGTTATAAGTAAAAAAAGTTGAAGTAGGCACAAATTCTACTGCATTAATAAATTCAATTAATGGTAATGTTGTAAATTTTATAATTTTGTTCCAATAATTTTTAATTGTATTTATTGCCAAGTCAACTGGTACATTAGTGTAAAGTGACACAACATCTAAAGAAAAAAGAACATGATTGTTTGGTAAATTTACTGTATCAATAAATTCTTTAAAAGTCCAAGAATCTTTTACACTATAATTATTAGTTAATGTAATATTTTACAAAATGTTAGATAAATATTTTGACAGTTTATAAATAGGATTCATATATGACGCTATAATAGGCCTAAGTGGTTGATTTACTTTATGTAATTTGGGTAATCCATATATTTTAGGTAATAATCCATTGTTTGATATAAGATTATTGTATGTAACTTGATGTATATAATTTAGGTTAAGCCATTTTTTTTAAATTTGATTATTAAAATTTTGCATTTTAGTGTTTGGGTTTTTATTTATTAAAATATATGTTTCCTTAATTTAATAATGTTAAAATTTTTGAATTGTAATTTTTTTCATACATAATTACAGTTTTTTGCGTTTTATCTGCTTTAGTTATTATATCATTATTGTTTTTTAGAAATGTTTTGGTTAGTTTTAGTTTTTGTAAAAAAATATTATTGTCAATTTGTTCATATGATTTTAAGATTTTATTTTTATTTCTATGTTTAAAATTGGTTAGAATATTGCTAATAGACAATCTAAGTGATAATTGACCTTCAGTATCTAACGATTCCATTGAATTTTCTATGTTTACAATGGTATCTTCGTAAGGCATCTTTTGATTAAAGTCAGAACAATTATAATTAGGTCCTAAGTTAAAATTTCTTGAACTTCATATGGTAAAATTTTGTCGGTTAAATTTTTGATCCAATCAGTATTTAATATATTTTTATTATATAAGTTTTTATTATTTGATTTTGAAATTAGATAATTATTACTTTATTGGTTTTTTAAATTATTTATTTTTTTTAAATGTATTTTTTTAATTTTATCTTTTAATTTTAAATTTTGTAACTTTTTTTTAAATTATATATAATTAATTGAATGAGTAGTGTTTTTTCTAGATGTTTCTTACGTAATAATAATTTTTGTTTTAAGTAGTTTAAATGAACATAAGAATCTTTAATAAGTAAGTTTAAAATATCTAAACTGAGTTTAATTAGTATATTTTTCAAATTTGTATTTTTCTTATAATTCTAAAAAGTTATACTATTATAATTTTTATATAAAAGCTTTGAGGTTTTTTATTTATTAAGTGCAATACAAGTTTTATTTTTTATTGTAAATTATTTTAATTAGATGTAATTATTTATATCTTTGATTTTAATGTTTACAAAATAAACTCACTTATCCAGTAGGACAAAATGTTGAAACTTGACCGCTCATTACAGCCGTTAAGAACGGAAACATGTTAAGTGCGCCTCCTGTGCAAATGTTTGGTATTGGCAAATTACACAGGTTTGTACAAATGAATGTTTGAATTTCCGTTGTGATGCAAGCTAATATATTAGCATTATTAATAAATAATGCTATTAAACTTTGTATAATTAGTAAAGGATTTGCAGTTTGTATTATAGCAGTAATACATTGTGGTAGGCTGCTAAAAGGTACTCCAATGCAACCTACTAAACTAGCAAGTTGACATAAGTCACCAACTAGTATACTGTTTAAATTGTTAACAAAACACTTTGTTATAAAAGACAGTAACGTATCAGGAGTCAAAAGAGCTCTGGCTTTCAAATCAACCCCTAAAATACATTTAAAATCAATTAGATTAAAAGTTATTGTTTAACATTTACCTGTGCAGAAAGGTGACAAACAAAAAAAAGTTAATAGTAAATTTGCAATCTTCATTTTGCCAGCTCGAATAACTATTCCAGTTGTAGTTAGTACTTTATATATTCACATTTTTGTAGTCTTTATCTAAATAAGTTATTTTAATTATTAATTTTTTATTTAAAACTAAATTAAATATTTGAATCGTCAATAAATTGTTTTTTGAATAAAAAATAAAATATTATATCTAACTAACAACTTTTATAAAAAACGTTTTATAATATTTGCGCAAAATTTTATTTTGTTTTTAACTATATGTTGTAATATAGTTAAAAACTTAGTTATATTAAAAAAGCTTAAAAAAATATATTTGAAATTGTTTAATTCATTTTATTTTTTTAATAATAAATTTAGTATTTTTAAAATTGTTGAATTGTTTGTTATTGATTTATAGTTACTGTTACAACAAAATACATTATAAAATGTTTGTTAAACAATTCTTATTTTTAAAAGCAAAAATATTTGCAAAAATTTTTATTGACGATGAAAATGTTTGTTTTATTGTCGCAGCACAATAAACAAGTTACATTATTTTATTTTAAAAAAATAGTAAAACCTATAGCATTAAGGTCTGTGTTGTCTTATATATAATTTTTAGTTGTTGTTTGCTACAATAGTTTTAATGACTAGGTAGTTATGCATAAAAAAATTATAAATTTTAAATCAGTTTTTTTTTATATTTTCGTCTTATAAAAAAGTGTCTAGCTCCACTTTGTGCAAAAATCGTATTAATAATACTATGACAATAGATTTGGTAGGTTATTTGCTGAGAACATTGCGCATCTCCAAAAAAAACCATTTTTAGGTTAGTGTTTAAACTTGTTACTGTAAAACATACGGTTATGCTAAATTTAATTGCTATAACTTTTTTTACAGTTGTACAAAGAATTTGTTTTTAGATTAGAAAAAATGTCAAAAGGATGAAAATGATATTAATACCAATAACTGCTGCTGAAGACTCAATTCAAATGATATAATATTTGATGACCTGGTCTTGGAACAGGTTTTAAGAACCTATATAGGGTGTCCCAACCTTACATTCTTGGATGATATCTACATATCGGTAAAATTGAGAGAAAAAATGTTTGTGAAAAAAATTGTGCGTATTCAACTGGAGCATAATTTAAAAATAGTTTCAATTATAAAAAGTGAGTCACAAAGTCGCAATGACATAAAATTATATTTTTTTAAATAGAATGACTTTTAACAAAAAAAAAATGATGAGATCTAAACAGCCATGGATGCCAAACAAAACATCAAACAAGCATCGTATGTGGTGCAAACAATTTCGATATAGAGAAGCTTTAAATTCCATAAAATTAATTTCATAAAAATTTAACGTTTATACAGTGTTCAGTTTTGAAAAACCAATTTTTTTTTGGAAATTTTTAATCTACTCTATAAATTTTATTATTGATTTGGATAGCTTACACGTGTATCTTTTATTTTTATAAAACATGTCTTATACCTAGATCTTACAGATTTTGAGTTATTACGTGTTTATGTCGAAATTTTACGAACTATTGCAATTTGTCGCTTATAACAACTGACTGAAATATAATTTTCGTTTTATCTCAACTCTAGTAGACTATTCAAAAATAATTCTTTTATCTTTATTTAATTCCTTTTAACAATAGTGTAATAATAATGTTTAAATTAGTTTAAGCCATATACAAAAAAACTAGAAAAATTACTTCTTTTATAAGAAAATATGGCACCGTCTAGTTATCCATTGATTGAGTTGTTTAAACAGAACACATTCAATGGTTCATTTAGTGACAGTTTTAAATATTCTTATTATTGTCGTTATTACTCATAAATTTTGTTTTTTAAGTTGCAGTATATAGTTTTTTGTGTTCTGTTTAGTTCTGTTTTGTTTTAATAAAATCATGAACTTTTTAAAGGAAAAAAAGATTCAAATGATATATGCTATTAGAAAAACCAAGGGAAACTGTTTTCTAACTTCAAGGATCCCAATTCTCCCGTTTACGTGCGCCTCAAGTAAAATGTTTTTTTGAAACTAAAAGAACAGTTTGAAAGTGATGGTGACATGCGTTACAAAAAGAAACATCTTTGTAAGTAGGTTGAAAATGACTGATGTTTCGTTTGGTATCCGTGGCTGTTTAGATATCATTTTTTTGGGTTGAAATCGTCATATCTTAAAAACTGCTTTATTAAAGAAAAAACAACAAAATTGTAATAATTATACTGACATCGATAATTTAAGTAAAATTTATAGTAATTGAATTTAAATTTGTATTATTATATATATTTTTTTTGTTTTAAGTAGGCATGTTTCAGAATAATTTTTGGATGTTTAAAATATTGTAAATTTAAACTTTTTTATATTTAAAAAATGTTATTTAGGTAAAGAATTTATAAGTTTTATGATATTTTATATATATATATATATAGCACGTTTCCTTTATTGAGCACCTGATAACAGCATAGCTAATAAAAATTAGTCAAAACTGCCACGGCAAAAAATTAAAAAAAATCCGTTTATTTCTAAATTTGAACTAGAATTAATAAATTATTTATAAATATATATTATTAATAGTTAATAATAAAATAACATATTTTCCTTTTGTTTCTATAGCATTGTGTAAACTTTAAAATTTATGCTTTAGTTTTTTTTCTACGTACCTACTTTTTCTTTCTACGTGAATGGATATGTACGTACGATTTTGCTTGTTCTATTGATGCAATGCGTTTTACGATTACAATTTATTTAATCAGAAATGTAGCTGTTTAACTCTTGTTAGCCAAATATTGTAGGAATTAGATAACAGCCATAAAATTCATATTTTTTTATATTTATTTAAAATCACAGTAGTAACATTTTACGATCGTTTCGCCAATTATTATAATGGCTTCTTTAGATGTTAATTATACAACTTCCTTCTTTCATTTATTATTCAGTGTAACATTATTTCTAGAATACAAACTAATTAATGAATAGATATGTGAAAAGATAAAATTTTCTTGAACTTACCCTATGATAGAAAATTTTTTAATTAAATATTATTGAATAATTATATAAACTTTAGCTTTATGAAAGACTTTATATCTACAACAATATTAATAAAATGCCATCAATTACTATAACGTGTAAATGAATCGAAGTTTAACCCACAAATCGCAAATTTGATATCAATAGATTATTTTGTACATGTGAGAATTTAGTATTCATGAAATATTTTAACTTTAAGATTTATGTCTTCACTTAAAATCGTTTATTATTAATATTTCAATTAGGAGGTTTTACTTTGAATATATATGTATCTTTTTTTTTTTAATTTTAATTTTTTTTTTTAATAAATTAGTTTTATTTTGATTTATTAATGACGAAATTATAAATTGAATTAAGATTTTCAATATCAGTTTTATAATTAAAAGTTGTACTATTCTTTTTAATTTCAATCACTTCATGAAGTAACTTTTTTTTATATTATTTTCTATACGTTGTTGGTGATATAAAATTGAAACTATGTTTTTTTCTCAACAGTATGGTCCGACAATGCAGTATTCAGTAGATGTGGTAAAACTTTTTTGGTTTTTACAGAATTTTTATGCTGATTAATTCTTTTATTTAAATTTTGTTTTGTTTGTGCTATATATTTTCCATTACAATTCGTATAATCTAACTGGTATACTACATTAGATATTGAAAATTTGTCTGTTTTATCTTTTAAATTATTAAATAATTTTTATAAGTTATAAGGTAAATGATTTTTAAAAAAAGTTGTAAAATTATATTTAAGTAGTTCTTTATTTAGTTGATAAGATAAGTAAGGTATAAACGGCATTAACACGTATTTTTTCCCTACTGTTTAGATCATAATTGGCCAAACTTAGATTTACATTTGTTTCTTGTTCTTTTTTTTTTTTAATATACTAATTCTTTTTGTGATGTTAGTGTTAGTAAATTTTGAGGGAACATTATTTTGGCATAAAATTTTTTTAATTGTTTTTATATTTTCAAAATGAAATTTAGGTGATGATAAACTAATTGCTCTATCTGTTAAATTATTAATAATACTTTTTTATATTGAATTGCAATGAATGAAAAAATTTATATATCTGTTAGTTTTTATATTTTTCCTGAACCAGTTAGTATCAATTTTATTATCTAAGTTTCTAATTAATCTCAAATCTAAACAATTGATTGATTTATTTTTATTTTCTTGTTCAACTGTAAATTTTAGTCTGAAATAAAAGTTGTTAAAATCGTTATAAATTAAGTTTATATTATTTTCTTCAGTAGCTATTATGATATCATCCACATATCTTTTATAGAATGTTATGTAACTAATTTTTTTTTAAATACTCTGTTTCTAAACCTTGTAACACTAAGTTTGCAATTGTACTAAAAAGTGGTTGTCCCATTGCAATTCCAAATTTCTGTTTGTATATGTTTTTGGTTATAAGTAAAAAAAGTTGAATTAAGCACAAATTCTACTGCATTAATAAATGTAATTAATGGTAATGTTGTAATTTTTTTAATTTCGTTCCAATAATTTTTAATTGTGATTATTGCCAAGTCAACTGGTACATTAGTATAAAGTGACACAACATCTAAAGAAAAAAGAACATGATTGTTTGGTAAGTTTACTGTATCTATAAATTCTTTAAAAGTCCAAGAATCTTTTACACTATAATTATTAGTTAATGTAATATTTTACAAAATGTTAGATAAATATTTTGACAGTTTATAAATAGGATTCATATATGACGCTATAATAGGCCTAAGTGGTTGATTTACTTTATGTAATTTGGGTAATCCATATATTTTAGGTAATAATCCATTGTTTGATATAAGATTATTGTATGTAACTTGATGTATATAATTTAGGTTAAGTCATTTTTTTAAAATTTGATTATTAAAATTTTGCATTTTAGTGTTTGGGTTTTTATTTATTAAAATATATGTTTCCTTAATTTAATAATGTTAAAATTTTTGAATTGTAATCTTTTTCATACATAATTACAGTTTTTTGCGTTTTATCTGCTTTAGTTATTATATCATTATTGTTTTTTAGAAATGTTTTGGTTAGTTTTAGTTAAAATATTATTGTCAATTTGTTCATATAATTTTAAGATTTTATTTTTATTTCTATGTTTAAAATTGATTAGAATATTGCTAATGGACAATCTAAGTGATAATTGACCTTCAGTACTAATGATTCAATTGAATTTTCTATGTTTACAATGATATCTTCGTAAGGCATCTTTTGATTAGGGTCAAAACAATTATAATTAGGTCCTAAAGTTAAAATTTCTTGAACTTCATATGGTAAAATTTTGTCGGTTAAATTTTTGATCCAATCAGTATTTAATATATTTTTATTATATAAGTTTTTATTTGATTTGGATTTAGAAAATTATTACTTTTTTGTTTTTTAAATTATTTATTTTTTTTAAATGTATTTTTTTAATTTTATCTTTTAATTTTAAATTTTGCAACTTTTTTTTAAATTATATATAATTAATTGAATGGGTAGTGTTTTTTCTAGATGTCTTTTGTAATAATAATTTTTGTTTTAAGTAGTTTAAATGAACATAAGAATCTTTAATAAGTAAGTTTAAAATATCTAAATTGAGTTTAATTAGTATATTTTTAAAATTTGTATTTTTCTTATAATTCTAAAAAGTTATACTATTATAATTTTTATATAAAAACTTTGAAGTTTTTTATTTATTAAGTACAATACAAGTTTTGTTTTTCATTGTAAATTATATTAATTAGATGTAATTATCTATATCTTTGATTTTAATGTTTACAAAATAAACTCACTTATCCAGTAGGACAAAATGTTGAAACTTGACCGCTCATTACAGCCGTTAAGAACGGAAACATGTTAAGTGCGCCTCCTGTGCAAATGTTTGGTATTGGCAAATTACACAGGTTTGTACAAATGAATGTTTGAATTTCCGTTGTGATGCAAGCTAATATATTAGCATTATTAATAAATAATGCCGTTAAACTTTGTATAATTAGTAAAGGATTTGCAGTTTGTATTATAGCAGTAATACATTGTGGTAGGCTGCTAAAAGGTACTCCAATGCAACCTACTAAACTAGCAAGTTGACATAAGTCACCAACTAGTATACTGTTTAAATTGTTAACAAAACATTTTGTTATAAAAGGCAGTAACGTATCAGGAGTCAAAAGAGCTCTGGCTTTCAAATCAACCCCTAAAATACATTTAAAATCAATTAGATTAAAAGTTATTGTTTAACATTTACCTGTGCAGAAAGGTGAAAAACAAAACAAAGTTAATAGTAAAATTGCAATCTTCATTTTGCCAGCTCGAATAACTATTCCAGTTGTAGTTAGTAGTTTATATACTCACATTTTTGTAGTCTTTATCTAAATAAGTTATCTTAATTATTAATTATTTATTTAAAACTAAATTAAATATTTGAATCGTCAATAAATTGTTTTTTTTAATAAAAAATAAAATATTATATCTAACTAACAACTTTTATAAAAAACGTTTTATAGTATTTGCGCAAAACTTTATTTTGTTTTTAACTATATGTTGTAATATAGTTAAAAACTTAGTTATATTAAAAAAGCTTAAAAAAATATATTTCAAATTGTTTAATTCATTATATTTGTTTAATAATAAATTTAGTATTTTTAAAATTGTTGAATTATTTGTTATTGATTTATAGTTACTGTTACAACAAAATACATTATAAAATGTTTGTTAAACAATTCTTATTTTTAAAAGCAAAAATATTTGCAAAAATTTTTATTGACGATGAAAATGTTTGTTTTATTGTCGCAGCACAATAAACAAGTTACATTATTTTATTTTAAAAAAATAGTAAAACCTATAGCATTAAGGTCTGTGTTGTCTTATATATAATTTTTAGTTGTTGTTTGCTACAATAGTTTTAATGACTAGTTAGTTATGCAAAAAAAATTATAAATTTTAAATCAGTTTTTTTTAATTGTCGTCTTATAAAAAAGTGTCTAGTTCCACTTTGTGCAAAAATCGTATTAATAATACCATGACAATAGATTTGGTAGGTTATTTGCCAAGAACATTGCTCATCTCCAAAAAAAAACATTTTTAGGTTAGTGTTTAAACTTGTTACTATAAAACAGACGGTTATGCTAAATTTAATTGCTATAACTTTTTATACAGTTGTACAAAGAATTTGTTTTTAGATTAGAAAAAATGTAAAAAGGATGAAAAATGATAATACCAATAACTGCTGCTAAAGACTCAACTCAAATGGTATAATATTTGATGACCTGGTCTTGGAACAGGTTTTAAGAGCTTATACAGGGTGTTCCAACCTTACACCCTTGGATGATATGTCCATATCGGTAAAATTAAGAGAAAATATGTTTGTGGAAAAAATTGTGCGTATTCAAATGGGGCATAATTTAAAAATAGGTTCAATCATACAAAGTGAGTCACAAAGTCGCAATGACATAAAATTGTTATTTTTTAAATGGATGTTCAGTTTTGAAAAACCAAATTTTTTTTTTAAATTTCCAATCTAGTCTATAAATTTTATTATTGATTTGGATAGCTTACACGTGTATCTTTTATTTTTATAAACCATGTCCTATACTTAAATTTTACAGTTTTTGAGTTATTACGTGTTTATGTCGTAATTTTACGAACTATGACAATTTGTCGCTTATAACAACTAACTGAAATATAAATTTCGTTTTATCTCATTTTAGTAGACTATTCAAAAATAATTCTTTCATTTTTATTTAATTCCTTTTAACAATTGTGTAATAATGTTTAAATTAGTTTAAGCCATGTAAAAAAAAAAACTAGTAAAATTCCTTCTTTTATAAGAAAGTATGGTACCGCCTAGTTATCCATGGTAATTAAGTTTTTGTTTAAACAAAACACATTCATTGGTTCTTTTAAAAAAATTGTTATTATTGTTGTTATTACTCATAAATTTTGTTTTTTAAGTTGCAGTTTATAGTTTTTTGTGTTCTGTTTAGTTCTGTTCTGTTTTAATAAAATCATGAACGTTTCAAAGGAAAAAAGAAATCAAACGATATATCCTATTAGAGAAACCAAGAGAAATTGTTTTCTAACATCATCTAAAATTTTTTTGAAAGTGATGGTGACAAGAAACATCTTTGTATGTGAGTTGGAAATGACGTCTGAAGTTTCTTCTGATGTTTCTTTTGGCATCCACGGCTGTTTAGATCTCATCATTTTTTTAGGTTAAAATCGTAAAACAGTAAAAAGTAGACCTTATGTTGCATTTAATTTTTTGAAACGTTTAAATAGTACAATTCAAAAATGTTTAAAAAAGTCATTTCATTAAAAAAATTCACAGTTAACGCAAATCTCGCAATTATCGGAAAGTGTTAAAAATAAACGCAGTATTACCAATGAACCAGATTTATTACAATTTTAAAAACAAGAATGCATACATAAATAATAATAAAATAAAAAATCAGAAATAACTTGTATTCTAGGTACATATTAAACGAGAATATCTATAGTCCTACGATAATTCACCAATGGTTTGTATTTAACATTTGTCTATAAAATGCCTGAGAATTGTTTCCCATAACATTTTCATCGCTGGAAAATGATGAATCAGCAACTCTAATGACTTATAGAGAATTTTTTATCATAACAAATTATGAGCAAGGCTGTTCATTATTAAGAATTGCTGCGCGTTAATAAAACATAGCTTCCAGTGACATATCTAAAGAGAAACCCGATCGCGTTATTTTAAATTTATGCACTTGAACAAAGATCATGGCATGTAAATAGGCCGGCGGCACAATTGTTTTCTATTTTTGTAGTTTAATTTGTTTGCCCTTTATCTCTCCAAGAAGAACAAAAATTGTGCTCGTCATTGAGTTAGTATTAAAAACTCTAAATCCAAACAGTCCCGGCAGTTAGTGCGAAATGATTGCAAACTGGAGAGTACATCTTTTATAGAATTTTTTTCTAGAGAAGCACTAAAATAGGTATTTTGGCTGTGTTGGTAACGCTTAGCTTTTCTTTTCCAAGTGATATACGGTAAGAAACACAAAGCAAGCAACAAAATCTCAAAACATCACATTTTATTTGACAAAATATTTTTAAAGGAAAAAGTCACCTTCGCAAAGCTAAAATAATAATATTGCGCTCACAAGCATGTTATGCGAGGAAAGGTCAAAAAATGGAAAGTCACGTCCACTGACTCATTTTTTGCTGGCTTAGATACGTTTGAAAGCATTTGGATAAATGTAAAATTTTCTCTAGACAGTTTAGTGCTAAACTGGAAGTTTCAGAAATTTAACCAGACTTTGATTGAATATGCTTGGATTAAATAAGTCATTCAATGATTAAATAAACAATTTATATCGCGTGATTCTTGACAATTGCTTCACCACACTTAAATAATTGATGCGCGTTTAAAAAAAACAACAACAAAACTGAAAATTATTACTAGACTTTAACCGAGTTTTATGGCGCTTCACAGTTCTACAGCTTCTAAGATTATGACACAATTCGAGCTACGTTGTCACAACCTTGCTGATGTAAAACTTGCAAAGTGCAGATTTCATCTTTGGAAATGTGCGTCCACTGTTTAAAAATAGGTTTTTTTTAACAGTTTGTTGCGTTTGCGATTGTTTGTCATATCTAAAGAAAACTTACTGCAGCCTTAACAGATTTATAACGCTAATAATTTTTACAATTGTTTGACTGTTGATACAGTTTAGACATTCAAAATTTACTCAAATTTTATTTGACCTACTTTCGTCCTATGTTGATAACTTTTTAATGAAATCGTTTATGATTTAAGCTACTAATTACTGATAGTTTTTATTATAAAACTTTATAAATCATGTTTATTAAATATTTTGTTTAAGCTTTTTAAAATTTGAACATGAATTATCGGTTTAGTAAAACATGTGTGTTTTGGTCCAGTAGCTTTTAGTGACCTCCGTGGCTTTTTTTTGGCTAAGAGTAGCTTTGTCAATGAAGTGAATTTGGGCACCACCGCAAATTCCAGATTTCTTTTATCTGAGCGTTTTATCGTTTCATTACACGACCCTTCAAATCAAGCTCTCTATAAGTGTTTTCAACACTAAAAATATAAGTTTATGTCTGTTTATGATTGAAACTATTTTTAATACAAATTTCAAATGTGAAATTGCCACAACAACAAAAGTTAACATTGTTGCACCTAAAATCTATTTAATGCAAAATTTGAAGTAGAACTTAGAGTCAGATTATAAAAGGAATATCACGACTCAAAATGTCGATAATGTTAATATATTTTAATTTTACATTGTTTTTTATCTATATTCTTTGATTTTAATGTTGTTTCTATTACCTTGCATTGCAACCTCAACATTTTATTAATTGAATACATCTGATTTAAGTTAACTTTTTTTTAATTCACTGTGTATTTTATCATCCTGCGCAACGTAATTACGCTATGAACAAGCAATTGTAATTACCTTTGGATTGCATTTTAGTGCAAGCCAGCATTTGTCCTGCATACAATTGCAGACAGCATGAGTACATGTTAAATTGAAACTGTAGTTTACCTATCTTCCTTTTTGTTGTGTTGATAATGTAATTTTGCTACTCGTTTTAATTCTGAATATATAAATGTTATAGTCGTAAAATTAAAAAAAAACACATAATTTTTAAGGATTATTTGTTTTGTTGTTTTGTACAATAATTTTTCTAGTACTTTGTTTTTGGATATGTACGTACGATTTTGCTTGTTCGATTTATGCAGTGCGTTTTACGATTACAATTTACATAAATTTTTGTTGTTTACGATTAAGATTTTGACGCCAAATGTTTATGTACGAATGTATATGTTTTCTAAAACGTTACGGTACTTTGTTAACTTGGTTTGGTAAGTTTCGATTTAGTCTTTCGACTAAATTAATTAATGCGTTTACGAGATTGTATAATGGGAACAAATCAGCGGTGTGGAGATTGCATGAGATGTCGGATTGGTTTCAGTGCACCATGGCAACGACGCAGGGTGTGATGTGTTAAGTTTTGACATGTTTTCTTTATTCACAAATAATTTGCATGAATTTATTGGAAGTGGCATTACTATTGATGATTTAAAGGTTAGTGGGTTGTGGTACGCGGATGTTCTGCAGCGCATGATAGACAAAGTACGGGATTATTATAAACTCTGGAATTTAAAAATTAATAAAAATAAATCCAAGGTATTGTTATTTCAAAGAGAAGGGGGTAGGATAAGGCACAATTAGTATTTGGATGGGGCGCCATTAGAAGTTGTTAACCAATGAGAGCCATGATTACATATGGGAAACAGATTTGAGGATTGCAGAAACAAGATGGGCCTGAGGCGGTAAGAAAATCCTTCATTAGAAAAATGTTAATGCTTCCAAGATATTCTCTGAATTATATGTAAAGCTAGAGACCAGGATAAAAAAGGTAAACTTATTTACGATGCGATTGTATGCAAAATATGTAAATAGGGTGTTGAAGTACAAAATTTTTGGATTTGTTTTCTTGGGGTTATCGGTACACCTTAGTAAGAAAATTTAACAATTGATTTTAGATTTGATATGTTTGTGATATATTTATGGTTTTATTTATTTTTGTATCTTATTATTTATAGTAATTTAATTTATTTGTTGATTAATTTAATTAGTTATTAATCAATTTATTTATTTATTAATTTATTTATTTATGGGAATTTGTATTTTAGTAGTGATTTCTTTAAGATTTGTATTTGCGCATGAGCTCTGCTAAAAAAACAGAAAAAGAGTTTTTGAATTAAATGAAATAAAAAACCATGAACTGATTACCATCGGGACATTGCGTAAACACAAAAGAGAGCTACCTACTGAATTGATCCAAGGAAATCGTCCTAAGAAATGTAATATGTTTGCCTTCAACGATAAGTACGCACTTGTATCTTATTGTACAAAAAAAGTAAAATTGTCTTGTTAGCCTCCAGCATGCACAGTACCGATTCTATAAATATAAAAAGTGGAAATTTATACAGAAAAAAATATTGACTACATACAACCGCACAAAGAGGGGAGTGGATGTAGTAGATCAATTGTGTACAATGGCCATTTTTTACTCTTGTCTAAATGTAATTGAAATCAACTCTCTAAATATTTACCATACCAATAACATCTTTCGAAAAATTTCTTCAACAATTTGTTAGTCAATAGCCATTTGCGCGAGAGGGCATCAGTTCAATGTTTACACATCAGAAAATTTTCCACAAAAAGGCAGGTGCTTTTATTGTGACCGGGAGAAAAATCGCCCCTCTAGATTTTTTTTAATTAGTGTCACAAATTCATGTGTTTTGAACATGCAACGTTCATACACGGCATAACCTAGAATAAGATGCTTCCTTTTACATAAACTATGAGTTTATTTGTTATTAGTACTTTTTTGTTAAACCTTTGTTTGCATAGGTTATACTAATAATTTATTTTGTTTTATAAATTGTACATTTGATATTAAACCATAACTTACAATATGTGAAGTATTATCTGAGTAAATATTTTCCTTAAATAAAATAATTTGCAAGCGCCCTTAGATGTTAGAAATCAAGCGCGCCCGCTAAATAGTTAAGTTAATTTATCAATTGTTTGTGTCTGTCTAGTCGTATGTTTTGGAAATTTTCTAGTTAACTGAAGTTAGAAAGTTCCTTCTTTTTAGATTGTCTATGGTTTCTACAGTTCAGCGCTATTGTTAACCTTCTTCATACTGGGTGGGGTGAATCGTCACCCCAGGTTATCTTATTTTGTATGTTAATTGTATTTAACGCATTATATTTGGGTCTTATTTTTTTACATTGTTCATTGAACGTTAAGTACCATGGTCTAACCAAAGTTTATTTGATAAAATAAAAAACTTCCAAGAAATTTTGAAAATTAGAGACGAAAACGCGACTGGGGTGAGAATTCACCCCACGTAGTAGCGGGCGTTTTAAAATTTTTTTAAAGTGATTTGTGCTACTTTATCTGAAACTCCTTTCCTGCCACTCCGGAAATAGTATATCAGTTTACTTGAATATGCTCATTTGATTCGCCGCTAATTATCCGATTATGTTAATGGAGTCATTAGTCTAACGCGGTAATTAGTATTGTTGTGGAGGACATTGAAACTTCCTATGGCTATTGTAATAATTCAATAAATGAAATAATCCTTTCTATATAAATGTTCATTATATAGGTATTTATTTCTCCAGGAATGTCATGTAATTGCTATTTATAGGTAATCGTACTTTACTAACATTTTGTATACATTTTTCCACGTTAGTGTAAACACTGTGTAAAACGATTCACTATATAGTTTCATCTAGAACGAAAAAGATTGTTGATTTGGCTAAGATTTCTTATCATTCCGGTAAGTAATATTATCTTTGTTAATTTTACACAGCAGGTACTAATTGTTGTGTATGCTTGTAGATGAGGAATTCAAAATGTGTAATCATTCTGATCTACACATGGACGAAGATTCATCATCCAAAACCAAAAATAACATCGAAGAAGAAATTGAAGTCGATGATGAAATGACGATTGAGTCTAATGATAAAGACGAAATAGTTTCCCTTGACGTACAAGATATGTTTTTTGCCAATGATGAAACAGTTTGGCTAAAGGAACCTTTCCCAAGGAAATGACAGCGAACAAAAAACATAATAAAAACTCCTGAAGGTGTTGTGCCCCAAGTACCTATAAATAGCAGCATGTCAAAACTTTTTAAGTTGTTTATATCTCCCGATATCGTCCAAAATATAGTGACTTGCACAAATCACATAACAACGGCGAAGAGAGTTTGGTTTTGAAAGATGTGGAAGAAATTAAACTATACGCGTACATAAGTTTGCTGATATACTCTGGGCTACTAAAGAGGAACCGAGAACCAGCAGTCATGCTCTGGCAAACAGACCCTTGCTTCCAACGTCCAATATACTCTGCCACAATGCCAGAAACGAGGTTTACACAAATTTCAAGTTGGATGCGTTTTGACGATAAAAACACAAAAAAATATAGGAAAAACACATACAAAATGGCACCTATAAGAGACGTAACCGATAACAAATAACTGCAAAAAGTACTACAATTCTGGAACTAATTTGACGGTGGACGAACAGCTAGCTAGTGCCATTTCATGGTATATGTGCATTCCGTGTATACATAAAAAGTAAACCTGCCAAATACGGCATCAAAGTTTGGGTTCTCGCGGATGCAAACACGTCATATTGCAAAAATTTTCAAATCTATCCCCGATAACAAGGAAATGCTCCGAAACGCAACCAAAATAGACAAGTGGTGTTAGATTTGGTTTCGCGTTTGAGCTTGGGTTACGGAATCACTACCGACAATTTTTTTACTTCTCTGGAGCTACCTGAAGAACTACTAGACAGGAATCTTATCTTGTGCGGAACACTGAGAAGAACGAAAACATTTTTACCCGCAGAATTTTTACTTTGTCGAAATCGCCCAGTGCATTCCTTAATTTTTGCTTACCATCCGTCCGTCCCACGTGGTATTGAACGTTTTAAATCACCTGGTACTAGGAAGGTTAAGAATAAAAAGCGTATCAAAAGTTATTTGTTTTTTAAAATTTTATGTTATCCGTTTTGTTTGAATTTTTTTGCGTTTAGTATTATGGAATTTGGTATTCGATATATTGTCATAGTTTTATTTTACGGTATCTGTAAGATTTACATGGTAAATTTTATTTCAAAAGGATTGCACCGTATATTGATGTTTGATAATGTTTGTATGTGTGATTCGAGAGTTTTAATTTCTACGTTGGACTTTAGCCAGAAACTCCATATTTTATGAGCAATGCACTAAGTCAGTTGTTGAAAGAATGGTTCAATCTTTTACAAATTCTGGTAGAAACGTAACGATGAACAATTTGTTAAAGAGTCACTTGCATAGACCAAGCACGATGAGGTACACTATAAAACTAAAATGGGGGTGCATATAGGAAAGGGGTAAGAAGAATCCGAGCCAGAGTTGGCAATCAATCGATTACAGAAGTTTATAAGAATTTGGTATTGGATAATTTGTCATAGTTTTATTTTACGGTATCTGTAAGATTAACATGGTAAATTTTATTTCGAAAGGATTGCCCCGTATATTGATGTTTGATAATGTTTGTATGTGTGATTCGAGAGTTTTAATTTCTACGTTGGACTTCAGCCAGAAACTCCATATTTTATGAGCAATGCACTAAGTCAGTTGTTGAAAGAATGGTTCAATCTTTTACAAATTCTGGTAGAAACGTAATGATGAACAATTTGTTAAAGAATCACTTGCATAGACCAAGCACGATGAGGTACACTATAAAACTAAAATGGGGGTGCATATAGGAAAGGGGTAAGAAGAATCCGAGCCAGAGTTGGCAATCAATCGATTACAGAAGTTCATAAGAATTTGGTATTGGATAATTTGTCATAGTTTTATTTTACGGTATCTGTAAGATTAACATGATAAATTTTATTTCGAAAGGATTGCCCCGTATATTGATGTTTGATAATGTTTGTATGTGTGATTCAAGAGTTTTTTGTTCCGATTGTATCGTATGATTGCGATAACTGTGAAATTAATGCTGTTGATGTATTCGCTTTTATTTTATTTATTAAGTGCAATACAAATTTTATTTTAATTATTTAACTACATAAGTATTAGATATAATTGTTTATGTGTTAGGTGTAATTTGCTAATTTCTATGTTTACAAAATACAAGTAAATTTACTTATCAAACAGGACAAAACGATGAAACTTGACCATTTGCAACAGCCGTTAAGAGCGGATTGATATTAATCACGCCTGCTGTGCAAATGTTTAGTATTGGCAAATTACATAGGTTTGCACAAATGTATGTTTCAATTTCTATTCTGATGCACGTCAATATATTTGGGTAATTAATAAATTTTTCCATTAAATTTTGCATGACCGGTAAAGGATTTGTACTTTGCAATTTGACAGTTATACATTGTGGCAAGATGTTAAAGGGAACTCCGGTACAACCTGCGACGATAGCAAGGTCAGCAACTAGTTTACTGTTTAAATTGTTAACAAGGCATTTTATTATAAAATACAGTAAATTATTAAGAGTCAAAAGATCTCTGGCTTGCAAATTAACCCCTAAAAAACATTTAAATACAATTAAATTAAAAAGTATTGTTTAAAATTTACCTGTGCAAAAAGGTGCAAAACAAAGCAAGGCTAATAGCAAAATTACAATCTTCATATTAGAAAGTTAAATAGCAACTATAGCGGTTGTAGTTAGTACCTCTTATATACACATGTTAACCACATCATAGTCTTTTCTAAGTAAGTTATTTTAAGTATTAATTATTTGTTTATGACTAAACTAAATATTTAAATCGTCTTTAAACTGTTTTTTTAAACAAAAAACAATATTTTATATGTAAGTAACAACTTTTACAAAATACGTTTTATAATGTTTGCATAAAATTAAATAATTGTTTTCTCAGTACGATTTTATTTTATTTATTAATTAGGTATAAGTTTGAATTCAAAAAAAAATAATTAATAATATACTACTAAAAAATACGTACTAACAACTTTATCAAACAAATTAATAAAATGCATTTATTTTTAAATGAATTATTTTATTCACTATTCGTTTAATAATAAATTTAGTGTCTTTAAAATATTTGTTATTGATTTAAAGTTATTGTTACAACAAAATACATTCTAAAATGTTTGTCAAACATTTAAAAGTTGCTAAAACATTTACAAACATTTTATTTGCAAAAAAAACATTTGCTTTATTGTCACAGCACAATATTATCACATTATACGTCTATTTTGAATAATTTCTGAAACTTATACCAACCATAAAAACAATTATTTAAAATGAACTTCTCTTAAAAAAATGGATTATTTTAACGATAAAGTACTATTAAAATATCAAAAATAATAAAATTATGTTCTTTTAGTTTTAAGCAAATGATATTTCTTGCAATTGAATTTTAGGGTTAAGGTATGTGTGTTATATACGTATAATTTTTAGTTATTCTTTGCTACAATAATTTTAATTACAATATTGTGCACAGAAAAAAAATATAACTTAATTGTTTTTATTATCGTCTTAATATAAAAAGTGTTAAATATACTTTGTGCAAAAATCGTACTATTAGTACCATCTGACAACAAATTTGGTAAGTTATTTGCTAAGAACATTGTCTATCTTCTAAAAAAATAGAAATCAAAAACGTTTTGTAATCTGCGTTATAATCTACCTCGTATCTACGATTGTTTTAATTTAACGTTTGCATTTAGTCAAGATTTGAATTTTAGTTAATTGGGTTGACGTATTTCAAATTATTTTTATCATTTTGCATTTTTAAGTAATTTTTGTGTCCAATTACTTTAAGGTTTTACGGTGTGTTACATCGTGCAACACTGTTTTGTTGGATAAATGCGCAAACGAGTATGCGTAAGATAGAGGATATATAGAGGTTAAGCGCCATCTTAAAAAATAACGATGTTAAGATAGTTAAGAATTTTCAATTACATTTTAAAACATGTAGAAACAATTAAAAATTACAATAAAATTTACTACAGTTAATAATAGTCGTAAAGACATTTTGGTCCTTCGAGAAGCCGGATGAATTACTTATACTTAACTAAGTAATCACGAAATTGAAGAAAACAAAGCAGAATCCACGAATAGGGTCCAAGGACATCGAACAATAAAGCAATAAAAAAGAAAAAAAAGGGAAACAAAGGAACAGGTGGTGAGTTATTGCTCCTTATTTACCCATCAATAATTCCTTTTGGTAATGAATTTAAACAAAATTTGTATTATGTATAAAAATTAATTTAGATTCCTTACATTTATATATAAAAAGAAATTAGTAATTGTTATAACATATAACCAATAAAATGTCTCAAAACTAAACAAAATTGAAAGCTAGTAGAAACTTAATTAAGTCAAAATTGAGTAGATTTGTCGATTACATATCTGATATCAATGTAGAAAATAGCGATCAATTAAAAGAACGATTAATCAAGTGCGAGAGCTTGTGGGATGCCTTTGATAAAGTACAAACAGAAGTCGAGGCCTCCGATAGTTCAGATGTACAGCTGCAGGAGCGAGATGACTTTGAAAATATTTACTTTAAAACTGTTACGCAAGCAAAGGCAATGTTAAATAGCCACAATGCTAATAATTCAATTAATTTAGATTCAACCAAATTAAAAAACGTCAAATTACCAACTTTAGAATTACCTAAGTTCAATGGCATGTATGAGCAGTGGTTGCAATTTAGGGACGCCTTTAGGTCATTAGTGCATGAAAATGATAGTTTAAGCATAATTGAAAAGTTTTATTATTTGAAGTCTTCGCTAATAGGTGACGCAGCAAACATTATTCATTCATTAGAAGTAACAAACAACAATTACATTATTGCTTGGAACTTATTATGCGACAGATTTGAAAATAAAAAACTAATTATTCATAATCACATAAAGGCATTATTTGAGTTACCTGTAATTCATAAGGAATCGGTGTTGTCATTACGAAAAATGATAGACGAAATAAAAAAGAACCTCAGAGTATTAGAATCTTTAGAGCAACCGGTAACACATTGGGACACTATTCTTATATACTTATTAAGTGCAAAGTTGGATTTTATAAGTAAACGTGAGTGTGAGAAAATAAATATAACAAAGACAGAGCCATTGTTAACCAATTTCATAGAATTTCTGTCTCAAAGGTGTCAAATATTAGAAACAGTAGAACCAAGTAAAACGTTCAATTTACATTCAAAACCTCATTCGCACCAAAATACAACAGCACTCAAAACTAACACTAGAACATTGGTTATGACAAAGCAATTCTGTGTACTTTGCCAAAGTGATACACATACAATATATCGATGCAATAAATTTCTGCAAATGCCAGTAAAAATGCGAATGCAGGAAATAAAAGGCAAAAACCTTTGTTACAACTGTTTACGATCCGATCATAATTATCAAGATTGCCGGTCAGAAGGTTGTCGCGCTTGTGGCAAAAAACATCATAGTCTTGTACACATTGATTTTAGGAGTCAGTCAAATCGACCTGAATTACAATCAAACACAGAATCCAATGCTACCGTTCAGACACAAGACACGCCATCAACTGCTACAAACACAACACTTACAGCGCAAATTTCTACCAATTTTGTTGAAAATTTATTAGCCACAGCTATAATAGATATTTTTGATAAAACCGGCCGTAAACACCAATGTAGAGCACTATTAGATTGTGGTTCTCAGTCAAATCTAATGACGACAGAACTGTGCAACAAACTGCAATTAAACAAAAACAAAATCAATCACTCAATCACAGGTATAAATCAAAGCACGTCAAAAATAAATCATAGTACAAACACGCAGATAGGTTCTCGTTTTAACAACTATAAGGCCAATGTATCATGCCTAGTCATTGACAAATTAACTGAATCTTTACCTACAAGGTATGTCAAAGAGTCAAGTCTTGGCATACCTGATAACATTTGCCTTGCTGACCCCACATTCAATAAACCAAATAAAATTGACATCTTAATTGGTACCCCACTTTTTTGGGATTTGTTATGCATAGGCCAACAAAGATTAAATAGCGACAATTTGATCTTACAAAAAACTAAGCTAGGATGGATCATTTCCGGCGAGGCATCTCTTTGTAAACTTTCGACGCGATCAATGTGCAACGTTGCCATAAGTAAAATTGATAAAAGAATCGAAAAATTTTGGAACATCGAGGAATGTATCCAAGAAAATAATTTAAAATATTCCTTAGAACAAATCGAATGTGAAGACCAATTTAAGCAAACGACACGTCGGAACATGGATGGACGTTTTATTGTGACTTTACCTTTTAAGGAAAGCATCGCACAACTCGGCAATTCGCTAGATATAGCCAAATCACGTTTTATGAAATTAGAGGAAAAACTAGGAAAAAACCTTGAATTGAAATTAGAATACACAGACTTCATCCATGAATATTTAACACTAGGTCATATGACACAAATTAAGCCTGACAGCAACAATGATGATGGATGTTATCTGCAACATCATGGGGTTGTCAAGGAATCGAGCAGCACAACCAAGCTTCGTGTAGTATTTGACGCGTCTGCGAAAACAAGCACGGGATTATCGTTAAACGATACATTAAAGGTAGGACCCAGTATACAAGATGATCTTTTTATTATTTTGCTTCGCTTTCGAACATACGCTATAGTAATAGCAGCGGACATTGAAAAAATGTACCGCCAAGTATTAGTACAACCCAACCAGTGTGACTATCAAAGAATATTATGGCGAGATAATCCTGAGCAAGAATTTTCACATTATAGACTAAATACGGTCACATATGGAACAGCGTCAGCGCCCTATTTAGCCATGCGATGCCTACAACAAATTGCATTAGAGAACAACACCACTTATCCTCGTACGAGTCAAGTCATATTAAGGGACTTCTATGTAGACGATCTTCTTACGGGTACTGACACCTACGAAAACGCGATCACGATTAAAACTGAATTGGTAACGTTATTAAAAACATATGGGTTTACTCTGAGGAAGTGGATTTCCAATGTTCCTGATATATTAGAAGGAAATTCCCAAGATTCCCATTATGCGCTATTAGACAATCAAACAACTAAAACTTTGGGGTTAGAATGGAACGCGGTAGCAGATAAATATAATATAATATTAAAATAAAACACAACAAACAAAATAATATAACAAAACGAGTTATTCTTTTAGTCGTATCACAAATATTCGACCCGCTTGGTATCGTAGGTCCAGTAGTGGTAGCGGCCAAATTAATTCTACAAAAATTGTGGCAACTTAAACTCAGTTGGGACGAATCAGTTCCCATGGAGTTATATACATCGTGGATCAGTTTCATTAATCAACTACAGCATCTTAATAGTGTACGAGTAGAAAGACATGCGCTTTACACAAACCCAATTACGGTTGAACTCCATTGCTTCTCTGATGCGTCAGAGAAGGCATATGGAACTTGTATATATTTACGATCGGTTGATCAAGAAGGTAACTATAAAATTCAATTATTATGCGCTAAATCTAGAGTAGCACCTCTCAAACGGATTTGTCTTCCACGATTGGAATTATGTGGTGCTCTGTTAGCAGCCCAGTTGTCTCGAAGGGTTATCGACGGATTGAATTTAAGGTTACATAAATGTTTATGGTGATGCGATTCCACAATTGTTTTGAATTGGATTGCGGGCGAGTCATGCAAGTGGAAAACGTTTGTTGCGAATCGTGTTACGGCTATTCAAGCATTATCCAACCAAAACAACTGGCGATACGTAAACAGCAAAGACAACCCAGCGGATATCATTTCTCGTGGTGCTAATGCTAACGAGCTAGTTCATTCCAAATTATGGTGGACAGGACCACAATGGTTAACAAAACCAGATAGTCAGTGGCCTAACAGTAATTTTCGAAATTTAACAGACATTCCTGATCAAAAACACATTGAGAACAGTACTAGTAAATTATTGTTGAATATAAGTTCTTTTAATATATTTGATAGGTATTCCAAGTACAATAAATTAATTAGAGTAGTTGCTTACGTTATGCGATTTATTAAGAACACTACAACCAATAGATCTAACAAACTAAAGGATAACTTATCAGTTGACGAACTCTCCAATTCAACGCTAACACTTATAAAATTAGTGCAAACTCAAATATTTTCAGAAGATTATGAATTACTGAATAAAAATGGGGAAGTTTCAAAACGGAGCAAATTGCGAACATTATCACCATTTATTGACAACAACGGAATTTTACGGGTAGGAGGTAGACTAAAACATGCAAATATCCAAGAAGACCAGAAGCATCCAATTATTTTACCTAGTAATCACAAATTCACCGAACTCTTAATTACATATGTACACGTAAAATTATTACATGCAGGAACTCAAGCTATGTTAGCAAATATAAGAATGAAATATTGGCCACTATCAGGTCGCAACACAGTTAAACGAATAGTTCATAAATGCATAATATGCTTTAAGGCTAAGCCCGTCACCTTTGAGCAGCGTATGGGTAATCTTCCCATGAATCGAGTTAACCCATCACGTCCATTTGTTCATTGCGGCGTAGATTATGCGGGGCCATTTAATATCAAGGCCAGTAACTTACGTAACAGTAAATTATTAAAATCATACTTATGTGTGTTCGTGTGTTTCTCAACTAAGGCTGTGCATCTCGAACTTGTCGGTGAACTTACTACCGAATCATTTATGAATTGTCTAAAACGTTTCATAGCTAGACGCGGGATTTGTAAGGATATGTACTCGGACAATGGTACTAATTTTGTCGGAACTAATAATAAATTAAAGGATTTAAAAATGTTTTTAGATAATCAAGCGGTTAAATCTAAAATTATAAACGAATTAGCAGACAATTTTATTAAGTGGCATTTTATACCACCTCGGTCCCCGAATATGGGAGGGATCTGGGAGGCAGCAGTAAAATCTGCAAAGTATCATTTTTGTCGCATAACGAACAATTTGACTTTTACCTACGAGGAATTCTATACTATCATAGCTCAGGTAGAATCATGTTTAAATTCACGACCACTAACTCCGTTAACCGAAGATCCAAACGACCTTGACGCTTTAACTCCCGGCCATTTCCTGATTGGCGACTCTCTCACCGCCTTACCTCAAGCCGATTATCGCGACCAAACCCATACTAGATTAAATCGGTACAATCTCATGACCCAAGTAATACAAAATTTTTGGACACGATGGAGCACCGAATATCTGAGTCAACTGCAAACAAGAAGCAAATGGCACATCAAATCGCAACCTATACATACAGATACCATGGTTATCGTCAAGGACGACAATCAACCACCTTTAAAATGGCGTTTAGGACGAATCGTTAAACGTCACCCAGGTGATGATGGTGTGTGTCGTGTAGTGAGTGTTAAGACAACCAGTGGAATAATAAAAAGCGCCGTTAAAAAATTATGTCCATTACCTGTTTACACTGTTGACTAAACTATGTTATTGTAAGTAGAATAAGTCATTATCGTGCAGTAATTGTAATTAAAATTAGTTTATATTTATATCTTATATTACACATCATATGTTGAAAGTAAAAACTTTCAAGGAGGGCTGCATGTTACATCGTGCAACACTGTTTTGTTGGATAAATGCGCGAACGAGTATGCGTAAGATAGAGGATATATAGAGGTTAAGCGCCATCTTAAAAAATAACGATGTTAAGATAGTTAAGAATTTTCAATTACATTTTAAAACATGTAGAAACAATTAAAAATTACAATAAAATTTACTACAGTTAATAATAGTCGTAAAGACACGGTGGTAAAAAATTCGTTTACTGTGTTTACGCCGATATAGCATTTTCTTTGTGTTAATAAGACTTAGATTGCATTAGAAGGCCTATTTTGCACTAAGCCAGTCCACGCAAGTCTTGTCGAGTCAAGTTACGTCAATATTTCCCTTTGTACCAAATACGTAGCGTCAGTTTTGTGCAGAATTTATGTCAAAATAACCGTAATTCTACATAGCATAATTTTTCTTTGGTTACAAAAAAATGATAAATGAAAAAACGACAATCTGTTTTAGGTTTATCTCATACATACAAGGAGACCAGTGTTTGAACCTTTTAAATACTTATCTCTCGACTTACTTAATTAACTTATTCTTGTATGAGCCTAGGCTTGTTTTGTTTTAAATAAAAAAATTGATTGCTGAATGGATTCGAAAAAAATATCAACTACAGAGCTGTTATTTTATTAGAAGGAAGACTAGCCGCTTTTCGAATGTAAGAAAATCATTTCAAATGAAAAAAAAATTTTCAAAATGTGTGATATGCTTATACAAAAAACAACAAATAAAATAAGATTCTTAGAAATTAAACAAAAGTAACTAAAATGAGATTATTAAAAATGAAACATAACAATTTACAAGCTGTGCAGTTTATACCACTTCAACGTATTTGTAGGTGTAATGTCACTAGTCAGTTCTAACAAATGTGTATTATTAGTAACATAATAAAAAAAACAAAGCCGCCACTGATGGTAGATTTGAATTAAAACGTAGCTTTGTCTGTAATAAATTAACGACTTTGATTTTAAACTAAAATTTTGGAAAAGTCCAAGTAATTTCATGAATATGTTACATGCCAAAATTAACACAAAGTCACTGCCTGCAATGTAGTAACATAAACGGGGGTTGTGCCACTAGCTCAATGGAGAAAGGGTGGGTTTTATTTAAAATTCCGTGAAAAATTGGAAACGCGATCGTCGTAAAAATGGAACTAGAACGGTAAAATAGTCAAATAATCGGTAAGGGCGCCAATCAAGGATTTCTATAAGGGTAGCTTTCAAACCCCTGATTACCTGAAAGCTCATCCGGTTGGTTACAACCCCAGAACTTACCTTGGGTTATAACAATTCTGAAAAACACTTAAACAAAAATTTACGTATGCGGCGGCTAAATGAATAAAAGCTCTTTACATTTAACAATTTAACATTTATTGATTGAACATTTAAAACCAAGACAAAATAAAATAACAAGTACTAATTGATATCAAATAAATTTGAATAAAAGAAATGAAATAATCTTAAGCAAACAAGAATGAACAATTTACACACAAAACATTACATTAAAATATATAAAAAGAAATGCTACTACAATAGCGTTTTCAAATATAATTAAATCTCAAGATCTTGACCGCATATTTATAACAAACAAATTAAATAACACAAAAAAAAAAACAATACAGTTCATAACATAAATATGTCCGAACTTTAATTCGAACTAAACAAAATATAGTTTATAAGTCGTTACATTATCATATATTCGAAATACGAATTATTTCTCAAACGCATCAAAACAAAGTTAATTTATATTAATTTCACGCAAACACTATACGTGTTCATTGAAAGAATTAAATTCAACGTTAGTCGTAATTTCAATTGACTCAAAATTGAAAGCTTTTACTGCATTTTTAATCGCGGGTCACTGCACGATCAAACAACAAAATCGATAAATACCTTAATTCTTAATTGGTGATACCATTTGAACTTTGGTTCCCAGTGGTTTTGAAAGCTAACACCTTGGATGGACTTCGGCTGCTTCCCAAACAATAGAACAACGACGGAAGATATAACTCACAATCTAATTTTATAACCGCCACAGGCAAATTTAGGATTTAATCATATACCACCACAACATTAAACCCCACAAACGTAACAGTTTATGTTTCAGAAATCACGAATTTTACACAAGCCGTACTATACGAAATTTGAAGAAAATTAACATTTTTCTCCACCACCTTAATTTTCACGATTTCTGCCTAACTTCCGCGGTTCTACATAACGTCAGAGGGTAAATTACCCTATATCTCCACTACATCTCACGGTAACCGGTATTTGTCATTACGACCCACGATCGAATATGATCCCCAAAAATCAAACTTTTCAAAAACCTACTATCCCCTACTTAACTACTTAAATGTGCGCAGTAAAATTCGTGGTAAAAGAAAGAACATTGAACAAACGAGAAAAACAAAGATGAAAATTATAATTAGCCACGTGAATTTCCTCACGTAGACTTCGACGAAAATAATTCCCACAAGAACGCTGAGACTTGCATTTTTGCAGGTGGTTCAAGATAGAGCTTAATCAAAGTGTAATTACCAAGAAAATGTATCAACTTACATTCCACAAAGGAAGTCGTAAATTATATTGAATTGTTATTTTACGAAGATAACTAAGTAAAGTACTAAATCAAAAACAAAACTACGGATCTGTATGCATTTAAAAGAAAATTTCAATAATGATTGAAAACAACTTGAAATATCATTAAACTCAAACCACACAAACAACAAGCAAAACGTTCTCGATGCTAATACTAAATTAATCAATCGAAACAAAAAAAAACTTACGGTGTCTTTTACAACGAAAATCAAACGCAGGTCACAAATAGAAGTGAATTTTGTAGAAACAATAAATCGGGGTTTTTGTCATCTTTTGCGAAATTGTCATTAGGTGTTTAGAGAATTGCCTATCAATTTTATTGTTGGTATCAATTTTTTTCCTTTTTTGTTTTCGGAATAGTGCGTCATTAGATTCACTTAACAAACAAATTTCTTGGTAAACCTTCTAATGATCCCTCTGAGACTGAGAGCAACTTGATGTTTGGCCCTCGACGTCGTATTCCTGGCGATGACTGTCTTCTTCTCTCGTAGCGATTATAACAGCTCATTTTAAGACTCAGTTTGACCTTGAAAAGTTTTATCTATATTGGCAGTGGCGGATTCTGAAACGTTTCCTGACGTTGCTTTATGTTTTAATGTAGAATCCAGAAATCACAGTAACTTAAAGTACGCCCATGTTATTTTTTGGGCACCATTTGTATCAGCCCTAAAAGGAAACATTTTTTAGTTTGTGTTTTACTCGCATGTAATTGCTTCGTAAATTTTACCATTTTGTAACTGAAACTAAAAGCTGGAATATCATTGATTATTTGGACAGGCAATTAATTGAAAGAAAAAATATCTAAACTAGAAATAAATTAATTCTTGACGTCTATATCTTTTGTTGTAAATATCTGTCAGCATAACAATCAATACAATTCATTATGTAGTTTTGGATTTGGACTATTTTATACAATTTTTTAAATGCATCGGCTGCATCGACGGTAAACACTGCCAAATAAAGTGTTCGCCAAATGTTGGTTTTTAGTTATAAACATTTCTATACCGTGGTTTTAAGGACTGTCCCCGATGCAAACCGTAAATTTATTTTGAACGACATAAAAGCGAATGGTAGCGGAAATGATATAGCACAGTACAATGGAAAGAGCATTTAAAGCAAACACACGACAAACGGTAGATTTTGCCTTTGTCATATTACCTAAGAAATTTCGTATATCTCAAAAAGCTATAAAATTGATATAAAATTATCGGAAGCTTTAATTAAAATTGTTTGCGTATTACTCAACTTTGTATGACAAGCTCAAAACAAAAGTGACAAAATTCAGAAAACTAGGTTTTTCGAACAAAATTTAATTAATCTTTAGCTCTTGAGACATACATGTATACTAAGAGTAAATACAAAAACAATGCACGTTCGAGAAAAATTAAGAGAGAGTTTTTTTCTGTTTCCAAGAAGTTCTGTACCATGGCGAAACAAAAAATGTCAAAATGTCATATAGACTTAGATTTAGCTATGATTTGTTACGCCCTGAGCAAATTTTCCTAAATCCGGTACTGTTTCAATTATACGTGTGAGAATTTGCTGTTGTTGCTAATCTCACGCTTTATTTCGTTACATTTTAAAGTTGATAATTTGTAATTTATGACTAATTAAGAGCGTATTATTTTCACTTAATACGTGATTAAATTCTGCTTTTCTACAAGTCCTTATCAAGATCCTTGTTTAGACTATCAGTTACTCGAGCGTTTTCACGAGTTTGCTGACGAATTTATTTTGTTATCTTCTGAGGTCATTATAACCTTAGGTACTTCGTTTTCTTCTTTAATCAGTTCCTGACAAATTCTTGTTGAGATCACTGAAAAAATTTATTGTACCTTGGAAATACTAACGTTTACTAAAACACGGTGATTTTACCGGATATTACGTTGAAACCTTCCTAACTTTTAGTATATCTACGGAACCTGATTCTTTCCTAAAATTACTAAAAATCGTATATTTACGGCTATAAGTTACTTTAAATTTTAAAAGTGTACTTAGTTTTCTTAACGCTGGATTATTATACTTAGGTAAAGTACTTAGTTTTTGCTTTATTTAGTTAATCTGACTTCACTTCTCTCCCTTCTTCTTTATAGCGGGTTTTTCTTCCGACGAAATTGCTCTAATTCATATGAACGTTTCCTCCAACGGATTGTTTACTTCACGTGTGAAAGTTCCTTCA
Source organism: Aquatica leii (assembly GCA_035610365.1). Lineage (NCBI taxonomy): Eukaryota > Metazoa > Arthropoda > Insecta > Coleoptera > Lampyridae > Aquatica > Aquatica leii. Next base: position 63,967,447 of record CM069437.1, read on the forward strand.
ATTACCAAAACACTTCGTTCATCTGTAAACTCTACTAACGCTACGCTGAGAAATCAACTTCGATTGCACCAACTGACGCTAAGTGAAAAAAAAAACCAACCGTTAACCTTCGTTTTATTGTGAATTAATTCATATTTGTGCAAATCTCAAAGATTTGATTTTCTACATTGAACTTTTAATCAAAATTATCCTACTTGCTTAATCAACTTTAGAAATTCAAGAACTTTTCTTTATACTTTAAAATTTTACAATTTTTTTTTGCTATTTAAAATTCACTTTTGTTATTTAAACTTTGGCTTGATTTACTTAATTTAATTTCTCTTTGTTTTTATAAGAAGTTGTTATTTGATTTACCTTGAATTTTTTTTGTTGATTTATAACGTAATTGTAACTGATCTATTAACCTACATAAATTTGGTCACGCATCCCTTGATCTACGAGATAATAAACTTGAACCTAACTCTAATTCTCGGCTGTTACTTGCCGACGGCCAATTGTTTGTTTTAAATATTTTATTTAAGGAAACTTCGATTGGAAATACCGTGCACGGAGTTTCATCAGCGAAGTAATAAGGTAAGATTTTTTTTTGTATTTCAAATTTGTAATTACTGTCTTGTCGAATAACGATCGTTGCCCCAAATTAATTTTTTTTTGTTGTTTGTTTTGCGAAGCTAACGTAATTAAATTAGTTTTACTACTTTTGTTTTGACACAAGGTAATTTAGATCCTGTATTTTTGTAATATTTGAAATCCATTATCGATTGTTTTACTCAACTCAACTGATTATTTTGTAAATTGCTATTTATTCTAAATTCATTATATTTACATCAAATTTACTGATTGCTATTTATTGTTTAACCTTTCCCGTTTTTTTCCCTTTCAGCAACCCTTCGCTACTACTAGAGCCCCGTTAAACTTTTACAATTTACTTAACAGGACCGTAACTAAACAAATTGTGCGGCGCCCATTTCTCACAATTTCTAATCACTATTTTACTAATTTTATCTACCACGACATCTTTGATTTAAATATTCCCCTCACAATTTCTAACCCACCCCATTTTGCCTACAAGAACCGAGCTACTGCGGCCATCGCTCCATTTAAATTTAGTTACCCATAATTCTTACCGTAACAGATTTATAAAAATATACTGTAATAAATACCTATTTATTAGTTGTGTTCAATAACATGGCTATGTCTCTTCAGACTGCAGCAATAAAATTCCGAAATCTGTGTCTGCCTGGCATTAAAATTTCAACCAGTTGAGTCGCAATCAGTCACGTCAAATTTTGACGTGATCTGAATGAACGTGGCGCGCTTACTATATATATATTTAACAGAAATACTCCTTTGCTAATCAAAGCTAAATCTAATCGACGATTTTGGCGTACAAGTAACGTTAAAATTTGAATTAATAAGTTATGAGTACAAATACAATTAACTAAAGAACAAATAGTGATTAACAGTAAATGCGCATTGTGCCTCTAGTATTTCCGTGTTATATCAATTTGATTAAATAAGTACTTTTAATTATATTCAATAGTATGCCATGTGAGACGTGGTGAGATTATAATTATACCCTATAACACGTGCTACAAAAAAAGAAAGTTTAATGTAATAGCGAAGGCTTCCGGAGTCTATACTAAGATGAGAACGTCTTTCGGGTTTGGACCGTGTCATTGTTGTAACCAAAGTTGCCAACGTTTCGCTCACTTTCGTAACGGATTTCATCAAAGCGTGAGATAAATCAAAGAACTCAAACAAACAACCGAAATCTAAGTAAGAACTTCTCAAAAGTTAAGTAATCAACTTGTGAACCAAGCCAAATTCTAAACTCTAAAAAAATATAAAATAAAACGATAAACTTGAAAACGGTTAGTCGTAGAGTGATATCAGACGTCTGTTTGTAAGTAATGTTGTCAAAGAGATTCCAATCATCCGGGGATAGATTTTTATAGAATTATTTGAAACGATTGCTTTGGAATCGTCAATATTAAAACCTAAAGTTTGATTTAGGTATGTTGACGACACGTTTATTGTTTGGTCTTATAGTCTTCTAGAATTGTTTAGGTTTTTTGATTATTTTAACAATCAACACTTAGATATCAAATTTTCTATGGAAATCGAAAGTATTGGTTCTTTCTAATTTCTCTACGTTCTTGCGACTCGTAAGCCCAACAGATTTCTGAGCCATTCTGTTTATAGCAAACCTACGCATACGGACAGATATCTTTAGGTTTTGTCTCATGATCATTCTGCCCAGACTCGTTCTGTTATTGAATTTTTGGTTTATCATGCTTTTTCTATTTGCGAACCTGAGAATCTAGACTCGGAACTCCGTCATCTTAGTAGAACCTTAGTAAACAATGGTTATATAAAGCGACATACTCATACAGTTATTAATCTTTGTCTACATCCACGTACTCGATTACATAAAGACATTTCTACCCCAGAATCTAATCCAAAATTGGCTTTTTGCTCTATATTTGCAAGGTTACAGATCAAATAGAGAAACTTCTTTGTAAGAATGGTATTAGACCCATATTCAACTCGACAGGCTAAATCTCTCAGATTCATCCTTCTTCCAAACAGGCACCTAGACCGGATCGATATAAAACCGAACCGAAACCGGTATTTATAATTAGACCAAAACTGGAACCAGAACCAAAATTTGACCAAGTTAAATTTATCGAACCGGACCGTACCGTTAATTATTTTTTAATGTTTTCGGTGCTTTTCGGTTTTGTTGTTAAAATTTAAGCGTAATACACAAAAACTGTGGGATATGTAATGTTTAATTAGTAAATACAGTACGTTTACAAAAATCAAAACACCATTAATAAAAAGAAAACAAAATAACGTTATGATGTTCAATTTACTATTCTAAGAACTACCCAAAATTATTCTCAGAAATTTTCTGACAACAATAATAAATACAAAATAACGGTAGCACATAAGACGTAGTTAATTTAAGTTATTCTAAGAATGTTCACAGATGTTTAAATGATGTAACGTTATGTAGGTCAAACAAAATAAACAAGTCCGCAAAAATAAACTTTTCACTATAAACAATCATATTGTGAAAATTTATGCATAGAAACAAACCTGAGAAGAACATAACATCTTTATCATTATTGATACCGAAATTATGATTATTATAAGCTGTGTTTTATCTATATAGTAGCATACGTCTCGCCTGTCCTTTAATAAAGTGATAACATTACCTAATTGATAACATTATCCGTGATTCCAATAAGCGGCGTGCACTGTATATTAAAGATTTCTTTGCTGCGAAGTAATTAGCTGGCATCTTGTTAATATTACTATAGTATAAGCAAATAACAGATTCGTATTTTTTCAGATTCAGATTACAAATTATGCTACTTATCTGAAAATAATACGTTGGCACTGAAGCTAGGTCAATCTACGTCGCGGTGCAAAACTAACGTCCTTTAACTATTGAGCTTGTTGGTCATGGTATAAGAACGGTATAAGGATGCAGAGAATAATTTTTTAGAATATGGTGTACTGTACTGTGGAATACGTTAATTTTGCGAGTTAATTTAATTAACAACTATTTAAGTTTTGATTTTATTGAAAGTACTTACTATTTTACTTGTTCTTCAGTTGCTAGTAAAATAGTCTTTCTCGCTCAGGACCTTCGTAGCTAGAAATAACCATTGATTATGAATAAGGCTTCCAATCTCACACACACACATGCCAAAATAAAGTTTCATAAAAGCAATTTACATAAATTTGGTATTTATACTTTTTCCATTGCATATTTCTTCTGTATAATTAGTTGAAGTTTTGTTTTGGTTGCAACAAGATTTATCGCACAGTTAAAGTCACTCTCCACATATTTAAGCAGTAAGGATCGGTTTGAAAACTAATTGCACATATCTCGAAAGTCGGTTACTTTAGAACTTTAAAGAGAAAATTCTCTTGAGTTTGTAGTTGTTTAACAGAAACAAACGTAGAATGAGTCATACCTATAGTCAAAACATTCTTCTGTTGAGTTGTATAAATAGTTTTTAAGTTATTTATTTAAATATGTAGTTAAATTACTGAAACCGAGAAAAACCGAAAAGTATTGAAAAAAACAAGAACCGGACCGTTTGTGTCTATAGGATCCTAAACCGGAACTGGAAGTTAAAAAACTTAAGGTAAACTAGAACCGTACCAGAACTGTTATCACGTTTCGGTCCAGGTCCCTGCTCCCAAGGACAAATTTCCCACACTTTCATCTCAAGGTGTTTACTACAAGATAGATTTTGATAACGTTTTGGTGATTGTCAAATCTCCATTCCAAAGCAGCATAGAAAACATCAACACCCCAATAATCGTAATTATAGATCAGAATTATCCCCTCTAAGGGTACCGGTCATTACTCCTTTATCAAAAACACGCCCCTTTTTGAGTATAACCCAATCAGAGTCGAGCTTAACCAGCTGTGACGACACTTTTTTTTTTATATACGGAGATTATTTCTTCTTAAGTCACTTCTATGGAGTTTAGAATCTAGCTTTGTTGACAAGTATGATTACCTTACTCTGTAGTGGTCCTTTATTAGATTTTCGTTTGTTTTTTTAAGTTTATTATTTTCTTTCTTACCTTATCAGAATTTAGAATCTGGCTTAGTTCACAAGTTGATTATCTAACTTTTAAAAATATCTTAGCTAACTAAGAAATCGAAGAACTCAAATAAACAACCAAAATCTAACTTTCGGTTGCTTGCTTGAGTTCTTAGATTTCTACCACGGCCTGATGAAGCCTTTTGCGAAAGTGAGGAAAACGTTGGCAACATTGGTTACAACAACGACACGGTCCAAACCCGGAAGACGTTTGCATCTTAGTAAGAAAATTTAAGTTACGAAAACTTACTCTGACGAAAGCCTGTAAAAAGTGATTTAACGTTTCATGAAGTCTACAATGAGAATTAAACAAAATGACCGTCGATTAAAAAATATTTAAGCAATTCGACGAGAACAAAATTTATGTTTTATTGAATTATCAAAATTACAATCCTGACTCCACCAAGAAATTAACCAAATTAAAAGTAGTGTCGCTAACATAAAGGTTCCGAGATGCATATGTACAAGATTTTATAATGAGGAAACTGCAGTTTTTATGTATAAAAATATTGTGACGTCCAAAATTAAATTTAAATTTATTTTTATATTAACGCAAAACCTTAAAGTACTATAGAATTCCTACGATCCTAATTATAAAGTTGTATATAAATTACTTAATGTTTTGCGTTCTATATTTGGTGCTTTCATATTAATCAAACACGTGAAGAAACTTAGTGCATTATTTTAATTTTTTGCGTTAATTAAGCAACGAGTTAAAAAATTAAGATCGATCGTTCGGGCTATAAAAAATGAATATGTTAATACCTTATGTAAAATTTGTCACTTGTCTAAACAAAGTGTTCCTTGAGTAATAAAATTAAATTTGAATTTTTGTGTTTTGTTTTGCATATGGATTTGTATGATTTCAAATCAAATGTTTCTCAAATTGAAGAATTTCTAATAGATTCTTTACAATTGCTCAATTCTGAGAACGTCAATTTTCTAGCGTGTGCTCATGTAAATTCATGTCTTTTGGATTTAGATAACTAAATTCAGCTGCGTAACGCTTCTGGTAACAATTTATTTTTTTATAATGATTTTGTTACGTACGAAATTTTCATTACGGAATACCCTGTATGTAATTGAAATTAGATTCCGGTTTGGACGCCCTCTACCGATCTTTTCTCGTGGCTGTCATTTTCACGACAAAATCGTGAAGTTGTGGATTGCCTAAAATGGCCTGTATGACTTAAAGAAATAATTTCAAGAGACATCCGTACTAATGGGAATCAAATTGTAATTAAAATACGTTCGTGAAATATTTGAGTCGTCACAGGGTAAGATAATTACTGCCGTGTTGTTAAACTTCGTTTGTAATTTCTCCTTAATGAGATAGCCGTTTCCCCACGTTCGAGCACATGTGCGTTTCAATAAAGGATGTGTTAAGGATTAATTATTATTGAGGAGTATTGTTACCGAACACGTACGATTTTGGAAGGCATATTCTCCGCCACGAAAACGGGGTCTCGACAAGCCTACTGTGGGAGATGTTACGTCGTGTAGACTAGTCGATTGTGTTATCAGCCACCTGTGCTAAATTGTTACCTACAGTATACGATGCAACGGGTTTTTATATAACATTTAATGATTTCTTAATACTATTTTTTGTAGCTTCTTGTTCGTTGTGAGTTAGTGTGTAATACGATTTGCCTTTCGCTATTTATTACAGGCCGCTGGCGGGAAAACGTTTTCTTCGCGAAAGTGGATACTGGATTTTGGGGTGAGTTATTTGCTTAACTTTTATATCGTGATCACAAAAGTTACTCACCGAATTGTAATTAATGTTAACGGCCGTAATTACGTTATCGCTTATACACCAATAAGGTAATCTTAATCATTTAAGTAACTGTATCGCATGCTGTGAGGAAAAAACATATTTATTCCGAGATTTTCGGTGCTGTTTATTTCGACATAACTTCAACGTGTAGTGTGTGTTGCCGATACTGCGGGCATTCCTGTATTAGAATTCGATATAATCTAGTAAATCTTATGTATTACGAAATCAAAGTTTTCTACACTTGTTAACGAAAATTGTTAGTCATGCTAATATTTAAGGATTGCGCATTTAGCGTATAGTTGTCAATTTACTGCGCTACTAATTTAAAACTGTGATATTTGTTAATTCTACGTGGAAACCATTCGAGCATCGATAGGTGAAGAAATTTCATATATTCTTATTAGTATCCAACGTTAATACATTAAAGTGATTATAATTGTTAATCTCTCTTGTTATTTTTCTTTCTCCTGTGATTATCGTTATTTATTAACTAATTTTGGCTACTCGAAAATCAGAGTAATAAGGATTACGAACCTCAAATTGAGTTACAAGTTTGGATCGTCTGCCGTGATCGAGGCAGAAGTGTTATCTTGAATCAGATCTGGCGCCCTTAAGCATACTTCCTGTAAACCTCCTCTACCTCCGACTGTGTGAGTTGGCCGTGCAAGGTTCGTAAGACATAAAGCTTGTAACAATTTTTTATACTAACGTGTATTAGGCACAAATTAACAATTAGTATAATTTTGTTTAGTTAAATCTCTTAAAAAATATTTTCTTTCATCAAGTTACGAATAAGATTGGTTAAATGAAATTCAAAATAGAATAAAGTCTACATGAGAATGTTTTGTATTTTGTTTTATGTTAGTTTAAATTGTGTGTTGTTTGGAAGCTCTGTTTTCTGGATATAAAATCAGTGATCATATTTTAGCACAGGCGAACTTCATTTCTTGTTGATAATATTATTGTTAGTATAATTTTGAATTGTTCGACGGCTTTTGTCTCTTTTTAAGTAATTTTGTTTTTTTTAACTTGTGTTTAAGTACATACCATGTAGAGTTATAAAGATTATTTCTCAGTTGGCCAATTAGAAGATACGATTAGTTTTGGATTTACAACATTATAAGTGGATTCCGTCAAAGTGAGAAATTTCTTCTTTTTGGATTGCCTATTATCAATTGATACAAACTATAGTGATCTTAAGTTAATTTTATGTTTGTTTTGTCTGATTGATTTGAAATTTGATAATTTGTCTAATTTTTATTGCACGACCTGTAGAATTCACTCAGTATCTTTTACTTTGAAAAAAATGTCCCGTTCATTGATTTTTAATAATGTTCGTCGTATGTATGATTCGAGAGTTTTTTGTTGCGATTATTTCGTGTGATTGCCTTAACTGAAAAGATAATACATTCGTTTTTTTATTTCAAACTTTGTTCTAACAAACATTTGTTTTTTTTATGTGTAACAATTGTAACGTGCACATTTTTTCGAGCAAATACTTATGATTAAAATTTTTTGAATCATTAGCTTGCAAATTATTCTACGCAACGCATTTACGCAAGAAAAAAGCAAGTTTTTATACGTTTCACATTTTTTATTACGACTTTCTGGTAGTAAAATTTGTGTTTAAATATGTACGTACGATTTCGTTTGTTCGATTTAAGCAATACGGTTTACGTTTCCGAATTCTAAAAATTTTATTGATGCTTACAATTACGATTGGTACGCAATTTGATATGCTTTCCAATGCGTTACGTTTTGAACGTAATTTGGTTAGGTACGTTTCGAATTAGAAAATTTAATTAGGTTGTGTTTATGTTCGACGATGCTTCTGGTTATAAATCTGTACAAATAAAAAATCAATCATACGAAAAACTACCTAGTTTAGAAAGTAAATTATGCAAAACAAAATTACACAATATTACGTAACAGAAATAAATGAGACCATGACCGCGCTTAAAATGTAAGCGCACAAGTCAAAGTCATAAAAAAGGCGATGTTCAAACCTTTACGTACTTACCTTGTAAATACGTTTCTTAATTATTATTTCTATATTTGTATTTTTATGTTGATAAAGTATAAAAACTAATCTCGTGCATTATTTTATTTTGTATCTTACATAAATGGCACCCATCGTTCGGGCTAGAAAAAAATCGATTAGTACCAAAAATTTTGAGTTGATAATTTGATTTGTTTCACGTGTTATGTTTTGTTTATGTATTTTGTTATTTTAATTGTTTTGTGTTATTATACGTATGCTAATATGCTATACAATATTTATCACTTCTTTAATCAAAGAGTAACGCACGATTCAATTCAAATTTGCGACATAATTTGAAATAATGCAATTGATATGATTGACCTTAAGATCGTTATTGATTCAAACTTTCGATTTATGGTGCGATTAGAGTTTTGTGATTTTGAATTGAATACTGATGTTTGAAAATAAACATTAAAAAAATTAAATTTTGTACTTACATTACAATAACAACTTTGCGATTAATTTTTTTAATATATTTGGTATGCAAATCAATACAATATTTTTTTATACATAATATTTATTAAAATATTAAGCATATACAATTTGTGATTTTTATTTTTGTTTTAAGTGCAATACATGTTATATGTTTAATTATACATAACACATTATTGTAATTATTCAAATGTTAGATACAATTCTTTAATTTTACTGTTTACAAAATACAAGTAAATTTACTTATCTAACATATTACCGGAACTTGATTATTTGCAACAGCTCCTATAAGCGCTGTGGCGTTAACTACGCCTCCTGTACAAATGTATGGTATTGGCAAATTACATAAGTTGAAACAAATGTTTGATTCAATTTGTATTCTGATGCAAGTTGTTATATCAGTATACTTAATAACTACTTTTGCTAAGTTTTTTATGAGCGCTAAAGGATTTGTAGTTAGTATTACATTAGTGATACAGTTTGGTAAGTTGCTAAGAGGTACTCCAGTACAACCTGCTAGGTCAGCAAGTGTACATAAATCACTAACTAACACACTTTTTAAATAAGTAACAAGACAAGTAAGTATATAAGACAGTAGATCCTTAAGGGTTAAAGTAGGACCGACTGCGGAATTAACCCCTAAAATACATTTAAAATTAATAACATTAAAAAATAAAATCTTGAGCGTTCGCGGTTGTTATGTTTAAAATTATAAGCGACTTTCGGCTTACACCGCGTCGTAGTAAAACACCCAGACTTAGGCTTGGTCATAGTCTCTTCTTGAGAGCCAAAACAAGAAGTAGAACTTGGCCTTTGTCGTATTATCGTTCGTGAACCCAAACAAACTGACGTTTCGCAAGACATTGCAGCTTGCATCTTCAGAGTGATAAATGTCACTGTCAGTTTGTTTTGGTTCACGAACGACAATACGGCAAACGTCAAGTTCTACTTCTTGTTTTGGCTCTCAAAAAGAGACTATGACCAAGCCTAAGTCTGGGTGTTTTACTACGACGCGGTTTAAGCTAAAAGTCGCTTATAATTTTAAACATTAATAAAAACAATTTTTAAATTTACCTGTGGAAAAATGTGCAAAGCAAAACAAAGTAAACAGTAAAACTGCGATCTTCATTTTATCAAGAACAAATTACAACTGTTTTAACAGCAGTAACTACTTCTTATATATAGCAAACCTTTGCAACATCATAGCTTTTTCTAAATAATTTAAATTGATTTACGATTCGTTGTATTAAATTAAATATTTAAATAATTCTTAAATTGTTCTTTCTTTAAATAAAAGTTTAATTTTTATACGTAAGCAACAATTTCTTTTCAAAATACGTTTTGTAATATTTGCATAAAATTTAATCTTTGAAAACGCGATTATTTCAAATACAGACAAGTTTTATGATGTTATACAAATTTCCAAATTCTTGTTTAAAAGAATATTCATATTAATTTAAACAGTTACATAATGTTATTAATGACGCACTGTTTTGTGTTTAATTTTACAACAATATAGAAACTAAACTAGACATTATAAAAATAAAAACTATAAACTTAACAATCTACATTGATGTAATATAAATTTAATATAAAAGTATAATATTGACTGAACAATCTTAAAAAATGATACGTATAAACATTGTAAGGTACAATGTCAATGTATTTTTTTAACACAAAAGTTTCACCATAAAATATATTATTGGGACTCTTCAGTACTAGGATACTTTGATGTTCCTTCCACATATACAACAAAAAAATTCGAGTCTTTAATGATGGTTTCCGCAGTTACCAAACAAAATTTTTACACTTTTTGTTTATGTTAGTGAATTTAATTTCCCGCTATTATTCAAACAATAGTTTGAAATTGTGTGGTTTAAATTCAAAATACTAACTACATCCTCATAGTTTTCTATATAACAATTAAAGATAATATTAAGTCAGAACAGTTATGATGGTATAGGCAGGAAGATAAAAAATTATAGAAAAGAAAACAACATTGTGTTCAAAGAAAAAGAAAATTGGTTACTACGTGCCTAAATAGATGAAATCAATATATGAAAGATAGTTATCACAAGGAAGAATGACAAACCAGAAATATATTGAGAACAAAGTGCAGAATGTTTCAGAAGCTGTAAAAACCTTGCAAGGAAAGTTAGTCAATTTCAATTCTGAATGCAAAATTGTCTATCACCCGGCAAAGCAAATCTATATATGTCATTTCTTCTCAAATGCGATTTTTTTGATCAACTGTTACAGGACAACCTTTTCGTCTTTTCTAAATATTTTTACCAGAAAATTGAATTCTTTAGATTAGGAAACTTAAGAAGATAACACAAATTTCTAAATCGCGAAATAAGAAGAACGTTGAAAAATGCTTGCAAAAGCTTTAGTTGTTTCTTGCAGTGTAAATTCTTGCTCTATCTTGTTGGAAGAACAAAGTATCAATTAGTAAAATTTTTGAAATTATATGAAGAACATGTTGTTTGTGACATTTATACAAAAATATGACAGTAACAATTATGCAATTATTTTGAGACAGACGTCTATTCAATAAAATGTAATCTTAAACTATAGTGAACTGAATCTGGAGAAAACACTCACATAGTTAATACAATTTTCCATACTAGATTACTCCCGTGTTGTCGCTATCACACAATCTGCGCTTTTGTCACACGTCCCAGTAGACATCTTCAAAGCCTCAATCAAACTGATTGCTTTTATAGCCCGGTCACTGATTGATAAAACTGGTTTTCAAATCTCAGGTAAAAGAGAACTAGCACCTCGATTATTATAAGATTTTGAATTATTTTAATGGATTCCTAAACTCTTTGCTGATAATAAATAGAAACATTTGTCTAAATTTTAGTTTTCAAACAGTTTTTAACACGTTCTTCACCACCGCTGACTATTTAAAGCGACTACATCTTTGATGCTCTTTAGTATAAATTTCCACGTTTCTGCTCATTTCTTTTATGTATGTAGAACCACAAAAGCAGGAAATGCTATAAACGCTCTCAGATTGAAAAAAAGTTCTTTACTCGATTTAAAAGTTGACGCAATTTAGAAAGAATTGAAAACCGAGTAAAAATCTTGTGTTTAGACGACATTTTTTCTATACGGTCCGTGGTACCTTAAACTTAAGATAAATAAGCAATAACTACTGGTTAAGACATAGATTCCGCTGTTACTCTTGGTTTCGCAGACGTAAACTTTGCAATAAATTTTTTAATACTTTTTCTATTGCAATTGTTGGCGACTAACATCTTGGTTTGATAATTTTACTCTTTTTAAAGGTTTTGAAATTGACTTAAGGTTACAACTTTGCACACTAAATAACACTACTGATAATTTCTAAAAACGATAATGATGAGACAATCTATTTAAATGTCTATCTGTATGGGTAGATTTTCGTTAAACTGAATGCAATAATGAACCATCTTCATTTAGATTAACTAAATTATTAACAAAAATGATAAAGAGGAGTTGTTTTTTATTCCATAGTAAAACGAACATTTTGAGGAATTTAGTTTAGATTACTTAGAAATTTGTTAAACGTAGAAGAACCATGCTGCTAAATGACAAAAGTGGCACTTGGGTTTCCGATAAAATGTGGATAGATTTTTTTTTAAATTTTCTATAAATATATTAACAACAACCGGTAAAAGTGGTGAAGCTATAGCGGCTCCTGATATTTGTGAGTAAAACTTTTCTCGAAAAGTCAAATATGTAGACGTCAAAAATTTTTTGATAATTTGAAATATTTAAAGACTCGACATCAAAATTAACCAGAATGTCAGTTTGTTGCAACTTTTGAACAAAATCTCCCAAATTGCCAAATCATTTTAATATTTAAGGATTTTATAAGTAGGTGAGTTTATTGCGCTGACAATAGGTCGAAGAGAAATATTAGACTTATAAATTTTAGGTAATACGTAAGATCTATGAGTCTTAGAATTTTTAGGTATTAAAAGTTTTTTATCGGTTTCATTAAATGACGATTTTTTTATTGGTTTTGGGGAGTGGTCTTTCAATAGATGAAGATGGATTTTTAGAAATAACTTTGTACGACTCGTCTGAGAAACGATTGTAGATTTTGTTATCATAATCTGAACAATTCATAATAGCAGTGGAGATCACTTTGCCAGCTTTTAGAATAACTATAGATTTATCTTGTTTAAGACATTTTAACGCAAAAAATTCCGATCTTGGAATGTTACTTTAGGGAATTTTTGTAGTTTCAAAACGGAATTTTTTTTGCAAGAAGATTGAAAACTGTTCAGATAGAAACTTTTACAGCGGATTCATTTTTTTTAAATAGAAAGTTGTTTTGGAGCAAATCTTCAAAAAGAGTTAAATTATCTATCAAAAATGTTAGTCGCAAACCATTACAATAGAAAACAGTATATTACAAAGTTTACGTCTGCAAAACCAAGAGTAACAGCGGAATCTAGATCCCAACCAGTGTCTATCGCTTATCTACCTTATGTCAAAGGCACTATGAAACGTATAGAAAAAATAGCATTCCTTGCTTTTGTGGTCGTGCATACATAGAAGAAACAAAAAGAAACGTGAAAATTTGTTTTAAAGAGCTTGTCGTTTCAAACATTTTTCAAAGTTAGCGGTGGCGGAACACGTGCTAGAAACGGGTCATCAAACTATGTTTGAAAACTTTGGCGAATTACTATCAACAAAAAATTAGGAAACCTATTAAAATAGTTAAAAAAATTTTAATATTAACCGAGTTTCTAGTTTTTCTTTACCGGAGATATATAAACCAGTTTTATCGATTAGAAGCCGGTCTATAAAAGCAAGACTTCACAGCGCAATCCATCAATTTTTTCCGGTCTCTAAATATGTCCGCTGCGACGTGTAACACGGAAATGGTCCAGAATGGAAAATTATATTAGAAATGCAACCCGTGAAAATTTGAATTCTACAATAACAATTCGTTTAAATTTAAATCGCGTATTAAAACAATTAATTTAAAATATGAAACCCTATAAAAAATAAAAAATAAATTAATAGTTATTTTTTTTTTACTAATGTTTAATGCAAGTTTATTTGATCTAATTGAATCCTACATGTGCGTCTACTTTAGAAACAATCTGAATACATTTCTACATATATATTATATAATTGCGTTTTATTAAATTTTAATTAAAAAACATCATACAATGTTAAATTTTCCAGTTTAGTCAATGTAATTTAAAAAATATCTATGAGTTGACGTCATATATGACGCATATGTATTTTTATTGTATTTTTTTCCTGGAGCATGCACGTGGTATTTTTTGAATAAATGATTAAATATTTAGAAAACTTTTTTTATAACTTTTTTCTTTGAACAACTTATTTGTTTTTGAATTTTAAGCTACAGTTACAACAGAGTACATTAAGCAATATTTGTAGGTAAACCATTTTCTAATTTTAAAATTTTTGGAAATGTTTTTTGTTAAGTGTTTAAACAGTTACACAATTTTGGCGTTTTATTGATACAGCAAATCACATTTTTAATGTTATAACATTGACAATGAGGCTAATATTTCTAGAACAGTTACATTTGGTCAAAAAAAGAATGAAAATGTGTTTTTACATCTTTCCGAAACGTACAACAAAGGCATTTGTAATTGTTTGTTCAGAGCACAAATTTTTTGTATAGATAGCAACCTAGTCACAGAGATAAAAATTCAATAAACAATTAAGTACTATTTTGGTAACAAAAATAGTCAACATGCTTCATCTTCTCCTTTTGTTTCTTTTGTTTCTTTTTTTGGCTTATGTTTATCGTTTTTTTTGAGTAGTTTGTAAACGTACTATTTCTATTTTTTTCCTGTTTTTATTATAGTCGACATAGTCATTTTTATACCTTAGTCCTTTTCTTCTTTTCTATCTCAATTTGTTTATAAATGTTTTGTGTTATTTTTGTAGATACACTTTATTTCTTTCATTGTTCTTTTTATCTATTTGTTTTTTGATCTGCAGATTTTCTGTGTTTTTTTTACATTCTTTATAACGCTCTAAATCTTTTGTTTTTATTGTTACATATTTTTTTCTAGTTTTATTTATTTTGTTCTGTATATCCAGTAGCTTTTGCACAAGTTTTTTTATTTATTTAAATTTGTTATATTTGTTCTCTATTTTAAACTTTCTATTTTTTTATTAATGTGTTTGAGTATTCTGTTTGATATACAGGGTGTAATAATTATAACTAATAATCTCTTAATAAGGGGTGGATATGGCAATTTCGAACACATTTTGTTCATAAGCATATCTAGCTTTTCATCAATTTTTCTAAAAATTTTATATAGTAATTAGATATAATTACGGACTTGGTTGTTCGTTATAAGAAAACGTGATATAAAATGATTGAAATTGTGTCAAGTTCAAGTTTACTATTAAGCATTAAGTTTCTGATGACTAAATAAACATCATTTAAGAGATATGCTGTCGTGTTAAATTCAAGATTATTTTTAATTTACTTTAAGATTCTTAATAACAACAGAAAAAGTAAAGTAACAATGTCAATCGGTTATTTTAAAATCATAAATGTAGAAATTAAAAAGTGAAATTAGTAAATAATACGATAAACTATGAAACTAAATTGAACAAATAACACAACTAAATACCGAATACCTAACTACAAAAATAAGTAATGTATTTGAAATATTTTGAAATAAATAAAAATCGAATCAGCAGTAACCCACAACCGAAGTACACACAATGACTCCTGAATGGACAGAAAAAGAAATTTAAGCTACGTAGTCTTATTTTATGTTAACCAGAGTTATGGTTTCTGTACGTGTTCAACAATCTACAGTAAAACTAAGCAAAACAATCTTATCGTATTCTTGCACTTTGTACGTGTTGTTTACTACTAAGCGACAATGAATTGTGTCATTGGCTTTTCTTCCTACAAATTTACATTCTATGACAGGGCCGTCTTAAATTTCAATATTAAGTTTTCTCGAAAACTATAAAGAATGCAATATAATCTAAATTATTACAGCTATCTTCTATTAAGAGATTATTAGTTATACCTAGTACACCCTGTATAATTACTCCATATTCTTTATCTTAGATTCTACTCGTTTTTTGTCTGTTTTTGTACTCTTGTTTTACCTTTACAATTACTACAAAGTGGCCAGAATCTGCGTTTGCAGCTCTATATGACTTGATCTTTGCTTCCGTTTGTCAAACCCACTCTAGTAGGACACAAAGTTGTAACGATATGGTTCCGATCTGTTCCCGATATTTAAATATTAGCAGCTTATTATTATCTTATGTAGTATAACGACGTAAAATAGACGTTAAATTTATATAAGATAACCGATATCGAATGACTACTTAAACCTAATTTAAATATAATATAGGCAGCCTATCATTTTTATATATTGTAAAGCAACATAGAATCTACATTACATTTATTTATGAATAAAATGTTTGCAAAATATTATTGTCCTATATTGTTAAATAATCTTGAATACTATACTACATACTATACACAGTTATTAATGACTATTAGTCGATCGAATCTTTAAACAATATTCTTAATGTGTTTAATTTTGCTTATGTTGAATATTGCATTAAATTATTAAATATTTCAAACATTTGATTTTTGCGTTTTATTTTTGTGTTTTCTTCGTTTGCACAAAATGTGATTTTAAGCCTTTTAGAGTTGCGTAGACACCATATTTTTTTATTAGTTGCAATTACTAATTGCACGCTAGATACCCGGAACGCGTTCAATGCCGGGCATCGTCAAAGCCATAAAAAAAAAGTATAAGGGTACCTGAATAAAGATTACCGAAAGATGACTGCACATCGGAGGAAGAGGTCAAATACAACTGATGTCTTGAAGTATCTGGGCGTGTGGATCGTATACAACGGAAGAGTGACTAAACATACAAAAAGCGGAAAAATTCGTGAAAACTTTCCGAGCGTGAGAGAACCAAGCTTCAAAAGAAGAAGAAGAAGAATGTATGTGGTAAATCTACTGTATGGTGCTCCTATATGGGGACCAATACTGAACTCGAAGCACCACCTCGATATGTTACAGAAAACGCAAAACAAGATTGTTGTGGGGATGATTGCAGCCTATAGGATGGTATCTACGGAAGCCTTCTTGGCAGTAGCCAGGATACTGCCTATTAAGAAGAGTATTAAGAAGAGGATAATATATTGTTTGCCATCAACCATCTGCGGATAGGTTGATGAAGGAGTGGCAAAATAGATGGGACAGAGTGAGCAGATGGACTCATTAGTCAAGTAGATTAGTGAGTGAAATGAAATGCGTTGGTGCTCTTATCTTAAAAGGATAGAAAAAAGATATTACACCTTTAGCTTTGATTAAATTCAATGTGTTACCTTGTAGTCTCAAATTGGTCTCGTTAAATCTGGCAATTAAATCAGACATATAAGCGATGTCATTTTTTAAAATAATTAAATTGTGCTACAAAGCATTGTCTTTAGTCTCTGGGAATTCCAGTACTGAATCAATAAAGTATAGAAACGATCCAAACATGCACTTTTAATAACCAACGTACTTCTGTGTTAAGTGGTAAACGATTATAGTCAATATCATTTTCCAAAAACAAAGTTGAGCAAATAATTTCTCGTTTAAGGTATTCCTTTTAATTTTATTAACTGCTCTAATGACAAATGCAAACGTTTACTAAAGTTTTTTGAGACCAACTGATGTTAATGAATGACACAATGCAACGATAATACGTTTGGTAAAGCTTGTTTTAAGTATGCCAGAAAGCCTCGGTGTCGTCCTATCATTGCCGGATCACCCTTAGTAGCATCGGAGATGACATTAGTCAAGGGTATAGCTTTTACATCAAAAAATCTTTTTATTTCAGTAAATAACGTTTCACTTTTTCTATCAGTTTCCAAACATTTGGCAAATAACAATTCTTGAGAAAATTTTTCTTCTTTTACAAATCTTATATAAACTAAAATTACAGCTTTGTTTCTTGGTAATTCAGATGTTTTTATGTAGACACATAATGAATTTTTTACACACTGAACCATTTTGTCAATCCTTTTTCATACAGTATTATTACTCGGTGGAAATTTTTTTATATCAAAAACATGTTTGTGCAACACGAGAATAATTTTTATAAAAAACACGCAGTTTATCGTCATCTCTCTTAGATTTATTCCCTATCAGTTCTCGCAATGTCCGTGTTTTCAAATATTTTTCTTTGATTGTTTGAAAACTTTGAAAGTTTCATTGAATTGTTTAACATCATTTGCAACATAGAAAACACATAGGTAAAGTACCATTTTTTCTAGTAATGCAATAAAACTATATTTTATATATTTAACTTGTCTGTATCTTTTCTTCGGCTTACTCATACTGTTATCTGAAAAAAAGAGCATAAAAAGATATGGGAAAATATACAGGTTGTCCGGCGAGGTAAGGTACAAAATTTCAGGACTTTGTGATGCATAACGCATAAGAAATTTCAGACAGATAGACAGCTTCTAATACAGGAACTGAGCGAGACAGTGCATCAGGAACGACATGATCTTTCCTTTTTCGATGGATTATCGAGAAATCGTATTGTTGCAGCCTAATAGACCAACAAGCTAATCGTCCTAAAGGACTCTGCAAACGAGTTAACCATAGCAACAAATAATGATCAGTTATCACAGTGAAATAAGATCCTTCCACATAAGGCGGAGCTTCTCTATAGCTTATAACACAGCTAGACATTTTTTCTCAAAAGTCGAATAATGTCGCTCCGCCGTAGTGAGTGATCGAATAAGATGACTAACAACGGTAAAGTAGTTTCTCCTCCTGTTGGCAAGTTGTAGTTAGTTTAAGTTTTTTATCTTCTTTAGGAGGGGCAATAAAAACCACTCTAAACTGTTTTTATGGCCATAAAAACAGTTTAGAGTGGTTTTTATTGCCCCTCCTAAAGAAGATAAATGACTAACAACCTTTTCACCATCCGCAGTCGTTTGACTTAACACAGCACTTAAACCAAAGTCTAAAGCATCAGTCTGTACCACGAAAGTAAGTAAAAAATCAGAACACGATAGAATATGAACCGCAATTAAGCTGTTTTTAAGAGAATCAAAAGCAGTCTGACAATCCGCTGTTCAACTGAAAGAAACATTTTTACGAGTAAGAACTGAAAGTGCAAACGTAAAAGAAAAAAAATTAGGAATAAAGCGACGGTACCAACTGGTCATATCAATAAATTGTCTGACATCAGTGACGCTTGAAGGAGTGGGGATATTAAATATTGTTGTTACTTGATCCGGGTCTACGAACAGACCATTCATGTTGACCAGGTGCCGTAGGTACTTTAGTTCAAGCAGACAAAAATTACAGTTTCCTGACGTAAGGTAAGTCTAGCGAAAATTAAACGTTCTAACACGTTTTCTAGTACGCTGATATGTTCATCAATAGTAGGCGTTATAATGATAATATTGTCTAAGTAAGCAAAACAGTAAAGCTCTAAATCCACACCCAAAACTCGATCCATCAATCGCTGAAATGTAGCAGACGCATTACGTAATCTAAATGACCTGCGCGTGAACTGAAAAAGACCACAAAACGGAAAAAGTTACAGCTTTGGAATCTTCTGAAAGCGAAATCTGCCAATACCCAGACCGAATATCCAAGCTGGAAAGAAAACGTGCATCTCTCAACTAATCTAAAATTGAAGTGATATAAGGCAAGGGATAAGCATCCTTTTGAGTCACCTGGTTCAATTTCCTAAAATTGACACAGAACCGATAAGTGTTATCCTTCGTCTTTACTAAAACAATGAGACTAGACCACGGACTACTCGACGACTCTACAATCCCAGACGTAGAATTGAGTCTAACTCTTCATTAGAAACCTTCTCCAGCGCAGGCGAAAGAGGATAATAACGCTGTTTAATTGGTTCAGCTGAAGTGCGTATTTGGTGCTGATCGAGAGAGGTGTGACTAAGCCCTAAAGTTTGTTCAGCGAATACGTCCGCGATAACATCTTTTAAAAGCTGTTGCTGATTAGGAAGAAATTCAAAGCACTAATCAAGTCTAAAAAAATTACATTGATTGAAGGAAAAGTAGCGTTGAAAGTCCAAAGTTTATGCCAAAAGTCAGGTATGAAGTTCATTGCTTTCCAGAAATCGATGCCTAAAATCAGTTGTTGTGAAACATCAGGGATAAGTAAAGCGTTAAACGTTTTTACTTTGCCTACCAGAGAAAACGCTGAAGAACGGACCCTGGTATCGCATACTTGTTATCATTAGTCAATTTAGAAGAAGACACCAAAGAAGAAGAAAAATAATATCTAAAGTATGTAAAATTTGCCACTCTGGATAGCCCAGAATGGTATGAGACACACCAGTATCAAGAAGACCAAAGGAAGAAAAACCTAAAACACTAACCTTAAGATAAGGACCCTCATTATCACGAAAAAAATAGGTTGCTTGTCAGTCGAATCTCCCTTTTAGCTGAGATTTTATTATTGTCGAATGGAAATAATTACAAGTACAAAAAATGGTTTATTAAAATCTCGTTGGGACTTGGGATTTTGATAGCAATAACCGAATAATAACAATATCCGAAATTCAGAATCAACAAATAGAGGTTTATTGGTTAGAAAGCAGTAAATACATACAGCGTGTATCTGATTAACGAGTTGTTAATTTAGAAGATAAAATCATAGCATCAATAAAAGCAGAAATTGTCAAAATAAAAATTTTGGTAACACGTTTAAAAAAATCAAAATTTTGAGCCAAATGAATCGAAAATTACTGACTTGTAACAATATTTTGTTTGTTGACACCGTTAATAAAAAAAATGAAAAATAACGTATGATGTTTAATTTACTGTTTTAAGAACTACACATTGCTTTTCAGTAATTTGCTCACACTAAAAATAAATACAAAATAACGTTATCACGTAAGATGTAGTTAAATGAAGTTGTTGTTCTAAGAACGCAAGATATGCTTTCCAAGTTAATTCTCGAAGATAAGCGTATATTTACAATAGTTCAATGCAATGTTAAAGGTAAGGTCAGACCCAGTTACTTTTGCTGCGCTGCTAATTAAAAAATTGCACAACTTAAGTTGCTTGTCGTGTGAACAATGCTGCAATTCACAAAACAGCGTTATATTTAAAATTTTTTCAGTTTGAATTTGCAATCTTTTATATAATGCCACCCTGTAAGTGGAAGCGTGAAGACGTTCTAAAAGTAATCGAAATGGTGGAGGACCGAAATTGTCTTTGGAATGTAGTGAGCCCGGATTACCACAATCAAACAAAGCGACGGAATTGTCTTTCAGAAATTGCATCTGCATTGAATATTCCAGTCAAGGAAATAAAAAAAAAATCACACTCTTCTTGCTTAGCATTTGAAAGAACGTTCAAAAATGAAGGGGAAGAAATATGGGAGTGACGAAATATACGAAACAAAATGGGAGTTTTTTAGTGCTTTGCAGTTTATGTTTCGGCATACCGAGGATACAAGAACAACAAATTCTATGGTAAGCGAAATAGTATAATTTTAGTTAATAAGGTATAACATTAGTAGTAAGTACATTTCATCCTCTTAAATAAAATTATGTTGCCAAGGAACCTCTCCTTCTAGGTAAAAATATTCTTTAAATTACTCTCTAACGTTCTTTGCCAATGTGGTTGCATTTCTAGACGTGGTTCTAGACAATGGTTCCAAAGCAGTACATCCACTGCGCCAAGTACCAAAATTAATTCTACCATTTTTATTTTCCGTGTGAAAAGTCCCGCACACTGCTACAGAACCTGGTCGCGACATCAAAAAATTGTGTAACACACACACAGCACAAACGATTTTTTGAACTTTATGTGGAGCAACTTCCATGGTTTTTCTAAGTACTCGAAAACGTGCGGAAGCTATTCTAAATACGTTTTCTATTATTCTTCGGGCATGAGACAATCAATAATTAAAAATCCGTTTAGGAACACTTTAATTGTTGAAAGCAAATGGCTTAATCATGTAAGATTTTAACGCAAATGCATTATATAGCACATGGGTCCTTCAACCAGGCAAGGATTTAGCACTCGGAATGTTCAATGTATTATTTTCTAATGCTCGTGACAATGAACTACGTAAGAAAACGCCACCATCTGAATCGCGACCTGGCGCTCCTACATCTATCTAGGTAAATTTATAGTTTGCATCAGCTAATGCCATAAGAATTATGCTGTGCGCTTGCTTGTAATTGAAATAGAGATTTTAACTATTTGATGGTGCTTTGACGTTTACATGTTTTCCATCTATAGCGCCTAAACAGTTAGGAAAATTCCACTTCACTGCAAACTCATTAGAAATTTTTACCCATGCTTCTTCAGTATGTGGAATCTGAAAAATGCATTTGAAAAATATGGTATACATGAACTTAACAGCATAATAGGTGCTTATATCTAAAAACTTTTTACAGAGTATTAAAGATGACCTCGATGTAAATATGGCTGAGAACCATATAAACGATAAACAATTGGCACACCAACAGCTACTAGCAACCGAACAACCATTCAGTCAAGCACTTGATGAATCATCAACTCAGTCAACCAAACAACTATCCATTACATCAACTCACTGACCACTGATTCAACCACGTTCTGAAACATTAGCTTCTGCCACACCTGTGCGCCGACCAACTTCAAAAAAACAAAAGAACTCTGACAACAGTATTGAATTGCAGGAACAAGCTGCAATAAATTGTTGTATGGCGCTTTTATCATTAGTTACACCCAATGATGAATTTTAAAGTTTTGGCGAGTATGTGTGCAATGAACTATGGTTGCTTAGTTACTGCTCCAGACATTCAGTTTAAGCTCAAATCCGACATACAACAACTAATTTTAAATGCCGGTTTGGAATATGGCATGAGACGATTTAGAGCATCATCGGCTCCATTTTCATAGAGCCATAATTCTGCCGGCTTGCTGACGTCGTCACCGTTTTCTTCACAGCCGTCTACACCAAACTTGGAGAGCGAAGAATCCCATTGGGAAGATCAACGCCATTCAAAAGCAATATCTCGGCAAGATCCGTCGACTGATGTTTAATATTTTTGAACTATACAAGTTTGTAATCAGTGTAATTTCATGTATACATTTTTAATAAAACAGTAATTGATTACATACATTTCTTATGTCTTCCTACCTTCAAATATTCATCCTTCAAAACATAAATTGCTTGACAGGCTTTTGGTATTCTTTTTGAAATTGTGTTAGCAG
Organism: Aquatica leii; assembly: GCA_035610365.1. NCBI lineage: Eukaryota > Metazoa > Arthropoda > Insecta > Coleoptera > Lampyridae > Aquatica > Aquatica leii. Next base: position 63,990,563 of record CM069437.1, read on the forward strand.
GTATTCGAAATAAATACATAAGGGATTTGTAGCTGTCACCTGGTAATAAATGCCAATTATTATTTATTATAGATGCAAGATGTATTTCGTTACCAGTTGCTAAATATCGCAGAGTCAAAGTTAAGCGCTCAGTCGGTGTAATAGCTTGTCTCATATGTGTGTCCTTGCGAGCTATGAAAGGCGTTACTTTTGCTAAAAGACCGCTGCCGACATTCGCAAAAAAATTTTTGTAGAATACTTAATCGCCTACACGTAGCTCTTGCAGTAAATTGTTGACAATTCCGGAGTGCTCACGGTTTCTGATCCACTGCCTAACCCAAATGCGTTTCCTTTTTGCGACTCGGCGTCTTCTTTTTGCTCTTGATAAAAGAACAATTGCCAGACATGCTACAGCTTCAGTATCCATTACTAATTAATGAAACACGCTATATTTATAATCAAATATATAATGTATAAATACCTATAAAATATAATCAAAAATCACACAATTTTTGTTGTTCCAAACGACCACACAACACTCCACGAATAATTGCTACAAAGTATACGTTGGCAGTTGCAGCTGAAGTAAAAAGCAGCAAAGGTGTTGGTTGCAAGCTGAAGTGAAAGCAGCAAAGATGTGAATAATTTTGCTACTTTTATGCAGCGTGCAATTTTTTTAAGCAGCCGCAGTACAGAAAACTGCGGGTTGCAGACTACTTTTGGTTTGTGTGTGAACTTGACATGTAGCTTATGCAGCCGCAGTAAAAAAAACTGCGCAGCGAAAGTAACTACGTCTGACCTTACCTTTATGTAGGTCAAAATACTAGAATAAATAACACTGCAAAAATAAAGCTAAACAAGCAAAACAAGAATTTTTAGAGTACAATGATAAAATTTTTCACTCAAAACAAGCGTATTGTGAAAATTCAGCTAAAAAATGTATGCATATGTTATTGTTCATGTATAGTAACACACCTGAGAAGAAAATTTATAACATAAACCGAAATTATGATTACGATAAACGGTGTTTTCTTTATGTAATGTTACCCGATTGATATTATTTATGATTCTAAGAAACGGCGTGCATTGTATAAATTATTATTAATACAAAAAAAAAATTATTACAATACATCAATTAATTTTTGTTCTATCTAATACGCACTGTATTTTTTAAATGTTTTTTTTCTTATTTTGTTTTAATTAATTAGTTAGTTAATAAATCAGTACTTTATCGAATCGTTTCTTTTTATAAGACTTGATATAATTATAATTGGATGTAAGACATTGTGTGATAGAAAGAAATTTTTCTCTATTAATAGTTTGATTATAATATATACATACATATCACTTGATTACTAGCAGTATACATTTAATGTGTAAACTTTCTTAAATTGCTTTGGTAAGGATCTAATTTAATCTTGTTGACCAGTTCGACTTTTTTTGGAGCGTGAGTCTTCGGTAACATCAGATTCTTTTAATACTTCACCTACTAACCTAAGAAATACTTACCAAACGTTATACAAGAAAATTTAAAAATTGTTTTAAAACGTAAAAAGAATATAACGAGTAACAACGTAAAATGAAACCAAAACGACGATGAAATTTATAAACAAATATTTGATAATTTGAACAAAATTTTGCGCAGATAAATCGTGTGGTACGTAGGTATATTTTACAAGGTGTTTTTATATTTGCTAGCTCAGTAAATACTTAATAACCATTTTTTTTTCTTGGAGCCTCTTACTCTTTCAGAACTTACTTTTTTTTTAAATAGTTTATTTGCCGCATTTTATTTGTATTTTATACATATTCTACATACTCGACATTTTCTACATCATATGTGTAATGTAGAAAGTTGTTATTTTTTACGCGTAGAAAATTTAATTTTATAAGCTTTATGAAATCTCCACGTTTTTATATAACTCAGGAAGATGAGATATGTTTTTACACCAAAATAATCTGTTCACAATTTTTTTAGTGCCACATTCTTGTACGAAAAATTGTTTTTTATTAGAAGTAGACTAAATGATATACAATTTCAAATCAAATTATTCTTCATTTCAATAAATAAACTGCTGTAGTAAAACTGTAGTCTTGCAGAATGCAATATAGTCTAGTTTTTTAAATACAAATTAAACTAGTTTTTAGTCAGTTTTCTATATAATATTTATTAAAATATATATAATATTGTAATTTCAATTTACTAGTTAAGTGCAATAAAAATTTCATTTATAATTATGAATACAATCAAATAAAGTAAAATAGCTAGTTATTTAATCATTAGAACTTTTTAACACTATTTTACGACTTAACTAGGCTCTCTTATCCAATAGGACACCATATTGCCACTTGATTATTTATAATAGCAGCTATAAATATATTAAAGTTAACAACGCCTGCTGTGCAAATGCTTGGTATCGGCAAGTTACATATGTTTACACAAATGTACGCTTGAATTTTTTGTATAATGCATTGCAATATATTAGGATAACTAGACAGTATTTGAAGTAAATTTTGTAAGAATTGTGCAGGATTTAAAATTGTAGCAAAAGCAGCAAAAATACATTGTGGCAAACTGCCAAATGGTGCTGAAGAGCAACCTGCTAAGGCAGCAATTTTACACAAATCAGCGGTCCTAATTGTACTTATATTAATAGTAATACATTGAAGTATAAACGACAGTAGCGTATTAAAATCTAAAAGTGCTCTAGCTTGCAAATTAACTCCTAAAAGAAATTAGTATTTGATTAAATCAAAAATCTGGTTCTATTTACCTGTGCAAGATGGTGTAAAACAAAACAAAGCAAACAACAAAATTGCGATCTTCATTTTTGAACTTGATGTAAAAACTAAACTGATTGTAGTTAGTAACTCGAAACAACTATTTATAGTGTTTTTTAACGAACGTTTTTAACTGTTTATTTGAATTGCTATTTGTTCAAAAGCAATCTTGTTTTGCAATTTTTGAATTTTTCTTTGTTATACAAAAGATACATTTTTAAATGTATTTACATTTATTTTTACAAAATACGTTTTATGATGTTTGTTTGACATGTAATTTAAAAAACACTTTTAGTGTCTTAAAGTTAAACAAGTATATAAATTACGATTATAAGTGACTTTTGGCTCAGAATAGTTAGGCTTGTTTTCGCTTTGATAGCCAAAACAAGAAGTAGAACTTGGCATTTGCCGTGTTGTCGTTTGTAAAACCAAACAAACTGACGTTTTGCAAGACATTGCAGCTGGCATTTTCAGAGTGGTGAATGTCGCTGAAGGACGCTATTTATATCATTAGCGATCAGGTAAGTAACGGAATTTTACTTTCCGTTACCGTTTGACTGACTGTTTTATTACTCGGAGTAAGAGTTTGTGTCTTTTCCAAGAAGGATGATCTTTGTCTCAAAGGATGTAGTAATAGTAGTCAAGATTTGCTGAGATTTAAATCGTGTTCCCGGTTCATATTATATAGATGGCTTTCTATATCTACAGTTTCGCGCAAAAGTAGAAAGTAGAAAAGATTTCTAGGCAACACTTTAGTTTAGTTAAAGTTTAGCGCGTCTCTTTAGTTTTACACGTCTTCCGCCACTGTTGGTTTTGTAACTCTGGGATGTTTGCAGTCAGCCATTTGTTCTTTCACTTTGAGTTCAATAGAGCATTCCGTATAATCTATATAACTTAATCTACAGTAACAAATAGTGTCAGTTATGCCAAGAATCTACGGTTTTCCCAAAATACACAAAGAAAGTGTCCCTTTTTGACCAATAGTAAGTACTAACAATTCACCAACACAACCGTTTTCACGTTATTTGATTACAAAACTTTTGCCGTTGACAGGAAAAACAGAAACTCACATTAAAGATTCTACAAATTCAGAATTTCGAATTTGACAACAGATGATATTCTAGTTAGTTTTGACGTGGTATCTCTTTTTACTAAAGTCACAGTTGGCAAAATGTTGTTTTTGCTTAATTAGAGTATTACTAAAGAAAAAAATTACAGATATCGCAAATCTTGCAATTATCGAAATGTGTTGAAAACAGACACAATATTACCCACGTAATATAATGAACAAGGTTTACTACAATTTTCAAAAATAAGAATGTATGCTATTAATGTATTTTGAACTATTTTTTAATCTAAATTCAGTAAAATCTACATTTGCACAACACGTTTTGGATATTCGTCATACTCTTTTTTCTTACAAGTTGTTTCATTCTTTTAATAACATTAATAACAAACAAATTCTTAAATTACTAGAGTTAATTTATATTAAAATATCAATGAACGATCAAAACAATTTCAATTATGATTTTAAACTTAAATTTGTTTCTACATTGCACCATATTCCTTTTTTAATAATTTACATTTAACATTTTGTAAAAGTTACATTTTTTAATTTTTTTAATTTCTAGTTACAAATTTTTGTATTTGACATTTTTCAAAAACGTAAGTTAAATATTTTTTGTAGTTTTCCAAAGATGAGCTTCATAATTTTAGCTCGAAACATATGTAAAAAATACCAATAACAATGAATCTCTTTTAATTTATTAATTTATTTATTAATTGTAAGTATATTAAGAATTTTAAGGTTGAGATTTTACTTTAGTTGATAATTTTAGAGGCCTGATGATGACCGTTAGGTTGAAACATGTAGCCACCAATAATTAATAAATAAAAAACAGTTATATGGGAAAGGCATTAAATTATTTACAATTATATTTTTATAAACCAGGTTTAATAAATTATTTCGTTAATGCATTTTAAAATTTGAACATAAATTATCGGTGTAGTAGAACATCTGTGTTTCGGTCGAGTTGCTTTTGGTGACCACCGCGGTTTTTTTGCGACTAAGGGTAGCTTTGTCGGTGTCGTAAGAGTTGTTTTTGTAGTAAATCATGCCTGCGTCGAAACCGCCACAATTTTTGTATTGAAATGATTTCCTTAATAACTTAAATAACCAATAAACTATTACCCTAGAAAAGTGTAAGATAGAGGAAAGTTGCACATAAACATTTTTATAGGACAAAATTTACTATAAAAAAGTCGTTGGAAGGATACAATTACCTTCAATAGTTTAGAAGATACACGTGTGCAAAGTTGCACAATAATTACTTTAAAATTCTGACACTCTTAAACTATTAGATATAATTATACACTCCCGCTCAATAAATTGTTTAGGTGCAATTTTTAGCTATATTGTAGCGTTTTTGCAGCGTACAAGGCGGAAGCTCGCACGGATCTAATACTGCAATTACTATAATCATTTTTTATCACTGCTGAGTGAAATTAAGACTTTTATATTTTCAAAACATAAAATGAATCATAAGGAATATCTTGTTTAATAATAATAATCACTGCATCCAAAAAATAAAAAAAAATTAAGTGAAATTTGGCACCACCGCAAGTTCCAGTTTTGTTTTATCTGAGAGTTTCTCGTTTCGTTACATGAATCTTCGAATCAAGCTCCCTACAAGTATTTTCAACACTAAAATTCTACTTATCAAACTCTGCCTTAAAAACATTAATTTTTATTCTAACGACAACTGATTTCAACAAGTAGAAAGAACGGGCATAGGTTCACTGCTCTGTCTAGTTACAACGAATATCTATATGCAGTATTTAAAATCTAATATATGAGGAATTCAGCCTCAATACTAGTGCGGATGTTTCTTATAATATTCCGTTGCCTGCTTTGGAAAGAGATTATGTTTAGGCTATTGTTGAACCTGAATTGGATAATCAAAGTAACTCAAATTGTCAAGATGTAGTAGAGACTAGAGCTGGTAGGCGTATGATTCGACCTCATCATTTTAGAAATTATGTAACTTCGAAAGAAGACCGATGTAGCATATTGTATATGCTAGATGTAGCAACGGGAGATTCACGAGTAAACCCGAAATTAGCAACATATGCAATAAATACTCTATATGTATAATAAATAGTACAGATATTGATTTTTTAGCTATTAATCATTTCTAAAATAGCAATAGGCATATGTGATCACTACTAATTAAAATTGGTTTCAGCAATTTCTAGCATTTACTACTTATTAATTTAGGTTAACTTACACAATATGTAAGAAAGGGATGGGTCTTCAATAAAAAAGTAATAACCGAGAACAGAAACAGCGATAATTTGATAATTTAGTCACTGTAGAAGTTATTGTGGTGTTTGATGATCTCGATGCCCTCTCGAATTTTTCTATCAACAAGAATCGAAATTTTTCAATCACCAAAACGTTATCAAAATCTGTATTGTGACATATAGTAAAACAATGTTGAACAACTGGAGACAGTTTGCCTTTTCTTTTTTTCTTCCTTCTTTCTTCCGAACTGCGTGTAACATTTGTTTTTGTGGAAAAGAAGAATTTGAAAAATTTTGCCTGCCGAGTTGATTATGGGTTTAATACCGTTTTTAGAAAAAAAATCCTTATTTGATCTGTCACTTTATGTAAGGTGAAAATGCAATTTTGGAATTAGATTCAAAAGTAGAAATGTTCTAAGTACTGGAACATCTTGCTTCATATAATCATTGTTCACTAAAATTCTTGTAAGATGACGTAGTTCCAAATCTAAATTCTTACATTGACAGATAGAAATAGCGCGATGAACCAAAAATTCAGTAACAGACTATTTTTGCGTAGAATGATGATGAGACAAAACATGAAGGTATATATCCATATCAGCGCGTTTGCGGTAAACAGAATGGCCCAGAAGTCCGTCGGACTTACGAGTCTTAATTATGTCAAGAGATGGGAGAGAAACATTAGGTACAACACCAAACGCTTCTACAACAACTTAATAAGTGCAATTACTTTCAACAAGAAAACGATTCTTTTCATCTGCTCACCCTGTTTTTATTGACGAATAGAATCGCGGCTATTCACTGTAAATTCGTTTATGACATCTGATAGGATAATTTTTCCTGTTGCTACTTTGTTAAGTTTTTAGTTTTTTATCTTGTAATTATAGCGATTCCAATTTGTCTGATTTAGTTTCTATATCTTCTATAGTTACGGTTTGTGATAAAAATACTCTCTGTTATAATTATTAACAGTTTCTTAGTTTAATAATTTGGTATCTAGTAAACTCAGCCATCTATAAAGCATACATAAAGATCTCAGTTCATATCCAAACACCTCTTGCTATGTTAAAAAGTTGATAGGTTAAAATTTTTCGAGTATAAAAATTGCCTTCGAAACGCCCACCTTTCGTCGGCGATTGTCAATTTTAATAAGCGCGCATTTTATCCACTTTCCGAAAATGTTTTGTGCAACACACAGAACTCTACGCCCAACAAGGCTTTCACCATTAAGTTATTTCACGCAATTCCACGTGAATATGCAAATTAATTTTGTGTCTATCTAAGCAAAAGTCGATTTGGGCGAATTTTTGTACCCTCCACATGTTTTTTTTATTGGTGAAGATAAACAGATGGTATATTTGGAGAAAAATTTGTATGACGCCTCGTTACTATAACTTAACTATTTACACCGTCAAGGAGTCGGAAACCTTTAAAGTTGCGATTTCTTTTGGGAGGAAAGGCCACCAACAATTGCTACACTAAGTCAAGAGGAAACGCTGCGCATTCGCTTTCTCAAATGATTGTATGCTTTGAAAACAAAATTTATTTGTGTTAACGCCGTATGTACGTTTTGTTAGATTTAATATTACAATTTGGTTAATACAGGTACCGGATTAGCTAATCTTCTACTGGATCAACTTAACTGTGAGTATTACAATTTCTACTTTTACGATTAGTACTTCGTTAATCATGTCGATTATTGACCGTAGGTACATGTTAGGTTAACACAATTAATCATAAGATCATTTTGTGCGTCACAAAGTGGTATGCAGTGCACGTTGAGTCTCTTAGGTATTTATTTAGTATGTTACATACTTTTGCAATTTTAAATTTACGAATATAAAGTCATTCGTTCTTCAAATGTAGGGGAAAGTCGCCTAATATGAGAATACGGCCTAATATGGGGTATAACGATTTTAAGAAATCCATTGCTGCCATCTATTTGGAAATATACACTCTGCATTACAATTGTATCGAACACTGCAATCATGTACATTTTAATTAGAGACATCTACTATATCATATTATTTTAACCTAAAATCGCGTGCATATCGTTTCGAATATTTAGATTCCGTATTAAAAAGAGTGTAATATATAAATAAAAAGTAAGTATTATAAATGCATTTTAGTTAATTCTAAACATTAATAACTCCAGAATTCACCTCTCAAGTTGAAATTGTAACAGTTCATTTATTTTTTTTTAATTTTACAAGTTTATTTGGAAACAACAATTTGCCTAATTTGGGGTACTATATAATGCTTAATATGGGGTACCCTATATTAGGAGACTGTAACGTCCCGTTTGAATTCATTACATTAAAATTCAATTTTACATTCATTTATTTTTTGCAACTAATATTGCACGTAAATTTATTCAGTTTGACAACGTCGCGTTGTATTTCGGAAGCGTCTGCGTAGTTGACTTGAGTAGAAGGTTAAGGTTTCCACTTCCGTGTGAACATCTTGCGAGTTCACGTGTGTGATGCGAGGAAGACAAAATTTTCTTGATTATGGCGTAAAAACGCATGCAATTTAATTTTTATTCATTCCATCTAATTATTGGTGAGTTTACCTTTATTCTGATATAATTTTTCTATTGAATTCAACATTTTTAGTGACTTCGCAATATTGCGCAATAGTTAAGACAAAGGAAATTATTTTGAAGACCGTTGCTAAGTGTAAATGCAGCGTGAGTACATGATGTCATTTAAAAAACCAATCTAATTATTTATATTTAGGGTTTTTTCTTTTTATTTGGATCTTTCGTTTTATTGAATCTTTTCGTTTATTAGATTTTTATTCTGGATCCTTTCTTTTTGGTTTTGTCGTTTGATTACTGGATTTTTCGTTAATGAAGTTTATTATACATGGATATTTTATGCTTGCTGGTGTGTTTTGAAATCTACATTCCTTTAGAAGAATTTTATCACAAGAACAAAGTATGTGCTAAAAATAGAAGATATCCGATAACGTCATATTAAACATGGTGAGTCAACTAAAATTAAGATACTGCATTTTATCTTCAAATAATTAAATTGTGTTATTAAAACTTCACTCATAACAAATCAAACGTTAACGACATTTGCATTTAATATCAATAATTAATAATTAGATGTAAGATTTTACGCTTTTTATTCATCACCGATAGGTGATTGGCGTCCTAATATTTTATTTTAAATACTGTTTTATTCTAAATATGTTTAATTCAAATATTGTTCATTGTTCTCTAATGTAAATAGTTAATTAAGTATAGTTAATAAATTTAAGGAGTTCACATCTTTGTAGTTATTATCATTCAACCCATCACCTTGAGGTCTGTGCTTACGATTGCTTCCCGTGGACAAATTATTATTTTGCATTTATTAAATGTATTTTTACCTTTTATTATACGTTCTTTATTCAATCAGTCAATGTATTTTTTATTACAAGACAAATGTTACAATATGTAATTTTCAGATACCGAGTCAATGAAAAAAGTGGAGCAAACACAATATGGTAGAGGCTATTAAGGCATGTAAAGAAAAGCGGATGGGATATAAGAAAAGTTCAAGAACATTTGAAGTTGCACAATCTACGTTAGAAAAGTATGTCAAAATTGATAAGGAGTTCAAAGAAATTGTCATGGGAAAACTTGGAAGAAAACCACTAATGCCAGAAAAATTGGAAAAGGAGTTGGTGAAGCATTGTTTAGAATTAGAAAAACATTATTTTGGAGTTACAAGAAAAGATATTTGTAAACTAAGTTTTGACTTATGCAAGAGAAATAATATAAAAAGCCCATTCAATACCTATAAAGAATGTGCAGGATCAAAATGGCTTGCTGGTTTTCTAAAACGAAATCATAAATTACCTTTCCGAACGCCGCAAGGAATATCATATGCCCGAATAAAATCTTTTACTAAAGAAAATGTTGTAAGTTTTTTTGATATTTATGAACCACTATTAGAGAGAGTGAACAACGATCCTAATCGTATTTTTAAGTGCGACGAAACGGGCATTACGATAGTGCAACATAAGCATCAGAAAGTCATTACAATGAAAGGAAAGAAACAAGTTGCGGCCCTCTCGTCTGCAGAACGAGGATCCCTTATGACAGTCGTGATGTGTTTTAGTGCAACGGGTTTGCATATACCTCCGTTAATAATTTTCCCACGAAAAAATATGAAACTAGAACTAATGAATGGCATGCCTCCTGGCTTCACCCATGCTTGCCACCCATCAGGCTAGATACAGCAAGAAACATTTGTACAGTGGTTAAGACATTTTATCAATCATACGAACCCAACAAAGGATAATCCTGCTGTTTTGGTCCTAGATGGCCACTACATTCACACCAGGAATCTAGAAGTCATAACTGTAACAAAAGAAAATAATGTTCATATTGTGTGTTTACCGCCACATTCAACCAATAAAATGCAACCGTTAGATGTTGCTTTTATGTCACCGTTCAAAACATTTTATGCTCAAGAGATTACTACATGGTTAAAAAAAATCCGGGTCGTGTTATAACAGTTTATCAAGTAGGAGAGCTTTTTGGAAAGGCTTACATGAGAGCTACTGTTCTAGCTACGGCGCTTAATAGATTCCGAAAAACAGGCCTTTTTCCTGTCAATCAAAACATTTTCAAAGAAGATGAGTTTGTAGCTGAATTGTTAAATGCAGATATTTTTCCACACTTCCAATCCCAGCGTTACCGGTAGAAGGAAGAAAAGAGCCTGTTCATGTAACCCCCCCAAACGTATCACTCGCCGAATTGTTACCCGTTCCAAAAGTATGCCAAAATATCACAAAAAAAAAGAGGTCTAATACTGGCAGGGCTGCAGTTGTCACCAGCACGCCTTACAAAGAAGAATTGGAAACCAGTTTGGCTAAAAGAAGTGTTGCTTCTACATCTAAAGTCATAAGAAACATCACATCCAGTGTTGGCAGTCGGAATAAATCGGCACAGCAAAAAAATTACTTGGAAAAGAAAAAGGGAATAAAAAAACCAAAAGTTTCTTCATCATCCTCATCAGGGTCTGAAGTGGAAGTGACTTTAAATGATGGGGGCGAGTCACCATTTACCGAAGATGAAGATGATGCAGAGTGCATATTTTTGCAATGATCTCTTCTCGAAGGATTCTGCTGGCGAAAAATGCATTCGCTGTGTCCTATGCCTAAAATGGGCCCACTCGGAGTGTGCTGGAAATAATGAAAGAAACTATCAAGTACTGTAGTTACGTCCTCCTATTATATTTAATTAATGAATTAGTTAAGAACACTCTTCACTAGGAGGGGCAAAATAAAACCACATTAGATTTTTTATATGGCGACGTTTTGTGCAACCATGTGTGCACTTCTTCAGGCCACTGAAATATATTGTACGTAAGTTACACATTACTTATTACATAGTAAATAATACGTTTTAGGTACAAAACAAGAAACTTACACAAAAAAGTTCGAGTGGAAACGTCCTCAAATCCAAACATGACAACTAATACACAATATAAATAACATGAATAAATTGTTAAAACATTATTAATAAGGTCAAACATTTGACATATCCATATTTACAGTTTGCTAGAACAAATTTTTGTATGTTTTTTTTATATCTATTAGGCGACTTTCCTCTATAGGGCGAAACTTATATTTAGTCCGACCCATGTATTAGCGTTTGAAAATTTTACATAATTATATTTAGGTATGTACCTTCTTCGTGTTCTTTGTAATTATTGTCTGTGATAAAATAAATATATATTTTGTGTTTTACTTCTGTCGTGTTATTTGTTCTTTTCCAGCTACGGGTAGAGTTAAACAATATCTCCTTTAATATCTTTCATTGTTTTGGCGCTTTTTTAGATCTAATTTTAATTTCGCATTACAAAGCCTGCGACTCCCTCTCCGGAGACAACTGTGTTAGCCTTTGTTTATTTTTTTTGGTTACACCAAAACCAGTGTAACACTTTGCATCAGTACAATAACACCAAATAGGGCTTCCCTGGTTCTTAGTCCTTTATAGACTTTGAGAAAGCTTTTGATAAGGTCAAGCATGGAAAGCTACGCAAAATACTCAAAAACAGGAATATTGAAAACCGTGACATCAACGTAATAAGTAATCTTTATTGGAATCAAACTGCAAAACGTGAAAGCTGAAAACAAGTTGACAGATGAAATTAAAATATACCGAGATGTTCGGCAGGGATGTAGTTTCTCCGCTGCTGTTTAATATATACAGTGAAACCATATACCAAGAAGCAGTACTAGAAGAAAGCGATGGAATTACAATCAATAGAGAGATAATAAATAACGTACGTTTTGTTGACGATACGCTCATAATGGTTGAAGATTCGCTCATAACAGCTGATGATGCAACAGATTTGCAAAATCTTTTTTAAAACATTAATACCAATAGCAACAATTATGGAGTAAAACTTAATCTGGAAAAGACTAAATTTATGGTAGTCACAAAAAACAAGACATACACGCAAAAATAACAATATACAACAAACAAATTGAAAGAGTCACATCATACAAGTATTTAAGAACATGTATCACGAAAAATAACAAACAAACAAAATAAATAAAATTAAGAATAGAGATAGCAAGACATACGTTTGTAAAACTGAAAAAGTTATTTTGATGTCGAGATGTTGATATAGACCTCAGAATGTAAATGTTGAGATGTTACGTTTTCTCCACACTACTCTATGGTGTGGAGGCATGAATACTTAAAAAAAACATCAGGAACATCGAAGCTTTTGAAATGTAGTGCGGAGGAAGGAATGTAGACTTATAACAAAAATAAATAAAAGAAAGTTGGAAAATCTGGGCCATATAATGAGAGGAAAAATATACAACGTGCTAAGGCTTATAATACAGGAAAAAATCAAAGTATAAAACGAAGAAGAATCTTATGGTTAAACATTCTACGGGAAATGCAGCTCTGTGGAGTTCTTTAGAGCTGCGATTAGCAAAATGAGGGTTGCCATGATGATTTACAACCTCTGATAAGAGACGATATTGGAAAAAGAAGAAACTCAGTTGTATTTAATTTAACTGAACATTATATTAATACCAGTGAGACAAAACCTTGTAAACAAACACAATGTCTTCTGTCTCCTGCCATGCAATGAGATTTAAATAAAAACCTTAATAAAATGTTGAAACCAGATGACATTCGTGCATCAAATAGTCCTTAGAGTAGTCCAGTCTTAAAGCTTGCGATGGTGAACGTCGTCTAGATGTTACTACACAGAATGATTCATAGTTATTACCTCGAAGTGATGCCATTTTAACTCGTTTACGTGATGCAAAATATTTATTTAAGTTTTATAGGTTTTCGTTAAGTTTTCTGGCAATTTCGGTTGGAAATATTTTTATGTGCCAAAATTGCTACTTGTGTTCCAAGAAAAGATCTTTTTAAATTTTTAGTAAAGCCTTTCGGTTCGTTAAACCATCCACAAAATTTGTTGGATTATTATTCTTCATTTCAATAAATATATGTGTTGGTGGGTTAGCAGTTTGAGGTCGTAGCTAAAAACCATGCGCTTTTTTGTGGCAAAGCTTACCTAATTTGTTTTCTTTGCGGTGAAAAACTGACCCAACAATGTTGCAATGAATGTTAGAGTGGACTGTATAGACACAAATAAAGATTTTGAGGTACTTTAAAAACCATATATTAAAAGTAATATGGCCATATAAAATGGCACTGATGATTGAACACAACATTGACTGTAGAAGTCTTAATGAATAATGAGATGTGTGCGGAAACCGCCATAGCATGCTAAAGTTAGTGGTTGTGCGTGCGCCACTAAAAATACAGTTAATGCGACGTTGCGCGTTGTACAATTTTACAAATATCAAATATACAAAGGTGTTCAAAATAGTTTACAAATTGATCGGGAGATTCAAATGTACACAAATACTAAACATGCCCCCGGCCTTGAAAGTACTAGCTTTCAAAAGAACAAGAATATAGAAACAGTTTACAAATGAATATAAATATACAATGTGAACTTAAAACTATCACTGCTGTGGTAGCGGACACAGTTTTGAAAAAGCACGCCGAACTACACCATTGTTTGTGCGTACCGACGCCACTCGCGATATGTCGTCACTGCCCGGGAAGGTTTCAGTTACTCGGCCAAGCTTCCACTGCAGAGGTGGCAAGTTGGTTTCTTTGAGCAGAACCAGCGTTCCATTCTCCAACTCTGAACGGTGCTGCTGCCACTTCGAACGTTGCTGCAACTCGGATACATACTCGAGACTCCATCTTTTCCATATTCTTTGATGAAGCTGTTGTATGTTCTGATATGATGAGAGACGAGACTGTTGTATTTCAGAGACGTCGGGGTCAGGAAGAGCTGCCAGAGGTCTTCCCACCAAAAAATGTGCAGGTGTGATAGGTTGGAGATCATTAGGATCAGTTGACAAAGGAGTTAAGGGACGTGAGTTTAGAGTCGCCTCAACTTGCGATAACAAAGTAAAAAACTCTTCATAAGTGAGCATTGAGTTACCTAGAACTGTTTTGAGATGATTTTTTACCGATTTGATACCGGCTTCCCACAGACCACCAAAGTGTGGACTGCGTGCTGGGATAAAATGCCACTGCGTACCTTCGCTTACAAGGGCATCAGTGACACTGTCACAATTCGATTTGAGAAATGAGCTCAATTCCTTGAGCGCGGAATTGACTCCAACAAAATTGGTACCATTGTCGGAGTAAACGTGCATGGGTTTACCTCGACGTGACACGAAACGTCTGAACGTCATAATAAAGGATTCTGTCGAAAGAGAAGTGACCAATTCCAGATGAACTGCTTTGGTCACGAAGCATATGAAAATGCACAAATAACATTTAGAGGATTTTGAGCCACGACCCTTGCGGTCTTTTATCAGAAAGGGTCCGCCATAGTCTACACCAGTTGTATGAAAAGGCGGGGCTGGCTTGATTCGTGAGATTGGCAAATTGCCCATAATAGGTTCTACCGTTTTGGCAGAAAAACGAAAACATTTTAGACATTGATGAACTACCTGTTTTACAAGGCAGCGTCCCGAAGTAATCCAAAATCTACTTCGAAGAGAGGAGAGTAACAATTGAGGTCCAGCATGGAGCATACGCAAATGTTCTCTAGCGACGATAAGTTTGGAGAGACAATGTTTACCCGATAGAAGTATAGGGTGTCTCTTATCAAAATTGAATTCTGAATTTTGGAGTCTGCCTCCAACACGTATGATGCCGTTTGCATCTAGAAAAGGATTGAGACTTATCAAAGACGAAGATCGATTCACAGGCTTACCTTGCTTAAGTAGCTTAAGCTCGTCCGGAAAAGACTGTGATTGAGAGATTTTTACTAAACATGAAAGCGCTTCTCTAAGCTCTAAACATGTTAAAGGACCAACAGTACGATTTTCTGAAGGTAAACGACAATTTTTGCTGAAGCGCAAGGAATATCCGATCACTCTTTATAAGCGAGTCATGCTAGAAAAATGTGAGATTTTTACAATGGGGTATGAGTCTTTCGTGGTAACGACTAAGGAATGAGCTTCTTTCTTAAGTTCTGGAAGAAGCTGAGAAATTGGAACGAGAGAATTGGGCCAGAAAGATTCATCTTGAGATAACCAGATAGGACCATGCCACCATAGTCTTGAGAATTTGAGTGCTTTTGGCGCGAGGCCTCGAGACAATAAGTCTGCTGGGTTGGATTTGGTGGGTACGTGCCGCCAAATTGCATGAGAAGTGCGTTGCTGGATGTCAACGACACGATTGCAAACAAACGTTTTTAATAGATTTGGATTGCTTTTTAGCCATCCTAGTACTATGGTCGAGTCAAACTAAAATAACAACAAGAGATTTGCATGTCCAAGGCTTTGGCTCTAAGAGCTTGGCTAAGAGAGCAGCTGCGCTGAGCTTGAGCTTTGGAATAGTCAATGGTTTCAATGGTGCTACCTTTGTTTTAGCACATAAAAGTTTGGAAGATACATTGTTGTATTTGTCAACGGATCTTATGTAAATGCATGCACCGTAAGCGTAAATAGAAGAGTCACAAAAACCATGGAGCTGGACGTCCACAGCGTCCTTACATACAACGTGTCTTGGGATTTCGAGATCGTTTAATTCAACAATTTCTGATCTGTAAGAAGACCATTTGATTTTGATGTGTTCAGGAAGAGAGTCATCCCAAGAGAGCTTTTCCAGCCACAGCTGTTGAAGCAAAATTTTTGCATTTACAGTAGCAGGTGCAAGTACCCCTAGAGGGTCAAAAATTTGAGAAATTTCGGAGAGCATAGAGCGCTTGGTTATGCTTCCAATTGTAGGTGTAGATATGTTGAACATGAAACTATCTGCTTGGAAAGACCAAATCAATCCAAGAGTGGAAGTGTGCTCGTCAGCACCAAATTCGAGAACGCCAGGGTGGACATCCGTGTCAGGAAAGTCCGCTAGTATACGAGGATCATTAGAGATCCACTTACGAAGTTTGAAACATCCTGAGCGCAAAACATTGGAGAGGTCCAAGCAAATCTTGTGTGCTTGGGAGATATCATCAGCGCCTGTGTGTAGGTCGTCGACATAAAAATCATTTTTTATGATCTGTGAAACTTCAGGGTTAGAAACCTCACAATCAATTCCAAGTTGGTACAGACAACGTATAGACAGGAAAGCAGCAGATGCGGTCCCATACGTCACTGTATTGAGATCAAATGATTCGATCGGTTCTGATGGAGAAGACCTCCATAGAATACGTTGAAGTGGCCTTTGACTAGGCTCAATCAACACTTGTCTGTACATCTTTTCGATGTCAGCCGAAATAGCATAAGTATACTTGCGAAAGCGAATTAATATGGAGAACAAATCTTGTTGAATAGTTGGGCCAACCATTTGAATGTCATTCAAAATTTGCCCGGAGGTGGTTGCAGAAGAACCATTAAAAACGACACAAAGCTTTGTCGTTACACTAGTTTTCTTGAGCACGCCATGGTGCGGAAGGAAATACGAAACTTGATTTGTGGAAGAATCAGACACACTCATGTGTCCCAAATCTTTGTATTCCTGCATGAAAGCAGAATATCGCTTAGATAGGTCTGGATTAGCCTGGAGACGATGCTCCAGCGAAAGAAATCGTTTTTGTGCAATGTCCTTGGAGTCACCAAGACATTCAACCGAACCTTTGAGAGGTAGCGAAACAACAAATCGTCTATTTGTGTCTCTAGATACATTTTGCTTAAAGTGTGCCTCGCAGGCACTTTCTTCTGAAGAGAAAACCTTTTCCTCGGGGTAGCTTTCTAGCTCCCAAAACTTTGAGATGCGATCTGGAAGATCATCCAGAACGCTTACATGACAACGAGATTGAGAAGGTATCATGGTACCAACTTCACCAGATACTATCCAACCAAAACGAGTTTTTTGAAGTATGGGTGCGTGTGGACCCAATCGGACCTGGCCAACACACATCAACGAGAAGAATGCTGTGGAACCGATCAACATATCGATATTACCAGGTTCACAAAATAATGGATCAGACAAATTGATATTGTCTGGAATTCGAAGACTTTTGCGATCTATTTGAACACTGGGCATAGTGCCAGTTATTTCATCTAGAACCAAACAAGTAAGATTTAATTGGAAATTAGTATGATTTGAACGAACGACAACATCACACTTTGAACGAATAGAAGAAGCGGCTTGGTTTAAGCCCGAAACTAAAATGTTGGCATCTTGGATGCGCAGATTTAACCTTTGAGCTAGGTCAGTACGTATGAAATTAGACTGCGAGCCTGAGTCTAGCAAAATACGGATAGTGTGCTCTCTTCCGTTAGAGTCTAGGATCTTTGCGGAAGCAGTAGGCAACAAAACTTGATAAGTATTTGTACAAAAAGCTGAAATGCTTTGGTTAGAAGTAGCAGGAGTCTCTGCGGAATTTGCAGTGCCTGGCTGTTCTTCCCTGTCGACGATAGGATTGGACTCAATGTGTAGAAGCAAATGATGCTTGGATTTGCACGTGCGGCAAGTATACCTAGAAGCACATTGAGGCTTGTAATGACCTTTGTGAAGGCAATTGAGACATAGTCTTAATTCCTTAGCTTTGTTTACTCTCCGATGAGGAGATAACTTGAGAAATTGTTTACATGAAGCAATCGAATGAGAGTTTTTGCAAAGCACACAAGTTGGTGTGTTTGCTACAAAAGATTTCGAAGAATGTGGCTTTGGTTTCGTAGGGATTACCTTGGCCTCTAGCTTCCCATAAAACCATAAGTTCCATGTAGCTTCGATAAGCATTCCCAAATATTCATTTTTAAAGCATTCCAATAGTAGTTTGTGTATGGACTTCTAATAACACACTTAATTTAAAACGTTTACTATAAGAATGCCTATATAAGAAGAATAAAGTACTCTAAAAGATTCTTTTAAAAACACTTCTATAGGAATACTATATTTAATTTAAGAAAGAAGTGCTTATAGCAGCCTTAAAATTGGCAGTTGATTGGAATCACTAAAGTATTAGAAATGTAGCATTCTAATGGCGTTCCCATATTGATTCTATAACAACGCATATAGAAGGAGAATAAAGTACCCTAAAAGATTCCTTTAAAATCACTCCTATAGGCCTTCTATATTGATATAAAAAATAAAGTGTTTATAGCAGCCTTGACAATGTATTAAAATTCAAGTATTACGACTAACATGATAACATTCTTTTAGTGTTTTAGTACCTCTAAAATCGGTTTAATCGTTCTTTATTTGAGACAAAGAAATATAATTTTTAATATCAGAAAAAACCGTTTGTACAAGTTGCTAAATTGTAATACCTAAACAAAAATAACTTCTTGTAGAGATTAAACGCCCACATCTAAATTTTGTTGATAAAGATATGTATGCAATAAAAAACTTATGCATTCGCGTTTGATACTGTAAATGTAAATAAGATACTTTGATTTCTGAGAATTGTGACGAGATATGTACCGACTACCGAGTTTGATTAACCAGAAACGCTTCTAAGTAAGTACTTATACGGTTACGGGTATATGCAGTTTTACGTTTACGAAAGGAAGACGACTTCGGGCTTAGTCTATATCTGTAAATGTGTTCTTTTTTTGTGCTGAATTAAAGAAGAAAACGCTATTAGAAGTTCTGCTGATTTAAGTAAAAGTAAGTACAAAAAGAAACAATTGACAACATATCTATTTTTGTACGATCAGCTTATCCACGTTTTAGCGCTTTATTGTTATTGTTTATTTTTTACTTGGCATCCAGTTATTTTTTTAGAACAGGGGTGGCTAACCTGCGCACTTAAACTTAAAAAGCATTGTAATAAAAAATTTATTTTATTCATAAAAAGAAACATATTTTTGATATGAATCTAGTGAAAATGCATGCGACTGATAATAGATAATAAAAAATAATTAATCGCATAATTTTGTTATAGAGTTAACCCAAAGTTGATTCAAAGGAGTTCCTATAGATGTTATTAATGAGAAGGTGTTCCAATGGCTACGTCATGGCAAAGCGAGATTAAAAAATGAAATAATTAGGATGATGCAGCAAACTACAAATTCGCAAACCATTGATTAAAAATTATTATAGTTTAGACAAAGATATTGTACAATTTCTTAATAAAAAATGACTTAAAACTAATCATTTCATGCTTTTTGTGTTTCTTATGGTATGCTATTAAAACCCTGTAAAAACATGCAAATCAATTACCTTTTAGTCGTTAACTTTGTCATGCTATTCTACAACATAGGAAAGTACTACATTGGCACTATTTTAAAGCATTTCAATGGAACGTGAAAACTTCTGCCTTTGGCCTGCTTTTGTACAACGTCTAATAGGACTCTATAATCACTAACTGTACAGCATTCTACTGGAGTGTCAAAACCTATCTCTAAACATAAACCATTCTACTGCTACAGGAAGGCTTTCAGTAATATCAATACTGCCTCTATGCTCCTAAAAGCATTATTATGGAACCTATTTGGTTTTGTGGGTTTGGTTGCAAGCTATCTAGAAGATTTGCGTTATTGGTCAAAAAACTTTTGAATTCATTGAGAGTTGGTAAATCATTACCAGAAACGTTACGTACATAAGCATATTAGAAGATTCCTTAGTGCAAGGTTCCAGATCTAGAATAGATTTCAAGTGACTTCTCACAAGCATACGGGGTTGATCATACCTTGAACATATATATTGCCAGGCAACATCGTAATTGTTTGGCGTAAACTCTAAAGATTTGATAGTTTGCGCTGCTTCGCCAGCCAAGCTAGCCTTTAGATAATGTAGTTTTTGAATATCGTTAAGATCTTTATTGGAATGAATCAAACTATTAAAAATGGCTTTGTACTCAAGCCAAGATTCCGTCTGACCAGCAAAGTGTGGAATTGTGATCTTTGGTAGATTAAAAGTGGGCGTTTTGTGAGAACATTTACTTTGTTGCCCAGAACTAGAAGACGAAGGGCTCTTGGACCCCTTATTCGAAATACTACGAATGTTTGTTAAAAGATCTTGAGCTATAGCGTTTAGATTGAAAAACGAATTTTCGAATTGTGTTTGATAATCGAATTGCGTTTCGATTTCTTTAGATAATTTAAGGATTTCGTTATGAATTAGATCAAACTCTGCGAGTAAAGTTGAATTTACTTGAAGGCGGTTCTCAATTTCAAGGACCTGTGAATTTGTTACATTATCGAGTTCTAATACATTAAACTTTTCTAGAAAAGTTTGGAAACGTGTGATTTTTGCTTTTAAAGCTGATCGTAATTTCTTTAAGTCTTCTATCTTAAAGGATTTAGATAAACAACAAAATGCGATTGTTATTACGACAAAAAAGAGATAAAAATACTACAAAAGGGCAAATATATGTAACGACGAAAAGCAATAGATGAACGTAAACAATTATTACGTAAGATTGAAGCCCTTTGTAAACGAAAATACGCAATAACAAATTATACCTACATAAACGTAATTGTGTTTTTCAAATTAAACAAAAAATGCGTAAAATGAATTCAAAGCGTTATTAACATGCATAAACTAAAATAGATTTGATACAAAATACTTTGACCTTTGTTAATGCAAGCGATAAGATTAGAGTAAGGAATTTATACGACCTGTGGTTTGGTGACGTAATTTTCACCTTGAACTCAATACTTCGTGTTGAAACCATGTATTTCTTTTGGCAGAAAAATGCTGCGCTTTCTTTTTTTTTTTTGTTAATGTAGATTTTTCATAAAATGCGTGTTGATGCGATGATGAGCTTTACGGAGCTTTAGGAGGCGGCGTCCTCGTGGCTATCAGATGCACTCGTAAATGTTGCAGATAAATGCCAAACGTTGCGATTGCTTTAATTGTATTGATTGTTGATCTATCCGACGAGATTGGACCAAATGTTTGCGTAATACATCCGGCTCGAAGGACCAAAATGTTGGTGGGTTAGCAGTTTGAGGTCGTAGCTAAAAACCATGCGCTTTTTTGTGGCAAAGCTTACCTAATTTTTTTTTTTTTGCGGTGAAAAACTGACCCAACAATGTTGCAATGATGGTTAGAGTGGACTGTATAGACACAAATAAAGATTTTGAGGTACTTTAAAAACCATATATTAAAAGTAATATGGCCATATAAAATGGCGCTGATGATTGAACACAACATTGACTGTAGAAGTTTTAATGAATAATGAGATGTGTGCGGAAACCGCCATAGCATGCTAAAGTTAGTGGTTGTGCGTGCGTCACTAAAAATACAGTTAATGCGACGTTGCGCGTTGTACAATTTTACAAATATCAAATATACAAAGGTGTTCAAAATAGTTTACAAATTGATCGGGAGATTCAAATGTACACAAATACTAAACAATATGTAAAAATAGTAAAAATGCAGTTTTTTATTTAACGAGTTTCTGTATAAACAGGACGCTTTTTTTCCCAAGAAGGTATTTTCAAACCCAAGTCAAAAAAGGGTTTAAAAAGTCCTCGAGGGAAAAAGCGTCTAATTTAAGCAGGAACAAGTTGAATACAATTGCTCGAACAGTGGTTAGGAAGCCCACAAAGTCTCAAAATCTCTCGAAAATAATTTGACGTTTATGTTGACAACTGCGAAGAAACTGTTAAACACGGTTTACAATAGCAAAAAATTAAAATTTATGACAGTTCAGCTCGGTTTTTTATATAATATTTATTTAAATATTAAATATATACATATTATATATACACAATACTGTAATTTTAATTTACTTGTTAAGTGCAATAAAAATTTCATACATCCAATCAGATCAAGTAAAATCTATAACTGTTTATTTAATCATTAAAACTTTTTAACATTATCTTACGACTTAAATAGATTCACTTATCCAGTAGGACACAATATTGCCACTTGACCATTTACAACAGCAGTTATAAATGTACTGAAGTCAACAACGCCTGCTGTGCAAATGCTTGGTATCGGCAAGTTACATGTGTTTACACAAATGTACGCTTCAATTTTTTGTATGATGCATTTCAATATATTTGGATAATTAGACAGTATTTGAAGTAAAGTTTGTATGACTAGTAAAGGATTTAAAATTGTACCAACAGCAGCAATAATACATTGTGGCAAACTGCCTAATGGTACTGAAGAGCAACCTGCTAAGGCAGCAATTTTACACAAATCAGCAACCTTAATTGTATTTATATTAATAATAATGCATTGGATTATAAAGGACAGTAGCGTATTAAGATCTAATATTGGTATAGCTGGCAAATTAACTCCTAAAATAAATTTGTATTGAACCAAATCAAAAATATGCTTCGAAAATTTACCTGTGCAAGATGGTGCAAAACAAAACAAAGCAAACAACAAAATTACGATCTTCATTTTTAAAACTTGAAGTAATTACTAAACTGACTGTAGTTAGTAATTGGAAACAACTATTTATAATGTTTTCTAAATCACGTTTTTAACTGTTTATTTGAATTAGTATTTGTTCAAAACAAAATTTGTTATTAACATTTTTGAATTCTTCTTAGTTTAAACAAAAGATAAATTTTTAAATATAAATAATAATATAGTTTTATATAAATAACAAGTTTTACAAAATACGTTTTATGATGTTTGTTTCACATTTTTTAAATATAAAAACGCTTTTAGTTAAAAAGTAAACAAGTATATAAATCACGCGATTATAAACAATTTTCGGCTTAAACCCCGTCGTAGTTGAACACTAAGACTTTTTAGTCTTGATCTTAGTTTCTCTGTGATAACCAAGACAAGAAGTAGAATTTAATTCTATGTCGTATTGTCATTGGTGAACCCAAAAAAACTGAGGTTTTGCAAGACAAGGCAACTTTCCATCTTTGGAGTGGTGAATGTCACTGAAGGACGTTATTAGCTCATTAGCGATCTTGTAACTAAAGGATTTTTACTTTCCGTTACTGCTTGACTGACTTTTTTATTAGTTGGAGGGAAAGTTTGTGCTCTTTCTAAGAAGATTGATCTTTGTCTTAAAAGATGTAGTACTTGTAGCCAAGATTTAATGAGTTTTAAATCGTTTTTCCGGTTCATACTATTTAGATGTTTTTCGGTTGTAGTTGGTTCACTTTTCTTCGGCTATCTTTCCCTTCGTAAATTATTCTAAAAACCGTTAACAAATTGTAAAGCAGTAAAAATTTAATATTTACAATTACAAACTTACCAAACAGAAGAAACATCAAGGTAGGCCAACTATAGCTGGAGAACTACATCCGCAAAATACATAACTAGGAAGAAGTTGAAGACAACCGAACAACGATCCAAACAAACAATCATTCAAACGTTCCGAACAAACGAAATAGATACAAACTTACACGAAGTGGTTCAACTACAAATCTTCAAACTTACTTCGGTTCAACTACGATCCAAAATTACACGAAGTGGTTCAACTACAGCCCTTCAAACTTACTACGGTCCAACAACGGCTCAAACAAACAATTTTAACAGTCTGTTGTAAACCTGTTAAAATAATTACAAACTTTCAAGAAATGAAAAAGAAACTACAGTTGCAGAACTACAGCCGCAAAATAGAAACTAGGAAAAAGTTAAAGACAGCCGAATAACGATCTAAACAAACAATCATTTAACGTAAAAATTGTTTGACCACTAACACCACAGAATCTAGTATTGTTAAAATACTGGTTACCGGGGTAAGTGTCAAACCATATAAGTACGGGCAACCACCGTGCTTAAAATTTGATCTTTTAAGCAAAACCAACAATTCGAAGAAGTGAAAGAACATTTGGTTCTACAAAGTGATACAAGGCAAAGCGGTCACCAGCAAATTAACAAGCTACAAAACGAAAAAAAAGGAGCAGACCACCACATGCAAAACTACACAAAAAAAATTTAACAACTTTACAAACTATTTACAATTACAAACAGAAGTATTTTAACTACAGCTTTTCAAACTTACTACTGTCCAAACTTACAAAAAGCGGTTTAACTACAGCTCTTCAAACTTACTACGGTTCAAACTTACAAGAAGCGGTTCAACTACCTCGTTTCAAACTTACTACAGTCTACCTACGATCCAAACCTACACGAAGTGGTTCAACAACATCCCTTCAAACCTACTACGGTTCACATACGGTCCAAACCTACAAGAAATAGCGCAACTACAGCTCTTCAAACTTACTACAGTTCACCTACGGTCCAAACGGATAAGAGGTGGTTCAACTATAGCGTTTTAGCTTACGAAGTAAAAAAAAATATTTTTAACAGCCTTACAAACTGCTACAGCTGAAAAATACAAGTTGCAAAAAAATGGAAATTACAAAGTGGCTTACAGCCGGAGAATACATACAAAAAAATGAAAAATTACAATGAAGTGGTCCAAGTACACCAAAAAGATACATCGAAGTGGTAAAAATTACATACTTTGTTCAGACGGCAAAATGTTCAATAATGAACAGACAAAAAGTTATTTCTTTTAGAGATTGTTATATTAAAAATTTGGTAAATCAATTTTCGAGTGTAAAATTTTTTTCAAGTATAAAATTTGTCTCTCGACCCCCACCAATTTTTTCGTCGGCGATGTCAAATTTTATAACCGGATATTCACTTCCTGTAAGATCTCCGACGAGCTCCGTATTTTTACGTCCAACAAGGCTTTAACTATTAGATTATTTCACGTGATAATGCGAATTAATTTTGTGGCTACTGAGTTGAAGTTGGTGGCATATTTGGGAAAATTTCCATGACGTCCCGTTATTCAAACGTTACTATTCACACCGTCAAGAGGTTGGAAACTTTCAAAATTGTATTTCTTTTTTTTTGAGAGGAGCTGTTACCATAAATTATTACGTTAAGTCGAAGAGAAACGCTGCACATTTGCTATCTCAAATGATTGGATGCTTTGAAAACTAAATTTACTTGTGCTAGCCGTATGTACGTTTTGTGTTAGATCTAATATTACGTTTTAGGTAATACAAATACAAAATTAGCTAATCCCCTACTAGATAAAACCTAATTGTGAGTATTACAAATTCAAATTTTAAGAATTGTATTTCGGTGGTCATGTCGATTGTTGACCGTACGTGCATGTTAGGTTAACACAATTAATAATATCGTTTTATGCTTTACAAAGTCGTATGTAGTGCGCGGTAAGTCTCGAAGACTTAATTTGTTTTGTTATTTACTTTTGCAATTTTAAATTTGCGAATATAAAGTCATTTCTTCTTCGTATGTAAAAATTTTGACCGAAAAGATCAGTTTATTGTACGGCGTGTTGCCCAGTATAGGGCGCAGCTTATATTTGATTTGACCTATCTATTAACGTTTGGAAAATTTATACTTATGTACCTTCTACGTCTTGTTTGGAATTATTGTCTGTCATAAAGTAAATATATAGAATCTGGTATTGTTCAAATATTGACTACCATGGTAAGTGTCGAACCATTAAGTAAGGACCACTACCGGGCTTAACATTTGGTACATCGACCAAAAACTACACGAAACGGTCTACTAACAACTTAACAATCAAAAAAAGAAAAAAAAGCACTACCAACAAAACTACACAAAGCGGTGCCAACAGTCTGAAGATACAATCTTAACAGATTTACAACCTGCTAAAATATTTACAATTACAAACTTACATCAAGGTGGAAGAAACATCAAGGTAGGCCAACTACAGCCGCAAAATACAAACTAGGAAAAAGTTTCATCCTAAATCTTGTTTATTCACTGACGCTTGCCTTAGAATCTAGTATTGTTCAGATATTGATTACCTGAGTAAAGGTTAAACTGTTAAGTAAGGACCACGACCGTGCTTAACACAGACTTTGTAAAGAAAATTCTGAACTAGCGTATAACGAAAGAAGATACCCTACTCAGCTTTGACTTAGTATTTCTTTTTATTAAAATTCTGGTCGATAAAGTTTTGTTTTTGAGAGAATTACTAAAGAGGAAATTTTGCTTATTACACTTAAGAACACTAATTTCGGTTATAACAACAACTTATTTAAAGATATAGATATAGAAGCGTCCATGGGTTCACCGCTCTCTCCAGTTATAGTTAATATCTATATGAAATATTTTGAAACTAACAATATGAAAAATATTGAGTTAAAATTAAAAACTTGGTTCAGATATGTTGATGCGTTGTTACGTGGTTTCATAGCAAAGATAACTTAATTCAGTTTTTTTAACATCTAAACCCTGCAACATAATAACACTAAATTTAGTATGGAGTTAGAACATAACAGCAGTCTAGCCGTTCTGTGTGTACTAATAATAAAGAAAATTACCGGAAAGTTGAGGCACTCCGTTTATAGAAAAAAAAGTGCATACTAACAGATACTTAAACGCCAAATCTCACCACCACTGTTTTGCATATTTTAGTTAAAAGAGCTATACGTGTGCAATATAATGAAAATCTATTAAATAAAGGAAACACTGTTGGAGTCTCTACAGCAAAATGGATACGAGTTCCAAAAGATCCAAATGTGAAAAAACAGTCAACACAACAATCAAAGAAGACTTACCGCTTTCTACTAGCACCATACTGTAGGGATTCGACAAACAAAGTAAGCTAAGCAACAAATCAAACTGTCTTCACAACTAAAGATACTTTAAACACTTGGTTTACATATGCTAAACACAAACAAGAGGCTTAAAAGCATGCCGGGATTTACAAAACTTCTTGTTCTTGTAGATACAGTTATATAGGACAGCCGGGACGCTCTATTAAAAAAAAACGTAAGGCCGACTGCAAACATTGTAGAGTTATATAATCAGCAGTTGCAGAACACGTGTGGAACCAAAAGCACACGGTAAACTGTGACCAAACTAGTGTTGGTTAGAACTCCTTTCTACTTTACCAGACTAATCCGCAAAGCAGTGGAAACAGAAAACTATCCATATAAAATGAAGCGGAAAGATGATTTCAAACATAGAAAATCTTTGCTACCGGTACTACACCCTCTAAGACAAAAATTAATCTTTATGAAAAAAACCAAATTTTTATTCCAAATAAAAAAAGTCAGTCAAGCGGTAACGAAAAATGACAGTGCGTCATTTACCTGATCGCCAATAATATCAATACCGTCACTTGCACTCTGAAGATGCAAGCTGCAATGTTTTGGAAAACGTAAGTTTGTTTAGATTTCCAAACGACAATACGTCAAAGGCAAAGTTTCATTTCTTGTGTTGTGTCTCAAAGAAAGACTAGAACTAAGCCTAATAAGTCTGGGTGTTAAACTACGACGCGGTCTAAACCGAAAGTCGTGATCAAGAAAACCGCAAAAGCTTTAAGAATCTATAAGTTTATAAATTATTAAACCACAAAACTTCATAACTAACACCTATTTCGTTGAGTTGGCTACATAATTCTATATACATTACTGTTTAAAAAAATTTAAAATCCAATGTAGTTTATAAAACTGCTTGTTTTTGTTGCAATTTCTTTTATATAGAGCAGATAGAAAAAAGGTTAACAAATCAAATTATTTTGCATAAAGGCGACATAAAATTAAACAAACTTACTTGTATGTTATCAATTCATTGCCAAAATTCAAATTCTCCAAACTATAACTGTATCAAAATTTTAGGTGAAGAAAACTACCAAATGTTTCATATTATTAAATGTGAAACTTTAATGAACAACAAAACTGACATTGACCGTTACTTATTCCTTGACAGATAATTTAATAGTTGTAATTTATGTTTCTTCTTTATTGCAATATTAGTGTTCTTATAAAGTAATTTTCTGGTCAACAATATTACAATCTTTATGATTTTTTTGATAATACAGTAAACTTGAAAAAAGCTCGAAATGAAATAGAATATTTTTTGACAATTACTAAATAATAATTAGAAGTGGAATAAATAGTTAGTGGTAAACTTTCCTCCTTCGTTATAGTTTAATTGTTATAAATTTTTATGTATCTTATAAAAACTACTCAAGTTTTTTTATATGGCGACGTTTCGTGTACGAATCGTAAACTTTTTTAGATCACTGCAATTTTATTCAAGTAAGTATTACATAATAACCAAAAACACAAGTATAAAGATTTAAATTATTTACAGATAAAACAACGTAAGTACTTGCACAAAAAATAGAGTAAGTAAATACGTTGGGCAAAGAACATGAGCCAGGTTACGTTAATGTTGAATCGACAAAAATATTTTTCATTAAAAACGTTAAAGTTAAAATGTTTTAATAAATAATAATTACAGGTACACAGTGAACAAATAGAATATGTGTAATGAAAAGTTTTATTCAAGGTAAAGGTTATTGTTATCAATCTATAGAATTAAATAGAAAAGATTTCTTGTCTGCAATCGATCTACATGAACCTACCATGCAATTTTTGAAATTAAATTGTTGTAAATGCTACTTAACTTGTTGTTAAAATTAATATTATTTTTTTTTAGACATAAAACTTTTACCATAAAACATTATTAAATTATTTTTGGGTAAATGGTGTATATTTATTTAGAAATACAATTGCTAGCTTTCGAACTTTGTCTAAGTTCTTCGTCAGGCAAAAATAGCTAGCAATTGTATTTCTAAATAAATATACACCATTTACCCAAAAAAAATAATTTAATAATATTATTTTTGTGGATATTGATAAATATCATTTTGGAAACTAACATTTTTTTTTAATTATTCCCCACGTTCAAAATGGTGGGATTATTCAAATCAAAAACTTGTCCTGTGTTAATGTGATGTTAGGATCAGACTGTTTTTTTTTGTTAGTACAATCATATTTATGATTATTTAACCGATTTTTGACTTTTTGTTTTGTTTGACCAATATAACACACTTGACAACCTATGCAATTTAGTTTATAAACTACATTGTGTTTTTCTGTTATGCAAGTTTTGTCTTCTGTTCTACTGTAAAGTATGTTATAAACGGTGTTGGAAAAGGTAAAACAGCTATATGCTTAGATCACATTAACACGAGTCACAGTTTTGATTTTAATAATGCTACGATTTTGGATGTGGAGAATATTTATAGAAAAAGATTGGTTTCCGAAATGATATTTATCAATATCCACAAAAATCGTATTAACTTCAATTTATTTTTTCTATTAATTTTTTTTAAACTCTAAATGGGTTTGTATTATATTACTTTATTTTTAAAAAACACCTTCCTATAAACTTTATTTTTTATTTTAATCAACACTACATGTTTCCATTTTTGGTTATGTTTAGGTGTATACTATAAAACTAATATGTGTAAAATAGAATCTTATTTAAAAAAAGAACTTATATTAAAATTAAAAAATCAAATTTTAATTTAATCGCGAAGGCTTCCACGGCCGGAATCTATACTAACCTTAGAATGTCTTCCGGGTTTGGACCATGTCATTGTTGTTGTAACCGAAGTTGCCAACGTTTTGCCCACTTTTGTAAGGAGCTTCATCAGGTCGTGAGATAAATCGAAAAATTCAAACAAGCAACCGAAATCTAACTAAAAACTTCTCAAAAGTTAGGTTAACCACTTGTGAAACAAGCCATAATCTAAACTCTGAAAAGGTAAAAAAGAAAACGATAACTTGAAAAAGCAAACGAAAATCTAACAAAGAACCACTACCGAGTTAGGTAATCAACTTAATACGAATGGGATCTGAGATGTGACGAGGAAGATGTTTTATAGAAGACTCAACAGCACATAAAATATCTTCTTTAGAAATACGTTTGGGAGCAACCGCAAAATTCAAACTCTTAGAGAGCACCGATTCCTGTTCTGAGATGAGGACCAAACTAGATAAATTAACAACCGTCTTTAAGGAGTTAGTAGTAGATGAAACTTTACGATTCTTGGATTCCAATAATTGAAACTTTTTGAGATGACCTTCAGTGGTTAGTCGTAGAGTGGTATCAGACTGCTGGTAAGTAATGTTGTCGAAGAGTTTCCAATCATCCGGGGAGAGAGTGTTGGCCAACTCAAGATGAAGATAAAAGAGTTGTTTCGAAATGGTGTCTAACTCTCGCCTAGTTTACTTAATCCGTGCGCGTATCAACGCAAGACTAGCACGGTGTAGGATGTTTTTAGAAAAACGTGTCTGAATGTGGAACTTGATTCTGAGGAATGCAGAAATGATGTTGTGGTCACAACAGCAACTAAGAAAAGCTAAATTGCACAAAAATTTGACGAGTTTGTGGCAAAGTTTGGAAAATACAGAGGTTTTAGAAAAAATATTCTCCCCGTAGAGATTGTTAATGTAATCGCGAAAACTTCCACGGCCGGAATCTATACTAACATTAGAATGTCTTCCGGGTTTGGACCGTGTCATTGTTGTTGTAACCGAAGTTGCCAACGTTACGCTCACTTTCGTAAGAGGCTACATCAGGGCGTAAGATAAATCGCAAAACTCCAACAAGCAACCGAAATCTAACTAAGAACTTCTCAAAAGTTGCTTTATCCACTTGTGAAACAAGCTATAATTTAAACTCGGAACTCCGCTATCTTACTAGAACCTTAGTGAACAATGGTTATCTAAAACGAGATATTCATAAAGTTATTAATCGTCGTTTACATCACGTACTCGATTACCTAAGGACATTTCTACTCTCAAATCCAACCCGAAATTGTCGTTTTTACCCTACATTGACAAGGTTACAGATCAAATAGGCAAACTTCTTCGTAAGAATGGTATTAAACCCATATTCAACTCGACTGGCAAAATCTCTCAGATTCTTCCTTCTTCCAAAGACAAATTACCTATACTTTCATCTCAAGGTGTATACCAAATTCCTTGTTCTTGTGGTTTAATCTACATTGGTGAAACCGGTCGTTCCGTCATTACTCGCATTTTAGAACTTGATCGTTGTATAAGGAAAAGATATATTTCCAAGTCTGTGGTTGCTGAACATTATTTTACTACAAGTCACAAGATAGATTTTGATAATGTTTCGTTGATTGCCAAATCTCTATTCTTTTTCAACAGGAAATTCCGAGAAAGCATAGAAATCTTCAAACACCCCAATAACTTCAATCGCGATTATGGTTTCGAACTATCCTTTTTTTGGTTCCCGGTTATTAGTCATTTATCAAAAACACGCCTCTTATCAACCGTAACCCGATCAGAGTCGAGCTTAACTGTCCTTTTCCTTTATATACGGACACTATTTCTTCTTAAGTCACTTCTACGGAGTTTAGAATCACAAGTTGGTTACCTAACTCGGTAGTGATTTTTTGTTAGATTTTCGTTTGCTTTTTCAAGTTATCGCTTTCTTTCTTACCTTTTCAGAGTTTAGATTATGGCTTGTTTCACAAGTGGATAACCTAACTTTTGAGAAGTTCTTAGTTAGATTTCTGTTGCTTGTTTGAGTTTTGCGATTTATCTCAAGCCCTGATGAAACCCCCTACGAAAATGGGCGAAACGTTGGCAACTTCGGTTACAACAACAATGACACGGTCCAAACCCGGTAGACATTCTAATGTTAGTACAAATTTTAATTATTAAACTATAAAAATTAAAAATAAATATAGAAATCTGAATAATAAAAATTAAAATAAAATGAAAAAAATATAAAAACAAACCAAAATTTACTAATCAAATTAAATATCTGAAGTATAACAATTTCAAATTTGAAAAAAATTACAAAATTAGCCTGATAATAGAAATGTGCTAGGTTACAACAAAACATTATAATAATGAAAACAAAAAAAACGGATTTAGAAAAAGTAAATTATTATTAAAGTTAACAACTTCATTAAGAGATAAATCGCGATTTAAATTGTAATTTTTAATTATTTTTTCATTTCTAAAAAATTGTTTCAAACCTGTATTGCAAATATGTAAAATTCCAAAATCTATTTTAAAATCAAATGAACAATGAGAATTTAATATATAATTAAAGAAACTACGATTTAATTAATGTTATGTATTTATACAGGAAAGTTGTTTAGCATATCTAATACAAAAATTGCGACCTGTTTGACCTATATAGAATGCGTTGCATTTGACAATCAATTTAGAATCTTACGTTAGTTTAATGACTTATCTAGTATGCCGTAAGTTTGCTGTCAAAGTGTACAGCAAAAACCATTTAATTTTTTCCAAAACTAAATTTTAGGAATAAAGTCATAATTTACTAAATTCAGATCATTTTTGTCATACAACTGCATCTGACAATGAATCTATGCTATAGTTGAAACTGCGTTAGATTGGCTGATTACTAAATTTATGTAAAAAAAAAGAAACAGACCTGTAGAACAACTTGACATGATTTTGTTAATTGTAGTAGATTACTGCAAAAAAAACTTGATTTTACGTTATAGCGATGTTTCCATGCAGCACTTGAATTACTATGAAATTTAAGATTTTGTTTATCGATTATTTATAATAATCTTATCATTTTATTGTAAATTAATTTAATATAAATAGTTACACGCAAGTAATAAAATTATTGAAACCGAAATAAATCGGTAATGTTTGAGATTTGTTGGCATCTGAGACCTTGATCAAACACAACTATAAGTTTAAGTTTAAGTAGTGATAAATCACGTTTTGCTTATCTAATAACTTGGGCCGTCAATTGACGGATTTATATAAATGTCAATAAAAATTGTCTTACAAAATAAATACTATTAAATATAAATTCGTTTACTTTGAACAAATTAAAATATGAAGAAACTAGTGGGGATTAATCAACATTTCAAATATTTTGCCTAGGTAATCTGTGCTTGCACATCTCGTTGCGTTATCAAGGTTTGTAGTTAAATTAGGTTTAAAATTAATTTATCATCAATTTACATATTTATTTTGTCAGCATATCAAATATAAAAATTTGAAATATATTTAAAAATGTTTACTTGAACAAAGAAGATTATTAAAAAAGTGATTTTGTTAGTGATATGAAAATAATAATAAATAAACAAATTTAAAAACGCTTGTACTGCTAAAGGAAAAACGTCAGTATCAAGTTTTCCACTCGCAAAAAATAAGTGAACAGCAACACGATTAGATTAGAAATTAACATAAATTTAAATAAGACCCGATATATCATGGCAACCTAGCTTGTAAAATAAGCCAGTAAACGAAAAAATATTAGTAAAATATTGTACTGACCGTCTGTGGCGACACTAGTCGGTGCAGAGAATGGATAGAAAGGGGCGCGCACGGTGAAAAAAGTCATGTTTCACACTTATTAGCACGTAGTTGGGCATCTTCCAGTAAATACTACAATCAACGATATTTCATTATTAAATCTTCTAATAAATTAGTCATAATTAAAGACATGATGTTCAGGCATTAAAAATGCATAAAATAGGCAAGCAGTTAAGCATTAAAAAACTACAAAAATAGGCACTTAAAAAATGTTTAATACTTCTTTTATAAAAATGCATACAAATAAAAAAAATATATAATAAGCTATCTTAAAATAATTAGGTAGTTACTGTTATTATTACGTATTACTAGTAACAAATGTTTAGCAATTTCATTTTAAAAATACGCACAGTAGACAAAAAATACAAA
The DNA here is from genome assembly GCA_035610365.1 of Aquatica leii. Lineage (NCBI taxonomy): Eukaryota > Metazoa > Arthropoda > Insecta > Coleoptera > Lampyridae > Aquatica > Aquatica leii. The sequence continues at coordinate 64,024,541 of CM069437.1, forward strand.
TTAAATATTTTTTAAAGTAATTCCATGTTGCAACTTATTACTTATTTGCAGTTATCATTGCGTTGTAAGAAGGCTAATAAAATTTAATTAAGTTGTCAAAGAAATGTCATTAAGTCATCATTCCTAAGACGGATAAAACAACAAATATGTTTAAATTATATAATTGTTGCTTTGAATAGAATATAAATAGCATTGTATACTTTACAATAGGAATCATTACTTTGTTAATTTAGTTTGGGATAATTTTTACGACTGTACGGATAACTGTAGGTAACATAGAATTTCCCGATTTTAGTAATTATAATTACTTTTAACACATAATTGCATTCCTAAACTTTTTATGAATTAAAGTTATTTATAAAATTAATTTTTACATACATCAACATGTTTTTTGAAAAAATGACCAGAACAGGATAAAGCTATGATAATTTGATTTATATAGTTATGGAAACTACATTAGAACAGCTGTCCACTGGCCTCCAATAATGGTTTCTGCAATTACATAAAGAAATTTTTGCATTTGCGTAGTACAGTTAAGAATATTATGCCGCGTACAATTCAAATACATTTATTGACATTCGCACTTGTAATATTTACTAACTTCATAGTTTCCTACATGCTTTTTTTTAACTTTATTGTGTCGTTCTTAGTTATGTTCAAGACGACGTGATTGTGTGATAATAAATTTAGCTACAAATACATAGTTTTTCGTTGTTTTGTTTAATCCTGTAAATGTATCGTATTGTATAGTTAAACATGTATACTACTGTTTAACACCATTTTCCTTTTTCTCTAAAACTTAATGATCAGTCGTTATAATGTAATTTTACCAAAATTTATTTGTGATAATAGTTTTAAAACTAAAATTTTGCAATTGTTAAATTGTTTTGTAGAAATGGTTACACCAATAATAAATCTATAAATTCAGATTGGTTTTTTCGACGTCTCGATTTTTTCTTTCTTTTTTAAATTTTTATAGAAGGTTTTGTATATACGGGTTCCAACGCTATTTTGTGTTATCCGGACAAGAAAAAAATTACAATTTAGACAAAGATGATAATATGTATGAAAATGACTGCATTATTGTCTTAATTAAGTCGTATTCTGGCAAGAATGAGAGAAATAACAAATTCCAAGTATGACATTTCATAATCTATATATTAAAAAATTACAAACCGTTATCTAGTGTAATTAACAAAATATTAAATGTAATATTTAACGGGAGATTTATCAACCTTATTCTTTCTAATTTTTTTAAAGAGTCGTTAAATTGAAAACAAACGTTTATGTATACCGGCGTTAATCTTTTTAACACGATTATATTGCAAATGTAAAATAAAAACGGGACAAAACTAATTTGTTTAATATATCAAGTAAAACTAAAGTTATAATTTTTTATAATATTGTATCTTAGTTTAAATTAGTATTGTTCATTTGCAGTAATACTAAAAGAAAATTATACAGACATTTTAGAATGAATTGGTAACGCCATGCATTAATAATCTAAATAAACACAACAAAATTATACAAAAAAATGTTTGTTTTAATAACTTAATTCATTTTTTAATGTAATGTTACATTAAAAATACATACATATAAATGTATCTGAACAATTGGCTATTAACATCTAACTAACAGAGAGCTTGGAAAAGTTAATATCTTAAGAGTAACTCTCTTAACATATTTACCCATTTTTCTTACATTGACGTCGTTTTACGATTGTATCTTATACTTGTTTTAACTAGCTCTATCATGCACACATATTTTAGATAAAATGCTTAATTATTGTTTGTGTAACATTGAACTTAACATTTACAGAATTCTTAAAATAGATTATTTTTTTGAATAAAGTATTTACTTTTTAATTTTAAATTACAATGATAATAACAAAATGAATTATGTTAGTTAAGATATTTCCTACTTTGTAAATTTTCAGAAATGTTTTTTGTTAACAGTTTAAACAATTACATAATTTTATATTTAATGTTTCTAATTAAAGAAAAATCTACAGGCGTTAATAATTATGTAAAAGCAATGTGTGTTGCCTAGTAAAAGGCGCGTATTTTTTTATACAACTTAATATAGCAAAGTGTGCGTACTTTAAATCACGTTAGTGATAAAGTTTTTGTTATTTTAATTAACAAAAGAACAATGTTTGCATTAGTAATGTATATAATTTAAAAAAAAAATAAAAAATGCTTCCATTTTACATAAACCTGTGTTTTAAACTTAAAACTTAATAACATACATTGGTCCTTCGAGCCGGATAACGAGAAAATCGTGGATTGAATCAATATCCATTCGTCCATATTTCAAGAAAAAGAGAAAAGTGATAATTCAAGAGGCAATATGGTGATATCACATTACCAATCAAAAGAGGCGTAATCTGGAGTAATCAACAATTATACAAGTTAACACAATGGTAAATGGTAAAAAAGAAAAATTCCTACACATATCTTTTATGCTTTGAGTAACGAGTAACAAACAAATTTTGATACACTTTCATAAAATAAACTTAATTAGATTTATTTTTTATAGAAGGTCAACAAACGATCAATGTTTTGAGTAACAGTTGAGACAACTGCCTATATCTGAGAGAACTACCGAGTGGAGTTCAATTTGAGTATCGATTGTGAGTACACCTAACACTTAATCCTTTCAAACGTTCTTGCAAACCACAATATTTGAGTTGTTTTGTTTACATTTTATTATATATCATGTCGAAAACAAAGAGTCTAAAGTATTTCAAGTGCACAAACCATTATTATTAAATCATTATTTAATGAGTACGAATATTTGTATGTTGAATTTGTAGCATTTGAATTCGAAGATGCAAGCCTAGTAACAACGAGTTTGAGACTTCACTTCGAAGTGCGATCAGTAAGGCTAAATTAGTTATTAAACAATACGAAAAGAGAGAAAAAATATATCTCTGGTACTTCTATAAGGTCAAATGTTGCACCTTGTGTGAAGTTACCTGAAACCAGTTTACAAAGTTTTACAGCCGAAATTTCAGAGTTTTCCAATTTTATTGAGAGATTTATGTCTTGTGTCGATCAAAATCCTATGTTAACGGACCGTCTCAAATTAGCCTATTTACAACCTTGTCTAAAAGCACCCGCGTCTGAAATATTAACAAGTTTGCCAATAATTGGTAACAATTATAAAGTTGCATTAGATCTTTTACGAAATAGATATCAGAATAAACGTCTTTTAGTTTTCCAGCAGCTTGAGCAAATATTTAATAGTTCTAAATTAAATAAAGAAAACGGCTTAAGAAATTTTTATGATTTAATAACAAAACACTTAAAAACCGTTGATAGCTTGAATCTTTCAGACTCTGACTACAAGAGTGTCATATCTAATAAAATCCAAGGGAAATCACTATTTTTATAAATGTGATACTTTTTCTAGGTTACTAGTTAAGGATAGGTATAACAAAGTAAAACATTTCCGCTTGTATGTTAACTGCCTTAGTCATAATTACAAAGAAAATTGCAATTCTTCTTCCACCTTTCACAAATGCTTATCGTCAGAAGAAACCCGTATTCGTTTCCACAGAAAACTTTAAACCACTAACCAACGAGAAAATTGACGAGGAGACGCTGAAACGTAAAGGTGTAGCATCTTTAAAAGTACAACGAACACGATTATTAGATTTAGAAATAGATATCGAAGAAGAAAGTGAAGAAATATCGAGAAAACAGGTAACCGGAGTAGACAACGGCTGACTATCATAGTACTCGCGTGCGTTAACCAAAGTTGTCTCAAAAGATGTAACTTGAGAAGGCGTAGATGGTTTATACTCGTCTATGGATGCCTTAGATTCAGCGAGCTGTCTTCCATACATCACTAATTCTTCGAAGGTAGAAATCGACATTAACTGTTGTAAGAAGAGGTAGATTTGTTAGCTGCCATAGTACACTTCCGAATTGTCTTTATTAAGCGATCGTCGTAATCTACCGGAAAAAAATTCGATTTCAACAGCGCAGCAACATCCTTCCAAGAACGCAAAGAAGTTTGGTTTGTCCTAAAAGAAAGAACAACTTTGCTAGACAAAATCACGAAAGCTAAAAGGAAAAGTTCATGTTGTGAAACACCACGAAACAGGCACAATTCGTCAATCCGCAGAAGAAATTCCATAAGCAAAGAAGGATCTTTACCAGAAATAGTAACATTTAATCAAGTTAATTTCCGAATAAGAGTCCGATGAAGAAAGAAGTGGTGGTTCTTCGTCTGAGCGATACATATTAAAAACAATGAAAATTAAATAAGAAACTAACCAAATCAAAAATCTGCTAAATATGACTGACTAAAACTAAAAATCAAAGCAAAGTAAGTACAAGTAGTATCACTAATAATTAATCTAATAAACAGAAAGGGTTAACCAACGTAATCGAGTTAATCCAAAAATCAAAGCAGAAGTTCAACGACACGTGTCTCAACAGAAATCCAACTAAAAGAAAAGTAAGTAAAGTACTAATATAAATTCAAACCGCAGCACTACAAACAAAGAAGTAAAAGCTAGTGCAGTAACTCCGACATCAAGTCTTGCAGCAATAACTAAAGGAACGCAGTAAAACTTTAAGTAAATCGAACTCACGAAAGACTAAGAGAAGATAAAAGAATCAAAAAAACTAGAAGCAATAATAATCGCACACATAAAAATCGAGCCTCACGTTGGCGCCACAATTTGTTACGAGAAAATCAGGTTCCTCGAGTTGGGCAGCCAAGAATAAATTGTTACGCTGGTCTTCTTGTAACAAAACAAAGCAACGACTAGCACAGTTTTTGAAGTGAAACTTCTTTATCGGCGTTGGAAAAAAATTTACCGTCACATTTTACGCGTCACATTTTTTACCGTCACATTTTTCCGTTACGCGCCATCTTTTTTATTTTTGAAACGCAATAGCGACGTGATAAATAATATATCAATAATAAAGTGATCAACAAAATCGAAGGTTTTATTTTAATTCTAATTCCAGTGGATTTTTAACAAAAGTAAGTAATTATATCTCTTTTTCTAATAATTGGGTGGGATTGTGGTATTTATTTTTTAAATTTAAGATATTTAAGGTTAACCTCAATTTCTGATTGAACGATGACAATGACAGTAATAATTCTATTTCAATTAATGAAATGCTGTAATAATCTTAGTAGCAAAAAGTTAAAGTGAAACACGGTTGGTTTTTTAAATTTAAGATATTTAAGGTTAACCTCAATTTCTGATTGAACGATGACAATGATAGTAATAATTCTATTTCAATTAATGAAATGCTGTAATAATCTTAGTAGCAAAAAGTTAAAGTGAAACACGGTTGGTTCAGACGAAGAGTACTTTCAGTTTCTCCAACGCAGTAGGGATAGCATGTCGCTTATTTCGTTACGCGTCACATTTTTAATTAATACGACTGCTAATTTAATGAACATCAATTAATTGGCATAGAGTATAAATTCTGAAATATGTTATTAATTTTTGTAAATCAATTAACTAATTTTTGTAGATTCAATTTCATATTTCAGTTACCATAAGCCATTAATTACAAAAATATATAATAACGATGACAATGATAGTAATAATTCTATTACAATTAATGAAATGCTGTAATAATCTTAGTAGCAAAAAGTTAAAGTGAAATAATTGTATTATTTGTATTCATGTCTATGATAATAGAATCCTTTTGTTTAAACTTTATCAAATTTAACTTTATTTAACCAATTTCTGAAAAGTTGCATGTAGATCATTTTGCGAAAAATAAGGCCATAAAGAAGTTTCACTTCTTACATGTGTACACTAGTACACGCCCTAAATTTTTTTCGGAGAGGAATCGGACCCGCTAAAGAATTAATTTAAGCCTTCAATACATAAGCGTTATAAAATTACTTACCCCAAAATAAGCTTTTACTAAACACTGCGTAAACTTCGCCTACATATCCACGTAGAGTATTGTGAACCAATTTACTAAAGAAAGCTTTTTGTTGGGCCGGAAAAACCGCTAAGATCGGTCCGTAATTTATAAAACGTTAGCAGCAAATAAAATCGTTTTGACAGCCGACTACGAAGAAAAGGATCGCGTATGACGCAGGACAAATTTCATACTAACATTAGAATGTCTTCCGGGTTTGGACCGTGTCATTGTTGTTGTAACCGAAGTTGCCAACGTTTCGCCCACTTTCGTAAAGGGCTTCACCAGGGCGTGAGATAAATCGCAAAACTCAAAAAAGCAACCAAAATCTAAGAACTTCTCAAAAGTTAGGTTATCCACTTGTGAAACAAGCCATAATCTAAACTCTGAAAAGGTAAGATGGAAACGATAACCTAAAAAAGCAAACGAAAATCTAACAAAGAACCACTACCGAGTTAGGTAATCAACTTGTGAACCAAGCTAGATTCTAAACTTTGTAGAAGTGACTTAACAAGAAATAGTCTCCGTATATAAAGGAGAAGGATGATTAGGTTACGGTTGATAAGGGTCGTGTTTTCGATAAATGACTAATAACCGGGAACCAAAGAGGGGATAGCTCGAAACCATGATGACGATTGAAGTTATTGGGGTGTTTGATGATTTCTATGCTTTCTCGGAATTTCCTGTTGAAAAAGAATGGAGATTTGGCAATCAACGAAGCATTATCAAAATCTATCTTGTGACCTGTAGTAAAATGATGTTTAGCAACCGCAGACTTGGAAATATACCTTTTACTTATACTTATACAACGATCGTGTTCTGAAATGCGATTAATGACGGAACGACCGGTTTCACCAATGTAGACTAAACCACAAGAACAAGGAATTTGGTATAGACGTTAAGATGAAAGAGTAGGAAATTTGTCTTTGGGAGAAGGAAGAATTTGAGAGATTTTACCTGTCAAGTTGAATATGGGTTTAATACCATTCTGACGAAGGAGTTTTCCTGCTTGATCTGTAACCTTGTAGGGTAAAAAGGCCAATTTCGGGTTGAATTCGGAAGTAGAAATGTCCTTAGGTAATCGAGTACGTGAATGTAAACGACGATTGATAACTCTATAAATATCTCGCTTTACATAACCATTGTTCGCTAAGGTTCTAGTAAGATGACAGAGTTCTGAGTCCAGATTCTCAGGTTGGCAAATAGAAAAGGCACGATGGACCAAAGATTTACCGAACGTTTCAGTGCAGGATGATGATGAGACAAAGCATGAAGGTATCTGCCCGAATGGGTAGGTTTGCGATAAACAGCATGGCCCAGAAGTTCGTCAGGCTTACGAGTCACAAGAACGTCAAGAAATGGAAGAGAACCATTACTTTCGATTTCCATAGTAAATTTGATATCTAAGTGTTGATTATTTAGATAATCAAGAAACTTAGACAATTTAAGATGACCATGAGACCAAACAATAAACGTGTCGTCAACATACCTAAACCACACTTTAGGTTTTAATATTGATGATTCCAAAGCAACCGTTTCAAAGGATTCCATAAAAATGTTAGCTACAACAGGTGATAGAGGAGAACCCATAGCAGCACCAGAACCTTGTTCGTAAAACTTGTTATCAAATTGGAAGTAAGTAGAGGATAGACACTTTTCAATAAGAGGAACCAAACTCAAGTCCTTACGAAAGTGGACGAAACGTTGGCAACTTCGTTTACAATAACAATGACACGGTCCAAACCCGGAAGACATTCTAATGTTAGTATAGATTCCGGCCGTGGAAGCCTTCGCTATTACGACAAGTTTCATACTTGAAAAAATTTTATACTAGAAAATTGAACTATTAAATTTTTTACATAACAGTTTCTACAGTTACAAGAAATGTCTTGAAAAAACTAGTGTAGTCTACTAGTTTAAATAATTTTCATTCAAAATATAGTTTTACGCAATTAGCTTATTGTTGAGACTTGAGACGTTTTGCTGTATTATGAAATCAAATTCACTTGCATATCGCTTAAAGAACTAGATATTTTTGTTGTTGTCAGATTACAACTTTACAAGCAATAAGTAAATATCATACTTCGAATTAATATGTATTATTGTAGAAACAGATTAAAAAAATTAATATGTAAATGAAATGTAATTCAAAATTTAAATTTCTTTTAGCGCCGAATAACGGAAGACTTCCAAGGCAGATAAATAATTGCATTAAACGTTGATTTCATCATTTCAATCGTAAGTTGTTAGGTATATGCATAGGTAATACAACATTCTTTCATGGCGTAACGTAAAAAAACAATACAGATTATGTATTTTAGTGTTGAAAACACTTATAGGGAGTTTGATTCGAAGGCTCATGTGACGAAACGATGAAACGCTCAGATGAAACTAATTTGGAACTTGCGGTGGTGCCCAAATTTACTTCATTTTTTGTATTTCTTGGATGCAGTGCTTATTATTATTAAACAAGATATTCCTTATGTTTCTTTTTATGTTTTAAAAATATAATAAGTCTTAATTTCACTCAGCAGTGATGAAAAATGATTATAGTAATTGGAGAGTTAGATCCGCGCGAGCTTCCGCTTTGTACGCTGCAAAAACGGTAAAATATATATAAAAAATGCACATAAACAATTTATTGAGCACAAAATTTACTACAAAAATGTCTACGGGAGTGTATAATTATATTTAACAGTTACAGAATTTTAATGTAATTTTTGTGCAATTTTGCACACGCGTGTCTTCTAAAATATTGAAGGTAATTGTACCCCTCTACTGAGTTTTTTATAGTAAATTTTGTTCTCTGTGAAAATGTTTATGTGCAACTTTCCTTTATCTTGCACCGTTTCAGGGTAATCGTTTATTGGTTGTTTTAAGTTATTAAGCAAATCATTTCAATACAAAAATTGTGGCGGTTTCGATGCAGCCTTGATTTACTAGAAAAACAATTCTTACGACACCGACAAAGCAGTATCGGCAACACACAATACATAGGTAAGTTAAGTTGAAGCGAACAGCGAAGAATAGTGTGTAGTAAAAATTGTTTGTACACAGCATGCGAAACACACAAAATAATTGATGATACTACCTTAATGGTAATAAAACAATGATAGCAATTACGGAATTAACACTAGCTAAAGTTTCGCGAGCGACCTTTCTGACAGCGATAAAATAAGTAAATAAGCTTACCCACAATTCAGTACCTACTTGGTCGAAGAAAACGTTTTCCCCGGCAAGTGAGCCTGAAATAAAGTTGAGTAGCAAATCGTGTCAAACCAATGCCTCACGAAATCAAGATCTACAAAAATGGTTAATTATTGCTAAAGAAAGTACACATAACATAAACCCGATTGGCGAATGCTGTTGTAAACCTTCAATGAAAGTTGGTTTCGCAGGTGTTTGCCGCATGAGTAGGATCTCGCAGAAACGTGATTGTCTTCGGTTTATTTAGTTTTAACCGTAGGCCTTATAGATAGAGTTATACTCGTCCCATGAAAGTATTTGTCGATGTTAATCCCTCATAATTCGTTATCGAATAGAAACATGTGCCAGAACGTGGTGGAACGGCCGGTGACGACTCAAATATTTTACGATCGTAATGAAATTATAATTTGATTCCCATTATTAAGGATAATCTTCGAAATTATTCTTAAGCCGTACCGGCCATTTTATGCAGTTGACAGCTTAACGATTTCGTCGTAAAATGACAGTCACACGAAAAGATCGGCAGAGGGCGTCAAAACCGGAATCTAATTTTAATTCATACAGAGTACTCCGTTAGAAAAATTTTGCACGTAACAGTATGTAAAATAAAATTTGAGTAAATTGTGAATGTTGAAATTGTATCAACAGTCAAGCAAATGTAAATATTATTAGCGTTATAAATCAGTTCAAACTAGAAGCAGGATTCATGTTATAGTAAAGTTTATTTTTTTAATGTTTTATTATAGTCAGTAGCGCATTTGTTTAATACTAATAAGAAAAAAAATTATAGAATCGAGAAATTTTTAAATTGTTAAGAAGATTCATTGTTATTGGTCAATTTTTAAATTATTCAAATTATCAGTCCACCAATAATAAATCCGTTAACTTTCAAAATGCATTTTTTACATATGTTTCAAGCTTTAAAATAATGAAACTCATCTTCAAAAATGTGTATAAAAAATATTTACAACTTATAAAAAGTTAAGATTGCAAAAAAATGTTTAACTTACATTTTTTGAAAAATGTCAAACATGAAAATTTATAACTATATAATTAAAAATCATCTAAGTTTTACAAAATGTTAAATGTAAATTATTTTAAAAAAGGAACGTGGTGCAATTTAGAAACAAATCTAAGAAAATTGAAGTTTAAAATCATAATTGAAATTGGTTTGATCGTTCAACAAAAAATTTTTATTTGTTATTGTTGAAGATAAAAAGCACGTTTGAAGTATTATTGTAAGGCGCAAGTCTTTTAATATTCTTATCAAAATCAAGTTTTATAAGTTGGTCATATATTACTAAATGTAGATGCAAGCTAATGCACTTCTATTAAAAATCGTACTTTTAGAGAAATAAAGTAACTGTTTTTTTTGTTAAAACAAAATTGAGTTTTGTTATATCCACCAGCGAATACGTAAATAAACAACAGTTATTTTAATATAAATCAACTCTAGTAATTCAAGAATTTGTTTGTTATTGATGTGACAAATGTAGATTTTACTGAATTTAGATTAAAAAACAGTTCAGAATACATTAATAGTATACATTCTTATTTTTGAAAATTGTAATAAACCTTGTTTATTATATTACGTAGGTAATATTTGTGTTTGTTCACCTTCCGATAATTGCAAAATTTTCGATATTTGTGATTTTTTAAATTATTTTTGATTTAGAAATTAAACCGATTGAGAAATTTATTTAAGTAGTATATACTCGTAGTATTTTTAAAGTAAGATTAATAGTTACCTGCCCATAAACATAAAGACTGAGCAGGTAAAGTTATAAATATAGTCAGCAATTTAAGATAATGCGTAGAAGGTAATGTAAGGTCGGTCGCATATTTAAGCAAAAGTGAAAATTTGATAGAGGTACTAAGAGCATTAAAAAAAATGATCGATGTTAACAAATGTTCATTTCTTTAAAATAATTTACTGTTAACGTTTCTTTTCCATAACAAAAACCGATAAAAAAATTAGTACATAACCCCCAAATATTTAACTTACAAACCAATTCTTTTTACTTTACACGTACTGTCAAAACTAATACAATAGTATCTACACGGCTTTAAATAATTTCGTTTTCAAATTTTATAATAGTTGGATAGTTTTATAACAGTGCTTAAAATATTTGTACCAATCTTCTCTGTACGGAAATAAAGTTGATGCAACGGAATGCACAAGTGCTGCTTTATAAAAATAATTGTTTCCAGTACTCTTCGATTTACCAAAAACACAGCTAATTTTGTTACACGCTGCTTACAATCATTCATAGTCATAGCATCTTAATTTGTTGTTATATTTTATGATCGCATTTTTCTATGAGTTGTAATTTACTGCTTTTAAATTAGAACTTATCATTGAAAATTGTTTAAGTTTTTTGTCTAATACAAACATTATTCTTATTTTTAAATAGATTCAACTAATTTTTACTCAGATTTTTATACAATGTTTATTAAAATACTAAACAGGTAAAATTTTGTAATATTTATTTAATTGTTAAATGCAATACAAATTGTATTTATAGTTATGTACTTAATGAGATAAAGTAGTATATTATATAATTATATATTTAATAATAAAAACATTTACCAATATTTTTTACACAAGTAAGTTTGCTTATCCAGAGCCACACTTTGATAGTACTTGACCATTTGCAACAGCATTTATGAATGCGTTGTTGTCAACGACGCCTCCTGGGCAAATGTTTGGGATTGGTAAGCTACATATACTCCCGCAAATGTAAGATACAATTTTTCCTCCAATGCAACTCATTATATTAGGATAGCTGTTAAGTATTGGGATTAAAATTCTTATGGCCAGTAGAGGATTTGAATTTGCCGCAGTAACAATACAGTTTGCTACACTACTAAGTGGCACTTTAGTACAACCTGCTATGGTAGAAATTTGATTTAGATCAGTAATCAGAATTGAGGTTATATAGGTGCCACTACATTGTAATATAAAAGACAGTAGCGTATTAAGATTTAAATCAACTCCTAAAATAAATTATAAATTAACAAAAACTATATTTAGTAAAAATTTACCCGTGCAAGAAGGTGCAAAACAAAACAGAGCAAACAACAAAATTGCGAACTTCATTTTTGCAATTTCAAATAACAACTGATCTGGTGATAGTTAGGACCTCTTATATATACATTTTAACCACAAATCACAAGCTTTTTTAAATAATTCATTTTAATCGCTATTTGTTTAAAACCAAATTCAATATTTAAATTATTTTGGAATCTTTTTTTTTTAATCAGAAAATAAATTTTTAGGTGTAAATAATAATTTTCGTGGAATATTCTTTATGACGTTTGTATAAAAATTATTAAAAACGCATTTTGTTAATTAATTTTTTTTATAATATTAAAGATGTTGCAATAACATATGTAAACGGCATGCAAGTTTCGTCTTAACCCCATTTAATTGTCATATTTACAATTTTTTTTAGTTATTTAATTTTTTTGTAAATATAATTTATTAGCATTAATTTAAATACTTGACCGCTGCTTATTTAGCCGTTTTAATTTCAATCCTATGTTTATCCAAGTGTTCTTCTTACAGTTATTAAAATTGAGTTTTGAGAGCGATTTCCTTACTTTACAGCCCTTTCAAAATTTTTGTAATTTTTTTTGTTTTGCCATGTGAATGTTTTTGGACCTACGTTTTTCACAAATTATATTTTCTATTGCGTTTTTTAGCCCAGTGATTATAGTTAGAATTTCGACTAAACCTGGAAGTAAACAGTACAAAGGTAAAAATTGGCAGAGATATAGTTTACATGATCCTTTTCAACATACCAAAGTTGACCATCAATCCTCCGCGTGCGTCAGCCGCCATATTACAAAATGGCGGGCAAAAAAGCTTATTTGTTAATTATCTGGCTTATAAGCGCTCCAACGGTAAATTTTCAAGTAACATAAATTAAAGATCTTTGAAATTTCTACAAAAAATGTCATATACTATTTTGTCGTAGAACTAGTAGTGTTCTCGCAACATTAAGACCTAGAATCACATGAATAAAAAAGAAACTAGATAAACTCAGGATCCTGAAAACAGATATTTTTATTCCTTAATTTAACATTATTATGGTTATGATACATAAAAAAATCAACTAGTAATGACTCAAAGCTACTGCAAAGTAGGCAACATTAAAATGATCTAACACTAAAAATGAAACTAGAGATACACAGGTCATGAAATTAAATATTTACAAAATTTATTAAAATACAAACATCTTGGCGTAAAACGGGTAGTGCAAGCGAATTGGTCACTACAGATCTTAGTCATCCGTGCAGGTGTTCGTGATTCATTGTTTCAAAAAGCTTTAAAATCACTATACGTTTAGTTTGAATAATATTAATAAGTATCTATCTACTTAACTATTGTTCTGTGTATAAAAAAAATTGATATAAAACTATTGCATACTGAATTCAAATCCGAGTAGCATTTATCCCTATCACGTAAGGTTTGTTATCACTTCTTAAAAAATTATTTAAAAAGTGTGCGTGCTAGAATCAAAAAAATGTTAATTCTCTATTATTTTAGCCCCCACCACTCCAAAAAAATAAACAAATTCAAATCACAATTTTTTTGTTGGCCTGTGTTATTTTTTAATCAATATAGATTATCTCGATTTATTTTAGTACGAATTGAATTACTTAATACCTACAATAATGGATGACCTTGCAACTTGTCTCATCTGCGAGAAATTATTTTCTACCTCGGATTAAGCTTATAACGTCATAAAACTCGGTCTGGCAACTGTAAGAGCAGCTAGTGAGCAAAGACAAGATGGTTTATCAAAAAAACTGGAAGGTGTTTAGCAGATCAAACTCCATTCAATTTGCCGTAAAACATATACTAGTAAAACACTATTATCCAGGCTTCTGCTAAGAAGGTGCAACCGATTCCGGAGACTGAAAAGAAAGAACCTCAATCCCGCACTCAAGCTGCTTTGGATGGGAACGGATTTGATTTCAAAACCCACTATATGTTTTGCGGATTGGAAGCAAATAAAAATGTTGAAAACAAAAAAGCTTTAAAATACAGAAATACTGTTCATCACGTCGAAACAATCCCCTTTAAAACAACTCTTGTTGCTCATGCTTTAAAAAGAGACGATTTATTAGGACGGACTGTATTGGCACGTATTAACAACGTAGGTAATTTAGTAGCGGCGGAGACAAGATACCATCAACATTGTCATTTGGAATTTTGTAAGGAACCTGCAACAACTAGGCACCGTGGAAAAATTGAAGATATGCTAACAGCAGCGTTTGACAGTCTTTGCCAATTCATGGAAAATAGCGAAGAATCTCAATATTCTATTACCGATAAAAGATACAGTAGTAAATGGCTAAAATTGAAACTTCAGAAGCGCTATGGCGATCACATTGTTATAATTAAAAAGTCAGATGGCAGTAGCCAGTTTTAAGGATTCGGCTCACAAAATTCTGCATACCTCATAGTATACCAAAAAGAAAGAAGATAAATGCGAGGAAAAACGTCGAATAGTCAAAACTGTTGCAGAAATAATAAGAGAGGACATAAGAATTCTGGTAAACAACATGTTGAAAGTCTCACATCTACAATACCGGATTCTCTAAGATGTTTCTTTGACGTAATACTCCAATCAAAGATCGACTTGGAAAGTTTGTAGTTGAAGCGAGCTGCCCTCGAACAAGCACTGATGTCCGCTTGCAGGCCTCGATCTTTTTTTTCGCCCCTGATGCTTGGTGTTGACCTTTAAGCGCATAGACGTTTCGCTTTAAAGCATCTAATTCAGTTGCTAAGTAGCTTGGGATATTCTTCTTCCTACTCCGAAACTCTAAGATTGGAAAACTTTTTGATAGCAAGTAATAAACAAAGTGACGACACAGACAAATTTACACAATTTGTGTTTGACAATGCTGACTATAATGTCAAAACAATTGATGGCTTAAACAGTTTTCATTGTATGGATGGCATTAAGTGCACAACACCACCTGCAGATATAGAAAAAGTCATATGCGCTGTTCCAAGAGTAATAAAAGATCTAAAGGCAGACCACATTGCTGTCTATGATGACTTTCCAGTTGTATGGTATAGAGCGCCTGCAAAAGCTAGATTAGTTTAAATTACAATGCGAGATGTGGCTGCTGTTCACAAATTGCCTATCCGTTCTGGATTCGGCCATAGATTTCTTCTGTTGGACCGCCTATGGTTAGTTTGTGTCAGCTTAGAAAATCTTGGTACTCCCTCGTGGAACGGATTTATGCAAACCGGTTTTGAGATATGCACACTTTACCATGTTAGTAGCGTAGAAGCGTTGCCTTTCATAAGGTTAGATCTTTCCAATATGAGCACCATTTACACTGCACTTAAGTTTGCAGCTTCTCAATGCCTAAAGCAAAACCAGAAGCATTGCTTTGTAACATTCGATTAGCCTCTATATCTTAAAGCATTTGATATCGTCGCTAGCAACATTAGTAGAGATTTGACGAATGTTGTAGTAAGATTAGGTGGCTTTCACCTGTTAATGTCCTATATGGGTTCAATCGGATACATCATAGGCGGAAGTGGGTTAGAAGATGTGTGGTACTTAGTCTATGCCAAAGCGTCAATTAGCCACATCATGACTGGCCACGCTTATAGTCGATCTGTTAGGGCACATTTTCTCACACAATTGGCTATTGGAGTAATGTTGATGCAACAGACAGACTTTGAGGAAACTACAAAGAGAGAGATCGGTAGTCGGCAAATAGATTTTATGGATAATTCCTGCTTGCCAGAATAACTTGTGACCAACAATACACTAATCAGAGTTTCAGAACGTTTTGAAGAACGATGTAAAGTAGTTGCCAGTACAATTTGCACAGCAAAGCTTTGGGAAGAATATTACCGGTTGGTAGCACTAATGCAATTATATATAAGAGCGGAGAGGTCAGAAAATTGGATACTGCATTTGGAATGTATACGAAGCATGTTGCCCTTTTTTTATGCTGCAGGACACCTGCAATACGCAAAGTGTGCCCACCTGTATTTGCAGGAAATGGAAAAAGAAAATAGGATGTTTGCAGAGGAATTTCGTAAGTTTTGCAACCTGGGGTATTTTACTAATCGTCGCACTCATAAGTTTTAGTCATGCACGTGGACGGATATTGTAATTGAAATAAACCTCATGCGTGCTTTTAAGATTGAAGGTCTCACCCATGGAAGAGGAATAACAAATAGCACTCTTGCTC
Organism: Aquatica leii; assembly: GCA_035610365.1. NCBI lineage: Eukaryota > Metazoa > Arthropoda > Insecta > Coleoptera > Lampyridae > Aquatica > Aquatica leii. The sequence goes on from CM069437.1 coordinate 64,040,884, forward strand.
GCTAGATTTTAGGACAGCAAGCATGCATGAGGGTTTGTAATGCAATGGAGACACTGCGTCGACTCACTCATGTATCCTCTGAACAGCACGTTGAACTACGAAACAGTCGAAAATCTCGTGACCTTCATGACTTTAGACACATTCTTTCATGGTTTGAGGCACACTCTCCCTTTGATGAAACAGTACAGGACAAACTGATTTCGTTATCTACAAGAATTGTTGCGGATTCGTCAATTAATTGTCACTGTGCCTTCGAGCATGGCTTTACAGATGTAAAACTCAAAAGGAAAGATAAAGTTACCTCAATATCGGTTATGAACGGCACGGTAACAGTTCGCGACGAGGTAATTCCTGTTAATCCTCAACAACTGTTTTTTAGAATAGCATGTGTTTTAAAATCGCAGTTAGAATTTAAGCAGTATACCCCACTTCTCTCTTTGATGGATCAAAAATGAGAAACACAGAAAAGTCAGTCCTTACTGATTTTATCGAAAAGCTTAAGCCGTGTGTACGGAACGGTGCTATTCTAATGAAAATGTATACGTTATAGTTAGTGGTTATCTTCTGCACAAGGTTATCTGGTCCTATCCATCAACGTATGGTCAAATTTCTACATCGTATGTAACTTACGTTCTCATTCATTACGGGCCGTCCTTCATTGTGGTGTTTGATGGATACGATGGTTCTTCTTCCATAAAATGTCAAGAACAGTTCCGGAGAGCTGGTACAAACTCTCGTGAAGTTGTTTTTAATAAAGTTACCATTGCAACACAACAGCGTGACTTTTTGGGTAGTGGAAAGAACAAGTCCCGATTAATTAAAGGCTTTACGCACAAAGTTTCAACATTCGAATACCACTACGTATCAAGCAGCGTCAGATGCTGATATGCTGATTGTCTCCACTGCACTATAAGTTCACTCCAGTGAGAAAACAGTCACTGTAGTTGGAACTGTTACTGATATTTTAATGATGCTCTTGGCCCGGACAACGCTACACTACAATCATCTTGTCTATTTTCTGAAACCAGGTGCGGTAGCATCTAATCAAGACAAGGTGTTTGATATCTGTAAGATACAGGGTACGACTGGCGAAATAAAACTTTGCATGCTGTTCCTTTATGCGATGACAGGTTGCGATTTAGCGTCAGCACTAGTTCGCAAAAGGAAGAGATCCGCTTACAAAATTTTGGCTGAAAACAAAAATCTTAGAAAGGAAAGACCATTACCGACAGAAAGTAACGGCGTCATTTGAGCTAGCCTCATTACCTCCAACTTCGGATGCAGCTCGTCTGCATTCCTTTAGAGTAATAATGTGAATTCTAACAATGATGCTCAAAATTTAAGTACTATTTATATAACTTGATTCACAGGAACAAGAAATTTTGTAAACTCCTGCATGTTTTAGAGCCCCTTGTTTGTCTTTAGCAGATGTAAACCAAGTGTTCAGGGTATCGTTAGTCGTAAAGACAGTTTTTATATTATGTTTTCTTAACGCACTGCTTATTTTGTCGGTCGAACCCATACAGTATGGTAAATAAGCGGTGGAGGTGATAAGTCTTCTTTAACTTTTGAATTTATTGCTCTCTTCCATGCATATTGGATCTCTTTGATTCCGTATCTATTTTGTTGTAGGGACTCCAACAGTGTTTCCTTTTTTTTTGTAAATTTTCGTTATCTGACACACACAGCTGACTAGGATATTTTCTTTTGTTATACGCAAGTTCTTTATTTTCTCTACAAAGTCTGTCGATTCTTTAATCTGAGTTTTTGTATTTCTTGTCAACGGCAAGAGTTTTGCAGCTAGATAACGGGCTAACGATTGGGTTGGTAAATTGATAGTGCTCACTATTGGTCAAAAGAGGACCCTTTTGTGTATCTTGGAAAGGCCGCAGATTCGTGGCGTAACTGAATTTTTGATAATCAAACTTCTAATTTTACCTTTTTATTTTAATTCTAACTTAGGTATTGTTTTGGTGCTACTCCACATTTTGCACATACAAGTCTTATTGTAGATACCCCAAGTTTGTCATAGCTTCTTAAATATATCCAGGCACCAATAGCTGATTCCAGAACATCTGCAAATTCGTGAATATTGATAATTACAAAGCGATTACTTATTACTCGTTTAAGCACACGTATCTAACTTAACAATGACAAGTAAGTTGCAAATTTATAGTTCCTCTAGATGTCCAAACTTTTTTTAAATACGACTGCAACCCCTCTGAACATGTCAAGATTCTTACTCACGCAATGTGCGATGGGACTTATCTTTTTATGTTTGGAATAGGTCTTGTTGTTCCTCGGTTGTAACTCCAAACCTAGCCTTTCCAGAACGTCTGTATATGTTCATAAACTTATCGAAGTCAATTTCTTTAACTTGATTTTTGGTTCTGCTAGTTATTACTCTGGTTTGGAGCTAAACTTGCGTAATGTGACTATGGCCAGCAAACCGGGCTAGACAATCATTGTGGAACACTTTTGGCGTTTCTCTGGGTGGTTTTCGGATGCGATATATAACGTCATTAATACACCGCACTACTTCATAAAGGCTCTCAAGAGCCTTTGGAGTTTAGGCGACAAACTACGTCTTCTTTGTAGATTATACAACCACACCATGTCGCCAAGTTGAAACCTACTATTTTGTGCCTTGACGTCATATCTGGTTTTCAATCTGTCGCTAGCAATTTGTGGGTTCTTACGGACTGTCTCCTGTATATCGTCTAACATCTTAGTCAACTTGCTGACGTAGTCTTCTACAGTAATTTCTTCCGGTCTTTGTCCAATTTGGAGGTCGCATGGCAGTCGTATTTCGCGATCAAGCATGACACAGGAGGGTGTTTGGCTTGTGCTTTTGTAAACGGATGATCATCGGTACGCAATTAGAAAAAGGCGCAAGTACTGAACCTAATCTCTTTGATATTCGGACACTACGTTGGCTAAGTATTTTCCTAAGCGTTGCCTTAGTTTTCTTAATTCCCAACTGTTGGCAAACTTCTTAAAACAGCCCAGACTTAAAATTGCGGCCTTAGTCAGAGTGTAATTCGAACGGAAATCCAAACCAGCAGAAAAAGTCTTTCACTAACACGTCTGCGACTGTAGCTGCTTCTTGTTTGGGTATGGCTTCAGTTTCCATCTATTTTGTAAAATAATTTATCGCTACCAGGACGTATTTGTTTCCCGAATCAGATTCTTCTTTTTGCCAAAGTGACCTTCTGATGTACTATCGTAGAGATACTTCAATATTTGTGACACTCAGTTTTTTGACACTACCAACTGTAGTCTGTTTTTCGTGCCATCGACATTCTCTAGGGATCGCTTAAAAAGACGGTCTTCTACTATCAAAGAGTTCTGCTGAACCCAGTATGCTTTGATGTTTCTGCCCAAAGCACTCAATTTCTACTCGGTCAATTGTCTTGTTTCTTTTCCAGTTTAGAAGTAGTCTTATTTCGAGATCGTTTTCTTGTTTGTCACGCAACTGCTCAGGTTTCCAATCGTCATCAACCATAGCAGTTTTCCTGAGGCATTTGACTTTTTTTCGCGAACAATGGCTGCAGTCCGTCGGACATGGTCTTCTGGACAAGGCATCAGCGTACCGATGACTGTTTCCGGTACCGAGTTTTGTGTCATAGTTATACTTTTGGTCTCTCCATCGATCCATCTTGCTACTTGTCCTTTTGGGTTAGAGAACTGCAACAGTCATTTTAAAGCGACGTGGTCCGTTTTCAAGAAATATTTTTGTCTATAAAAATATTTGTAGAAGTGTTCTATGAACTTGACGACTGTTAACAGATTCCTCCTAGTCACGCAATAATTATTTTCTGGTTTGGACAAAGCCTTATTAAAATACGCGATGACTTTTTTTTGTCTATCTTGTAACTGCGAAAAAACCGCGCCTATAGCCAAATTGCTTGCGTCCGTACCCAAAAAAAATTTCCATCTTCTCTTGGATAACCCAAAATCGGCGAAACGACTAGGACCTGTTTTAGTTTATGGAAAGCATTTTCGCAGTTTTTATTCTATCTTAATTCTGCTTTGCTTTGGTCAATTTTGTCAAAAGTTTGGCAATATTGGCAAATCCGGGTACAAATCGTTTATAATAGGCACACAACCCAGAGAAACTTTGGACCTGATGTTTGTTGATTGGTCTTAGCCATGCTTGCACAGCTCGAATTTTGTTTGAGTAAACTTTTACTCCATCTTTATTTACGACGGGCTTAGTTTTAGATTTGCTTCACGTAGTCGCTAGAACATTTCTTTCAAGTTGTTCAAGTGTTTTTCAAACGACCTTCAAACAACGATCACTTTTTGTAGGTAAACTAAACATGTCTTCCAAGGCAATCTGCTCAAGATAGTTTCTATCAAACACTCAAACGTTGCAGGAGCGTTACACAAGCCAAAGGGCATTACAGTGAACTGCCATAAACCAATTCTACCTGGCAACACTCTTTAAATCCAACGTGGAAAACTACTGGGATCCTGACAAGGTGTCTAACGTATCGTCAATTCTTGGTAAAAGGTAGCTGTTCCTTTTGGTCACGTCGTTAAGTTGTCTGTAGTTTACGCAAAGATTCGTTGATCCATCTTTCTTGTTTACGAATATTACCATGGGCTATTTGAATCACACCTTCTTCCTCCATATCCATAATTATTTGTTCGGCTTCTTTTCTTTTCGCCAAAGAAAGTCGTCATGGATGTTGTCGTATCGACCGACCGTCTTCGTACTTTAACTTTAGTCAGCTGGTCTTGGCTTAGGTTTTGGCATTTGGAGATGTCCAATAGTTGTTGTGGGCACTTCTTCGGCGACGTATCTTCACTAAAATGTACACATCCCACAATTTGAGATACTGGTGTGCAGCGGCCTACCACGGTTTCTTTTTTAACGTTACTGGATCGGAGTTGACATTCAAGATCATTACTGGCATCGTGTCTTTTAGTCGTATTAATACTCTGCCAACCAGTAGTCTTTTTTATTATACATTTCCCAAACCAATGGTTACTTTGACTTGTCCGTGAGTAGGTATTTCTTCGCAGGTTGCCGTTCGAAGTCGTACTGTTACTAGTGATGTCTTTTTATTTCCCGTACTATGTCCGGACGAATGACGGTCTTTGTTGCTCCCGTGTCAACCAGCAACTGAACACTTTTTTCATTGATCTTGCCACTAAGATAAATATTGTACAATTGCTTCATGGGCGATGCTATTTCAATGGTAATCTCCAGAACATTATTAGATGAGCTTAAATGTTGTCTCTTTTAGTCAACTCGTTCTAAAGTTTCGAACACTCTTCTTATTTTCTTCTTAGGTTTAATACGATTTTGTAGTACGTGACCTATTTTACTTTATTTTAAAGTCGTTACTCTTCTTTCCCGAAGTATTCGTCGCGTTATCCCTTTGATGCTTTCTAGTATTTGCGCGGGTACTTTTGTAGCGCAACGGAGTTTATGATCGTCTCGTTGCAATGCTTGTTTTACTGTTTTACTCCAAAGCATGCACTAAAGTGTCATCCAACGTGTTCGGTAGAGCTAACAGGAGCTTCTGTTCCGTTTCCTTGTCTGGGAGGTCGTCTACAAAAGTTTGAATAACCAACTGCTCCAAAAAGGTATCTGGTGCTGTAAGATACGCAAGGCGTGTTAATCAGGCGATGTCAGCGTTAAATTCTTGAAGACTTTTTGCAGCTTTTTGCTCAACTTTTTATTTGGGCTTGGTACACTTGTTAAATATGAGCAGCTCCACATCTCATTTCCAAACGTGAAACTATGTGTTCGTAATTTCTTTTTAGATGGTCATAAACAGTCTGCAAAATGCTTAACGCTACACCACGTAAAGCCTCTATTAAAAACGTCGTTTTCTGTTTGCTCCAACTATTAGCTGTAGCAGCGGCTTCAAACTGCTTGTAGTACGTTGTCCAAGAAATTTTTCATCATAATTTGGAGGTAGAATCTTAGACTTATGCGTGTCTTTTTCATGATGATCTGTGCTTGTGACACTTCTTTCACCGTGACAATTTAGTTCATTTCTTCAAGCAGTTTTATTCTGTCTTCTAATTTGTGCTCTATTGCTTCTATTTTGTCATTCACAGATTTGCAAATTTCTTTTTTTAAATTTAACATATATGCTTAGGTTTTTTTTTTTTGAACAATTTTGATTTGATTTTTTGTGCTCGTTGTATTTCTTCTTATAGCTTCTAAAATAATCTCGCATTTTCTTAGGAATTTCCCCCATTTTTGCTTTCCTATAAGGAAAGTATAGCAACCGCAATTTTTTTGCGTAATTGTACGGTTTAAGGTCTCCTGAATCAGAAAAATTACTTTTGACAAATAAAATTTTGGGGTCTGTGTGTGTGTAACGATATCACACGGTAACTCTCGAACCAAAAGTCCTAATAACTTGAAATTTGGTATGGAGGTGACTTTTTATATTCTCTCAGTTCTATCAAAAGATGGGTCTGATAAAGAAACCGGAAGTAAATGTATCCGCCATTTTTAACAGTTCTCTTTTTATAATTTTGTACGTATGTAAATTATTTGAATTATTTTTACAGTTTCTTATAGAAATAATTCTTCCTAACAATTTATTCAAATAAAAAAGGTTATTTTTAGATATTTTATTGATATGTTAAAATGATTTCACAAATATAATCTAGGTTCAAATCCTGCCTGCGACGATTTGTTTTAGAAAAAAATTCCATATCTTGTAGGAAACGCAATTTTTACTGATTTACTAAAGGGGAAAATAATATCGGAGCGCACAAATATAAGGGTTAGTCGATATCACAACATAATTCAATTTGCCATATTTTAGTTATATATTAACAAAATCCAGCAGAAAATTTTCAAAAAAATTATGACTTGCTAGAAAATCAATACAAACGTGTATATATCACTTCAAAGTAGTTTTATGACAACATAATTTTAAAAAAATATGTACATCCTTGCATCATTCCTTATAGGAAAGTCGTGTAGTGATCACACCGGTTTTTTAACTACCGGGCAGTTTGTTTTAGCATATAAAATTTTATTATTGACGCTAATGTAAAATTATACTAACACCTAAATATATACTAGTTTAATAAAAATAATCTGATATAAAAAATGTTGCAAAGAAACTTTTATATTATTTAGTAATAGATAAGTAAAACTAATTTCTATGTAGATTTTTATATAGTATTTATTAAAATAATCAACATATATATGTATATACCTTTATTTATTTGTTAAATGCAATACAAATCGTATTATGAGTTATGCGTTCTATCAGATAATAATACACGCAGTTATTGGTTTAATAATAAAAACAAAATTTTTTTTTAAGTAAATTTATTTATCTATCGGCCACAATATATTGGCACTTGGTCATTTACAACAGCAGATATGAATACATAGCTGTTAACGCCGCCTCTTATGCAAATGTTGATTATTGGCATACTGCATATGTTTACGCAAATGTAAGATTCAATTTTTTGTCTGATGCAATTCATTATATTAGTATATTTACTAAATATTGGGATTAAAATTTGTACGGCAACTAAAGGTTTTGCATTTGCAGCAGCAACAATACATTGTGGTACACTACTTAATGGTACTAAAGTGCAACCTGCTACGTTTGCAATTTGATTATAATCACCATTCTGAATTATATCTATATAAACATCACCACATTGTAATATAAAAGACAGTAGCTTATTAATACTTAAAAGTAATCTAGCTTGTAGATTTACACCTAAAATAAATTTAAAATAAAAAAAAGTAAAAAACATTGTTTTAAAATTTACCCGTGCAAGAAGGTGCAATACAAACCAAAGCATATAATAAAATTGCGATTTTCATTTTTGAAATTTAAAACTACAACTGATTTAATTGTAGTAAGTACCCTTTATATACAAATGTTTACTACTAACTATAATCTTTTCAAAATAATTTATTTTAATCGCTATTTGTTTAAACCCAAGTAACATTTTTAAATTGTTCTTTTTTAAGCAAAAGATAATTTTATATGCAAATAATAATTTGCGAAATACGTTTTATGATGTTTATTTATAATCGTGAAGAAAAGCGGAACGTTTAGCGTTAGCTTTTCTTCATTATTTCAATTACCAACACTTTTTTTCATTGATTTTATTTATTAACTTTAATTCTAAAAGAACGACTTGTTAAATTATATAATATTACACAAGAACTAGAAAATGAGGAAACTAACCGCAACGCAGGCACTGACATATTAGAATTTTTTACTTAGCTTGCTCCTACTGTTTATGCTGAGGTTTTAATCAAATTATTAAAAATGTTTACTTTATTTTTGAAGCTACCTTCGACTCAAGCTTTTGCAATAATACTACTACACTGGCCGATGTATCTCGTTAAAACTTGGAAGTCAGCTCTATTATCGACTGAAAAAGTCGCTGATGTCTTTCAAAAATAATGATGTGTGAAGCTGTTCGCTTTGGTAGTACGCAAAGTTTTTTTTGGTTAATTATGTTTATACTAATTGTTTACTTTCTGCATTTGGCCTGTCTATAAAAAACAGTCTACGTTTTTTGGTCTCAAATTCAAATACTTTTTGTAAGACTCAATTTCGTTTATTCCATCTTTCAATGTACCTGTACATTATACGCTGGGCCGAAAAAATAAAAGTCAAAATTTTTCAATCCAATAGAGCGCAAAATGTGCATATACGTATGTACGTAAAAGAACAAAACAATAAATATCTATTGCCCTCTACGAGGCGATGAATTTTAGGTTTTTTAGAACGGTGTGGCTAAATGTCCGCCGGCGGTATGTAATACACAAACCAATAGTTCCGCCGGTCGGCGGATTAATTACCATTTCAATAATTTGTTCGCCGAAAACAATAATATCTTTCCGAGGCGCGGCGAAAAAGTGTTACTTTCGAAAAACTTCCGCCATCCGGCGGAATGTTCCTGTATTACATTGAAATACTACCAAATATAACCTATAATTGTCACTCAATGAAAGTAATGGTTGACAGCTCAATACCTACATCAGGCAATAGTCACAGCAACGACTTAAGCAACGCCCTTCTAAATAACAATAATGTACTTACTGCAGCTAATGTCATTTTGCCAGTTGCGATAAGAAAGAGAGGTAGATCTAAAGGTGGTAACAATACTGTTATTGGTTTGTCAAAAAAAGTCAAGAAAGACACCCGGAAAACTGCCGCACTCAATACCAACAAAAATAAAAGTTCATCTGCATCTAAAGTAGGTACAGTACATGCTGAAGAAGTAAAATGATATTTTAAAATATTGATTACTTAAGCATTTTGTAAATCTACCTAAGTACGAATACAACTCCAGTATAAATTAGAAAGCTTGCCAAAATTTCCAACCTATATTCGGCGGATATTAGCTTCTATGCACTAAAATCCGTCAAAAGGCGGAAAATAAATTCTCAACCACGGCGTTCCGCCGCCCTACTTCATAGTATAATTTTCACGGCGGATTAGTTATCATATGGTAATGTGTCCGCAGTACGGCGGAATTCCCAGTTTATATGTAACCTACCGCTGGCGGACATATTTCTTTTTATTATATCATATAACATACCTCAAAATACGAGCAATCCAATATTTTTCAAAATGAGTATTTTTATATTTTTTATCACTAATAAGTTCTGAAGTATAAATACCGCTTGTAGTGGCGCATGTTGTATTCCATTCGTTAGTAGGAAGGCATCTTTACATTGCTACGTCCGACGTATTGAGTGATTAACTGATTGTGATTGTCACTTGTTATTTTAAAGTAACGTGTGAGACTTAGTGCTAAAATGACAAAACCTACAAAAGCTACAATGAACTGCCCTATTTTTGGACCTTCTAGTGACTTAAGTTACATGGTGTTCCCAACTGTCAAAGACGTTTTAGTTTTGGACTCCTTTATAAGACATTGCATAAAAGACAAAAATCAGCCGTCAAAAAAAGAGCCAACATTTTTCGAAATATCTCGTTTAGTTGCAGAAAAAATTGAAATTGTTTGGAAACTGTCTTCAGTTCCTACAGTATCACGTAAACGTATAATTCAACTGTTAGAAAAGTATCATAATGAATATTTAAAGCTTTCCTAAAAAAAGACGTAATGATAATTATTAGTTAAAAGTTGCGACTTTTAAAAACACATGTGAGACTAATTTATTTGATATTGCTGCATGCAAATGTCAACTATTTTCTAATTGTAAATGTGGAAAATCCCGAAAAGTGCCTGTTATAAAACAAAATTTCCTTTTAGATCAAAAATTAGTTAGAAGAATGGCTATCAGAGGTATTGATGTTGCAGAAAGTGCACAAATAAAAAAACTGGAGAAAGAAAGTCTAAGAACAAGGAACGGAACAATAAGAATCTGATTAATATAGATCACGCATCTAATATTAATTTACCACTAGCCAGCAGCTTATCCAACATTATTTCCGATGTAAATGTTACGACTAAGAGCACATTATAAACAGCAGGAACCTCAGGTTGTATTTTAAATAAGCAAATATGTCGTAACATGCTACAGCTTCCAACACTAGCAAGAGTCTGTGACCAGTTTGGTATTTCAGACAGATCGGCTGCCGCAATTGTGTCTGGAGTCTTACAAGATGTTGGAATTACAACAAGAGAAGATTCATCAAAGATAATTGACAAAAATAAAGTAAGGAGAGCTTGCAAGAAAAACAGAGATCCAATCCGGAACACATTTGCAACTACTCTTTGACCAATAGAAAGTAGTATCTTTGATGGACGGAAGGATAATACTTTATACCAAGAGAAAATAGATAATCGTTTTCATCCCAGAACCATAAATGAAGAACATATATCTCTTGTTGAGGAACCGGGCTTGATATATATAGGTCATGTTACCTTAACTTCTGGCACTGGCTCAAAGATTTACGATTTTTGTGTTACAAGTGGTATAGTGTGGGATCAACTTAGTGTTATTAATTGCGATGGCGCTGTTGTCAATACTGGCACCAAAAATGGAGCAATTATGTACTTTGAAACACTACTAAAACGACCTTTACAGTGGTGTATTTGCCAACTACATGCAAATGAACTGCCCTTAAGACACTTGTTTCAGTATCTTGACGGAGGTACTGCAGGTCCAAAAGAATATTCTGAACCAATTGGCAAATGTCTTGAGATTTGTGAGCAATTGCCAATTCCTAATTTTGAGCCTATACAAGGCAATTCCTTAGAAGTCGATCCAAAAGACCTCAGCAATGATCAACAACATTTGTATGAGGCATGTCAAGATCAAGTTCATTCTTCTTGTAGAAACGGTACTCTGCATGTATTTAAGACAATTGAACTTAAATGATGAACTGAAGTGTGTTATCAATCCAGTAATTCAGCGAAACGCTTATTTTTTACCCCCCGAAAATATTCTTCTGAGTATGTTGAATGACGACCGTCATTTTATTAGAGAATTGGCTTTAAGACGAATTTTCAAGTCAAGAAATCACCAATCTGTTAAGGATACATCAATAAAACCATTCGTAATACCCAAAGTGAATTTCTCCGCAACTGACTACACTGATTTAATTGATTGGGTTGATCTTAAAGCAACTCCACCCCCGATATTGCATAGTATAGCTAATAATACCATTCAAAGGTTTATAAATAATCCACCAGTACTAGACTTTTTACGCTTTCCATGTCACACACAGGCTGTTGAAAGGTGTGTGAAATTAGTGACAGAAGCATCGAGATCTGTCAGTGATCAAGAGTCCAGAGACGGATTAATTCGTGCACGAATAAAGTCCAAAAGTTGCATTCCATCTTTTGAAAACAAAAGTGAATATAATATTGTTTAATTTTTCGAATACATTTATTTTCTATTGTTGTTTTACTACACTATTGTACTTTAATCTTTGCAATTAAACTAATAAGCACGAAAAAATCATTTTTATACACAACAAATATATTATGTTAAAAACTCCTAATATTAAAGGGCTTGTAGAGGGCAAAAGGTTTAAACTTTTTTCCTCGTACCTATTGCATAGATGTATTCAAATAAGTTACATTTGCCAAGTATAAGAATGTAAGTGGGTATTTTTAAAAAAAAATTTAAAATGTAAGGGCTTGTAGAGGGCAAAAGATTTTTACTTTTTTCGTCGTTCTTTTTTGAAAAGTCTTATAGAGTGCAAAAGGCATCTTTTGCTCCCTATTGTATAACTTAATTAAAAAAAAAATAAAATGTTTGTCAAGTTATGTTATGGCCAAAACTAGTTTCTTCTCTCTAAAGCCATCATTCAATAGTGATAACACTAAACTATAATTCGTGGCATTTTTTGTACTCAAACCCAATCTGTCGTAAGAATTTGTTTATGACATCTGGTTCACCGTTGTAATTAACTTTCACTTACATTTTCCAAACTAAAATGTTTATTTTTAAAACTTTCTACAGATGTAAATATGTATTAAAATTACCATTGTTTTTACTGTAGATTTTTAATGTTTCCTGGTTAGCCTATAGTTTTATTCCTAATAACAATATTCGTCATTTATGAACCATTTTTAAATGTATAAACACTTTATTTGCTTTATAAATAATTTTGTTTTGCTTTTTACAGCAAGTTCAGCTTCTGTGTACAAAGAAAACAATCCCACGATTACCTTTCGGCTGATAAAAGAGAACTTTTTGATGTTTTGAGATGTAATTTTCTTCGACTTCCTAACATACTGTTAATCACATAAGACTAAAAAATGTTAGCAATCATTGATATTTTCAAAACTAATTATAATCAATCCGATTAAAATTTAATTGACGCGTTGAGGTTATATAGCATTCCCATTATATAAAAATCCCACTACCGTTGATACAAAAACAAAACAATTGTTCAGTAGATAAAGTTATAAAATTATAATTAAATGCAAAAATTAATAATATACGATCGACGGAAAAATTTAAAAACCAACTTGTTTGATAATATCCAATTAATAATCTCGACAACATTAACGCTCTCGCTCGCTGCGCTCGCTCGCGCGTGAAAATGTCTCTATTATTAATTGCCTTCATTACCAACCTTGTTGGTTAAATAACTATTACCTGTGCTTAAAACAACTTTACAACCTACTATTATACCTAATAATGGAAGCCTATACAACTAGTAGTAGAAAGAAATATTTTTGCATTACTAGATCATTCTTTCTTAATTACTACGTTTGTTTCTAAGACAGTATGGTTTGTTTATTAGTTGTTAGGCAAAACTCGTCAGTAAGTGATTTATTTACAGTCTCGGTAAGTCAAGACAAGCAACGTAGAATCGTGAATGCGACTGACAAATTATATGCCAAAGCCATATGAAAAAGCCAAATAAGATTAAAGATCGTGCAAAACAGCATAAGCTTTGAATATAACAATTTCAAATTGTTCTTGAATTCAAGATATGCAGGCATAAATTAAACTAATTCTTAGTCCAATTTTTATATAAGTTTGTTAAAATATTAAATGTATACAATATTGCAAATTTAATTTGTTTAATAATTATATGTACATCCAATCAAATAAAGTATTAGGTAAAATTATTGATTTGATAACAAAAACTTTATAGCCTTATTTTACAGTTTAAGTAAACATACTTATCAGATACAATATATCACTTGACCATTAATAATAGCAGTTATCAATGCAACATAGTTAATGACGCCTGCTGTACAAACGTTTGGTAATGAGTTGCATATGTTTCCACAAGCTTTGATTTTTTGTTTAATGCAAGTGTATATATTAGGATAATTTTTAAGTATTGGGATTAAAATTTGTATGGCTTTTAAAGGATCTGAATTTGCAGCAGCTGTTATACATGGCGATACACTGCTAATTGATGCTGAAGTACAACTTGCTGCGCTCGCAATTGCACACAAATCTTTAATGTTAATAGTAGTTATATAAGTAAACATGCATTCTAATATATAAGACAAAAGCGTAGTAGGATCTAAAAGAGCCTTAGCTTGCAAATTAACACCTAAAATAAATTTGTAATTAATCAAATAAAATCTACTGTTTTAAAATTTACCTCTGCAAGATGGTGCAAAACACAACAAAGCAAACAATAAAACTGCGATCTTCATTTTAGCAATTTGAAAAAATTACTGTTCTGGTTAGAGTAAGTACTTCTTGTATACACGTTTATACGACTATTTATAGTCATAAAGTTTTGAATCATTTATTTTAATTACTATTTGTTTAAGACAAAATGTAATATTTGAATAATTTTTGAATTTTTCCTTGTTTAACAAAAGATTTCATGTGTAAATAACAATTTCTACAAAATAAGTTTACGATGTTTGCGTGTCACTTTTTGATTATAAATTTTCAGGTTATAGCCAAAAGTTAAATAAATTTGCGATTTAATAAACGACAAACATTTTTATTTTTCAAAATTACGTTTTTCTAATGTAACTTAAACGTAAATAACAGACTTAGATAATACCAAAAAAAAACGTTTAATATAAAAATATAATATTAACTAAAAGTTATTTTCTAAATAGATTTTTTTGATTTTGTTAATGTTTGTTTTACAAAAGTCACGCTGTTGCATTGACGTCATATATAACGTATTTAAAAATTTATCTCCAACTTGTTCCAACAAATCGTTTTTTGTACATATTTAAATTACATTTTTTGCACAAATTGCTTAATTTACTGTTTGTTTAACGTTGAATTTAATATTTACAAAATTCTTAAAATACGTATTTTTTTTAATCAATTTATTTTTATATTAACAATGACAAATATTACAGTAAATTACGTTTGTAGAATATCTTTTTTGAAAACGTTTTTTGTTAATAATTCAAACAGTTACATATAGTCTAGTCAACAAGTTGATAAACGTGATAATTGTTGCTAATGCGAAATAATATACGTGCGATAGCTCGTTGGATACGTTGTGACATCTAGAAAAATGTGTAGAAATTTCAAACCCGCACATAAAAAATTGCAAAAGTTATAAACGATTGAAGATTCTAAAAAAGGGTCTATTGTTTTGGAAACTACTTAAAAACTATTGGTGCTAGAGAAATTTTTAAACAGATTCTTGAAGAGGAGGAAATTTACAAAAACAAATATTAACTAACAGAACTTGAGCTGTGTTGAAAATAGGGTTCCGCGTGGCTAACGCACTGACGTTACGCTGCCTTAAAACCATCGGTTAATTAAAAAATCATTTTTTGTTGCATTAAATATTAATTTTAAAAAATTAAAAAAATTACTGTCATTTAGTCACTTGAAAGAAAAAAATGTTGTGTATAAAAAATCTTCTTTCAACCCTCATTTACATTTCAAGTTCGATAATTGTTAAACTAAAAGTCATAAAATTATTTTGTTTCGTGGAGACCTTTTAGTAGCTATATTAAATCAAGTTATCAGCATGCGATATTTTTAATTGTTATTATCTATTAGTTATGAGTAATTCGACCAACAAAATAATTAAAAAAATATTATGAAACTTGAAATTTAATTGAGAGTTTAAAAAAATCATTAATTTACAATAGCTTAAGACAATAAAACATGCACGAAAAAGTTTTTTGTCAACGGATTATTATTTAATTGTTTAGTTTCAGTAACACAAACGCGTTGCAAACTTTATTTTGTATCAAAACAGTAGATGGATTTGTAAAAAAATTATTTTACATGCAAGCCTAAATACAAAAATTTAAATGTGTAAGATCCGGCGACGTAGGTGGCCATATTCCAGGTCTATTATTTCTAATCCATTGATCCATTTTCAGGTATTCAACAACTGCACACATTGTCGAGATTATAGATTTACTAAGCCAAATAGTTTGGTTTGAAACGTAAAAACTTGGTTTAAGCTTAAAAGTCAAGATTTTTAAATATAAAAACAAGACTCAGCTTGATGTTTGTGGATGCTTGGTTTTTAAGAAACTTTTAAGTACTTTTGCAAAAGTAGTTTCTGGTCTTGAAACACATACCCTGTGTTACCACTCACTGCAACAACATGCACGATATATACAGTTACCCAACAGCTAGCATAGGTTACCTTATAACTTTGAACTGAAATTAAAAGACAACGCGTCGTCTAGTATACCACATCAGATGTGATCCATGCCTGTACGGGGGTGTAATAAAAAAATTAATAAATAAAAAATAGTTAAATTTACTTAATTCTCAAATTATTAATTTGACAATAAAAAATACACAAAACACATCTTATGGATATAAAAATACTAGATTTATTCACGTTTCGGGTTTAAAAATGCACTCTTGGGAAAAAAAGCGTCCAATTTACACTTGTTAAATAAACTACTATTTTCTGGTTTGGTCTATAATTATATTTTCCAATTTTTTAGGTCTGTTTTGTCTATTTAAATAAACAAAGGTTGACTTTTGAATTTAACCATGTGGTAACTGCAAATAGATCCGTATTTGAAACGTCATCATGTATTGCGTTAATTACGGTTCTCTTTAATTTTTTGTCATCTACAATATAAATTGTTAATACAATAATTACAAAAAATAACAATCTTTATTTCTTCATATTTACACCCACCTAATTTAACGAAACGTACTTTGTATGCTCGATTTTGATTATCTGCGGTTGTAACCAAAAAAAGAATGCAGCTAAATAAACAAAATACCTTGCAATGTAGAAAGTACAAGTAATAAATTTAGTTTTCTAAGAACTCAGTTTGACAACTTGTTTAATTTACGATTTGATATCTTCAGTTGACTAAGTAATTTGTGTAAATTGCGTTTTATAAAATTTATTTTGGGGTATAATCTTACATTAAAATATTATTTTCAAGAGTTTAAAACCTTGGTAACAACATAGAAACTTGACCTGTAAAAACTTGACTTGACTAATATTGAACTTGGCTTGATTTTTTAAAACCTTGGATTAATTTTTCAAAAGCCTGGCTTGATTTCAAACCAAGCCTGTAAAACCATAGTCGAGATATATAAGCGGAAGTACCGTTATATTGAAAATGTGTAAAATTTCAAAAAATGTTTAAGAGAACATTATCCAAATAGTTCTGCAAAGTTGTTTGCAGAAACAGAAGATGTTAGTTTTAAGCTAAAGCATTGTCGTTTCTGATATGTCTAATTAACCAGTACAAAATCTAATTTTTGCAAGTTGATCATTGTTTTGGTAATTATTATTACCATTTTTTATAATTAATTTAAGCAATTCTCTAACAATATTTGTATTTGTCTTAATTTTCCAAATGAAGGAAAGAATGAAGCAGGATCAACGCCGTTACCATCTAAAGTACAAGTACTCACGGTCATGAAAAAATCAACTGCAGTTGTCGAACGTTTCTTTGGAGTGATAAATTTTTATAGAAGATTTATTAAACACGCCGCAAAGACACAATCAAACAGGAGTTCGATTCATACAAAAAAAATCTAGCAAATGCACTCGCTCATCCGTCAGAAGAAAAACCTCTATCATTTCCAAATGACGCGTCAGAAAACGTGAATCTCGTTTGCATTTTTTTTTGCATAAACTTAATCAGCTAATGAAAACCGATCATAAACCATTAACATTCACGTTTCAACAATTTTTTGAAATAACTGATTGTCAGTGTTTTTAGATAGTTAACAACTACAGCAAGATAACTAGTTTTAATTTTTTCATCGATTTGTTTTTAATAAAAGGAATAAATAAAAATTTTTAAAAACATCTTTTTGCACATAGTTTGTTGAACAAGATCATGATTAAAAATAATAAAAATTTTTTCTTAAAAATTTTTTTAGTTTAAAAACTACTTTTTTATTATGTTTAAAGAATATATTAAAAAAAAAATTTATCACATTGTTAATGCCAAAAGTACGTCTGAACGAATTGATTCTAAAATTTACTCAAAATTTAGATGCATGAAAAATAGTCGACTATTTAGCAAAGTCTTGTTATATTACCGTTGAACATTTTTTTGCAAGTCAATTACGTAAGGCATAAGTGGTTATAAAAATATTTGTTTATTTATTAGAAAGGAGGTACATCTGACCTAATTTAGAATAAAAGAAAACAAATACAAGTCATTTAGGAGTATTTGTTTCAAAATTTTTTAGGTATATTACTATGGGAAAACGTCGCAAATTGGACACGTTTTGATTTAAATTAATAACTACCAGACTTACTTACTTACATATTTTGACGAGGTTTTAAACAATATAATAATGAAATAATTTGTAAAAAACTATTATTTAATATCTAATTCTTTATCTATACTGCCATTTTAATAAGCAAAGAAGTAGCAATATTGCAGTTCTGGTTTAAAACAAAAAAAGGACATAAACTTTACTTCGAGTAATAACAAAGTCATTCAAGAGGTAACAAAAAGAGACAGTCCGTTAATTACGTGATCGCTAATGATATAAATACAGTCACTTACAATTTTTCTTTCAATGACATTTACCACTCCAAAGATGCAAACTGCAATGTGTTGCAACAAGCCAGTTTGTTTGGGTTCACAAACGTCAATACGGCAAAGACCAAGTTTTGCTTCTTGTTTTGGCTCTCAAGAAAAGACGAAGTTTAAACAGTCTGAGTGTTTAACTACGACCCAGTCTAAGCCAAGTGTAGCTTATAATCGTAACCAAAAAAATCGCTAAAATTTAAGATACTATAAATCGTATGTACAAAAGTCTCTAAATGCCTACAAAAGGTTAAACACTTGTATTTGGTTCTTAAGTTAGTTGAATACTTTTTTGTGATTACGGATGAACTGCAGAAAACGTATTATAGGTAATTATGACACTAACAAAAATAACTGAAATGGCGGTAGTTCCAGTTGAAAATTATTTTAGGTTAATGCCGATTTTCAAATAAAATTTGACTGCATTCGAAGAGTGATGTTACTACGACAACAGAACGGAACTGGGGGTAAGTACTACAGATAATAGGATAATTACAACTGGTTCGGTTTACAATAAAATTCGATTGCAGGTTAATGGTCTCAAAGACTAAATTATTTTGGTACGGAGTTACTTTGATCACACTAACAAGATGATGTAACGGAAGTAACGTCCTGAACGGCACCAATGAGATTTTACTACGCTGTGTCGATGTCAGGTTATTAATCGGTGTTGACGATAAGGGCAAACGCCTTTGCAATAGCGCCAAGGAGTACCGTTTTTGCTATCTTAAATTACGGGGAGGATCTAATATGACTCCATCCGCCAAAGTGTTCCTTTACATTTGTTGTTGGTACCAAAGGGAAAGCTAACTGAAAGCGCATTGGAGCTTTTCTCCGCTCGATCAATTATTTGTTATAAATTGTTAAAACTAAATAATAAAAATTTTAGCGGAAACAAACGGTAAACTAAAAATTGAATTTAGAAACGGAAACTAAAAATGGTTTAATTGGAGTCGGAGGAGTTTTTTGGTTTAGAGCGAACGGTTTGGAAAGTAAAACCAACGTTAGTTTTAGAAGCGGATGGTTTAAATAGAAAACTCAAAGTTTAGTTTTATGAAACGGACGTCGGTTTTATACAGGGCACGGTATCATTTAATCAAATTTTTGACCAATGACATACAGGTTGATTACAGGTAAAGTATTGTAAATTTCTTTTGTTAAATTTAACAAAATGTAACCTTGTAGTCTGTAATACGTATCTGTCGAAAAATCAATGTGTAGATTTAATGCAATTGTTTATAAGTTAAATAATTAAAAAGGTTTTTTTGTTTAATAACAGAATTTTATTTTTTTCTTATTAGTGATGTCAATAAAAACCTTGAAAAATGCACATCGTTAAATATGTAAATTTGAGAGTAAAATCATATTCTCATTAATCTCATTTACAGAATTTCATCAAATTGAAATAGGACTTCTAGTAAATTACCCTCTATCTGATAAATGTGGAAAATCTATATTAAATAACAAAGTCACCAAATAGTTTTTTTAAAACAAATGTAACAAAAATTCTAGTTATATTCCGTAAACACGTAAGCAAATGTTAAATTAAAATTATATAGTTTGTGGAACTTTTAAAGCCTAAGATGAAAAAAGCGACGCAAAAAATAGTTTGCTTTAGCCTCACGAAACGTTTTATTATTTTTTTTAGAAAGAAATAAAAAAGTTTTTATAAACAAAATTACCATGAATTTATTTTTTAAGTTGAATAATTAAAATTGTTTGTTGAGCTACGTCAGATATTCAACCGTAGTTGTGACTTATGCAAAGTTTTATTTTGCAACGTTTCCACTTTTCTCTTTAATGAAAATGACAGCATAAATGTAGATAAGGATTAGATATCAAATTATAAGTCTTTCTTTTAAAAATTAATCCAAAGTTACATCGTTGCGAACCCCCAGTTTAAATCTCCAAAATGTGTAATAAACAATGTCTCGTGGTTGTTGATGGCATAGAATAAGTTATATAAGAAAGGAAAACAGATGCACATTTAAAATAAATTTTTAAATAGTATATTATATATGAAGGTTAAGAAGTGTATGATTATAACCTAAATGATAGATCATATTGCGAGACGAGAAGCGTCGAGAAATATAAATCGCGCAGGTTATAATGAACTTCTCAATCCTGGTATATATATAAATTTTTCCATTACTAGAAGAATTGATAAAGATGTTCAAATTGTTAAAAAAACATTATTATTTAAGGCATTGATTATATCTAAAATATATTTAATTCGATAATAATCACATTTAATAAAGCGCGAACTTCAAATAACTTACATTTTTAAAATCAAATTAATTTATTAATTGAACGATTTGAAAACTTAAACTAAATCTCTTGCCCCTGGTAGACAGTTTTGTAAACTTTTTGATTTTGAAACTGTTATAGTATTATTAGAAAATGTAAATATGTTCATTATTAACCAGTGGTTAATAATGAAATATTATTTACCTGTGCTTAAAAAAGTACAACTTTACAACCTACTATTATACCTAATAATGAAAGCCTATACAACTAGTAGTAGAAAGAAATAATTTTGCATTACTAGATCATTCTCTCTTAATTACTACGTTTGTTTTTAAGACAGAATGGTTTATTTATTAGTTGTTAGGCAAAACTCGTCGGTAAGTGATTTATTTACCGTTCTAGAACGATAAGTCAAGACAAGCAACGTATAATCGTGAATGCGACCGACAAATTATATGCCAAAGCCATATGAAAAAGCCAAATAAGATTAAAGATCGTGCAAAACAGCATAAGCTTTGAATATAATAATTTCAAATTGTTCTTGAATTCAAGATATGCAGGCATAAATTAAACTAATTCTTAGTCAATTTTTTATATAAGTTTATTAAAATATTAAATATATACAATATTGCAAATTTAATTTATTTAATAATTATACGTACATCCAATCAAATAAAGTACTAGGTAAAATTATTGATTTGATAACAAGAACATTATAGCCTTATTTTACAGTTTAAGTAAACTTACTTATCACATACAATATATAACTTGACCATTCGTAATAGCAGTTATCACTGCATTATAGTTAATGACGCCTGCTGTACAAACGTTTGGTGCTGAGTTGCATATGTTTCCGCAAGTTTTGATTTTTTGTTTAATGCAAGTGTATATATTAGGATAATTTTTAAGTATTGGTATTAAAATTTTTATGGCCAATAAAGGATCTGAATTTGCAGCAACTGTAATACATTGCGATACACTGCTAATTGATGCTGAAGTACAACTTGCTGCGCTCCCAATTGCACACAAATCTTTAATTGTAATTGTAGTTATATAAGTAAACATGCATTCTAATATATAAGACAAAAGCGTAGTAGGATCTAAAAGAGCCTTAGCTTGCAAATTAACACCTAAAATAAATTTGTAATTAATCAAATAAAATCTACTGTTTTAAAATTTACCTCTGCAAGATGGTGCAAAACACAACAAAGCAAACAATAAAACTGCGATCTTCATTTTAGCAATTTGAAAAAATTACTGTTCTGGTTGGAGTAAGTACTTCTTGTATACACGTTTATACGACTATTTATAGTCATAAAGTTTTGAATCATTTATTTTAATTACTATTTGTTTAAGACAAAATGTAATATTTAAATAATTTTTGAATTTTTCCTTGTTTAACAAAAGATTTCATGCGTAAATAACAATTTCTACAAAAGTACGTTTACGATGTTTGCGTGTCATTTTTTGATTTTAAATTTTCAGGTTATTGTCAAAAGTTAAACAATTTTAAGATTTAATAAACGACAAACATTTTTATTTTTTAAAATTACGTTTTTCTAATGTAACTTAAACGTAAATAACAGACTTAGATAATACCAAAAAAAAACGTTTAATATAAAAATATAAT
Organism: Aquatica leii; assembly: GCA_035610365.1. Taxonomy (NCBI): domain Eukaryota; kingdom Metazoa; phylum Arthropoda; class Insecta; order Coleoptera; family Lampyridae; genus Aquatica; species Aquatica leii. The sequence continues at coordinate 64,063,136 of CM069437.1, forward strand.
ACTAACTACAAGTTATTTTCTAAATAGAATTTTTTGATTTTGTTAATGTTTGTTTTAAAAAAGTCATATATGTTGCATTGACGTCATATATAACGTATTTAAAAATTTATCTCCAACTTGTTCCAACAAATCGTTTTTTGTACATATTTAAATTACATTGTTTGCACAAATTGCTTAATTTACTGTTTGTTTAACGTTGAATTTAATATTTACAAAATTCTTAAAATAGATATTTTTTTTGAATCAATTTATTTTTATATTAACAATGACAAATATTACAGTAAATTACGTTTGTGAGTAATTTGACCAAGAAAATTATTAAAAAATACAAATAAATATTACAATTTTTTAAAATTTGATTGTCACTGATTTTAGATAGTAAACAACTATAGAATGATAATTAATTTTAATTTTTTCAGAAAATTGTTTCAAATTTTTTTTAAACAAATAGAATGATGACATATTTTTAAATAATTTTTTTTGGATATACTTTGTTGAATAACATCATGACAAAAAAAATATTAAAAAAAAATTTTTTTTAATTGTTTAAAAACTAATTTTTTACATTTACAATATATTAAAAAAAAGGTTTTGGTTTTAAAAATCATAATTTATGGTTCTCTACAAAATCCAATAAATTTTTTTATTCATATCTTATTTGTCTATTAAATAAACAATTTGTTTTAAACAATTATAGAATATGTTTACATTTTTAAGCAAAAACAAAACAACAAAAACAACGATATGCAACAATATACAAAAAAAATTCAAAATTTTTACATTTTTTAATTAATTTTTATAAACACATGGCTATAACCTCTGAACAACAATAGTTATTAACTTGTTAATTTTATTTGAAATATTTTTCTTATTTTTTATTTTATAGAATTGTATTTATTGTCTACATATAACAAAATTAAAAAATGCTGCACATTTTTTTGCAGTTTTAATTTTTTTAAAATAAACATAATTTTTTTAATGTATTGTTTAAACAGTATAAAAATAAAAAAATACTTTTCAAACTAAAAAATTAATTTTTTTTTAAATCATCTTGTTTAACAAACTATGCAAAAAAACATTCTCAAAAATACGTAATTGTTACATTTGTTCAAAATTTTTTGTTAAATAAATCGCTGAAAAGATTAAAATTAATGATCATATTATAGTTGGTTACTATTTAAAATCAGTGATAACAATCTAACTTTAAAAAAATTGTAACGTTTTTTTGCCTTTTTTAGGTATCTTTTGGTTTTAATTAATTTATAATTATTCGATTATAACTAATAAAAATACCGCAAACAGATAGCTTTATTTAGTATAGTTTCCAAAAGTTCTCCACAAAGCATACTAATATTACAAACTTTTGTTTAACAATTATGAAACTTGAAATGTAATTGAGAGTTTAAAAAAATTATTAATTAACAATAAATTGATACAATAAAAAGTGCACAAAAAAGTTTTTTATTAAAGGTTTTTTTTTAATTGTTTAGTTTCAGTAACACACACGCGTTGCTAATTTAATTTGTATCAGATCAGTAGATAAATTTGTGAAAATTTTATTTTTCATGCAAGCCCAAATACAAAAATCTAATAGTGTAAGATCCGGCGACGTAGGTGGCCATAATCCAGGTCTATTATTTCTAATCCATTGATTTGGTTTTCAAGTATTCAACAACTGCACACATTCTTGAGATTATAGATTTGCTAAGCCAAATAACTTGGTTTGAAACGTAAAAGCTTGCCTTGAGTTTAAAAGTCAAGATTTTCAAATGTAAAAAAAGACTGAGCTTGATGTTTGTGGATGCTTGGTTTTTAAGAAATTTTCAAGTTTTTTTAAAGCTTCTTTCGCAAGAGTAAATTATGGCCTTGGAACACATACTACCACTCACTGCCACAATGTAAACGATATATACAATTACCCAACTGCTAACATAGGTTACCTTATAACTTTGAACTAAAGTCAAAAGACAATGCGTCGTCTAGTATAGCACATCAGATGTGATCCATGCCTGTACGGGGGTGTAATAAAAAAAATAATAAATAAAAAAATAGTTAAATTTATTTAATTCTCCAATTATTAATTTGACAATAAAAAATACACAATACACATTTTATGGTTATAAAAATACTAGATTTATTCACGTTTTAATCGGGTTTAAAAATGCCCACTTGAGAAAAAAGCCTTCAATTTACACAGGAACTAGTTAAATAAACTACTATTTTCTGGTTTGGTCTAAAATTATATTTGCAATTTTTCAGGTCTGTTTTGTCTATTTAAATAAGTAAAGGCTGACTTTTGATTTTGACCATGTGGTAAATGCAAAGAGATCCGTATTTGAAACGGCATCATGTATTGCGTTAATTACGGTTCTCTCTCTGTCATCTACAATATAAATTGTTAGTAAAATAATTACAAAAAATAACAAAATTATTTCTTCTTATTTACACCCACCTAACTTAACGAAACGTACTATGTTTGCTCGATTTTGATTACCTGCGGTTGTAACCAAAAAGAGCATGCAGTTAAATAAACAAAAAACGTTGCAATGTAGAAAGTACAAGTTATAAATTTAGCTTTCTTAGAACTCAGTTTGAAAACTTGCTTAATTTACCATTTGATATCTTTAGTTGACTAAGTAATTTGTGTAAATTGCGTTCCATAAAATTTATTTTGTGGTATAATTTTAAATTAAGATATTATTTTCAAGAGTTTAAAACCTTAGAAACAACCTAGAAGCTTGACTTGTAGAAACTTGGCTTGACCAATATTGAACTGGTTTAATTATTTAAAAGCTTGGATTAATTTTTCAAAAGCTTGGCTTGGTTTGAAACCAAGCCGGTAAAGCCTTAGTCGAGATATATAAGCGGAAGTACCGTTATATTGAAATTATGTAAAATTTCAAAAAATGTTTAAGATAACATTATCCAAATAGTTCTGCAAAGTTTTTTGCAAAAACAAAAGATGTTAGTTTTAAGCTAAAGCATTGTCGTTTCTGCTTTGTCTAATTAACCAGCTACAAAATCTAATTTTTGCAAGTTGATCATTATTTTGTTAATTATTATTACCATTTTTTATAATTTATTCAAGGAATTCTCTAACAATATTTGTATTTGTCTTAATTTTCTAAATGAAGAAAGGAATGAAGCAGGATCAACGCCGTTACCATCTAAAGTACAAGTAGTCACGAACATAAAGAAATCAACTACAGTTGTCAAACTTTTACGTTTCTTAGGAGTGTTAAATTTTTACGGAAGATTTATTAAAAATGCCTCAGACACAATCGATACTAAACAGTTACTGTAAAAATACTAAACCCAACAAAAGATTGATAGAGTGGACACTAGCAGCTGAACAGGACTTTGATTCGTACAAAAACATCTAGCAAATGCACTCGCGCATCCGTCAGAAGAAAGACCCCTATCATTTACAGTTGACGCGTTAGACAACGTGAATCCCGTTTGCATTTTTTTTGCATAAACTTAATAACGCACAACAAAAATATAGTGTCTGTGATCGTAAGCTTTAGTGTAGTGTACGCCGCCACGTTTCCACGTTTTTTTTTAAATTGATTGCCAGTATTTTTAGATAATAAACAACTATAGCATGATAACTAATTTTAATTTTTTCATCGATTTGTTTAAATTTTTTTTAATAAATGGAATAATTAGATATTTTTAAAAACATTTTTTTGCACATACTTTGTTGAACAAGATCATGATTAAAAATAATAATTATTTTTTCTTAAAAAAAATTTCATTTTTATGTTTAAAGAATATATTAAAAAAAATTTTAATTCTTAAAATAATAACTAACGATTCTATACAAAATTCAAGAAAAAAAATTTATTCATATTCTATTTGTTTATTACCTAAACAATTTGTTATAAACAATAATAGATAATGTTTATATTTTCTTTAGGTGAAAAAAAATAAGTAATACAAAAAACAATTTAAAAAAAATTTGGTGTGTATTGTTGTATATCGTTTTTTGTTATTTTTTTTCTTAATAAAAATTTGAAATCAAATCATAAAGAAAATTGAAAGTGTTAATTTGCTTCACGCAAAATAAAAGTATTTATCTGCTAGCGAATATTTTTTTTAAAAACATTGGTTAATCTGTTGGATGTTAGTACTGAAATTGAAACGCTATTGATAAGAAACTCATAAATTTAGTCCACGTGCAATTGACATATGCATGTTACTGTAAAAAATTAAACAAATAGAAATTAGTATACACACATAAATTATAAGTGAGTTTTATTCTAGATTTTTTTGTATGTCTTCTTTTTTTAAATATGAAATTGCATTTAGACTATTAAACGTAAGTAGTTTTTAAATGATTTAAAGAAGTAGCGACCCATCTTAAAAGAATTAGCAAGTGTGTACTAATCAATCAATTAGTCACACCAAACAGAAAATTAAAAATCGGATTGGTAACTATAAATATGACTGCAGCACAAGAAAAAGCGGTACAGCGTTAGCAGTACATTATGTAGACACGGAAATAATTTTTATTTTAACAATTTCCCCATTTTAGATAAGAATAATTTGGTTTCAGTAATGATATACATCAATATATATATAAAAATAATATTAATTTTAACATTGATACCAAGAATTTAAGTAGTGTTTATAATAATTAAATATCAAAAATTGTGAGATATTTATATACTGGTTTGCTGTTCAGTTTTTCTGTTTTATCTTACAATTCTTATCTTTCCAGTGACATTAAACAAAATTTAAAAAAATGATTTCATTTAGCACACATGTCCTTTGGTTCTCTAAGGTTTATGTCAATGAGTGCACAGCTGTTTTATTTTTTTGTAAACCATAGTAGCATAGCAACTAAATTTTGTCAAAACTTTATTAATAAATGAATCTCAAAAATGTTTATTTTAAAATAAATAAATCGGCAAAACCTGAATTCGCCTTAACGTAGTTTGGCTGTAATGTCAGTACACAAACGGATAACAGGTTTTTTTACATTAACTAAAACTCTAACATTTTTATCACATTGTTAACGCCAAAAGTACGTCTCGACAAATTAATTCTAAAATCTACTCAAAATTTGGATGCATCAAAAATAGTTGACTATTTAGCAAAGTCTTGTTATATTACCGTTGAACATTTTTGTGCTAGTCAATTACGCTGGGCATAAATGGTTATAAAAATATTTGTTTATTTATTAGAAAGGAGTTACATCCTACCTAATTTAAAATAAAAGAAAACAAATGCAAGTCATTTAGGAGTATTTTTTAGGTATATTACTATAGGAAAACGTCACAAATTGGACACGTTTTGATATTTTGACGAGCTTTCAAACAATATAATAATGAAATAATTTGTAAAAAACTATTTTTTAATATCGAATTCTTTATCTATACTGTCATTTTAATAAGCAAAGAAGTAGCAACCTTGCAGTTCTGATTTAAAACGAAAAAAGGACATAAACTTTTACGCCGAGTAATAACAAAGGCATTCAAGAGGCAATAAAAAGAGACAGTCCGTTAATTACGTGATCGCTAATGATATAAACATAGTCACTTACAATTTTTCTTTTAATGACATTTACCACTCCAAAGATGCAAACTGCAATGTCTTGCAACACGCCAGTTTGTTTGGGTTCACGAACGTCAATACGACAAAAACCAAGTTTTAGTTCTTGTTTTAGTTCTCAAGAAAAAACTAGGATGACGCTTAGACAGTCTGAGTGTTTAACTACGACCCAGTGTAAGTCAAAAATTGCTTATAATCGTAACCAAAAAAATCGCTAAAGTTTAAGATACTATAAATCGTATGTACAAAAGTTTCTAAATGCCTACAAAAGGTTAAACACTGTATTTGGTTCTTAAGTTAGTTAAAGAATTTTTTGTAATTACGGATGAACTGCAGAAAATGTATTATATGTAATTATAACATTAACAAAAATAACTGAAATGACGGTAGTTCCAGTTGGAAATTATTTTAGGTTAATGCCGATTTTCAAATAAAACTTTACTGGATTCGAAGAGTGATGTTACTACAACAGAACGGGACTGGGGGTAAGTACTACAGATAATAGGATAATTAAAACTGGTTCGGTTTACAATAAAATTCGATTGCAGGTTAATGGTCTCGAAGACCAAATTATTATGCTACGGAGTTACTTTGATCATACTAACAAGATGATGTGACGGAAGTAACGTCGTGAACAGCACCAAGAAGATTTTATTACGCTGTGTAGATGTCGGGTTCTTAATCGGTGTTGACGATAAAGGCAAACGCCTTTGCAATAACGCCACGGAGTATCGTTTTTGCTATCTTAAATTGCGTGAAGGATCTAATACTGACTCCATTCGCCAAGGTGTTCCTTTACATTTGTTGTTGGTAGCAAAGGGAAAGCTAACTGAAAGCGCATTGGAGATTCTTTCCGCTCGATCAATTATTTACAAGTACGGTAACTAAATAATAAGAATTCTAGCGGAAACAAACGGTAAACTAAATTTTGAATTTAGAAACGTAAACTAAAAATGGTAAAAAACGTAACAAGTAGACGGCTCAATCAATCTTATAATTAAAGTCGAAGCAGTTCTTTGGTTTAGAGCAAACGGTTTGGATAGTAAAATCAATGTTAGTTTTAGAAGCGGATGGTTTAAATAGAAAATTTAAAGTTTGGTTTAATGAAACGGACGTTGGTTTTACATAAGGCACGTTATCAATAAAATCAAATTTGTGATCAATGACATACAGGTTGATTACAGGTAAAGTATTGGAAATTTCTTTTGTTAAATTTAACTAAATGCAACCTTGTAGTCTGTAATACTTATCTGTCGGAAAATTACTGTGTAAATTTTATGAAATTGTTTATAAGTTAAATAATTAAAAAAGTTCTTTTTGTTTAATAACAAAATTTTATTTTTTTTATTAGTGTTGTCAATGAAAACCTTAAAAAATGCACATCGTTAAACATGTAAATTTGAGAGTTAGATCATATTCTCATTAATCTCATCTACAGAATTCAACTAAATTAAAATGGGACCTCTACTAAATTACCCTTTATCTGATAAATAAAATAATTAAAATTGGTCAGCGTTGTAAAGAACGATCGCTGAACATAACACATATTAAAAGAGATATATTCCGAGAAATTGAAAACCGCTTCTTTTTTTGAAGTCCATTCAAACATAAGTAGATATGTGAATGTAATAGGATAAATGTATTGTTTTCTTACTCATATTTATTGTTTTATTTTGATAGAGATGGTTGACCTACAAACATTAAAAAAAATGTAGCTCAACTTAAGGTCGACCTCACGAGCCGCCACTGATAACTATACTGTAAATAATACAACAAATTGATAGGTCATAGATAAATCTATCAGTTAACGTGGTATTAAATCGAAAAAAACTAGTTGCGAAGATACAATCATAACAATTGCAAAAAATATTGTCGAAATAAACAAAAACGACCATCAAATTTTTGATGTAGAGCCAGCATAGTATAGGATCAGATCACGTCATTAATATTTTAAGTGGTTATTATATTAATTAATTATTACTATCAATGTTACGAAATTTATTAAAAAAAAATTACTTTTTTCTAAAAGAATCATGTTAGAACAAAAATGTCATTTATAAACATTGTTGACTACGCTTATGAAAATCATAGCAACTGCGACAAGTGTCAAGATTTTGACGACACCACCAAAAACTACGGACACTAAAGATTACCAATATTTGAAATTATCTAGAAATTAAACTTTAAAAGAAACATTGATAGTTTAATATACATATATGCCATCTGCCCAAAAAAAATATTGTAGTTTAATGTTCCTTTTATACAGAAATCGTTAACTTACAAAAAGTAGAGAAAAACATTGCTGCCAAGCAACAAAAAGTAATCTCATATAATTACAGCTATAAACTTTCTCCCCATCTAAAGTAATTAACAAAGTAGAAAAATGTTATTAGTTTTAGAATGTACTGTAGTGTACTATTTTCTAACTACGTATGTAAGGACAAAGCAATAACTAAATTAAGTATTTTTTTCATAATAAAAAAAGTTTAACAATTAAAACGGTTTTCTATGACTTACAGATTCAGCCTCAGCAAAGACCGCCAAAATTTCTGAATTTCTCTTCTGAAAGTAATCGTATAACAAATTTATTTCTAAATGCCATTATTAAAATAATTTTCATTTATTCTTAGCTTTTTTAAAATTTAATGTTTCAATAAATTTTAAATATTTAGTATAATATAAAAATATTAACAAAATTTCCAGAATGACGTTTGGGTTTAAAAAACCAGTACCAAAGCAAAATCATTTGGAGAACGTATAGCAGAGAAATTTTTGTTACTAATATTTTTAGTAACCTTAATTTATTTATTAATGTGGAAAATCTATGTTAAATAACGAAGTCACTAAATAGACTTTTTTTTAAAACAAATGTAACAAAAATTCTAGTTATATTCCGTAAACCCGTAAGCAAATGTTAAATTAATATATAGTTTTTTTTATTTATAGTTTGTGGAACTTTTAAAGCCTAAGGTGAAAAAAGCGACTCAAAAAAGAGTTTGCTTTAGCCTAACGAAACGTTTTATTATTTTTTTAGAAACGAATAAAAAAGTTTTTATAAACAAAATTACCATGAATTTATTTTTTAAGTTGAATAATTAAATCTGTTCGTTCAGATATTCAACGGTAGTTGTGACATATGCAAAGTTTTATTTTGCAACGTTGCCACTTTTTTCTTTATTGAAAATGCCAGCATAAATGTAGATGAGAATTACATATCAAATTTTAAGTCTTTCTTTTAAAAATTACTCCAAAGGTATATCGTTGCGAACCCCCAGTTTAAATCTCCAAAATGTGTAAGTAATAAACAATGTCTCGTGGTTGTTGATGGCATAGAATAAGTTATATATGAAAGGAAAACATTTAAAATTAATTTTTAAATAGTATATTATATATCAAGGTTGAGAAGTGTATGATTATAACCTAAATGATAAATCATATTGCGAGACGAGAAGCGTCGAAGAATAGAAATCGCGCAAGTTATAATGAACTTCTCAATTGTAGTATATATACAATTTTTTCCACTACTAGTTGTATACGCTTACGTATAATAGTAGGTCGTTAAGTTGTACTTTTTTAAGCGCAGGTAAATAATATTTCATTATTAACTAGTAGTTTTTAATGAACATATTTACATTTTCTGATAATACTACAACAGTTTCAAAGAAGAAAAGTTCACGAAACTGGGTACCAAGAGCAAGAGATTTTATTTAATCCTAATTTAAGTTTTCAAATCGCTCAATTAATAAATTAATTTGATTTTAAAAAGTAAGTTATTTGAAGTACGCGCTTAATTAAATGTGAATATTATTGAATTAAATGTGTTTTAGATATAATCAAAGCTTAAAATAATTATGTTTTTAAACAATTTAAACAACTTTAGCAATAAAAACTTACGTTATCTGTTCATTTTTGTGTTTTAAATCACAATTAAGAATTACGTCAAAATTAATTCTATTAAACTAATGACAACTGTCAGAATCAATGACTTGATTTTTAATTTAAAATTAATATCTTAAATTTTAAATTCAATTTAGTAACAGGTAGAAAGGTTTTAATAATTCTAGTAGTGGAAAAAATTGTATATTACCACGGTTGAGAAGTTCATTATAACCTGCGCGATTTATATCCCTCGACGCTTCGCGTCTCGCGATATAATTTATCGCTTAGGTTATAATGATGCACTTCTCAACCTTGATATATAATATACTATTTTCCATTACTAGAATAATTGATAAAGAAGTTTAAATTGTTAAAAAAATATTATTATTTAAGGCAGGCATTGATTATATCTAAAATATATTTCATTCGATAATAATCACATTTAATAAAGCGCGAACTTCAAATAACTTACTTTAAAATCAAATTAATTTATTAATTGAACGATTTGAAAACTTCAATTAGCATTAAATAAAATCTCTTGCCCCTCGTAGACGGTTTTGTAAACTTTTTGATTTTGAAACTGTTATAATATTATAAAAAGATGTAAATATGTTCACTATTAAGCAGTGGTTAATAATGAAATATTATTTACCTGTGCTTAAAGAAGTACAACTTTACAACCTACTATTATACCTAATAATGGAAGCCTATACAACTAGTAGTAGAAAGAAATATTTTTGCATTACTAGATCATTGTTTCTTAATTACTACGTTTGTTTCTAAGACAGTATGGTTTATTTATTAGTTGTTAGGCAAAACTCGTCAGTAAGTGATTTATTTACAGTCTCGGTAAGTCAAGACAAGCAACGTAGAATTGTGAATGCGACCGACAAATTATATGCCAAAGTCATATGAAAAAGCCAAATAAGATTAAAGATTGTGCAAAACAGCATAAGCTTTGAATATAATAATTTGAAGTTGTTCTTAAATTTAAGATATGCAGGCATAAATTAAACTAATTCTTAGTCAAATTTTTATATAAGTTTATTAAAATATTAAATATATACAATATTGCAAATTTAATTTGTTTAATAATTCTATGTACATCCAATCAAATAAAGTATTAGGTAAAATTATTGATTTGATAACAAAAACTTTATAGCCTTATTTTACAGTTTAAGTAAACATACTTATCAGATACAATATATCACTTGACCATTAATAATAGCAGTTATCAATGCAACATAGTTAATGACGCCTGCTGTACAAACGGTTGGTATTAAGTTGCATATGTTTCCACAAGCTTTGATTTTTTGTTTAATGCAAGTGAATATACTAGGATATTTTTTAAGTATTGGGATTAAAATTTTTATGGCTTTTAAAGGATCTGAATTTGCAGCAGCTGTAATACATTGCGATACACTGTTAATTGATGCTGAAGTACAACTTGCTTCGTTTGCAATTATACACAAATCGTTAATGTTAATTGTAGTTATATACGTAAACATGCATTCTAATATATAAGACAAAAGCGTATTAAGATCTAAAAGAGCCTTAGCTTGCAAATTAACACCTAAAATAAATTTGTAATTAATGAAATAAAAAGTACTGTTTTAAAATGTACCTCTGCAAGATGGTGCAAAACACAACAAAGCAAACAATAAAACTGCGATCTTCATTTTAGCAATTTGAAAAAATTACTGTTCTAGTTGGAGACAAGTACCTCTCGTATACACGTTTATACGACTATTTATAGTCATAAAGTTTTGAATCATTTATTTGAATTACTATTTGTTTAAGACAAAATGTAATATTTAAATAATTTTTGAATTTTTCCTTGTTTAACAAAAGATTTCATGTGTAAATAACAATTTCTACAAAATACGTTTACTATGTTTGCGTGTCATTTTTTGATTTTAAATTTTCAGGTTATTGTCAAAAGTTAAACAAATTTAAGATTTAATAAACGACAAACAAATTTATTTTTTAAAATTACGTTTTTCTAATGTAACTTAAACGTAAATAACAGACTTAGATAATACCAAAAAAAAACGTTTAATATAAAAATATAATATTAACTAAAAGTTATTTTCTAGTTTAACTCTATTTGTTCCTACCTGACAATAGTACTTATGTATCATAATAAATATATATATAATGAATAATATCTTTGTCATAATTTTCTAAATAGAATTTTTTGATTTTGTTAATGTTTGTTTTAAAAAAGTCACGCTGGTACATTGACGTCATATATAACGTATTTAAAAATTTATCTCCAACTTGTTCCAACAACTCGTTTTTTGTACATATTTAAATTACATTTTTTGCACAAATTGCTTAATTTACTGTTTGTTTAACGTTGAATTTAATATTTACAAAATTCTTAAAATAGATATTTTTTTTGAATCAATTTATTTTTATATTAACAATGACAAATATTACTGTAAATTACGTTTGTAGAATATTCTTTTTAAAAACGTTTTTTGTTAATACTTCAAACAGTTACATATAGTCTAGTCAACAAGTTGATAAACGTGATAATTGTTGCTAATGCGAATTAATATACGTGCGATAGCTCGTTGGATACGTTGTGACATCTAGAAAAATGTGTAGAAATTTCAAACCCGCACATAAAAAATTGCAAAAGTTATAAACGATTGAAGATTCTAAAAAAGGGTCTACTGTTTTGGAAATTACTCAAAAACTATTGGTGCTAGAGAAATTTTCAAACAGATTCTTGAAGAGAAGGAAATTTACAAAAACAAATATTAACTACCAGAACTTGAGCTGTGTTGAAAATAAGGTTCCGCGTGGCTAACGCACTGACGTAACGCTGCCTTAAAACCAACCGTTATTAAAAAAATTATTTTTTGTTGCAATAAATATTAATTTTAAAAAGTTAAAAAAATTACTGTCATCTAGTCACTTAAAAGAAAAAAAATTTGTCAATAAAAATTTTTTTTTAACCTTTATTTACATTTCAAGTTCGCTAATTGTTAAACTAAAAGTCATAAAATTATTTTGTTTCGTGGAGACCTTTTAGTAGCTATATTAAATCAAGTTATCAGCATGCGGAATTTTTAATTGTTATTATCTATTAGTTATGAGTAATTTGACCAACAAAATAATTAAAAAATGCAAAAAATTATGCATTTTTTTAAAAATTTGATTGTCACTGATTTTAGATAGTAAACAACTATAAAATGATAATTAATTTTAATTTGTTCATCAATTGTTTAAATTTTTTTTTAAACAAATAGAATGATGACATATTTTTAAATACTATTTTTGCATATACTTTGTTGAGTAAGATCACGACAAAAAATTTTTTTAATTGTTTAAAAACTAATTTTTTACATTTACAATATATTAAAAAAAAAATTTTATTTTAAAAATCATAATTTATGGTTATTTACAAAATCCAATAATTTTTTTTATTCATATCTTATTTGTTTATTAAATAAACAATTTGTTTCAAACAATTATAGAATGTTTACATTTTTTTAGGAAAAAAAAACAAAAACGACGATATGAAACAATATACAACATTTTTTAATTAATTTTTATAAACACATGGCTATAACTTCTGAACAACAATAGTTATAAACTTGTTAATTTTATTTGAAATATAAATTTATATTCTATAGAATTGTATTTATTGTCTACATATAAAAAATTAAAAAAACGCTGTACATTTTATGAATTTTATTTTTTTTTAAATAAAACTAATTTTTTTAATATATTGTTTAAGCAATATAAAAAAAATGGTTTTCAAACTAAAAATTAAATTTTTTTTAAATCATCTTGTTTATGCAAAAAAACATTTTCAAAAATACGTAATTATTACATTTGTTCAAAATTTTTTCTTGAATAAATCGCTGAAAAGATTAAAATTAATGATAATGTTATAGTTGGTTACTATTTAAAAACAGTAGCAATCAAATTTTAAAAAAATTTAACGTTTTTTTGCATTTTTTAGGTATCTTTTGGTTTTAATTAATTTATAATTAATCGATAATAACAATTTAAAATACCGCAGATAACTTCATCTAGTATAGTTTCCAAAAGTTCTCCACAAAGCGTACTAATATTAAAACCTTTTGTTTAACAATTATGAAACTTGAAATTTAATTGAGAGTTTAAAAAAAATCATTAATTTACAATAGTTTGATACAATAAAAAATGCATGAAAAAGTTTTTTATCAACGTATTTTTACTTAATTGTTTAGTTTCAGTAAGACACACGCGTTGCAAATTTTATTTTCTATCAGATCAGTAGATGAATTTGTAAAAATTTTATTTTACATGCAAGCCCAAATACAAAAATCTAAATGTGTAAGATCCGGCGACGTAGGTGGCGATATTCCAGGTCTATTATTTCTAATCCATTCATTTGGTTTTCAGGTATTCAACAACTGCACACATTGTCGAGATTATAGATTTACTTAGCCAAATAGCTTGGTTTGAAACGTAAAAGCTTGGCTTGAGCTTAAAAGTCAAGATTTTTAAATATAAAAACAAGACTCAGCTTGATGTTTGTAGATGCTTGGTTTTTAAGAAACTTTCAAGTACGCAAAAGTAGTTTATGGCCTTGGAACACATACCCTGTCTTACCACTAACTGCCACAATATGAACGATATATACAGTTACCCAACAGCTAGCATAGGTTACCTTATAACTTAGAACTGAAATCAAAAGACAACGCGTCGTCTAGTATACCACATCAGATGTGATCCATGCCTGTACGGGGGTGTAATAAAAAATTAATAAATAAAAAATAGTTAAATTTCCTTAATTCTCTAATTATTAATTTAACAATAAAAAATACACAATAAGCATCTTATGGATATAAAAATACTAGATTTATTCACGTTTCACTTGGGTTTAAAAATGCCCTCTTGGGAAAAAAAGCGTCCAATTTACACAGGAGCTCGTTAAATAAACTACTATTTTCTGGTTTGGTCTAAAATTATATTTGCAATTTTTTAAGTCTGTTTTGTCTATGTAAATAAATAAAGGTTGACTTTTGAATTTAACCATGTGGTAACTGCAAAGAGATCCGTATTTGAAACGTCATCATGTATTGCCTTAATTACGGTTCTCTTTAATTTTGTCATCTACAATAAAATTGTTAGTAAAATAATTACAAAAAATCTCAATCTTTATTTCTTCATATTTACATCCACCTAACTTAACGAAACGTACTTTGCTTGCTCAATTTTAATTATCTGCGGTTGTAACCAAAAAAAGGATGCAGCTAAATAAACAAAAAACGTTGCAATGTAGAAAGTTTTAGTTGACTAAGTAATTTGTGTAAATTGCGTTCCATAAAATCTATTTTAGGGTATAATTTTAAGTTAAAATATTACTTTCAAGAGTTTGAAAACTTGGTAACAACCTAGAAACTTGACCTGTAAAAACTTGGCTTGACTAATGTTGAACTTGGTTTGATTATTTAATAGCTTGGCTTAATTTTTCAAAAGCTTGGCTTGATTTCAAACCAAGCCTGTAAAACCTTAGTCGAGATATATAAGCGGAAGTACCGTTATATTAAAAATATGTAAAATTTCAAAAAATGTTTAAGAGAACATTATCCAAATAGTTCTGCAAAGTTGTTTGCAAAAACAGAAAATGTTAGTTTTAAACTAAAGCATTATCGTTTCTGCATTGTCTAATTAACCAGCTACAAAATCTAATTTTTGCAAGTTGATCATTATTTTGTTAATTATTATTACCATTTTTATTACTTTTTCAACCAATTCTCTAACAATATTTGTATTCGTCCTAATTTTTCAAATAAACAAAAGAATGAAGCAGGATCAACGCCGTTACCATCTTATGTACAAGTAGTCACGGACATGAAAAAGTCAACTACAGTCGAACTTTGACGTTTCTTAGAAGTGATAAATTTTTACAAAAGATTTATTAAAAATGCCGCAAAGACGCAATCGATACTAAACAGTTACTGTAAAAATAGTAAACTTAACAGCAAAAGGCAAAAGATTGATAGAGTAGACACTAGCAGCTGAACAAGAGTTTGATTCGTAAAAAAAATCTAGCAAATGCACTCGCGCATCCGTCAGAAGAAAGACCCTTATCATTTACAGTTGACGCGTCAGACAACGTGAATCCCGTTTGCATTTTTTTATGCATAAACTTAATAATGCACAAAAAAATATATAGTGCCTGTGATCGTAAATTTTAGTGTAGTGTAGTGTACGCCGGTAAAAAAACATTTTAGACACGTTATTGATAGTCGTCGGTTAATGAAAACCGATCGTAAACCATTAACATTCACGTTTCAACACAAATCTGACAAATCATTTCCGCGTCAACAACGCCAACTTGACTCTATAAGCTAGTTTTCAGCAAAAATAATATACATTGTGTCCTGCGAGATATAAAATTTCAAGACTTGTTCCTCAGGTAAATTTGAGTCAAAAAAGTTTATATGAACATGGTCCGCAAATGCTTCCTTATCAAGTTTATTAAAATATTAAATATATACAATATTGTAGATTTTATTTTTTAAATAATTATATGTACATCCAATCAAATAAAGTATTATGTAAAATTATTGATTTAATAACAAAAGCTTTTTAGTTCTATTTTACAGTTTAAGTAAGCTTACTTATCACTTACAAATTATAACTTGACCATTAATAATAGCAGTTACCAATGCATTATAGTTAATGACGCCTGCTGTACAAACGTTTGGTGTTGAGTTGCATATGTTTCCGCAAGCGTTGATTTTTTGTATAACGCAAGTGTATATATTAGGATAATTCTTAAGTATTGGGATTAAATTTTTTATGGCCAATAAAGGATTTGAATATGCAGCAGTTGTAATACATTGCGATACACTGCTAATTGATGCTGAAGTACAACTTGCTGCGTTCGCAATTGTACACAAATCTTTAATGTTAATTGTAGTAATATTAGCAAACATGCATTCTAATATATAAGACAAAAGCGTATTAAGATCTAAAAGAGCCTTAGCTTGCAAATTAACACCTAAAATAAATTTGTAATTAATGAAATAAAAAGCACTGTTTTAAAATTTACCTCTGCAAGATGGTGCAGAACACAACAAAGCAAACAATAAAACTGCGATCTTCATTTTAGGAATTTAAAATAATTACTGTTCTGGTTGGAGTAAGTACCTTTCATACACGTTTATACGACTATTTATAGTCATAACTTTTTGAATCATTTATTTTAATTACTATTTGTTTAAGACAAAATTTAATATTTAAATAATTTTTGAATTGTTCCTTGTTTAACAAAAGATAATTTTTCATGTGTAAATAATAATTTGTACAAAATACGTTTACGATGTTTGCGTGTCATTTTTTGATTTTACATTTTAAGGTTATAGTCAAAAGTTAAATAAATTTATGATTTAATATGCAAAAAACATTTTTAGTTTTCAAAATAACAGACTTAACTAATACCAAATAAAAACGTTTAATATAAAAGTATATTATTTACTAAGTATAAGTTATTTTCTAGTTTAACTATATTTGTTTCTACCTGACAATAATTTGCATGTAAAATTTTTGATCAATTTTTTTATATACCAAATATAACTAAATTTATACCTACATAATTATAAAAATATATCTTTATTAATGTTAATTTGCAGTAGTACTTAAATCTAGAGATACATATAAAATAAATTGATAATGCTATGCATTATTTAATTAAATAAATACAACAAAATTGTGTTTTGCATAAATAATATTCTTGCACAATTTTCTAAATAGAAGTTTTTGATTTTGGTAATGTTTGTTTTACAAAAGTCACGCTGGTGCATTGACGTCATATATAACGTATTTAAAAATTTATCTCCAACTTGTTCCAACAAATCGTTTAAATTACATTTTTTTTAAATAAATTGCTCAATTTACTGTTTGTTTAACACTGAACTTAATATTTACAAAATTCTTAAAATAGATATTTTCTTTGATTCAATTTATTTTTATATTAACAATGACAAATAGTACAGTAAATTACGTTTGTAGAATATTCTTTTGGAAAACGTTTTTTGTTAACAGTTTAAACAGTTATATATAGTCTAGTCAACAAGTTGATAAACGTGTTAATTGTTGCTAAAGCGAATTAAAATACATGCGATAGCTCGTAAGATACGTTATGACTTCTAGAATGTGTAGAAATTTCAAACCCGCACATAAACAATTGCATAAGTTATAAACGATTAAACATTCTAAAAAAGGATCTACTGTAGAAAGGAGAAAATTTACGAAAACCCATATATAAGTACTAGAACTTTAGCTGTGTTGAAAATAGGGTTCCACGTGGCGAACGCAGTGACGTTACGCTGCCTTAAAACCAACCGTTAATTACAAAAATTATTTTTTGTTGCATTAAATATTAATTTTAAAGAGTTTAAAAAATTACTGTCATATAGTCAATTGAAAGAAAAAAAAGTTGTTACATTTCAAGTTCGATAATTGTTAAACTACAAGTCATAAAATGATTTTGTTTTGTGGAGACTTTTGGTAACTATATTAAATCAGGTTTAGCATGCGGTATTTATAATTGTTATTATCTATTAGTTATGAGTAATTTGAGCAACAAAATAATTAGAAAAGGCAAAAATTTTTTTTTTATTTGATTGTCACTGATTTTAGATAGTAAACAACTGTAGAATGATCATTAGTTTTAATTTTCTTAGCAAATTGTTTAAAAATTTTTTTAAACAAATGGAATGGCATATTTCTAATAACATTTTTTTTTCATGTCCTTGGCTGAAAAAGATCATTACTTAAAAAAATAATTGTTTTTAAATTTTTTACATTTACAATATATTGAAAAAGGATTTTTATTTTAAAAATCATAATTTACAGTTCCCTACAAAATTCAATTTCAATTCAATTTTTTATTTATATCTTATTTGTTTATTAAATAAACAATTTGGTATAAAGAATTATAGAATATGTTTACATTTTTTACGCAAAAAAAATAATAAAAACAACGATGTGCAAAAATATAGACATTTTTTAAATTAATTTTAATAAGCATATGCGTATAAGTTCTGAACAACAATAGTTACAAACTTTTTTAATTTTATTTGAAATATAAATTTACATTCTATAAAGTTGTATTTAGTGTTTATAACAGTATCTATATTAGTTTTAAAGATATAGGCATTAATAGATAAACAAATGTAATGACAATTTCAGACGTAGAAGCATAAGAAAAAAGAAAATCATGTTTTTGCATAGATACTCTTGTTTTTGTTATTATTTAAACTAAAAGTATTCTTTTTTAGTATATTGTTTTAATAATACAAAAATGAAAAGGTTGTTTTCCAACAATTAAAAAATTATTTTTTTTTCTTTTAATCATCTTCTTTAACATACTATATGCAAAAAACGTTTTTTAAAAAATACGTAATTACTACATTTATTTAGTTTTTTTAAAATAAATCGCTAAAAACATTAAAATTAATAATCATGTTATAGTTGTTTACTATCTAAAAACAGTGACAACAATCAAACTTAAAAAAAATTATAACTTTTTTTTGCCATTTTTAGTTATTTTTTTGCTTTATTTAATCGATAATAACAATCATCGAACTTGAAATGTAAATAAGAATTTAAAAAACATCATTAATTAACAATAGCTTGATTTAATAAAAAAATGCACGGAAAAGTTTTTTTATCAACGGAATTTTTTTATTTTAAGTGTTTAGTTTCAGTGAAACACGCGTTGCAAGTTTTATTTTCTATTAGATAAGTACATGGATTTGTGAAAATTTTATCTTTCATGTAAGCCCAAATACAAAAATCTAAATTGTAAAAGCTGGCGATGTAAGTGGCCATATTACAAGTCTATTATTTCTAATCCATTCATTTGGTTTTCAGCTATTCAACAACTGCACACATTGTCGTGATTATAGATTTACTAAGCAAATAGCTTGGTTTGAAATGTAAAAGCTCTTGGGCTTAAAAGTCAAGATTTTTAAATATAAAAACTTAATTTAGCTTGATGTTAAATTGTTATTAAAATAATTACAGCAAATAACAATCTTTATTTTTTCATATTTACACCGACCTAACTTAACAAAACGTACTATGGTTACTCGATTATGATTATCTGCGGTTGTAATCAAAACAATAATGCAGCAAAATAAACAGAAAACGTTGCAATGTAAAAAGTTATATTGGACGTTGGAAGCAGAGTTGCTTTAGTGCTTCAGAGTATATAAGCAAACTAATGTAGACGCAAAGCTTTTTAAACTAAACTTTCTTTGCTGTTGTTATGTCTATTTCTTAAACACTTCTTTGATTTGTGCAAGTCACTATAATTTGAACAATATCGGGAGACATAAATATATTGAAAAGTTATGAAATGCTGCTATTTTTAGGTGCTGAAGGCACAACACCTTCAGGTGCCTTTATTACGTATTTTTAGCGCTGTCGTTTTTTCGAGAAATTGCCAAACTGCTTCATTTGGAAAATTAGGACAAATACAAATATTGCTAGAGACTCCGTTACAAAAATTATAAAAAATGGTAATAATAATTAACAAAATAATGATGAACTTGCAAAAATTACATTTTGTAGCTGTTTGGTATGAGAGGTCTTGTTTAAACATTCTTCACGTCTTACCTTTATAATGGAAAACAATGTGTCATGAACAATGGTACTTACACAAAATTACTAACCACGCAGCAAGGTTTGCCACAAGATCTTAAGGTTTTTAATTTTTATAATTTATATAAATGACTTTTTTTAATATATTGAGCCAAATCAATGTGTTGCTTACGCTGATGATACATCTCTAGTCGTTTCCGATAAAAACTGCAAATTATTAAATACCAAAAGCCACAATTCGTTACAACTTCCTCATAATTGGTTCGCTCACAATAACTTGAAACTAAAAACAGAAAAAACACAATTAATCACGTTTTCTTCTAATCCAAAAATTACATCTGGCAATAGCGCAAAAATTTTAGGAATTTATGTAGACGACCAACTAAGCTGGAACAGACACGTTGATTACCTTATTGGTAAATTAGCAAAAGCGACGTTTATTCTAAGGAATTAAAAATTTTTGTAGCACAAGTCATGTTGTTTTTCTCTATTTCATTCCCATTTATTGTATAGTGTTAATCTATGGGGTAATTCATCCAACGCTAAAAAAGTTTTTTCAATGCAAAAGAAAGTTGACAAATTCTTAGCTAATGTACATTTTAAAGATCACGGTCAAAGCATTTTTTGTAAATTTCAAATTATGCCCCTATCTTCAATATTTATTTATTGTACTCTATCAGATATACATAAAAACAAATCGTCTTTCTTGACAAATGGTAGTACACATAACTACAACACTAGATGGGCGAAGGATCTAAGAACCTCTTATTACAGACTATCTAAATCTAAAAATAACAATATCAGTGTCAAATTATATAACGTACTTCCCAGTCAGCTCAGGGACTTGACATTTTATTATTTTAAAAACAACATAAAGAAAGATATATTAAATCATTGTTTTTACTCAATAGATGAATATTTAAATACTCCAATCCTCACTCTAGTCTAGTCAGTTAATATGATGCATAATGTTATTATTGTTGAATTTCAATGTGTTCTGTTATGTGATTTATGTGTTTTATTGATTTACGAGTATTGTTATTTTTATAACCATTCTTATATACATATTGTAATTATAATGAGTACAAAAATTACATGTATTTATAAGCACAATAAATAAATAATAATAATACCTAAAGATCGAACCCCCAAAATTAAACAAGAAAGTAAACTTTTTAGACCCATATTGTACTTGCTGTACACATGCTATATTGCAACAATAATATATATTTTAAACAAAGCATTGTTAAATACTTTGGCTTAAATCTAGACGCAAAACTAACATGGAAAGTACATGTTAAAAAAAACTGAATTAAAACCAAAATATAACACCTTGTACAGCTCAAGCAAACAAACAAAAGCTCTAAAAAAGCGTAATTCCATACAAGAAGCATTAGTGACAAATTTAAATAAAACTATTAGTACGTACTAATTCTACAAATAAGATAAGATAACATAAACGCAGTGTTGATAAAAAAAACTATTTTAGGGTAGTAAAGGAAATAAGCAAATATAACAATTTGCATAATCACAATTTACAAGTCGATACAAAATTTATTGATATAGAACTGATGTCAAAGGTTGTATCATCTTCAATTGGTCGAACGTTTTACCGGTTCATAACGTAAATTTTAATTTGCATATTTTCCAGGGTTTTTGTTTACTTGGTTGCACTGTATTGGGTTATAAAATATAATTCCCAGCTATCTACTACAAATAAAGTGCTAATCTGTAAGCAAGTGATACGACTAGTATGGGCTTAGGTATGTAGTTGTGGGGTTGTCCAAAAAAAAACAATTATTCTTGCATCCAGAAATTCCAAAATAAGATCTGCATTTCACTCCAAGTGCAGATGGTCGAGGACGTAATTAGAAAGTTTACCAGAAGCCACAAGAAGAGACTCTATGAACAACTTCTGATTAATCAAGATCTTTTCCGTAAGCTTAAAAAAAACAAAACTTTATGAGTTAATGTAGTATGAAGTGTATTACGATAATGAAAAGCAGAGTATAGTAGAAGTGTAGCTGTGACAGATAAATGCGCAATATTTCTCAGAAACTAAGTAGGATCTATGAAACTATCCAGATAAACAAGTACTTAAGTAATTTAGGACATTTTAGCGATCACCAAATTACAAATTCAATTTGCCGCCAAAACCTATTTACAAGAAATGCTCTGTACCACTAAGAAAAGAGATGATAGTTTTTTTTCCGCCGACAATTCATTTGTTAATTAAGATCTGTTACGATGCAAAAAAATTGTTTGCTGCAAACGGATCTACAATAAATAGATAAGATGATAAGTCTATATGTGTAAACCTTAGCTTAGGTCGCGCATACCAGTAAAGATTTTTAGAAGCTGACGTAACTCGACCGATTATAGGCGCCGATTTTTTAAGACACCATGGATTGTTGTGGATCTAAAAAATTGCTAATTAAATGACATTACCCATTTTTCAACATTAGGGCCACTAACCGATGTCACAACAACAATCACAACGGTAGCGAAAACTTCTTTTTTCCACAATCGCAGTTTCTATCAGTGACACGGACATTTTTAGTAATAACTCCCACTAAAAAGCATAAAGTTGTTTATCACATTCTCACTAAAGGGCAGCAATTGGGTGATTAGAGACCATACCGTTACTAGATCACATCGAATCTTTATCACAAATATCATAGACTTTTCGTATAAATTGAACGGTAAAACAAGATTTTCAAAATTAGAGTTAGTGCGTGCCTATCTCCTAATTCCTGCAGTTATAACACCATTTTGGTTCTTTGAATTTCCTTTCATGATCTTCAGACTACGTAACGCCGTACAAACATTTTAACGGTTTATGAATGTGTTAAAAGACCTGGATTTTTGCTATTGTTACATCGACGACGTTTTAATCGCTTTCGTTGATCACAGCATTTAGAACACTTAAAAACAATTTTTGAACATCTTGACGCTTACGGAATTGCAGTTAATCCAGCTAAATGTGTATTAGGTGTAACGCACTTAAAATATTTAGAATACTTTATTTCTAATAAAGGATCAACGCCGTTACTGTCGGTTGTCGAACTTTGTCGTTTCTTAAGAGTAATAAATTTTAACAAAAGGTTTATTTAAAAATCCGCAAAGACATAATCGAAACTAAACAGTAAACGCAACGTTCGATTTGTGCAAAAAACCTACCAAACGCACAACACTCGCGTCAGAAGAAGGACCCTTATCTTTTAGAGTTGCCGCATTAGACAACGTGGCACCCGCTTGCATTTTTTTTGCAGAAACTTAATAACGCACAACAGAAATATAGTGCCAATGATCAGAAACTTTACGCTAACTAAAACCGATCAAAAACGATCAACATTCACATTTCAACAGAAATCCGAGAAAGCATCTTTGTGCCAACAACGCCAACTTGCCTTTATAAGATAGTTTTTGACAGAAATAATATACCGACTGTCCCGCGAGGTAACGTACAAAATTTCAGTACGCGTTTCTCATGTAAATTTGAGTCGAAAATGTCTATACAAACATAGTCCGCAAATGCTTCCTTATAAAGATATGACATTTTTTAAATTTTAGTGGTAGCTACTCTAAGAAAACTCTCCCGAATACTCTACTATCAGGTTTTCTTTAATTCGGATAGCGGCGGCGGTATTCCCTTACTAATTTCTTACTACTGTAGTTGCAGTATCCATAGACTAACAGAGTCTGTGTATTTTTCGTTTGTAAAACAAACATGACAGTAGATTTAAAATTAACCGTCTGATGAAATGCGGAGTCTAATCAAACGGGCAGCTCAACTGTCACAATAAATAAAATAACACAGCTTACATTGTCTGCTACGGCTGCTACGCAAAACGTATTGGTAGCGGGAAGCATGAAGCAGCAGGAGTAGAAGCGATGACTCCGCGGTCCGCGTCGGATAGACATACCTAAGCTAAAACATGATGCTCCATTACACATTTCCCTGTAACAATACTAAAACTTAAAAAATACTATATCTCGATAAGGATCATGTTCATATAGACACTTTTGAGTCAAATTTACCTAAAAAACAAATTATATCGCGGGACACCATGTATATAACGGAAACATAAAATACTGTAGGCAATGCACTCTCGCGATTAGACGCTAATAATTTACTACCGCGTTAAGTTCAACTGAAGCTCAAACCAGCCAATGAGTCAAAACTTTGAACTCTTTTAAGCGATTCTACATCACTCGTTTTGCAAAAATACGCCCCATTAGACAGCGTGTACCGTTATATTGCGACACATCAACGTACAAAATTAGACGTACGTTCCAAGAACGCTACGTCGACTACTTTTTGACGCTGTACATAATATATCGCATTCAAGCAAATGCGCAACTTTACGACTTCTGGCAAACAAATTTGTTTAGCCATCAATGCGCAAAAAGGACACTTTCCATGCATGCTGCTTATCTATGGTGGATCGTTTTTCCAGATGGCCCGAAACAGCACCTCTAGCAGACATCACTAATGAATCGGTAGCTACTGCATTTTATGCGACGTGAATATCTCGTTTTGGTACTCCTTAAACTATTATAACCAATCAAGGTAGACACTTGGAGTCGTCTCTTCTAAATTAAATAACCAATCTTTTAGATACAAAGCGCGCTAGGCTTTCGGCGTATAACCCTAAAAACAATGGAATTTTAGAGCGCTGGCACAAAACCTTAAAAGCTTCGATTATGTGTCACAAAACGGACAAATGGGTTGACGTATTACCCACAGTATTATTAGGACTACAAGCTACCTATAAAGAAAACATCTGACCGCACTCGAACTGGGACAGGGATTGGGATACCCCGGCTGGTGCGAGACAAAACAGAAATTAGATTTAACAAGGGGTGAGGCCGATAAAAAGAAATACCATTCCCAACAGTATTCTTGTTTAATATAAAAGATATTTCTCGCGTCACAAAATGCCAAACGTACTGTATATAAATCTACAACGCGACACAAAGTGATGCCAACCGAATGTGCGCGTGGAGCCACAGCCAATGCGCCAATAACACCGCGCAGTTAGAAAATGGCTTCAATACTAATGAATTTGAACTTACAAAAATATACGGGTCTTTTGGCCAAAATACTCGTAATGGTGCAAAGTTAAATGATGTTAATAACGGTCTATGTCACGCACATGGAGGAAAGCAATTGTGGTACATTCAACGTGACCGGGCTTAACACAGTTGGTTTAACCTTTTATAACTACAATAAATTTTATACGGTAATCTATCTAAATCTAAATAATTATTATAACGTGATAACACCTAATTATTGTCTTTAAAAACGTAACGCTCGGTACTGTTACCTACTTGATGTTAGATATGTGTGCAGGTTACCACAAACACGGGGTGGATTGTCAGGGCTAAGTCGACGACAGCTACACTAGTTCGTGGTCCACTTGTGGACTTATCTCAAGATTGTGGCATACAGTAGCAAGCCTAAAAGTGATATCCGGTTGAAGTATATGCTAAAGATAACGAATAAGACACCACAGGTCAGAAACGATTAAGTAACAACCACTAACAAGGAGACACGTCACAATAAACTATTTACCATTGATGCAAGAACGAGGACAAACATTCAGACAGACAATTACCTTTAGATGATGGGCAGGCTCACAGATGATGATGGGTGGAATAAAACCACGTCCACCATGTGAAATTTGTAGGTGCACTATTTTAACAAATTACGAGAAGTCACGTATAATCTTCGGCATACAAAATGAATACGACCTCAATTCCTCCTCAGGTTCGTATTGTACGACAAGTTACAAAAATGTCTTCCTTTTTGTATTTACTTTTAGGCGATCATCCTCGCACAGGAAGTTCTTCCATCTTTTTCCAAAAATGGCCTTTTTTTCCAAAAAAACCCTGAAGGATGGTGGGGAAATCAAAATCCCACCAAGAAAATCCCAAAATTTAAATGATAACACTTATTTAAATGTAGGCAACAGTTCCTTTGATACAAAGCTAATTGTACTTTTCAAATTATTTTGGGATACAATCAAATAAATCGTTACACACCCCCTCCAAGACAGAAAAAATTTGAAAACCACTATTCAAAACCCTTTATGTACCTAGTAGCTCTGTATAGTCATTAAATTGATGAATTAAAAAAATATCAGGATGTAAAACGTTAATTTTAAATTACTAACTTAAACTTAAATGAATAACTCCAGCAGTCATGGAACACAACTGACAAATCCGGTAAACTAAAAGTCACTCAAAACCAAACGTACAAATTTGCACCGAGACATGATCATTCATACCCGTGCAGGAAACAATACTCCTAAACTAAATACCCCTTTACCTAATATTCCTAAATTCTACTAAAGAACAACTATGCAATTATCATTCAAAGTATGTAAAGAAAAAATATTGTTTGGTAAACGTACAAATAACATGAACGAAGATACTGTTAGTAACTAAACTAAACTAAACTAAACTAAAATCTGCGATATGGAACAAAATTCCTCACCATCCAGACCGTGATCGGCCTTAAGGTCTTTAATATGGAAAACACCTACGTTTTTTCCATGTTCATCGGCCAACCTGTACGTTAACGGACCAGTTACTTCTTTGACGACGCATTTCACGTATTTCGGCGCTAATTTTCCTACGAAATTTTTGCTAGCATCCGAGAGAACATGATTACGTTTCCACACCGTGTCGTTGACCCTAAAACGAACAACTCTTTTACGTAAGTTATAATGACGGGCGTTACGCTCATAGGCCTGAGCCAAACGACTCCTGACATCTTTATGAATTTCGGATAATTTGGTCAAGTCAGCAACAATGCGTTCACGATCTCCAATAGCTAAGTCTTCCTCTCCGAACTGAAGCAGTTTACCGTAGTAATCGCCTGAACTTGGCACGGTTCTACCTAAGTTAAGAAAAGAGGGTGTATATCCAGTTACTTCATGCACAGATGTACGAATCGCGTGCGCGACTCTGTAAATTTCAGCATCCCACTGACGATGGTTATCGTTCACATACGAGCGGATTGCAGTGCCTAGAACGCGGTTTACACGTTCAACAAATTTCACTTGTGGGTGATACGAAGCGTTGTACCAGATTTTTTGTACATTATATTGTTTCATCAGTTTTTTGAAGCAACCACTGATGAATTGGGGACCATTGTCTACCATCACGATTTGTGGTACGCCAAATAAAAGAAAGACGTCGTTCTCTAAAAAGTTAGTAACGGCGCGACTAGTCGCTCTAACTACCGGTCGAACTAATACAAATTTAGTGACCCAATCACTCACGACAATTAGCATCGTGTTTCCACGCGCTGAACGAGGAAACGGACCCATTAAGTCAATGGACAAGCATTGAAATGGAAACCTAACTTTTTTGGGACTACCCATTAAGCCAGCACGAGCACCTTGCGACGATTTGCTAGCCAGACAAATTTGACACCTACTGACATAACGGGATACTTCACTACGCATCTTAGGCCAGTAATATAGTTCGCCGAGTTTGCGATACGTTTTAAAACTACCAAGGTGAGCTGATGTAGGTTCGTCATGGTAAAGTTGTAAAAGCTCACGACGTCTGGAACGAGGGACAACTTGTTTCCACTCGACTAAATTGGAGGTGACATCGTGGCGATTCGGTATTAGTTTAAAAAGAGTACCATCTTCGATTCTCCAATCGGGAAAGGAATTTGGATCAGCCTTTACCCTTTCTATTAGGTTGGTATACCATTTATCACGATCCTCTGGGATGATTTGTAAAAAACTAGTCCCGAGAGGGGCCCTAGATAAAGCGTCGGGAACAATGTTCTGCTTACCCTTCCTATGGGTAATAGTAAATGAGTGTTGTGAAAGTTTTACACTCCACCGCGCTAGACGACCAGAAGGGTCTTTCATATTCTTTAGCCACAGTAAGGAGTAGTGGTCCGTAAGAACTGTAAAGTGGGTTCCTTCGATGTAAGGTCTAAATTTCTCTATACCGAATAAAACTGCGAGACATTCACGTTCGGTAACTGAGTAATTTCGTTCAGCCTTATTAAGTGTTCTAGAACCATAACAGATAACATGTTCATTACCACCTTCTCCTTGGGTCAAGATCGCACCCACACCCACGTCAGAGGCGTCACATTGAATCACAAAAGGAAGCTTAAAATCAGGACTAGCCAAAACCGGACTCGATGACAATAACGACTTAAGATGTTCGAACGATTTTTCGGCCTCGGGATTCCACTTAATAGATTGTCCTTTTTTTCTACCCTTAATCAACGCGGTTATAGGAGCCGAAACTGTCGAGAAATCCTGCACAAAACGTCGGTACCACGAACACATTCCCAAAAATCGTTTAATTTCAGTGCTGGTTTTAGGTTTAGGAAAATTAACAACAGCCTCTACTTTAGAAGGATCAGTGCGCAATCCATGTTTATCAACAATGAAACCTAAATACGACAAACTCGACCTACAAAACTGGCATTTCTCAAAATTTATGGTTAAATTAGCATTGGATAACCTTTGACGGACTTCCTCGAGAAGCTGAATATGTTCTTCGAACGTGCTGGAAGCTATGACAATATCGTCTAGGTAAACAAATAGCTTTTCTCCTAGTAGAGGACCGAATAAATTATCCATCAGTCTTTGTTGCGTGGCCGGGGCGTTAGCTATACCGAAAGGAAGCACAACATACTCAAATAATCCGCGTCTTGGAACTGTGAATGCGGTTTTCTCACATGACGCTGCGGTAAGAGGAATCTGCCAGAAAGCTTTCTTTAGATCGATCGATGATATAAAACGGGCATCATTAAGACGATCTAATATACTAGAAACGTACGGTATCGGGTAAGAATCTTTCTTGGTCACACTGTTTAGTTTTCTTCCGTCGAAACAAAGTCTGTACGAACCATCAGACTTCCTAACGAGCAACATAGGTGAAGCCCAAGGTGATTTCGATTCGCGAATGATTCCAGCGTTCAACATAGCATCAAGTTTGGTGTCAACGTGGACTTGCATTGCAGGCGAGAGAGGGAAATAGCGCTGCTTAATGGGTTTTGCATCTTCGGTATCAATATGATGTTCTACGAGGTGAGTGCGAGTTAACTTATCATGTGCAAGTTCTTTAAAGCGTTCGACTACGGAGTTTAAACGAATTTGACGATCCACATTTAGGTCGTCGACACTACTTATCCTAGGCGAGGTAAAAGCGCTACTAACCGTAAACTCATCCGTTACGAAATTTGCTTTAATACCGAAAACCTTGCAAAAATTGACTCCTAAAATCAACCAAGTGGGAACACTATCGCAAACTACGGCTTCTACAAGTCTGGTAACACCGGAGACAGTTAGCGGTAACATCACGCGTCCGATTACATTCTGACGTACACCATCGGCTGTAGACAAAGTTACATCGGCACAGGTGACTAGGGATAAGTTAAAGTCTTGTATCAAATGCATTCCTGCGGCACCTAAAATGGTAATGTTTGCACCAGAATCTATCATTGCACGAGCAGAAATAGAAAATAAAATCACATCAGCGTAAGGCCTGTTATCACCGGATGGATGAAAAAATTGGTCGGCTAGTGACAATTTACGGTCGGAATTAAGTTTATGTCGAGGTGAACAAAAGGATTTTACAAACTTTAGCCAATCCAACCAGTGTGGTTCGTTAGCCCTCAAACTCTGGGGTTTGACGAGTGGTCGGGCTCGGCACTTCGTCGAACGCAGTTTAAATGTTGGCGGGGACAAGTAGGTACGGTAACGTCGGCAGCACCACATAGGAAACAGAATTGAGTCAACTCCTTGACACATCTCTTAAAATCGTGGCCTTCTACTCGACAATTCTAGCAGATTAGAGCTTTCCGCTTGATTCTTGATTTACCATAATCACTAGGTAACGAAATATTCTCACGACTGGAAGAAACTTCTAAGACAGAGAGTTTGCTACCACTTGCTACCCGTGAATTATTCGTTCTTGTGTTTTCTAGTTTTAAACATAAGGTGTTTAAATGATCTACAGAATCAACGTTAATTAAGCTCAAAGGTGTTGCGTAAAAAGGTTGAAGATTAGCCATAATAAGCATTAACTGTTCATGTGGACTAGGAGGACGACTAAATCGTGAAAAAAGTTCCTTCATAGTGGCAATGTAAAATAAAGGGGCTTCGTTGACACCTTGCTTTCGAGCGCGAATCTCATCCCACAGCATTAGTTCAAAATTTCCCGGTAAAAAACAGGTACGGATTCGTGTGACAAGGTCAGCCCACGAAGACACGTCGTCTCTGATCGAGCGAAACCAAATAAGCGCAGGACCAGTAAAAAGATCGGTCGCACCTTCTAGCAAACGTACATCGCTAATATTTGAAGCCCGCTTCTTTTCTTCTAAACGACTTAGAAAGGTAACGGCTGACATACCATCCGCTGTACCAGAGAAAGAAACTCCCCATTTGCGAATAGGTACATGACTGTGTCGGCTATCCTCAAGCCGTTGAAGACTAGCGTCTAATAAACCTGCTAATCGGTCAGCAAAGCCTGCTTCGGTCTCGTTAACACGGGGACCAGGGGTAACAGGAGGCTCATGTCTTGGTAAAGCGATAGGTGTAGATTGAGCTGCATCACACGGTTCGCCGGCGTCAGATGAAGAAACAGGATCGACAAGCGCAAGAATATTACTAGCAGCCGTTTTAAGATCGTCTACGGCGGATTCATCGTTCTCTTCGCCTACAGGAATACGATCGATACGTCGAGCGAGGTGGAGAGCTCGAGTTAAGTACTTAGGGTGGGATCGATTAACTGGATCAGCAAGTTCTGTTTCAATAGAAGTAATCTTGGCCTTACACGCATCGATTTCCGATTGAAACTCTAACATTGAGGAATCCACCCGAACAGAAACATTTAGGTACTTTTCCTTTTTAAAAATGGGCCCTAACAATTTACGTTTTTGCGCTACTGTCATACCACTTGCATACTCCATTCCCCGAATTTTAAGTTCATACTCCAGTTCATCGCTCAACAAACACTTGACATCCATATCTACTAAATTATAATACTTTGGAAGAAACGGTACGATGTTAAAATTTTTGATGAAATTTCCCAATAAACTCGGGCCCCACGTTGGGCGCCAATTGTCTGACCGCACTCGAACTGGGACAGGGATTGGGATACCCCGGCTGGTGCGAGTCAAAACAGAAATTAGATTTAACAAGGGGTGAGGCCGATAAAAAGAAATACCATTCCCAACAGTATTCTTGTTTAATATAAAAGATATTTCTCGCGTCACAAAATGCCAAACGTACTGTATATAAATCTACAACGCGACACAAAGTGATGCCAACCGAATGTGCGCGTGGAGCCACAGCCAATGCGCCAATAACACCGCGCAGTTAGAAAATGGCTTCAATACTAATGAATTTGAACTTACAAAAATATACGGGTCTTTTGGCCAAAATACTCGTAATGGTGCAAAGTTAAATGATGTTAATAACGGTCTATGTCACGCACATGGAGGAAAGCAATTGTGGTACATTCAACGTGACCGGGCTTAACACAGTTGGTTTAACCTTTTATAACTACAATAAATTTTATACGGTAATCTATCTAAATCTAAATAATTATTATAACGTGATAACACCTAATTATTGTCTTTAAAAAACGTAACGCTCGGTACTGTTACCTACTTGATGTTAGATATGTGTGCAGGTTACCACAAACACGGGGTGGATTGTCAGGGCTAAGTCGACGACAGCTACACTAGTTCGTGGTCCACTTGTGGACTTATCTCAAGATTGTGGCATACAGTAGCAAGCCTAAAAGTGATATCCGGTTGAAGTATATGCTAAAGATAACGAATAAGACACCACAGGTCAGAAACGATTAAGTAACAACCACTAACAAGGAGACACGTCACAATAAACTATTTACCATTGATGCAAGAACGAGGACAAACATTCAGACAGACAATTACCTTTAGATGATGGGCAGGCTCACAGATGATGATGGGTGGAATAAAACCACGTCCACCATGTGAAATTTGTAGGTGCACTACTTTAACAAATTACGAGAAGTCACGTATAATCTTCGGCATACAAAATGAATACGACCTCAATTCCTCCTCAGGTTCGTATTGTACGACAAGTTACAAAAATGTCTTCCTTTTTGTATTTACTTTTAGGCGATCATCCTCGCACAGGAAGTTCTTCCATCTTTTTCCAAAAATGGCCTTTTTTTCCAAAAAAACCCTGAAGGATGGTGGGGAAATCAAAATCCCACCAAGAAAATCCCAAAATTTAAATGATAACACTTATTTAAATGTAGGCAACAGTTCCTTTGATACAAAGCTAATTGTACTTTTCAAATTATTTTGGGATACAATCAAATAAATCGTTACAAACATTAAGTTTTCTCCCGTCAAAATGCCCTATAAAGAATCTTTATGTTTACCGGGCAATTTTTTTTTAAATGAAGATTTATGCGGCGATTTGCCTGCTTTCCTGTAGGTTGCAGATGCAATTTTTATTTAAAAATCTATTAATTAAAACTTGTTTACATCGTCAGAAAGTAAAGTTTCCTTCTGGAAAATATTCGTTGAATTTATCGATGCAACTTTGAAAAGAATACGACCAAGCTTCAACAGGATCGCGAGTATCACTTTTCAGTTTGAAAATGCGTCATTACAATGACGGTGATTTGTTCAATAGTAAACATCGTGAAATGTTGTTACCTAATATAAAATTACAAAAATGAGACCTCAAGATTACAGCCGTTTTTTAGTACTTACCAACAGAAACACAAAAAGTGCTGAATAGTTATGATTAGAACTATTTTAAAATATAAAAAATAGAGAATAAGGAAAACGACCAAAAATAATACCCGATGTCAACAAAACGTCTGTGGTAACACTACCAACCTAAAACTCTGTTGATGCTCAACTCATAAATCACGTGGAAGATGGGTTTTAATAAAGCACCTGTAGTTTAATAGTAAATTTAAAAAAAAATTAAACAAAACAAAATTTGGATACCTATCTATTAAAGAATGTGTTTCGGTCTCTCCTGTACTTATGCAGTATCTTCGAGATTAATTCCAATTTTCTTTTAATTTCGTTGTGATGTGTCCGTATCATTTCTACTGACTTTTGTGCTGTCTGATAACTAGACCCTCGTTGGTACCAGTAGATCCCGGTGCAGTTGGTTATTACGCATGAACCACAGTTATAGTCAATACATTTAGTTTCTGACTATAAACGTTATATGGTTGATATGGGCATCAATAAGTGGTGAAAAAATTGCAACATTTTGGTAATTATTATGAAGTCAATACCCCCTGACAAAGTCAGTTCGCACCGTAAGGTTACCTGCACGCTTTGCTACCACTTTGTTGTCACTGGGAAGGGGGTGATGTAGCAAATGTCAACAAATTACAAAATCCATTTGCCGCCAAAACCTAATTACAGAAAACGCTTTCTACCACTAAAAAAAAGGATTTTTCTTTTTGCCGACAATTTATTTGCTGGTTAAGACTTGCTACAAACAGCGTCGACACAAAATCCAATTTTTCTGTGTTAATCTTAAAGTATGTGTAAATAGTTAAATAAAATAGTTGTTAATAAAAACAGTAACAAATAGTAAATACAGATGAAGAAAGTTTTATAGCAAGATATCTGACTTC
This sequence comes from Aquatica leii, assembly GCA_035610365.1. Lineage (NCBI taxonomy): Eukaryota > Metazoa > Arthropoda > Insecta > Coleoptera > Lampyridae > Aquatica > Aquatica leii. The sequence goes on from CM069437.1 coordinate 64,096,847, forward strand.
TAGAAAAATTGCAACACCTAGAAGTTGAACGATTTTATTGAAATTTTCAGGAAACGTCTATTTTCATGAAACAAAGTGATGATTAAAATTTAAAAACAAAAGAAGAAAATCTTAAAAAGTTTTTTCAATAATGAGTTGCTTTGTAACGATTTGTAAGCACTCATTTAGACGTGTTGGCATGCTATCAATTAAGTGATCTATAGCTGCTCGTGGTATATCGTCCCAAGCTTTTTAAATCCGTAGCTGGACATCGTGTAAGTTATCTGGAGGGTGTGGTAAATTACCCAGTCGCCTACCAATCATATCCCATACATGCTCAACGGGCGACAAATTAGGCGACCGAGCAGGCCATGAGAAAACGGCAATGTTAACTTCTTCCAAAAACCGTGTTGCAGCCTTTGTCGTATGAGGGCGAGCATGATTCTGCTAGAAAATGGAATTTTGCAGCCGCTGAAGATATAAAAGCCCAACTGGTTGTAGCACATTGCACTGTAACCAGCTGCGTTTAGGTTGCCGTCAGTAAAGACTAAAGGTGATCAGCTGCCATAACATATTGCACCCCATATCATAACTTCTTGAGTGAGGGTTGTCTTGCGTTCCACAAAAAATGTTGGATTTTTACGTTTTCCACGCATCCGTCTGACCCTCCTACGACCATCGTGGGCCCACAAGCAAAATTGGAACTCGTCACTAAACACAATTTGATGCCATTCTTGCGTCCAATTAACCCTTTCGTTGGTCCACTTTAGTCTGCGTAGAAGGTGAAGTGGTGTAAGAAAAAGACATAAAAATGGACGATATAAACGCAACCCATAATATTTTATCTGACGATAAACAGATGACATTGACATTCTGAGTTCTATACCTTTCATCCAATCAGTTGCAATTGATCGAGTTGTTGAAAATCTGTCTCTTGTGGCCAATACTCTTAAGCGACGTACTTTGCGATCTGTAGTCTTCCGAGGACGTCCAGATCCACAGCGACGATGTTGAACCCTTTCTTCGGACCAATTGGACCAACATCTCAATACCGATGAAACATTTCGATTTACACGACGAGCAATTTCTCTTAGCGAAAGTCCGGCCTCTCTCATATCAATAATACGGCCACGTTCAAAATCATCTAATTGTACAAAGTGTTTATGTTGACGTACTTTCGGCATTGTTATCAAGTTCAGAATAAAATTGTGAACAAACAACAACAATTTGCAAACTTGAGAATTACTAAATGGTCTACTACTTCAAATTGGCCAGATTTTATTTAAATTTTAATCATCACTTTGTTTTATGAAAATAGACGTTTCCTAAAAATTTCAATAAAATCGTTCAACAAGTTCTAGGTGTTGCAATTTTTCTGGAAGCCAGTATATGAAGTGAATAAAATACGGAAAATAATGTGGATGAGTTGTACTCTATCAGACGACATTGATTCTAGATGCACCTTTTAAAGAAGTATTTTTTAGGCAAATTAATAGTTGTAAAAATTAAAAAATCACACTGCTATGGCCTAGTACCGATTACTGGCAAAAGAAATAGCATTTCTGTGTCGTACATAGATATATCCAAATCTTTAAACTTAAACGAAATGCTACATTTTATCAGATATAGTAAAGAAATTTTCTTTACACAAAATTTTTTTAATTCTTCACTTAGGAGGGGCAAAAAAAACCTTTAAATTTTATATTATCTTAGACTAGTGAACTGATGTAGTGCTCACGTGTAGCACGAAACGTAGCTTTATAGATAGTATAAAGTGGTTTCTCTAGTCTCTTCTAAGTAAAGAATTAAGGAAATTTTGTGCAATAGATTAGAGGAGAATTAAGAATTTTACCAAGGAATTTTCTTTATTTTTTAAATAATTTTATTTTTAAATTTAATATTTTATCAAACTTTGTGTATAACAATTGGCGAAAATTTATTACATTACAAATAATTTTCTAAAAACATTTTTTAATTTTTATTAAAATGTATTTTAAAGTCACGTAGGTCTATTGACGTTGTATACGACGTATATACAATTTTAACATTAACTTGTTTTCACTAGCCTTTTTATGTACATATTTCGAAATTTTGGAAAAAATGCTTAACTCACTATGTGTTTAACAATGAATTTAATATTTACAGAATTCTTAAAATAGAGATTTTTCTTTAAACACAGTATTTGCTTTTTATTTTTTTAATTTTCAGAAACGTTTTTCGTTAACAATTTAAACAGTTACATAATTTTATATTCAACACGGTATTAACAATGCTGTTGACACAATTTTAATAAACACGTTAAATTCGTTTAGCAACAACGTATTTGTTGAAACAGTTATAATGTAACTCAAATAAAATTTTTCTACTAAGAAAAAAGAATTTGAATAGAATTCCTAAACCAAATCAATAAAAACTTTTTAAATTAAATTACATAACTTTATCTTAGTTGGTCTAATTGTCTGGTTAATCTTGAATTCCTTCTAGTTTTACCGTACGTGATTTTTTACACGTAATTTGAAATGTTTGTTTTGATAAAAAAATCAATTTTGATTATTTTGTTTTTTACACCCGTACGTCTATTTGTCGTAAGAACTTTTGTATTTTTTCTAACTTAAGCTATTTTATAAATAAATAATGGGGTCCGACAACGAACCTTATACCATTAAAACTTATAGACACGTCGTGTACCAAATCATTGAAGCAGGTGACGTCACAATATGGCTATAGGATGGTTCTTAAACTAAATCACATAGGTAATACAGTAATAAATAAATATTCATTTAAAGTATTTTAATAATAACGTTTAATTTGAAAGTTTATTTTGGATTCTTTGATATATGTTAGAAAAAAAAATGTATTGACCACAAAATAAAATAGTTTTGGTAAACTTACTCTTAAGTCTGTTTGCATTATTGCTTAGATTTTGACCTTGATGGTATAATCGGATATCACAATAATAAAAACAAATTATTTTAATTAAACTTAAACCCAGACAGCACACAACATCTTCAAAACGTTTGTTTTATGGCTATTTCATGTTTGAACGTCTGTGGCTCTTAAAAAAACGTTTTAACAATATCTACTGTAAGGCATCTTAAAGACGTCTAACTTAAGACGGTTTAAAGACATTTGTTTTAAGATTGTTTTAAGTTTTTTTTATAAATGGCGTAGTTGTATCAAAAAGCATATTGTAGCCTTGTCGGTAGGTGTATTATATTATCTTAACGTTTGGCAAGAAGGAATTTTAAAATACATTACAGGAATTTTTAAAATTTAGTGTTAGCACTGCTGCGGCTGCAGCATTGCGCGTCATGGGATTTAACCTTTATTTAACGTATAACCACAGTACAACGTATAACAAAATTCAAAACTTAATTTAGATATTTTTGGTACAGAAATAGATAAATGGATTGGTGCAGTACTAGATAAGAAACTAAAGGTGCAGATATAACATTTATAACATTTTAACACGTGCTGGTTTATAAACAAAGTTAAATTCTTTCAAAATGCTATAATTGGTAAATATTAAATAATTTATTTGTTCAAAATATAAAAATTTTATATAACTTTAAGGATACCGGTGTCTAAAACGCGAGGGTTGAAGTGGTAATGCCACCTCCTAAAATTAAAGAAATCAAATCTGCAGTTGGTTAGTATTCACCGTACAAATATTAATTATTACTATTAGTATGATATGGTTCTAGTACAATTTTCCATTCTGGATAATTCCCTTGTTGTTATCAAACAAGCTGAACTTTCGTCACACGTCGCAGCGGACATCTTTAAAGCCTAGAATACTATTCTAATACAAAGTGATGAAAGTTTAGCTTGTTTGATAACGACAACACAGAAATTATCCAGAACGAAATTATAATACGAATGTAACTCGTGGAAACCTGGTTTCTACTAAAATATGCTTCTGTTTTTAATTTCTAATTACTAGACATCAGATATCGAAATTACATTGCTTAGTTTGATTAACATTGCCTATTTACTTAAAAAGAGTTGAAGGTAGCATAATGAGTTAGCAGATATGCTATAAAACTTTCAACGATTAGTAACTTATTTTATTGTCAAATAATTTTTAGAGGATAAGATTTCGTCATGCCTTATTACACAGCCATCTAAAAAAGCTATGTCTATTACTAAACAGGAACAGGGTGAGTCAAAATTTTGAAACTGTAGTTAATGTAACAACAAAAGTAACGGTGGGTTAAATTTTTTCATTGAAAATGATCATTAATGAATAAGTTATATACTATCATATTAATAGTAAAAATTTGGCGAGTTAAATATTGTTTAAATCTGTCTTTAATAAACAATTTTAATGTAAAATAAAAACGGAATCAAAATAGTAAATATTTAAAACAACGTATAATTGTGTATAGTTTTCTTGAATTGCATATTTTATATACTACAAATATTTTTTTGTTTCATTTCAGATATCAACTTCTAAACATTAATGCAACAAAACCACATTTTACGAGGACTGGTAACTGATCTCTCAGAGGTAAAGAAGTTAAAAAAAATTATTGAAGCAATTTAGGCTAAATAAACAGGAACCTTTTACTAGTAGTTTATTTAATCTACCAGGAATACTATTTCTCATAAGCAAAAAAAAGTTTCAGAATTTATAACAAATACTTGATAATGAAGATAATTTTAAAAATGCTGTAAGTTGATATTTACCTTTACGCCTATGCTAAATATATTTAAATGTCATAAGAATAAAAGATTATTGCTTCAAAGAGTAAAATTTCATGCTCTTATGTTTGAAATTCAAAACAAACGATGTATTTTTTCTTCTTTTTAGGTTACTGAGTTATTCAAACTAGGAGGATCATCTAGTTATGATATTATTAAAAAGACGCTAAGCCTCATAATGGTACAAATTATTATACTCTCGGGTACAGCTGGATGGGAACAAAGGACAACAGGGCGTTTTGTAAATTAAATATTTCAAAATTTTGTAAGTAAAATATAAAAATAATATAAAATTGGTTTATTATTTTAATTTACATGTCAGCTAAAATGTAATTTGATATTGTATACAGTGTTGACATATAAATTATTGAAATAGTCGTTCAATATATATACAGTGTTGTAAATTATCACTTAGTTATCTACTACCTGGGAGATATCAATTTAAATTTTTGCTGTAAACAAAATCGCAACGAATAACACTTACATTTTTTTAAATGGCAAGGCACGTCTTTATTATACTCATTTGATAGTCTTTTTTTCTCTTTTTAACCATATGAAACTTGAATACCTTTACATCAAAAAATTTTCAAGAAAAACAAGGACATGTCTAACAAATTTATTTTACTGAGCAGTATTAATTATGTACGTAATATGTAGTATTTAAACAATTGAATGCACTGTCACAATAGCAAATATTAAACTTTAAATATCTTTACATAAAATTGTTATAACAAAAAAATGTATTTAAACTAAACTTACAATAAATGTTCAAAATGTAAACCATTCATAATTTGACAGTGGTAAATTCGATTTATAAAACCATCGATTGCTTTTGAAATCATATCTCGAGTTATAGCTCTTATCTCAACTCTAATGCGATTTTTCAAATCTTTAACATTATCAGGTCTATTTACATAAATTTTGCTTTTAATATAGCCCCAAAGAAAAAAATCTAGTGGACTTAAATCCGGCGAGCGAGCAGGCCATTCTATTGTACCTCTTCTGCCTGTCCATGTATTTTGAAAAGTATTATTAAGAAAGTGGCGGACATTAATTCCAAAATGTGGAGGTGCCCCGTCTTGTTGAAGCCATATTCTGTTATGAAGTATATCTGAATCTACTTCATGTGGAAATAACTCGACCAAAGCAGGAACTCAAATCTTAAGAAATCGAGATAAATATTCGCCGTTAAACTACCTTCAAAAAAATATGGTCCCAAAATTTGACTTCCAATCATTCCTACCCAAACGTTGATTTTCTGCTGGTATTGGGTGTGTCCTTCTAGATATCAGTGAGGATTTTGTGAAGACCAGTAACGTGTGTTTTGTTTGTTAATTGTGCCGTTTAAACAAAACGTGGCCTCATCAGTAAAAAGGATATTTTTATGAAAATGTGCATCTCGTTCAAGTTTGTTTGTTATTGTTTCACAAAACTCCAGCCTTTTGTTCAAATCGTTTTCAAATAATTCTTGAAGTACACAAGCTTTATAAGGATGAAATTTTTCTTTTTTTAAAACGTCATGTACAGCCGATTTATTCAAATTATGGTCTCTAGCAATTTGCCGAACAGAAATTTGTGGATTTTCCTCAACAGACAAGAATACATTTTCTCGTTCCACATTACTTAATGACAAAGGTCTACCAGTTCTACTCGCATCTTTCACCGAACCTGTCTCTTGAAATTTCCGCCAAATTTTGCTTACCGTGGACTGCGAAATGTTTAATTCTGGATGCAAGTTATTAAATAAATTACATACTTCGTCTTGGGTTCTTCTTCTATCTCCATATTCCAGAATCATTAAAATTTCAATTCTATGTTTCTCATATAATTAAGCCATATTTCAAGCACTAACAAATAGCAAAGTGTGACAGTGTTCTAAAGTGCATTCAATTGTTTCAATGCTACATATTACGTACCTGATTAATACTGCTCAGTAAAATAAATTTGTTAGACATGTTCTTGTTTTTCTTAAAAATTTTTTGATGTAAAGGTATTCAAGTTTCATATGGTTGAAAAGAGAAAAAAGACTCTATCAAATGAGTATAATAAAGACGTGCCTTGCCATTTAAAAAAATGTAAGTGTTATTCGTTGCGATTTTGTTTACAGCGAAAATTTAAATTGATATCTCCCAGGTGGTAGATAACTAAGTGATAAACAACTTTTATTTACAACTTTTTCGTGTAAAGTGCATATTTATCGACCTGTATAATATATTCCATACTTTTCGGACACACTGTATATATATATATATAAAATGTATTATACAAGTTAACATATTCTCTAACCTAGATTAAATAATAATATAATTTTTAGGTTCCGTTAAACAAGCCGGGTTGTGCAAATCACAAAAAGAAATTGAAATTTCGATCGAGAACTGCGTGAAAAGAACCTCTAATAGAAGTTCTCTTATGAAAAAAAAGTATGACATACAATAATAAAGTGTTTTATATTTAGTGTTTTATTGCATGTGCAGTTTTACCCAAAATATTTTTTGTCCTAAATTGGTTCTAAAAAGATATCTTAAAGATATCTTCAAGATGTACAGTTTATTAACATTTGACGTCTTCAGTATGCCTTAAAGATGTCTAAAGACGTAATGAGACGTCTGCAAGATCTCTTGAATATCTTGGCTTGACATGTTTGAGATGTAGTTACGATTTCTATGTGCTGTTAGAGAAGGTGGTTGTTTTGAAAATCATGATCAAACCTGTTTCTTATATTCATTAAACTGAGCCTCGCACATTACTCATGACATTTACAATTAATTTTGTAATCAGTTGTTTGTCATTTAATTTTCTTGATTCATGAATAATTCTAATCTCACTTTCAGGACTTTCACATATATCTGTATTACATCTTTTGGCGATTGAATCAAGCACTGTTTAAATGTACTATAATTTTTATGCGTTATGAAAGTCGATTGTAATTTATTTACTATAAATTTTATTTAAACCGTTTACTTATATATTATTTCAATCTAGTACTTAAAACATTTAATTTAATAAAAATTATTGTGTATTTACTTTACTATTTTTAACACAAGCAATAAATTACAGGTGGCTATAGGTTAAATTTATTAATTTATTTACCCATAAAATTATCTGTTTCACTTTTTTGTCGTTACGTGCAATTAAATGAACTGCATAATAATACCATAATTAAACAAAATTAATATATTTAAAAAAAATTGAATTAAAAGTTAACATTTGTAAAACACGTAAAACATAAGTTGCTTTTAACTCTTTTGCTTCACCTCTCGAGACGCGATTCAGCACACAGCGTGTCTATAAGTTTTAATGCAAAGAACAAGTTTGTCTCTAACCCAATTTACAATTTACATAAACAGGATTTTAAAGAAACGGAAAAGACAACGTAGAAATATGGGTCTAAACATAAAAAATCTAAAATTTCACTATTTTAGCAGTAGGCAATTTTTCTCTTATGGGCGCCATTTTAGAATTTCACACTTTCGAATTCAGCTTTTTTTATTATAATGATGTATCACATGCTAAAATTCAATCTCGTAGTTTCGCGAAAATATTAAAAATCCTGTTTTTGCAAAAAGTGCCTTGAAAATAACATTCTTGTTCAACTTGTTAAATAAAGACCACAACCAGCTCATAATTATTTTTAATTCTTTTATATGTGTTTACAAAAGTATGGATATTATTTAAAGAAATTTTTGCAAAAACAAGATTTTAACTGTGATGTTTAACCAAACATTAAATAAATAAATACGTATTTACCAAAAATAATTAATAAGCAATGATAGAGAAAATACGAAACAACATTAGTAGGAGTTAAATTATTTTTAAGTGTCCAACGTTATTTGTCGCTATTATTTCAGGTAAAAATCTAAAAAAATCTTTGCGGTTTAGTATGCATTTACTTCAAGATAATTAAATTTTTATGCAGAGTAACGTTATTGAAATTACTGTATGTATCATTTTCATATGCATGTTTAATCAAAACATATATTAATTATTTTGACCACACATGACAAAAAAAACCTTACAATTACAACAAATTTTTTTTGTACGAATTCAATTATTATTTGATGTTGCTAATTTATAAATTAATTTTTAAAAATTTCTTACATATCTTTAAAATGACTATATATGTAAATAACTATATTTTATGTAATTTATATAAACACTTGTTAATTAAAATTAATAAAAAAATAAATAAAGCCAAAAACATAAGTAGTTACGTAAGTTGCACGGAGCTGATTTATTAACTCACTACGTAACAATGAACGTAATAACTAAGCAAATAAACGATAAAAATATAATCCCAGAATTCTGAGAAACAAACAATATTTAATTTGTCATTTATAGTATTATAAATAAAAGCATTATTTATGATTTAAATTAATTAAATACAGACAAATCACAAGCTAATTTTATATAATTTAACGAAATAGACGTTTTTGTTCTGCCAACATCGCAAAGGTCAATACTCGTTTGTTAGTGTAGTTACGTAATGAGCGACCAAAGCTCTAGGGTGGCAAAAAGCTAAAAATCCACAATATAATATTTTTAAAGGTTTTTTTTAATTTTTTTCAAAAAAGAATGTAATTTTACAAAAGACAACACAAAAATAATGTACGTTACTTTCGTTGAAAGAACATAACTCACTCACATGTAACGCTCCGCTGTACGGATTAACGTTCGTTATGCTATGTTACAATTGTATGTCCATTACGTCACGTAACTATCTGAATACTAAGTAATACATCGACGCAACCAAAGCAAAACGACGTAAGCACCATTTGAAAAAATGTTTAGAAAAAAGCAAAATGTTAATTTTCTAGCTGAACATTATTTATTAAGAATTTTTAAACAATGTGTTTTAATAATAAACTTTTAAGGGATGTTACAAGTCGTATACGCAGGACAAAAATAACGGTTGCGCCTTTTAAAAGCAGCCAATGATGGTTATCCTAAACCGACATGTTCTTTAAGCTAGGATAGATTTTGTCAAAAGTGTTCAATAATGGGGTTTCTAAAATTGCTTGTTTTAAATCGCGTTTGTCGGTTATGTCATGATTGGAAAAAATATGCAAAACAAGAAATAGCTACAAAAAAACTATTTAGAAAACATAGATGTAAACAAAAATTAAAGATCTTTAATAATTTGTTAACAAAAACAATTTTTAAATGTCTAAGGTACATGGCATATTGGCACTACACTTAAAACTTAGCTAATCATGGTAGTACCTTGGTGGTATCTAGCACTAAATTTATATGCTTTAGCCAATTCTTTCTCTTTAACTAAAATCCTATACTTTTTATATTGGTGTTCGTATTTGTAGTTATAAAAAAATCTTTCGTTATTTTTTATAAATTTAACTAATTTTAAATCGTTGAGTTTTAAGTTTTAACTGTTTTGTACTATTTTTGAAATTGAAGAAGTCATTATGAGTCAAGGGTATCACAATATAAGGTTTTGGTTTATTCATTTCCTTAAATTTTGCCATGAACACAGGTTTTTCAGCAGATTTTATAAATACAATGTGCAAAAGTTTTTTACAGATTTAATTATTGCTGGAAAATGTTTCTGTGAAGTTGAACTTCCAATAATGTGACGGCATCGCTGGAAAAGATTCTACAAATTCTTTAATGGCATCGATTTATTGGTAGGTAGTTTTATTTCGTAGACAATGCTCACCTGTTTGATCATTGCCTTCGGAAAACGTTTCTTTTACTTTGTTTGCTGTAACTGCTCTAAAGCTTTTTTGAGAAATGATTAAAATAGCTAACTAAAACTGTTGACAGAGTCGTTCTTAGTTGTTTTGTCTTAGAAGATAATATTCATAGTAAACAAACGCTTAGAGGTTTCTTTAAGGCTTCTTTGACGTTTAACGCGTGTGCATACATTCGCTTAAAAATATTTTTATTTTTAATCATCTCCCAAATTGTAAACTTTTTTTAAAAACACTTGTCGCTCTTTTTCCTTTTAAAGAATTTGGCCTAATTTGTTTCTTCCTCTGAATTGTACCATTTACGTAATCTTTTTTGCTGTTTTTCTTTTGTTTGTTATGAATTTGTTCGCTGGTTTTAGAGTCGTCATTGCTAGTAGAGGATTGAAAAAAAATTAATAGATGCTGAGTTTTCATTGTAATCAAAGCGGCAATAATATTGTGTAGTACTCTTAGAATTTCATAAACAAAACCCGTAGTTATTTGAAGAATAATTTCAGATAAGTGTTGTACGAATTTCAGAATCTGTTACAAAATCCCGTGATATGGTAAAGGTTGTGGGATGAAATAAAAAAGTGTTTGGTTCTTCAAATAAAATGTTGACCTGATTTGGCAGGCTAGTGTCAGTATTACTTGAATGTGAAAACATCATTTCATCATTAAGTGCTTTTAGTAAAATAGAAACAGTAACTGGCGGTGCAAGATTTGCCTCGGTAGAATTTTGTTTTAAAAACTTAAAATAGAAAAAAATATTCCTATAGTTAACTTTTGATGCAGTTCACTGTAATAAGGATCATATTTATGGCTTTTTAGTACTCTTCACACTGAAGTAGCACAAATTGTACCAAGTTCCTTTAATAATTTGTTTAGTGCCAGCATTTGGATTTTCAACTACAGCCTGAAATACCATAAATTTTGTCTCTTCTTTTTTTACAGTTTTTCTTGTATTTTACCGACCCTGTTTGTTTAAATCAAACCAATAATTTTTGTAACCCACGGATACTTAGAGCACGGCCATCATATCTTTGTTGATGAACACGAAAAGCCAAAAAACATTTTTTTTTTACATTTACCCAAATAAACACCATGTCTACATTAATTCGTTCTGTGGAAAATTTAAACGAAAGTTAATGAAGAAGAACGTAGAAATAGGTAATAATGTGACAACTAAACACAATAAGTAACTTCTACTAGATATTTGTTTTTTGTTTAATAGAGATTGAGAATGCCATTTAAAAAAATGAGTTTCAGCTAAAAAATTCCAAATTAGCGATCATACAAAATAAGTATGGCAAATTAAAAAAACCTTTTAAACTATTTAAAAACTTTTGACTTTTATCTACAAATATATAAAAACAAATTCCAAAGTTTTTATACTAACATTAGAATGTCTTCCGGGTTTGGACCGTGTCGTATTTGCAACCGAAACTGCCAACGTTTCGCCCACTTTCGTAAGGGGTTTCATCAGGGCGTGAGATAAATCGCAAAACTCAAACAAGCAATCGAAATCTAACTAAGAACTTCTCAAAAGTTAGGTTCTCCACTTGTGAAACAAGCCATAACCTAAACTCTGAAAAGGTAAGAAAGAAAACGATAACCTGAAAAAGCAAACGAAAATCTAACAAAGAGCCACTACCGAGTTAGGTAATCAACTTGTGAACCAAGCCAGATTCTAAACTAGGTAGAAATGACTTAAGAAGAAATAGTCTCCGTATTTAAAGGAACAGGATCGTCACGGATGATTAAGCTCGACCCTGATTGGGTGACGGTTGCTAGGGGGCGTGTTTTTGTTAAATGACTAATAAACGGGAACCAAAGAGGGGATAGTTCGAAACCATGATCGCGATTGAAGTTATTGGGGTGTTTGATGATTTCTATGCTTTCTCGCAATTTCCTGTTGAAATAGAATGGAGATTTGGCAATCAACGAAACATTATCAAAATCTATCTTGTGACCTGTAGTAAAATGATGTTCAGCGACCGCAGACTTGGAAGTATACCTTTTCCTTATACAACGATCATGTTCTGAAATGCGAGTAATGACGGAACGACCGGTTTCACCAATGTAGACTAAACCACAAGAACAGGGAATTTGGTATACACCTTGAGATGAAAGTGTAGGAAATTTGTCTTTGGGAGAAGGAAGAATCTGAGAGATTTTGCCTGTCGAGTTGAATATGGGTTTAATACCATTCTTACGAAGGAGTTTCCCTATTTGATCTGTAACCTTGTGAATGTAGGGTAAAAAGGCCAATTTCGGGTTAGATTCGGGAGTAGAAATGTCCTTAGGTAATCGAGTACGTGGATGTAAACGACGATTAATAACTCTATGAATATCTGGTTTTACATAACCATTGTTCACTAAGGTTCTAGTACGATGACGGAGTTCTGAGTCTAGATTCTCAGGTTGACAAGTAGAAAAGGCACGATGGACCAAAGATTCAATAACAGAACGTTTCTGTGCAGGATGATGATGAGACGAAGCATGAAGGTATCTGTCCGTATGGGTGGGTTTGCGATAAACAGAATGGCCCAGACGCCACTTATAGGCATTTACATTCAGTGGCGATTTATTGTTAGAAATCACATTTTTTATAAACAAATTCTAACCACATAAGCCCAATCATATATTTAATTTTTTTTAATATTATTTTAACCACAAAATTTTGACCAAATAGCTTTACAAATTATTAAAATATGTTTTTATTTGTAAAAATTTCTTTTCTCATTATTTGACATTTGTGACATGATTTAACTTACATTTTTTAAATAATTTATAAAAATTGTATAAATATATTGCAACATTAAAGACACATTTGTTAATAAAACTAAATAAAAGATTTTTCTTGATGTTTCATATCGTTCTAGAATTTTCAAAACTGAGATACAAATTCTTACGTAAATTACACGGAACTGATTTATTAACTCATTACGTAACAATGAGCATAACAACTAAGCAAATAAATGATAAAATTGTATTGCAAGAATTTCTAAAAAACGAATAATATTTATTTTTCATTTATAGTATAGCTTTATTTATACTAATTAAATACAGCCAAATCATAAGATTTTACAGAATTTTAAATAGTAGTTTGTGTGTCTATCAACAAAATATTTAAATTAAGCAATGCCCAAACAGAATTATGTGAGTATTACATAGGTATATCATAAAAAACAAACAAAATTAATAAGACAAAAAAAACTAGTATTTAGTATTAAAAATTGAAAAAGAATCTAAAAATTGAAATAAACAACAAAGCTTACTTCTATAACATAACTTAATCCTTTTTATGCTCACTTATAATTACAATTTTAAATTATAGTTTTGGAAATAAAATTAAAAGAAAAATCAAAGATTGTATTTTAAAAACAATGTAAAAAGTAAACGTTATTATACTATGCAGATTGTTGTTTTATTTTCTTAAAATTAACACTATCCCAACATGTTACTTCGTAAAACACTCAAATACGTTATAGATAAGTTACACATGAATCGAAATATTTGATTTCTAAAATATTAGAAACAAAGTCATAATGCGTTAAGATCACAAGATGAAATAAAATTTTTAAACGTAAAAATTAATTATAAATAATTTTTCTGAAACCTAGTAAAACGATTTTAGTCGAGCGTTACCAAAACTACAAACCGAATCGAAAAAACCCAATCTTAACAGATACAGTTTTTGCTTTATTAAAATTTTAGTTTGATGCAAAAAAGGTGCGAAAAAAGTTTTCCTAAACTATCAATATTACATTGCTAATCACAAGTTTGTTATAAATCTATAATCCTTGTAGTTTTAAAAAACGGCATTTTCCAGACTCGTGGAAAACATCAGGCCTACTTCTCGCCCCAAGAGAGCCAAATAGCTTCCCACCGATTTGATTGATTAACATAGTCAAAGTCTGAAAACGGTTGCTACTGGTTAGAAACGCTTCCGAAATAGAAAGTCATGGTAGACTATCTGATTGCTAATTTGGTTTCACCAAAGGTAAATCTAAGATAGATGCTTTCCTCATAATTAGAGACCTGGCATGGCGACTAAAACTGGCACGTAAAGAAAGAGGAATAGTAGCGCTTTAGTGCTCATGGACATAAAAGTCGCCTTTAATTCTGTGCCTTGGGTGCTCCTCGTTGAAAAAATGGGGAAAAAAGGTATAAATTCTCACTCAATTGAAATTGTTGCTAATTACCTAACAAATCATATACACAGATGATAACAACGACGGTGTACATCATATGACGTGTAGAATGCCTCTGGGTTCTATCCTGGAACCTACCCTTTAGAACATCTATTACGATGATTTATACCCAACTTCCAAAAAAAGTCTAACTTATCGCGTTTGTCTACAATCAGGCGACTTTTGGCTAGGGTAGCAACGCAGAAACGCCCACACAAACCTCAAATAATAGCATAGAGAGAGTGGTTGATGCAAAATAAACTGCAAGTAACAGTAGAAAAAACTGAAACCATTAGCATTCACGGGCAAATGAAAAATCGACCTCATCATTTTTTGCCACAGAAGTGTGTCCGTACTAGTAAAAGTTAACATAAAATACATGGGAGTTATACTCAACCAAAATCTGACCTTTAGGTCGCATTTGGATAATGCAAAGAAAAAAGCAGAGAAACGATCAGCTACATTAGCTAAGCTAATGACGAATGTTCAAGGCCCATCGGTTCTTAAAAGGAAATTAATTATAAATGCCGTGGTATCAGCACTTCTGCACGCAGCACCGGTATGGCTATCGGTCATGAAAATTGGAAAACACAGGAGTCGATAAAACCCAAAAAAAGTAGCACTAAGAATAACCTTCTCCTTTGAAGCTGCTAGAGTGCTGTCGGGCATCGTACCAATCGATATTCTAGCCGAAGAAAGGCACAAAGCTGGACTAGAAATCCTTAAAAATGCTAGAAAATCAGAATCCATTCAAAAATGGCAAACCCGCTAAGATGGATACTCCAAAGCAGCCTTGATTTGCAAGCTTATGTCTAACATCGAAGCTTGGACAAGTCGTAGATTTGGCATCTTAAGCTATCACTCCACTCAGACAGTAACAGGACATGGCTGTTTTAGAACTAACCTATGTGGAATCAAAAAAAGGAACACCCGACTTTCAAAAAAGACGTGGACGACGCTCTACACACCATTTTTATATGCCAAAAATGGTCGGCTGACAGAGTCCCGCTGGTAAAGAAGTACAATTTGCATCAAAGAAATCTAATTGTAACAATGATTAGTAATGAAACAGCTTGGCAGGTAATTAGTGCATTTTTCACTACAGTAATGAGAACAAAAGAAGTTGAATGGAAGATTTAGTGTACACAGAACGCACTCATGCATGATTAATTAATGCAGTTGCTAACTTTTGGAGGTTATGCAAGGGAAAAGAAAGCGGAAACGTATAGCTGACAGTGCCATTTGAGTCAGTCGTGAATGACCAACGCCTTAGATTAAAAAAATAAGCTACAAATTACTTTAATGTTCTAAATAGATTAAATAGAGTCAATATAATCTTAACGCGACGGTGTTAATAAAAAATAATAATCAAATGATTAAGACAAAGGTATAAAAATTTTGTTTTCTGTTACTTACGTATATGAAGTATATAATCATCGTACTAGAAGTTTGAACACTCACCTGAAAATAAAAAAAATGTTAGATTTAGAATGTTAAAATTGTATAAAATCAAATTTTTTTAATTTATTTTTAAATGCGTCCATATTGTGTAGATTTTATTTAAAGAATTTATGTGCGCCATAAAAAAAACTTTTGCAAGATTTGTGGTAGATGGCGATTTATGTGTAAATTATAAGTGTGTGTTAGATTTTGCTCTCTTGATTAATTGCTGGTAATAGATCGGTACGTCGTTATTAGTCTGATATTTTGTTTATATGTTCAGTAAAGCAAAAAAAAATTAGTATTAAAAAATGGAAGGGAATGTTATTCCTGCTGTTGATAAATAGAAAACCCAGAAACAAAAATTGACTCTTTCGGAATGAACCAGAAATAAACACAAAAAGTGAGATTAGTACAAAATCAAAATTACGTTATGCGAAGAAAGCATTCTAAGTAAATGCATGGTTAAGTTTTTGTGCCTGTTTGGAGAAATGCTTATGCTGGTGCATTGGAACGAACACTAAGACAACAATTTTTTTTCAAACCTTTTGTACCAGCAATAGAAGATCGAGAAGAAGATAACAAAAAAATACATCAAAAGAAAAGAGTCAATTATGCAATTTATTAAGAAATTTAAAACTATCCTACTATTTTTGAAGATCTTTTGAACAACTTTACTTAGATTTACTGTTGAGTATTAAAAAGATCTGGAAAATGTATATGACAAAAATACTACACTGACAGTCAAAGAAATTTGTTTTTGAACAACTTTCAATACCTATTATAATTTAAGTTTTGAAATTCCACAAAGCGATGTCTGTGCTTACAACTGATAAATAAAATGAAAGGTTGTAATAACAAAACACTTAAAAGTGCCTTAGTGACAAGGAAAACACGCAAAAAATGAAAAATCTGTTTAGAGCTGTTTAAGGACCAAAAACAAGGAACTCTTCAAACATAGTTTTATCTTCAAATTAGAAGAAACTTGGCGAAGACGACGTTCAAGTTTACGACTGGAAGGCAGAACTAGAAAAATTCAAGAAAGTTTATGAAGCATAGCATTTTGCATTTGCCAATGCAGAAAATGGTCATCTCCAAACAAAAATGGTAATATACTGATTTGTAGCAAAATCGTGTATCAATCAGACACTGTAAGTTAACAATCTGTTGCTAAAAGTAGAAAAAAAACGAAACCTGACACCAATTGTTACTTCTAAGAAGAGTATTATCAAAAAAAAGATGACCCACGACGTACGCAAGTTGATTCTTGCACGTTATAGACAGGATTGAAAAAGTAACTCAGATCTAAAATTTTGTCAGTTTGTTTTGAACAAAATTGACAAAGAGATTCTAGAGGGTTGTTACGTTTTGTTGGTCATTAGGTTTTCATCGTCAATGTTTAGGCAATGTTTTTTGTACGGCATTGATAACTAACGCGCCACTTGCTGTCTAATTTAATATTTACGGTGGGGATATTTTGTCTGTACGATTTCATTTTCTGTTTTAATGGATTACAAATGAGAATTCTGTTGTTTGGAGGTTTTTAGATCGATCGCTCTATTAACAAAACGGCGATTGACGCCAAAATTTAGCGTTATTACAACAAGATAGGTACGAGGTCGTTCCCTACAGTTCTAATTATAAAGAGTAGATCATGTCCCACTTTACACTTATCTAGCTTTTGCTGAATCAATTTTGAATTCCGTTAAAGTAGTTTTGGTGGATGACCTTATGGTTACAGTAAAAAGGGGAGCTTGACCTTGACTAGCTGTCGTTAAATAGAAAACGTTCTTTGATGTAATGTTATTTCTTACATGGCTTCAGCGTAATTAATTGTGTCTAATTTTATAATTTGTGTTACGTATGTATTTGCATTTCTTTGAATCATTAATCATGTTATACCTGATTAGTTATGTTAAACCTTTATTTTTATTCTATTTAAAATCATTAATTAATATTTTACTTTCAGTCGAGTATATTATACAGTCATCAGCAGATTTCACTATCAAGTATTAAAGTTTACGTTGGCTTGATCCGATCGAGTATCCTTAAATATTAGTCGTATTCAAGGCCAGTTTGGCAAGTTTCAGTCAACGATTGCAAGTGTCAAGAGTAATTTTCTAAAGTGAAAATTAGCATTAGCTGCTACCTTAAAAAACTATAAGTTAAGGGTAAGTTATTATTTTCATTTTAAATCACCACGTCTTGATAGTTGAGAACTAAATGTTTGCAACTGCATGCAATTGTTAATTCTTGATCGATTTTGCTTTAACATAAAAGATTAATAACAAAATTTAAAAGAAGATTACGTTAAAATGCTTTGCAAACACGTTGAAGACAAGCTTAATAACATACTATACATTTTTTTTATAAAAGAATGTTACATTGTTTCGTATTATAAAATTTTGACATAATTAGTTTTCAAATATTTTTAGAGACTTTTATTGTACTAATTTTTTTAGCAATTTTAACGGTGATCAATTGTCTTTCATAATAGAATGTATATTTTTATAAAGATTTCAGTTAGCAACTACGCATTAATATTAGTAATTTTTAGTTGTCACTAAAAATAGACATTTTCTACTTAAACGCGGCACGTTTAATCGGTGTTCAACAAATATTCTTAAAATTTTGAAGTATTAGATCATACTACGGTTTAGTAATAAAACTTGATTGTATTGATGACATCTATCTATTAAATCTTTGTTGGAACAAAAAAAGTCTTTTGTTTTACAAATAAACCTAATTCGTTCTTTTAAAAAGGAGCACGCCGTTTAGAGCCCCGTGTAAAGGCACTTTTATGCTATGTAACAGAATCATTGAGTCATGCAAGGTTATGATCATCTGGTTGGAAACCCTAAAACAACAATATGACATTTTCGTTAAAGCTTTACCATAAGTTCTTTGTATTGATATCATTTTTTTATCGTATTACTTTTGTTTTAGCGTAACCTGATTTCTGAATTCTCCGACTAGATCTAGACGAGAAGTACCGCAAGAGGTAAGTACAAGCATGTAAACTTTTTTTGCAAGTGTGTTGCTTTTAGTCAAATTTAAGACAACCTTAGGTTTAATAAGCTACAATTACAACTAAATTTTTTTTGCTCTCGTAAATTTATTTCTACTTATGCTATTGTTAATCATGTCAATTAGGCAAATTACTATTATTCCAAGATCTATTCTAGTCTAAAATAAATTAGTAGTTGACTCATTCTATTATTTAATTTTTTACAAAAGTAAATTGTTCTGATTTGTTTCTTTGACGTTAATCTTTGTTTTTTATTACTCTTAGTTGTAGTTTTAGTGTGAGTAGACATTGTTTATTAAAAAAACCTTTTGGTGCCCAATTAACAATATAATTTCCAAAAATAACATCTTGTCTGCTGCTGATTATCAACAAAATTGGTATCTACGCCGCTACCGACAAGTAGCAAGCTACCGCCGGCAACGAACCATTAGAAGTACAGAAAGCTCTGGATCGTATAAACAAAGATGAAATTACAGTTAGGGTAGTTAAACAAACAAAAGTGTATTGTGTTTGTAATATAAGTTATTTTATAGGTACAGAAAAAAATGCAATAGTTTCTTTTTGAAAAGGATGATATCATAGGGTAAAATAGACGACTCCTTCTAGAAATAAAAAAGTATAAGGAAAAGAGTAAGAAAATATTTTAGTTAGACGAAGCTTAGGTTACTACAAAAATTGAGACTAAAGATTTTTTAAAAGTGGTTTGTTTATTTTTGAATCAAAAAAAACTGTAGACTACTATAAAAAATAAATTCTGAGATATTCAAAAACTGATTTGAACTGATGTACAGTAACTTAGAAAAAGATGCTGAAATAGTGTTAACAACTCAAAAAACTAATATACAAGATTTGTTGACAAATAAATCAGTTGAATTTGAGGAAAACATGGTTAAAGCAGAACTTTTAACACTCAAGAAAAACATTCTAGTAACAAAGTATATAGTGGATGAAATCCAGTAAACGAGTTGCGCTAAAATTGCGCCTATGTCAGTGTGAATTGAATCCCATTGAAGTAATATGGGCACAAATAAAAGAAAAAGCAAACCTCACCTTAGAAGTTATAGTTGACTATATTACTAAAGTTGACAATGAATCTTCTACATCAGACTCTAATTTTGCAAGAATTTTTATTTCGTTGTTAAATTTTTTTATTTGTGTTATGTAAATACTGAATAATTTATATACTTAATTAATAAAAAACAATCCGACAAGGGTATAGGCAACTAACAATGCACCTACGCATATTGAGTAAACGTTGTACATTGTTATTATTCGTGTATGTAAATTTGAGTTAATTCCGACATTTTTTTATTAAGAAAAACTTATTTTAATCTATTAAGCTACTGAAGTATAATAAAAATCAAGTTTTTTTTGTATTACAATAATCCATTCTAAATAATTCTCGTGTAGTCCGTTTTTCACAAACCGAGTTTTTATCGCACGTTCACCTCTTCAAAGCCTCGAATAAACTGATTGATTGCCATTTGAATTTTTGCTTTTAGAGACCAGCCTCCGATCGACAAACATCCGGTAGAAGAAAACTAGAATCTCGATATTTCATTAGATTCCTAAATTTTTCGATAGCTAGAATAATAACCAAAAGTGTTGTTAAAAAAAATTAATGAACAAGTAAACATTGAAATAGATTATGTAATAGTTGTTCTTTACGACTATTAAATAACACGCTGATTTTTGTTGCATAATCAATTAAATAATAGGATAAATTCTCTACTATCGTGATTTCTTACAAAGATATCACTCTAGGTTGGCCAATTACATCTTTAGATATTTAAGAATTCACGTTAATATGACAAATGACACTGCTTTAAAAATAACTAATTGTGCGTATCTTGCATGGTGTGAACCACCCTATGCCCTTCCTCCACGGCGTTAACGTGTGAATAGTAAACTGCTTTCCTTTATCGCATACAATGATACATACATTTGGTACCAAACAAACAAAAGACGTTTTCCACTAATAATATTTTCAATTTAGCCACACGAAAAGGAAAGAGAAAGGTAAAATAGTCGATGATCGATAGGATAAATGTGTTTCCCTGTCGCGATTTTATTAACAAACCGCTCAAATCTATAC
This sequence comes from Aquatica leii, assembly GCA_035610365.1. NCBI lineage: Eukaryota > Metazoa > Arthropoda > Insecta > Coleoptera > Lampyridae > Aquatica > Aquatica leii. The sequence goes on from CM069437.1 coordinate 64,117,973, forward strand.
AAATGAATTACCACGGACGAACTATCATTTAACCCGCTGGGTGTTCTGTTCCGGTTTCAACGCTACACATATTTTGCAGTGAGGGACATAGTAGACAACATGCATTTTTATTTTCAGCCAGTAATATTGTAAAGCAATTCGACGGTATGTTCTGAAAACGCCATAATGACTAACTAATCACACGTCGTCATTTTTTTAAATTATAGTACGCCACTGCTCTTTTGGTACGACTAATTTCCACGCTATCACTTTCTCGGTGATATGAGAATAAGGCGTTTTCGCGAACCTATATATCGTTTCTCCGTCCACAAGTCATAAGAAAAACTTCAAATTATCTGCCACGACTTTTGCAACCATACGGCAGAACCAAGCATCCAAAATCTCATTCACACTAATCAAATCTATAACGGGCGCCGATCCAGACAAAACATCCGGAACAACATGGTCCTTACCCTTACGATGGATGACGTCAACGTCGTATTGTTGTAATGATCTTAAAATGTCTCCCTTCTATATAAGGCCGGAACTTTTCGATGACTTACAGAACTGACAAACATTCCTTCTCCGTCGTGCCAAAATCTCGTTCAGTCCGGCTCAGCAAACAACTGATGTACGGGATGGTGTCTTTACTATCTTCAGACACTTGTGTGAAGACATCTCTAAATCGAAGATAGTTTGTTTTCATTAGTACGACAAAAGGTTTAGTAAAGTTCAGACATTGGAGATCTGGAACTAAAATGAAGTGCTTTTTAATCAATCCAAAAGTCTTGTCGCACTTTTCGGTTCATACTGAAGATTGCGGATAGAGACACTATCGACAAAAAGTTAGTAACAAGCCGCTTATAACAGAGGGCTCTACTAAAAATGCGACGTGTCTCCTTACACGTCTTTAAAATTAGAATATCTAAAATAACTAAAAGCTTTTTCAGATCAACCAGAAGACCGGATTTACTGACAACATACCCAAGGTATTTCAGTTCTAAACGACAAAATTAGCACTTTAAACTCTTAGATCAGCTTCTCGCAAATGTCTTAACACTTTCCGCAAGACTTCCAGATGTTTATTGAAGTGGAGAGTGACAATGACAATGTCAACTATACAAATGAGTCTAAATCGACATCGATCACTCTACTGATCAACCTCTGCCAAGTGGAAGGAGTATTCTGTAAACCAGACGGCATTCTTTTAAACTGAAATAAGCTTTGAATAGAAACGGTAAACGCGGTGATGGGGTGCAGTTTTTCTTTTACTGAAACGTATCAATACGCGCTCTTGATGTCCAGAGAACTTAAGTATTTTGCGTCTTGCAGTTTAAGCAACGTCAATGAGACGTAGCGTAGAAGATGAGCAGCCGGCGTAGTAACTTTGTTTACCTTCCTATAATCTACACGAAACCGATAGAAACCATCTGTTTTTCTAACCATCAGAATTGGTTAACTTCACGCTAAAGACAAAAGTTTGACGGTTCCCTGTCAAAGCATAAAGATTATGTGTTTGCTCAAAGTGTGCAACCTATGCCCGTGTTTTTAGGAATCGTGTCCCGAATGAGATTTTCCAACTGTTTTCTTTGTGTCCGAGTGAGTCAAACTGTTTTGTCAAAAACATTTACTTTAAGCGAAACAATAAATGACGACTCTCCATCTCAAACATCTGGTACAATTCCCATTTTCTTCCAGAAATCCATTCTTAAAATTAAGCTGTGTTCCAACGACAGAACTACGAGGACATCCACAACTTTACAACAATCTTGTAAGGTAACAGGTACACATATACTATCAAGTACATCTCTCTCCATTAGCCATATTACACGAATAGACATCTCTCCGAGCGAGTAGGAGTCTCTGACGCAACGATATCTCAAACAATTCCTTAATGAATTAATCACGTACTTGCACTGTTAAGTGCTTCTACAACACTCGCTAAAACAAAATCTAACTTAATCCTAGTATTTACAATAAGAGTGTACAAGGTTTAAAGTACTTGGAAATCGAAGACTCGACCATTCATTTATTCGTACTTTCGTTTCCTGAACGACATTTGGTCAGGTGCGGGCAATGACCTCTAATACTCCACAACAAATGAATCTTAATTTCTTAGGTTCTTTACAAGCTGCATATTTATGTCCTTGTTTCCGGCAGTTAAAACACGCAATGTTGGCTACATCTACTTCAAATCACGACGGTGTTGCTTCCACAAACGCTAAATCTGGCTAAGGAGATGACGATTACGGCGCGATAATGGAGGTGAAAACTTTCGCATGTAACAACGACGGGTTTTTAGTGTACGGCCATACTGAAGTAATTCTTTTTTCGAGATAACTTCTATCATTGTCAAATGGTCTTGGTATAACGGCGTGATATTACGCATCAGGGCGCGTAATTGCTGAGATTTGGACATTTGGAACGACATGCGACTAAACATGGTATCCATAGCCGTAGTGGCAACTTTATCTACGTGAATAATAGCTACCATTCAACGCTCGTTAAAATATAAACTATAATGTTTAAGTTTATTTGTTTGCCTAATTAGTTTAAAAAGTGATTCATGTTTTTCCTATCTACAGTTTTTTTTTACATTCACATTACAGTACATTCTATTTACATTTATTACATTTCATTTTTCCTCCTCTCTTCTTAACTGTTTCCTCCTTCTCCATACTTCTTTCATCCATTCCGCTCCTTTTCTGTTTTCTTTTAAGATTACTTTTTTAACCTCTTTCCTTAACTCCCTGCATTTATTTTTCATGTGTTTAAGATCCCCCATCTCTTTTTCACATAGCCTGCACATCTTTTTTTGTCCTCTTTTTTTCCAGTATTTATTTCCTAACTCTTCGTTTCCACATCTGGAACTTGCTATCATTTTTTTCTTCTGGTGTATTTATTATTAGATATTCTGGCACTCCTTCACCCTTAATATTTTTATAATTCACATTATATCTGCTCTTTTTTATCCTTATCCATTTTCTCTGTTTTTCTATGTCCCTATCTCTCCTTATTATTTTCGTTCTTACCCCTACTCCCTTTTTCTTTAATATCTCTACTTTTTCTCTTGCATACCCGTTTCTTTTATAATATTTTTTTCTGGCATCTTGCCCGTACTTCACTCTTTCTTTCTTTATATCTTTTCAATATTCCCGTAGTATTTTCTATTCCGTTCTTTTCCTCAGTTCTTTCTCGTATTATATAGCCAATTTTCCTGTTTTTACACTTATATTTTTTGCCTGCACTTCTTCTCTTATAATATATCCCGGTATTTCTCTGTCTAACTCTAATACCCATTTTAAGTATTTCTCTTGTATTTCTTCTACCTCTTTATACTCCTTTTGCCTTTTTATCCTCTTTCCACCTCCATATTTCCGTCCCATATATCACCACGTTTTTTATTAGCTTCTCAAACAGCAGTTCTTTCTCTATGTCCACCACAAACAATTTTTCCCCCACACCCAACACTTGTCCTATTAACCTGTTTCCTTTTTTCACTCTTTCCTTTATGTGTTCTTCCTTATTATCCTGCGTCAGCGTGTAACCCAGAAATGTAAATTCATTCACTTGCTGCACTTTCTCTTCTCTCCATTTCCACTTCTCTTTTTTTCTTTTCCCCCTACATTTTCTTAATACCATTACCATTATTTTTGTTAAAAAATGTACTATTCTACTGTAGCTGTTTGCGACTAACAATTCGGATGGATGATTGAACTCTGTTTGACAATTTTGATGTTGACTTAGAAAAACAGCTCTGTGTTTAAGGAATTCACTACTTATAATTTTATTTCTGGTAACTAACTCGTTCAAAAGTGGTTAGAAAAGTTTTTTTAATTTCATAGTAAAACAGAAATTTTAATCCTATATTTAATATAATTCAAAAATAGTATGTATCTATGTCTGTATTTGATATGTATGTTTACATACATACTTAATCTATATACGTTATTTTACACAATAGATAAATTTTTGAAATATAAACTGTATATGAACTTTAGTGTTGTAATTGCTTGTAAATCTAATATTCCTTCTACACTATATTTTCGTTCAAACAAATTATAGACCGGCAAAGCATTAAACGCTTTATTATTTAGTATTTATAGCTTTATAGACCAACGCACTCCTAAATGAAATTTCCTGTTTCAACTTCAGAGTTTAAATTTATAGTATGTTTGTCTCTTGTTTCAGATAATCACAGCTACAGGCAGTGCAGTAATTATTACGTTTTCGTTTTTACTTTCCTCTAAGGAAACTTCAAGTAGGTTCGTAATAATAATCTTGCTTTGTAGATTAATAGCAAAGAGATTGTTATGTTAATAATAGATAATAACACCAACATTTGTTACAAAGATACGTATTTACGCTTTAAGTTTACATCGCAGTTTACAATCGTTTTTAATAAGTTTATGTTTAAATACATATTTTCATAAAGTAAATACAATCTGGTATGTTAATATTAAATTTGTAATAATACAATCTAAGATAATAACAAAAATTTTAAGATGAAGTTTTCTTTTAAATTTGTTTGCTATTTTGTATGTTTTTTACAAATATTTGTCAATTGCATTTCACGTGTTGTTCAAATAATTTACTACTATAATTTTTTAATATATTAATTTCAGAAGAAATTTAATATGAATCAGCTGAATTAGTTTGAAAAATATTAATTATTATAAAATTTTGCTTTTGTAGCCAGTAAATAAAATAAATCTATTTCTGTCAAAGCTTTAATCGTTAACCATGTTGTCAAATTCTTTTGACAAATACAATGAATAATATGTGAATGTGGTTTACAAAACAAATTAGATAAACTTGAAAATGTTTAAAGAAAATTTGCATTTAGTCAATGTTATTTTTAGAAACTTAAAAATTAATATTCGAATTGCAATTGAAAGATTACTGGCTTGAATACCATTTTTTGGAATAACAATTGATTAGATATTTTTATTATAAATATTTAAATTAAAAAAATGCTAAGTACAATTAGTTATTTTAATGGATCTTGTTATGGTAAAAGCGTTTTAGTATGAAAGTTATCATATCAAAAATCTACGCGCTAAAAGTCGTAGAGTAGGATGGGTTATCAGTAATCTAAAAAAAATATTTATAGGCGCTAATTTACTGCTACAAGAGATAAACTGACCGAAACTAACAGCCAGTAGCAGGTACCTTGCCACGCACCGGATAATATTATAAAGCAATAACACACAAAGAAAAACTAATATCTAAGTTTTAATATGACATTGAAGAAAATAGAATAACACCATAAAAAATATTGTCATATATATTACATATAGCACGCTAGTGTACGGTTGAATAGCAAGAGTTAAATGAAATGACAGTACGTCATTGATTTTAATAAATTATAGGTTGCTTTTAATTATGGCAATATGCAAAAGTAAAATGAAAACGCGATTGAAGACGTAGCGTTGACAGTACAAATTTGTAATAACCAATAATCATTTCAAATGTTAATCTTCTGTGTTCCAAAGTTAATTGCGAAACAAAATACCTTGTTACGTGCATAAATTTAAATATGCACTACCCTGTATAATGCTTAAATTAAAGTTACTTTTCCATTTCTCGACGCCATCTATCGAGCATCGTTGGTCCCTTCCTAATGAGAAAACGACAGGTGGTCATTTTTTACTTTGACATCGTTTGCTACATAACCTGATGTCTGCGTAAATTAAAATGATTTTCTTCAAACATCCACGTGTTGTGACACGATGTATAATAAAAATATCTATACCTAATTAATTTATTCAACGCAGGGTAAGTGTTTTCAATTCGTTTTTGGATTAAAAGTAATTTTCAGGTCTAGCGCAATGTGTAAGTTGCCAAATCTGGGTTTTCTTATCTGTACAAGTTTAAAACCTACGTTGGAAAAGTTCTAATAGGACCTATGAACTCTGCGATACAAGGGCAAACACAATTGAATTTCTATTTGGAGGCAATTGATAACTAACACTATTTTAGACGAAAGGGCATGTGTAACAGCATACGATACGTTTCGGTTCTCTTACTTTTTATAATTGTTTTTTCTACCTGTTGCAGAGTTTGTCAGTCACCAGGTAGACCCAATTATTTTCAGGTAGGTTGATTACAGGAAGCCAGTAGAAAAACGTTTTCTGAAAGTACACCTGAATTATTATTACTAATGTAATTTACTTACAAAAATTTTTGTATGTCCTGGTTGTTACACTCTTGATTTAACTGTATTGTACGTTGCCGATACTTCTGGTGTTTTAGTGCCTACGTATATTTGTACTCAAACTAAATTTATTTACCGCGATCCTATCAAATTATCTCTACATGTTATTGATTCATATTTTAATTTAAGTTATTTTTTTAATATTAAGTAAAGTACAATTGTTGTTAACGATTTGGTTTCTTTCTTCGTTTCCTCCAGCTTTACGAACTTTAAACTTTTATACAAGCTTTGATCCTCCTGTACTGATCTAGCAGTAGCTATATCTGCAAAAAGAGATCTGGCGCCCATTAAAATAAAATCATTTGAACCTCCCCTCTCTCCAACAGGTATTGTTTTAATCCTCCAGTAAGTTGGCCGAGCAGGGTTTGCAAATTACTAGAAGCTTGTAACAACCCTACACAACATTTTTACATAAACGTTCAATAAAATTTGTTTAAACTAAGTGACTTTAAATACCGTACAGGACAATGAAACGTAATAAACAGAACAAAGTAGATTACGCTACTACTATTACACGAAGTTATATGCTTACAAGAACCGCGGTATGGACTAACGTTGTCTTCGCTAATAAATATAATGAGTGATCTGACGTGTATGTTTTATAGGTGTCGATAGCAATTATTACGCGGGTTTCTGGGTGTCTATAACTATTCATTTCGCTCCTAAGCGTGTAGAAGTGAGAACCTCTGGTTGGTGATAGTGTAAACGAAAGTATTTCTACCATAAATAATAGCAGGCAGAAAAAGTAATTACAGAAGCAATAGATAATAAAGAAAAAACAAACTTAGAAAGCAGAAAATAAAAATTACAGTTAAAAGATAGATGTAAAAATTAAAAATAATAATCAACCAATTTTTCCAAAATAAAATTGATAGCTCAACAATTCTTACAGATAGTGATAGGAATACCTGATACAAGTCATCACTAAATTGTTTCAGAAATCCAAAAATGTAACTATTTTAATTAAATTTCCAAAGTTAATGGCTACTTTTGGTTGAACCAAAAGTTGCACATTATTCAAAACATCTTCCAAAATTTTAAAACTAGATGTTGCTCATCGCTAATACTTCTAACGCACGGAGTGTGTTTTCGCGATTGACGTAACCGCAACTTCGATCGCATTTTCACAACTTTGCGTAACGATGGCTAAAGTAAAACGACATAAACACCTTATATAATGTAAAGACCTTGAAGGTAATTAATTCATTCATGATAGAAAGTTTTCTGGTGAGTTGTCTACTACTATCAATTCGCGCAAATGCCAATGCTAGTTTATTGCAACTAATCCTTATTACAGATAACAGACCCAATTGGGAGCAACAGACAAAAAAACATATCACAAGCATAATGAATCCAGCAAAAAGAAATAATAAGGTAACCACGCAAGTAGCTAAAGATTATAAAACGTGTAGCACTTAAATCCACGTGTGAAACAAGATTCTTACAAACTCGAATATACCATCTAATAAAAATCAATAACGACTGAGTTTTTTAGGTGGTTATACATTATGTATCCAGAATATTTCTTTCTAAAAAGATTTAAATAAGACGGATGTTTGCAGAAGAAAATCTGCAATTACCGTAACAATAGAAGAAGATGATGAGATTAAAAATAAAATAAAATTTGTTTGCAAAATTATCCTCATCTCGTGGTTAAAGAAGTAATTTAACAATTATAAATAATTATTTTGTTAAAAAGATTGTAAAATTATTAATTGAAACCTATAAATTATTTTTTCTACGACTAACAGATAATGCGACACATTATATGTTTATGAGCGATTAGGAAACGTTGGTATTTCTTATGACCAATCTCATTTTCGTACAAGCCAAAGTAATTTTGGTATAGGTTAGCAAACATGATAATAAATTATGAAAGCATAATTTAGAAAACTTGAACGAATAAATCGTACTCGGCAATTATAAATTTTTGAAACAAAACTTTTTAGAGCCGTGTAGATGCTATTACATTAATGTCAACGGTCTAGAGTAAAAAAATTAGTTTATAAATTAACTATCTATATTTAGTAGTAACTTTTTAGTAATTAATTGTAAATATATTTTAGAAAAATTAAATTTAAGTTAATAAATCAAACTACTTAATTTAAATTTGCTACTAGATACCATTTTTTTTTGTTATGTAAAAGAAATGTTAACAGTAATTTATCAAACTTTGCTTAGTATTATAAAACCATTATGATTATGAGGATTTAAAACTGGTTGTTTAGAAACTTTACAATAATTACAGAAATTCGCATGTCTGACAGATTAAGTAAAACAGCAAAATAACGGTTGCAATAACAAAATCGATCAGTTTTTGGAACTGCAGGAAGACTGTAATTGTCTTTTGATATTCATGAACAGTTGCAAAATACCAAAATGTTGTTACAAGTTTTAGGTTTTACGAACCCTGCATGGCCAACTTATATAGTCGGAAGTAGGGGGAGTTTACAGAAACTATGCTTAAGGGCGCCAGAGCTGAACTAAGATAACACCTTTGCCTCGCTCACGGCAGACGGTCCAAACTTGTAACGCAATTGGAGGTTCGTAATCCTTGTTACTCTGATGGTCGAGTAGCCACCGTTTGTTATTAGATAACGACAATACAAAGAGAAAGGTATGTGGTCATAAAAAAAAAGTAACCAAAATAACAACTTTAATTTAGAATCGTTGATGATTATCACAGGTATATCGAATTCTCAGTATAGGAATGCCAGTAGTACCGGCAACACACAATACATAAGTAAGTTACGTTGAAATGAACAGCGAAAGATAGTTCGTAGTAAATATTGTTTGTACACAGTATGAGAAACACATAAAATAACTAATAATACGACATTACTGATAATAAAACAGTGATAATAATTACTGAATTAATACTAAACTTTCGTACTAATTAGTGGTTGTACATCGTATGCGAAACACACAAAAGAAGTAATAATACGACCTTACTGATAATAAAACAGTGATAATAATTACTGAATTAATACTAAACTTTCATACTAATTATTGGTTGTATATCGTATGCGAAACACACAAAACAAGTAATAATACGACCTTACTGATAATAAAACAGTGATAATAATTACTGAATTAATACTAAACTTTTGTACTAATTATTGGTTGTATACAGCATGCGAAACACACAGAATAATTAATGTTACTGCCTAAATGGTAATACAACAAGGTTAATAATTACGGAATTAATATTAGCTACAGTTTCGTGAGCGACCTTTCTGACAGCGAAAAAATAAATAAAACAACTTACCCTTAATACAGAAACTTCTACTTGATCAAAAAAAGCGCTTTCCCCGGCAAGTAAGCCTGAAATCACCTTTAAATAGCAAGTCGTGTCAAACCAATGCCTCACAAAATCAAAATCTACAAAAATGGTTACTTATTGTTAACGAAAGTACATAAAGCATAACCCGGTTGTCGAATGCTGTTATACACCGTCGAGGACAGGTGGTTTCGCAGGTATCTGCCGCCTGAGTAGAATCTCGTAGAAGTGTGATTAGCTTCGGTTCATTAAATTTTAACCATATGCCTTATAAATCGAGTTATACTCGTCCCACGAAAGTATTGTTTGAAATTAATCCTTCATAATTTGTTATCGAACAGGAACAGGTGCCAGCACGTGGCGGAACGGCTATCAAATTACGAGAAATTACAACAGAATCTTAATAAACGACAGCAAGTATCTTACCCGGTGACGACTCAAATATATTATAATCGTACTACACTTATAAGTTGATCCCCATTACTGTAGATGGTCTTTGAAAATTATTAGCAAGCCCCACCGGCCATCTTATGCAGTTGTCAAGTTGAAGATTTTGTCGTAAATGACAGTCACACAAAACGATCGGTAGGGGGCGTCCCAACCGGAATCTAATTTCAATTACACATACAGGGTATTCCGTAATGAAAATTTCGTACGTAACAATGTTTGTTCTTAACATGTCTTATATGTGTACGTTATTCTTTATGTTTTTAATACAACAGTTTTCATAAGTATTTTTGTATATTTTTACTTTTTTTTACATTAGTCTTCTAAAAACAATTTTGAAAAAAAGATTCATCCGTTTTGTAGCTTATATTTAATCAAACTTAATAAATAACACAGGAAAAACAAAAACAATTCCGATGGCGTCAATGTGGTACAAGATTTGTGCCAATCATTTGTTTGTACATTAAAAAACATTTTTATTTAAAAGAAATTCAGTTAAAAATTTCTTTTTGTCGCAACATTTCTTATTTAAACCAATTTTATAGTAAATGTTGTAAAAGCATGTTAGTTACATTGAGGCAACTCACTTTATTTTGCATTTTCGCAGATGTTCATTATAAAAATATTAAAACAGTTTTAATTCAAAACAACGGTATTTAAATTTCTTCATTTTTTTAAGTGATATTTGATAATACTTTTTCAGCTTGTAATTTATAAATAACAATCAATAATTACAAATTATGTTTAAACATTTACAAAAAAAACATAAATGTTATAAATAACTGATATTTTTTAAACTGATTTGGCTTATATATTATATAACTTTTGCTTGAAATTAACGTATTAAAAAAATTAAAGTAGTACACGATTTAACGTTAATTAATATTTCTCATATTTAAAACACATAAATTATACTCACCTTTTTTAAATAAATGTCCAAACGTTAAGAATTAAATAATGTAATACGTATAACTTGTAATATAAAAACAGATAAATTGACATACAATAAATACAAAGTTTTGACATATAATGTATTATTAACACAAGTTTTTAAATTTAGGTTATTTATTTAGTATCACTTTTTTTTTGTAAAATATTTCAATTGATTTTTAATAAATAAATATGTAACCGTAGAAAAAGTATAATTTGTAAGGAATGTGCATTGCCAACTCGTATGAATTGGAGTCTCGCTTTCAGCTCAGCTCCAAATTTTTATACTCGGCAATGAGTATTTTTCTTTATTTGTTTCACAACATACTATTCCAATTTTTTTAATTGTTTTCAGAAAATATTTATAAAACAATTTTTTTAACAAAGAAAAATATAAAGTACCTTAAGAATGTAAAAAACAAACTTTTAAATAACCTCAACTTTAATATTAGCCCAATACTTTACTATTAAATCTAAGGGTATTTGGTTGTCGTCTTGGTTCGATACTAATTTCTTTGTTCGCAACTTTATAAGTCCTTTTAGATACTTTAAAATTTGAAAATATACCTTTGTGTAATAGGATTTCAAAAGTTGCAAGAAAATTAAATGTCACATTTTATAAAATTGTTTTTTTGTTTCTTTCAGATATAAAAAAAATTTATTGTAAATAGGTATATGGACAACAACTTAGCATTGGGTTTTTCTAAATTTGTTTTTAGTCACATTTAGGAGAATTATGTAGCAATTTTTGCAAATTTAAGCAGTTTACACGTTTTAAAAAACTTTTTTTAGAAACGCAATAGTCACAAATACGTTTAACCAAATTTTATTGTAACAGGCTAAATAAAATCGAGGTTGTGCGTCATTATGAGTCGAACCGTTCATTTGTTCTCTTCACTTTTTATTTGATTGTATCCAATAAAACTCTTTAAAAATTTTGTCACGTATTTTACCTAAAAAATTATATATGAGGTTTTATTTAACAAAAATGTTAATTTTTAAGTATAGAATTGTTGATTATTATTCTTAATTTTGTATGCGATTATAGATGGAGATGAGAAAATTGAAGATTACCGTTTCAATAAAATTTGGTTTATGCGTTTCTCTAGAATCAGCCACAAATTAATGCGGCTATTCAATAAATTGGTGTTATTAAGGTTTCAGATTGAAACAAGCACTTAAGCGTATTAAATAAATCGAGCAATGCTCACAGAGATGCTTTATTTTTGGAATTGTCGCTTCTGTAAAATTTAACAATTATATTAAATTAGTCGCCCAAGAAAAAAGTATTTATTGAATTTTTATTTAAAATTTTTTTTATTAAATTGTAAATGCTTAATTTTCTGAAGTTTGAAAAAACGTAGGAAATTCTAAATGAAATTGTGCTATGCATATTTTAAAGTAAATGAATTATTTTTGTTTTATATTATTTTTTTTTAATTACATGCATTTAATTAAATGATTTATTATAAACAAAATACAACTATGGTAGTTTCAGTTAAAACTAATAAAAAATAAGTCTGTAATATATTGCTACTTTTTAAATAGTTTTTTAACTTGTCTTTTTTTCTACTACAAAAAATAGACACAACTACAATAACGTGAAAAACAAGTTAATATAAGATTAGGCATAAAAAATACTCTAAACAGCAACAAACTTGTATGAAGAAAGTACTAACAAAATATAAACAAAATATCGACAATAAAAAAAAGAAATAGTTATGATATAAAAAGCAAAAGAAGACTGTATAAAATTATTTTTTTATTATGAATGTAATTATTAACAACAAAACATCAATTTGTATAATATTACTGAAACAAACACAAGAAAATATGTTATTATAGGTAAATAATCAAAAATATGATAAAACTTTAAAGTAAGGTGCGAGGTCTTTTACAAACTCCCAAAAAAATAATTATTTTACAACAATTTCTCTAACATTTTTTGGAAGTTTTCCTATATCGCATGCTTACGTTTTGATCTGTGTTATTTTGATAGTGTTTTATAGTTTATGTTAAAAAACCTTGTTATTCTATCTTACGCTGTATAAATTTTGTCCAGTCGCAAACGTCATTTACAAGTTTGGATTTGCTCATTATTTTTGTCTCTAATAACGTTGAGAAAACAGCACGTGCTAGCAAAAAGCTTAGTAATACTCACATTTAAGAATTCTGAAGCATCCGCATTATTAATTGTGTAAAGCAATTAAAATTTTGATGTTTGTATGTTAAAAAAAATTCTTTAATTTTACGGCAAGATTTAATTTTCTTTTATTTTGACAGCAATTTTGGTTACGCTCACGTGTTATTTCCATAAATTATTAATTACTATCTACTTACTTTTTCTAATATTCAATATTTTAGACATGCACAGATTCTTGTATTAAATCGTTACTTATTAGATGCAATATGTCAACAACTAGTATTTGTTAGATAGACACATTTAATCCAAAATTTCAATATTCTCTGCTGAAGCAAATGATCACAAAAACTTAGTGGCACATCTGTTAAAGATCAATTAAAAATTTGAAAACTAGCGCACATTGTGTATTAACATCGGGTAAAATGTTTTCACTTGATTTGTGATTTCAGCATTTTTAGGGGAATGTTTTCTTCTGTATTTAACCATTTGTTTTGGTGTTGATCGTATGCACGTGCGACTACTTGTATACGCTTACTGTTACAAGTAGCTTACGCAAACTTTTTTAACTTACTTGTCAAATTATTATCAGTGCGATTTGTTTCGTAATTTGGTATGTGAAAAGTGTCTTGGTGGGATTCTTGTCTCGTATAAGTTTTGTCTACTTTTCGCTATTTTTAGAGCGATGCGTTGTAAACTATTTGTTTCTTGACAACTAGAATTTTCTAAGAAAAAAAATTATTTGATGGTTGCGGTACGCTTCGCATATGCTCTAACGTAAGTTTTTACTTGTAAAGTTTCACACTCATCTGTGTTATAAATGGGTGTAATATTTTTAGTGTTTTTGTATAAATTTTCTTGTGTTGAGCATTGATTCATACTTTTGTGATTCACTTCAATTTTTTCGTAATTCTAAAAGCGATATTACCACCAGTGGGCCAAATTGGAGTGATTCATGTCAATCCATTACCTTTCGATGAAAACAATAACTAAAAGCACGTAAAAATCTTTGAATAAACTTGAAAGCATACTTGCGATGTGAATTGTGAGAACCAATCGGACGCTTTATGTATTTGATTACGACAATTTATTGTTTGTCGACAAGTTATTTACTTCTGATACAATCCTATATGTAATTGTTACTTTATTTTTTTAAGCAATTTAAAAAAATTATTGAGGATTACAGATAGCTATTCGCATGTCTTGGCTAATCGTAAGTGTCTTTTTTCTTGCTAACAATTTGTGTAAAAACGTAAAATATGTGCGACTTAGATATAGATATCATAATTAACGCACGCAGATTTTTGTTTATACGGTTTTAATTTACGCTAAATGCGAGTTATTTTACGTTGTGAGTTCGCTAGTTGTGCAAGGGGTATACTACTCTGGCGTTCTAAAAAATAGATCTTTTTTTTTCTCGGTTACTAATGAATGGATTGAAATGAAATTTTGAGACATAATTAGACATATATTTAGACATACACACAACTTGTTTTGTCAATTTTTTATTACAATAGCGCCATGAAACTATATTGGTTAAAACCATGTTTTTTCCGAGAAGCCAAACGGCGTAGTCGGTTTTAGTACTCCTATGGCACCTAGAACAAAAACTAAAAATGTTTCTTAAAATATATGACTTCTTTGGAAGTACACGGGATACTTTTTTTTAAATTTGCAAATTGGCATTAATTTCAATTTTTTTCATTGATTTTTGAAAAAAAATCGACCTGAAATTGTTTATAACAAACGTAATTTTTTATTAATCAAAGAAACCCCGTGTACTTCTATTTGAAAAGCAACAGTTAAAATTTAAAGTAAATTCCATAAAAATTGGCTGGCAACGCCAGTTTTAAAAATTCAGTTTCGAGAAAAACGAGTTCAGCTTATTCCGAGTGCTCGATGCTGAGCGGTTGGCGGCTTTCACTCGACGTTTAGTTACTTCCATACATATTCGTTTAATCGCGTGTTAATCTTCAATTGAATTATGTTTACAACATCTTATAATTCTTAAAAACTATCATTATATGTTATCACAGCGACGTCCGTTGCAATATCGACGATGGTTTTGCCACTTGATACTGATTTCGGGGCAATCGACCACACGACAGAATTCAAACTTTCATTTGCATTTTAAGTATCTCCTCCAAGGCAACGGGAGAAATTATAACTAATTTATGAGTAAATAGTTCGAGAGTATGCGAGGTTTTAGCTTTTTGCCAAGAGCAGCAACAACTTTCGCCTTTGAAACATCTGTCGTGTTCATGATTTCCATAAGTTGAAATTTTATGGTACAAAGTAGCATATATTACCTTACGCATATTATCTATCGAATTAAAAGGTTGCTGTAAATAGTAATACTTTCGCACTGATCACAATTTTTTATAAAGAATCTTAAATTCAAGATCGCGTATGCTCGACTCTGCAAAAGTAATACTGCGACAAAATAGTAAAAACATGAAAAAAATTTACAATTTTGTAGCCAAATGCACTACCGACTTTAAAATCATCTGTGCCTTTTGAATACCTTAATTCTTTCGCAAGCCTAGAAACATCTCAGTCGTCGGCTTCGGAGCTACGGCGACCAGGTGGCTTTTTGTTGGAAATTCTGCTTACACTGGAACGGGTTGATGATATTTGGTTCCTTGCTTGTCACTGTACACTTTCTCACTTATTTTGTTATAAAAAACTACTTAACAACACTGGTACACTAAAGCATATAAGCGCGTAACTCAGAATAGCACGTGGAATCGCTTGTTGTGTGTTTACCGTTAGTTTAACTGTTACAACGTTGCCATATGGCTTCTCTAAAATACTTTACCGCTATATTTCAAAAAATTTATAACGGACTTTTACCGGGAAAAATGATCAACAGAGTTATTATGCTCTCATACACTTACAAAATAGACTAAACAAACTATTTTCAGTCATTTTTCACTCAAAATTGCTTTTAGATATTATTCTTAGATGGTTTATACATCATCTAAACCAAACAAAAAATTAAAAAAATGCTCACCGCCCAGTACTTGTATCAACGCTATAACTATAATAATTAAGGAACTGTTCATTGTTATTATATATGTATTTCTGCATTGTTTACATTTTAAACCTCTTTATCACACGTTAAAAATAAATATATTTGTTGTTAAAACCAGTGTTTTGTCATGTGTTCTAATTCAGTGTTGGATTTATTTAAACGATGTTTTCCATTTTAGTTTGTAACCTTTTTGTTGTCTTTTTAATCTTACGTTATAATTAGCACGTTGAAACCTGCGATCCGCTTTCCGATTCCACTGAGTTAGTCGCCAGCAATTAAGTTACAAGAAAATTCTTGTAACAAATTTATTTTCATTTGAGATTTGTAATAGTTCAATTTTTTTTGTTCACTAAATTTAACGTTAGTATCATAAATACCTATGCGTACGATGTGTTGCATAAATTAAGAATTTGATATAACTGAAATTATTTGCAAACAGTTATTGGATGTGTATTTTATTTTGTTATTTAAGTGGTGTTTAAGTAATGTTTTTAATGATCCATAATGTAGATGAAATTTTTATATAGAACTAACTATCATTTAAAATTTGTCACCTTTGATCCGTAGTTGTTTAATGTGCCAAACTTTAAAAATCCTTGTATTAAATGCAGCTGCTTGGATTTTTTGACCGATTAAAGATTAGTATGTAAATTACAGAAAAATTCTTAAGTAGATTTATTGTTTAACATAAAGACGTAATACACAACAAGTCTAATTAATATCTCTCTATGAGTCTTTACAGAAATGTAGATGGTATCAAAATCAGTATTGATTAAGCGTACAATCCTTTTATATGTAATACAATTCAACACGAACGTAACATTCAAAGTAGGAAATAAACAGCACGTCTATTAATAACGTGTAACAACAACGTATAAGTGCATCATACTTCAGCAAAACTCCTTATGAACATCGTTTAATTTCCTATTTAAGTTTTAGCAGAAATTTACAAGATAGCCATTGATATATTTTCATTCTTAATAAGCAATGGCTTGTCATTAACTAAATTGTTCACGTAAAAAATATCGACGTGATTAATGCAAAGCTGCCAACTAAAAATCGAGGTATAACTACGAAATATATACAAAGTGATGGATAAAAAAATTTAACATAACAAATTTAGATGTGCTTTAAATGTTTACAACTTATATAAAATTAAATATCCAAATAAACAAAACAACTAAAAGCAAATGTCAAAATTGAATCAGACAATTTTATTAGTATTATTCTTGCTGTCAAAGCTTTGCGTCTATGAAAAAAAATATTAAAAAAATTGTAGACTACAAGCATAAACTAAAAAATTACTAAATGGGGTTACAGAAAAATACAAAGCGAATGTATTGTAAAATATGTAATTGGGCCCTTAAACAACACAGATCGTGGTATAGCAACACACAAAGTTTTTACTTCCTTACTTTTGACAAATTTTTTACTTATTAAAAATTAAAGTTATTACTAAGAAGCTAAATTTTCTTCAAAGTTTGTATTTATAAAAAATGTGTCTATGGTTTGTTACGTTCCTAAAGAATTTAAAACGGTTCATGTTTTATTTACCCACCATAGAACCTATAATAATTTTGCCAACCAAAGAGGAAGCTGATAATGCTGTTAAGTTCATAAAAATATATACTGGTGCATGCTGTTAGTTTTTTAGATTATTTATAAATGTTATCGACTTTGTTACAATAAATACCTTTTTGATTTACACATATAATAATAATACTGATTAGAAAAAACTTTTTGTTATAGAAAACGCGTATATATTCAAGAAGACAGCTAGCAATTCCAAACATGCAACAACGATTGAAGCTTGTAAACAAATTCACCATTAATTCTTGTGGAGAAACATTACTAAGAGGTATAGCTGTCAAAAAAAAAGACCTCAAAAATAAGAAAATGCGGATTTTGTGCTAAAAACTTGAATACAAAATGTAGTATTTGCAGTAATAATTACGGTTGTTACATAATTGTGGATTGACTTCAAGAAAATAAATATCATATTTTATTACAATTTCTCCACTTAGAGATATGGATTACTTTAACTATAATAAAAACTAAAAATGAATTCGGAAAACTCTTCATTAATTCCTTCTTTCGTATTATATTTCGTGTTTTTTTATAAAGTTTACAAAACAAAAAGAACCTATGGTACTTGCCAAACCTTACGTCGTCTTTTGCTATGTCTTGTAATATATTTGTTTATCTTGAATTAACTAATTTTAGGGTAAAAATAAACGTTTTCAACATTAACCGTTTATTACCAAAATAGCATTGGTAATCACTAAAGTAAGGTAGGGTTCTAAAAAACTCCACCCCGAATTAAACAACAACTCTTCTTACGCCGTATATTAGTTTAGTAACGTTGCTTTAATTATGCTAAACCCACTAAAAAATAATAATTAACCATTTGCTAAATTTAACTTACATGGCATTTGTTGTTACGAGGATTTATCGGTAACGTAAATCGACTAGCTGAATATAATTTGGCGAGTGGATTGCAGGTTTTGGTGTGCTAATTATAAAGTAATTTAAAAAAGCGCCAAAACGGTTAAAAACTTGTAATGTAAGGCACCGTTTAAATCTATCTTATACTAAAAGAGAAAAAATGATAAAACACAAGTCACAACAAAGAATATATTTATTTAACCAAAGAATAAATTAGAAAAGAAAAGCAATGTAGAATTACATAGATGCAATAAATTAAAAGTACTTACGTTGTAACACTCTTCCGGGGTAGCTTGCGGTAGATACGTTGAGATAAATAAACACAATAATATAAACTTAAATATATTGTAATAATTACAAAGAAACTCTTTAAATAAATGATTTCCTGGCGTGTTGTTCTTCGCCTTTGAGCGACGGCCCCAATGTGACGCCTCTGGTAGTTTATTTCGCACTGCAAGGTTAACGGTTATTAGTGTCAAATGCGCTTGTACGAAAATGGCGGCGTGAATTTCCAGCTGCAAACTTTGCTGCAAGTAATTAATTAAAATACGGTGCTCTGTAATTAATCGAGGTGTTAGTAGGATATACACAGGTGAGTTGATGTATTCTACAATCGGTAAAATAACGGTTAAACGGATTTTTCAGGTAAAGTCGGACAGTCGCTTTATCTACAACAGGTGTGTGGAAAATTACTAGGATAAGTTCCAATAGTGAATAAACGGGAATGTTACTAACACAAATGTTAAGGGTGTACAATGATCGTTTATGCGGTATAAACAGGATCTTAAAGGGAAATTTCTCGGAGGTTGCGACTTGTACGAAGGTTACTACAGGGTACGTATGAATTGTGAAATGACGATGAACGAATGGGTTTTTTAGAGATGACAAGGTACAGGGATGGCAACTGACTTTAAGGGAAGGTGTCGGGATCGAGAATGTTGTTTCGGTAATGAATACTAGATTTCAAGATTTAACGGTAATGCATGAATGCTACGTGAAAGTACGGTAGAGGCTAGATCCCCTTTTCTGTAACAAGGTTTCGGTGTTATGATTACTCAGGTAACTATCGGCGGTTAGCCATTGTCCACCGACAAGTAATTCTATTATAAAGTATATTCACAGGGTTTACTGGGAGGTTTCGGTGTAATGATTACTCAGGTAACTATCGGCAGTTAGCCAGTGCCCACCAACAAGTAATTATGTTCTCGGAGGCTTTTAGAGGTCAAACGACCCAATACGGAGATTGCGTTGGCTAGTGTAACTATCGGCAGTTAGCCACTGTCCACACTGGCCCCAGCAAGAAATTGTAGATCAGATAAATTATTTACAACAGGGATGTATATGAAATACGAAACTAAAAAGGATCATTCAGGTAAAATAAAATAAAATAGATCAATACTGGTATAAAAGGGTGGCTACTTACAAATACAGGTGCTGGCGATGAATACACTCGGTACAGGTGACAGGACGAGGTACATGCAAGAGGTACGGAATGAATGAAAGATGATTATGATACAAAATGTAACGAATATGATGGCGGTACAAAATGAATGAGATATTCGGATGCAAAATGGTAATTCGTGAATCAGGAGAATTGTCAGGTACGGTGCAGGTTGTTAATACTTTTGGACGGTTCAGGACGGTTATATTTCCAGGTAAACACAAGGAGAACTGGTAAAAATAGATAGATTTTCCCGGTGATGCATGCTATTTTATACGGTTGGTGGTCACGCTTCGGTGGACATCGGTGGGGATTCTTCGTCTGCGCGATCACGTACTCTTGTAGACGCGACGAGGTCAAAGTCCACGCGTATTTGTCGGGATTTCTACACAATTCTAATACAAATACGGACATTACAATCGGTTTCGTTACAACGTAAATATCAAAGTCAGTAATCGTTGATGCAAGCCCTTTTCATAATATGTACGTACAGTAGTGCGTGCAACCGACTGACAACGCAAATAAGAGAAAATTTAAATATGAAATACAATACTAACAATGTGTTTTTATAAAGTATGCGGTTAGCTAACGGCACCTTCCCCACAATTTCCTAAAATTTGCTGAAAATCAAATTATCTACTACTACTCGTTTAGTGATCCTTTTCTTAATGTAGCAGCGGTGTGTCAAGTTATGACATCTATACGGTTTATAACAATTGTGGAAAATTTGCATTTGAATAACAATGAATTGGTATTCCAAAACAAACTATGATAAACTGACCCAATTAAGAACTCTGATTGAAAAATTGAACCCGATATTGCAAGCAAACTATTCACATTATTTTTAAGTAGTTGTGAATAAGTTCATAATTTTTTTAAAAAGAAGTTCGTCTCTGAAACAATATATACCAATGAAACCGGTGAAACGTGGCTACAAAGTTTGTTAGTTAACCGACTTTACCACAATATCATTGATATATTTTAAAATCTTACAATCATCAATCAGTTAGACTCCAACATCAAATTCACCATGGAAAAGAAGACAAACAGAAGCATTTCGTTTTTGGACGTACTGGTCACTCGAAAGATGGACAACAAATTAAGGCATCAAGTATATAGAAAACCGACACATACTGACAGATACCTCAATGCCGAATCACATCATCATCCAGTCCAGAAGTTTTAAGTTCTAAAAACTTTAGTACACAAGGCCAAAGTGATCAGTGAACCGAACACGTTAAAGACCGAGCTAGGTCACCTAACATACGCCTTAATAAAAACGGTTTTAGAAAAGCAGACATATATCGAGCAATTAACAAACACAGTAAGAAAAAACCAAAGAAGGAGGATCCTGTGGCAACTTCCTTCCTTCCTTACAGAACAGGCTGCACGTATAAAATAGCTAGGATACTTAGAGGGAAAAATATCAAAGTGATCTTCACTGCAACAAATAGAATAGCCGCTAATTTCTCAAAATCAAAAGAAACAAAAGCACCACTCGAGGAACCAGGGGTCTACCACATTCCTTGTTTGTGTGGGCTGGTTTACATAGGACAAACGGGGCGCAACATAGCTACCAGATTAAAAGAACATAAGGCGGATACAAAGAAACATAACACAAAATCTGCGGAACATTTTTTAGACACCGATCACACAATAAAATTTGAGCAGACCACAATGTTGGCTAAATCCCAAAACTTTTGGCCTAGACTATACAACGAAACAATTGAAATCCAGAAGTACCACAATTTTAATATGAATAATGGAATCGATCTAGCGCCAATATAAAAAAACATGTTCCCGAAAACTAATGGATTGAAACGGTCACGAACCACTGGCCAGAACGGCGTAATATAAAGGCTTGACTGTCGAATATTGTAAAAAGTTTGTAAGCTTTCTAAGTTTTATAAATCTCGTGAAAAGTGTAAATATGGAACAGGGTTCAAAACCCAAAAATATTTATTTGTTAAAAAATGTTCCAACAACATCGTACGCATATTCTAGTCACAAATGTTTTTTCAAGGTTTGACTGACATAAAATATATGTATATTATAATTATGTATAGACCTAATATTTATGTTTAATCAGTATCTAAAATTTTTATGTTTATTTTTAAACGTACTTTTAAATTTACGTATTTATAGATTAAACGTTTCCCTTAAACTTTTTTTTAATTTTTGGTAAAATCCTTAACACGATGTTCTCACGATTTAAATATCCTTATTTTAAAAATTATTTTATGTGCGTATATTTTAATAAAAAGTAATCTAAAATTATAGAATGTATATAAACGCAATTTAATTTAAAAAAAAATACATAAGGAGAATATGAAATCGAGACATTTGCGATTGAATTAAACTGAAAAATCAATTGCGTTATAATTAAAAATTCATTTTCTGCAAAGAAATTTTAGACAAGGTATTTGTATTCTGTTGTAATTTTACTATTAGCATTCTAATAGGTATTTATAATTTTAGAGGTCATCTTTTCCAAATGTTTTTGTGGCATTCTAAACGGGTTTACACAAAGTACTTTTTAGAAAATTTCGTAAAATTCCTGGCAACATTGAACACATTAACAAGTTTATTATTTACCTGCTTTTAAGCACTGAGGTCAGAAACAATTATATGGACCCTAAACAAGAATAAGGAAAGTTTTCTTGAAAAATATGCATTTGGATCTTGTGTTTGCAGTTTGCGACATAACATGAGAAGTCGATGTGACTTCAAATTGCCA
Organism: Aquatica leii; assembly: GCA_035610365.1. NCBI lineage: Eukaryota > Metazoa > Arthropoda > Insecta > Coleoptera > Lampyridae > Aquatica > Aquatica leii. The sequence goes on from CM069437.1 coordinate 64,140,623, forward strand.
AAATTTTCAAAATGAAAGTCACAAAATTCTCTTCTGTACGAAGGTTTAAAATTACATAAGGACTTACCAGATGAAATTAAACACGAGAAAAATATTTATAAATTTAAAAAGGGTCTGAGTGATTATGTTAAGACTAATTTTTAAGCAAAAATTAGTATTAATAGAAATATGTTACAAATTATGTTAAATTAGTATATCTTCACTAAATAAATTCTTACTTACTTAATTTGATAAAAGTATTGAAAGAGCACTCGATGTTTTTTTTACTTTTTACTTACTACGTGGCAAATGTATGTTTGCTACTGAACAAAAAGTTGGCAGTATTGAATGGATGTATAATAACACAGTAAATATTGTATGTATTTTTATTCTACCTACAAGAACGACAAAAATCCAAAAAAAAGAATAGAGACGAAACAAAAGCAAATATATGTTATTTCAAAGCTGTAAAATTTTACAATGGTATCATGACACGAGTTGATAAGTTTGATCAATTGAAAGAAAGATTTTTATTATTTGGTGTTCATTACTATTATAAATTCGTTTATTTAATGAATAGCAATAAACAACGAAAAGTTTACCTACTTATCTTTATAATCAATTTAGCCAAGCAGCTTATAGCAAATTTCTTATCAAAAAAACACTGTTTCTAAAGCGTGCCTTTTTTGTCGAATAAACACGTCCTCAATGAGACAAGATTGTCAGAAGTTGGAAATAACATGCCAAACAACGACAACACATACAGATGTTGCCGATTATGTAGTACTAAAGCAAATAAAAAAAAACTATAGACAATTCACGTTTTGTCAAGTATCCCTTTGTGTGCACCGTGAAATAAAACATTCCACGGTTTATAATATTGTTCAAGTTTTTTTAATTAATTTTTGTTTTTAATAAAAGGTAAAATTTTAAATGTTTTTGATAAATAAAATATTTTAGTAGATATTTTGTTTATAACATATTTTTTCAACAATGTACCAACAGGCAGTGAGAAATATGATTCCCACCACTTCTAATTATAATAGAAAGTGTTAAAAAAACTAAATAATTTTATTTTATAATTGATTCTTGTGCGTCATAATTACCAGAAGTTTTGATTTAAATAGTGACAGTTAACTTGCGCCCATGAAATAATTAAATCTCAGCATTTTAGTTAAAAACTACACATACTATGTGCGTTGGTGTATTAATAAATAATACAATTTTAAATAATGCAAAAATTAAAATTTTGTTATAAATATTTACAGAAAATATTTATATTGAACTGTGCATAAAAAAATGTAAAAATAAATAACACAAAAGTAATACAAATAAAAAAATAGTAAACAGAAATAAACTGAAACATATAAGACAAGCAACTTAAACATATTAAAACATTTGTAAAAATATCATAAAACAAAAAAATAATAATTACAATAAGAAATATCTAACAAAGAAAATGAGAAACAGTTTTGTGCTATAATACCCCAACACCTGGCAAAAGGAAAAAAAATATTACAGCTTTTACAACACTTAATAGTCATATCACTTCCCAGGACACTATCAAAGAATTAATTTAATATTTTATTTATTTATTTACAAATAACCAACGTTTATGTACCCTATAGAATTACTTTTGTTACAATTTTGGTAAATTATACTAAAACTGCAAAAAGGTTAAATATATAAATAGCAAGAAACTTTATAATTAATTATAAGCAACGCATTCAAAGTTCATTTATTATCTTTGTTTAGTACATACAGATGGCGTTAAAATACATTTAAAATTTGTTATGTGTGAAAATGTACTACTCTGTTTCAATTTATAACCAACTTTTATTGTATATACATTGTATAAAATGACAATGTCTTTTGAAATACTAATTTTTTAGTTAATAGTAAAACAGATATATACGCATTGTGTATATAATTCAAGCTAATTAAGTTTTTAACAATAGCTTTTGTTAAATAATTATTTTTAAGGTCAATGTCATGCAATCTTAATAAACTTATTACTCTTTTTTTGACGGTTCTAACTATTATATTTATAAATTTAGTAATTAAGTCATTTATTTTGTAGTTGTAGAACACCTTCAGAAGCTTTTGAAATCATCATATATTAAGCTTCCATATTAGACTCGGCAACTATTTGAAGTTATTAAGCTTTTATAATAGCACTCTGGTTTTTTTGTAAACTTTAAATTAAGTTTGTTTTTTATAATTTTAATACCGTTTTTTTAAACTCTTATTTATTATTAAAATTTGATACGCCACTAGGTATCAACTCTTAAAAACTCGTTTCAAAATTGAGGTAATTTTAATTTGTTATAACACAATTATAAATCTGTAATTAGAATGTTTAAAAACATAAAATAGAACATAAGTTTTTAATAAGGCAATACTATATATTTCTTTACTAAATAATCCAATCTTCTTCGTTTAGGAGGGGCATATAAAACCACTTTAATTTATTTTTGTGGCAACGTTTCGTGCTGAAGGTTAGCACTTCATCAGGCCAACTGTAATTTATTAAACTCGTAAGTCAACACATAGTAACAACAAAATGAAATTAACAAATAATTTTTAACACATAAAACTTACAGAATAAAATCAAGTGGATCAATCCACCGACCAAGGACATTACAGTTGGCCTGATGAAGTGCTAACCTTCAGCACGAAACGTTGTTACAAAAATAAATTAAAGTGGTTTTATATGCCCCTCCTAAACGAAGAAGATTGAATTAATTAGTATACACACAGAGAAGGATAAAGAATCTTTACCAAGTATATATTTTTTTGTTGATAGTACTTCGTTATACAGGGTGGCCCAATAATGTGCTAAAGTAAAATATCTCTTTTATCATACAGAATATCAAAAAAATATTTTTAAAAGTTTAAAAGTCTTTTTACATTTTAAAATTATTATCAGCTATACAGGTCATTCCATAATATCACAACATAAACCTAAATTTTGTTAAATAGAACATCTTGTATACTAATACGTTTTTAGAATCTTCTTAAAGCCAGTGGCGGATCACCTCACAGGCGCAAGAAGCGCTCGCTTGGAGCCTCACAACCTCGGAGGCCTCAAAAATCAAACTTAACTTTTTAAAAATTCCCGCTCTACTCGTAATTCTACTTTCTCAACACTGTACGACCGTATAAAAATAAGTTCACTGTCACTGGTCATCTTTTAAAAACTCAGCACACGTCATATAACTCTTGAATAGCTCTCAATACAAACCGTTGTGTGTTGTTTCCTTCGAGGCTGTACGTGCTTGCTCAGCAATTCATTTGAACGGTAAGTGTTTTTTTTTATTAAAATTAAATATACCTATCTGAATTCATTAGATAACAGATATTTTTTTACTGAATATTAAGATGTGATCGCGAATGTCGCCGTTGTGTTTGACTGGGTCAATTGGTCACAAATCTTGAAATAAACTTATTTGTTAAGTGACTTTCTTTTTAATGTTATGTGTAATGTGCATACGTTTGGTATGTTTTATTGTTTTGAGAAATCAGGAATCTTTGAGAATGAGATAAAACTTTTAGCAGTAAGTTAGTGCTTAGTAAACTCGCTATACTTATTCGTTAAGTGACGTTTCCTTAAATTTAATACATACAGTGAAAATTCTTGAATTCGATATCGTCGTTAATTTAAAGATTTCTCTTGTTCCTCTTAATTTTGTATACTAATTAATATAAATTTTTTTTGGATAATTCAAAGTTAAACTTCCTTAATTCAAAGTTTTTGTAACAAAATATGTCATTACTCATTAGTATGTCTAAATAGTAAATACATAAATTTTTAGAGTAAAATCTAAACAAGCTTGCAGATTTTGCTAACTTTAAATAATAAATTTTACAATTTTTGTTACTACTACCTATATTGATTTATTGAAAATAGGCGATCATAAATTTTGTTTACATACATAGATGTCCTATGATACTGTTAATGTTATATTATATTATATGTATCGATATAAGTATTTATTGAAATTTATTTTATTTAGCTATCAATATGAAGAGGAGGTTTCAGAGCGGAGCTGAGAAACGTAAAAAGAAGAAAGAAAACGAAACTTCTACACTCAGCAAAGAAATTCCTTGGCTAAATTCATAATCATAAATGAATCAGTATCAGAAGGATCCGAAAAAGGCAAAGAAATAAAAATACAAACTGAAGAATCAGCAACATGTGCAATAGATGACGAACGAAGTAACAATGAAGACGAAACCGAAAAATCTGAAAAACGAACAATTTGTGCTACAGATGTTAAAAATAATAAACGAAATAACAACGAAGAGGAATTTGAACGACAATACGAATTTGAATTACACAATATTTCAGCAGACTGTGGTAAAAATAAAAATTATTCTGTTTTTCCCAATGATATCGCATTGTGGTCATTGCATTTGTCTAACAAAATGATACAATACTATTTAATAAATAAACCGTGCAATACTGGAGATATTACTACTCTTAAAGTAGAATATACAGATAGGAATCGAACGTACTACAGAAATATTTCTGAATTACATTTTTATTGTGTGAAAGCAAATGGTACAAAAGAATTTCGTCAATGGTTAGTTTTTTCAGGAACAAGTAAATGTGTTTATTGTTATGTGTGCAGACTATTTTTCCAATCACAAACAAAATTTTCAACAGGATTCAACGATTGGAGAAATTTAGCTCGAAGCTTAAGGGAACACGAATCTTCCCAAAATCATTTCAAGTCAATCTTAACTCTCCAAAAACCATTATCAATTGCTCAACGTATCGATACGCACTTGGAAATGCAAATTGATTCAGAACAGAAGTAAAAGAGAGCCGTTTTGAAACGAATTAATGCCACTGAGAAATTATTGGCCAGTTTGGGTATAGCATTTCGTGGTCATAGTGAAGATACAGATTCAAATCGAAGGGAAATTTTTTTAAGTTGTATTCAGTATCTTGCTGAATTCGTTAGTTTTTTGAAAACTCATTTGGAAAAATACAGCAATCCAGGTAGAGGCAATGTTAATTATTTATCGCACACCGTATGTGATGAGTTCATATGTTTAATGGGTAGTGAAGTCAAGAAATATTTAATATCTGAAGTACAAGATTTCTCTATCTTTATAGACTCTACTCCCGATATAACTCATATAGATCAATTAACTTTCATCTTGAGATTTGTTGATAAATCTGGAAATATAAAAGAACGGTTGTTTGATTTCCTTAAAATCGAAAATCATGATTCCGCATATTTAGAACGGATCGTTTTAGAATTTTTATCAGATTTATCAATAGATTTAAAAAAATGTAGAGGTCAAACTTACGATAATGCGGCAAATATGGCTGGTAAATACAGTGGATTGCAAGCAAAAATAAAACACCATAATGATACAGCAACGTACGTACCATGCGCCAGCCATACTTTAAATTTAATAGGAAATTGTGCTGCCGAATCTTGTTCGGGTGCATTGCATTAATTTGATTTTGTACAAAATTTATATGTATATTTCTCATCGTCTAGTCGTCGGTGGAATATACTCATGAACAGTATGCCACATACTAAATCTCAACACATAAAAAGAATAATAGACACTAGATGGGCGTCAAGAGCAGACGCAGTTTCAGCATTAAAATCCAATTATCAAAATATAAAGGAAGCCCTAATTCAAATTAGTAATGCCGACAATGAAAAACCAATGAGCAAATTGGAGGCAAAGAAATGATAAAAACAATTTGATGAATACGAAACAGCCTTATTAACTGTTCTATGGGATAAGTTATTACAACGAATAAATAATTCTAGTAAAACATTGCCAGATACGCAGTACAATTTATTGTTGGGAACAAATCTTCTGAAATCTCTTGCCGAATTTATCATGGATGTTAGAAACAAATTCGATGAAATTGAAAACGGTGCTAATTTATTAACAGAGAATGGAAAGTAAAAGGAAACTAGAATTAAAAAAAGGAAATTGCAATTTGGAGAAACAACTAACAATAACACTGAGACACATTTTACGGTAAAACAAAATTTCGTGGTAAACGTACATAATGCTATTTGTGACGTACTCATATCGGAAATATCTAGAAGAAGCGCTATTTATAGTGATGTACTAAAAGATTTTCAAATATTTTCCGATTATAAAATGAGCGATATCGAGTTTAATGAAAATGTGGAAGCAATTACTACAAAATATCACAAAGATGTTGATATTCGGTATTTTAAAAATGAAATTCTTCATTTCATTACATTCGTAAAAGGAGAAAACGTTACCAATCTTGTTGACATGTACAAATTATTAATTGGGGGGTTGCAATCAACATTTCCGAATTTAGAAACAATTTTAAAAAAATTTTTAACAATACCTATTTGTAACGCAACGCCAATGGTAAACGTTTATTTTCGGTTTTAAAACGAGTAAAAAATTATTTGCGAAATTCACTAACACAAATACATTTAACTAATTTATGAATAATGTTTATAAAAAACGATGTAGTTCAGTCATTGGCGGCTGGTGGTCAATCATACAAGAGGGTCATTTAAAAAAAAACGCAATGATCGCAAAAAGGATAAAAACATTCTTACAGTAACGTGATTTATATTTAAGATCAATTATGTTTAAAATTTAAGATATTCGTCTATAATTACAATTACCAAAATAATCAATAGTAAGCTCATTAAAATTTACAATGATTTTTCAATGCTTAGCATAGAAATGCACACCTTTCTTGTCTCATAGTATTGCCAATTGCGTAGAAATGTTTGAATTTTTAACATAGAGAAATATCGCTCTCTTTCCACTGTAGTCATATGTAAAGTCAATGAATTGTTTTATTTAATATATGTATCTATTTTTAGTTTTTACAAACTTTTTCATTATAGTCTTTAATTGACTTCACAATTGGTTTTTACTTTTTCTTTTAAATGCTATAAATCCGTAACATTATTTTTACAACATAATGATTAATGCATCATTTGAAAACGGTAAACATAAAACACTAAAATCTATTATTTATTTCAAATCCACAAATCCAATTTAACGAATCATACACAAATTCTTTAAAATTACTGTAAACTTCTTTATTTTTATGTTTACTGGTTGGTCGAATTTGAAGTAAAGGCCGAGGACAAGCATTAAATATAAATTCTAGATGTGTAAACAATTATTAGCTATTTATTTTTTAACGTCTTGTACCACAGTTATCATGAAACAAAAACTACTGTCATATGTGATAAGAAATCTGTATTTAACACACACGTGCTGCGAAGATAACGATAGATGACGTAAGTCACGTAAGCAATGATAGCATTGCACTCAAAGATAATTGCACTGAGTATTATCTTTGGCGTAGGCGGCCGGCTGAGAACCCAGCGAACGAATTTTAACATTTACTTATCTTCTTTTCTAACTCGCATAAAATTGTATTATGTGTGTCTCACTCTTGATTAGGATAACTATCATCGTAATATAATAAGTGCGGACAAAAGTTCGTGTCAGCCTCGGATAAATTCGCAAGCTTTCGTATCTGTTGCGTTTAAATTGACAATTATTTAAACGCAAGAAATTTAAACGCTGATAATTTGATTTAAACGCAAATTTTCTGTAATTTTAAAGCAAATAAAATACATTTCTTATTCATTTTTGAAGGGTCATTGACCAAATGACCTAATAGAGAAGCCGCCACTGGGACTATGAATATATTATTGATAAATTCGCTTAACTTAAAGCGAGAAAAGTTCCACTTTAATTTTAATTATAGGTACATAATATAGTAGTGTAGATTAAATGTAGATAATAAGTTTATTGTGTGATATCCAATATTATTTTTTGCCGTTGTTTTCAAATATATTTTAATTTTTATATTAACAAATATGCTATATTTTTCAACTTATGGCGTATGCTCTTTTATTAAAAAATCACCATGCTACAATGCATAATGGGGGGCCTCAAAATGTGATTGCGCTTGGGGCCTTCAAAATGTTTAATCCGCCACTGCTTAAAGCACTAACATTTCTCGATGTGTTGGTTTGAATATTTTGCAAAATTTGTAATGCTATTTTTCATATCATCTCTTGTAGTGAGTGACGATTGATAAACTACATCTTAAATATAAGGATGATCGTAGAGGTTATTAATTAGACCGCTTCTTCCAATCCACTTTTGTGCGAATGTAACATGATGGATACGATTAGTGTTGTAAACATGAGCACCATCATGCAAATACCACATCCTCTTTTAAATAGTGGAATAATTTGAAGTAATCGAAGAAAATGAATTTGCAAAAATAATTTTGGCCATTCACAGTACCGTAAAAAAAGTAGAATTTTATTACATAATCTCCAATAATACCATCTAATGCATTTAAAGACCACTTAACTTAACTTTTAGTTTGGATCAGAATAATAGTGGAAGTTATAGTAGTTAACACAACCATTTTTGTTAAATATGGTTACGTCCACAAGCAGGAGAAAGTCAAAAAACAGGATACACATTTATTATTTGTTGAACTCAATTAGAAAATGTCAATCTTCTTATCATTTTGACTCAACTCTGGCAATAGCTGAATATAATATGAGTGAATTTTATTTTTCTTAATAATTCTCCGTGTAGTAAATCGACAAATATCTAATTGTTGCAATACGTCTCTACCACTTACACAAGGACTTTTAGTCACAAGCAAAAATACATTTATTTGCTTCATTTAAAAACCATTGTGTTGTAACGTTTTCTCGTACATCACATTCCCGTTTGTTGAAAACGTTTCATTAAATTTTTAAAAAACATAGATGGTTGCCTTCTTTTGGAAAACCGCTCTTGATGCAATCTTTTGGCTAACAAACAGTTTTTGTCAATTGCTCTAAGCACATAAAACATATCGACCATTTCGTCAGCAAAAAATTCATTTTTATGCAAAATTATAAAAACACTATTATAGAGCATTCATTCAATATTTGTTCGTCAAAATTTACCATTATTTTCATAGCATAGTACATTACCAATCGTGGTGGGCGATACAGCATTTTTCGTATCAAATATCAATACGCAATTTGTATCGCTTAGTAAAAATCTACATTTGCACAACATGGTTTGGATAATCGTCACACTCTTTTTTCTTACAAATTATTTCATCAAAAACAAACAAACTCTTGAGTTACTAGAGTTGATTTACATTAGAATATCAACTAAAAATTTTTTGTTGAACGATCGAACCAATTTCAATTATGATTTTAAACTTAAATTTTCTTAGATTTGTTTCTAAATTGCACCATCTTCTTTTTTTAAAATAACTTAGATTTAACATTTTGTAAAACTTAGATTTTTTAATTATCTGACTTGTCCTCGTAGATTGCAGTGTCTCAGTTGTACGGAGTGTCGTTTCTTAATTAGAAACATCTTTTTTAAATAATTTTTGATAATAAACTGTAAACTGCTGCTTTAAATACGATGTTTTTACACTATTTTTTGTTCCGAGTTGATAAAGTTTGTCATCTGTTTATTGTAAGACTACAGCTAATATATTGCCAACATGACCGCGACCTCTGTCGACATTCAGAACAAAGATACTTACAGTAGTAGCCAATTTGTTACGCTGGTTTTCTCGTAACAAAAACAGAAAGCAACGGCAAACTCAGTTGTACCCAGAGATGGGGTCGCAATCATAAACAAAATTTAAAAATGAGCCAAAACCTTGAAAAATTAAATTAAAGAAATATCTTTTAAATCGACTTGTTTCTGAAAAAGAACAAATAACACGACAGAAGAAATAACACAGAATGTATATTTATTTTATCACAGACTAGTTAAAAAGGACGAAGAAAATAAATAGTTATATAAATTTTTCCAAACACAAAATATAAGTTACGCCCTATACTGGGCAACACGTCGTACAACAAAATGACTTAGTCGGTCTAACCTTTACATTCAAAAAAAGAATGACTATATTTGTAAATTCAAAATCACCAAACTATATAAATAATAAAGACTTAGAGACTCAACGCGCACTGCATAAGATTTTGTGACGCAGAAAATTATTTAATAATTAATTGCGTTAACAACCTAACATGTACGTATGGTCATTCTAACAATCGACATGACCAACAAAGTAGTATTCATAAAAATAGATGTTTATGATTAAGGTTGCGCTGGTGGTCGCAAATTAATAGTATGAAATCACTTACGAGTAATCCGCAAGGCTCGGAATTCCAAAACGATTGAAGAATCTGATTTTGCCTTAACCAACGGTTACGCATGTTACGTGACTCGGGAATATGATTTTCCGGTACAAAAAGTAAAGGTGACCCTATTAAAAAATGACCAGGACTCAAATAATCACAAGACTCCGATGGATCTTCAAATAAGGTGCACAAAGGACGACTGTTAAGAACAGCTTCGATTCTAGCGAATAAGGTAGCGTATTCTTCGAATGTGGCCGATGCATTACCTAACAAGCGATAAAGCAAAGCTTTGGCAGATTTGATAGCTGCTTCCCACAAACCTCCAAAATGAGGGCCATATGGAGGACTAAACTGCCATTTTACTTGTCGTGTAGATAAAAAATCACAAATATCTGTGACATGAAGAACTAAAAATTTGTAAACTTCCGTTATGTGCTTACAAGCTCCTATAAAGTTACGCCCATTATCAGAGTAAATAACTGATGGTAAACCCCGTCTAGCTACAAATCTATCAAGAGCAGCTAAAAAAGCATCAGTGCTCAACTCAGATACAAACTCAAGATGTACCGCTTTAGTTATAAAACAAATAAATAAACACAAGTAACCTTTAGTGACCACTGGTCTACGTAAGCGGTTAGATCTTACTGAAAAAGGCCCGGCATAATCTACACCTACTTGTGAAAAAGGGCGAGAGATAGAAACTCTAGAAGCAGGAAGATCGGCCATTGGAGGTTGGAAAGTAATACCACGAAATTTATAACAAGTAAAACATTCTCGTATGCATTTTCGAAGCAAACCACGAAGCGATAAAATCCAGAACTTTGTTCTAATAAGAGCTTGAACAGTGTTAGGACCAGAATGTAATGACAGATGATGATAATAAAAACATATTAATTTAGAGAGATGAGCATTTTTGGGTAGCAATAACGGATGCTTGGCTGCTTCATGCAAAGCGGAGTAACGTAATCTTCCGCCCACCCTGAGGAAACCAAATGAATCAATAAAAGGCGATAACGATGCTAGGTTGCGACTTGCGTTCGATTTATTTTGGATTTGTTTTATTTCAGAATGAAAATAATGATTTTGAGTAATTTTTGTAAGGGATAATGTAGAACTTTCTAATTCTGCCACAGATAATGATCCAGAAATACGTACGTCATCTCGAAGCCTTGAATTGTGAATAAAACGTCTTATCCAAGCAAAAACACGACGTAATCTTAAGAAACTTGAGGTATCATTTATTTTGTCTAATAACGGATTTGAGGTTGTATGCTTTGTAAGTAAGCAATTGAAGTCTTGTTTCATTTCCGAAAGCAAAGAGAAATGCTTATTATGCATTTGAAAAGGAGGTGGCCATTTTGAAACTTCTTTGTTCAAAAATGAGGGACCATTAAACCAAAATAGTTTGATATCCGGACTAACAAATTGAGATACAGTTAATCCTCGTGAAGGAAGGTCAGCGGGATTGTTTTCAGATTTAATGTAAGACCAAACACACTTTGAAGTTTTTTCTGTTATTGTAACAATCCTATTACACACAAACGTTTTTAATAAGTGTGGTGGAGTCATAATCCAAGATAAAACTATTTCTGAATCTGAAAATAAGTGAACAGATTCAATGAAAAATGGCAAAGAAACAGTCACTACTGATTCGACTAAATTGGCTAATAAAACGGCGGCGCTCAACTCCAAACGAGGAATAGACATGATTTTGAGTGGTGCTACTTTGGTTTTTGCCTTCCAAAAATAGGAAAAAAAATTTGAATTTGACTGGACGCATAAGTATAGAACAGCAGAATAACCCTTTTCTGAAGCATCACAAAATCCCGCAAGTCTAATTAGAGTAGGTTTCTGTGGAAGCACGCACCTAGGGATTTTAACAGTAGCAAGAAGAGAAATGTTTTCTGTAAATAATAACCATTTTTTTTCTAGTGCTGGTGGAATCAAATCGTCCCAACCAACTTGGGCTAACCACAAATGTTGAAGTAGAACTTTCATCGAAAAAACAACGGGTGCCAAAAACCCAAGCGGGTCAAAAATTCGTGCGATATACGATAACAAATTTCGTTTTGTAATATTATCATCGTAAGGCAGCACTCGAAACAGAAGAAAGTCAGAGTTTGGATTCCACGATAATCCTAGGATTTTTAAAGAATTTTCCTCGTCAGAAAAATCTAATTGCGATTCTATATGATCTTCAGGTAACTCGGCTAAAACTTCTGGATGACTACTAGCCCATTTTCTGAGTTGAAAACCTCCGCCCTTAAATAAATCAGTTAACTGGTTTCGTAAATTTATAGCAGAAGATACATCTTGATGACCAGTTATCACATCGTCTACATATGTAGAGTTCATGATGGCACAAGACGCATCTGGATATCGGGCACCATCATCGTGAACAAGTTGGTGTAATACGCGTATTGCTAAGTAGGCGGAAGGAGTAAGACCATAAGTAACAGTATTGAGTTCAAACTCCTGTACATTACCATCAGAGGAAGCGCGCCAAAGAATATGTTGTACAGCTCTATCTTCCTTTCGAACTGTTATCTGACGGTACATTTTTTGTATATCTGCACATAATGCAACAGGATAACAACGAAATTTTAATAAGATTTGAATAAGGTCTGTTTGTAGTTTGGGTTCGGGCAGTAATCGCTCGTTGAGAGAAACTCCTGTTGAATCAGGATCAGAAGCGTTAAATACAACGCGAATTTTTGTTGTGGAACTTGATTGTTTAGTGACGACATGGTGCGGTATTATATACGTGGAAGGAGAAGAAGCAATTGACATATGTTCTGATATCAAGTAATCTTGCATAAAATCATTTTATTGTTTGAATTTTTCGGGAATACTGCGTAATCGAGTTTCTAATTTTAACAAAGACCGTAAACCTCGTGAAGAGTTTGAGGACAAAGGGCTCGAATTAGGTTTAAATGGAAGCGCTACAACATATCTTCCAGTTTCGTCACGTTTGTGAGTCTTTATGAAATGTTGTTCAACATACAAATTGGTTGGATCAGAAGGTGGAGCTCTAAAAATTTCTTCAACTTCCCAAAACCGTTTTAAATCTTTGGATAATTCAGAAAAAGTAAGCATACTTTGCAATGTCTGAACATTATTGGGAAAATCTGTGGGACCTATAATTGTCCATCCGAAATAAGTGTTTACCGCAGAGGGATAACCAGTAACATATACTTTTCCTTCTTGATTAAAAATGGTAGGGTATACGTCGGCACCCAATAGCAAATCGATAGAAGAAGGAATATGAAACGTTTCGTCAGCTAAGTTCAAGTGGCGAAACTGTTCTATAACACTTTCAGGTAACTGAGAAGAAGGTATTCGACTAGCAAGTTTAGGTAAAACTAACACAGGAAGACACATTGTATGAGTTGAAAATTTTGAACGATGACAGCAATTTACAATGCTCTGAGACTTTACTGTGGACTTACCGATTCCTGATAGCTCTGTACAAGCTAATTGCGGTTTTAACCCGAGCAACTTTACTAAAGATTCGGTAATAGCGGAAATTTGTGACCCAGGATCGATGAGGGCGCGTATTCTATGAAATAAACCATTTTTATCAGCAATGTAAGTCTGAACAGTTCCTAACAATACTTGTTTTACCTGAGGTGCTGCAAAACTAGATAAGGAAGTTGAGGTAAACAGAGAAACATCTGATTTATGTGAAGTAGACGGTTGAACTTCATGCGAAGTTTGCAAGGCATTCTTTACTGATTCGGAAGCAACGTTAGCATGCACTGAAGCAAGATGAAGCGGTTTTTTCGTCGAATGCAATACAGTGTGATATTTATTTCCGCCGCAAACTCTACAAACCGACTTAGATTTGCAATTCGAACGAGAATGATTTCCGAGACAATTATAACACCTATTTGATTCACGTAAGTAGTCGTATTTGTCTGACAAATTTAAATTTATAAATTCTGGACATTGATACAATAAATGTATGCCTTTACAACGAGGACATGTTAAATTCCGAACTTGTGAAGAGTGCAACGAATTATAAAAGTGCGAAGGTTTTGATGGCAATTGTAATTTACTTTTGTTTTTATTAGAAGCATTAATGGTTTAGAATAAGGTTCGGATAACTCGTAGCTGCGCATCTGCTGAGTAATAAACTCAATTAGATTTTCATACAGCGGTATCTCATTAGAAATGTATTTATTTTCGAAAGCACGTTTAGTAGTTGGATCTATATTCTTTAACGATAACGAAAATAATAAGAAATCTGCTAAGTCGTCAATACCTAATGACTTTATAGCGTGTACACAAGTTTGATGAACGTTTAAAAAATCTTTCAAGCTTTGTAGTGTAGCTGATGATGCCACTTGAAAACTTAAAATTTTATTTAAATACATGGTAGCTATCCGTCTTTTATTTTGATACCTTTCGTGTAAGGTTTGATAAGCTAAAGAATAATGATCATCAATAAGTTGAAATTCTGATATTACTGACAAAGCTTCTCCAGACAGTACTGATTTCAAATATTGAAATTTTTGAGATATGCGTAATGAACTGTTGTTATGTACAATCGAATTGTATAATGAAATAAATTCAGGCCACTCTTCGATATTGCCAGAAAAGTTAGGCAGCGATATCTTTGGAAGCGTGAACGCGGGCGAGGAGGAGTCATGAACAGGAGATAAAGATGTTTCTGTTTGTACTGAAAGCTGTTTTTTAAGTTTAATGTAAGTAGCTCTAATGTAAGCAATAATTTCGTCAAAGGCGCAATGAGGTTGATACAATTGGTTTTCATCTAATTGTTCTTCGGGTTTTAAAAGCGTGTTGTATTCAACAATTTGATATTGAAAACTTTCGAAATCGGCCTCGTACCTATCTAATTTAGCGTTGTAGGCTTCCAATACCTCAAATTTTTCAATTGTATAATCTTTTACTTTGTTGTAAATAAAGGTCACGTTTGCAAATAAGCTTGAACGTTTGCTGATAGTTTTCGATAGCTTATCTGCAATTGATTCGACGTTGCTTTTAGCCATAATCGTATGAATTTATATCGTATGTATGTGTATGCACAAATAAATTTTAAATGATTATTCTAATTTGGTTGCAATATTAATTTAAAATTTATTTAAGGATGCAAACAGGTAGCAATGTAGTTTATGTAGGATTCAGAGGTTACAGAATAAATTTTATACGGCGCGTAGAACCAAATGTTTATGATTAAGGTTGCGCTGGTGGTCGCAAATTAATAGTATGAAATCACTTACGAGTAATCCGCAAGGCTCGGAATGGTGGCAGTCTTCTTGTGTTCAATCTGGCCAGATGAACGTGAAGCGAATTCACCGCACTAATATTTTACAGCCGCGGAAACTCGTTCGCACAAATAAAAGTTCTCGTTTTTAAAAATTACGAAGCGTGGTGTATTAACACTAGGAAACGAATGCAATGGGAATGTGGTGATAAGGATAAAGAACAATGAAAGGAGGAGAAAGTACAAATTGACGTACTTGGCGTTAACAATAGAAATTGTATTACTTACAGTTACGTTTCATCCAGTAGGGATCTATCTAGGTCCATACTTGTATTACATAAAACGTAATATAAAATCTAACACAAAAACGTGCATACAGCGTTATCACAAGTAAATTTCGTTTTTAAATCATACAATTATTAAAGATAGCGAATGCGCAACGTTTCCCCTCGACTTAATATGCTAATTAGTGGTAAAAATTCCTTCCAGAAGAAATCAAAATCGTAAATGCCTCCAACCCCTGACGGTGAGAATTGTTCAATTGCAGCAACGAGACGTCATGGAAATTTTTCTAAATATGCCATTTGCTTGTTATTTTTAACAATAACAAAAACGTGTGAAGGTATGGTAGTCTGCCTAAATAAGCTTTTGCTCAGATAGACACAAAACTAGATTGCATATTCACGTAGAATTGCGTAAAATAACTTAATGATGAAAGCGTTGTTGGGCGTAAACATCGCTAAACGGAAGTCTATGTTGCACTAACGTTACCGGAATAAATCAAAACGTGCTTTTAAAATTTGACAATCAACCACAAAAAGTGGACGTGTTGAGAGTAGATCTTATACTAAAAAAATTTTAATATACTACATTTTTAACATAAATTATAGAAGGAGAATTTTTTTTCCCAAAGTTTTTGACCATAGCTTCCTGTCATTTTTTTAACACTCGTTGTCTCTTTAGTACAAACACAGCAAAAGAGTGTGGAACTCAATGATTGCTCACGTTCTGCTACGAAATTCAGATTATCCAACGATTGACCATTTATCTCAGAAGGAAGATCTTCAACATTCGCAGAATCATGAAGACTCGTAAATTAAAATAGTCGTGTGTTCATTATTCGATCTTTGAACATTTGAAACTTGAATACAGATCTCTTTTCAATAACGGGGCCTTGTTGATGTTAAACTTCTATAGGTTAATTTTGTGTCTCAACTATAGATCTATTATTAGAGATTCTAAAGCGATGGAAATACTTAGTGATAACTTAATTACATTTTCTAGATCGTTTTTATTTTCCAGGCTGTAAGTATCATTGTAAGGCAAAAATATACTAATTTTTATTTTGGATATAAAAAGAGCTTTATAAGGTGTTCTTTTAATATTTGAATAATACTTTCTATTTTTTACCAAGTTGCTGGCATGTTTTTAATGTCCTGGTTTGCTCGTTTCACACTTCCCTGACTTTGATATATCTAGGTCATAGACAATTTTTAAAACCGGACAGTATTTTTTACCGTTGTCAGATTGTAGAATTGCTGGTGCACCAAACCGTGTGAAAACATTTAATAAACTTTACGCTACTTCTTCAAAGCGTTTTGTTTTCAGTGCTCTTAATTTTCGTTAGATGATCCTAATAGACCATTACAAATGTATATTCCCTGTCTGGATAAGATTGATAGATAATCAAATCTACTTGACAACGAGAAATAAATTAAGATGAAAGTATGAACTTGACGACGATTCCTTTTTTATTCTTTTTGTTTTTGCTAGCACGGTTGCAGATATAATTCAATATCATAGCAAGTTATATCGTATCGTGCAAAAACTCTTAACTCTGTTGAAAACGACTGATAGAAACGTAATGAAACCCATAAAATTTCTTATAAGTTTCTATGTGTTTCTATAAGTTCTATTAGTATGTACGTGGAGTGATATTTAGGTCCATTTGTTTCTATATGGAATTCCGTAATTTACGTGTTAAAAAACGGTTTCTATACGGAATTTCAAATAATGTATTACCAGATTGTGAAATCTATAAGAATTTTTTTTTATTTCGGTTTATAACCTTATGATGCATTGTGAAGTGCCTACTTTAATTATAGGGTAAAATGTATATGTATAGTTTTAATTACAATAGTGTATGCAAATAAAATTAGATTATCAAATACTGCTAATAAAAACGAAACATGTAAGTTTAATTTGTTTTGTTACCACTTTATTTCAATAACCTAATATTACTGTATAATGCTTATAGAACCAGTAATTATAGCTTATGTAAATAAAAATGTAATCGGACAAAGAGGAATGCTGGTTTACTGCTGGATCCTGCTAAAGTAATCACCATTCATGATAATTGAGATATAGGTAGTGATGATTCTAATTTTAAGTTTTTTTAAATATTGTAAAATACGATTATTACAAAACAGAATGGATACACAGCAAGTTCCATTATTTAATGCAATTCATAGTATCATTGCATTCAAAATACCGGACTTGAAAAGAACCCCCAAAACTGTTAAATACATCGACGACTCTGGTATGAATAGTAAACCATAAATGTATATGTTAACTATTCTAATTACAAAAGAACGCACGGTAGTGGACTTCTTTAGTTTAAAATTAAAATTAGTATAGATCAATCTAGAAAGCACAGTGTAAAAACATGGTTTTTATTTGGAATTTCTTAATGGAACTGATGCAAATGTATCTAGAATACCTACTAAACTTTGAAGCTATGCGGAATTCCATATAAATACATTAAAATTTCTATCTGGAAATTATTATCTATTTGGTTCGATGAAAAATGGTGGTTCCAAATACACATATCCAACCAGATAAAAAATCATAGATTTTTTTTATTGGTTTCTATCTGTAATTTTGATACGTAACGAAATATCGATATATTGATACGAGCTTGTGGTTTGTATCGGCGTATCAATACGCCCAATGTATCAATACGTATCGATACATTAATACGACGACCCAAGTCTCATTACCAACAAATAATTTAATATTAATAGCCGTCGAAAAGTGTACTTTTGTTAATAAAACAATATATATTTAAAGACATTGCTTTTGGAATAGTTACTTGTTATATTATTTTGATAGAGAGGTTTTAGAAGGACAGCAATGAGTGAAGGTCTAGTAAATGCAAGTGTGATTAAAGTTTAAATTTACGTTCAGATCAGCTCAGCATTATCAGCAGTTTGCAGCTGTAAGGTTGGTATACTTATAAACGTATATTTTTTTTTACCCGGACTCCTGCTTATTTTTGCCCAAATATTAAAATAACAATTATAAGGTAGTTAAGAAAAAATGAAAAACGGTAAAACGTAAACCTGCATTACGCTAAAATGCGTTTACTTACCAATAACTTAATCGTTTCGAAAAAAGTAGAAGCAGCTCAGAACTTTGCAGAAAACGTAGCAGGTAGGTAACTAATAGGATTCAACTTAATCTTCAATGTATAATTTATAATTTAATTTAGAAAAACGCGCCAATAGAGAGAAATATAAACTACAGATTCCCGTTTTCCCCTGACAACGTTTAAAGTAAGTAAATAGAATAACACAAGTTTAACGAGTATATTTATTGCAAAGAAAACATAAAAGGAATAAAAGGATAATTAGATATAAAAACTAATTGTATTTAATAAAAACAAAGTGCTTACTCAGCGTTCCTAATATGCGATTAGTTAATTGCATATCTAAAATATATCTATAAAATTGCTGATACATCTACAATCATGTTATCACAAATAAGCTATAAGATTTTAATACAATGATTTAAAACCAGAAATTGTTTCAGTTATACTAACAAGTGTGCCACCAATTTTTCGTAGTTATTTGCCCCAACAAAAGATATATAAACGTTGGTTTCAATTCGTCCATCTAACGTAGGTTAGTGGCTGACCTGATTGATATCTAACTAATACGGTTTATTTGTTTGTATCCCTGTATGTCTTATTTATCGACTCTAAAGAGAAAGTAATTATCCCATCATTAAGAATTTCTAAAAACATGTGCGGGTGACCAAAATTGCTATGATAATTAAAAGAAATTTGAAATGCACTCTTACCTTAACGAATCTAAAATCTTAAGCTTTCGCGGTTGTTACGTTTCGCAAACGTGCGAAACGTCAGTTTGTTTGGGTTCACGAACGACAATACGGCAAAGGCCAAGTTCTCCTTCTTGTTTTGGCTCTCAAGAAGAGACTATGACCAAGCCTAAGTCTGGGTGTTTTACTACGACGCGGTCTAAGCCGAAAGTCGCTTATGATTTTATCTTAACGAATCTTTTACATGTAACACCTCAAAATTAATAGTGATTTAAATATTAATAGTGTGGATGTTTCAAGATAAAACGTAAATATCACTAGCTTTAGCGTTAGCACACGTTAGAAACGGAAATGCTAATCAGTAATCTCTACCTCGAGCTGACATTTGTGACTGGGCAAAATTCATAAAGCGCCAGAAACCATATCAAAGTTTTTTTACCATAAAAATTTTAACCAAATAACAAAAAGTGGAAAATAATACGTAAAATTTGACATTGCTGTAATGAAGTATACTCAAAATATTTGTGACTACTTTATTGTTTTTGTTTAGATCTGTGATATTTATTTGAGTCAAGTTTTTCTCAAATGTTGTTTGTATAGTAAAATTATATTTTGTATAATAAATTTAAAAAATAAATATAGCATGTTAATATAGACTCTGGCCGTGGAAGCTTTTACTATTACATTTTTTACATTTTTAATCTAGTTCTACTTTATTTATTCAACGCTAAAAAGTTTAGAAACGCAGTGTTAGTACATAGAAAACAAAAACACAATCAAACGCTTAATTCTGTAGAAAACAATCAAAATAAACAAAGTATATTAACATCTTTTATTATCAATAACTACAATACAAAAAATGATCAGATCAACTTTTTGTTCATTTATAATTTTTAAGAAAACAACATGCCATGTCAAACGTCTTACCAAGTTATGTTCAAAATTAAACCAAGAAAAAGATTTTTTGAGCAAATAGAAAACATTCAAACCAAAAAGCAACTTAAGAAAGCAGTCAATAATGTTCTTAAAAATAACAATTCAACTATAGAAAACGTTTTAGCTATGTATGCAACAAGGATGTTAGTACAATCATTACGTCCGGGAGCAACGTGATGCAGCCCAATCTCTGGCCCGAGAAATGTATGTTGCTCTTCGAATAAATTGTTGCATTCAACTCGTTCCTGTCTAAGTTGGACATTTTTTTTTCCTCAGAAACTTTTTAAACCCTCGTTTTACTAGAGTTTAAAAATGCCCTCTTGGGAACAAAAGCGTTCAATTTACACAAGAACTCGTTAAATAAACTACTATTGTCAAACTGATTTTACAATTACAACGAATGAGCAACCATTGCTCAAACATGTTTAAAAAAAATTACAAAAAAATAATAAAAAATTTGTTACCATCTAAATCTAAACAAAAACATGAAAAAAAATATAATTTTTAAGTACATTATTAAAAGGCGTAATGAGAAGGCGTTATGAGTCCATAACGTCCTCTCATAACTCTCCGGTTGTTATGCATATGTTTACGTATCTCGTATCAATTTTTTTTTAAATTCTACAGAATAGTATATTAAAACACAAGTTACAGAATAAACGCGCTTCAATCACGAGACCGGGTTTCATACACGAGCCGCGCAGCGGTGAGTTTATGAAGCGGTCGAGTGATTGAAACGTATTCTATGACGTGTGCTTTATACTATTTTCTCTATTTCGATACAATATTTAATATTTTTCGTATAATTTTAATTTTAAAACAACATTGGGAAACTTTTATATTTTATTGAATTGGCAACACTTACACTTTGACATATTGAAATTTATATGTTAACCTAAAATCTTATACAAAATTATCTCTTTATACCTTTATAAGTAAATACTTTGAGTTAATAGGACGTTTTTATTTTATCTTGACATCAAAATTTAAATTTTAATTGTTAAGTTCCAATAATTTTGATTTTTGTTTCATGTAACGTCAACTTACGATGCGTGATACCAACTTTGAAAAAACTAACATTACTAAAATTCGTGTAAGAATTTGCTAATTCTTACACGGATTTTAGTGCGAGAATCGCCAATTCTTATGTCAAAATAGAGAAAATGCTTTTTGTTAACAAGTTTTATAAAGCTGTACCTATACGTTTTTGTTTCACTGTAAATTAAGCATGTATTTATTCTAAAGATTTAAATGATTTTAATGTTGAAATACATACGATTAATTAATTTATTTAAAATAAACTTACGCTATATTTCCATATTAAAACATTTCCAGTTGAAATAAAATTAGTTTCAACTTAATACTTTGTTTGTTGTTTTCTTGACTCGACTCGACTAAACCATTTCAGTAACAAACTTTTGCAATTTGGAAACTATAGCGATATAATTTGAAAACAATTTTAAGCACAAAGTACATAACATATAATACAGAAAACAACAGCTTATAACCTGTTGCAATTAACACGCGAAGAGGTTTCTACACAGATTTACTTCTAACAAACAGTAACTGTTTTTAATGCTGTAAATTATCTGCATCTGCAGAAAGAATTAATAAAGTACTTAATAAAATTAACTAAAAAAACAATTAAGAAAAATCGTATAAGAGCCGGTATTACAAATTAAAATTCAGTTGAATTAAACCACGTGTTTTTAAAATATCATGTCATTGATTGTTGGTTTTGTGCGACCTAATAACTTGACAAAATCCTAATTTTTTTCTAAATTTTGCTTGTAAAACCGGTTATTACGGTGTTATATTGCCAAATTATAATTTTTATAAAAATAAATAGTATAGCCGTTCCTGATAAGTGACAATTTTTATTGATTTTTTTAATCGTCAGCGGCTAAAGCCATATATTTTATTCTGATTCGTTTTGTAATGTAATTTTAATAATGTATTTATAAGAATTGTTTATTAATTAATTTGTAAAGGTGTTACGTTGATAAGAAATATAAAAAAAAGTTTTTTAGAATAGAAAAAGTGCACTGAAGTTCAACATCAAGTACTATAACAGTTTTCGACTTCTGTTGGCAAAAATTATTAATTTTGTTATTGATATTGCTTACAACTTTTTTATGTTATTGTTAAGAAGGATTAGGTTGATACGCATAACTTTGAAATAGCTTTAGTTTAGAACTAATTATACCGTAAAGTTCTATCGCGCCCGGTCTCTCATAAATTGACCTTTGACGACAGTTTGTATATTTGTAGTGGTCGGTTATTACAGTCTATACTTTATTATTTACGTGTTCAAAGTTGCTTTGTGTTCATGCATGCAGTAAGTGTAACTGTTGTTTGTGTATGAGGAGAAACATATTAATTATGCAAAAGATGACAAAAGACCGTGCACGATCTTACCCATCTGCTGTATACGATTTTGAATATTTTACTATACCAGAGCTTTAGAAACACCTCATATTAGAAGTACATTTTATAACTTAGGTTAACTATTAACTTATTGAAACTAAATTATATTAAATACTACATTTACCATTTTTTTAAAAAAATAACAAAAAAAAACAAAACAATGCAGATATTATGAATAAATACATACAGAAAATAAAATTATGTAAAAAAAACAAACTTTTAAATTTTTTGTATATGAAGATCAGTTTCATAAGTTACGATCGTACATAACAAAGACGCTTACAGCAAAAAATAAAAAAATATTTAAAACATAATTTAAAATTAAAAGAACAGTTTAATTAGGGTTTAGCAAAAATTTCGAAGTTGCAATAGAAAAGCTATTAGGTACAAACATTTAATTTTATAAATAAAATAATAATAATTAGGATTAAACTTTGAAAAAAAATACATATATCATACATCGAAAATTCTTGCACAAAACAAAAAACTAAAATATACAGAGAATTGCAAGACTATAAAACAAAAAAAAAGTACATAAATAACAAAAGAAACAGAAAAAAAAACGAATCCAGTACGACGTAAACCCATTTATCAATATAGTTACAGTGGTAAGCAATTAGACAATGCCCTAAATAAGAACACAAGACAAAAAACCAATAGTCTACTAGTAGAACTAAAATAAAAAACAAAATATGCGCATCGGCAATTGAGGGGTTTAGAAACAAAACGAGTAAAGTTATAAATTTGAATTAGTAAATTATTTACTTTTAAAAAAATTTACACAACAGGACTTTATCCGTCAAATATAACGAACCAATAAAATGACGTTATTACTTTAACAACTATCACTACAATATAAATAATAATTAAGATAAAAAACAGTTTATCATAACGTCAACAAAAAAAAGCATTTAGAAAAACCGTTACAAAATAATCAAAGAAAAATTGAGGCAGTACACTTAAATGAAATGTAAAAGAAAACAATAACAAGAAAGATGTTATGTAAAAAAACCTTGTTATGGTTTCTCGAGCTGTATGAATTTTGCCTGTCATAAACGCCATCATCTAGAAATTTGATAATCTCATGATATTATTTCTGTTTTTGTTCATGCTAAGAAAACAGCACGTGTGCTAATACAATGCTTAGCGATTTTCAAGTTTAAAAACTTAGGAACATCCACGTTATAAACGATATAAATCAATTAAGATTTGTATGTAAAAGAATCGCTAGGGTAAGAATACACTTTTATTTTAAGAAAGTTTTAATGGCTGTTTATTTGTTTATTTATTCGGTCGATAACTAAGGCATACATAGATGCAGGCATTAAAACGTACTAGTTAGATATAAACATGTCAGCAACTACCATTTGTTAGATAGGCAAATTAAATCCAACGTGTAATCACTCTTCTGCTGGTGCAAATAATTACGAAAAATGAGTGGCACATCTGTCAAATATCAATTAAACAATTTTTTAAAAATTGGCGCACTTTGTGTAATAATCATCAAACGAATTTTAGCAGATCACTTGTTATAGCACGGTTGTAAATTTACTAGTTTAATTTTCAGCATTTTCAAGGGAATGTTTTGGGTATGCTATTAGCGCTAGTCGCATGTTGGAAACAGAGTAAGTACCGTTTTCCTATATTTAGTTACTAGTTTTGGTGTTGATCGTATGTACGGTTCACTAAATATATGTATATGCATGTTATCAAGGTTAATTTACGCAAACTTTTTTTTGTAATTATCTTTCAAGTTATTAACGGTGCGCTTTGATTCTTACTGTGTAATCACTGATATTTTGTAATAATTTGATTTTTGGTATTCAGCAATTTTAATTTACCAAATTAACGTTAATACATTTATTACCTACCTGTACGAAGTGCTAAGTTACTGGTAATTAATCACACTTCAGCCATGTGCAAAGTTTTACCGTATCAAAAAAATCTGATGACGTCTATTAAATAGCATACAAAATTTTGTAAAAAAAATTTGTGATAAATAATCATAACACAACTACAAAGAATAAACATAGCATTAACTAAAAATAATGAAAGAAAAACAAAGATGTTTATACTTGTAGGATAAAGAAAATACAAAAAATTAAAACTAACTTTGAGAGAGAACTGATTTCTCCAAGAAGCAATTCAAATATTGGAGTATGCATTGAAAATAGCGTTTTTTAATAAAAATCAACAGTTTATTTTGAGGAGATTATCAGACTCAGATCATTCAGAATACTGTCCATCGGCAGCTACGACCTCGTTCCATCTTTCAGGTAGCATGCGGATTCCACGATGGAAAAAAATCTTGGTCTTTTAAGGAAATCCGGTCATTAACCTATTTTTTGGTATTGTCATAAGAGGAAAATCTCTGCTCAGCCATCGGATGGTGAAATGTCTGGTGAATACGGTGGGTGAGGTAGGACTTCCCATTTGAGGTTTTTCAGGTAGTTTTTACAAAATGCAACATGGGGTCGTGCGTTGTCACATTGAAAAATAACCTTGTCCTGTCTTTCGGCGTATTGCGGTCTTTTATTCTTAAATGCTTGGCTCAATTTAATCAGTTGTCGTCGATAACGGTCTGCTGTATTTGTCTCGTTCGGTTTAAGCAGTTCATAATATATTACTCCAAGCTGGTCCCACCAGATACAGACCATGAGCTTGGAACCATGAATATTCGGTTTCGCTGTCGATGCTGATGATTCGCCGGGCTTGACCCATGCTTTTCAGCGTTCAGGGTTGTCGCAACAAACCCACTTTTCATCATCAGTAACAATTCGATGCAGAAAGCATTTTCTTTTTCAAGTTTACCGTTTTCTTTCTTACCTTTTCAGAGGTTAGAATCACAAGTTGATTACCTAATTTTTGAGAAGTTCTTAGTTATATTTCGGTTGCTTGTTTGAGTTTTTCGATTTATCTCACGCCCTGATAAAGCCCCTTACGAAAGTGGGCGAAACGTTGGCAACTTTGGTTACAACAATGACACAGTCCAAACCCGGAAGACATTCTTATTTTAATATAGATTTCGGCCGTAGAAGCCTTCGCTATTACAGATAATTTTGGTTCTTTACCAGTATCTGCTACGTTTATATATTGCCGAAACATCTTAAAATGGAACTTTTGGTTTTCTGGCGGTGGTGCTATGTCAGTCATCTATCAAACTTGACGTGCTACCTTATGTTCGTGGGATGATGTAGTCGCTTCATTGAAGCCTGAACTTCAGCTCGTTGATTACGAGCATAGACTTTTAGACGAATTTTGTAAACGTACTATAGAACCTAAAAAACCAATTCACTTGTTTGTAGCTTCTATGCAGGATCTGAATCAGAACAGTTGCGCCTGATACGTTGTAACAAACAGACTTTACCATATTCATTGCTTTAGCTTTGATTATCTCCAAAAAGGAGCTCCTCCTCATAGAAGAACCTTAAAGAAATCGTGATATATTTTCTTTTGAACTCTAACTCATACGTCCAAAGAGATAATAGTTTACGTACTATATAAAGACCAACGTATTTAGGTGCAAGTTTCACGTTAAAAAAACGAGCATAAGACCTAACATAATTACGCTTCTATATTTGTTCACCAGCATTAAAAGAAACCAACCGAGAAAGTAAAGCTGGGATTTTGGAGACTTATTGCTGTAATCTAACTGACGAACGTGACTAATCGACTTGATAGGCTACGAAGTTATTTGATCCAAATTATGGAAAGCTTTAAAAATGTCCACTGCAACGTGTGACAAAAACTCAACTTGTATGATAACAACAATACGGGAATTATTTAGAATAAAAAATTGTAATTCAAATGCATCCCGTGGAAATTTGAGTTTTACTATAAGTATATTTACCTAACAATGTTTTATCTTATGAGTGACAGTGGCTACAAAAGGTTTTGGAAACAATTCTACACTATAAAACAATTCTTTATAAACAAACACAAAATATTTAATAATATTAATGTTTCAAATACCTGTAAACTTAGTTCCTAAATTGTTAGTATTGATTTCTAAATGGTGATACAAAGATTGAGGTATTCAGAGTTTGTTACAAAGATTTTCTCGCATCTTAATTGCTAGCGACTAACTCAGTTGGGTTCGGAGATTTAGGTTGTCAGCTCCGTAGTGCTAAATTAAAAAACAAGTTAAAAAAACGCCAAAAGATTAGAAACTACAATAATAAACTTCGTTTAAATCTATTCTAATATTATTTTTATGTCGCACGTATTTTACGTTTGACAAATCCACAAATTAATGACAAGTAAAAACAATTACTTATGGTTGTCCGAGTCATGCGAAAAGCTATCGACACGTTTTAACTATCCCTTAAAATCGCTAAGAAAATGAAGTAAAATTAGATATAGGATCGTATCACAATTAAATTGCTTATCGACAAACAATGAATCGTAGTTAAATGCGTCAAGCATCCGAATGGTTCTAACTATTCTTATTGCAAGAGTGTCTTCAAGGTTATTCGTACATTAGATGAAGTACATATAAGATTTATTTCCCCAAATTGTTTTGAAAGTAGCTTAATTAACCAAAAACCTCTTTTAGTACTTGTTTCTAGTTATAACCTCCAGCAGAAGCTAATGGATTAATCATAAATCCCACTAAATTAGTCCAACACGAGGCGGTATCGTAAATCGCTATGACAACTACGGAATCATTAACGTACATCGCAAAATGAGTTTATGCTTACCCCAAGAAGGCTTTCACAAAAGCAACAAACATAATACACCAATTTATAATGTTACGTGCAAAAACTGGAACAATAGAACTTGCCTAAAATAAAGTAACATAAACGGAGTTATACTCAGTGCTCCGTGATTGCTTTGGAAAACTCAACAGATAACACAATATAAAGTTAAAAATCAAAGAGCGTCAGGAAGGAGTATAGCTTAATAGACTTCTGGCCCTTGCCAATCACAAGCCCGCTCACTAAAATTTGAAATAAACTTAAATTTTTCATAACGCGGAGGCCGACTGAATTAAAAGCTTGTTTACATTTAACTATTTAACATTTATTTGAACAAAAAATACTCAAAACAAGAAAAATAAGACAAACAAAATTATTGAAATTAACGCGAAATAAAATAACAAAAAATTTAAGCAAGCATGAAAGTTAAACTATTTTAAAATCAGAATGAAAATTTTAATAGTAAATTTTCCGGTTAACGTCAAACATAAGTTTTTAACACAACAAAACTTTGTCACATATAGTTTTGACAAATACGGACAATAACCATTTATTAATTATATTATCGATGAAATCGTTAATTCGCAGCACTGATTTTTCTTAAAAAGCAATGTTTTCAAAACACTTAAACGCGTAATCAAAATTCACTTACTTTATTTAATTAATACAACATAAATACCTTAAATTGTCGTCTTCATAAATCCAGGAAAGACCTTGTGGTTGATCCTGGGTTGCCAGATGCAAAGGAGAAGGAATGTTGAAGAGTTCCCCAATAAAAAAAACTATGTACCGTCGGAAGCTTTTCCATGAGCCGCCGCCAAGACGAAAATTGGATTGTAAAATACAAACTTACGCACAAATTCACGTACGTTAATACGAAACCGGTATCCAGTGAAATCCGATAAGCCGTAATTGCTTTACAAAATAACAATTTTTTTTCCATTTGAACGAACTGTTCACTGTTCCATTGTTAAAGACTTCCGCGGTAATTTTTCATCCAAAGGGGATGAATTTAACACCTGACAACTACATCCCGATACTTAAGTCATTTTGAACTACTGTCAACCAACTAACTAACTAACTCCTCACCAAAAACGCTTATATATATTAACTTTATTGACTACCATTCCCTAAAGGTTGTGTTCCAAAACTCTATGAAAGAAAACCATACCACCAAGAAGTGCAAAAAGGATGCAAACAAAATTAATTACGTCACAAAAGTAGTGTTGAGCAACGGCTTTTTTTATTCTGTGCGAACTGTCAAATTGACAAAATATTGTATTTCATTACGGTCATAAAGATTAATTAAAGCTTCTTGAATCATAACTGTGTAATAAATTAAAAAAAACTGACTTAATTCTAACGTAATTTAATCGAACTAACACAACGAAAATAAGTAGGACTGTACTGAGAATGTACTTAAAACAAAGAACTTTTAAACAAACTTAAAATAAACAAACGGCTAAAATATACTCAATTACCATTATATCTCAGAAGGGAAACATAAATTACAACTAGAATTTTGAACGAACAAAGAAAATGCGAAATAAACACAAACTCAGAATACAGATGATTTAGCAACAAAATCATTTCTAAATAAATGAATACAAAATTTCACCAACAACTTTGAATTATTAAGTTGAGTTTTAAAACGTAACATAATTTCTTAAAATCAATCTTAAATCAATAAAACAATTCCAAAATACATGAAATGACTAACGTCAATACAAATACCGGGTCTTTATGAAAGTAATCAAACAGCCTCAAACGACAATTACAATAAAACAAATGATTTTAAAAACTTAGAGGTGAAAACTTTGCTAGGCGTTTATGTCAGTTCATATATGTGAAGCGGGCCACAATCAGCGAAAAAATAATTTTTCAATTTTGACATTTATCCCTGTCCCTGCGACGAAAAGTGGGCGTTCTGGGAATAAATCTTATACAGGAGACCAACCTCATACTAAAACACTTTAAACATAACAAGTTCCCTACACACATATTTTTCAAAAAAAAAACAGATTTAATTTTACAAAAAAACTAGCACAAACAGAATGTGTGTAATTCTAGTCATAAGTCTCATAACATAACTCAATCTCATGCAGCGCTTGGTCTACGACTTCGCTCCGTATTAACGGTCAAAATGCTATGCTTCGCTTTTAACGCTAGTGACATAAATTACTAATTTTGTTTGGAATTTGTGCAATCAAAAAATATTCTACCTGGCATTTTTGTCTTTAGTAAAATCCAATTGTTTTTAACACTTAAAAATTGCTTCCCTAAAGCAAAAACGACTCGAACAAACTGCAGAGAAACATTGTCTTTAAAAAACCGGGTTTTTAATTAATGACAGTTATTTTTAATAAACAAATGTTTCCTATGTTAGTTAATTTAGAGTAGGTATTACTTAATTATTCTACGTTATAAATTTATAGATTAAAAAATTTATAAATAATAGTTTCCACATTTTGTAAAATGATTTATGTACGGTTCAAGATATCACTATATCATTGCAGTAAAATATACTGCATAGACACTTTTGGTGTAATCTGTAGATATATCTACGACATATAGTAATAGTGTACTGTATAATATAAATATATATATAAAGTATAATGCATTCTCGTATCGGATTTTAACTTTGTAAATAGTACTACAGCATCCAGTAGTAAAATTGATGCTATGTATTTGTTATTTCGTTTTAGGACTACTAAAATATATGTTATAAGTCTACATATTTTTTGTCGTTTTATTTGAAGTGAAAATTTACAAAATATTAATTATTAATTAAATGCTAGATTAACTTTAAGGCTGCTTTGACAAGTCGTGTGTATTAATGTTGCATTAGACGTAGACATTCAACTATAGAAACAATTTTTTTTGTTCTTAAAATCGATTACCTTGTTTGTCAAAGAGTCAGTTAATCAAAGCACTTAATTAGCAATAGAACCCGATTGAAACCTAAGCCTTATGCTTTACTGACCCTGTAAATAGAAATCAGAGATATTTGCTTTAGCATTTGTAAATGTATTACAATGTATTAAAAGCGTTTCCGACGATGTGTAACAGCGTTAAATTTCCAGAAAACATGTAATTAAATAAGAAATTAATTTGAACATTTTATCATTAAATAAATTTTTTGACAGCTTTGAATATATAAGTTTTAAAGTTAAGAACTTCAAAAGCACTCAGTAGGAACCAGATGGTTCATTTTTAATAACTCCTTTA
Organism: Aquatica leii; assembly: GCA_035610365.1. NCBI lineage: Eukaryota > Metazoa > Arthropoda > Insecta > Coleoptera > Lampyridae > Aquatica > Aquatica leii. The sequence continues at coordinate 64,171,351 of CM069437.1, forward strand.
AGTCAAACTTTTAAATTCCCAAGCCAAGTTCTCCCTATAGAAAGGTAGTACATGCTAAAATATAATGAACTAAACTTTTCTCGTAAATCGAAACAATTTTAGTTACCGTGGCACATCCGTTTTTTCTCCTTTTAGTGTTCTTCAGTTTTTACTTTTTCAGTAAGAATTGTTTCTTAAAAGTATATTTATTTGTCATAATTTTACAGTGCTAGTAATTCTGCAAAGCAAAAACTTTCTAAGACAGCGACGTTGATTCACAAATTTATTGTTAGTCTTATATAATACGTACCTACATCTCAAAATAACACAAAAACGCATTCGTTTTTTTTTGTGCTTTTAACAACTAATATTTCAACTGTTACATAAACTACAATTGAACGTCAGTTCTAATAAAATGTTAGGTTGTATTCATTAGTCATTGTATTTTAGATATAAATACTTTTGAACAATTTCAATACCAGCGGTAGAATGTAGATAGTTCAAACAAGGAAGTTTAACTGTAGCGCTTCATAACACTTCCATTAGCATTAGTATAACTTCAGAATGTATTCTCATCAACATCTTAGATGAGCGTGATTTAACTTCTTGACGAAATCTATTTCAGTTTAAAGGTAACGTATTCAGTTGTTAGTTTACCATACACGAGATTTCTTGATGATGGTACAAAATTGATAGGCTGACATTTGCATGTATATTGGTAGAATTGCGTGCACTTAAACAGAAATTTATTGCATATTGAAACGGGCGCTATTAGACTTTCGTGTAATTCTATCTATTAGGAGATATTTATAAGAGTATTTAGATAACATTTATGCTGAAATATTCAGTTTACAGATTGTTAACCTACCTTTCGTCTAAACTGTCAAAATGTGCAAATCTACCACGTTTCCGTTATTTGCGATAACGTGGGTTGGACGTTTTGGATTTTATCTTCAATCAAAATTGAAACGAATTAGATTGTATCACGAACACTTACTTAGTTTATCATTTTGCTGTATCAAATGTACGTGAATGAGGTCTTTTCTTTTATAATGACCTAAACGTTAGTTTAAAATTTTATTAGAAAATCAATATTATATATTGAACAACTTAAGTAATTTGACTGTTAAATTTGTTGTATTTATGTGTTGTATTATTATAGAAATATAATTTGTTATTATTCTTTAATATTATCAAATTATATACACAAATTTATTACAACAAAAACAGTACTAAAAAAAACTAACGTTTGTATAAGCTACACTTATTTACTAATTTTAATATTCGAAGGACCAACGGACAAAAGAAGAAACCGGGTTAGCTTTGAAAATTGACGTACGACCAAGCAACATACAAAGACTATTTAATTTTAGAAAATAAACACACTTCAACTAATTGCATGAAATACTATTTCATGGGATAAAAATACATCACAAAGTAACGTTAAAATAATCCCTGCTCAAAACGGAGTATTAGATATACATATAAATTATTTAACTTAAAGTCTTTTCCACAAAAAATATTTTAATTTTAATTTATTTTATAATAAACATGTTTCGACATTTTTAAATGTCATCATCAGTATGTATACAAATAGTATAAAGTATTAAAAATATAGCTAACGCATTAAATTATAAAAGAGCATACCCAGTAATGTAATTAAATTGACAAATGTCAAAAATAACAAATTGAAACTATTAATAAACACACAGCCAGAAATGATAAAAAATAAATTAAAATTTAAAATCAAACAAAAAAATTACAGACATCGCAAACCTACGTAATATAAGGAACAAGGTTTATTACAATTTCAAAAATAAGAATGCATACATAAATAATAAAATTTAAAAAAACACAAATAACTAGTATTCTAGGTACATATTAAACGAGAGTAGAGTTTTATGATAATTCACCAATAGTTTATATTTAACATTTGTCTATGAAATGCCTGATAATTGTTTTCCATAACCTCTTCATCGCTGGAAGATGATGAATCAGCAACACCAATAACTTCCCAAAAAACCAAATAGGTTCCATAATAATGCTTTTAGAAGCATAGAGGCAGTATTGATATTACTGAAAGCCTTCCTGTAGCAGTAGAATGGTTTATGTTCAGAGATAGGTTTTGACACTCCAGTAGAATGCTGTACAGTTAGTGCTTATAGAGTCCTATTAGACGTTGTACAAAAGCAGGCCAAAGGTAGAAGTTTTCACGTTCCATTAGAATGCTTTAAAATAGTGCCAATGTAGTACTTTCCTATGTTGTAGAATAGCATGACAAAGTTAACGACTAAAATGTAATTGATTTGCATGCTTTTACAGGGTTTTAATAGCATACCATAAGAAACACAAAAAGCATGAAATGATTAGTTTTCAGTCATTTTTTATTAAGAAATTTGTACAGTATCTTTGTCTAAACTATAATAATTTTTAATCAATGGTTTGCGAATTTGTAGTTTGCTGCATCATCCTAATTATTTCATTTTTTAATCGCGCTTTGCCATGACGTAGCCATTGGAACACCTTCTCATTAATAACATCTATAGGAACTCCTTTGAATCAACTTTGGGTTAACTCTATAACAAAATTATGCGATTAATTATTTTTTATTATCTATTATCAGTCGCATGCATTTTTACTAGATTCATATCAAAAATATGTTTCTTTTTATGAATAAAATAAATTTTTTATTAGGTACAATGCTTTTTAAGTTTAAGCGTGTTTAAGTCCGAAGGTTGGCCACCTCTGTTCTAAAAAAATAACTGGATGCCAAGTAAAAAATAAACAATAACAATAAAGCGCTAAAACGTGGATAAGCTGATCGTACAAAAATAGATATGTTGTCAATTGTTTCTTTTTGTACTTACTTTTACTTAAATCAGCAGAACTTCTAATAGCTTTTTCTTCTTTAATTCAGCACAAAAAAAAGAACACATTTACAAATATAGACCAAGCCCGAAGTCGTCTGCCTTTCGTAAACGTAAAACTGCATATACCCGTAACCGTATAAGTACTTACTTAGAAGCGTTTCTGGTGAATCAAACTCGGTAGTCGGTACATATCTCGTCACAATTCTCAGAAATCAAAGTATCTTATTTACATTCACAGTATCAAACGCGAATGCATACGTTTTTTATTGCATACGTATCTTTATCAACAAAATTTAGATGTGGGCGTTTAATCTCTACAGGAAGTTATTTTTGTTTAGGTATTACAATTTAGCAACTTGTACAAACTGTTTTTCTGATATTAAAAATTATATTTCTTTATCTCAAATAAAGAACGATTAAACCGATTTTAGATGTACTACCACACTAAAAGAATGTTATCATGTTAGTCGTAATACTTGAATTTTAATACATTGTCAAGGCTGCTATAAACACTTTATTTTTTATATCAATATAGAAGGCCTATAGGAGTGATTTTAAAGGAATCTTTTACGGTACTTTATTCTCCTTCTATATGCATTGTTATAGAATCAATATGGGAACGCCATTAGAATACTACATTTCTAATACTTTAGTGATTCCAATCAACTGCCAATTCTAAGGCTGCTATAAGCACTTCTTTTTTAAATTAAATATAGTATTCCTATAGAAGTGTTTTTAAAAGAATCTTTTAGAGTACTTGATTCTTCTTATATAGGCATTCTTATAGAATACGTTTTAAATTAGGTGTGTTATTAGAAGTCCATACACAAACTACTATTGGAATGCTTTAGAAATGAATATTTGGGAATGCTTATCGAACCTACATGGAACTTGTGGTTTTGTGGGTTATAGACAATTTTTTGTCATAACAAATTTTGAGCCAGACCGTTCATTATCAAAAATTGCTGCGCGCTGATAAAACATAGCTTCCAGTGACATATCTAAAGAGAAACTCAATCGCGTTATCTTAAATCCATGCGTTTGAACAAACATCATGACATGTAAATAGGCCGAAGTTACTAATTTTTTTTATTTTTGTAGTTGAAATTGTTTGCACTTTATCTCACCAAGAGGAACAGAAATTGAGCTCGGCAATAAATAAAATCCCGGCAGTTGTTTCCCAATTATAGCTTTAGTAGTATATAATAGTTTAGTGCAAAATGATTGCAAAGTGGAAGGTACATCTTTTATAGAAATTTTTTTAGAGAAGCACAAAAATGGGTATTTGGGCTGTGTTGGTAACGCTTAGCATTTTTATCCAAATGATGTACGGTAAGAAACACAAAACAAACAACAAAAACACAAAACATCAAACTTTATTTGACACAAAATATTTTCAAGGGAAAAAGTCACCTTCGCAAAGATCAAATAATAATAATGCGCTCACAAGCATGTTATGCGAGGAAAGGTCGAAAAATTGTGAATCACATCCATTGACTCATTTTCTGCTGGTTTAGATACGTTTGAAAGCATTTGGATAAATGTAAAATGTAAATGAAACTAAAAGATTACTGAATTTTACCCGAGTTTTATGGCGGTTCACAGTTCTACAGCTTCTAAGATTATGACACGATTCGAACTACGTTGCCACATCTTTTCAGATGTAAAAGTTGTAAAGTGGAGATTTCATCTTTGGAAATGTGCATCCACAGTTTAAAAATTTAATTTTTCAACAGTTTGTCGCGTTCTCGATTTCTTGTTATATCTAAAGAAAACTTACAGCAGATTGGACTTGCAATAAAATCATTCGCAATGCGAAATCATCGACATGGCTTTTTATTAAATTCTCTTTTTTTACCAATTCTACAATTTTTGCTCCTATTAATATTAAACAAATGCGCTTCTGACTTTAGGAAAGCATTAAAGAGATGAACTTTATTTTAACATTAATACTTTCTTTAGTCTTAACAGACTTATAACGCTAATAATTTTTACAATTGTTTGACTGTTTATACCATTTGGACGTTCAAAATTTACTTAAATTTTATTTTAGCTACTTTTATCCTATGTTGATAATTTTACAGTGAAATCGTTTATGATTTAAACTAGTAATTACTGATAGTTTCTATAATAAAACTTTATAAATCAAGTTTATTAAAATATTTAGTTTACGCATTTTAAAATTTGAACATAAATTGTAATCGTTCTCTTATCTCATCCCTAAACTCAAACGCTTACCTCGAGTAGGCGGGAGGAAATGGCTCCGGCTAGCACTAGTGGAGGCGTGCGGTAAGTTCTTTTAGTTTTGGGCGCCAGCAAACCTACTAAAACCAATTCCACTTCTGCTTCTACAGAGTCTGCTCGGTAGATCAGTTCCCTATCTTACTGGTATAAAACCCTTCCAATGACAAGGAAGAATAGAATAAACGCAGGAAAAGAAAATCGCATAAATAACCTCGATGTACTAACCTTGTATTTTGTTGTACTAAATAAATTACAAACAAAAAATAAGAGTTAAGAATAACTCCCACTACAAATGTCCTTAACCCCAACAAGAAAAAGAAAAAGATAATTAATACTATTGGATCATACATATATATCTATCACGCAACAGTGCGTTTTGGAAAAGGCTCGTACTTTAAATTTAAGAAATTACTTATACTAATAAACCCCCAAAATAAAGATAACTGTAGAAGTTCTTTTTAGCCTTTGTTAAAAAAAAAACAATATAAGAATAGCGATAAAACAACGTGCACCCGGTCGGAGAGTGAGGTATCAAGCGCTTGATGTCCGCGTGCTCCAACATTAACCCTAAAATAACCTACCGTTTCGCGCCACTGTATAAATAAAATGGTTTCGCGCGTGTGTTCAATGAATCCTACAAAAAAATTAACATTAAACCCTTTCCGCCACTTACATGTGTTTCGGCTAAGCTTAGTGATAGTATTCAACAAAAATTCGAATCGCAAGGTACACAAGTAAATAGGAAAAAAAATTATAATTAAATTACTGATTATATCATTACAAAAAAAATAAAGATTCCGAAGTCCTAACCTCGAACCGGTTCACGTAAGGCACTAATAGAAAGTTACCAAAAACTGCTTACAATTAGTGCAGATGTTGTGTTATCTCGACATCCACAGCAGTGTGTCGAAAAGGTCGTACGCTGCTACTTGGTCGATGGTAGTGTAGATCCCTCGGACGCCTTTGCATGCGAGTGGACTCAGGTGTCACAGGTGTGAAGCGTGGTTTGCACTTAGGTGCGGTGGTGAGTAGTTACACGTGGTAAAGAGTTAAATTTTACTTGTAGATTACCCTGGTTGGGCGGTGGCATACTGCATGTAGCAGTATTAATTCCAATAATCTTCAGCTGCAGTCGATGTTTTTAGCTTAAAACTAACTCGTTCCACTTTATATTTTACCACACGGTCTTACTTTACCCAACGCCACGAAGGAAGTGTTTTAAATTCCTGCCTATGGTGATAAGCCTTATCATGACTTTTTTTTTAAATTCTTTAAAAGTTAAAAATTGCAGGCAACCCACACCACTCACACGCAATGAGAATAACTCGTCTGAAGAGAGTCGATGGCACGAGAAAACTAACTCGTTACAAAATTATCGGTTTAGTAAAACATGCGTGTTTCGGTCGAGTTGTTTTTGGTGACCACTGCGGCTTTTTTTTTGCGGCTAAAGATAGCTTTGTCGATGTTGTAATATTACACCAGCATCAAAACCGCCACTATTTTTGTATTGAAATAATTTGTTTAATAATTTAAAATAACCAATAAACTATTACCTTAAAATGGTGCAAGATAGAAGAAAGTTGCACATAAACATTTTTATAGAGAACAAAATTTACTATAAAAAACTCGGCGGAAGGATACAATTACGTTCAATATTTTAGAAGATACGAGCGTGCAAAGTTGCACAAAAGTTACATTAAAATTCTGTAAGTTTTAAATTATTAGATATAATTATACACTCACGCGGATTTTTTCGTAGTAAATTTTGTGCTCAATAAATTGTTTATGTGCAATTTTCATTTATATTGTACCGTTTTTGCATCGTACAAGACGGAAGCTCGCGCGAACTAACTCTGCAGTTACTATAATCATTTTGCATCACTGCTGAGTGAAACTAAGACTCATTATATTTTTAAAACATAAAACAAATTATAAGAAATATGTTGTTTATTAATAATAAACATTAATAGATAGGTACAATTAGAATTTACTTTAGTAGTACAAAATATATGTACAATATTCCAATGATCTTGGTATAATATTTATAATCGGCTAAATATTGCTTGCTGTAATAGATATATTCTTGAGATTGTTAAAATGTATAATACTAATATTCTAAAAACATATACGTACAATATCATTGATATATTTTAAATCTTACAATTTTTTTTATGACATCAGGTAAATATTTTAATTCTAGATACTTGTTGCAAGATGTAGAAAATGTATTCTAAATATCGTAAAACTAAATACAAACAATGTTATAAAAATATGTACTAATAATATCGTTTGTGTATTCTAAAGTCACAAATGTTTTTCAAACGTTGATTGACATAAAATATATATTATAATTATATATAGAGCTAACATTTATGTTTAATCAGTATCTAACTTTTTAAGTTTATTTTTAACTGTACTTTTAAATATGATTTTCTGACAATTTAAATATGCTTGTCTTAAAAATTATTTTTTTATGCGTATATTGTAATAAAAAGTAATCCAAAATCATAAGTATGTAATCTGTTAAAGATTGTATAACTAGAAACGCAATTTAGTAATTATTAAAAAATTACAGAAGGAAAATATAAAACCGAGACATCTGCGTTTGAATTGAATTGAAAAAGTAATTGCGTTATAACTAAAAGTATAGTGATTTTACAAAAATATACTACCTTTGCTGCAAATAAATTTGAGTATAAAGTATTGTAATTCTGTTGTAAAATTACTAGTAGGTATTTGTGATTTTAGAGGTCACTTTTTTCCAAATATTTTTTTTATAAATTCTAAACGAGTTTACCTTTTAGTAAATTTCGTAAAATTCTTTGCAACAATGAACACTTTAAGAAGTATATTATTTACCTGCTTTTGGGTACTAAGGTTAGAAACAATTGTATAGACTCTGAACTTCACTTCACTAATATGCATTTGAATTTCATGTTTGCAGTTTGCGACGTTTACATTTTTATATTGAGTTCTAGTGCAACGTAATTGTATAATCAGGTAAGTGTTAGTTATTTTTTATTTCTGCATCGTGTTTTCTAAATATAGAAAAGCAAAAAGTCATTTTGTAAATAATTTATTTTAACGCAACGAGTACACCCTAAATTTGATGTTTGCTGGCTGTTTAACGTTTACAGAAAATAATTCAAAAAAATTTTAACGGTCATCATTAATAAAAAACATAAATTGAAAAAATTCTTTTATTTGCGTACCTAACTAAGGTCAATAACTCATAAACAACACATTTTAAAAAACGTAAAAGTTAATATGTATATGCAAAAAACGGTTTCTAAAAATGTGACAATTAAATATTTACCAGATATTATTTACTAATATATTACGTTTATTTTGTGCTACTAGGGTAGCATTAAGAAGAGAAGAAGTGCTTATATCGAAAAGTTTATTAAGACACGTAGAAGAATTATCATTAAAAAGACGATGAATTTTTAAAATTTCAAGATTGTTAAGATAATGGCCATTATTAAAAAAATGAAGAAATTCAATATTGAGATCAGGAGAAAAAGAATGACTATTAGACAAAATGTGATTAGCAAAGGCAGAGCAGTTATTAGAGATATCAGTACTTAAATTTCTATTAATAAGATAAATATGTTGTTTTAATCTAATTTTAAACTTTCTTCCAGTTTGACCGACATAAGAAGAATTACAAGAAGAGCACGAAATATTGTAAACAACAGATTTATCTAAAGCAACAATAGGATCTTTATTATTAGCAATATAAGATTTTAAATTATTATGTATACAATGTTTATATACACTTATATAAACATTGTATTAAATCTTACACTAAATTAATACCAATTTCAACAAATTCTACTAACAAATTTTTTTCGGTTCCTTTTATACCAGATTTTCTTAATTTTTTTAAAAAATTAAGTAAAGGTAACGATTTCAAAATTTCTTTTTCTAATGAAATATCTCTTCGGAATCTTTTTCTTGTAATTTTCTAAATAATAATAATAATTTAACTGAAAGTGGAGTTTACAAATTAATTTGTTCTTGTCAAAAATTTTATATTGGTATGACACAAAGATCTTTCCAAACTCGACTTAATGAACATCTTAGGTATTTAAACAATACTTCAAAATATATTAATAATCCAAATTCAGTGAAATCTACATTTGCGCAACATGTTTTAGATAATCGTCATTCTCTTTGTTCTTACAAATTATTTCATCCTTTTAACAACATTAATAACAAACAAATTCTGGAATTGCTAGAGTTGATTTACATTAAAATATCAGATAAAAATTTTTTGTTGAACGATCAAACCAATTTTAATTGTGATTTTAAACTTAATTTTTCTTAGATTTGTTTCTAAATTGCACCATCTTCTTTTTATTTACATTTAACATTTTGTACAACTTACATTTTTTATTTTTTTGAATATCTACTTACAATTTCTCATATTTGACATTTTTCAAAAAATGTAAGTTTTTTAATAAATTTTTGTAATTTAACTTTTTATAAGTTGTTAATAATATTTTTTGTAGTTTTCTGAGGATGAGCTTTATAATTACAAGCTCGAAACATATGTTAAATAAATTTTGAAAGATTGAATTTTTTATTATTGGTGGACTGATACTTTAAATAATATTAATAATAACCAATAACAATGTATCCCCTTAACAATTTAATACATTAGATTTTGATATTAAAGATTACGTATTATTTATTGGTAATTGTATTCATTTTAACCTTTGTAAGAAACCAATTAATTTACGCAACTGTCAGCCGCTTCCTTTATATTCTTCTAAATATTATTTTCCAACACATAATAACATTTCTATGTCTTCTATTTCTACATCTTTACCTTTAAATCCCAATTCTCGTTATAATAATAATAGTAATAATATTGATACTTTACATAATTTTCAATCGAGACTTCTTAACCTTAGTAATGTCACTTTTACTTTTCAAGAGCATAATTTGTTAAACTCAAGTCTTAAACATAATCTTCAAATTAATATTACTAAAAAGCATGCCAAAGCTCTACCAGTTAGTTCAGAAAATATTATTCAATTTTTAAATTTGCCTGACAGTGACAGAATTAGGTATGAAATTCATAATAAATTAAAGAAAATTTTAAATAAAGGTAAATTTGATCCTAGTTTCAATTCGATTTATAAAACTTGCATCTCGATAATCTTAAAAATTTAATCTAACAATTTAATTACTTTTAAAGCTGATAAGGCAATTGTATTATTATTCTTTCTCGTTCAGATTGTGTTGATAAAGTGATTGATTTTTTTAATGCTGGTGTTTTCTAAAAATCCTATCTCTTTTTTTGTTTTTCTTTTATATCTTCTCTATAGTTTTGTAAATTAACTTAATTAATTAATTCTCTAGAAAATCGTAACATTTATCATTTTAAGCTTATGAATCATTCTAAACCCCTTTTTTATGATCTTCCAAAAATGTATAAGACTTCAAACCCAATACGTCCTGTTGTGTCCTTTTGTAATTCTCTTGTTGCTTAACTTGCTCCTTGACTTAATGACGTAATTAGAACTTATTCTAACTTTACTAATCAATATGCTATTCTTATTTCATTTGATCTTGCTTCTAACATTCTAAATATTCTCTTTTCTTCTTCATCTTATCTTGTGTCAGTTGATGTTGTCAATGTTTTTCCTTGTATCCCTCCTGAAGAATGTGCATCTCTCATTCGTAATCTACTTTTTCTAACGGTTTTTTAAACACTTACCAAGTCTCAGATGTTTGTTTGTTTTCTTGACCTAAATTTCAAGCAATTTTTTAAAATATTTAATAACAATTATTATTCTGAATTATCAGGTTTAGCTATGGGTTCAAATATTTGTAGCCTTTCTGTGGAAATATTTATGGATAATATTGAAAATAATTTTTTTTTCTAATTGTTCTTTCTCTGGCATGATTACTTTTTGGTTTAGATATGTAGATGACTGCATTGTTCTTTTTAATGGTTCTTTAGACGATCTAAGTAAATTTAACTAGTTTCAATAAAGAATTGAAAATTATTAAACAACTTGCTTATAATAATTTTAAACACAGTAATTCATAGAACTCGTTTTCGCAATTTATTTAAAAATTGGGTATATAATAAATCTAGTAGTAATAATATTTAACGTTCTATTTCTTACTTTAGTCCTTCTTGTCTTTTTCTTAAAAGTTTCTTTAAACAAATTAATGTTTCTATTTCTTTTTCTACAAATAATAATTTAAAATCTTATATTTTTAATAATAAAGATGCTATTTCTGCTTTAGATAAATCTGGTGTGTACAAAATTTCGCGTTCTTCTTGTACTTCTTCTTATGTCGGTCAAACTGGAAGAAAGTTCAAAATTAGATTAAAAGAATATATTTATTTTATTAATGGAAATTTAAATACTATTTCTAATACTTGTTATGCCTTTTCTAATCACATTTTGTTTTCTAATCATTCTTTTTCTCTTGTTCTAAATATTAAATTTCTTCATTTTGCAATAAAAGCAATTATTTTAACAATCTTGAAGTTTTAGAAATTTATCGTCTTTCTAATGATAATTCTTCTACGTGTCTTAATGAACTTCTCGATATAAGCACTTCTCCTCTTTTAATCCCAAATTCTAATTTTATCTTTATATTTTTTTTAATTTAATTTTTTTTTATCATTTCTGACTGTGTTTATTGATGGTTTCAATTTGTTATTTTTGACGTTTGTCAATTTAATTGTATTACTAGGTATGTTCTTTTATAATTTAATGTGACACAAAAAAATGCCGAAACATGTTTATTATAAAATAATGACAGAGTCAAAAAGAAAAAGAAAAGGTGTTCCGTCTTACTTGCATAGTTTTAGGATTTTGTTAAATATTGTAGATATTGTTTATACTTGTGTCTATCTCCTTTCTTTGAAATCTCTTTTGCTTTAAGTAAGATTAAGATTTGAGTTACCTGCCATTGTTTGGGGTTTACAACGTGACTTCGGTACATAGTACAACTTTTGTTTTGTCATTGTTAATTAATTTAAGTTTCCAAAAATTTGTATGGCAGTTCAGTTCACTTAGATAGTGCACTTGTTAACGCCTACGTTTTAATTAAATGAAGACACAGTGCAGCAGCGCACCCAAACGTTATTTTGATTTTTGCATAAACATAGAGGTCCTTCCAGCCGAATACTAATAAGTGAAATTATACGCGTAGTTGAATTCATTTTTGTCTTTCGCGCGTGCAATTATTTTAACCGTTTATTATCTCGAGATATTCACCGCCATTTAAGTGTGAAACCCAGCATTTCAACATTTAAATTCGACATTTCTACAAGCCGACCAGTCGTCTTCAAATTAAGGATCAACGCTATTTGCATTTTCCTTAATCTCTGTTGCATTGCTACCCTTTGTATTTAATATTGCTTTATTTTGCGTGGCATCGTCATGGATGATTTGAAATTGCAGCGAGACATTAAAATCGCGTATAACTTGTTTTAAAACTTTTTTTACAAAAATTGATGGTAATAGGCTAAGTAATCTTATTCATCGTTTAAATTAAATTAAAACTGTAATAAACTCTTCATTTTAAAATCATACAGATATCCGACGATAATTCTCATGAATTAGTGTTAGAGACCTTTGAAAACCTCTTCTTTGAAATTACTTCTAAGACATCAAGCTTTATAGAACGTTGTCAGGCTCAAAAATGCGATGTTGTTAACAGTAAAGATAATTCATCAAACAATTCAGATGGTTCGTTACTAATGCCACATATAGAATTGTTTGCTTTTAGTAGAAAATTTGAGGATTTGATTGAATTTTGCTATTCATTTGATTCAATGATTGATTCAATTTTAATTTGAGTAACATTAAACGATTTTTTATTTACGTAGTGCGTCAATAGGCATAGCTGCCCAAAAGATTAAAACATAGCAAATAACAGAAAAAATTTATATAATTTCGTGGAAAACTTTATTTAGAAAATTTGAAAATAAGCCGTAAACAATAATCTCAAAGCCTTATTCAAATAAGAACCCGTCAAGCCCGATAAATCATGCATGTACTAAACCAATATAAACAACCTACAATAGATACATTATTAACTTATATAATTAGTGTTAAATTAACATTTATCACTAGTCAGGAATGGGAATCGCAGGTAAAAAGGGATTATGTTTCTACCTTCCAAGAATTCGTAGAATTCATAGACAAACAATTCGATTTTTAGGTTCCTTTGTAACAAATAGTAAATGTAGCCTGAATTTAATAAGTTTAAGTAATAAAAATTCATTTAAGTCAAATAACTTAGGATCACATGTTGACGCGACAAAGTTAAGTTGCGTTTTCTGCAAACAAGAACATTCCATTTTCAATTGTACTACGTTTCTCAAATTAGACGTCAATAAACGTATTGTTACGTGCAAAATTTCATAACGTAATACCCTGTATATCGAATTAAAATTAGATTCCGGTTTTAACGCCCTCTGATATTTGCATCTCGTTTGTTAGGATTCTTTTGTAATTTCTTTCTTAATTTGATAGCCGTTCCGCCACGCTTTGGCCACATGTTATGATTTAACTAATTAAGTACAAAGAGGAATATACATCGATAAATAATTGAAAGCCTATTAATTATCCACACCAAAAAGGAATGCTACTTCTTCGACACCAGTCGATTGCAATACTCACCTTTTAATAATTAGAAGAAACAGCATTCGATATATCGGGTTCTTATATTTAATTTCTTATATTAATAATTTTGTAGACTACGACTTTCGTGAGTCATTGCGTTGACACGACTTACATTTATACTATTTCAGGCTACTCAACAAGGAAAACGTTTTCTTCGGGAAAATGCTGGATTGTGGGTAAGTTCTCTTTTTAATTATTATGTCGCTGTCAAAGAAGGTCACTTACGAAATTTAATTTATTTGATATCCGCAATCTCAATAGTTTTAATACCATTTAGGTATTGTCAATATCTAATTCTGTGATATTGCATGCTGTAAACCTTCGTTAGTTAATGAGAAATTTTCTTTGCTATCGACACCCAAAGAGTATCTATGTATTGTGGGCTGCTGACCCTTCTTTCATTTATGTACTTATTGTGTATCATAAAAGTTTCTGAATTATGATTACTAATCTTCGACGTTAATGAATTATACTTGTTAATACTCTATATTATTGAATGATATTTATAAATATTCTACGTTACTAATTTATACTTGTTGATCCTCTACATTGTTGAATCATCTCTATTAATATTCTACGTTGCTGAATTATAGTTCTAAGTACTCCATCTCATTAAATTAAAGTTATTATACCTGTTTTATCTTTTTTTATGGTAACCCATGTTTCTTTGTGGTTAGTTACACGAACACTAGTGCAACAAGGATTACGAACCTGGAATTCGTTACAGGCTTGAACCTTCTGTCCTGATCGAGATAGAAGCTTTACTGATAAAAGATCTGGCGCCCTTTAACTCTTATTTAGTGAAACTTCCCCTATCTCCGACTGAGTGAGTTGGCCGTGCAAGGTTCGTAAAACCTATAAGCTTGTAACAGTATTTCCGAAATTTGCCGTTTACATCTTTAGCTCAACTGTTTTAAAATAAATCATTGAACAAAAAATTTTACATTTAGTGTAACAAAAAGCACAACACTTTACTACATATAGACTACGATTTACCGCAAGAATCGTTAATTAGTGATAGTTCACAACGACCAAAAATTAATAACATTCCCTCGACTTGTTCGAATCCAATGCCTCCAATTCCTCAACACGACCAAACTCATTCTACTAATGTTTTATTACACCAAGTTTCAAACAATTCAGAAATAGCGGATCTCCTTCACGGTAAAATTCATATTTTTTGCGCTTTATTAGATCCTGGGTCTGAAATCAACTTCATTACAAGCAATCTTTGCGATAAACTTGGTTTATTAAACATATGCATAATTACAACTGACAGCTTCTGGAATAAGCAGTTCCAAACAAAATACAAGCTTCAGAAGAAGTGTTTCATTTAATCATGGGTAAACGATGTTACCGCAACAATATCCTGTTTAGTCCTTGATCGAAAAACTGATTGTATTCCCACAAAATCTTTCAATCTAGAGTAGTTAAATATACCACCTTTGTTTGCCTGATTTCAAGGCTCACATTACAAACAACATTGACATTATTTTCGGTGTTGATATATTTTGGGACTTACTTTGTGTCGGACAACACAAATTAGACAAAAATAAACTTAGGTTGGATAATCGGTGTTCAAGTTACTCAAGATAATAAAGTTGTATTATTGTTAGCATGCATGCATACTTTACAATGATCCCATTATAAAAGTTTTGGAAAATCGAAGAATAATTATAGACCATACTCATAACACGAGCAATTTTGCAAAAGTCATTTCTTAGAAACTGCTACTTGAGATCATTTTGGACGTTTTATACTAAACATTCCTTATAAAAACAATATCACTGCTCTTGGTAAATCCCGCTCTTTAGCATTAAAACGATTTTATTCGTTAGAACGAAAACTGTTACCCAATACACCATTAAGACAAGAATATAAAAATTTTCTGGTAGAGTATGAAGCTCTTAGTCACATGACTGCTATTGACGAATTCTCTTTGCACAATGATTAGAACTTTATTTTCCACATCACGCCGTTATCAAGGCAACTAGCTCAAGTACCAAAACTCGTGTTGTTTTTAATGGTTTTGCAAAAACCACATCAGGTTTATCATTAAACGACTCAACACAAAAGCAGTGTAATACAAAGCGATTTGTTTGAGATAGTGTTAAGATTTCGTAAACATTTATACGTCATTATAGCGGATATTGGGGAAAATGTACCGTCAAGTGTTAGTCGACCCAAGTCAACAAAACACATTGATCCTTTGGAGGTCAAATCAAAATTTAAATATTTTCTGTTATCAACTCAATACTGTTACCTACGGTACAGCATCGATTAAATGTTTAAAAAAATTAGCTTTAGACAACCGTTCCTCTTATCCTCTTACATTTCAAGCAATAGAATACGATTTTTACGTCGAAGATCTTTTAACCGAATCAAGTTCCATTGATAGCTTGTTACAATTACAATCCCATATTTCCAAAATCCTAAATTCGGCAGGTTTCAAGTTACGAAAGTGGTCTTTAAACAAAAGAAGCTTATTAGAACATTTGCGATCAACCAAAACCACTAGCAACCAGATTGTTCAAAATTTTGACTAACAAAAATTCTAAATACTTGGCAATGGCTTGCTATCACAGCACGAATATTTGATCCTTTGTTACATGCCAAAATTAACACAAAGTCACTGCCTGCAATGAAGTAACATAAACGGGGGGGGTTGTGCCACTAGCTCAATGGAGAAGGGTGGGTTTTATTTAAAATTCCGTGAAAAATTGGAAACGCGATCGTCGTAAAAATGGAACTAGAACGGTAAAATAGTCAAATAATCGATAAGGGCGCCAATCAAGGATTTCTATAAGGGGAAGCTTTCAAACCCTTGATTACCTGAAAGCTCATCCGGTTGGTCATAACCACAGAACTTACCTTGGGTTATAACAATTCTGAAAAACACTTAAACAAAAATTTACGTATGCGGCAGCTAAATGAATAAAAGCTCTTTACATTTAACAATTTAACATTTATTGATTGAAAATTTAAAACCAAGACAAAATAAAATAACAAGTACTAAATGATATCAAATAAATTTGAATAAAAGAAATGAAATAATCTTAAACAAACAAAAATGAATAATTTACACACAAAACATTACATTAAAATTTATAAAAAGAAATGCTACTACAATAGCGTTAATTCGACGTCAAATATAATTAAATCTCAAGATCTTGGCCGCATATTTATAACAAACAAATTATATAACACAAAAAAAAAACAATACAGTTTATAACATAAATATGTCCGAACTTTAATTCGAACTAAACAAAATATAGTTTATAAGTCGTTACATTATCATATACTCGAAATACGAATCACTTCTCAACGCACAAAACAAAGTTAATTGATTTTAATTTTTGCGCAAACACTATACGTGTTCATTAAAATAATTAAATTCAACGTTAGTCGTAATTTCAATTGACTTAAAAAAAAAATTGAAAGCTTTTACTGCATTTTTAATCGCGGGACACTGCACGATCAAACAACAAAATCGATAAATACCTTAATTCTTAATTGGTGACACCGGCTGAACTTTGGTTCCCAGTGGATTTGAAAGCTAACACCTTGGATGGACTTTAGCTGCTTCCCAAACAATAGGTTACCAGTGGAAGATTTATTAATCCGCCCCAAAGGCGAAAGATATGAGATTGCGAAACAAACTCACGCACAAATTCACGTAACGAAACATACGATATTAATTTAGGTAAAACAGTGATCTTAATTAACCGTAATTACGAAAAAGGAAAGTTTGATTTTCCACTTAAATTCACTGCACCCTCTTCTTTTACTTCCACGGTAATTATTAGAACAGGTGAATTATCACCTTCGTTAACTACATTTTTCCGGCCGTCAACCAACTAACTTCCCACTACCACATTTACCAAAAACACATCTATATATCAACTTTCGTCGACTGCCCTTTCCACAAAGGCTGCGTTCGAAACTTCAAACACCAAAATTCTCTCGCGAAAAAGGTGCAATAAAGAGGCAAACAAACATATTACGTCATATTTATATAATTAGGACACAGCGTTTCGCTTGTACGTGAAACTGTCAATTTGACAAGATATTATATTACAAGAATTTAAACTGCCTAATAAATTAAGATAACGACTTACTCTTTCCACGTAATCTAAACGTTTGACATAAAGAAATTCAAGTATGAATGTACTCGAACAAAGAACTCATAAACCAACTTAAAATAAACAAACGGTGAAAATAGATTTAATTACGATTATATCTCAGAAGGAAAACATAAATCACAACTGGAATTTTTCAACAATCCAAGTGAAACATTCAATAAGCAAAATCGCGAAATCAGATGGTTTACCGCGTAACAAAATACAAAACTTTATCAACAATTACATTGTAACTTCGAATTTAAAATCGTAAAATAACTTATTAAACTCAATCTAAAATTCACATTAAACCAAATTCAAAATACATTAAATGAAAATCGTCAATCCAAATACTGTGTCCGTTATCAAACATTACTCAATCAACCAATCGATTCTAAACGATGGTTACACCTCCCCTACTTAAAGAGGGATTTCTTAAATCGCTCTCTAAGCAATAGACTTAAGACGAAACGAAAACCCATAACCCAAAAAAAATAAAACGATAAACGATAATGTAACAACAAACGTAAAAATAAAACGAAACTAAACCTATGGTTCTCGCGATCTCGCAATCTTCGAGAACCCCTAACAAAACTAACGGAACGAAAACTAAACGATAAAAGAAGGGTAGTATATGTTTGGGTTCGACACAGATCACTCGATGCTGCACAATAGAAGAGGGCGCGCTGCGCTTCACGAGATCCGCGCATTGCGTTTTTCCCACAACTAATGCCCTCACCGAGCGATGGCACCTAGCCACAAACACTACAGAAATAAAAGATAAGTACAGACAAGATAGCAGAAGAAAGAAAAATGGAAATAAAAGAACCGTTGTTTAGTCGCCTCTTACGACAAGTGGTGTCCCCACTGTAGAGAAATATTCTTAGTCCGTCTCTACACGGAACCCAAAAACGAAACTAACTAACCTAAAAAAAACGAACAAGAAACTAAAACAAAAGAAAAAAAAATCCAAACGGTAAAACCTAAAACTATTTATTCCCAGTCGGGTTTAACTTTAAGTCCTTGGCGTTCCATATGCCTTTTGATGCTCCCGTGTCATCAGACAACTCATAGGTCTGATACGAAACTTTCCGTTTCACGTAGAACGGACCGATAAACTTAGGTGCCAGTTTGGCCGAGAAATATCGAGATGCATCAGAAAGGACATAATTCTTCCGCCACACTGTGTCTCCCACCTCAAAAGGTGCTGGACGACGACGTAAATCGTAATAATGTTTAGCGCGGACATAAGCGGCATTCAAGCGATTCTTAATGTCGACGTAAACTTCTCTAAACGCTGGGCCTCTTTCGGCCAAAAAGGTACGATCAGCAACAGATAGATCGTCGATAGTGTCGGAATCGGTAGTTTTTCCATGACGTGATCCGTCGAGACAGATTTCACGTCCGAAATTAGCGAAAAACGGCGTTAAGCCGGTGACTTCATGTACAGCGGTACGAATAGCACATGCTACTTTAGCAAGATACTTATCCCAATGTCGATGGTTGTCTTCGATATATGACGATAGCATTGTCTTCATGACTCGGTTGACTCTTTCAGTTGGATTCGCTTGTGGATGATAATTAGCGTTAAAAATAATTTTAGACTTATATGACGAAACCATTTTTGTAAATTCTGAACTACGAAACTGTGTGCCGTTATCACACAACAGATACTGAGGAACTCCAAACATTAAAAATACATCTTCTTCAAGACGTTTAGTAACTGCTGCTGCAGTAGCGGAACGTAACGGGAAAAATAAAACAAATTTCGAAAAATAATCGGCAACCACAAGGATATACGAATAACCACTCTTAGATCGCGGTAGCGGTCCAACAAGATCGGTAGAGATCAACTGCCAAGGTTTGTCCACAATAGGATGACGGGTCATAAGGCCAGCAGGACGTTTCTGTTCTGGCTTATGCGTGATACAAACTTTACAACCATTGATGTAACGAATAACGTCAGCCTTCATCTTAGGCCAGTAATAAAGCGGAACTATTCGTTCGAGAGTCTTAAAGATACCAAGGTGTCCAGCGGTAGGCTCATCGTGAAACTTAGACAATATTTCAAGTCGTTTAGACTTAGGCACAACTTCTCTCCAATTGTCATTCTCAGAACGAAGATCGGGATAGTCTACGGTAACATGCTTAAATAGCTTTCCGTTACTAATTTTCCACTGTGGAAAAGCGTTAGGTTTTGAACGTACACGTTCCATAAGTTTCGTTAACCATTTGTCCGAAGACTTAGGTTCGGTAATGTCACAATCGGTAGTAATGTTGTCGATAGCTGGTACTGAACGAGATAATGCGTCAGGTACGACATGATCCTTTCCTTTACGATGAATGATCGTAAAATCAAATTGCTGCAGTCTAACAGCCCATCGTGCTAGACGACCGGTAGGTTCCTTTAAATTGTGTAACCAGACTAATGATGCGTGATCGGTAACTACAGTGAATGTTGTTCCTTCAAGATAAGGGCGTAATTTTTCGATAGACCACAGGACAGCCAAACACTCCTTTTCGGTAGTTGAATACTTGCGTTCACATTTTGTGAGCGACCTACTATTATAACAAATAACACGTTCTTCACCGTCGATAAACTGTGTAAGAACTGAACCAAGACCAAAATCGGAAGCGTCAGTTTGAACTGTAAACGGAACATTGAAATCAGGGCAAGACAAAATAGGTGCGGAAATTAAACAATTCTTAATGATTTGAAAGGCTTCATCACAATCACTAGTCCAATTAAAGCTGGAATTCTTCTTTAACAGAGACGTCAATGGAGCGATAATTGTCGAAAAATTTGGTACAAATCGGCGATACCACGAGGCCATGCCTATAATTCTTCTCACTTCAGCGACACCAGTGGGAACTGGAATACGCAAAATTGCATCGACCTTTTCCGGGTCAACCGACAAACCAGTAGAATTTACTATAAAACCAAGATACTTAAGTTCAGGTTTACAAAAATGACATTTGTCTTTACTTAGCATCAAATTAGCCTCTCTAAGGCGACGGAGAACTTCAGTTAACACTTCCATGTGTTTCTCGAAGGAAGGAGCGCAAATAATGACGTCATCTAAATAAACAAAAACGTAAGGCTCTAATTCGGGACCTAAAACTCGATCAATCAACCTCTGCCAAGAAGCTGGTGCGTTAGCTAAACCAAACGGTAAGCGCGTGAATTGGAATAACCCACGGTTCGGAACTGTAAAGCGGTATACTGCTTAGACTCTTCGCTTAAAGGAATCTGCCAATAAGCGGACTTAATATCGAGAGATGAAATGAACTTAGCGTCACGAAGACGATCTAAAATAGACGAAACGTAAGGTAAAGGATAAGCGTCCTTTTCGGTAACTTTGTTGACTTTTCTAAAGTCCACGCAAAAGCGATAAGAGTTGTCCTTCTTCTTCACCAATAAGATCGGGCTCGACCAAGCGCTGTTTGATTTTTCTACAACGCCTAACTTCAACATTTTCTCTAACTCCAGATCGATTTGTTTCTGGATAAACGGCGAAACTCGGTAATACCGTTGCTTAATTGGTTCGGAAGTAGTTTTGATCTGATGTTCGATCAAGTTGGTGCATCCAAAATTTTCATTCGTAGAAGAAAAATGATTACTAACTAAATTGTCTAACTGATTGAGCTGTTCTGAGGAAAGATCGAGACGTGACTTAATAACTGAATCTTTATCTTCCAATTGTGAAATGGTGTCCATATTTTCGAAACGCCATTCACCTTTTCTAAGATCAGGAACGATACCTGCTTGTTTCCAAAAATCAACGCCTAAAATTAAATTATGCGGAACGTCAGGAACAACTAAAACTTCTAAAACAACAATTTTTCCTTTAATTTCGATTGGGACGAGAAGTGAACCTAAACTTTGTACTGATTTACCATTAGCTACAATACAATTAACTTTAACTGACTTATTTAACTTTAAACCTAATTGACTAAAAATTTCCCAACCCTTAGAACCAACAATAGTGCGAGAAGCGCCACTATCTAATAAACTTAAAATTTCGTGACCAAAAACTTTAACATAGACAAAAGGTCTTTCGTCAGACTCAGCAGACTCTAAAACATAATCCAACACGACTTTATTCTTAACGAAACTCTTTTTCTTCGAAGAATGCAAACTATTAAAATAGACAGCCGATTTAACTTTAACCTCTGACGTCACTAAACGGCTTCTTAGTACGTCCTTTACTCGTTTCCCGAACACTTAGAACAAGTGCGGACCGTAACGTTAGACTTTCCACAACGATAACAAAATAAACCTTTCTTAGGTTCTTTGCAAGAAGCAGCTCGATGGTTAGGCTTCCTACAATTCCAACACAATTGCGGACTACTTCGATTAGAAGAAGCAGGCGCATTAACGATAGCTAACCTTCGCGAAGAAGGTGCGATACTAGAAGACGGTAATCGTAAATGTTGTCTAACAGGTGGTGTAGATTTTTCACCACTACTAACGTTATTCGAAGAACGAGAAACGGCAATGTCCTTAACTTGAGATGTTACATAAGCTAGATCAGGCTCCATGTCCTGTTTTCTACGAGATGGAGGCGTGTAAGCTTCAATAGCTTGCATGCGGTCCTCGATAATACGACCAAATTTAATTAATTCTTCAATTGAAGTAACTGACGACAAACCAAGCTGAGTTTGATAAACGGGAGAAATATTTCTTAATAAAATCTTTAACTGTTTTTCTTCAGAAAAAGGTTCATCGAGACGTGAAAACATGTTGCGAATAATTGCAACGTAAATACCCATAGGTTCATCATTAGCTTGAGTACGACGCTTAATTTCTTCAATCAGTCGTTCGTCATAATCGGTAGGCTGGAATTGTTCGCGTAAAAACTTAACTAAATCTTCCCAAGAATTAACTGAACTACGAATAGACCTAACAAAAATCAATGCATGACCTGTAAAAAGATCAGTACACTCCAAAAATAACTGATGACTTGAAACGTTACGCGATAATTGAAGTTCGGCAACTCGTTCTAAGAATGCGTTCAATGAAATTGACTTTGCGTCACCAGAAAACTTTAAGTTCCATTTTGAAACTGAAATACTCTTAACATGACTAATAAAATTTTGACTAACAGCAGAAGACGTCGGTAAAGCGTTATCAACTACTAAAGAAGGCTGAACGACAGGTTCGATGACTTCATCGGCGGAAGTAGACGGATTTGAAACAACAATTTGTTTATCCAAAAGTTCATACTGCGAAATTAAAACAACTAAATCTTTTAAAAACTCATCTTTAATTTGAGAATCGTCACTTTGAATAGGAATTGAATTGCCAATACGGTTTAACAAATATTTAATTTTGGTTTCAATAGTAGAAGAAATTTTTGTAGTTGAAGTAATTTTTAATGAATCTATTAATTTTCTAAGCTCATCGATACCTTCACGAATCGCTAACTTATCTGCATTAAAATCGAACGGATACACGGGACGAGATAATTTTCCGGTAGCTTCTTCAATAAGAAAATTCTTGAGTAAACCTCGTAACACGACAACACCTAAAGATGCATCACCACCTCTAATCAAAATTTCATAACGTAATTCGTTATGCGATAAACGATCAACAATCAATTTGTAACCCATTTTAAAATGAAATTACAAAACGGTAAAATCTTCCAACAATCACGAAACTTAACAGGCAAACTAAAATTCGAAAAAGGCCCCACGCTGGAGACGCCAAATTATTTATGTTACATGCCAAAATTAACACAAAGTCACTGCCTGCAATGAAGTAACATAAACGGGGGGGGTTGTGCCACTAGCTCAATGGAGAAGGGTGGGTTTTATTTAAAATTCCGTGAAAAATTGGAAACGCGATCGTCGTAAAAATGGAACTAGAACGGTAAAATAGTCAAATAATCGATAAGGGCGCCAATCAAGGATTTCTATAAGGGGAAGCTTTCAAACCCTTGATTACCTGAAAGCTCATCCGGTTGGTCATAACCACAGAACTTACCTTGGGTTATAACAATTCTGAAAAACACTTAAACAAAAATTTACGGATGCGGCGGCTAAAAGAATACAAGCTCTTCACATTTAACAATTTAACATTTATTGATTGAAAATTAAAAACCAAGACAAAAAAAAATAACAAGTACTAAATGATATCAAATAAATTTGAATAAAAGAAATGAAATAATCTTAAACAAACAAAATGAATAATTTACACACAAAACATTACATTAAAATTTATAAAAAGAAATGCTACTACAATAGCGTTAATTCGACGTCAAATATAATTAAATCTCAAGATCTTGGCCGCATATTTATAACAAACAAATTATATAACACAAAAAAAAACAATACAGTTTATAACATAAATATGTCCGAACTTTAATTCGAACTAAACAAAATATAGTTTATAAGTCGTTACATTATCATATACTCGAAATACGAATCACTTCTCAACGCACAAAACAAAGTTAATTGATTTTAATTTTTGCGCAAACACTATACGTGTTCATTAAAATAATTAAATTCAACGTTAGTCGTAATTTCAATTGACTTAAAAAAAAAATTGAAAGCTTTTACTGCATTTTTAATCGCGCGACACTGCACGATCAAACAACAAAATCGATAAATACCTTAATTCTTAATTGGTGACACTGGCTGAACTTTGGTTCCCAGTGGATTTGAAAGCTAACACCTTGGATGGACTTTAGCTGCTTCCCAAACAATAGGTTACCAGTGGAAGATTTATTAATCCGCCCCAAAGGCGAAAGATATGAGATTGCGAAACAAACTCACGCACAAATTCACGTAACGAAACATACGATATTAATTTAGGTAAAACAGTGATCTTAATTAACCGTAATTACGAAAAAGGAAAGTTTGATTTTCCACTTAAATTCACTGCACCCTCTTCTTTTACTTCCACGGTAATTATTAGAACAGGTGAATTATCACCTTCGTTAACTACATTTTCCGGCCGTCAACCAACTAACTTCCCACTACCACATTTACCAAAAACACATCTATATATCAACTTTCGTCGACTGCCCTTTCCACAAAGGCTGCGTTCGAAACTTCAAACACCAAAATTCTCTCGCGAAAAAGGTGCAATAAAGAGGCAAACAAACATATTACGTCATATTTATATAATTAGGACACAGCGTTTCGCTTGTACGTGAAACTGTCAATTTGACAAGATATTATATTACAAGAATTTAAACTGCCTAATAAATTAAGATAACGACTTACTCTTTCCACGTAATCTAAACGTTTGACATAAAGAAATTCAAGTATGAATGTACTCGAACAAAGAACTCATAAACCAACTTAAAATAAACAAACGGTGAAAATAGATTTAATTACGATTATATCTCAGAAGGAAAACATAAATCACAACTGGAATTTTTCAACAATCCAAGTGAAACATTCAATAAGCAAAATCGCGAAATCAGATGGTTTACCGCGTAACAAAATACAAAACTTTATCAACAATTACATTGTAACTTCGAATTTAAAATCGTAAAATAACTTATTAAACTCAATCTAAAATTCACATTAAACCAAATTCAAAATACATTAAATGAAAATCGTCAATCCAAATACTGTGTCCGTTATCAAACATTACTCAATCAACCAATCGATTCTAAACGATGGTTACACCTTTAGGGCTACAAAGTCCCGTCATCATATTGCAATCATTATGGCAAAAAAGGTAACTTGGTATGAAGGTCTGCTTATGCATATTTTTATTTATTTAATGAAAGATTAAAAAAATTGTGTTAATACAAAATGTAATTCAATTTTAACTAAAGAAAAAACGTATCTACAAATTTTACTGTACAGAAGGTTAAGTATAAAGTTTAAAGTTATCTTAATCGTTGCGCGGAATTCAATTGAGGTGTGGTCTGTGACGTGTTTAACATCTGATTCATGCAATGATGAATTATTGCGTAATCTTCAAAATGCGTATTAAAATGCAAGTTTCCACGAGGAACGCACAACGATAACATCAGTCTTTAGAAATCTTTTAAAGAAGCTGACAGCATGATCAGCAAAACGTTAAGTAAAAGTTTTGTGACGCGGCAACACCCGGAAAACAGTACTACATGCGTATTAAACTTTAAAATTTTCCGTAATTATCCTGATTGATTTAGTATTCGCATATATCTATTAACCAGAACATCGTAAAACAAACGTAATGTATGACAAT
The DNA here is from genome assembly GCA_035610365.1 of Aquatica leii. Taxonomy (NCBI): domain Eukaryota; kingdom Metazoa; phylum Arthropoda; class Insecta; order Coleoptera; family Lampyridae; genus Aquatica; species Aquatica leii. The sequence continues at coordinate 64,197,416 of CM069437.1, forward strand.
CTTCAATTCGCTTCAATCCAAATTAAATTACTTTGAACGAACACATGAATAACTAAACCAAATTTTTGTAACCATAAACAAAATTACACGTACCAAATCAGTAAACATCGTATAAATCAGAGAACGTAGTCGTACCGAAAAAAAGTTCGTACGTAGAAACAAACGTCGAGCATAAAAAAAAACTAAAACGCAAATACCAAGCTTACTTAACGCGTAACAACAGAGCAAAAAATTACTCCTAGCTAATTACATGCTTTTTCTATAACGACGATTGCACAACAAATTACGACAAAAAGCACAGCACAAGGTTTAAATTTTAAAATGTAGACAATTTTTCCAAATTATGCAGGACGAAAACGCCCTTTCGAGACCATATCCGCACCAAAGATGATAGATGACTTAAGAAAAAATTTGGTTACATATTATGCTAGAGTACTTTAAGTAACAGCGACATAAATTACATGTAAACAACCAAATATTTTAGCAGACATGCAACTCTAATGTCGATCTTCGTTTCTTAGAATCCAAAAGTTTTCGCCGTGCTTTACATCGTTTTAACCCAAAACTATACAGCTTTTATCTCAAAGTAATACACTTTTACGTGCTGATTTCCTAAAAGTAGCAAATATTGTCAATGATGTATTTTAAAAATTCTTAGAAGTTTCAGTACTTTGCTTCTAAATCAAATTTTGTAAATCAATATTAGTGGTATTTAAATTTAGTATCGTTAAAACATATTAGATTGCGCTCCATCGAAAATATTTCGTTAATTTGTGTAGAATCAAATCTAGCAATTTTTTTCACAATTGACTTCCATAAGTTTTGCACCGGGCTGATTTAATTTAACTATTTCCAGTAGATTTTTGTTTTCTTGCCAACGCTTTTGTGATTTGTCACGCTTAATTTTTGTAGTTGTTGAACGCCATCTTAATATTTTGAGCGTCGATTTTTAGTTGAACTGCTCTTTTAGTAACGTCTGTTACTCTTGTTCTGTTTTTGACGTCTTCATTTTTTGCTCTATTTTAGTCTTACGTAACCATGTCTTGTTTCGATTCTTGAATTGTCCAACGTTTTCAAGATTGCTTATACTTCAATTAAATCAAAGTTTTTGTAGTCCGCCATGAGTGGTAAGATGTTGTATCCTGTACACTTTTTTATGATTTGCAGATAGTCCATCGTGTTTAAACCCTTTTTAAATTATGTTTGTTCCACTATGTGATAAAAATTGTGACTTCAATTTTCATACTTTAAATCGTCGAAAAGTCAATTTTATTAAGACGCTGGCCGCTAAATTGTAAGTAATTTTTCTTTCTATTTAATTTTTACAGTCGGTAATTTCCATTAGATTTTTAGCGATTACATTGTTATGAAGAATTGTTCAACATACTAGCACAATTTAATCAACTTTTGTTTCAATTAGCGTTCACAGGTAATTAAAGATGGCGTCGATTATGTTGCTTTTAATTCATATAATAGCGAAGACTTCCACGGCCGGAATCTATACTAATATTAGAATGTCTTCCGGGTTTGGACTGTGCCATTGTTCTGGTAACCGAAGTTGCCAACGTTTCGCCCACTTTCGTAAGGGGCTCCATCAGGGCCTGAGATAAATCTCAAAACTCAAACAAGTAACCGAAATCTAACTAAGAACATAAGCTTACATACAACGCACGTCTCGTTAATAAAATTTAGAAGCAATTGTAAAATTAGTTACATTTATAATCGTAAAAATAGTTCAAACAAACAAAGTTTTAAAAAAAATTGTTTTTAAGTTTCCATAGTACTTAACCCGTACAAAAATCTTCAGAAAGTACGATTTCACATATTTTTTTAGAAATTATTTTAATTTAATTAAAACTTTCTAATTTACTCCATTTTAAAACAAAAAAAGTAGTTTATAACGTAAAAGTGAACGATTGTTAATATTTCAAACAATGCAGTTCTTTAATTTTTATTATTTTAGTACCTAAAATTATTTATTAATTAATTTACAATTGCGGCAAAAACTAAACCGAAACATATAATTAATTATAGAGTATAAGTGTCGTTCTTCATTTAAATAAAAATATTTTGACAGAATAATCAATGTGTGTAACTGTCTAAAACATTTCATGAAACAAAATGAAAAAATCGTAAAAGAATTCGCGTCCGTGTTTTTATATAAAAAGACTAATCAATTTTCCATAAATAGTGCAACCGCACGACTAGTGGCGTATCATTCACGATTGTGTTACATAAATTTCATACAATTTCCATATCATCTCTAATTTAAATTTATACATACCAATAATTTATAGTACTTGTTTTTCTGTTGCAAAATCCATAAGTCAGCATACAAAAAAATGATTTCTATAATAAATGAGAATTTCTTTTTAAGAAAAACAAATCATAAAAAATTCATAATTTTTTTTAAATTCTACAACACATTTTCGTACAAAATCGTTGCTTTGTGCAATGTTTAAATAAGATATGTACAAACTTTCGGCTAAAGTGCACTTAAGGTGACAGTTTCAGAATAGGGTATTGATTTATTTAACATTCAAATTTATTTTATATTCTAAAAGCATTCACAGTTTTGCACGCTATATTTAATATTCAATCGCATTTTTCTCTATCTGTAGTAAATTATTCAAGCAAAAAAGTAGTTTCATTTTTCACTATTCTGTTTGATTATGTAGCTATACATTTCATTTCAAAAGAAATTCTAACCATTTATATTGTATTTGTTGTTCTGTAGTGCTTTAAGACTTATTTTAATACAAAAGTTTTAACCGCATTATTGAGAACATTGAACAATATTAGATAATATTTGTAATTACTGCTAAGATGAACACTATTTGAATTTAATAAGATTATTTTGTATATAATGTTTTGTCACTTTATTTAATAATTACTTTGCTAGTTTCCCAGTAAACACGGATTGAAACTGTTACAGTCGCAAAATTGAAACAATTGTTTCATTACGTTGTTTCGTGTTAGTTCCATTTTTATATCATTTACATGTAACTGACAGTGAATAAATTGAAAGAGTTCCGATTTTTCACAATCAGTTTTAAACCGTTTCAGTACTTGCAATTTTTTTCCCATAATCAGCAACCGTCTAAAAACTGATTTATTAAAACCGAATATTTTTTGAATAACTAGAATTGTTTGAAGATCGATTAAATAAGATTGAATTATTTTCAAAACAGTGAGATCGTTCTTGGAAAAACGAATACTTTCTGTTTAGTCAGCATTAGTCGTTGCTATACTTTTGATTACTGTCGTCAACGCTTGCGATGCAAATTGATATCTTTTCACTTGTTCGGTTGTAGTTTGATAAGTGATGCTGTGTGTAGAATTACGAAATGGAACAATAAACGGTAAGTCGAAACATTTTATTATAATTCATAAATGTAACCAATATTATTATCATTTCTGTTCTTTATGTATCATGTTTTAATTTGTATAAAAAAAATGTAAATTGACACACATGGTTGCGTTAAGGTAGATTATTGCGTAAATCTGATGATACTTTAGAATTTATAATTACAGTTCAATTTTTCAAGTTTTCTATACGATTATGTACAGCTAAAGGTATTTACAGTGTTTTTATAACTTTCTAATGGTTGCTAAAGTGATATTTATATTAAGTTTGTGTTGTTTTTAATTAAAAAAATGTAATTAATTTTGTGTAACTTTATGATTATGTATGTATATAAATGAAATCTTTATTTCGATGTTACAGATGCGGTTAAAAGTTGCTACCCAACAGTAACTGATGCAGTTTTGGAGGCTTCCGTGAAAATACCACATCAAAGAAAGTTGCAATATGTAAAAAACTCAATGTGATATTGTATTTAAAAATATTTATTGTGCAATAAAATTTTAAACTTGCATTTGAAAATGTATTATTATATTATTGAAAGAATTGTTTTAGTTCATTATTGAAACAAGCAAATCATATATTTATTAATAATTTAGTATCAGTTCAAGAACGAAGCTTTTAAAACGTAAACCAAATGCAACATTTGTTTTGGAACAGATTTGAATTTAAAATACCGAAACTATACTGATTCAAATAAGTGAAACAGCGATGGACTTATAGCTATTTTATTGCAGTTAGGTTTCTTTTATGTTTGAAACAAGAATGAATCATAAATTTTTTGTTTCGAAACTGTTACTAAACATTATCAATTTTGTGTTTACTGGGTTGCACACTTTAAACGCAAACAAATAAATTTAAAAAAAATATTAAACTATAAAAAAACATTTGTTTAATTAATTATTAATTAAATTTAAAATTTAGGATCGTAGAAATTCTATCAAACTTTTACGGCCAGTTCCACCAACACGATTTAAACTTAAGCAATGCTTAAAAACAATTGTTGCTATAGTTTTAACAATTGTATCTCAGTTTTTAAACTTTGCTTAAGTTTAAGTCGTGTTGGTGGAACCGGCCGTTAGATTTTTTAATTTAAGATCAATATAATCTAAATTTAATTTAAGCGCCAACAATATAATTATGTAATGCGTTGAAAAAAATATTTTCAAAGGCTAACATCTAACGTATAAAATCGTAATTTGTAAAACCTATCATAACAAGATTCATATCATAACAAATATCTATCAAAATTGTATCGTACAAACTAACGTCTTAAGTACAAAATCGTAATTTATAAAATATATCAAAAAATTGCCGAACAAACGAAAACGTTGCACAAAAAACTAACTAAAGTTTAAATGCAACAAACGCGTATCAGACAACAAATACAAACAAAGATTACATTGTGACCAAAGATGAATTTAAATATGGTCACAGATTACGCATAAGTCTTATGCATTAGCGTTTAAGTACGTGGTGAATAAAAAATGTAAACTAGATCGGATATATTATATATTCAATCAAAAGGATGTGTTCGTTGCATGAGTTAGAATTAACAAAAAATACAAAAAATACAAAACGTACCAAATTGTCAACCTAGAGTACTATCCCAGTAAACACAAAATTGATAATGTTTAGTAACAGTTTCAAAACAAAAAATGTATGATTCACTCTTGTTTCAAACATAAAAGAAACCTAACTGCAATAAAATAGCTATAAGTCCATCGCTGTTTCACTTATTTGAATCAGTATAGTTTCGGTATTTTAAATTCAAATCTGTTGCAAAACAAATGTTGCATTCGGTTTACGTTTTAAAAGCTTCGTTCTTGAACTGATACTAAATGATCAATAAATATATGATTTTCTTGTTTCAATAATGAACTAAAACAATTCTTTCAATAATATAATAATACATTTTTGAATGCACGTTTCAAATTTTATTGCACTATAAATATTTTTAAATACAATATCACATCGAGTTTTTTACATATTGCAACTTTCCTGGATGTGATCTTTTCACGGAAGCCTCGAAAACTGCATCAGTTACTGTTGGGTAGCAACTTTTAACCGCATCTGTAACATAGAAATAAATATTTCATTTATATACATACATAATCATAGAGTTACACAAAATTAATTACATTTTTTAATCAAAAACAACACAAACTTAATATAAATATCACTTTAGCAATCATTAGAAAGTTATAAAAACACTGTGAATACCTTTAGCTGTACATAATCGCATAGAAAACTTGAAGAATTGAACTGTAATTATAAATCCTAAAGTATCATCAGATTTACGCAATAATCTACCTTAACGCAACCATGTGTGTTAATTTACATTTTTTTTATACAAATTAAAACATGATACATAAAGAACAGAAATGATAATAATATTGGTTACATTTATGAATTATAATAAAATGTTTCGACTTACCGTTTATTGTTCCATTTCGTAATTCTACACACAGCATCACTTATCAAACTACAACCGAACAAGTGAAAAGATATCAATTTGCAGCGCAAGCGTTGACGACAGTAATCAAAAGTATAGCAACGACTAATGCTGAATAGTCACAAAGTATTCGTTTTTCCTAAAACGATTCCACTGTTTTAAAAATAATTCAATCTTATTTAATCGATCTTTAAACAATTCTAGTTATTCAAAAAATATTCGGTTTTAATAAATCCGTTTTTAGACGGTTGCTGATTATGGGATAAAAATTGCAAGTACTGAAACGGTTTAAAACTGATTGTGAAAAATCGGAACAATTGTTTTAATTTTGTGACTGTAACAGTTTCAATCCGTGTTTACTGGGATGCTGCACACGGCACATGAACACAGCTATTGTTGGTAATCAAGCCAAAAAGTTTGGTTATGATTACATCAACTGTGTTTGAAATATGGACATTCTATTTTTTACACTGAATTTATTCATAGTTGTATACATTTTTTTAAATTAGTTATATTAATAAAAAAATTAAGATTTTCTTTTGAAATAACACTGTGTTAGTCATTACTAAGACAAGCCTTTCAGGTTTGAACCGTGTCAATGTGGTAACCGAAAAAGTTAACTTTTGAAAAAGGTTTTATCAAAGCGTGCAAAAAATCTGTCACATTGTTTTTCTCGTAACAAGAAAAGAAAGCGACGACTAACTAAATTGTTGCGGCGATAGAGTCTATGCTTCGTATAGTTAGCTTATATAAAAAAATTTAAAAAGGTGCCTAAACGATAGAAAACTGGATTAAAAAAACACCGATTAAATGACAGCATATATATTTATTTTATCAAAGACAATAGTTCACGTTAGACAAAGTAGAAGAATAGACATGAGTATATTAATATAAATGTTCCAAACATTAACATGTAGGTTAATATCATAGGCCAAATATAAGTTACGTTCTAGACTGGGCAAGACGTCGTACAGCAAAGTGACTTAACTTTCGGATTACCAAGCAATTTTTAAGGCGCCGATTATCAAGTAGGGTCAGATTTGACCCCAAGTCTTTTTTCTTATTTTGTAAAGAAAAACCGATTACTTTGTAATGGTAACCTTTATTAATATTTTAAATTAACATTAAATTTCATATAAACTAATAAAAAGATAAAAATAAAATGTAAACATAAATTAGTGAAGGCAACAACTATTACATATTATTGTAGTTTTTTTCTAGCAATGTTGTTTACATACAAAGAGTTTGCACTTTTCACATGTTTCCGAACATTTTTTGTCATTTGCTCTCGGACATATCTTACAACGACCTCTTTTTGTGTTGTTCTGTGTCTGCTACAAATTAAACAATTGAAAAATTTGTTATATATTATTAAATATTGTTGAAAGAAACTCAGCTAAAAAAATATTGGGACAGTTGTAAAAAAAACTTAAGAACAGACAACAAAAACAACACGTCTGGGGTCAAAAAAGACCCCAATGGTAATCGGAAGGTTAATCGGTCTAACTGTTACATGCAGAAAAGGAATAACCTTACATTTGTAAATTAAAGTATAAACGTAAAAAAATCAAAAATTTAGAGAATAAAGCGCACCGAAGAATATGTGAAACAACAAAACCATTTTAACATTAATTGTGATTACATGTACGTACGGTCGACTGACCACCAAACTATTGAGAATTTAATACTCACAGTTAGCTTCTTGCAGGTATGTACTAGCTAGTGCATCCTGTAGCGTTGCCTAAAGCTCAATTAAAATCTAACACAAAAAGCGTACATACAGCGTTATCACAAACAAACTCGTTTTTAAATAATACAAGTAGTGAAAGTAAGCAAATTTGCGGAGTTTCTCTCCAATTAACGTCGTAACTTTGATAATTGTTTTCTCCAGTATGCTGATAATTGCAATCAACCCCTCGAAAATGTAGGTAGTGTTAATTTCAGTGACGTGACGTCATCATAGAAATTTTCCCAATTGTAATATGTGTTTATCATCCCAAAATAACGAACACGGGTAGAGGTATTAAAACCCGCTACAGACAATCATAAAAGAATGAATTGAACCCACGACACAAAAAAATCAAGTGCTTACTCCAAATACAGATTTTCACTAAGTAGCAACAATCTTATAAATCATATGCACATGCAGGTGTGCAAAATACTTAACAATGAAAGCCTGTCGGGCGTTTACAACGTTAGATGATGTTCGCGTCTTTCAAACTTTGCGTGAAAGATAAATGAATTCGCGTTTTAACAAGTTTAACAACGGAAAGTGGGCGTGTCAAAAATAAATTTCATACTAGAAAATTTTTACTATACCACATTTTTAGCATAAATGAAAAACTCAAACAAGAAATCAAAGTTTAACTAGAAACCTGAATGCAATAAGTTGCCAATTTCTCCTTAATTTTTAGCCAAATGACGCAATAGATAGTTTTTTGTTAGAATAATACCTTTAGCACTTTTTACATAAAACTTGTCCAAACATTCGTATACGTTTTAATAATTTAATTTGATTCTCAATTTATTATTGGTTTGGCAGTAAGAAAAAAAAAAATTATACATTTTTGAAACAGGCAGCGCAGGTTTATAATTCTTTTTTCAGATATTGCTCTACAATAGTAAGACTTGACTACCCTCAATTGCTTTATGTTGGCAACTAAGTAATTGCCGATTTTTTCATACAAATACAACTGGTTTTTAATGCAAAGGACGAACTTTAATCAATAATATAATATTCATTTTTTTTTCAATGACTTTTTGTCATCGTTCTTGCAACTTTATAATTCTACGTTTGTAAAACTTCTGGTTTTTATCGACAACAAATTGAACCAACCGCTATATCATTAAAAGTTTAACCATTTAAGAAATTTGACAAATATTAAATTTCCAATTAAAATACAATAATTTTTGGTAAGTGAGCAAAGGATCTAACGTGATCTTGGTGACTATTACACTTTTAGAACTGAACAATTCTGACCGTATTTTGTTGATTGCTGCATTTAATTTGCTTAGTCCTTGACAGTAAATAACCAAATTGATTGTTTGGTTAGAATAACACCACACTTTTTTAATTACATCAAATTGACAGAAAATCCTTTTTTGGTAGATACCAGCTTTCAAAGTGGTTTATGGTAGCACAACGTACAAATCATTGGAGGTAAAGCAATGTCATGGCTGTTTACATTTATTTTTTATGTTTGTTGCATTTTTATGTTGTTACTAATGAGTCTCTCCAATAGTGTCCAAAGTCAAGATGCTCTAAAAACGTTCTATTTATGTTAATTTTGTTATCTTGCCATGGTAAGTTTTTTAAAATGTTTTGTTACAAGAATTTTTTTGTAACTGGCGGAGAACCAAGTTGAATCGAGAAGCGGATTGCAGGTCACAATAAACTAAGATTAAAAAAAGCGCCAAAACGGTTGAAAACTAGAAGGAAAGACACTGTTTAAATCTATCTAAGGCTGAAAAAGTAACTCAAATATATTTTTATTTTATCACGAAAAGAAAGGTTAGAAAAGAGAGGCGAGGTAAATTTATACAAATGCGATTAATTGCTAGAGCGTAGATACAAATCACAGACAATAATTGTTGAAGCAGGCCCCTTTCGATTGGGGAACATGTTGTACATAAATTAAACATATAGGCCTAACTTTTACATTCCAAAACAACAAATTTACATTGATAGATATAATAAAAAATTGTCAATATATTGATAATTAAGAGAACTTTTTATTACTATATTACACACACAAAAAAATTATAGTTATTTGAAAAAACAATCCGATATGTATGTAATGGAAAAATGGTTTTTCTCCTTGGGATAATTCAGTCCGTACAAAAAAAAACAAATTGACGGCCAACACTCTCGATGTAGCAAAACGTGTGCGTTCTGGAACGAAACTTCTACGGTACGAAAATTCAATTTTTAAGAAAATAACATGCCATTGTCGTACTTCTTTCTTTGTCTTAATCTTTTACGTAACCATGTTTTAATCGACTTTCAGCTATGTGATAGTTTTTTTGTAAAAAAAAATATGGGAATAGTAATGTGATGGTGCAAGCTTAGGATTATATAATATATGTAACATTAATTCCAAACTAAACTCTAATAGTTTTTGGCACGTGACTTAAGATGTGTAGATTTTTGGAACAGTTCGTATAACTCCACATCTCTCCAATCATACTAAATTGACAGCAAAATATGTTTTGGTAGATATCACTTTCAAAGTAATTTGTTGTGGCTCATCATACCTAGCCCATAATCGTTTTTGATTGACGTTAATATGAACAATACATTTCTTATCGCCAATAATAATTCGTTATAAAAAAAGATTCAATTTATTGCGTTTAAGACGCAAGCGCGGATGCGACCCGCTAAATGAATTTGTTTCAAGTCACGTCGAAACATAATATCAAGCTTTTTAACAAGTTCCGTGCGTTTTAAATGTTACACGACTCGATTATGATTCTGTTCCTTATAATCATTTTTAATTGTTAATAAAAGCTGATATTTAATATTTTACGACCTCTTTTAATTTAAAATCCATTTATTTAACGCTTCTAAGTAAAAAAATGTTTTGGTATGTTTTTAAAAACGTTTTCATTGTTTTTAATAGTCTTGAAAGTAGTATATTAGCAAAAATAAAGAGAAAATAATCTAGGTTTCTTTTCCCCTTACATCAAGAGTGAATAGAATCAAGACAGTTTTTTAGGAGCCGGACCTGGGTTGAACTGCAGCTAAATAGTAGTATATTATATATCAAGGTGTAGAAATGTATGATTGCAACCTAAGCGACAGATTATATCGCAAGACGCAAAGCGTCGAGGGATATAAGTCGCGCAAGTTATAATCAACTTCTTAACCGTGGAATATATATACAATGTATTCTTTTAAAAGAATTATTAAAATCTTTCTATTTGTTACTAAATCAAAATTAAAATTTAAGTTATTAATTTCACATCAAAAATCAAGTTAGTGATTGTAACAGTTGTCATTAGTTTAATCGAATTAATTTTGCATAATTATTAATTGTGATTTATAACACAAAAATAAATTGATAACTTTTTTTTGCTAAACTTACTAAAATTGTTTAAAAACATTATTACTTTAATCATTAATTATATCTAAAATGTATTTAATTCAGTAAGATTTACATTTAGTTAAGTGCAAACTTCAAATAACTTACATTTTTAAAATTAAATTAATTTATTTAATAGACGATTTTTCTTGCCCTTGGTAGATAGTTTTGTAAACTTTTTTTCTTTAAGAAGGTTATAGAATTATCAGGAAATGTAAATATGTTTGTTACTAACTAGCAGTTAATACTGAATTATTATTTACGTGCACTCAAAAAAGTGCTGCTTCACAACCTACTATTATCCGTAATAATGAAAGCCTATACAACTACTAGTAGAAAAAATTATTAAGGCAATTTACCCATTGGGACTAGACTTTTGATAGATTTACATTCTCTGTGAATACATTTTTGTCGAATTTATACACTTGTTGTGGTCCCAACTCGTTTCTAGTAGAAAGCAGTAGAAATTTTGCTATACAAAACCGTCATAGTAAATATAATGAGTGGGGCCAAAATTAGTCAATACATAGTATTATTATATTTTATTTTTTATTTCTTTTTTTAAAAAAAATCATGTTGGTTTAATAAAATATTACGTTCTCAAATTAACTTTCAGTTTCCTTATTCTATTACAAACTCTCAATCTTTAACTAGAGAATTAGTTAATTTTACTTCTAAAGACAATTTTATGCTTATCTCTTTTGATATTAATAATCTTTTTCCTAGTGTTCCGTTTATAGATTGTTATAATATAATTAAAGAACTACTTGTTCAATCTAACTTACCTGATAATATTCGTGTTTTTATACTTGGTTTGCTTAAATTTATGTTTAAGCCAAATTTTTTTCTTATTTAACAACCAAACATTTATTCAAAAAATAGGTTGACCCATGTGAAATGACCTTTCACCGATACTAACAGAAATTTTGTTATCTAACTTAGAAATTTAAAAACTTTTTTCTAATGATGTTATTAAAAAACATTTTATTTATTATAAAATATACGAAGATGACATTTTAGTTATATTTAAAGGCAGTGAATACGATCTAAACAATTGTTTTAATTTACTAAACTTATTACATCTCAATATAAAATTTACAATAGAAAAAGAATCAAATAATATTTAAAATTTTCTTGCTTTATCTATTAAAAGTGTTAATAATAACTTAAGCGATTATATACTTTTCCTCTTGATCATAATAGTTTTAATAAAGAAATAAATATTACCTATTATCTAGCTAATATTAATGGTTATCCTTTACATATTATTAAAAAATTGTCTTCTATTAAAATTAAAAATTGTTCATCTTTTACACCTGTCTCTAATCAATCTAAAATGCATTTTCCTCGTTCTTATATAGGCCCTTCTTCATTTCAGTTTCAAAATCTATTAAAACATTTTGGCAGTAACATTTCTTTTTCGTCAAAAATAATAGTAAATCTTTATTAGTTAATACTAAAGATAAAACTAATATTTTAGATAAATCCGGTGTTTATAAATTAAAATGTGGTGATTGCAACGCATTCTATATAGGACAAACGGGTCGAAAGTTTTCATTAGAATTGCTGAACATTTGTCTAGTATTAAAAATAATAACATTTTATTTAAATCATCATTTGCTAATCATATACTAAATTCTCATCATTCATTTAATTCTAAAAAGGATTTTGAAATTTTACACATTTGTAATAAAGGTTTCAAACTAAATTTTTTAGAAATAAAAAAAATTATTAAAAATTACAATTCGAATCGTGATTTATCTCTTAACGAAGTTGTTAATTTTAATAATAATTTACTTTTTCTAAATTAGTTTTTGTTTAATTATTTCCATTATTTTATTATTTTGTTGTAACCTAGGAATTTTCTATTATTAGGCTAAATTTGTAGTGTTCAAATTTGAAATTTGTCCAACTTCAAATATTTAATCATATTTTATTTGATTATTATATATTGGTAAGTTTATTTATTTTTATAACTTTTTGATTTTATTTTAATTTATATTATTTTTCAGATTTCTATATTTATTATTTTTAAAGTTAATATTTGAAGTTTGATTTTTTAATTCTAATGTAGTAAGTTTATGTTTAAAATAAGATTTGATTTTATATTTTTTATTTTATAGTATACGCCTGAAGATGACACTAAGTCGAAACATGTAGCGTTTATTAAAATAAAAAATTAAAAATAATGGGAAGATTTTGAGATTTATTAAAAAATAAAACAAAATAAAATAATATAATAAAACCCATTTAGAGTTATTAAAAGAATTAATGGAAAAAATAAACTTTAATACATAGTATTTCTTTTGTAAATTAAAACATTATTTTAATAAATAAATTATTAGGTTTTTGTTGAATTGTATTTTGTATACACTAAAACATGTCGAATCTTTGACTATAAAATCAAAACAAAACAATGAATCGATTAAAATATTACGAGTTTTGTCAGCACATTTTATTAATTTTACACGCTGAACGTGTACGCGATTTTGTATAATATTTCACAATTACTTACGCTGATCTCTTCATAAAACTAATTTATTCACGTCGTAGTTTTTTATTTCAATCATCTTAAAGTTAACTTGTAACCCAGGTTAATTTAGTTAAACTAAAATCGCAAAAAACCTATTACCAACACCATTTATATATTTTTAAAAGTTTTTTTCTGTAAATTTGTTAAATAAATAAAATCATGTATTATTATTGTTTTTAAACAAAAAAAAACAATCAATATCAAAACAAAATAAAAGAAATCATTTTTGAAATATTTACTGTATTTTCTTATATTGGTTTATTAGATAATTTGTTTTCTTTCGCTTATTAACACAAACACATTTTCTTATTTTCTTTACGTTATTTGACAAATTGTATTTTTTAATAAAAGACATTTATTTACTTATAGATAAAAAAATTAATTTAATCAAAGTTGTATTATTTTTTTAATTTACGCTGAAACTGCATTATAACATGTAGCATTTATTTTTTACCACTTTGATAATAATAAAAAAAAATTGTAAATGTATTTGTACCAATAATGGAATTGTTTTATTTTAGAAAATAAAATCAAAATTTAGTCAATGGATATTAATTTGGCAAGTATCAAAACGTAGTTAGAAAATTCGTAAACAATGCTAATTAAATTAAATCTGAAATTAAAAGAAACAAAAATTGATAATTAGCTTGGCTCCTGACATCAAAAATCATGAGGTAACATTTTATAGGCGTTTTACTGCTAAGAGCTTTCAGAGACGCGTCGTACCAATTTCGTTATCGCTACAACTCAGGCCATATGAATTCCGAATCTCGGGGTAACCTCAAGGGAGTAATGTTTACAGAAAGGCATTTCGTGATAACTTAAATTTTTTAGTTAGTAAAAAAAACAAATTTTTTTTGTACATTTCTAATCATGTTTGTTATTGCTACGATAGTTCATTTCTATACGTAACAAAAAAGTTGTTATATAAGCTCCATTGTAAATTATAACAAAAACACGAAATTTTCTTGATTATTACAAAGTTTGGTACTCGATAGTTATTTTAAACTCATCTTAATAGTTGTGAGGATGTAATTTATATAGTTTTGGGTATAAAGTTTTGTATACTAACCATCAAAGCCTCATTATACGTAATCAAGCTTCAATTACTTGCACAAGCGTATAATTTAAATTCTAATAAAACCGTAAGCCTTGATACAACAAATGCAAAATAAATAATAAAACAAGTAATTGTAAAAAGCTTTTGAATTCTTGTGTTTAAATTTTCAATATGCATAATGCGCTTAGAGTGTACAAAGGTGTATATATTGTATAAATAAAACAATTGTTAATGTTAGATACAATTCGAAATGATGTGCGTTGCCATTTTAAGTAAATACGTTTTTATTCACAAAGCGCTGAGTTTTTATGCTTTTTCTTTGTAATTTCTGAACAAATTCGCAAGCGTTATACTGTGAAATTATCAAATATTATACAAAGTTAAATTACATTGAGTTACGTTATTAATGTTTCTAAAAAAATACAACGCAATGACTTAATAAATAAATAAATATTTAAGAAATAGAGACTTAAAAATTATAGCTATTTACATTTAGATCAATGCAAAATTTTTGAATTAAAATAAATTACAATTTATTTATTTGTAGTGAAATTGATAAGTAAACAACAACGGTAAATAAACACAAAACGTAAAGTATAAATTAAAATTAAACGTTTAAATTATTGAGTTATAATATAGAGAGACCGTGTTTTGTGTTCTAAAACGGTGCCACTAGCGCCATATCGATGATTGACTAATGTCATGCTAATGTCAAGTGTTTTGTAGTTGTGTTTTTCAACGTTTATAGCGATTTTTTGTGTTTATACGTTTTTTAGTTTTTAATTAAAGATACTTAGAACATACAAAATATAAGCAGACCGGTATTAAAGAAATATATACACTGATACCCCGAGTAACTTTTCCTTAGTTTGGTTATTAAAAATCTTTTTTTTTTATTAAATTTTAATTTTATATTACTGTTTTTAATTTATTGCATTTGATTTGTTGCTTAATCTTTATCTTTAAAAATTATTAAGTTAGTTAACCAAGAGAACTGTATTTAGTATACAATAAGTGTAAAAAAAGTAAAAAGTGGTTTGCAACAAATTTCTCTAAAAATTCTTACTAAATTAGTTTTATTCTAAAAATTTTTTTTTTTTACTTTAGACCAATAAAGTTTATGAAATAATCAAAATACATACATATTGTTTAATTAAGTAGATCTACAAATCGCCGGTTAAATAATTTTATTAGCAAATCACAGTATTTGAAATAAAATCTTAAGCTTTCGCGGTTGTTATATTTAAAATTATAAGCGACTTTCGGCTTAGACAGCGTCGTAGTAAAACACCCAGACTTAGGCTTGGTCATAGTCTCTTTTTGAGAGCCAAAACAAGAAGTAGAACTTGGCCTTTGCCGTATTGTCGTTCGTGAACCCAAACAAACTGACGTTTCGCAAGACATTGCAGCTTGCATCTTCAGAGTGGTAAATGTCACTGAAAGAAAAAGTGGAAATGACGATATTTATACCAATAGCGATTAGCGTGATTAACGAACCTTATCTTTCCGTTACCGCTTGACTGACTTCGTTATTACTCGGAGTAAGTGTTTGTGTCCTTTCCAAGAAAGTCGATCTTTGTCTTAGAGGATATAATACTGGTAGCCAAGATTTGCTGAGTCTTAAACCGTTTTCTCGGTTCATATTACAAGGATGTTTTTCTATTTCCACAGCTTCGCGGATTAGTCTGGGAAAGTAGAAAGGAGTTCTAGCCAACACTTTAGTTTGGTCAAAGTTCAGCGTGTGTCCTTGGTTCCACACGTGTTCTGTCACTGCTGATTTAGTAACTCTGCGGTGTTTGCAGTCAGCCATATGTTCTTTTACTCTAACTTCAATAGAACGTCCCGTCTGTCCTATATAACTTGATCCACAGGAACAAGGAATTTTGTAAACTTTTGTAAACAGTATTTGAACATTATAATTATTATTATATGTCTGTAACAATTTTTTCTAAGCATAAATTTAAATAATTTGATAAATTATTTTAGTTTTGTAAATTAACATACAACTTGTTCATCTAAAAAAATTACAATGTACGATGGATGTTAAAACTTTACTTTTTAAGTAATTCGGATCTGGATCTTCCATCTTGATAGTAGACTTTGTACATAAAAAGCAGACGTTTTATGTTATCTTAATTTTTTCTGTGCGTTATATTTAAATTATTCTATTTGCGTTTGTCATATTTATTAATGAAAAAAAATGACTGAGCCAAAAGACAAAAAAATGCAATGGAGACAAGCCAAGATCTCCAGAAATGTCTAAAGTGGTTTGAAAAACTAACAAGTAATTATTTCGGCAAAAGCCATTGACTAGACTTCAAATAATGATTATTTGAGGGAATGTAAATAAGAAAAAAAGAAAGCAGAAGATGAGAACCCTGCCGAAAACAGCAGTGACAAACAACAGCTAAAAAATGTTTACATAGTGGTTTGAAAAAATGACGTAAATCACACCCTGTTACAAATATTTGTACTGGAACCCACAACATTGTAACGCAATTCCTTGGTTCAATTAATAATGCTTCCAAACAAAAACTGAAATTGATATTGCAAGCTTATTTTTAGAAGACTGTATTCTACAAACAAATTTGCCATCAAGATAAATTACCAGAAGAATTAGATTACTTTGAGAAGGTTTTTATAAGAAATGTTAATTAACAAAGAACAAATTAAAAAGTATCTTCGATCAAAAACTAGACCTACCGTAACTTTTGTTGCTACTATATTTGACAAAATTGGAAGAATACTGAAGAAACATGACATTAAAGTTCGTTTACTTCACTTCTAAATTTGCCATTGCCGAACATGCGCTAAACACTTTACATGACATAAACTTGGAAAAAACTATAATGATTGCTAAAACCAAAAACTGGCGTTCAAAAAAGATCAGAGAAGCGATTGAAATTATTAAAGTACCCTACAACTTTAACAGGAACACTGATTATGAGTTATCTGACACCTGGTTACCTGTTATTTGCTTATTTTTACTTTATCCATCAAACACTATAAGCTGCGTCTACAGTTTTTAATGATGGTTTGTCTTTAGACCTTTGAGCAAATGTTGTAGCTAAAAGAACTTACAACATTTATGAAGTTTTCCGAACATTCGTGTTTTCTAGTTACCTTAGTTTTATAATTGTCATTTTATTAATTGTCACTTGAAGAAGAACGTAGACCACATTCGAAAACTTGTAAGTTTTTTTTTAATAAATATATTACACCATTTGCCCAAAAACTATTTTATTATATTTCAGTGAAAATTTTGTATCTAAGATTAATAATTACTACTAATAAGAAAAAAACAATAATGATTACGAATAAAGACAAACCAATGTCTTAAAGTTAAAGTAAAACAAGTTTTTGATACAAAAAGATGACAAAACAAAAAACAGTAGATAAGAGTGTTAAATCAGCTAAGCAAAACAAGAGTTTTTAAGATAATATGTCAGCAAAAAACGCAAGAATTTGGTTTCAGAAGAAGATATCAGAAAACTTGCATTTTGTGCATTGAATCTCATAAAAAGGAATAAATACAATGTAGAAATTGTAAGTTTTCGGTCTATAAAGCTTTTTCAAACCTAGTCAATATACATATTTGTGATTACAAATTTTGTCGAGACTAAACGAGAGTTACACGATTTGTGCCACTATTATTTATTAATCAAAAAGTAAGTACAAAATTGACTGGCATTTTATACTGGTAAACTTTTTTTTATTTTGATGGATTGTGGAAGGTTGGCATTAAAAGCGTAAAGCATTACCTTAGGTGCGTTGTATTGGATGCACATTTAACTTTTAAAAAATGTGCTGCTTTACTATTGTAAGTTGAGTCTACATGCAATTCAGTCTCCTTTCTCCTCTCTCTTCCGATTCTACAAAATCAATGTGGGAGTCATGTTTTATATTGTCATATTAATCACAGGTCACCAGTACCAAAACGCGAGATTTCCTATTTTTTAAATAAATGAAAAAAAGATGTGGCGCAAGCAATAATCGGTTAAAACAAAAAAACACAAGATTGCGAGTTATTTTTGCAGATATAATTTTTTTAATGTTTCAATTAATTACAAATACATAACGATTCTTCTACACACCTACAGACAAACAAAAGTATTGTTGTAGTAGAACTCAAGTATTATATATAGTTATATAACTACCATGGTTTCTCTTTGTAGATAATTTTCGTGTAAATGATTTTTTGTAAGCTGAACTTTTGTAACACGTTTCACAGAGCATTTCCAGAGCCCAAAACAAACTAATCAATTGCATTATAAAAGTTTGTTTTTAATGACTAGTTTGTTTTTAATAACCGATAATAAAAAACTACAATTTTGACTAACGCAAAACATAAGACACAATAGCTTAGTATCTTATAAATATATGATTACTAAAATTTTTAAAAAAATTTTTTAGATTGCAGTTGAAAAACGTCTCTTACCTTTAAATTAAAATGTACACTGTCTCAAAAAAGTAACTAAACACATTTATGCGCGACCTGCAAGGTAGGCAACCAAACTTACATTATAACAGAACGGCTAGTTAAATTAAACAACATTGGCATTGTAGACATTATTTGCAACAATATTACGAGGTTACTAACTATTCTTCATAAGCACCGCCTTAGAAGAACATGTTTCTTACCAGCAGATATGTATCTAAATTGTACCCTAAAGTTTAAAATTTTTTTTCTCCGAATTTTTTATTTATATATTTATCTTCTCTGCTCAATTTTGAAATAAATGCTATAGCCATTGATTAAAATGTTCTAAGACATTTATAATTTGATTTATAATTAAAATAAATTTAAAGACGTTCCATTAATAGCTCAAATAAATTTAAACTGCATGCCCAAATATGAAATTGCTGTTTTAATTAGCCTAAATTTTTAATATTTTTGGATTAAATTAAAGTCAACATTCCGATTTTTTTTGTAAAAAAAGTATTAACATCATTTGAACGTAATTAGTGGCTGAACAATTGTAATCTTAATTTTCATTACAAATTCTCATAACAAATATTTGTATTTTTTTATAAAAAATAGATTTTTATGAATATAGGTATAATCTGATGTTCAATTGTTTTTTTTTGATTACACTGTCGTAATATACAGAAAAAATGCTTCCATTTTAACCTAATTTATGAATGATATCGAACCTACTAGTTTAAGTATTAGACAGGAGGTGTGGGCAACTCAAATTTACTTATCTGTGCCTGTAGAGTTTTATTTTCAGGCAGCTTTTGTGAAATCTTATTTATATTATAAAGAAAACAAGTGGCGAGAAAATTAATATTCTTTTAAAAAGATATTATCTTTAGTAAGATGTAACTGAACTGGAAATCAAAACTAATATGAGATTTGTTACCTATAAATAAAAAAATATTGCAGGCTTTTTCTAAAACTAAGTAATATATATCATCAAACGTTAGAAAAATCAGTCTTTTTTTTGTACAAAATGATTAACAACGTTTATTTTTAAATTACTAATATAAACACCTAAGTTTCAACCTTGGTTTAAAGAGAATTTTTTTTTAAATACTCAATACTTCGAAAACCTGATAATTATAAGTAACGATTAACCTAAAAGATGTCACGTCGTGGGATATACATAGGTTACACTCATGCAAAGCTAGGACAAATGGCTAGTATTTAACACGTGCAGCCCTGCGGCTAAACTTTTGTCACAGCCTATGGATCGCAGGGCGAAGTTTATTTTAAACCTTTTTCACAGCTCATGGGACCGTATTTAATTGTGTTTTACAGTTGTATTTTAGCGTCCTGTGTCCTTAAAGCATTAGCTTACGCAAAATATTAGCTTTTCTTATTTTTTCTTTTTCTTCAAGTAATTCGAATTTATCGTGATTAAGTATAATGTTAAATGTGTGTTCTGCTTACATTTTTTTAATTTGAATATAAAAAATGACAAAATTTAGAAAATGGAACTTTTATTAAATATAATAGGAGTAAGGTTTTACATATTACAAAACATGTTTTCAAACATTGTTATCTGTACCATATAGGGTGCAAAACATTTCATTACAAACGTAATGAATTTTCAAATCATTTGGATTTGGTTTATTGTATCTCAATTATTTTGGAAAACCTAGGATTGTTAATTATAAAATTAGTATAATTACCTACTAAACAAAAATTTACAAATGTTTTTCTACTTTTATTACTGGTACTTAGCCTATTGAAACCCAAATCAAAGATTGAATTAAAATTTGAGAAGAAAGAATACAGAAATTCTCATCAAAATTACGCTTAAAGCAGTTTTTTCCAGAGATCCGAAACCTCGTTCTTCTAAAAGGTATTCCATACCCCCAGTAATGCTCCCTTCTGCCCAAGGGTCCGCCATTACTAAGTAGGGTATATAAAGGGGTAACTTAAAATTCATTTTGTAATGTACAATATCTAGTGTTGTTTTGAGTGTGAATTTTGTGCAAAACGTCACGTTTTTCTGGACAAGCAGAGTTATCACTAGAAACTAGAGGAAAGATTATTGCTTTACGAGAATGTGGATTTTCTATCCGAGTAATTGCTGCATGTATGGATTTATCGGTAAAATAATTATTAATTTTGCTTTTGGTAATATTCTTTATTATTAGCAATTTTATATACCAATTTTATAGGTATTATATGATGTATAATTCAGAGTGCACAATTATTCACCTGCATCACAGAAAATTGTTTATAATGAAACTATAAGAGTTTTAGTCACATAGCGATTGTGTATCAAGTTTTGACGTCTCTCAAGTTAGCAATACAAAGTTAGCAAAATTAAATAAAACATAATTGGGAATGTGTTACTAATTTCTTGCGAAAGAAAAAACTTGTAGCTTTTTTACTATTTTAATTATGCATTAAATTTGAGGCAAGTTAGTAGTACACTATTCTAAACAGTGTTTTAATGAATCGGTATTTAGTTTAAAATGTGTGTAGAATTTGTTGCTGAATTGTTGTTAATTAAAAACTAAAAAAGTAATAATGTTACATTTTTCTCTTTTGCAACAAATTCTTAACTACATCTTATTTGATTCTGCTAACCTTGTTCTGCTAACTTAAAACTTTTTCACTTATATTAATAACATGACTTTATCAGCGCTTTTCAGTAAACATAAACCTTTTTGCACAGTTTTAATTAACTATTATTTATTTTATTAGAAAAGTGCGGTCCATTATTGAGTTCAACGCAAAGAACAAGGCGCGGGAAATGATCGTCCTTTGCAAACCGCCTATAAAAGTGGAAGGCCATTTCTCTTATCCAGAGTTGAAATAGCCAACATTAATCAAGATGCTCGTTTGACTACATTCACAACTTCCGCCACCATTCGCGAAAGACTACAGCTACTATGCAATTTACAAACAATAAGGAATATATAAAAACTGAAGGAATAAGCTGCTATCGGCCTATAAAGAAACCTGTAATAACTGAAGAAAATGCCTACTGGAGATTGCAGTTTTTAAAAGAACATTTAAATTTTGATTGGAAAGGTGTTGTTTTTTCAGATAAAAAAATCTTCTGCACTTCCCAAATTAGTAAAAAAGTTCTTTGAAGGGCAGGTAATTATAGATGTGAATTAAAACATGTGCAACCCAACAAAAGAAGTGGGAGAACTAGTGCTGCGTACTGGGGATGGATGAGATGCTGGCCCAGGGTAAATAACACGTGTCGATGGACGCTTAACTGCTCAAACTCACCTGACAGTTTTCGAAAACGTTATGTTGCCCTCTGTACGAGCAGTTTATCCCGAAGAACCAATTCAATTTGTTCAGGACAATTCTCCTATACATACGGCAGCGGTAGTTCAAGAATGGTTCTTACAAGATCCAGAAGTGGAAAGAATCCGTTGGCCACCTAAGTCACCCGATTTGAAACCTATAGAGAATTTGTTGGTGGCGGCCATGCGTGGGTGGAACGCCGAACTAAACAATAATATAGAAATACAAAATAAAAACAACTTGCATCCCCATCTTAATACCGTGTAAGAAATATTTCGAAGAGCTAATGTATGTGCCGTCGGAAATGTTAACCAATAATAGATATTACACCCATTACTAGCATGTAAAATACAAATATTTAAATAATATTAAATAGTTTTTTTGTAATGTTTTTTATTAGGATTTTCTGTATCTAGTTTTGTACTTATAATATTAATAGTGTTTATGTATAATTTATAATAAAATCTAAGTTATTATTTCTATTAAAATGTAATAGGTACTATAATAATCTAAAACATAAAAAAATGCAAACTACGAAATTGCAAATTTCAGTTCATTACCATTACATTTATATTGCCTCGAAGTAGTGTATACTTAAATTAAATGTTACGAAGAGAAATCGGCAAAATGCATTTCGCATTTTTTTAATTTTGTGATTTTTAGATTTACAGCAAAGGTATGTATTTTCAAATTTTATTTGGAATTTTTTAGCGTTTTGTATGAGAAATTAGACTTAGTTTTATAAAAGAAAATATGTATCCTTTAATTTTTCATACGATTAATTTAAAAAGATAAACCGCAATTGTTTGACCACTAATTATGTTTTAATGGTGAATATTTCCTTTGCAAATGGGAATGTTGACTTTAATTTAATCCGGATATATTAAGACTTTTAGGCTAATTAGTACAGTAGTTTTACATTTGAGCATACAGTTTATCATTATTCGAGCTATGTATAGAACTTATTTAATCATAAATAACTATTTAAATTTTTTAATTACTTAAGCAGAGAACATAAATAAATAGAAAACTCGGCGAAAAACAATTTAAAACTTTAGGGTACAATTTATATAAATATTTGCAGGTAAGAAACATGTTCTTTAAACGCTTGAGGCAGTGCTTATGAAGAATGGTTAGTAACGTCGTAATATTGCTGCAATTAATGTCTACAATGCCAATGTTGTCAAATTCAATTAGGCGTTTTGTTATAACGTAAGTTTGGTTGCCTACCTTCCAGGTCGCGCTTAAAAGTGTCCAATTACTTTTTTAAAGCAGTGTACAAAATTAAATAACAAAAAGTTGATAGTAAATATAATAAACATACAATTTTTTTACGTAACAGCAATACTTTAAGTTGCTTTTTAATGTAATAATTATGCTGTTTTGTATTTACATTTAGAAAAAATAAAACATCTTAAACAAAAATTGGTTGATTTTTTTACTAGTGTTTTACTTACATACCAACTTTTTATTTTAGACAAAAATTAAAAATATTTGTACCTTAATATTAGAAAATAGTTTTGATTTTATCTCAATTTTCAACTTTTGATTATTATGTAAATGCGTTAAATATTCCTTCACTTAAACATTAAATAAATATTGTCAGTAAATTATAACAAAATATAATACTTGATGCTACTTAAGAAAATAGTAATCTAAACTCTGCATGTTTAAAAACAATTGTTTATATACATCTCTAATTGTGCTTAGAGCTTCGTATCTCTGAATCACGGTTCGCTAACAACACAACAAACTTTTGTAATTGCCAATTTCAATTTACTAGTAATATTGCGAGATATGAATGCTAACAATACTAAAACATTATTTATTGTGTTTTATGACGTTGTTAAAAAGTGTACTATAGATGTTATTTTTTTAATAATTCTGCAACGTATGTATTAGTTAAAAAATTAGCATAAATAACTAAATTTTATTATTTATTTTATTTCATTGTATACAAATTCGATGTTAATTAATATAATAATAGTTACGGTATTTCATTAAATACTTGTTTATAATACGATACGTTTTTTGTAATATAGTGTCGACAAAATTATTCTGTACCATCAGCTTTACACCGGGTAGTTCTTGACTACCAATTAAGCGACTAGTTACATCTACAAAGGTGTACAATACGACAGATAATTGTCTGAAAATTACTCAACTAGTAAAGTGCAGCTTTGATGTTTTATTCTGCAATTTCTACTGATTATATAAGTTAACAAACCCTTTTGAAGCGTTAAAAATTTTTTTTTACATTTTGTAATCTGACAATTAAATTTAAAAAAAATACAACAAAAAAAGCAATTATTAGGTTTAGAATAGTTATGCATAATTTAGTCGCTTTTGGTTACACAAGGTGCCTTATTTAGAATGTTTTTATTATACACGGGTATTCAACTTATTAAAGAAAAAATTAGCTATGTACCAAACAAAAACAGATCTTAGAACGCTTATTAAAAAATATGGTTATTAATTCATTCCGCTGTTATGTTAAAAAGTTGGTGGATCAATTTTGTTGAGTGAAAGCTTACTTTGGGGTATGTGATTTTATAACGTTTTTTTGTATTGAGGGCTTAAATTAATTCTTTAGCGGGTCCGATCCTCCCACCTGTAATTTTATTAGTGACGTTGGTAAAACACTTGCTTGTCGAAAAATTTCCATGACGTTAGATTGCCGAAAGCTAAGAGGTCGTACACCACTTTATGACAAGAAATACTTACACAAGTGCGAAGTTAATTAGAAGGAAACTCGGCGCAATCCTTTTAAGTCAAATATTGCATGCAATAAATCAAAATACTTATGCTAACAAAGTATGTACGCTTGTGTCAAATTGCATATTCGGTTTTAGGTCAGACTGGTACGGAATTAGATAATTCCCTACTAGACAATACGCAATTGTAAGTATCGCATTTTCTATTTCACTTCGTTGGCCATGTGAATTATTGGAATGGCCACACGTACATACTAAGTTGTAATCACAATTAATGTTAAACTTTTTTTTTGTGTGTCACATACTTATCGGGTGCACTTTAATTCACGATAATTTGATTTTCGTATTCTTGTAATTTAACTTAATGAAGTGAAGTCATTCCTTCGTTAAATGAAAAGTTAGATCAATTAGGACACGTAGCTGTGTGACGTGTTGCCTAGACAAAGGGCGTAACTTATATTTGGTATGTGATATTAACTTATGTAATATTGTTTGCAACGTTTATATAACTATACTTATGCACTGTCTTTGTCTTCTTCAACTACTTCTGTGATGCAATAAATATATATTCTGTGTTATTACTTCTGTCGTGTTATTTGTTCTTTTCCAGCTACGGGTACAGTTCGACGATATTTCCCTAATTTAATCTTTCGTCGTTTTGGCGTCTTTTCTTTAGCTTTAATCTATAATTTAGCATCACGAAGCTTGCAATTCCATCTCCGGGGAAACTGTGTTAGCCGTTGTTTCTTTTTTTTTTAACACACTTTTATTAGTTCGGGATGTATGTATGTATGTATGTATGTAACAGAATCTTTGAGCTTAATTTTCAGCGGTTTCCAGGTGTTTGATTAACATAAAACTTTGCATGCGTTTCACGGACCGATGACAATGCAATAATTCATTAAAAAGTTTCTATTATCATAATTAGGATCGTCAGGATTAATTGATTTCTTTAGGGATCCTCTGCATGAGAGTGACAAAAACAGAGCGCGTGAACTGCGCAGGTGTGCATCTCGACAAAGCCTATCGCGTTGAAATCGTTCCAGTGTATTTCACTATTACCACTTCGTGTCGGAGCAGATAATTTGCGCGCCCGCTGCCTGCCTGGGATGTGATAGCTGTTTCTCAGGTTCCCTCCCCGAGAAATAAGGTCTTACTGTCGATAACTACTGTTTCCAATACGTTTTTAGTTCGTAAGATATTTCATAATCACATGTCCGCAAAAATTGATTATTGATAAATCGAATTAAAATACGGAAAATAACTGATAGCTTAGAAAATTGAAAAAACACGCTTTTATAGGTACCCGAACTAAAAAATAGAAAATAAATAATAGTTTAAAAAAACTAAAAAAACGCGCTTTTATAAATAACCGAACTAAAAAGAAGAAAATAATTTATAATTACAAACAAAATTATTAAATTCAGAGCAATAATATATAATTATAAACAAAATCACTAAATTCAGAGTTAAAAGCGTAGGGTGCATATATAATCATTGTTACAATTATTCTAAAGGCAGCTATCAATAAGGGGAGAGTTATGAAAATATAGAAAAATCCTACAAATAACAGTTTCACTGTATAATCTCTCGCCAAGTACACGTTAAACTATTGTTACAAACAATGATAAATGTATTTATGTGAACACAAAATATAAAAAAAAACCTCTGATCTTTACAAAAAAATTATTGGATTTAACAAAAACAGTGCAGCTGTAGAATATCTCGTCACGTATGTATTCAAACGTCGTGTTTAGTGACAGTATTATGAATATCAGTCAAATGACAAATTGACAGCAATAGTCGAACTGAATACATGTTAAAACAATGATTGATATAATTAATTACAAAAAAAAGAAATAACAGATACTTGGCGCGAAAGACTACCGTGTATCCGGATGCACCCCACGCTTTTAACTCTGAATTTAGTGATTTTGTTTATAATTATATATTATTGCTCTGAATTTAATAATTTTGTTTGTAATTATAAATTATTTTCTTCTTTTTAGTTCGGTTATTTATAAAAGCGTGTTTTTTTAGTTTTTTTAAACTATTATTGTTACAAGAAAACCAGCGTAACACAGCTAATTATTGATTTAAAGATATTTATTTAAATGCTTCCTGTCTAATTATCTGTCTTTTTATATCTTTCATAATTTTTTAATATTTTTGTTACTAAATAACAATTAGTTTCTTTATCATTAAGGTTCAGTTAACAACAAAATAAATTTATCTTAAAACAATTAGTTAAAGTCTAGATTTTTTTGGCGATTACTAAATTTGATTTTTAAAATGCCGACAGAAAAAAAAAATGCTAGTGTAATTTTAAATCAATGTATCAAAAACTTTAACGACTTAAATCAGGTTTTAAAAATTTTTTGGATAAATATACCAGACGAGTCAACGTTGCAAAAAGGTTACGTTCCACAATTTGCTATATATTTTTCTATAAGTTTATAAACTTTGTACGGCCAGCTTTCTCTCATTGGTTAGAGAAGAGGTCTAAATAATAAGAATTTTTTAATAGGCGCCAGATCTAGTCTGGCAGATACCGCTCCTGTTTGATCAGTACAAACAATTTTAGGCTTGCATTAAATTTTTTAAAGTTCTTAAAGTTGTCGGAATGAAGAAATAAACCAGTTTGTTAACATCAAATTCGATTTAATTATTTTAGAATAATAACGTATAAATAAAATTAGAATCCGAATCAGTAACGTATAAGTTTAAAGTTTGGTAGTTTAGTTTAGTTTGATTGACAACGTTAATTATAAAAAACGCCAAAAACATCAGCAACTCACAATACATTTGCATAGTAAATTTAAATGGCAAAGACATATAAATTCTTTTTAGATTAATTAATATACAAATAATGATATTTAACTGTTTACATGTCAGCATGCGATAACAATTTAAGTTCTTGTTGTGAAAATTAGCTAAGTTATTAGCAAACAAGATTTTTGAGAAGCGCAGTAGTGACATCGAATGAGAATCAAAATGTAACTTACCCAAATCCGGTGTTAACCTTCAGAAAACGTTTTCCTAATGGCTCA
Organism: Aquatica leii; assembly: GCA_035610365.1. Lineage (NCBI taxonomy): Eukaryota > Metazoa > Arthropoda > Insecta > Coleoptera > Lampyridae > Aquatica > Aquatica leii. Next base: position 64,225,393 of record CM069437.1, read on the forward strand.
CCTGTAATTGTGCTAACTAAAAGAATCGTGTTAAACTAGTGATCACGAAATCTACAAAACAGTAAAAGATAACATTTATGACAAATAAAAAAAAGCGGAGTTTATAGTTTGTTTTTACATGTGTATTTTCTTAAAGATGGTGTTAAACGTCCATACCTTGTAGTAAAATTATCAATCGTATGTGCACATCGTATAGGAGTTAATTATAGGTTTGTTGATTTACTTTAAAGATTTTCCACACTTGATCCGAATGTTCCTTACTCACCAAAGAGAAGCTTAATAATTTTAACCCTTACAAGTAGATGATAGTGACCTACATTTAGAGGTAACACGTAGTGCTAAAAAATTAACATGTAAATTACACTTAAATCAACCAAAACTATACAGTGCAATTTAAATTTAGAGCACATAACAAATTGTATAATGCTATCATACAAATATTAAGAAAGACAGAGTTCAGAACAAGCCGATTTGGGTATTGTTGGATTAAACAACATACAGAACAGCAATATATTGTTTGGTGTTAGGTATTGCAGAAGAAAAAAAGCAAATCGTATTTACTAACAATGAAGGTATTATAACGATGCCCACAGTTTCTTGTAGCCAAGAAGAAATGGTTACAAAAAGTTTGCACTGATGCTGCATCATATATATGCAAAGCAATGAAAAGCTTATTGATAGCAGTCATTTTATAAAACATCAAAACAAACATATAAATTTCTAGTGTCTTTTATTTTTAACACTGATAAAACACGGATTTCAGTAGTAGAAAAACCTGGTAAAATTTATGCAAAAAAAAGAACAGAAACAAGTGTGATGTTGTTTTAACGCATCTGGAGTGTATGTTCCACCCATGTTTATATATAGAAGGAAAAGAATGACTCTTCTATTAAAACAAGATGAACCTTCAGGAGATTTTTATGACTGTTGCAATACAGGTTGGATGATAGAGAAACTGTTAACTGGTTGCGTCACTTTTCCAATACGGTTACATCTTCTAAAGAAAAACCAGTGTTGCTGATAGTTGATAATCACTCATACTTCTTTTACTGCATATGAATTTTGCAGAAATAATTTTATTTATGTTGCACCCTTACCTTATTTTAATGGTGGCCGACTTGACTAACTGCTCTCGTTCTTGTCTAGTACGTTATTGTATAATTTTCCGCCTACTTAGTTTTTAGCTTTAGAAGCTAAGATAAACCGTAAGGCTCACTCAGCACGGACCTGTAACATTGCCCACCCGACTCGTCTAATCAGGCGATGCTTCTTATCGTAACACATCCTAAATAGATCTATTTTTAATGTTGTAAGCTTGTACTAGGTGGCTTGGTGAGTCCTTTTTCTCCTTTATCTCTGAATTCAAAAATAGTTTATATTACTTGTGTGGCAAATGATTTCCATAAAGTAGCCAAATTTGTGCGTGCAAAATATCCAAATGTATGTTCAATAAAGGAAGTACTTCTAAAAGTACTATTTTGTGTGACTAAATTTAGAGATACTGCTGGTACTAATGTTAGTTTGCTTTTGTCTTTAACTGCTTTTCATAATACACTCACAATTTTGAACTTAAGCGCGTTATCAATGAATTCAATCTCAAAGAAAGCAAGAAAAGAACCATGTTATACAAGAAGACTTTGTTTGTAATGAATTTAAGTTTACTTGTATATCAAAAACTATACTAAAATTGGAAACTATTGGAAACTAAAGAACCCTTGTTAAAAAACAGTATTCAAATAGTTAAAAAAGTTGTTAAGAAGTTAAGCAAATTAGAAAACTTTTTGTTAATAAACTAACTTTGGTAGTGTCAAAAACTCTTGGTTGCAAACAATTAAAAAGTATATCTAATATATTGAGCGCTAGGTTCACATAGTGTTATTTGTATTAAAAATTCAAGTTGTTATGTTAAATATATTTTCAAATAAGTTGTGTGCTGTATGAATTTAGTATTGGAGCATTAACGACCATTTTGACATATAAAAGCATATTAAAAAAGCATTTTCGTTTTTGACGTTAAGGTAAGACAATACGTGTAACCTAACGTTGCGCTCAGTAAAGACTACATTTTTAAATATCGTATACCATCCACGTTATAAATGGGTACATTAACCTTATTACATATGTGTTACTTGTAAGAATTCTGCGAGGTAAGAATTAACTTCTATTTTTGCTACATAATTTGATTTTCTCGTAATTATCATAACGTCTAATTGCCACGTGGTTTTTTTTGTAGTTGTACATATCTATTAAGTATATTTTTTTTGGATCAATTATTTGAAGCACGTATGATTGTACATTAGTTATACGCATAATATGTCTGCTAAAATATAAATAAATGTTCTTTAAAAATACACTAGATGGGGTGTTATGCATTTTAAAATAGATTTTTTTTAGTTAGCTTAATTACAGGTGAGCCATTAGAAAAACGTTTTCTTAAAGTTAACACCGAATTTGTATAAGTCAATTTTTGATTATCGCTTAATTTCACTACTGTGATTCTCGCGAATTTTGTTTGCTTATAACTTTGATAATTTTTACGATTTTTTTGTTGTTACTAGTAGTCTAACTTAAATTTTTATTGCATGCTGATGTAGAAACAGTTAATTATTATTCTTAATTTAATTATTTTAAAAAAAATGTATGTTCTCGTTATGTACGGTATGTTGCCGATGCTGTTCGCGTTCTAATAACCAATTTTATACATTTAATTAAACTAAGCTGCTTCTTAAGTGGCTACCAAATTTCAGACTTATTTTTTAATTTTAATTCTATTTATACTTTATTATTTTGAGGTAAATAAATCGAATTTGATGTTAATTCTGTTTAGTTTATTTTTTCGTTCTTTTAATTATACAGATCTAAAAGTTTTAATACAAGCTGTTTATGCGAAAAATTGTTCCAATATGCAATTTTAGAAAACCATTTAGGTATGCCATTAGCTAGTAGCATATCTGGAAATCGTGAGTAAAAACCTTTTTTTATTATTTATTATTTTATTCAAACATAAACGAGAACTATACATGTGTTGTCACGATTAATGTATGCAGATTTGTTTGTGCAGTTGCTTGTCACAAGTGCATCATGCTTCTGATTACGCAATCACTGGATTCGCATCAATCCAATTTTTTAAATTCATTGTTTACCTACTAATTTATACTTCTATATCGTAATACCTTTTAAGTTATGTAATTATATGTACAAAAATTGTGATATTTATTGGCGACTTGATATGTATGTGCTTAATTCTACATCGTTTCTTTAACCTCTTTCTGTATTTATTAAAATAAATGTGTTTGTTGTTATAATTGTGTTACAACTGGAATTTTGACAGAACAAAGAAAATGCCAAATCGACGTAAATGCAAAATACGGAAAACGTATGATAACTGCCTTAAATCAACGTGAAATCAATAAAACAATTTTAAAGTACATGAAACGAATAACATCAATTCGATTACCGCGTCTTTCACAAAAAAAATCGCAAAAACGACGGTTACAGTATGTATTTGTACACATCTGAACTGTAGACATTTTAAATAAAACTTTTTTGAAAAAAAACTTTGCTAATAATAGTACAATTTTTTTTCTGTATCTACCAATGTTACTACAAAATTTTAAGATCAATTAATTTGATAAATTATTTTATAATTATTTGTTTTTGTATTTAACGTTTTGTAATTAACATTATAACTACTTTTGCAAATTTGCTTTGTAAAATACAAGCAAACCAATTTTCTTGTTTAACTACCTTTTGCAGACGATGATGAACTTGACGTTACTTATTATTACTTTAAAGTAAACATTAACTTTACAAGATATTTTATTAAATGAAAATAAATTTAAGTTTGTTTACATAATCATTATTGTTAGATAATGGAATGTACATAATGTTTACACCAAAGAAATACAGTTAATTATTTAACACTGCGAGTGTAACGAAAGGAACGTATGTACATTACATTTATTACATAAATGTTTAAGTTAAATTATTTAAAGATAAATTACTTACAATATAGTGGCAAAAAATTTGAATATTATTTAAAAAAATTATAAATAACGATAATATTAAAAAACAAATTAATTTCTATTTTGAGAGTTTAATTTTTATATAATTGACAATAAAACTAAAATTTGATTACATGTTGTTAACACATACACCACAAAATCTTCATTCGGTTTTTTTTAAAAAAAGTACACGTCTTAAATCGATTTTACAACAACAAAAAAATACAAAAGATTGAATTAAATGCTGTAGAACACGCAAAGTGATGTATCTATTTGTCTTTCCGTTGTTGATCACAAGTGTACAGAATTAAGCGGTTCAATAAATTTTCATTTGTGGTAGAGCATGGCAAGTAAAAACATTGCAAGAATTAGTTTAAACTTCCGTTAAAACAAGTAAATTGTAAACATTACTTAAGATAACCGCTTTTAAACGATTTAATTAAAATTCCTGCTAGTAGTTTATGGGATTTTCTAAAATACATTTTAAATTGTTAACAAGTTAGAATATATTACACAAAGCATCATTTACTTAATTAATCAAATAAATATTCTTTAATGTAAATTGTAATTATATAGTGAAATGCATCCACATGTTAAAATACTAAGATCGCTTTAATTAAAAATTTTAAAAATCGTTTAAATTTGTAGGTCTCAATATAATTAGAATTAAAAGTTATATTATCAGTTGAAATAAACAAAAAATGAATTATTTGAACAGGCCGTGATGGTCAGAACAATTGTTAATTATTTTTTAATTGTTACAATTTCGTCAATAAATTACTTATGGGCCACTTGTACAATCAGAGTTTAAACCTCAGTCAAATAAACTTTTCTGTGTGATTTTCGTACTGTATGAATTCTGCCTCAAAATGTGTTTTGACACACAAAAATTTTGTCCTTGGTTCACTTGTGGTTACATTTTGAATCGACCATTTCTATTTCGTACAGATCAAAAATCACACAGATAAAAACCCATGGGTGTGTCCATTATTAAATATCTTAAATCATCCACGTTCATACTAAATGACGATTTAAAATGCGTTTGTGCTGTAAAATTCATCGACGTAAGAATGCTTTGTCATTTCCGGTGCAATTTGATTTTCTATTTTGTCATTAGTAACTTTGGATACTATACACGTATCCCATTCTTCTTAAGATATTGACACCTGTTCGTTCATATAATGAAAACTCCTATAATCACGTTATAGTTTATGAATGATTAAAAAAAGGCGTTGAACCTACGTTAATTGTGGATATCTAAACCATTGGTTAATTGCTACAATTATAACTGAATTGAAAGATCCACTTACCAAAATATCAGTATTAATTTTGTAATGTGAAATAAAAATATATAAAATTATATTAAATTATTATTAAAACAAAATTATTTTTACTAAGGCGGCTGTCGGAACACAGACCTTCAGGTGTGAGCTTGAATGAAACAAAAGTACACAGGTGTGAATTTCTTATAATTTATTTGTAACTATAAAATTACTAATTGGCGATAAATAAAAAACATTATCTTATAACTAACTATTAACTGATATTAAAATAAATAAATAGCCTTTATTTGTCGTAAAAAAGATTTTTTTTTACTAAACATAAAAATATTTTACTACCTAGAACAAATAAAAACAAAATGAAAGGAAAGATATAAATAAATAATTTAAAAAAAAATAATAAGAATAATAATAATAATCCTAAACCTTTCACCGCTAATCAATTCTCTATATACATCTTCCATCCATCCCACTCCTTCTCCTCCTTTTCTCAATATCTCCAACCTTCCTCTCTCTTCTTCTCTTAGCTCTATACATTCCCTCCCCACATAGACTACATCTCCTATATTTTCCTTCCTTCCAGTACTTATTTTCTTGCTCTTCATTCCCGCATCTAAACCTTGCTACCATTCTTTTTAATCTGAAGCCTTTTTTGCTCTTTATGTACCTTGGAATATTATCTATCACTATATTTGTATTTATATTTATATTTTTCCTCTCGTATTCTTGCTCTTGTTTCTTGTTTCTGTATATCCTTAGCTCTTCTTATTATCTCATCTTTTATTTCTTTTTCTGTCTCCCTTATTTTCTCTACCTCTTCTTTCGCGTATCCAACTCTTTCATAATACCTTTTTCTTTCATCTTGTCCATATATAATTTTTTCATTCTTTACCTATCTCCAACACATTTGAAGCAACTTACATTCTTCTATTTCTTTCATTTGTTCTTTGTAACACCTTGCTCTCTTTTCTGCCTGTACTCTTATCTTTTCTAACTTCATTTCCTCCTCTAATATGTACCCGAGCATTTTCCTTTCTAATCCTAACGTCCACTTCCTGTATTTTTCTTGTACTTTCTCCAATTCCTGCCATTCCTTTCACCCCCATATTTCCGCCCCGTACATCATCACACTCTTTATTAATTTGTTAAGCAACTATCTTCTTGCTTCTATTTGCTTCCCAAATCCCCTCTCTCCTATACCCCACACCTGACCTACTATTCTATTACATTTCTTTGTCAACCACACTATATGAGCCTCATTTTTATTGTCGTATCTGATTTGAAAACCCAAATACGTCACTTTATTTACACTTTCTATTACCTCGTCTCCCCACTTCCACTGCATTCTTTTTTTACCCCCCCTCCCTCTTTGAAACAGTACCATTTTTGTTTTTCCTACATTTACACTTAAACATTTTTTTTTCAGATACTTTTTTACTGTCTTTATAATCTCTTTCATTTATCTTTCTTTCTTCGCTATAATCACTATGTCATCCGCATACGCCAAAACGCACACTATTAACCCCTCCCCATTACTATTCCTCCACTTTGTTGCCCCATCAACTCTTTCTCTAAATATACAGCAAATAAACTAGGACTAAACGGTCACTCCTGCCTAAATCCTTTATTTGTCCAAAATGTTTCTTTGCACTTTGTCTTATTATATATTTCCTCTATATTCCTTACTAGTTCTTCCTCTATCTGTTTCTTTGTGAATATATTCCATAATTTACACCTAATTACATTATCAAACGCTGCTTTTATATCCAGAAATAACGCAAAAACTTTCCCTCTCTTCACTTCTAATTGTTTGTTTACTATTAGTTTTTTTAATATGTATACATTATCTAATGCCCTTCTCCTTCTTCTAAATCCTGTCTGTCATATAAATTTTATTTATCTCCTGCTTTGTAAACTGGGCATATTATTGCTTCTTTCCAATCATCCGGAAACCCAACACCTGACCAAGTCTTATTTAAAATTTTTCCTATTCTTTTTTTCGTTTTCTCTCCTATATATTTCCATTGTTCTTCTTGCGTCCCATCAGTTCTTTCTGTCTTTCTTTTTTTATTTTTCTTAATGTTTCTTCTATTTCTTCTTTTTGTATAGTAGTACTTCTTTTCTATTTCAAATTCACCTTTCCCCTCTTCTTCCCCCTTTAAGACCTCTACGCAATGTTCTCTCCATTTTTTTATATCAATTTGTATCCCCCCTTTTTTTCAATTTTCCTTTCTTTATTCAAAAAGTTCCATATATTTCCTTCATTTTCTAAAATTTTAATATGTTCCTCTAACTCTTTTTTATATTCTTCTTTTCTCTTACAACACTCTTTTCTATATTGCGATCTTAATCTTTTATATTCCTAAATATCAATTTTTTCTTTTTTTCCATCTTCGTTTACCTCTTCTTATCTCCTTTCTGGCTTTCTCTGCAATTCTTATTTTACCACTTCTTTTCTTTATACTCCTTTATGTTTTTTTCCAGTCTTTTTCTTTTCTACTGTTTAATCCATTTTACTGATTAATTCGTTCACTCCTTCCTTTATTTCTTCTTCCACCCATTGTTCTTCCTCTAATTTTTTTTATAAACCTCATTAATTTCATTTGTCCATACTTTTTTCTCCCTCCAAACTGTGTCTGAATTTTTTCTTTCTCTCTTCCAACTTTTTAGCCTTACTTATAATGGCTGTGGTTCAGAATCAATCTGTTCCCCTATTTTAAAACTTTCTATTTCCTCCAGAACCTCTCCACTAACTATTACATACTCTGTTATAGATTCTCCCCTCTCACTTATATATGTATATTCTTCTCTATCCCGTTTCTCCATATTTCCATTGAGTATAGGCGACCCCTTCCCCTCACATAACACTAATGGCTCTCTACCTTGTTTGTTTAATGTCTTATCCATTGTTTTTCTTTTTATTTCCTTCCCATTCACTATCATACCCCTACCTTCACCAATTCTCGCGTTAAAATCTTCACCTATTATTAATTTTCCTTTCTGCTTTTCCATCAGTAGCTGTTTCAATTTACTTATTGTTTGTTTCATTTTTTGACCGTATACTGTTATCATTGTATATCTACTTTCATCTTCCCTTAGTATTTGATTTACTACTATTCCTTGTTCTTGCATTTTATTTTCGCATTCTTCTCCACCCATTCTTCTCTTATTCTCCCGATATTATACCCCCTTGCGCTCTTTCTTTTTTTTTCTTTTCTTGTTGAGAACTGTACTTTCCATCTATATCCCTCCTGTAAATTTACTTTCCGTCTTTCCAAATCTTTCTCTTCCAGTCACGTTTCTACTAAACCCACAATGTCAAACCTTTCTATATACTTTCAAAAATTAGCTCTTTTATTTTTAACCACTGCAACGTTCCAAAAAACTAAACTTATTTCTTTTGTTTTTTTCTTATCGTTTTCCTTTATCTTTGCCTGGTCGTCCCCTATTTTTTTATCCTTTACTCCCCTTATTTCTAGTTTTTTGGGCTCCTTCTCTATAATTTATTTTTTTTTTACATTCTAGTGCATTTCTTCTGCATCAACCCATAATTTCATAAATCCTATTTTTGTTCTTTTTCTTTCTTCGTTTAGTCTTCTTCCATCCTTATATTTTTTTGTACTTGTCTTTTCAATGGAGTCATATCTTCATCTATAAATATCATTGTTTTTTATAGCATTCCTTTTTTCTTTAATATTTCTAGTTCATCTTTTACTGAATCCAATTTTACTAGTATTAACCCATTCGCTATTTTAATTGCGTTTCTTATACCTTTTTCCAGTCCAAATTCTTTTTTAAACAAGTTATCTACTTATTTTACGCTCTTCTTTTCCCTATTGAACTTCCATTCCTCTAATAACCAAGTTCTTCCTTCTCTTTTTCATTTCCAATACTTCCACCTTTTTTTCTAAATTTTTTATTTTCTCTTCCATGCTCTTATTGTTTTTTCCCACATATCGCATATCTCCCTTCGCTTTTCTCTTTCTTTTTTTACCTCCTCCGCGATCTTTTCCAGATTGGATACTAATTTTTTGTTCTCTTCCCCCATCTGCTTTATTTCTCTAATCATTTCCCTACACACCTCCATTACTACTTGCTCTTCCTTATCACTATCTCCCTTTCTCAGGCTTTTTTTTGTTTGCTTACTTCTTGCAAAAGAGTTTTGCATCAGTTCTTGTCTTTTGTTTATTACTAATTAGGTTTAATTAAAGCAAGCAACAAATATTTAAAAAAAACAGAATAAAAATGTCTATGAATAAATAAAAATAAAAGTCTGTAATGTACTAATAACAAAAACGTATCCTTAACTTGAGTATCCTTAACTTTTAAACGTAGTCAAGGCCCTGACTAAATCTTTTATTTTTCCAGGTGTTTTACCAGTATCGTAGATATGTAATTTGGTAGTTTCAAAATAGTAATTGAAAACTTTTTATTAATAATTTTATTAAATGAACGTACAAAACAATAATAAACAATATAAGTTGAATTAGATGCAAAACTGAGAAAAAAAGCATTTAGAAACTTGATTTTTTGACAATGAACTCTCAAAGTGATTAAAAATAATTATAACTAAAAAGTTTCTACTCTAATCGTATTAGTTATCTTTGGTATTAGTGTCACAAACAAACGATCCGTAGTATTACACAAATTCAGCACCATTTATAGACATATTTTGCTTTGAGATACATAAAAAACATGCTTATATGCAGAAAAATGAAACGTACACCAGTTATAAATTCCAATTCTGTTTTAATCAAATTAATTTGAGATATAAATGAATACAGAAGTTGATTTCGACTAGCGATCTTTACGAATGAAACTGTTTATGTGACAAGCAAAATAGAGATAAATATAATGGGGGAAGGAGTCACATAAAATTCGCAAGATTGAAAAATTTCCCTGACTTTGTGAAACAATTGCAAGTTTTCCCTGACTTTTCCATGATTTCCCTGACTATTTTTTATTCCCTGACATTTCCCGGTTTTCTCGGTTTTCCAAGTCGCTGGGAACCCTGGTTCATACGTACCCTTGGTGTTTCCAAACCAAAAATTTTAACTTTACCGTAAAATGGCGCCTATTTTTATTCTCTTTCGATTACAGTTTTCAACCACATCTACTCGCTGATATCTTCAACTAGGTGTGGCAACGTGGCTGCTGCCAACAAGATCCACTAGCAATAAAACTTAGTAAAAAAGCTAACGAGAAAAGTCCCACTTTTCTTCACTGATCTTTTTTATCAAATACACAGAAATTAGCTTTTCTTTGCCGTAGGTTAAGATTGAACCATCTAAATAAGCAGTTATTTAGACAATGCATCTCATGAATGTTTTAATAGTATAGAGAAAAAACTAACCAACTACAATCAATGCTACAATGATAAAAATTAAAAAAAAGTTGTTTATCTAAATATTATCTTCACAATTTTCTGCATAAACCCAATTTATTCTAATTAAAAAAATTTACTCACAGATTAGCAACACTAAAGACAAAAGTATAACTTTATAACATTTAATCAAATATTTTTAAAAAACATTATATTATTTGTAAAGTATTAAAACAACCCAACAAAATATTTTTTGTATCTACAACAAAGTTGTGTTTTATAAATGTTAAACATTATTTTTTTGTGTAATTGCCTGAAATAAATTTAGATCTACTGCTTACATAAACGTTTTATATGTGCATAAATGTGTTATATGTTATACATAAATTATAGCGCACAGGTTACGGGTTAACTAATTTGCATTCATATCAAACATCCGAAACTTGTACTTTACTTAAAACGGTTTTCGAGTCTTGTAAACAACGTATTCTTTTCAAATATAAAAAAACAAAATTGTTTACAAGTTTCATCGTATAAACTTTTTAATTTAACTTTAACGAGTTTCTAATTAAAAATTTAAGTCGCCCCAATTAATTCTTTTCAATAACACTTTTAATTTCGCTTTAAAAGTACTAATTTTAACATCACGTAATCACCAATATATAACTGTTTTTAATTAATAAATTAAAATATAGAACACAAAAACGTACGCATGAAGCTTGAAAACTTCAGTTGATGAAATTTGATTAGATTTAAAATTATCCTGTTGCAGTCGGCTAATAAATTAAAATAATTAAATTCAGTATAATTTCTGAAAATTGAAATTGTTGTAGAATTAAACATATTTACGTAAAATCAACATTTATTAAAGCTTTGGCAAACTGGATTTGAAATAAATTAACAAATTGAGTTTTAGAAAAATTATTTATTATAATTTTAGAATACGCCAAATTTATTATTAAAAAAATTAAGTACTAAATTAAATTTACTGTTTGTCGGTTGTGCTTTTGGTTTCTGTCACTAATAATATAATAATAATAATAAAAGTTAAATAGCAATTTATGTCTCTAGCGTCAAAAGTAAAGCGTAGCATAACATTTTGGGATTGTCAGCTATTTTGCTGTATTTTATTTACGTAATATTTATTTTTGCTTATCTTAATTTTGTTGCTAAAATTATTTTTTGTGTTTTTGTAAAGCATCCAGTGATTCTCATTTTCTGTTAATTTAGCAATTTTATAAAGTATATTAGTTTTGGAGATTACGTAAGTCCATTGTAAACCAAGTGTTACTAGTTCGTGTTTTTACAGTTTTCTTTATAAATAGCTCATTCACTGCATAACAAAGCATTTGAACTGCGTCATTTGCCATTTGATCCATCTGTCGATTTTGCATTGATTAAGTAGGTTTTTATTTTGTAATCCATCTTTTTATGTAAGGTACCACAATTTATTTCTACTACATCATGATCAGTTATTTTTGGTTCATTTAATACAACAGATCTTAATTCATCTACGTTTGTAATTACTAGGTCAATTATTGTACGGCTGTTTTCTGTTGTACGCGTAAATTCGTCAACAATTTCTTTCATCCCGAGGCTTCTAATAACTTGTATTAATTTCGACCCATAAAAACTTTGCTTGGATACATCTATATCAAAAACCCTTATAATTATATGTCGACTGTTATCCGGAATTGTATCTTCACGCCATTTTTCAAAATGTTCTATAAAAATGCATCACTTGCACTTGGTGAGTGATACAGCACTGTATAGTATTTTGTTTGGAATTCTCCTATTATTTTGATACATATTAACCAATAGTTATTGTCTTATGCGAAATTAGATATTACAGTATATCCGATTCTATTACTTATAACTATTACAACCCCTCCAGTTCTTCTCGTTTGCGAATTACACCGAATTAACCTATATTCTGAAAAATTAATTTCACAGTCTTGTATGTCTTCAGTTATACGAGTTTCACTTAAAAATATCAAATTTGGTTTCCTCTCTTGAATTAAGATTTCTAGTTCTTGGAAATGTTTTAACATGCTTTGGGCATTCAAATATAATATGTTCGCACCTTGTTTCCTTATTCTAAAAAATTAATATTCTTTCTTTCCATTTCCATTTTTCGTTTAAATACTGCACATTCTTGACTCCAGACAGGATGGTTAAGGTACAATTTCATTTTTAATTTTCAACAGTGCATTATTGCAACTCATATGAGCCAGCACATTTTAGACAGGCTTTTTGTGCTTTACACTCCAAGGTTTTATGGTTAAATCCATCACATCGATAGCATCTTCTGATTTCAATAACATCATTGACTATGCAACTATCCCAACCTACGTTTATCTTTTCTTCTTTCATTATAGTCCAATACGTGTATGCATTTAGTTCCGCATAAGCTATGTAACTTTTCAGACTTCTACCTTTTTGGGTGTGTACAATCTTTAAAAACGAAAATTTTTTATTACATTATTTATTAATTATACTTGTTTTATAAGAGTGAGCATTTTGATTGTGTTCAAATTTTTTTGTGAATATAATAAAAGTTAAAAGTACTCTCAGACGATTAGTTCATTTTTTTTTGCAAATAACAAACCACCAACTCTAAATAAACTGTTGGTAGCTTTTTACGATAATTAAATTAAAATATAGTACATAGTACCCATGTGGGATTGCTAGTCTTCTATCAATATTGCTTCCAGAAGAGCGTTTTAAAATAGCGTCTGACCCAGAGAATATAAATAAGCCCAGATGCTTGGCAAGCGCGGGTTGAAATACATATGCCAAAAACTTTGCAATACTAATGTTAATATGATGTTGCATACCCTTAAAAAATTACCCTAGGTGAGTATAGTAAGACACATAAAAACTTTTATTAGTTTCCCTAACTAACAGCGTGAGTTGGGACTATTTTTACTAACAAAATTAGTTACAGCAATTAAAATGCGTTTAATATGGCCAAGCCTTTTCTAAGACATTTTTCATTAACATCCTTACCGATAAGTAACTAACTAATCAATTTAAAATTGTAAAACACATAACCTAATTTAGATAAGAAAAAAATTTGAAAACAGTCAAATCAATTTTATACTTGTATTAAACTTAAGCATAAACAATCAACATCTAATCATTAACATAAACAAATTTTTAACTAAATTTTTGTTTTGTTTTTATTTATCAACAGTGTATACACTATCTATTTTGTTAAAAAATCTTTGTTTTTATTTAGTTTGTAAAACGTGTTATGCATATATAACACTAAAAAAGTTTTTATAGATATATGAGAGATCAAAGAAAAATATTTTATATAGTTGTTTGCAAGTTACGAGTGTGTGTTATTATACTCTAAAATTTATATTTGTTTTTGTCTTATCACACACACTATTTATAGTATACTACAATATAAATAAATGCATGAATAAAATTTTCTACTTACTATGTAAAGGAATGTAGCAGCTTACCTAAAACAAAAAAAGTGTTTACTTAATTATGTAATAAGATACAACGTGTTATTTTGCACAAAGTAAATAAGCTATACGGTAAGATATTACTACAGTAATTATAGAACCCTTTATTGTTCTGAAATAACCCTTATCATAGCGTAATTAATACAGTATAATTAAATTGTATGTGGTTGTAGCAATAACATGTAAATATTGATTAAGTCATTGGGGTTGACCATTGAATTAGGTTTATGTGAAAGGACAAGAAACTGTAATTTTGTTTATTATGTATTAACATAATTTGAAAGATTTCTATCCAAAATAAACATGAAAGAAATTTGTATAATAATTTGTTTGTTTTCGCATATATATTAAGAATTCTTTATATGTTAGATACTGTCCCAAAAAGTCAAAAAAAAGATAATAAACAACGTATTTTTATAATAGTTTAATTTTTTACATACTGTCCAGTAAACACGGATTAAAACTATTACAGTAACAAAATTAAAACAATTGTTTCATTACGTTGTTTTGTCTTAGTTTCGTTTTTATTTTATTTAGATGTAACTGACTGTAGATAAATTGAAAGTGTTCATTTTTAAATCGTTTTACTACTTGCAATTTCTTTCCAATAATCAGCAATCGTTTAAAATCTGATTTAATAAAATCGAATATTTTTTGAATAACTGGAATTGTTTGAAGATTTATAAAATTTGTCAAAATTGATTTAGTAAAAACGAATACATTTTGTGATTAGTCAGCATTAGTCGTTACTATTCTTTTGATTAGTGTCGTCAACGCTTGCGCTACAAGTTGATTTTTTTTCACTTGTTCGGTTGTTGTTTTATAAGTGATGCTGTGTGTACAATTACCAAATGGAACAATAAACGGTAAGTCAAAACCAGGTCCGCGCCGTACATAAAGGCAAAGTCGTGTGATGCACGACGGCGCCAAAAAGTCTCAAAACTCAAAAGTAAAAAAAAGATAAAGCAACAAACAACATTGTCAAAAAAATAAATTGTGTGAACTCAAACAAATCTGATTGTATTACTGTTTGAGCTTGAAACTTGGTTTGCAACGAGCAAACAAGCGTTTTTTTTTTGTCTGAGCTTGCAATGTACAAAACTTTTTTTTACAGACTTTATAGTGATGCGTTTTGTGTTGTGAATTAAAGTTAGTTCATCTAAAATTTATTTTTTATTTTAGATTTATTAAAACATGAAAAGCCAAAAACTTGCATTTAAAATTTTTTTTTATACTTGGTAAACGTTCTTTCTCCTCCTCTGTATATGCAATATTAATCTTTAGAATTCTTCGTTTAGGAAGGGCATGTAAAAACCATTTTAATTCATTTTTATGGCAACGTTTCGTGCTAAAAGCGAGCACTTTATCAGGCCAAAGAATAAAATCAAGTGGATCAATTTGTCAATTGTTTGTTGAACGTTTATATCTTGCGTTATTTAAAAAAAATAATTATTGACCATTTTAAGTTTAATGTTTTATTTATTATTTAGTAAACACAATCTTGTAAAGTTACCTATGTCTTTTAAAGTAAATTCAAACAGAATAATTGATAAGCACTAATATTACTATTTATAAAAGTTAATAAAGTTTGAAATAACTTGAATTAAGTAATGTTGAAAAAATACTTTTGAGTTTAAGTTTGAGGCGTCGAAACATTTCCATTTTTCATGAATAATTTGTCAATTAGTTTACTTTCGTATTAATTTCTTTACAGTATACGGGATGTCAGAAAAAAAGAAAAAATTGTCTAGATACCAAAATTTACTGAATAAAAGAAAAAGAGAGAAAGAACTGGAAAACCATGTCAAAATTACGCATTTTTTTTCAAAACCCGAGTCTACTTTGCCAAATATTAATAACAATAATAATACAGCTGAATTTCAATATTCTGAACCTGTACTTAAAACAAGTATCAGCAGCAGACAAGAAACTGATCTTCTAGAAAGCAATCCATTAACATCTTCAAGTTCCGCTGATAATGAAAAATCAACACCTTCAAAAACTACCAGAACGGAAAATGTGAGTCAACTTTCGAAAGATGCTGCACTATGACCAAAGAAGTTACGTCTTAATAATATCCAAAAATTAGTATAACGTGGCCTTGCTTATTATCAAAACAAAAAAGATATTTATAGGAGAGATAGTTCGGAGTCGGAACGTAAGTGTTCCAATAGTTACTTCTTTAGAATATAACCGAAACAAAAAAAAATTGAGCGTTTTTGGTTGTTGTATTCCGAAACAAGCTTCTGTTGCAAAATTTTTAACGACAGCGATTTAAAACCTGTTCGCTTTAGTGATGATTCTGGTTACAATGACTGGCAGCATTTAGGTGAACATTTAAACATTCATAAAAAAAGCAAATTACATATCGAAAATGTTCTAAAACTGATAGATCTTTAACCGTTTTAATAAAAATAAAATAATAGATTCTGAAATTCAAAATGTAATAAACAGAGAAACTAAATACTGGCAAGCTGTTATAGTAACAATTCGATACGTGATTCAGTTATTAGGTCAGTAAAATTTAGCTTTTCGTTTTCGTGGAAGTAGTAATAAGTTGTTTGAAAAAAACAATGGTAACTTTTTAAAATGCATAGAACACTTATTTCCAAATTCGACTTAATTATGTCAGAAAATACAAAACGCTCTTAAATAAAAGATTACAAAAACTATTTCGGGAATAAAATACAAAATGATGATGATGTAATCAACTTGATCGGTGAAAATATCAAATCAAAAATTTTAGAACCAACTAAAAAGCAAAATACTATTCCATACTATTAGACTGCACTGCTGACTTTAGTCACCAAGAACAAAGTTCAGTTTGTATAAGATTTGTAAATTTAAAGAAGACGGGAATTAGTATAGAACATTTTTTATTATTTTGTCTTATAGATGATGTGTCGGGCAAAAGCTTGACAAAATTTTTTTTGTCACCATTAGAGAAAAAAGACATAAATATCAACGATTTGCGGGGTCAGGATTATGACAATGAGGCAATTATGCGTGGTAGGCATAATGGTCTACAAAAAAATTTGGAGTTTAATTCGCGAGCTTTCTTTATTCCTTGTTGCAATCATACTCTAAATTTAGTCGTCAATGATGCCGCAAAATCAAATACTTTGAGCATCAATTTTTTTTCTTTAGTTCAAGAACTGTTTGTATTTTTTTCAGCTTCTACTAAACGCTGGTTAATTCTGAAATTTGATTTATCTAATGTAACAAATTTAACTTTAAAACCTTTATCAGATACTCGATGGTCTAGTAGAATAGATGCAATAACTCCTTTAAGGAGTTTTATGATGCTCTGTTTGAAATATGCGAAGAAAACTTTGAAAATAACGTAAAAAATTTGGCTGCAACGTTGAGCAAAGATAGCAAAATTTTGAGTTTATTTGCATTCTTATATTGTACTATAATATTTTGAATAAAGTTAACAGTAGAATGCAAACTTTCACGGCCGTTGTTTAATGTAGCACTGTTTTTCTGGTGTTGCCGCGTCACAAAACTTTCTCTTAAGGTTTCGCTGATCATGCTGTCAGCTTCTTCAGAAGATTTCTAAAGACTGATGTTATCGTCTTGCGTTCCTCGTTATATAACGTCTTACGGCTTCGCTTCGCTGATCCGTGTTCATTCTGATATGTTGATTTGCGTTCAAAGACGTCTGGTGACTTCTTGAATGTTCTTCACGCAGCGTAGATCTACATGTGTTGCTGAATCTGTATCTATCTTCACGATCAAAGTTGTTAGGATTTTTCATTATTTCCAGTGATTGGAGTATTATTCGCTGGTGATAGTGTCTGCTTTGTGCTAATACCTTTACGTTCCCGTAATCAATCCGGTAATCTCCATTCTCATGTAGGTGTTCCGCTACTGCAGATTTGTTTGTGCGTCTGAGTTGTGCGTCTTGTTGATGTTCTTTAACCCTTCACTGAATTCTCCTCCTGTTTAGCCGATGTAACTCTTGCCGCACATACAATCTAATTTTGGTGTGTAGTCTTGAGATCTTTATTAGAAGGTATAAGCTGATCTATTTTCTTCACTGTGTTATAACGTGTAGTGATGTTCTTCTTTCCTAGAACCCTGTTTAATCTGTCAGTGACTCCGGCAACGTAAGGTAAGTAAGCATATGTTTCTAACGGTGTCTCCTCAGCAACCTCAACGTGCTTTTCCTTCTTCTCATGTGGCCTTATTAATTTTTTGTTGTAATCATTTTTAATAAGAGCGTCCTTTATGTGTTTAATTTCCTCCGGCTTTCATTCTTTGTCACTAATTTTCTCCGCTCTTTTAAGAAATGTGTTGATGAGGGATCTTTTTTCTTGTGGATGGTGATGAGAGGATGCGTGTAGATACCGGTCTGTATGTGTTTTCTTGCGGTATACGCTATGACTTGGCCTGTTGTTGTTCGTGCGTGTTACCAGAACGTCTAGAAAGTGCAGCGTTTTGTTCTTTTCGATCTCTATGGTGAATTTGATACTGTTGTAGTGTCCATTGATATGTTGAAGAAAACTTTGTAATTCTTCCCGTTTATGAAGCCATACGACAAAAGTGTCGTCCACGTATCTGTATTAGCATTTTGGTTTCCGGTCGCTTGAGTTGCTTCTTGTTCGAAAGCTTCCATGAAGACAATAGCCAACATCTTCATGGAAGCTTTTGAACAAGAAACTATCAACTCAAGCGACCGGAAACCGAAATGCTGGATAATAATACCTAACTTAACCCGTATCTGTACTCACATATAAACGTAATACAAATTTGGGGCATTATTTTAAATTTGCACAAGGGCGCCAAAAGTGTTAGACGCGTGCCTGGTCGAAACACTTAATTATAATCCATATATGTATTGAAACTCAATGTGACGTTATATTTAAAAGTATTTATTGTACAATAAAATTTGAAAATATTATCGATTTAATTGTTTCATTTTAAAACCAAAACTAATGTATTATTATATTATCGAAAGAATTGTTTTAGTTTATTATTGAAACAAAAAAATCATATATTTATCATATACTATCAATTCAAGAACGAAGCTTTTAACACCTAAACCGAATGCAACATTTATTTTGCAACAGATTTAAATCTTAAATACCAAAACTTAACTGATTCAAATAAGTGAAACAGCGATGGATTTATAGCTGTTTTATTGCACTTAGGTTTTTTCTATGTTTGAAACAACAGTTAATACATACATTTTTTGTTTTGAAACTATTACTAGACGATATAAATTTTGTGTTTGCTGGGTGATATTTAACAAATGTTTATTAAAAAAACAATTATATTAGATATCGTCACAAGACGAATCAAATCAGTTACGTAATTGATTTAAAAAATGCCTAATGTAGTAGAATTTTGTATCATAAATAAACTACGTTTTTAATACTAACAACATACCAACATCAATAAGCTTTTCTACCCTAACTATTAACTCAAATTTTACATTAAAAATCATGAATGTACCTAGGTTAACTCAAAGACTATTATTCATCTTTAAAAAAGCAAACATTAAAATTAGTACATATAATAAATACACTATATACAACCTACTACTATACAATAATAAATACAATAAAACACAAAACGAGAATCTTTTTATGTACACAATGTCGTATACAAAAACAATTGTAACCATTGCAGCAAATGTTATATAGGGCAAACAAAACGAATAACAAAAAAAAGTTTTAATAGCAACTTTATAACACTCCAAAGCCTTAAATTTTTAAATGTTCCAAGTCTGAACACTTTGAAACGTAGATGACAATTGTAACGCACAAATTGTGGATATGATATAAATGATACAGTAGACACCTATTTGGTTAGCTTCCCTCGCAGATAGTCATGAGTCAGATTGTAAGTATCCAATTTATTTAAGTGACTCAGTGCCCTGCGCCACCTTCCTTTGCGTGTAGAGATACAAAGAAAACTAATGTCTGGATCAGAGAAAAGAAATACCCCAGAACCCGAGATATCATCGCAAAATTCCAACTAAAAAAATTTGTTGTCGATACACCTTTAAATTATTATTACATACAATACCATAAGCTTGTGGCAACGTTATTGCTAATGAGAAGTAGTCGTTACATAAAAATGTTCTTATAATTACTAGTTACACAGTTTTGATATAAACAAATATTGTGTTAATTGCGTATAGATGTAATAGTCTTATCGTATCAATTTAAAATTATTGCAGATTTGGAATTACTGAACTCTATAATAACAGAATGGAGTAAAAAAATTGCTAACAGTAATAGAAAATATTTCTTACTCTCCTCTCCATTTACTTTTACCCTGCTCTTAGTTTCTTCGTAAATTTTCTCCATTCTTTCGATTAATCTTTAATTTATTTTTTTCTTTTCAAGTATTGTCACAGCAGTTCCCTGTCCACTTTGTCAAAAACGGCTTTTAAGTCTACGAACAGTGCTACCATTTTCTATGTTTTTTCTTTAGCTCTCTATTCGTCAAGTGTTTTGATATCTAAATATATATTGTCTATTACTCTTGTTCCCTTTCTGAATTCCGCTTGTCCGTCTGGTACCAAACTCCTTTTCTATATTTGCTTTTGTAGTCTTTCTTGTAGCACTGTCGCATATAATTTGTATGCGGTGCTTAATAATGTCATCCCTCTGTAATTATTTACTTCCTTTATGTCTCTTTTTTTGTGTATCGAGCATATCATTTCCTTTCTCCATCTCTCCAAGAATCTTTCCCCTTTTCATATTTTATTCACTATTTTCGTCATCTTTTTTGCTACATTTTCTTCCTCGTATACTAATTCTTTGCTTTGTATCCTATCTTCTCATGTCGCCTTTCCTTTTTTTACCTTTTTATTGCCTCATTTGATTCGTTTTCGTTTATTCTATCTCCTTTTTTCAGTCTTAGTACTGCTTCTTTTTTTGCCATTATTGCCCTTTGTGATCTTGTTCTCTCCCCCCCCCTCCAACTAGTTCGCAAAATATCTCTCCTAATCTTTTATTTGTATTCTCTTTGTCGTCCATTTTCTCTTTGGTCTTAATGCTCTTCTTGCCTTTTTCTTTGCCTCTTTGCATTCTCTATCCCAACATTTTTTCCATCCCGTTTTCTCTTCCTTCCAGTTTCTAAATTTGACTTTCTCTGTTGCTTTCTCTATCATCTTTATCATTTCCTTTGCACTCTCTTGTAATCCCTTCTCTACCGATGCCGTTTCCTCCATTTTCTCTTTGCATCTCTTTATACCCTTTTCTGTCCACTTTTTTTTGTTATGTAGTCCTCATCTTTTTTCTCTCTTCTCTTTCTCTTCCTTTGATTGTCAATTCCAGTGGATGATGGTTTGATTCCACCCTTTCTCCCACCTCAAATGACTTCATCTTTTCTCCAACCTCTTCAGTTATCATTACAAAATCTATTATTGATTCTCCGCTTCCTCTTGTGTACGTAAACTCTTCCATTCCTTTTTCTTCTCTGTTTCCATTTATTATGTCCCACCCTTTTTTGTTGCACATTTCTAGCAGTGTTTCTCTGTTTTCATTTATTACTTTGACATTTTTTTATACATTTTCCGTCTCTTTCGTTTCTTGTATTCCTCCCTCTTCTCCTATTCTCGAATTAAAGTCTCTTTCTACTATTATTAATCCCGCCTCCCTCTCTTCTATCATTTCTTTTATGTTCTTTCTTGTCTCTTTCATTCTGCTGCTATAAACCGTCACTAATTTTATTTTTGTTTTTCCCCACTGTATGTTCCGTTCTACAATTCCTCTTTTCTGTTGCACTTTCTTTTTCTCTTCCCGACTCAATGATTTTCCTTTTATTCCCGTCATCATGCCCTCCTTTGCTGTGCTTTTATTCTTTTTTCTTTCTGCATGTTGCACCACTCACTCAAGTTTTTCCGGTAACTTTTTTCCTACCACTCCCATTCTTTTTCTTTCATTTATGTTTCTTGTAATCGCACTACATCTTGTTCTCTGATATAGTCTCGAAAATCCTGTTCCTTGTTTTATATTCTCGTAACGTTCCAAAACAATACTATCAGCTCACTAATCTCCCCCTATGCTTCCTTTTTGCTTTTTTTTATTTTTCTTTCTTGGTATTTTCCCTTTCTATTACTCATTATTACTTTTCTTTTCTATTCCGTCATCTTTCTTTCCTTTTTCGTTCCTCCCTCTTTTTACCCTTTAGTTTCTTTCCCTTTGAATACCCATTGTCTTTCTCTTTTTTCTGCTTAGCTCCCTGTCTCTGTCGTTCCATATGTATCTTTTCTGTTTCTATTTTTCTATATTCTACCTATACTCCTTTCCCTTCCGCTATTTTTTCCACCGCTTTGTTTATTATTTCTTTTTATACTCTCATTTCTTCCCATGCCAAATTGTGATTTATATAAATTCTTGGGTTTCTTAATTTCTTTTTTTTTCTACGCCATTACCTTCTGCTTTTTTTCCATCCTCGCATATCAGCCACTATAATCTCATTTTTTTTTCTTTCGATTTATTACTGTAACTTTTTTAACTCCTACTTTCACGTTGAGTTTTTTATCCAGCATCAATACTAATTCCTTTTGTGGTTTTTTACTTACTTCCCTTTATTACAATATTATTCCTCCGTTTCCATTTCTCCTT
The DNA here is from genome assembly GCA_035610365.1 of Aquatica leii. Classification (NCBI taxonomy): domain Eukaryota; kingdom Metazoa; phylum Arthropoda; class Insecta; order Coleoptera; family Lampyridae; genus Aquatica; species Aquatica leii. The sequence goes on from CM069437.1 coordinate 64,248,067, forward strand.
ATCCTTCGCTTGTTTCTAGTTTTTACGCCAATTCCTGTTTTTCTTTCTTCTACTTCTTTTCCTTTTTCTCATTTCTTCTTTTATTATTGCTTTATCTCTTGCATGTTTTCTTTTATTTGTGTTATTATCTCTCTCATTAACTCTTTTGGTTCCTTTATCTCTTTCTGTCTCTTACTTTTTTCTTATTCTATTGTTCAGCTATTTCTTTCGTTTTTCTCCGTTATCTTTTTAATGTCCGGTAATCTTATTGTTTTCTTTCCGTCTCTAAATATTTGTTGTCTGTTCTTTTCGTGTTCATCTCTCTTTCTTTGTTATTTATTCTTTTTTTTTTATTCGTCCGTACTTTCTTTTCTTTCTTTTCGTGGTTAAAACGTCCCACTTGTAGTGGTTTTGTTTTAATTCGTATTATATGCAAAACATAATCATTTATATATCCAATCATTGACTTAACTAAAAAAAATAACCGTATAGGCAACCAACAATACATCTACGCATATGCGTATGCATTCTTATTATTTGTGTATGTAAATCTGACTTGATATAATTCATCTCATTTTTTAGTGAGAAAGGATTTCCATCTGTTGAGCGTGGTTAGTATAGATGTAGCATAGACGATAAACAAGATAATCCGTTACTGTTATATCATTTTATATACAAAAATAATTACATTTTCATGGCATTTAGCACAACACAATCAGTTTCTTTAAATTAAATTGGATACAAACAAAGTCACTGTGATTTTTATAAATTCAAATGTGTATTGTGCATGTAAGTACAATAAATGTAATAAAACTTGGTACATACCTAAATCAAACGATTAAAGATTTTGAGTTAGTGGCAAGTTTAGCGTCAAATGCGCGGTTGCGGTAATGAAAACTTATGTAATGAAAAACGTTTTGTAAACCGCGTTACTTAAAGTTTAACGTAGTAACAGATTGATCAAATAAGAAAGACATACATTATCCACTAATCGCTGTTAAATACATTTTATCAACTTAGCAGAAAGTGCTGTTAAGCTTATAAGCGTTGAATAAGATGGCCGAGTAATTATTATCGATGCATAATAATAGGCGGTAACGTATACCATGAAGTAGACTTTTGAAACTTACTACAGATTCGATTAATAACGTATAATTTTAATGCACTAGTTTGACTTGGTTTAAGTGCTTTAATTAATTTTGGAATTTGCTTTAATATTACATAAAATCGATTTATTGGTAGTACATTAATTTTTGTATTGAGAGCAAACTAATGTAATTATATTTTTGAAATAACGTAAAAACTAAAAATAATTAATTTCAACAGATAATACTAATGCAATTTAAAAAATTAAGAAATTCATTAATTTTTATATTTATTTCCCTTTAGTAAAAAAAAATTAAGATGTAAACTATATAAACAATTAGGTATCTAATTGGGTTTTTGCATTCTTCAATATTTTTATAATTTGTATAAAAAGTAAAACCGTAGTTATAAAATTAAAAAAATTTATACTGTATATCAAGTGAAGAATGATAGTCATTGCCAACGAGTATAAAAGTTTGCAGCCGCGCCGAAGACAAGACAGCAATTCATACAAGCTGGAAATGCATGGTGATGCAAAAAGTAAAAACCTGTTTAAAAATTTGTGTTGGTAATACCTAAAACATAGTATTAATCCGTTCAATCGCAATTAACAAATTATATGTCAAAATTTTGTATCTATGATATTTAAATTTGTTAGCGTTTGCACTACAAGTTATGTGTTAGTATTTAATTTCCAATTTGCTAATTAAGTTTTTAACTTTTAGTTTTATTTTATTTAGAAATTGTTACGGTAACACAATCGTAACCTACAGCAAACGGCAGCTCAGCGCTAAAACGAAAAACATATACCTTACAGATTTCGTTTGCATCTGACAAACGCTAAAGAAAAACAAATCACACAACACAAGTATAACAACCAAATATATTTATTGCAATAGCAGAATGAAAAAACAAAAAAGAATAGAATAAGAAATGTATATAACAACTAAAGGTTTGCCAACAAATATCGCAGTACAGCTAATAATACAAGACACTCAAATTAGGCACCATTTCGTACACCTAAGCAACAATTGACTTAAAGTTACATTTTATAAATTAACGTTGGTAAATACAACAAAAATTATCAATTATTACGAGTTTATAGTAATCGCACAAATATTGAAACAAAACGCACCGTTAAAAATTGTTACATACATACAAAAATGTGGCGTACGTTAGCCGTGATAACAAACGGAATATGTCAGGCCGTGCGTGCATATAACCGACCTCAACACAAATAATTACATACAAGAAACAGGGTACTTAATATGCGATTAACTAGTAGCACATCAAACCGAAATCCCATAAAACCTCTGTAAATTAAACTAAAACATATATACACAGTTACCACAACGAAATTGCTGAGTTTAACGATTGATTAAAAACAAAGTGCGCTAAGCTTCCTAATGTCAACCAAGAGATATTAACATGTGTACTCTCCAATTCGGCGTAATGCTTTTTATGATAACGGTGGTTTTAAGAATTTTCCAAAGTGTAAAACCGCAATTTATTTACTCAACACTAACATGGATGGTTTAACATACTTAAAATGTAGAAACTCATAGGCATAACTTTAACACACGTGTTATTTGTTTAGCGTTCAAAGCAGAAATATACTCAGTAACCTCCAGTGCGCAAACGACATTATCACTGAGCGAAATTCATACAGCACGTAAACTATACGAAAATGTTTTTAACATGACAAAATATATGTTTTAAATACATACAATCTTAGTTAACTTCACATTATTTGCTTTTTTAATACAACAAATTCAAATAAAATTTAATATGAAGGAGTCGCATTAGTTTATAAAATATCAATTATTTACAACATTTTGACTTTGCAGTCATTAAATTAAAGTAACATATGTATATTGATGCTAAAACTTACAGCGTTCTTTTGGCAAATACAATGCTAGTATTGAACGTTTTTTTTAGAAGCTTAGAAGCATGTAGATGTAACTTATAAAGCAAATAAAGTAAGTTTGTAAATCAATCAAGATGTTTTGTAAGTAATGGAAATTATTTCTTGGGTTTAGAGTTCTATAAACCAAAAAAGTAAGTTGCACTTGAAGAAGTAGTGGTTTCAATACTATTGCTTTAGACTATAAACTGTTATAATTTTAATTAACAATTTTAAATTTTTTGTTCAAGGAAGCGCATAAAAACTACTCAGTTTTAAACTAAAATTACTTATATAGTAATTTTGATTTTTTTTCTTTTGTCGTTTTTTGTTGTTTCTTTCTTTAGCGACATAGACCAGAATAAATGTATTGTGGTTTAACAATATTGTTACTTATGAAATTGATATTGCAAAAGTAAAGAAATTATTATAGAAATAAACATAACAGCAATTAAGTGTTCTTGCTTACAATTACTTTTAAATACATAATTCTTTTAATTTATAAACGAATAATTTGTAATGGTCTTGAAACACACTAACTCCATAAAAAATGACTGTTCTTGTAACATTGATTATAAATCAGTAAAAAACGTAAATGATTATTTTCTAAATTACATAGAAGTATAAATAATTACGTACACATATCAGACATATTGTTACCTAATAAAATTTAGTTAATCAATCGGATTCTAAAAGGGATCGGCGTAGCAACAATAAATTAAACAAATGCGTTGAAAGACACTAAATAAAAATAAAATCAAATCAGAAAAAAATATGTTTAATTGGCATAGTAACAATTAAAATAAAAATTAAATTGATAAGCAAAATAAAAACTTATTCCGCTAAACTATAACCAGTACATAACAAAAAATGAGAAAACACAAGAACAAAGACGGCTGTGAGTGATAATTACAAGTAAACTTGTAAGAAGCGACAGTGTTGCCAGGTGTGGCCATTTATCGCCAGTCGGGCGATTTTTATTTTATTTTGTCGACAGTTTTTGTTTGAATTGGCGATTGGCGACAAAACTGGCGACTTTACAAAATTATCGACAAAATCTGGTAATTTACAACATTTTGGAGCGTTATCAACGATGTAGATATTGCAAACGTAAAAGAATTATCCTATAAAGAGTTGAATGATAATGATTTTTAATTAAAAATAATTAGATATCTATTTTTATAAAATTGAAGCAATATTGACAACGTTTTACATGTTATTGATTTTTTGTTATTCAAGGAATTTGAGTTTTGTTGTTTATGTATATAAATATTTATTCGTCTTCTAAATAATTCATTTGTAATTGTTTTATTGGGAAGTAAAGTCTGAATTATTTGTTTTTTTTTATTTTTTCAAGCTTTCGCAACAAATTTGTTGCTTCATCAGGAAAACTAAAAATTTCTAATATAATTGCACAGAACATTATTTAAAAAATATTAATAGTACAACTATAAAGTTTACACAAACTTCGACAACGTTATAATATATTAATAAATTGAAATATGTCAAATTGACAAATTAACAAGTAAATTGATAATTTAAAAAAAATTAACTGCAAAATTATTAATACGTGAATGAAAAAATTAATTTAAGATACTTATAAATAAATAATATATTTAATTATCTGTAAAATATAAGAATAAATAATACTCATACCTTCAATGTCAGTTCTTTTGTTCATTAAAGTTTCACACCTAATAATATGTAACATTTCTAAAAAGTTTCTTTTTTGTTGGTTTTTGTCTTCATCTAAAATTTTGGTAGAGTTATAGTCCGGAGAATGCAAATTTTGATAACAATGAATTGATAACATACAACTAGGTTTGTTTAATTTAATGTCATTTTTAAGTGAAGTAATTCTATCAACTAATAATCTTCCGGTCTGCCCAATATGACATGAATTACAATCAAAACAAGAAATTTTATAAACTACATTTGATTTTAAGTTTTTTGAAATAACATTTTTTAATTTTGAGAAAACAGAACGTTAAAATTGCTTATAAAAACATCCTAATTGGACGTTCTCTTCTTACCCAGTTAATTTCTTCCTATAAAATATTAAAAGGAAAATCCAATACTGCGATGGTTGATGACTCTTGACCCCATGTCAGATAATCATGAATACATGTATATGGATAGGTGTAAATCGAAAAGTAATTAAGAACCCTGATATAAGTAAATGAAATTTACAGGAAACATCAGAAACGTTAAGCTTATCGTGATAAACAGGTTCTTAGGTGAAGAATAAAACTGGCAATAATGCAAATTTAAATAATGAGAAGACGGGACAAGTAATCCGGCTAAGTGGTAGAGTGTATCTATTCTTAATTTCACCGAAAAAACTCTCTAAATTATGTACAATAATAATTTCCTTAATATTAAAGTTTAAAGAACCAGCTGTACTCGCGTCACCGTTCTATCTCAAAATTCGCCTTTCCAAATTTCACTGTGTGTAGTGACATTTACCACTCTGAAAATGCAAGCTGCAATGTCTTGCGAAACGTTTTTTTGGGTTCACGAACAACAATACGGCAAAGGCCAAGTTCTACTTCTTGTTTTGTCTCTCAAAAAGAGACTAGTACCAAGCCTAAGTCTAGGTGTTTAACTACGACGCGGTCCAATCATAAAAAACAATCCGTTTGTTGGTCTCTGTGTTTTTGTTTTTTAAAACACGTTAGGTGAGAACTAATATTTCAAGTTACAGTAAAAGTTTGATTATTGTGTAGTACATTTCCACGCAATTTTTTAATCTGTTTGTTATGCCTAGAGCAAGAAGGCACCTAAATTTCCATCAACCGAGCAAGTTTGATAAGAGACAAACAGTTGATCTGATAGAAGGTGATGTATTATTTAAACAGATTGTTACTAGAACGAATAGGAGTTTAAGCAATGTGGTATGTTGTTGTCAGACATAGTTCTAAAAAAACCGAACAACAAACCGCAAAAACCAACGCTTTAAAATTTTGGTGTAAATGAACCGCTTCACTTCTACAAATGCGATTGCGAATCAATGGTTAGCAAAGGATAAAAATTTGATTGAGATACAAACAATTTTCTGTCGCTCAAGAAGTTTTGAGCTACGTTGAAACCGTTCTCGCCTTGTGTATTGACGTAATTGACCACAATGGTGCAGAAAACAAGTTCAGTGGAACCATGACTAGAATACGGTAGACTTTAGCAACAAACCGCAATTCAAGTAGTAAAAGGCGTAATGCTATTACCTATTGATTTTGGTAGTAAGTCACATTCGGTCTTCATCAAAGGCAACATAACTGCCCAACAGTACTACATTCAGAACGTCGTTAAAACAGGTTTTACCTTACCTCAGGACTCTTCAAAATTCATTGTTCTAACAAGACAGTTCACATGTAGTCAGGATTATGTTAATCGTTTTTGAGCGTAATCAAATCAATGTGCTATCTTAGCCATTCAGATCTCTAAATCTTTCAACAAATTGAGCATGTCTGGGACATGATAAGTAGGCGATTCCAAAGTTTATTTTATCTCTTACAGACTTTAGCAAAATTTTCGGACGCCATACAGGTAGCATGGAGTGAGATTTAACAAAAAAAATATTGATCATCTCGTATGTCTAGACGTGTAAATGAGTGCTACTAGAACTAAAAATAGCACAGCGTAGAGGGCCAAGCAATTTCTACTTTTTCTCAGTTTCTACCTGCCCGATTCCGTTTAAATTTTAATCATTTACGTGTCTTAACGTAATAAAGACAAATACAAAATATTATTAAAATAAACACATTATTACTGAGTATTCTGATTTCTATGTAACTTAGTATACAAACCTATTGACAAAATTTAAATAAAATTTAACAATACTTTTAAAAATCGAAAACTGTCTGTTCTGAGTTCTGAAGTTCTAAAATTTAAACAAATATGTGTTTTATTAAATTTTTAATTGTATTATTTTTTTTAAATAAAAAGCAACTATTTTTTTTATATATATTGCGTTCAATTTAAAGTTACCGCATTCAAAATTTTGTCTCAAAGAATAATATACCTTATAAATGTCATACGCACAATGTACTTAAAATTCAACAGTTGCAAAATGATTACAAATTCAGCACATAAAAACATTTCTCAAAACATAAAATAACATTACTGAAATGTAAGCTTCTGAAAGCGAAACAAATCGAATTACTGAACCCTACCGTGACGTAGAAGTTTATGTATTTTCTAAAACGAGCTTATAGATAGGTGCATAAATCTAAAACTTCTAAGCACTTGCGGAAAACATAAACGCCTTATCATTTTTGTAGAAAAATTACATTTGATAAATATAGAAAATATTTAATTTTTGATCATGCTTTGGTTTTTTTATTCAAATTGTAAAACAACATTTTCTATTCTTCACAATTAGTATTTACGTAATCAGGTTACGTACACTACTTAAAGATTTAAATTTTAAATTGCTTTTTAACAAAGTTACTTTAAAAACCAAACACTTTTTAGCAATAAATAAGTTTTTTTACAAGAAATTACACGTAAATTGTGGCAATAACATAATCTTTTAAGAACATTGTTATTCAATAATTATGACCAATAGATATATTCTTAATTGTTATATTATTTCAATTTAAAATTGGATCATGTTATTATGTATCAGTTATTTAAAAATGTGCTGAGAAAAGTATAAAAAGTAGCCGCACACAATGATTACTACACAAGGTGCTTAACCACGCATTTTTAAAAGTACAGTGCACGCCGCCTAATAGAAATTATGATTTATCACAGGAATATACTTAGAGATAGAATACACAGCACCAGATATTGTTCGGTAGTTTTGGCAAAAAAGAAAAGAATGGGACTAATACGTACCTAAACGAGGAAAGAGAGCAAAAATCGCAAGATATGAAAAACCACCAAGAAGACAATCACTAGAAAGACTTCCAAAAAAACTGAAAGCCTAACATAAGCACAAGAAGGAGAAAAAAATATTGGTGTGACACTTTTAAAAAACTACGCCTTGAAAAGATTTCCAACAATATTACAAAAGATGAGATCTGTCTAAAGAAACATGAACTATCAAAATCAGAAGAAAACGAGAACCGCGCAAAATACTGATCCAGAAACCTTGGTTACTTGTTTTGATCTTGAGAATGTTTTGGTATTGCCAAAGTACAACCTTTGGTCTTTTTTTATACTAAATACTTTAAAAAATTGTAATTTCACTTCCCGCACTGCAATAAGAATAAAAAGGGATATTGCGTAATCTGATTCTTTTGACTGCATAAACATAGCAACAACATCAAAAGGCTTATTTTGTTGTCAGATGAATGTGTGTCGCAAAACAGAAATCGTAATTTAAAAATATTGGATACCTAGAAACAGGTTCATTTAAGACAGAGGTTCCTAAACTTTTTTGTGTCGTAGACCCCTTGCCATGTTTTTCGGTTTTGGGTAGACACCCTGCTTACCTGATACTAATTTTTGTAAATTTTTAACTGTAGTGAAGTTTAGTGTTAAAAACTTAAAGTGAAAACACATGTTAAGTTTTATACATTTATTAATTGAATTTAAATTAAAACTGCGCAAAATAAAATTTTGTATCTGTTATATAAAATATACGTAACATAAAATAAACGTAAAATAAACTAAGCAATAAGTAAATGTTTTTAGTGAGAAGGATGAACCTGATGCTGTAATAATAGATTATCAACATTTGGCGTCAATTTTGTAAGGTTTAATCTTAAATCTCCTCGGCTAATTATGTACAGTCTGCTTCTTTTTTTTGTTAGAAGATTGGTAACAACGCTGAACCCCCTTTCCACTAGGTATGACGATGGAAAGGAAATTAAAAATTTTCTCGATATATTCCATAACACAAGATAAGTACCGGGTATGTTGTTTTGCAGCCAGAATTGCTGATATCTGTTTTTAAACTGTGTACATAGTTCAGTCAGTTCCTCTTGTATAATGACATTCGTTTCTTTTATGTCACCATATAGGTTAATTATCCACGGTTCAATCCACTTAGTTTCAAAATCTGAATAGAGGGCATTTAAATGTTGAACGTAGGTTGAAACGTCGTTTTCTTGGCAGTTTGTCTGTGACAAATTGGAGAACTAAAAATATTTCGTCCAATATTTTGATTCATTAGTTTAACTCTGGCAAAAAACGCTGATAAGATGGACTTTGTTTTAATCAAATTTAGACTGCCGCCTTGTTACTGCAAATTAACCATATTAAATTTTGTAAACAAATCTGTTAAATAGGCGATGTCTGTTTTCCACTTCATTAAATTGTCTTTTAAAATTTTATCTTTAGTATCCAGAAATTCTAAAATAGTCTCAAAAAATGCAAAAAATTTTGTAAAACATAAGCCTTTTGACAGCCAGCGTACTTCAGTGAAAAAGAGTAATTGATGAAAGTTTCTTCATTTTCTTCACACAACTACGCTAATAACCGCGTATTCAACGAGTTGCTTCAGATTTGGTTTACTGCATCAATGACTAATTGAAGAGATTCATGCAATCTGACACTCAAATTTTTAGCAACTAAATGTTGTCGATGGATGACGCAATGTATTGCTAACAACCCGGACACATTTTATTTTAAATAGCTTATAAATCCACAATAAGTCTAACCATGGCAGGTGCTCTATTGGTACCTACTGATATTATACTTGATAAAAGGATTACTTTTTCAATGAAGTAATCCTTCAAAACATGAAATATTGATTCACTTTTAGTGACGGTTGTCAAAGTTCTTGCGAATAACAGTTCTTCGTAGATTTCTTGATTCATAATAAAACGAACATATGCTAATAATAATGCTGCATTACCAGGTAAAGTTGACTCGTTCAGTTGTATAGAGAAATGGGTCGTTTGTAAATAATTACAAAAAAAGCTTTCAATATCAGAACTCATTTTATCAAAACGTCTTTCAACAGTATTGTTGCTTAAGGGAATTTTTTTAATGATATCAGATGGAGGTTTGTGTAAAACAGTTTTTAAAAGCTCTTCAACGACTGGCAAAATTAACTTCTCTCCGATAGTATGCGGTTTGCTATAAGTAGCGAGATATTGTAAGACGCCCGCAAACCATCATCGTTTCTTTGTGAGGTCAAAGCGAACATACTGTCCAGCGTGGGTCTTTGAAGTTTATCTTTGAGTGTTTGAAAGTATTTCAAATCTTTATCTGTTTTATCAGGGTGACATCATATCAGATGAACTTGCAGCTTAGATGGTTACATAGCGTCATTGCCCAAAACTGTGTTGCATAAAAGGCACATAGGCAATTGTTTGTCCGACAATGATGGTATGAAGCCAAGTTTTAAATAATCAACACTGTACTGTCTACATTTCTTTTTAGATGCGGGCATAACATAGCATCAGTCATCTGTGGGCAAAATTAATTTATTTAAACAAGACATAAAGTCTAGCAGCCAAAATCAAATTTAAATTGTATGGCCTTGGATTTTATGGCAGGCATAGACGTACAGCCATTATAAATAAATGTAAGGAGGGGATTGTTATAAATGTTACTTAAGATTTTGATATAATGGAACTTTAAAAAAATTTGAAAGTAACATGACAAAAAATGTTAAAATAAAATATTATACAACGAATAATAATAACAAATTGTTATGCGATTTATCTCTACGTACATTTGACTGTCATGTGCAAAAATTCACTGGTTCCACTTTAGCAATAATACAAAATTATAATTTTAATATAGAGAAGTATGTACAGTGCAATATTCATAATCCGAACTTCCGTAATCCGAACATTCCAATAATCCCAACTGGCTCACAGTGTAACGACCAATGGACAAAAGTACAACTTTTTTACTTTTTTTATAAAGTTATTTGGTAAGATATATGTATTCACAAAAGAATAAAATAAACGTATCTGTCTTACATTCGTATTTATAGAGTGACGAATTGAACAAGTCAGTGCAAGTTCGCAAAGCTTTGAGACTGCGCGTATGCTTGTAACAAGATGATAATGGTATATCATTATGTGCAGGTTTTTACAAGTTCAAAATGTATTGCGACCACAAAGCAAATCCCTACATCCTACAACTTACACAATTTTATAAACATATATAATATTTTTTTTACTACATAGGTACTTTTATAAATAATGTATATGTTTTTATATTATAAGATAGTATAATGTAAGTAAATAGGTACTATCAGTGTATGTTGAGATCCATTATCATGGACCCCTATTTTAATTTTATGAACCCCCAATTTTTTTTTCCGCTGATGTAAACCCCTTGCAGGTTGTCATAGACCCCTGGGGGTAGATATATACCACTTTGAGAATCACTGATTTAAGAGATTTATAATATCCACACCCAAATACAATTTTTTTTGCAAAAACAAGATACCCTCAGCTCATTAAGGTTAATCAAGTTGTTTTCAGTAAATAAAACATACAATTGTCAGTTTGTCAGAAGCTTGAGTATGCAAACTAAAACAGTTTTAATATAACTAACAATATTTGGACTAACTGCTGAAGAGGTTATCAAAGATGTATGTATATACAGCAAAAGGTTGAACGGCAAGTGCGGTAACTTTATCAGCGTTTATCTAAAATTGTGACATTAAAACAATTAAATATACTCAATGACATTAAACGTGTAACACTCAGAATAACTAGTTTTTTCAACTTGATTTTTTGGCGATAGAATGACTATATTTAAAGCATAGTAACTGCTCATTTTTTGATAATTTTTATATATTTTTTTATAGAATTGCTGCATATAGAAATGTTTGTTTATCCTATCGCATAATTGGTCTGTGTGTTATTCGAGCTGCAATAACAGTAAATTAGTCAACCGACACGTACTACAGAGCGTTAAGATAAACGCTTTAGATAACTAGTTCTATAAGACCGCAATTTTATTACGCGTGACATTTCTGACCAATGGTTTGGAGAAGGTAAACCAAGTACCATGCAAACACTATATTGATCAACATTTGTAACTCATTTAAAAATAAAATTACAACTCAACAAAGAAAAAATCACAAAACACACAAGCAAACTAAAACTCAAAAGAGGTCCCACGTTGGACGTCAAATATTTATGTTACGTGCAAAAGATGTTATCAAAGAAATGCCTGAATTGAGATAACGTAAACGATCGTATTGATCGATGCTCAGTGAAGAAAACGTTAAATCAAATTTAAAAATGTGTGACTATTTTGAAATCTCGAAACGTAAAATTAAACGTCAGAATTGGTGATAAGCGCCAGTCAAAGTCAAAATAGCGCAACAATTATTACTAAAAATTAAAATTGAATGACAAAATTGACAAAATTAATAGAAAACACAAAACAAATTCGTAGGTAAACACTATATGCAAAATTTAATTCAACTTAAATTTAATATTGCGTAAATGAAATTGATGTGATTATAAAGAAACTGCAAAGACTTTTGATCGCAAAATGAAATAAAGCATAAAGCGTAGTTCTTTATGTAATTAAAAATAAAACAAAAAAAGCTACTTATTAATTACACTCGAAATTTTGCTTTAGATGCTGGTTGTCTTTATTTGTAAATCACAAAATGTGCATTTACATAAAGCACAAATCGTAATAGGAATTAATTTACAAAGTTATGTTTAAGTCAAAGTTTTTTTTAAATCATTTGCAAAACAATCAGTAAATTTTAATAAACGTTACTCATAAATACCTGGTTTTAAATGCAGTACTTAGACAGCGTGTCTCTGGGCAAAATAATTAACGTGATTCAAAAAAATGGGGTAACAGCTAAAGAATCGAATTCAAAAGCAAAGATAAAGAAACAGAATTTCCACAACATAATAACACGGAAAAGTTGAATGAAAACGAGTAAATCCGTTATTATAACAAAACAAAGCTTAACCTCTTGACTTAAAGTTTTACAAATCTACTGTTCACTAAAACCACTTCACTTAGCTCTTACAACTTGCGGTGTATGTATAAATATTATTTTTTTAGTATTTTAATGGCTATAGAGATGGAAACGTTTAAAGCTGATTTTATACCCGCATAATTCAAATAAATTTTGAATAAATCGCGTGCTAAAATCACAACGTATAAACATTGTAAAGTAACAATGTCAAAGCGAATGTGAAAATACCACCAGAGTAAACTACTGGACGGCCGTTTCGCCTTTTTGGAGCTCTTCAGTAATAGGACATTCTACTGTACTTCCACAAATGCATTGGCAGCCTTATAGCTTTATATTAACAAATGACGTGATCATATTGAATGAAATACAATAGCACAGCCATCTCATAGATTTACTATGCATGAATATTAGTAAGTAAATGTCTATAGAGATGGAAACGTTAAAAAGGGCTAATAGTTTCGCAAATGATGCGATTTCTTAACTGTTTTTCAGTATGAACTGGTGTGTTGTAAACCATTATCTACAGGAAATAATCTAAACTATTGAGATCAAAGGACCTAGGTAGCCATGCCTGTTGTTTCCTGCGCTGATGCCTCGTCGTGCATAAACTACAATCAATTTCTTACTAATAATGTGAACATTTTATATCAAAGCTGACAATTCTTCTTTAAGAAACTGCCGGTAATTATGTCATAATAACCTTGCATTTAAAATTGTATGTATGTTGTCTTGTAACGGTCGGTTGAGTTTGTGCAATTTTTTTCAAGTAAAACCCGGTGTTTGAGTTGGGAATTTTTCGTTTCATATATTTTTGAATTGTTTTATTGATTTCACATTGATTTAAGGAAGTTATTTTACGTTTTTAGATTTAACTTTGTCAATCAAAGTTGTGGATAAAAGTTTGTATTGAATTATTTCAAAATTATTACGCTGTGATTAACAACGGTGTTAGTTTTATTAGATTGCATTTAGAATGTCATTTTTATAATTTATTAAACAGTTGTTATGATTTAGGTCTCAACAAGTAATCTTTATGATCGTAATGAAATCATTAAATATTTTGTTGATTTGACATTACTCCCAGTATGAAAAGCCGTTTTCGAAATCTACTTTCGTGTCGTAATTGAATCTGTTTGCATCCTCTTTGCACTTCTTGGTGGTATCGCTTTCTTGCACGGATTTTTCGAACATAACCATGGGGGAGATAGTAGCGAAGTGAGGTTTTAAATATGAGTAATTTTTGGGTTAAGAAAGAGATTCACAATTTTTACCGAGCATTAAACATTATCGAAATGTAATCCAGGTATAGGGTGCGCGAAAAAGAAGAAGAAATTAATTGTCCGTATTTATCAAAACAATATGTAATAAAATTTCTTTGTGTTAAAAATTTATGTTTGACGTTAACCGGAAAATTGACTAATCTCAGAATTTATTATTAAGAATTTCATCCTGGTTTTAAAATAGATGGATTTATTTTATTTTGTATTTAAATAATTTCTATTCAACGCGACACGGCCGTGCATTAGTTAATTTAGATTTTCTATTGTTTTTTGTATTTTATTTTTATTTCTTTCATTTTTTTTTAATTTTCTTTGTTTTAGTATCTTTATTCTATTTAGTCTAGTTTTAACTTTCTTGTTTAACTTATATTTTTTTATTAGGTTATTATTTTTTTTTATTTTGCGCTAATTTAAATAGTTTTTTTTGTTTTGAGTGTTGATTAAATAAATGTTAAATAGTTAAATGTAAACAAACTTTTATTTCCGTCGGCCTTCCTGTTATGTGAGGTACAGTCTATTAAGATAAGTCTATTTAGAGTGTATCCTTCAGAAGCGGGCTTTTGGTTCGCAAGAGCCAGAAGTTCATTGAGCTTTACTCCTTCTTGGCGCCCTTTGATTTTTGACTGTTATTGTGTTTTCTGTTGAGTTTTTCAAACAATCACGGAATTTTGAATATAACTCTTCTTAACTGAGCACTGGCAAAACTTTGTTTATGTTATTTTATTTCAAGCAAGTGTCATTGCTCCAGATTTTGCACGTAACAGCGCAAAAATGACAATTGTGAAAGTTTTGGATAGTGTTTCTGAAAAAATTGGCTTCATTGGCAAATAAGAGTCACGAGGGAATAGCGCCTAAGCCAGTTAGATATGGTAAAGGTACAGGAAAATTGTTATAAAGAATTTTTCAAACAAAGATATTTGAGATATTTAGGTTGTTTCCGATTCTACGTGTAGTAATTCATAGGCAGTAATTTGGAGTTTATGGGTGTGTTTTGCAAAAAAACCCTAATCATAACGTTTCTTATCTGCACTGTTTAACACACCAAGATGTATTGTGCAAATTAGCCAAAGATATTTAACCCGTTCTCAGTGTGGTTGTTAAATTTATCAACACAATACGTTCGCGGAGCTTGACCCATCGTCAATTACAAAAAATTTCTGAGATCCACCGAAACAGAGTTCTTTGACCTTTTTTACTACATTAAAGTGATATGGTTAAGTTGTGGTAAGGTGTTTGAAAGGGTCTGGAACTCTGGAAATAGATTTAAAACTTTCTGGCCATACATGGCAAATGGGACAACTTTAAAATAATGTTTGACAAAAACTGGCTTGCCGATTTCGCAGGTTTTACGGATTTCCTTTCACACCCGAATAAACTAAATACAAAGCTTTGGGCAAACATCACTTTTTAAATGAGGTTTGAGGGCATTTAAAGCCTTTAAAGAACAGTTTGAATTATTTACCAGCAGTATAGAGAAAAACAATTTTACACACTTTCCGAAGCTGGGTAGCATGTCACCACTCTCAGATGAAAAATTAAAAGAACTCAACAACTGAAAATGCTACACGAGAAAATTGAGAAGCGATTTCAAAATTTAAAAAAAAAATGAGCTGTTATTAAATATTTTTTCGATGGTTTTTAATGTCAAGGTCAATGAAGTTCTTGCACATCTTCAACTTGAACTCATTCAGATGCAGTGCAATACTCACTTGAAGCAACTATTCCTGAACACCATCTTATCTAAGACACAATATCCTAATATAATCACTCACGCCAAAAAAATAATGGCTAGGTTGGTCACATCTTATTTGTGCGAACAAATATTTTCTATTATGAAATTTAGGAAAAATTGTATTCGCAACAGGCTTACTGACGATCACCTTTTTTCATTGGTAAAAGTATCAACATTGCAAATGGAACCTGTCTTTGATGAGATTATGGAGAAACAAAAGCTGTATCATATGTCACAGGTTCCCACATGGATCATCACCGCCGTAGCTGGAACGTCGCAGCAAACTTAAATAATGTTCCTATTTAATAGACGACCTGCAATAAATATCTATGTTTTTTATGTACTTATTTCTTAATTCATAGTGTACCAGTACCTGACTTGAATATCTATAGTTCGTGTTATTTAATTTTGTATAAATATAAATATATAGTCCAAAATTTAAAACCTGGCTCTCTATAGATTCTGTTTGTAAATATTGTCCCGCGTAGATAAAAGTTAGCCTATCCCTGGTCTAAACTTTAAGATTGTATCACAAAGAACAAAATTTTAAAAGACATCAAGCACGTAATCTATAATAATATTATCTACTCTAGCCAACTTATATACAGTGTTGTAAATTATCTATATAAATTTATATAGATAAATTAATCTAGATTTATATTTTTTATCTATTTATATGTATCTATAAACTATCTTAAATATATAAGTTATATGTATCTGTATATATATAATTTTTTATTTAAATTATTTAAATAAAATTTATATAAATCCATTGTTCCGTAAAATTCAAGTAACAATATGTATGTTTTTCTTCAGTATAATTTCCCACATTCGATAGTAGTTCTTCAAATGAACTACATCTATCGTTATTACTACCTAGATTATTTCGTCTATTATCTGTTATCTATATAAAGTTTAAATAGTTTATCTATTATCTAATACCAGATAATTCTTGCAAGAAAAAAAATGTATCTGTATCTATATAATTTAAAAATGATCTATTTACAACACTGCTTATATATTTTTTCAGTTTCCCGATAATAATGTCTCACAAATAAAACTGCTAATTTGAAACCTTAGCTTTAAATCAGTATCATATCAATATTTTGTTTAAATAAAAAATAAATAATAATTTTTTTTGTTAATATTGTAAATACTTTTTTAATTATTTTAGATTTTTCAAACTATCATCTAATAATTTTAGTAACATTTTGTAATTTTATTCTACAAAATTATCAAAAATTGTGAAAATGATTGATAACAGAAAATTATTTACCAGCAATAGTTAAAAATGACAAACAATCAACATTTTAACTAATGTCAGTAAGGAACGTACAATTTAATAGTTGGCAATTTAATTTGTGATAACGCGCCATAATTCGAAAAGTTGTCACTTTACCTCGAATTAATACTGGGTTCAGATATAATCGCATTAGATTTTCTTCACGCATTATAATAATCATTTGTAAAACTTAGTTTAATCGTAATTTATACATTTGTTGTTTTTTCGTTCGCGAAGTTTCTAATTGCTTAGTTATGTTATTGTTTAACTTAATGATTATTGCAGTTTATTTTATCAGTTAAGTTTTTGTTGCTTCAAAGCTTATTTTTCAGTTATATTAAAAATGATCAATAACTCTACGAAATCCTGAAGCTTAATTAGTTTTAATTATAATTTTTTTTTGTTGAAATGAGATATTCAGTCATTAAAAACGAAAAAAATTAAATGCGGTTAACTATGATGACTGTAAAAATACAACAAAAATGGCAACAATAAAAGCAGTTAAACTGTTTTATAATAAAAATATGTTCATTTTAAAAGAATATTTTTTTTCTAAGTATTAAAACACTACGATTACAAAAAGTATGAAAAAAAAACAAATATACGAAGTATAAAAATCAAATATTCTAATTATGCTAATCAAATTAAAAAGCTGTAATTAAAATAAAGATTTACGTCGGTAATTAAACGACTAATTAATACAATCAAGTCAGTGTGTTTATATACATTAGCTGAAACCAAAACATTGCACTCTACAAATTTCAAAATAATTAATGTATACATGTATCAATTTTATCAAATTATATTTTCAATTACAGTCACTTACTAAAATTAAAATTCAATTATTTATTTTATGTTTAAAAATATATTTGGAAAACAAGTAAACTGTGACTATATCGTGATGTTTAATTATAAAAGCAATTTTAATTTTGAGTCACCGAAAAAATCACTTAAACACATATAGATTGAAAATAATCATAATTAAAGCATCATGTGAATTTGTAAAAATTAGTGCTTTTAAAAGTTTCTTGTTTTTTTGGGTTGTAAAACATATCAGAGCTATCTAATAAACTAAAAATTTTATTTATAATATGTAAATCAAACTACGCTTTAGACAATATATTACAACAAAAGATTTGCATTACCGACTTGATTAGCTTTTTTTATACAGTAGAAACCTTTGAAAATTTAATTTTGACATTTTGTGAGAGTTGATGTAAAGTTATTGATTTCTAAAACCAAAGTCTAACAACGTTTTGTGTGTAAAGTTACATTATTAAAAAATGTAAAATCAACTGTGAAACAATACCTAACTTTCGATATGCGTACGACAATATTTTTGCTACCACTTAAGATATTAGATAGTGGAATTTTTATACAAATGACAACGCGTCAGTGTGGAATACCACTTAGAGTTAACAGATCAAAGAAAAAAAAACAAATTACATACTTAAATTAAAAGCAATTTGTGGTTTTGAAGTGTTTAACGAATATATACTTGAAAGCACTCATCAGCCAATGTGAGACACCGCTTAACATACATAATTAGAAAAATCCAAATTAGCAAAAATGTTATATAATCTTAAGCTTTTGTGGTTATTTTAGTTACAATTGAAGCGCTTGGGACAACAAAGGACATAAATCACATATTACAAAAAATGGGATTTCTTTATTATTCAGCTGTGTAAAAAGGTCACAAGCCACTAGTAATATCTTTTAAAAAAATATCAATAGATGGCAGTGTTATACCCAAAATCTTTTGTTGCGTACGCAGAATATTTCAGTTATTTTCGGTCAACAACGGCAGAAGCCACAATATCGCCGACCGACTGCATGTGCCTGTTAAAAGAAGTTTGCTGAAAGTGATAATGAAAGTGATTTTAGTGCTGACGACAGTATAGTAGACATCAAATTGATAGTAAGTCTGAATCAATATTTGAATCTGAAAAATCCGTAACTAAATAAAACTGTGGGTTATGACTTTTTTGGCTAAATTTTTTGCGGGCATGTGTCTTTAATTTCTAAAAAAAATATTTTACTTTTTTGCACGTTTATTGATAAATTATGTTTTTTAAGTGCGTTTCAATGATAAAATGGTACAAATCATTTTTTTGTATAATTGCGAGATTTATTTATTTTTACCAGAAAAATATTGGAAAATCGCATTTTAGCTTATGACCTTTTTGGGTACAAAATCTAAACAAAAATTTTCTCTCTCACGAGAAAAATCACCACATGAGAACAAAGGAGAAGAGTCATAAGATGTTCAAAACGTAAAACAACAAAGTAAAACATCACGAGGTGCTTTGGAAACAACGGGAAAAAACTCCTTCTCGATGGCGAAAGACCAATATTGAACCCAAGAAGAAAGAAAAGTGCAACATAAAACCTTAGATGCAAGTATAAAAGTAGTAGGGGAAAATTAGTTTTAGATAGAAACATTGACTCGTCTTGTAACTGCAAGAAGAAGTGTAGAGAGCGACTCCTAGGAAAAGAATTAATTTATTTTAGAACTTAGGTATCTACAAGGCTCAAAATACTTACCTGCAAAAGTTTTATGACTCTAACATAGGCTTTAAACTACCCAAAAGTGATACATGTGTAACATGCGATTTTAAAAAAATTGGCATATTAACAAAACTGCCAAAAAAAATTAAGAAAACATTAAAAGACTGATATTCGAACTTGAACCTACATCATAAGCAAACTAGCTAGCAAACGTCATGTCAAAATTGAAATTGAAACAGAACTGCAACAAGAATGAAGAAAGATTTAAAAGACTGAAATTCAAGCTTGAACTACATCATAGGAGAACAGAAGCCATGTCAAATTACAATAAGAAGGAAATAAAATCAGTTAAATAAAACAATAAAAACACATTAGTCATTTCATCCGACTTCCAACAAACTCTTTCAACATCCAGTCTTACAGTTGGTCTGGCATTCTACTTGCGTAAAACTTGGATTTATAATCTGGGTATTCACGATTGTATAACTGGACAAGCAACCATGTATATGTGGACGGAGACTAAGTCAAGAGAGGGGGTAAGGAAATAGCTAGTATTATATTGAAATACTTTTCATCTAGAAAAACAAACGAACAAGATGAACTTGTGCTTTTCACGGATAACTGTGAAGGTCAGAACAAAAACTGGTTAATTATGTCACTTTTGCTGCAACTTGTCAGAGAGCATAAATTCAAAAGCATTTTTGGTATCAGGGCATACCTATTTGCTTTGCGATAAAAAAAATTCCAAAATTAAAAAACACAAAAAATTGGTAGACAAATTTATTACCCAGAAGACTGGTACGAAGCTGTAAAAAAAATGAAAGAACTAATCCATTGGAAGTTATTGTTATAGAAAAAAACAATTTCCTATCGTTCGAAAAGGTTCCTATGTCGAAAAAAAAATTTAACTAAAGATGAACAACCGTGAAAGTAGATTTTGGCCCTCAGTCAAATAACATCCTTAGTAACTTAAGACTAAGCCTGTAAAACAGAATAGAAAGAAAACTAAAAACTTATGTTGCTATTTTAGAGCAATCATCTGGAAGCCAAATTGACGAAACTGAAGATCAGGATATTGTGGAAAATGTAGACTCAGAAGAAAACGGCTAAATAATATTTTTCCTGACGTGTAGTGTTTTTGATGTAGTCTTTAGAGAGTTACTTTATATTATATTTTACACCTTACTAAAAAATAAAACAGGTTGTTAAATTTTGTTTAAAGAGGCATAAGCCACGCTTTAACAAGAAAAAATCCAATAAACTCGAAAAAATACTTTTATTTGTTTGTTTTTTGGGGAGAACGAAAAAAATCAACTTACTGAATATTTATATACTAAAACAGCAGTTTTTAAAATACAACTCTGATTTACTGGTTTAGCTAAGACCTTTCAAGTCCTTTTCTCAAAAAATGTACCAGTTTGGCTTATGCACATTGTTGCCCCGAGCGCTTCAATTATAAGCGACTTTTGGCTTAGATCGCGTCGCAATTAAACACCCAGATTTTTTAGATTTGGTTTTAGAAGCCATGAGAAACGAAACAAGAAGCAAAATACGACCTTTGTCGTATTGTCGTTTGTAAACCCAAACAAACTGACGTTTTGCAAGACATTGCAGCTTTCGTCTTCGTAGTGGTAAATGATCAAAGTTTAGCGTGTGTCCTTGATTCCACACGTGTTCTGCCACTGCTAATTTTGTAACTCTGCGGTGCTTGCAGTCAGTCGTATGTTCTTTTATTCTAATTTTAATAGAGCGTCCTGTTTGTTCTATATAACGTGATCCAAAGAAACAAGAAATTTTGTAAACTCCAGCTTGTTTTAAAGCCCTTTGTTTGTATTGAGCAGATCTAAACTAACTGTTCAAATTATTTTTAATTGTAGAGGCAGTTTTGATATTATGTTTCTTTAGGACTCTGCTTATTTTGTCTGTCAAACCCATACAGTATGGTAAATAATTGGTGCTAGCAATATGTGATAAGTCTTCTTTAATTTTTGAATTTATTGCTCTTTCCCATGCTTTTGGGTCTCTTTGAACTCGTATCCTTTTTCTATATCTAAACCTATATTATGGGTTGTGGTAAAATAATGTTCAGCAACGGCAGTTTTAAAAATATGCCTTTTTTGTATGCAACGATAATCTTCTAAAATACGTGTTATGTCGAAACGATAAGTTTTACCGATAAGTCAAACCATATAAACAAAGAATGTGGTATACACTATAAAATAAAAGTGTAGAAAACTTGTCTTTAGAAAAAATAAGAATTTGAGAGATTTTACCTGTTGAGTTGAATATAGCTTTAATACCATTTTTATGAAAAAGTTTCCCTATTTTATCTGTGACCTTATAAATGTAAGGTAAAAATACCAATTGTAATACAATAATATCACACCGTAAAAAAGTAAATTATTCAAACCGTTATCCACCAAAGCTCCGTGTCAAATTACTTATGTAAACTTACGTACGACAATTGTGGGCCTAATTATGGCTTGACTATAATCAAATTGATTCAAATAACTCGACGGGTAATTGGTTAGCATACGCACAACAGCTAAATTACATAAATGCTACAATGCTTTAAAAGTTACGATTGAAAGTTAAGTTTTAGTGTGATTTACAATTTAAAATGGTGAATGTTAAGAATTAGAAAAAGTAATTAAAATGATACACACAAGCAAAACACGCTGAAAGTTGAGTAATTTAAATTACAAGTTACACATAAGCAAGTAATTTCCCAATACAATACTTAACATTTGTTTGCTTCAGGTTTAAGGTCGCAATATATTCCTAGACAAAAAACCATCTAGAGGTTAATAAATAGTAATCTCCATAAACAGAAATAAATAGAATCTTACTAATAAATCCTTAAAAAAGAAAACCGTTTTATCATAGCCGACTCGTTAATTTTTTTTATAGTATTTAAGCAACCTTGTGGCCGTTATCTTAACAAATTTTTACTTGCAACTAAATAAACTGCCAAATAGTTTAAATTCTGCTATCATATTCAAATTTTAGCACTATCGCTAAAACGAAATGGGAAACTATGAAATTTAAACATTAGAAATAATTACTTACGATAGAATTTTAAGCTTTCGCAGTTACATTGTTCACGATTATAATCGACTTTCGGCTTAAACTGCGTGGTAGTTCAACACCCAGACTTTTTAAGCTTGGCCTTAGTTTATCTTCTCCATTTTCTTCTTAAAAAAAGACTAGGACTAAAAATAAAAAGTCTGGGTGTTCAACTAGCACGCAGTCTAAGCACAAAGTCGCTTAAAATCGTAATTACTTACGATTCAGCGGAAAGTGTAATAACAGCCTAACGATTACAGTAATAAGCCAATCGCATATGAACAAGTAAAAACTCTTATATACCAACTGTCAATTTTTAATCTTTATCGTCGACAGCGTTGTCAAGGAACCAGTGGAAGGGTGAATTTTATTACAAATTATTCTTTATAGCAAATACATGAATAACGGCATGTTACATAGTAGTATCAATAAAGCATTTGATATAAAACATAACGTAGATTTAACGTAAACAAAAGAAAAGTAGACACAAGAATCTCTGCAAGCTCCGTTTACAATAAAAAAAAAATAATCATACGTCTGAACTGTAACGTGTAAATTTCAACTTCGAGTAAAAATCCGCCTGAGAGTTAGGCAACTTACAGTAGTACCTTTGACCTCGAGTCGTGGTTCTAAGTCACACTTATGAGGGCGCGCGAAGGTGGTTTGTCATCTACAAATTTTCATTTTTATGCTGTCATTCGGTCGATTAACAACGGGGGAACGTCGGAGAAGTGAGATAAATGGAATTTCTTTTTCATCTTGTAACATCTACTACAACGACGTTTATTTTAGCATTTTGAAAGTAAAATCCGACTAAACCTCCGGTGCGAATAAGATCAGCACGATGTATTTTGGGCGGCCAAACGCATAAAGTGGGTTAGTATCTCACACGTGTTTAGTAATGGAGGCGAACCAACTAATATTCACAATTTTTAGCTCTTTTTTTTTCCTTTTCCTGTTACTTTGCTGTTGATGTTAATGTGGATTCTGGACGCTCGATTCTTGATTCTGACGTCTTCGTCCGTCGTTCTTAATTACATCTTCGTGTGCTTACATCTATAATCCGATGGAAATGGTGGACACACTAAAACATTTCGGATTGTCGACAAAATAAGGGGAACTACAGGTAGAAGGATCCTAGGGGATCGTTGGCGCGGTGCAAACGAGGTATTTATAACACCTTTATCTTGGAGTCGCGGGAGACTCGCTCGCTGTCAACCTTATTTCGGCCAGACGCTATAGCCTTCGGTTATCAGCATACGCGGTACGTGCGTAGTGAACGCGGGATCGCTTTCTTTGTCGACGTTTTTGTGAATTGCTTAGAGTAATATTAATACCATTTATATGTAAACGGACACAAGAGTGAGAGGCAAGGTCTAGTGAATATTGTTTTAATCGATTACGTTAATTACCGGTCTTAAGTATGATATAATTGTATAAAATTATCTTATCAGCGTAATGCTAATGTGTATTTATAACTTGTCGAAGCAATTTTAGTACTACCTAACGTAAAATTTCTTTTGTAAAACATTTTGATAGTAATTTATTCAACGCTTTATCTTGTAATGGTTGAGTCATTACAATTATTTATCGTAACTTCCCAGTCATATCTGCGTCATATAAAGTAGTTATAAATTTTATCAAGGGTAGAAATTTGGGAGCTATGCCGTCTCTCGGAAACTAATTATTTATTATTGTGATTACCGGTTATGCGGCGCTTGATCAAGTCGTCACCTGGCGGTATTTTAATTTGCGGGAACGCGATTACCTATTGCTAATAGCTACAGTAGCCGCGGTGATAATTATCTACGAAATCTTATTTAGCTTCTGTGGCTCCCAAACTCTATTTTTGGGACCTGTGTATTTATATGTAATTTATATATGTGCTTACTAATTTTTCTTGTTGGGGGTTATATAAATAATTGATAGGGATTTTACCAGTGGCGTAACCGTCGAGGAGTTTGTGTTTCTTCCGTTCGGAAGGAGGCTGTGAATCATTTATTACAATAAATGGTTATTGTTAATACGAAATATGTTTTCTTTTGGGGGACTTCGAGTCTAGGCTCTCCTTTTCTCCTACCTAGACTATAATTTTCTGCGATACAACAGTTCGAGAGAAGGTGGCGCACTTGGGCATTTAGCTTACGGGAACAAATTTAGTATCTTACGATTTTCTTTAACCCGACGACCATCTGCGGCGAGGCTAGCCAAAAGGTAAGCGACAACATCTGGTTATTTACTTTGAAGTTATACTATTCTTTATTCTTTCTTTCTTTCTCCACCTTCCCCATTAGATCACAATAAATATTGTAACAGAACATAGGTAGATGAAATAATTATGTATAGTTAATTTGATTATTCTAATACAGACTAAATGTCCTGTGTTTAAGAATTGCTCTGCGTTAGCCGATCTGATGTTGTGTCTCTTAATATGCGCACTTTAGTGTTTTTCTATCCCGATAGTGATGTTGCTTCCAGTTTGTCTACATATACCAAATGACACGTTTTTTTCTATCCCGATCCCGATCCCGATAGTGATGTTGCCTCCAGTTTGTCTACATAAACCAAATGACACGTGTAAAAGATGTGGTTAAACGCCTGGTTCTTTGAATAGAACGGTTGTTTCCTTCGATTTTAAAAAGTTAGTATCTAACTTATTTGCCTCTTTGATGTTTTTAACCTTAAATAGTCCTACATGCTTTCAAAATACTTAAATAAATATATATCGCTGCAAAAATGAAACTAAATATGCAAAATAACTATTTTTGGAACACAATGATAAAATGTTTCACTCTAAACAAGCGTATTGTGAAAATTAAGCTAAAAGATATATGCAAAATAGATTATTGTTTATGTACAGAAGCAAACCCCAAAAAAAATTGATAACATAAACCAAAATTATGATTACTATAAACGGTATTTTTTCTATGTAGTAGCATACGTCCGTCCCGTTCTTTAATAAAGTGTTAACATTAACCGACTGATAACGTTATCCGTAATTTTAATGAGCTGCGTAAACTGCATTTACAATTACCCAAACAACACATTGGTACAAAAAACGTCTAAATGTCCGTCTAATAAACGTTAACAACGCGTTTAAAAACGTTTTTATGTCAAATAAACGTCTATTAGCCGGACATTTAGACGTTTTTTGTACCAATGTGTTGTTTGGGTAGCTTTCAAGTCGTTTTGGTCTATAAGCGAAGATTCACTTTTGATGTAACTATATTGTAGTAAATGCTGTGAAGTCTGTATTTTAAAACCTTTTTACTTATTGCGTTAATTATTGTTTTCTTTAACTTTTAGTCATCTACAAAATAAATTGTTTCTTTTTATTTCTTCGTTTTGACACTGACCTAAATTAACAAAATGTAATTTGTGTACTTCACTACATTTATTTGCGGTTGTAACGAAAACAAAACTTTTGCTAAATAAACAATAAATGTTGTAATGCGGATAAGTAATAGAATGAAATACTTTCATATTTTTGTTTTTTAAATATCAATTAATAACTTTTTTATGTGTAAACATCAATAAAAAACATGCTTCTAAAGATTTAGTTTTAGTTAACCAATACAAAAATGTTAAAAATTGATTGTTTAGAATTTCGGATTGCGTAAGTACTCAACAAAAAGAAGTTTTTCAAACTAAATTTAAAAATTTTAAATTATGTAGTTTATTAACCAATTATTAAATTTAACGCAAATGTTGTTTATTTGCATTCTAAGTTATAAAATTTACACAAGCCGCGAAAACTAAATTATTACGTTCCCGAAATTTTCTTTGAGAACTTCGTGGTCTGCATATTTAAATTTTTCGGTTTTACATGTTATTCTCATGCATATATTTCAACTTTTTGTTTCTATTTCAAAGTAAGAACATAAAAAAGAATTCAACTTCTTTAGTGCAAACTTTAAAATTTATTTTATTACATTTAAGGGTAATACGATTTATGATCGCAAGAGTTTATATACCCATTACGTATTGTTTTATTTTTATTTTATTAAAACGTTACTACCTTTTTTTGATTTAAATTTTTACAAAAAAAATCATCTCGTATGTAAAAAATAAACTTGTAATTATTTACTAATAAAATAAGATATAAATCGAACAAAAATTCAGTTTCTTGGTAGATAATAAATTGCAAAGCGTTACGATAACGAAAGATTCCTTTAACAGATTAAACTTCTTGAAAGCAGAAAGGACTGTTTATAAAAACTTTATACATTAATCCTCTCATTAGTTTATGCTTATGAATGTACAAAGTCAGCTAAATTTAGTCAATTATTAATTAAAACAGATTATTAATTACTCATTCGCAATGTTGTTTAGATAACATGTTCTGGTATTTACATAGTGCATTTAGTTGATTCAAAAAAGATTTTCCCACGTAGCATGTATTAAAAATATAAATTTTAAAAAAAATTAAAACATCTCTTAGAACTTTTGAAATGTTAGAGCATTAGTAAGAGGATCTACGTAATAGTGAGTGATCCATAATTTATAACATAGGGAGGGTTAAATCCTCGACTCAATGAATACAAACGGCGTATCCAAGTGCTTGTTCAGTAGAATATTGCAACCGAAAGTAAATATAATAACGATTAATCGTCAACAGCAATAGTAAACTTACATCAACTAAAAATAAACTAAGCTTCAAATCATTAGTTATTGTCAGTTTCTAATAAAATCTTAACGAAATAACGACTACAGTAAATTTAGTAAAAAATTATATAGGTGCTAAATGATATGAATAAATTGCATCGTTCATAATAATATTCTAATGTTTGTAGAAACATGTAAAATAACGCTAAAAAGCAATTTTTAATATTAAACTAATTAGCAAATTTAATACTATTGCAAGTACAAAAAAAACGTTTTTGTCTCCAATAAAATATTGTTTAATTTAAATTTATTTATTTAATTTAAAAAATATGTTTTACACCAAAGTGATTTTTAAGTTTTTTTTTTATTTATGAAGAAAGCATTAACAAACAAACTTTAGTCATCGCCCGAAGCTAATTATTAACATTAATGAAACAAAACAAATATTAATACTGAAAAATAATGAGCTACATCAAACAAAGCTCCTATGTGATGTTTTTTTATCAAATAAAAAGGAACTTACCACAATTCTAATACTACAATCGGTGCTTAAAGTTTGTTTATAAAATAGAAAAGTATTATCGTTTCGTTCTTGAGTATGAGTACCGTCTTGAACAACGTATTCCTACTTTGAACTCTCAATCCTTGACATATTTTATCATGAGATGGTTTACGTTCTTTTTCAAATTTATTTGTTACAAACGTTATAATTATTATTTAAAAAACCGTTTATAAAATTATGTATTTTTTAAGAGGCTCAGATTTATACACTGAGTCAATACTTTGGAATGTCGCTGGTAATTTAAAAGTAACATTGGTTTGCTCGCTCAATCTGAAACGGTTTTCTAACAGTTAAACTCCTAATACAATTTTTTATTCTGAATAATTCCTGTGTTGCCTTTTTTACATAAGCTAAGCTTTCGTCACGCGTCACAGTGGACTTTTTCAGAGCACGGAGACAAACTGATTGATTGCGTTTTGATGATTCGCTTTTATAGACCTGCCTCAGATCGATAAAACAAGTTTTCAAATCTCTAATAAAAGAAAACTAGTATCTCAGTTAATATAAATTCTCACGTTTCTACCCGTTTCTCCTATGTATGCATGACTACAAAAACAAGAAATGCTATAAACGCCGTCAGATTGAAAAGGAATAACATCTTTTACCAGATTTAAGAGTTGACCCAGTTTAAGAAGAGTAGAAAACCGAGTAACAATGTTCTGGTTAGACAACATTTTTCCTATAAGGTCTGTGTAGCTTTGACATATGGTAGATAAGCAAAAGACATTGGTTAAGATCTAGATTCCGCTCTTGGTTTGGCAGACGCAAACTTTGTAATAGACCGGTTAATACTTTTTTTATTCGAATTATTTGCGACTAACACCTTGATTAGATAATTCAACTCTTTTTAAAGATGTTGGAGTTTCCTTAAGGAAACAGCTCTGTATACTAAAAAATGCGCTACTGATAATTTCTGAGAAGGATAATGATGAGACAATCTATTCAAATATATATCGGTGTAGGTAGATTTTTGATAAACTGAATGCGACAATAAACCATCTTCATTTTGATTAACTAAATCGTTCAAAAATTGTAAAGAAGAGTTTTTTTCTAATTCTATAGTAAAACGAATATTTCGATGAATTGACTTTAAATGACTCGTTGAGCGTAGCAGGACCATGTTGCCAAATGGCAAAGGTGTCATCAACGTATCTGTATCAGCACTTAGGTTTTAGATAAAATGTTGATAAATTCTATAATAAACGAACAGTAAAAGCGAACAACCCATGGCGGCTCCTGATGTTTGTGAGTAAAACTTTTCTCAAAAAGTAAACCAGAAACTCACCAGAATGTCAGTCGGTTGCAAACGAACATTATGCAACTTCTGAACAAAATCCGCTGAATTGAGTAGAAATGAATCAGTTTTTTCCTGCTAAAGGTTTTAATAAACTTAGAGGGAGGTCCCCGAGAAGCGGACACTTAAGGAATAACAAATATAAAAATATTGTATTATAGATGAATTTGTTTATTTCTCTTTAGTAAGCTTTCGACTATATAACTAATCAACACAGATACATATATCAGCGGTCAATTGTCACTTTAAATGTACTAGATAATAAGAAATAATTAACATAGAAAAATGAACGTTTTCAAAAAGTTCCCCTAATGAGGGACAGCCAACTTTTCGTTCATTTATAAACTTAAACATTATTTTAACAAACAATTTTGTTACAATATCTATTACAATAGAAGAAATCAGTAGTTAATAAAGAAAACTAATCATAATTTTATTAAACTTTGGTGATAATCAGGAACGTTTTCTATAAAATTCCAAAACCTTAATATTGTGGCTAACTACAGCCTGCAAAAATCACAAATGTAGCAATCTGAGTGCTCTTCAACATAAGCACACGCTTAATGAGCCCACTCATTGCAACCTTGACAGCGAACTCAATCTTCATCATTATTTTCTGGGCTGATTAAACAAGTTGTTGTTTCAGTCACTGATGTTGATGATTTTGATGTTTGCGATATCGTTGTCTTTGGATTTGCAGTTGATTTGTTGGTCTTTTTTATTTTAGCCGGGTCGTTAGTTTTCTTGCCTTTTAGTTGTTGCATTTTAACTACAGGAGGCTTAGCCTTTCTTGCCTTATTTTTAATAAACGCATTTTTGTAGGAAGAAGACGTTAAAATTTTACTTTTCTCAGCTTTTCGTCGTCGACTCGTGGCTCTCTTTACTGCAGCGCTTGGAACTGATGATATCTGATGAATTATAGTGACAATTTCTTTGTTTGTTGACGGTTAAATATCACCTTGACGTAGAAAGAGTCCTGAGGCAGATCTTCGAGTGTACCCGTGTTGGCATCATTGCAAATATTCACTTTAGTTGCTAAAGTTTGATGCTGTAGTTTAGTATCAGACTGCATAGGAACTTCGGTTACAGCTGATGGCAAAAAATCTAAATCTGTAAAAACATTTGGATTCAGAGGCATAACTCCAGTACATTTAAATCCAGATTTTGCTATATCCAAACGCGCAACACGAGTGAAAACCAACGATACCAAGGCAGCTATTTTATATTTTGTTATTCTTGCACCGAAGTTTGCCTTCATCCACAACCCACGTGGCTTAAAATATGCATCTTCAAATAGTTTCATAAAAACCTTATCTAAAGACTGCAGTCTGTGGATCGTGTGTGGTGGGGTGCTTAACACGTGCACGTCGTTTTCTTTTGCGTAATTTATAACAGCAAGATTTTTATGACTGCAATGACCATCTAGGATCGAAAGCACAAGCTTCTCTTGAGATGACTTTGAGAGTTTCACAAAGTGTTGAAGCCACTTTAAAAAGAATTCCGTGTTCATCCATCCATTTGGCTGTGCCAGGGATACTTTCGGATGGTGCGCCAATCATCAACTTTGCATTAACACTCTGTCTAGGAAACATAAATAGTGGTGGGATAAAATACCCAGCAGCACTCATACAAAACATAACTGAACTGAAGTAAATTTGCCAACTTGACGATTACTTTTGAGCGTCATCTCGTCGCAGTTATAAATGTCTGATGGGCCAAAATTATTTTTTTAGAAATATTTTTTAAATTGTTTAGGGTACCGTTCAACTTGAAGCCTATTAAAACTAACAGTTTTCATTAGAATCCTTGACTCAGGTCTTCTTAAACTGAGATCTGGATGGCGTTTGATAAAATCGTAGTAAAAATGTTTACCAGCACTTTTCTTGACTATATTGAAGCGATGGTTCAGTTTTAATTGCACCGCGAGATCAAAAGCTAATTTCAGAAACTCTTTTATAGTTAAAGGCATGCACCTATTTGACATATCTACCACGTGCGTAATTAAAGCTTCTTCGTACCCCTTAGTAAAAGTTGGGTGAAATCTTCCTTTATTGAGTGGTAGGTAGTATTATTTCTCCTCCTCGTTTTATTTTTTTAATATAGTTAAACAACGTACTTTTTGGCACGTTGTAGAGTTCAGAAGACTTTCTCAGGGAAATTTTTTTTGACATCACTTTATCGCTTTTTTCAATATTTCATGTTTGGTGGTATTCTCACATCTCGGTTTGGGTTTATCCATGTTGAATCTCAAACACAAAAATTAAAATAATAAATACAAAAAAACTAACTTGCTGTAAAACTGTCCGGTGTTCGGGGACCCTAGACAGTGTCCGAACTTAGGGACCCTTAGATACATACAAGAAAAATTCTCATTTACATTGTGTGTTATGAATCACAAAAAAAAACGCTTGCATTATATCAGATTAGTACAATAGCAATAACAATGAGTATCATCCCGTAATGAAAAAACTGTTAACAGACCCCCAAAAATTAGTTCGAACAAAATTTTTACTAACTTCAAAATTCGCATTACGCTCCACGACAAACGAGTCAGCTATTGGCACTCCCCTCCCGCACTTCACTTGGGAGAAGCTTTTTAACCGCGAAACAAGCAATAAATTGGCGCGCTTTTTCGCACTGATTCAAATTCTGTCCGGCTTAAGGAAACGTCCGAGATTTTATAATTAGGTGGATTTATAACGCTGAAGAAAAATATTAGATTTATGAATTTTAGGTAATCCATAAAATCTTTAGGTATTAAACGTTTTTTAATGGGCTTTATTAATTGACGACTATTTCATAAGTTTGGAAAGTGCCCTTTCAGTAGATGAAGAAGGATATTTGAAAATTACTTTATACGACCCGTCTGCAAAAAGATTGTAGATATTGTTGTCATAATCTGATTAATTCATAATAACCGTGGCGTTTCCATTTTCAGCTTTAAGAATAACTATAGATTTATCTTCTCTAAGAGATTTTAATTCAAAAAAATCCTATTTTGGCATGTTACTTTGAGGAAATCTTGACTTTGAAAGAAGTTTTATATTTTCAAAGTTGTTTTCTTCTGCAAGACGATTAGGAACTGTTTAGATAGAAGCTTCTAGAACTGATACAATTTCTTCAATAAGAAGTTATTTTAATACAAATACAAATACAACGTTAAAACTTTTCGACAAAATAGCTGTGTTTGTAGAGAATAAAGTAAACATAAATTAATCACAGTTTTGGATTTTGCTTCTGCATCGACGACACGTTTTGAACGCTTTAATTTATTAAATTTTTTTAAGATAAATACTTGTAACCATTTCTTTGATTCACTGGACTTGTTCAAAAGGAATTCGATCTTTAGGCAGCACATTACGTCTTATTGACGTCAATATCACGTAAGAAACGTTATTAAGACGTGTCAATATTGTCATATGACGTCAGTGTGCTGCCTGGGTCAATGAGACTCTAATCAGAAACCGCAAAGATTCTGGCAAATTCTAGATGAAAGTCAAATAACTGTTTATTAACACCATTAATTTTTCTTCTAATCATATAAATACGTTCTCTAATTAACGAAAGACCTGCGCAAGATAATATTTTTCAAGCAGATTTGAATTTTATATAATGACTTAGTCTTAAACACTTAAGAACAACGCGATTATCACGACAACGTATAAAAAAAGTTAAACTACACAACAATCTTACCAGTATAATACGTAAAGTTAAAACCTTTTTCGTTTTCTTTAAAAAAAAACACAACATTGTTACTCGGTTTATTACTCTCATTAAACTGGGCAACTCTTAAATCCTGTGAAAGATGTCCTTCCTTTTCAATTTGACGGGGTTTGTAGCATTTCTTCTTCTTGTGATCGTGCATACATAGCAGAAACGGGCAGAAGCGTGGGAATTTGAGCATCAGAAGTGTAATCGTATTTTTGAAGAAACATGCACCAGAAACGGGTCATCAAATTATGTTTCAAAACACCAAAATTTTAACGAATGTGTCAAATTACTATCAGCGAAAAATTAGGAAACCCATTTGAAAATCGATTTTATCGATCGGAGGCAGGTCTATAAAAACAAAATCTCAAGACGCAATCAATCAATTTGTTTCCGGGCTCTGAAGATGTCCTCTGTGTCGTGTGACGAAAGTTTAACTTCTGTAAAAACGACAACATGGGAATTGTCCAGAATGGAAAATTGTGTTTATATTATATCAGTTTACAAATAGTCTAAATTTTATTGTCTTGTAATGCAACCCGTGGAAACCTGAATTTTACTAGTTAAATTCCTATTGAAACTAAGCAAGTTTGTTTCACCAAGATTTGGTTCAGCTACTAACTAAACAGTTTAGATTTTATTATCAAATTATGTGGGTACTACAAAAAACCGACAATGTTTAGATTTAAAAAAAACAAAAAACATATTAACCGCAATAGTTACTATATTTACAAAATTCGACTGTTTCGGAACATGAAGGATTAAGACTTTTTTCGTCCCTGAGCAACCACGATCATTTTGCTCTTTTCGGCTTTCTGGTCATTTCTTAATTTTTTTTTAATGAAGTTTGTTGAAAAAAAAGTTTTTATTATGAAAAACTATTAGGTAAAGCGAGAAGAGTTTGCGCGGTAGGAGTGATTGCGTGGTTCTTAAATAGGGAAGAAAGAAGGAGAAAACCGGTCAGATAGCCCAAGCTAACAAGTGCCCGTCCTTTGTTATGCAAAATGTTCTGTAAAATATGTTAAAGGTACGTGCGTAAATTTTCAGAATCATTTCTTAAATTTTTATAGGAAATAATTTAGTTGAAAATAACTCCTAACCATGTAATTTTTGTACAAATTCTGTAAGTAGACTAGCGCTTCATGATTTTTTAAGGTAATCTCGAAAGTTTTATGTTTATCACGTGGCTCCACAATCTCTCTTACTTAATTAAAATATTTTGCGCAGTTTTCTATTTAGAAAAATTGTGCACGCTATCAATTTATTTCAGAGAGAGGATCGTTTGCACGGCACATGTTACTCATTAGCAGGTATTCAAATACTAATTGTTGTTCTTTTTCTTCTAACTAGTGAGAGGTAGATTTGCTGCAAACTATTCGGGCCAAAATAGCTTATCCATACGCTCTGCAGGCAAACAATTCAAAATGCTACCTTTTTTTTTGAAAAGAAAAAGATAGGTCCAAAAGCAAAACTAGGAGTTGATGCCGAAAAGAAACTGTCTCGTCACATACAAAAACTTCAAGCCGTTGGATTTGCACCAACACAACGAGATGTAAGAAACCTGACGTATGATTTAACTGAATTATTCAATAAGAAACACACTTTGAATAAGGAAACGAAGATGGCAAGAAAAGTTTGGTTTTCATCTTTTATGCGAAGACCTAAGTTATATGTCCAAGAAACTCAAAGAATAAGCAGAACCAGAACAGAAGGAATCAATCGCGCTGAAATAAAAAGTTATTTTACCGCAAATATTTTTTTAGAGAAACCAGGTGCATAAGGAATTGTCACAAGATTGTAGTTCAGTTAAATAACGAACTCAGCAAGGATATAGCAGCAAGAATGTTAATGACGTCACAAGCGCGGAAACGGGTAAAACAATTACCGTTCTAACTTTCTGCAGTGCAAAAGGACAATTGTTACTCCCTAATTCTATTTTTAAAGACGTTTATGCAAAACCCCAATTTATGGCAGGCGCAGCACATAAAACAGTAATGAAAATGAACAAAAACAGCGCTTATATTACCATTAAGTTATTTCTGGATGACGCAACATTTTATCCCACGAAAACCGACAGGTAAAAATGTGCTGGTATTTGTTAGACATGCTTCTCATATAAACAGCGCAGATATGCTCCAACTCGCTTTAGACAACGATATTATCATCGTGTGTTTACCGAGTATATTTAAATCTTTTAAAACATATTTTAAATACGCATGTATAAAGTTAGTTTCTACTCGTCGTGGAACGCAAAAAATTATAAGAGACGACTTTGGGGAACTTCTAAATTTATTTTGCGCTCGCACTGCTACTGTGCAACTCGCAACGTTTCATTGCCAGATGAAGTATACTGCCAGTCTTCAACTTCTAAAACTAATTCTTCTGTAATAACACACATGCTGAGCCAACTTTGCAAAAACTACAAAAGTAAAATTAAAGCCCTTCTCAAAAACTTCACTTTGCAGTAAAACGGTGACTTTTAAGAAAGCTAACATAACACTATACAAAGCATTAGCAACAATATCACCTAATCCTTGCAGTTTAGAGCAATTGAAAGCGAAAAGAAAGATAAGTGCAGCAACTGTTACTTCTTCTGAGTATGTCGCTAGCAGAAAAAAAAATCCAAAAATCATTAGAAAATAAAGAGAAACATAAACAAAACAAACAAGTTGCGACTGCAAAGATCCAAACAAATAAACTAAATAAAGGAACAAAAAGTAAAAAGTTAAAACACGATTCTCTTAAATCAACTTCGTCTGATGAAAACAGCAGTAAAATGTAATCTTTATCAGACACTGTTAGTGACTCCGAGGACAAAGCATGCGTTGAGTGCTTAGAGATTTGTGAAGTTATCAATACAAGTAAAAAATGTTGTTTTAGTTATGTCACGTACTAATTAGGGAGGTGAAGAAAAATAAATATTAGTAGATACTTGGTTTACCGTTCGGCTAGCTTCGCCGCAGATGGTCGTGGATCAAAAGTTCAGAAAAAAATACTCTGATGCCATCCTGTATATACTAAAATATTTTTACGAGATGCTCCTCGTTGTCGACTAAAAGAATCTGTTATAATATATTTTTTTAAATCAACAGTATAGGCATAATCTTCCACCCCCAGATCGTTGGGACACACTGTATATTGCTCCGGACAAATGGTTAAAATTGATACAAAATTAACTAGTAAAATTGACGTTTATCACCAATAAATAGTTTTAGATACGGAGCAACAATAAGAAGACCCCAGATTGACCCGTCCGAATTAAGATGGAAATGACGTTGCGTCTTCCGGTCTGTTCGCCATTAAAATAATGTAACAATAAATACCTGGCCAAAAGGTTATTATAACGAGTAAGCCAAAAAGAAGAGATAAAATAACAAGAATTTGTTGGTAACGCAATAACCCCTTTCGACACGTGTAAATAGTAACGTACAATATGAGTCGTACTGAAAATATGCTTATGCTTATTCTACAAAAGAAAATCGTCTATAAACCCGATGTCGATGGATGACAAAATCTCATTCTCTTACCAATCCTTTGGGTTTGTAACACCTACACAATTCACGTGTTTTTTTTTGGTAACGTTTGTGCAGCACAGACTTCCGTTTATCGGTGTCTAAGCCCAACAAGGCTTTCATCATTTAGTTATTTCACACAATTCTACGTGGATATGCAATCGAGTTTTGTGTCTATCTAAAAAAAAGCTTATTAGAGATCAGTGGTTATAATTTTTTGTATTGGGGGTTCAAATTAATTCTTTCATAAGTGTCTATAGCGGATTTCCATACCCCCCACACGTATCCTTTATCGGTAGAGATTTTATATTTAGTTTTAGGTAATACAGGTACGGAATTAGCTAATCCCCTACTGGATAACACATAACTGTAAGTATTACAATTTCTGTTTTTATGAGTATTACTGCGTTGGTCATGTCGATTGTTAGAATGACCGTACGTACATGTTAGGTTGTTAACACAAATAATTATTAGATGATTTTGTGCGTCGCAAAGTCTTATGCAGTTGAGCCTCTAGGTTCATTTTTTATATACTATGGTTATTTCAAATTTACGAATACAAAGTTATTCCTTCTTTGAATGTAAAAGTTAGACCGACTAGGTCATTTTATACTGTACGACGTGTTGGCCAGTATAGTGCGTAACTTATATTTTGTCCGACCCATGTATTAGTATTTGGAAAATTTATATAATTATACGTTTGTACCTTCTTCGTCCTCTTTAAACTACTGTCTGTGATAAAATAAATATATATTCTATGTTAGCACTGCTGTCGTGTTGTTTGTTCTTTTTCAGTTGCGTGTAGATTTAAACGATGTCTCCCTAATTTAGATTTTTATCGTTTTGGCACCTTTTTCGATTTAGTTTATAATCGATTATCACAAAGCCTGCAACCCCATCTCCGGGAACAACTGTGTTAGCCGTCGCTTACTTTTTTTTGTTACACGAGCGTTGGGTGAAAATAAATTATGCTATGAGACTTTTACAAACATCAGTTTTTGTGCTGTTTGCATTTTTTCTTATTTAATAAAATTTAAAAAAAAGATATCGAAAACATAAGTTAATTAAAAATTGATTTTGAAAACATAGTTTTACGTAGATTTTAATTCCCCATTGTTTGAGTTTTTACTTTCCTATAAAAAACTTTTATTTCATAATTTTACGTTTCAAGGTCTCCTGAATCAGAAAAATGTATTTTTGACAAAAAATTTTTGGGTGTCCGGTTCTATCGAAAGAAGGGTCTGATAAAAAAAACCGAAAGTGAGTGTATCCGTCATTTTTAACAGTTTTTCTTATATAATTTTGTACGTACATAATTTATTCAAATTATTTATACAGTTTCTTATAGAGTAATTTTTTTTAGAAAAAAATTCCATATCTTGAAGCGAAAGCAATTTTTTCTCTATATTTTTTTGACTTGTTTATAACATGTATCCCGAAAATTTTGAAGCATACAGATTAACAAAAAGAATTTGAAAATTTGGATTTGTATGTCCCAAAACTGTTTTTAAAATATTTCCACTATGACAACATAATACAATATGTACCACAGAACGTATTGCGTAATAATTTTTAAAATTTAATAACAAATATGGCAAGTATTTTTAAAAATGTATCGAGTGGTAAAAAGCTTAGTTTAAAATACGTAAAGAAGATATGAGTAGGTCACTTTGGTGTAGTAACATCAATCGCACAACTGCGGTAATATTGCCCCGACGTACGAAGGTTCAAATCCCAATGCGGTTTATGTTTTTTTAAATTATATTATTATTTTAAATTAACGACGATTAATTTTTATCAGTAAAGACGCATAATTAAACGTGTTAATTGTTTTTATTAAAATCATAATGGATTTATTATTCTTTCATCATTCCTTATAAGAAAGTTTTTTTTTATTACGTAACTATACTAATAAACAAATGTTGATGTTTACGATAAAAACAGCACAAACAAATTTTTTGCGTTGTTATTTAATTTTGTATTATTTCAATAAGTACGACTTTATTTAGCAATGTTGTAAATTAAAACCGATGTTTTTTCTCCATAATTAAAGTTTGTAATTAGCAAGCAACGTTATTGAAATATCTGACAGAAACCTTTCACGAACTTTCCAAAAGTTATTCTAACAAAGAATGTTTACACGCAAGTTTATAAGACTTTTGTAACTTTTACCATCTGTTTTAGTAAATTTAAAATTTTTTGTGTAAAAACAAGACGTGTAAAATTCGAAAAGAGAAAATTTAATTTTTGCGTTTGGAAGTCACACGAACATTAAACTTTATGATGTGTGTCTAAATACCAGTAATGTATTTGTAGCCTGAACGGGTTGTCCACAGGGAAACGTTTAATCTGAAAGGCAAGCAGAGCCTAGGGTACATTTACCATTGAAAGATAGCCGCTATTTGGTAATTACTACACTAAAATAATCAAGTAATTAATTAACACTTAAAACTAATTATAAAAAAGGTTGCGTTTAGCAAATAAACGCATCTATAAAGTAGCATAAAAAAATTATTACAAAAACAACGATGTTTATTTATTTTTGTTAAAAAATAAGTCATTGTGTATAATTAACTTTGTTTTTAATTGTACATTACTCATTTAAATTTAAAACCCAAGTTATTTGCAAAGACAAGATATTTCTAAAGATAATAGGCTGCGTTGTTTGTAACTTTGTTTTTGTTTAATTAACAAAACATGACTATGACAATATTTTACAAATTATTAAGTTTTTACTTTTTTATTAATGTTACATGGCATTCTTCTAACTTTTATTTAATTATTTATGAGTAAATTTAAAAAAATTAAATTTCTAATTAATTAACAAAACTGTATACAAAAACACAAACAAAAAAGTATATAAATGTACACTTTGATATCTTTTTGTGAATTTTAAAGTAGCAAAATATAAGCATAAAAAGCATTATATATTTTTAAATTTTTAATATACATTTTTATTGTGAATTATAATAAAAAATTTAATAAGTAAGTTTAAATCCGACTATGAGCAAAAGTATAGTTGAGATATATTATCCTGCCAAGCTATAACATACATCTTACATAGACAAGCAACGATGATGAAACATTTTATTAAATGAAGTGTTATATTGCATGTAGTTTTTTGTGATGGATATTTTCTTATACGTTGTTAGAACGAGGTCGTTGTTTTATAACGTTACAATACATTATTTTTTTCTTTTGGTTCAAAAATAACTCTAACTGTGCTTTTATTAAATTAAATTACAAACGTCAACAACATTAATTCCCGCTTGCATAAATAACTGAAGATTTTGTCAAGTAATAAAAAATTGTAATTACACAATCGATTTTGTAGTGTCAAAATAAACAACGCTTTATGCAACCGGGCCTAAGTCTATAAACTAAATGAAAATTTGCTAGTTTTATATTTAAAATTGTGGTAGTTGTATAGTCACAAAATAAAATTGGTATCTACAATGTTATGTTAAAAAAAATTTTGTTAATTTAAAACAAAACGCACTTCGCAACGTTAGAGTTACGTATCAAATTTATTTTCTTTGCGCGTTTAATATTTTACACGCAAATTCATGTAACTTAATGTTCAGCGGAGTTTCTTAAATCACTTGTCATATTATAGTTTTATATTGAAAATCGAATGTAAAATCAATCGATGCTTATAGAAAAAACTGCTGAGGTATGATGCACATACACGTTTTATGGTTATTTTGGATTTTTGTTTTTTGTTTGTAGCATTAATGCCCAATAATAAAATTTATTTTATATCGAACATTAAACAAATCAATCGCACATATGATGTTCAATTCTACTTACAGCTATAATTGTTTGTGTAGGATTTAAATACCCAGTAAGATAATTATGAAAACGTGGTGTCAAAAATTTACAAAGTTTGTAATCAAATGCTGAATGCTTGACTTTATATTACATATTGAAACACAAAAAATACGCATTTGCTACAGTCACTAACAGTCCCCAAACGGCATTAAACGTGTTAAAAAAATAATCACATATATTGCCTACATAATATACCCTAAGAATGTGACTAAATCCATAAAACATTAGAACATAACATAAAAGCTACCTAAAACAGCAGTTCTATTCAATCTACAAAAATTACCAATCTTCTTTTTAAATTCTTATATCTTTCATAGAAGAATTAAAACTTGCAATAAAAGCACTATGAAAAAAACAAGATTAAATTACACCCGACCGTAACTTTTAAGATTCTATAATGACGTTATAGCAACATGCAAACAGAATTTGTTAAAACGCATATACATATGCTATATCTAAACCGGAAAAACACCCATGCTCTCAAAAAACCAGAAATGTGTGGATTTGCTAAGTGTGTCTTAGAATTCCAAAGAAAATAATCTATGTAAAGATTTTTCCAATTGTAAATAACACTGTATTAGTAACCTTTTCTGTAGTGGGTCTCGTTGATAACAATCACGTCACCACGGTGAGTGAGCGTGATTAAGAAACTACAAGAAAAATAGAGAAAACCTATGTGCCATTCCTCGTACTAATAAAGATTTTCGGCTCGTGTAACGTCCCGTTAGAGTTCATTACATTAAAATTCAATTTTACATTCGTTTATTTTCTGCAACTAATATTGCACGTAAATTTATTCAGTTTGGCAACGTCGCGTTGTTTCAAATCTACCTGAGTTGTAGTTTAAACTTGCACTTCCGTTTGAGCGGTCTTGCGTGGTTCACGTGAGTGGTGAAAGGAAGACAAAATTTTCTTGATTATGGCGTAAAAACCCATGTAATTTAATTTTTATTCATCCCATCTAATTGTTGGTGAGTTTACCTTTATTTTGATATAATTTTTCTATCGAATTCAACATTTTTTAGTGATTTCAAAATGTTACGAAATGGTTAGACAAAGGAATTTATTTTGAAGGCCGTTGTTGTAAATGCAGCGTAAGTACAGCATGTCATTCAAAAAACCATTCTAATTATTTATATTTAGGGTCTTTTTTGTTTATGGATCTTTTCGTTTATTGGATTTTTATTCTGGATCTTTTCTTTTACTGGATCATTTATTTTGGTTTTGTCTTTTAATTACTGGATTTTCCGTCATTGGATTTATACTTGCTGGTGTGGTTGGAAATCTACATTGCTGTTGAAGAATCTTATCACTACAACAAAGTATGTGCTAAAGATAGAAGCTATACGATAACGTCATCTCATGTGGTGAGTCAACTGGAATTAAGTTACATTTTACATTCAAGCAATAAAATTCAGTTATTAAAACTTTTCACTCATAACAAATTAACCGTTTACTATTTTTGCATTTAATAGCAATTAATAATTAGATGTAAGATTTTACGTTTTTATCACCAATTTAAAGGTGGTTGGCGCACTAATATTTTATTTTTAATATGTTTAAATCAAATATTGTTCATTGTTCTCTAATGTAAATAGTATATTAAATTATTGTTAATAAATTAACGGAGTTCACATCTTTGTATTTATTTCCATTCAAACTCACACCCAGAGGTCTGTGCTTCCGATTGCTACCATGGTTAAATTATTATTTTTACTTTTTATTATACGTTCTTTATTCGGAGTAATTTTTTATTTACACTCGGAGGTACCAAGTGTACGTTTAAACTTACTACAAAACAAATAGGTTAGAAAAAAACAATTGAGAACAATGTAACAAACGTATATAATTGTATTCAACGATAAGTGTTTTAATAGCAAATAGAACAATTAACAAACGCCGTAACTTGAATCGTAAATGATTAATTATTTCGTTTACATGCAGTTGCGACAAATTAACAAATCGACAAATATAATTAATAATAATGAATAAAATGAGTACTAAAAACATACCTCACTGATGTTCTTTATAACAAGTAGTAACGTTCACTACTTCGTATTACTTTAGTAACGAGACGTGCTTAGATGCAAGTTTACATGTACGGCGTTATGTACCTAAATTTGGCCTTGATTATATACAATCGATTAAAGAAACTTGAATAGTAAAGTTAAAGGTGGTTTAATTAAAAAATACTTAAAGTTAAATGCGTGATTAGAACATCGAATGCAATTAAGTAAGCTCTACTATACAATACGTTAAGAACACTTTAAAATAACACGTGAGTCACTAGCGATAATACAAATCCCACACGTATGAACTGTTTTGTGATCTTTCGACATTTCTTCTAGAGTTCTTGGACGCCATTTTAATATTTTAAACGTCTATTATTTAGATTCTGTTTTGTGACATGTCCTGCTTATCTCCATTTTAGTTGAGCAGCTTTTTGAATGCCGCCTGTTACTCGTGTTCTATTTTTGATGTCTTTACTTCTTATTGTGCTGTTTATGATAACCTTTAACATTGCGGGTTTAATTGCTGTTTTAAGTTGTTTTTAGTTGTTTATTGTTTTGGTTTGTATGAGTTACTGTCTCTAGGTCACATGTAATTGCGGGTAAAACACATGTGTTGTCTATCCTTTTTGTTAGGCACGTGGGAATATTTTTCTATTTAAAAATGTATTCACCGTCCAGCTTTTACAATTGACTAGGTAACCTTCAAAAGTCTTAGTGTTTATTTTGCCCGCAAACTGCAAGAACTGCACGACCTTACCCTAAACGGCAAAATTGACAAAAGCAATAGAATTTATGATTAATATATTACAGGATTCTTTTTAGTTTTACAATCATATGACACAATTAGCCAGAATTAAAACCGATAAAGCAATCAACAGCATCCCATTCAAGTTAAAGCAAAATCTGTTACAAAAATTAATTAGATTCGTTCTAAACCTGCCAAATCTAGCTAACGTTTTAGGTTTGTAATGCCAAAACTTTTTATCCGTACCAAAGCGGTAACAGTAAAACTTGCACTAGGTTAAAGTAGAATAATTTACCGATAACTTAATCACTCAAAGAAAACAGCGCCAGTTCAAAACTGCACAGAATGGGTAGTAGGTGAGTAACTAATAGGGCTTAGCCTGTATTGTAATGTAATTTAATAAGAACACCAAAACGGGAAGAAACAGCACTTCAAGTGAAGATTTTTACCTGACGACGCTAAAAGTAAACAAATCAAACAACAATCCAAGTTTATTTATAATTACAAAAATTACATCACGACGTAAAATAGAAATGCACGTTTACCCCAGCAATTCTTTAACATACACAGCATTGAAATTCTAATTGGTTTACCCATTAAAACGTAAATGTTCTAAAATTATTCAATGTGAAAATCATTGAGCATTGCGTTAGCACACGTGCTGTTTGTTAACAGTAACTGAACCGGAAATTAAATGAGCAAAAACTCATGTCTTAGACGTATGTTTACAATAAAAAAAAAATTATACAGCGCAAGAAACCATACTAACGTTTTTTTACATAACAAAGTTTAATTTAGAAGAAAGAACCGCAGTTAAGCAGTTAAAGAGCGGAAAGTAAACATT
This sequence comes from Aquatica leii, assembly GCA_035610365.1. Lineage (NCBI taxonomy): Eukaryota > Metazoa > Arthropoda > Insecta > Coleoptera > Lampyridae > Aquatica > Aquatica leii. Next base: position 64,291,878 of record CM069437.1, read on the forward strand.
GACAAAAAATTGTAATGCATGAATGTTGTGATTACGAAGATTTTGCTGACTACAAGAAAAGCTTAAAAGAAGACAAAATTTTAGGCATGCCCTAAAGATCAAACCTTAAAAACTACAACCAACTCACTTTCATAGAGCAACCCAACCCAGATGAAAAGAAACATTTAGCCGAAGTGAAAAACACCAAAACGTGCGCCTAGAAGACCTACAGCACCCTACCAAGTCATCTTAAAAGAGGAAAGATGCTTCTAAGAAGTAGAAATTTTTCTCAACAGTCGCAAGAAGCAGAGATACCTAAGCACTAGAGAACAAAAAAAGGGTCCTCCTCAGAGAACACTCATCGCTCAACAAGTTCACGACCCACGCCAAGGTCTAAGATCTCGAAAACCTAAATGAATGCGGAATTAAAAAATAAAGAACAATAACTATGTTAGTTGTGCCAAAAAGTTATCAACGAGCGGTATAAGATTACTCCCAGCAAAACCAACAAGCCGAACCTGAAAAATCTAAAAAAAGAAACCCAATCAAGAAATCTTAAAAAACAGTATTCTTGGTTAAAGTAATCCAAAAGTCACACAACAAAGTCAAAAAATCTAAACACTACCTAAGTGTACCAAACAAAGTAAAGCCGAACCCGCATAATGCAACCAAAATCAAAAGAAAAAAAAAAGGGTAAGACTAAATAAGATAGAAAAGAAAACTTTACATGCTAATTAAACATCGTTAGCTTTTTTTTTCATTGCGTTGGAATGTAATCTAGAACCTAAAAAGCCAAACAGCGGATTAGACTATTTTAAAAACAAAAGAAAGCAAAAAGAAGAAATGTTTCGACAGTGACCAACAACATCAAAACGCCGACTAAACGGAAATACGTAGAATACAAAAAACAGCGTTGCAGTCTAGCTTAAAATTCAATCCAAGAACAACAAAATCAAAAAGCAAGTACACTCAATCAAACCAAAAAAACAAAATTAGAAACAAAAGAAAAAGAGAAGGAGCAATGTTGCAACAAACACTAAAAAGTAAAATTACTTAAAGAAAAGAAAGTGTTCAATCAGCAGAAAAAAAAATAAGAAAGTGAGAGAAAAGAGAAATACGGAGAAAAGTGAGGTTTGATGTAAATGCCCGTAAGAAAACCAAAGAAGCGAACCACTCTTCGGTGCCCATCCAACCGCCATAAATATATAGAAAAAGAAAGAAAAGAGAGCAGATGTTATAATCAGTTATAGAACGAATGCGTATCACTTGCTGTCGCAAACCGGAATGTTTACTGCGAGACTTAAATGCCAACAAACGGAATAAAAAACTCAAAAGAAAAGAAAAAAACAAAAACCAAAGTCTAAAATGGCCGACTAAGGGGATATAACTATATACATACAGAAAAGTAATCTGTTTTAAAGTAAGATGGTTAAGAAATAAAATCAAAAAAATTTACTAAAAACTTAAGCAAAGAAGTAGATCAGTACAGCAAAATCAAAGAAACAATTAGGTAGCATCTTAACTACAACCAAAAAAATACCACCGACAAATAAGAAGAACCAAATCACAAAAAAGACAAGAACCAAAAGTCTGATTGCCAAAAATAAACTAACATTTACAACGTTTGCGACGCCGATGAAAAGAAAGAGAACGATTAGAAATAAAAGACAAACCACATTTATAAATTTGTAAACGAGTACATGTAGAGGTAGGAGAAGTACCTCTAGATATCTAAAACAAATAGAACTTGTAGATACGTTCGCAGAAGTCTTTCGAGTTAAACTATTATCAAGGCGTGCTACGCGCTTTTTGGACACACATAGAAGACAACACCGAATATACTCTGCCATTTTTAATCTTATACGAGGCCGATAAAAATGACGGCTAAGAAGAGATAGTGTTTGTGCCACACTACTGTGACGAGAAGTAGAACGTACATTATAGTCGTGAATACTCGGCTTCCGTTGATCATCTTGAGACACTCGCATTCTTTAACAAAAAAGACCATAGACCACAAACCAACGAAAAAAACGACAAAGACACGAATAGACTTTACAGACTAATTGATTATAGCAGTGGTTTTTAGTAATACTAATAATCATAGAAAAAGAAGACAAACCAATAGACAAATCAGACAGAACAGGAACAGAACGTACGAGGTTTATCCCCCTTAAGACGACAGTAAACACAAATAGAATTGGCAATAGGAAGAGAAGATAAAGCTCGATGGGTAGCTGAAGTATCTATATCTCGAACAAGCACTGATAACTAGCGAACCTGAACCAGGTTTAAGGAATATTAAAGTAGTATTAAAGCAAATCGAGTCTCCACGCTGGACTGCCACTTTTTGTTGCCAACCTTTTTTATAGTGGGTTCCATTGGCAACAACCTCGTCACTACGCCTAAGTACAATGTCGGTGAATAGATGTGATTGAGAAAACTATACTATCAAAAAGAAAAAAAACGCGTCACCACTCCTTGTACTAATAAGATCCTTGTCTCGACAAAACCAAGGGTACGCTTGAACCCACTACAAATACTATTCAACAAGAACATGTACTATTACTAAGTTTATTTTAACTAAATAATAAAAATTTCAAAATTTTAATAGTAAATAGAATAATTAACAAACGTGCAGTCGCACAGTGGGCCAAATGTCGAAAAAGCTGGCCAAAATTCAAAAAAAAATTTCAAATTGAAGTTTTTTGACTAATAGGTTTTTAACTCGAATGTTTGGGCTATTGAAATCCGGCGGCGTAAACGGTTTCACGTTTATACCGAGCGTGCTGCTTCGCTCCAAACATCTGGGTGTTTAACGTCCGTTCTCACGTGGTAAGACAGTCGGAATTCAGTGTCATGTTCAAAGTGTTGTAACTTTTCTTGTAACAAAGATTTATAATCAATTCAAAATGGACGCTATTCCAGGAGGTATGTAGAGTGATTGCTTATAATAAATTGTTAACGATAATGAAAAATAATACATTGTTTATATACATTTGTTTATGTAAAAAAATACTAAAGAAAGCACGTTTCGTGTTACTAAAAGTAGTGAAAAAGTTATATATACCGCAATATCCTGCCAAATAATTATAATTGCAATGAATCTAAATGTATTTAGAGTAAAATAATGGAAAAATTTGATGTGCTTTTTTGTGCCACGTGCAGTAAACACTATCTGAAATATTAATTGCATTATTCACGAATTTTCAACATTATTCAATCATATATTTTGTTAGTATTTTTCAGTACAATTCTTATGTAGTTCTAACAATTTTCAAACGTGAATCGTGTTTGTATCATTATAGCTTCCGCATTATTGCCTATTGGTCACCTATTCGAAGAGGCTCAAGAGTCATCGAACAAATTAATCAAGAAGTTTCGACGAGACAATTCGCGAAAAAACTCGCGGACTAATTGTATGAAAGATGTATTTTTACGTCTAATGGCATGTTCGGATCCTCTGATCTCAAATTTACGAAAACTGCCCCGCAAAAAAGTAAAATTGTTGTCACTGGAAGCACTGGATATGTTAATTATGTCTAGTGCATCGTCAGAAATCAGCGACAGTTCCGCAGAAAATTCGGATGCTTCATCTGCGTCTGAAACCGAAAAAGAAGATAACTCCGACGACGAATCGTGGAGCTTTTTTTGATTTTCTTAGTTACTACTTGTGTTTCAATTTGTTCCAATGATTAAAATATATTGTTCTATTAAGTAAAGTACACTATTGTGCAATTATTTTTTCCTTATAAACTAATTATATTCTTATTTTACATCATTTAATAATGATTCATTAAATTTATGAAAAAAAATGTATATATGGTTGACATATTGAATCCGCCATTTTGAATTTTGCGATTTTGACATCAAATTCGTCATCAGCAACCCTAAAAATGATAAGACTTCCACTAATTATACTCATATTTTACAACATTCAATAACGAGTTAGTAAACTTATGAAAAAATGTATCTATGGTCGCCATATTGGATCTGCCATTTTGAATTTTGCAATTTTGACATTAAATTCGTCATCAGCAACCTCAAAAACTATTAGACTGCCACTTTTGAGCGTTTATTACACTTTTTGTAATTTTGGCCAGCTTTTTCGACATTTTGCCTCCATATTGGATCCGCCATTTTGTTTTTGCATCTTTTTTAACATTTTTTATGTAAAATAATAAATTTTTTATTGAAAAAAAAACTATAAAAAGCAGTTTTTGCGCAATTTGAACCATTATTTAACAATTTACTCCGCCATATTGGATCCGCCATTTTGTTTTTTGATTTGTTTCGTCATATTCTTCATCAGTATCCTGAAAGTATCCATCATACAAAATTTCAGCCAAATCGAACAACGCTATCCTATTTTGGCCAGCTTTTTCGACATTTGGCCCACTGTGAGTCGCGACAAATTAACAAATTGACAAGCATAATGACTAGCAATGAGTAAAATGAGTAAGAAAATTATCCCGCCAAAGTTCTTAGTAACAAGAAGTAACCTTCAATACTTATTATTGCTTTAGTGATAAGACATGCATAGTATGTAAACTTACATGTATGGCATTATGTGCCTAATTTTTGACTTTGATTACATTCAAACGGTTATAAAAACTTGAGTGGTAAATATCAGCGTGCTCAGGACAAACTGCGTTAATTAAGATAATAAATGATTTAAAATTTTCGACTAAAAATATAATCTACAATTAATTTAAATAGAAAAATTAGTACAGTAAATACAAATTTTAAAAAAATGCTCAAAGCTGAATGGATAATTAGAAAATCAAATACAATTAAAACATTTTACTATACAATACGTTAAGAACACTTTAGAATGAGGCGCAAGTCAGTAACAATAATGCGGATTACAAAAATGTAAACCATTGACTCAAATCGTAATTCGAGGGCTATCTTTATTTACAAAAAAACACTTATAACTCCAACAGATTTATATTGCTGCGAAAGCTGTTTTGTAGCCCCAGGAAACTCCGTTAGTACACTGACCAATTCTTAAAAAGTATATCGAATGTAGCGGATAGCGTTTGGTTAAAATCGATTGTTCACAGCAATGTAAAGTTTTTTTGTTTGCACTCCGGTTTTGTAAATATTAAATACGATTACGCATTTTACAAACAGTGGAGTCCGCAAACCAGTAAAGGCGTAAATTTCACTTCAAGTTATTACTTATGGAGAAAGCATAAATAATATCTAACAAGCACATACAAAAAGTTTTTATTACTGCCGAGAGCAATGATAACTTACCAAGATGCGAAGCGTCGACATTAGTTAATGCTCAAGGCCGTAATGAAATTTTAACTGAGGTATTTATATATATATATATATATATATATATATATATATATATATATATATATATATATATATATATACATAAAATTTGTCATAGTGGCACCATAATTGGGTATTCATTGTTATTGTGGCACCCAAAAATACAAAGAGGCACCCAAGTTTGGGAGCCACAGTACTTTTGCATGAAAAATTTTTTTAGAGCTCATCAACACTTTTTAAGCTCGTACGCAAAAAATTGCTCGGGAGCCATTTTGTCAATTGGTGGTCAGATTTATACAGTTTGGTTCATTCATAATAACACAGAGGGCGTTGTGCGATATACAAGTGTATATAATTTTGACGTATTGACTATATGGCACCCCGATAATTGTTGTAGATTGTGGCACCATTTTTAGCGGCAACATTGTTGAACAGTGCGATATCGTAACGAAATAAATGTACTAAAATATAACTTGCGTAACTCATTTTGATTTAATAACAACTTGATAATGCTTTTTGATGTCAGTTTGTTTTTGTTTAATTATTTAACTTAAAGCACTCTACTATTTGATATTTATTAACAAAATAATCAATTAAAATATTTTAGATAGTTTTTATATTGTATGTATCAAAATTATTTCAATATTAAAAAAAATAATTTTACAAAAATTAATTAATATTAAATGTTAAATATTTGTTTTAATTAGTTTTTCATAAGTAATAATTTATGCATATTTTAGCATAGGAATTTGACATTTATATTATTTTCCATTTTAAGTTTCTTGTATTTGAAAATTGATTTTTGTAAATAAAATATATTAGAACAAAAAGTTATTAAACAAAAAATTAACAATTTTTTGTTGTTTAAAGTGTTATAAAGCGTTAAGAAGAGTATTTTTTAAGTAAGTTTAAAGTAGTAAGTAATTGTTTTACTAGTGTTATCATTTTGTTAGCTATTTTATGAAGTTTTTACTGCACTTAAAAACAACCCTAAATCATAATACTATCATTTCCATAGTTTATAGTTTTTATTTTTTTTTATTAGTTGTTGATAAACAGAAATGTACGAAATTTGCTTTCAAAAACTTTAAACTGTGATTCATCCGTTAAAACAACTGTTTTTTTTTTGCTTCTAATGTGTATTTTCTGCAAGATTGAGTCTAATTGAGTTTTTGTCTGTTTCTGCAGCATACATAAACGTCTTTTACTACTTACTTTCTATAACTTAAACTGTTGTTACGTTAACTGTGGTGCTGTTGCATATGATTAAATAAATTAAAAAAAATAAATAAAAGATCGTAATATTTAGAACTGTAAAAAATTGTCTTTTGAAATTGTCTCATTAAATTTATTTTGAGGTTTATTAGTTATTTTCACTTAGTTTACAGTCGAAATTGTTTAGTTTTTTTCCTGTTCTTTTCATCTTAAACATACTTTAGTATTATAATAGTTGGTGGTTAAGAGCACAGGTGGCTAGCAAAATTCATAACAATGTCCCTAGAACTAGACACTAGCTTAAGTAGCTTAAGTACTTCGAGATTTTAGAATTCCAGTTCATTCTTGAAACATCCACTTTTTAATCTTGTTTGCTAATTGTTTCACTGTTCTAATATTTTTTAGTTGCATGGATATCTGATTAAAGATGCGAGGTTCTATAAATTGTATTAATTTCTGACCCATTTTCATATTTTAGTTTTTGTTATACGGTTTTTCTTTGCTTTAACCCTAGTATCATGACTGTGATTTATCTTTTTTGTTGTTTTTTGTTATTAAATTGGTATATAAGTGTTGTAAACAAAAAATATTATTTTTTGAAGATTTTTAAAATTAAACATTTTTTTTCAATGTTAAAAATAACTTAACTTAACTTAATAACTTAATAACTTAACAATCAAAATTATGATTGATACTACCATATTGGAAAACCTAACCAAATGTATATTATTTGCAGTTATATTCGACTTTTCTTGAGCATTTTATAGATTGTTAATGTAAATGAACAAAAAATTTTTATTAAATACCAAAATAGAAAACATCAGAGACAAGCTGGAGAAATTTACAAATTAACAGCAGCATCCTAAACAGTAGTTACTTCTTTAAAGTTGCTAGACGTAAACATTGTCCACAAAGCAAATTTGCTACATTATTGATAAATGTAAACACAAATTTAATATTAAAAAAATGTATTTTTAGTTTTCCATTTTTAATCTTTCTGACTTTTATTTTTAATTTTTTCAGTATTTACCTTGATCCTTTCTCGTAATTTTGTACGTACAAAACATTAGAAAACAAATCGAACACTACATCTAACGTTTCTTATGACAAAGAATTGATGAAGATTTATATTAAACCTACAATTTTAAAATTATAATTATTTAAATAAAGTAATTAGCAAGATACCCATTGATGAGTATAAAAATCAATACACCATAAACTGCCCTTCTAAAATGTATTAACCGAAAATTACAATTTTAAGAAACGCAAAACACAGGATTATTCATTAAGAGATCAAAAATTTACTATTAAATTTTGTAATTAATTATATTCAAGTTTTTGTATTTTTAATTATTTTATTTGATGTCAAACTTGACATTGACCTAAACCCCCTAGCTCCAGCAACCTTTAACTCAAGAATTTATATATGGAAAATCGGTCGAGCGACCCCTAATTTGAAGCGTACTTCAAGTTTCTATACGACAGTAAAAACAAAGTAAAATTTACGCAACGGAACCAGGGTCTCTGGAAGAATTGCGTCGACGCAATATTGAAGAATGCCGCCAAATTACGCCACAGACCCTTCAAAATGTATTTTGTATTACTGTCTGGAAGTTGGTGGCGCACAATTTGAGCATTTGTTGAACTAATAAAAATTTCTTCTGACGTTGAATTTTGATGTTTTAAATTTTTCTACACTTTTGAAATTTTTATAAACTTAAAAACAATCATGCACACACGTAGAGAATCAAGAGACTATGAAAATGAGAGTTATTTGACCACCTTACTATAATTTTTGTTTTTGTTGGGAGTTGTTGGGGCTAGGGGTTGACCTAACAAAGTCAAATTTGACACCCAAATGTGCCGTTTAAAAAGTTAAAATTGGCGTGTTTTAAGATTTTTTCTAAACAACAACCCCACCTTAGTTAATCTAGAGGGTTGTTTTTCATGGGGACAAAGAAATTTAATAAAAGTACTTTCGGCTATGCTGTCGCACAGAGAATTAAAAAACCTTTTAAATGAGGGGTCGTTTGACGCACTGTCCATATTTAAACTCTTGAGTAAGGGGTTGCTAGAGCTAGAGGGTTGGTGTGTCAATGTCAAGTTTGAAATTTAAAGTTGTCTTCTAAAAATCAAGAATTGACCTGCCTGAGCGTTTTTTTAAAAACCTAGTCTCCCCATCTTAGTTAATCTAGAGGGTTGTTTTTAATGAAGATGAAAAAAATTGGAAAAAATTACTTTTAGCCATGCTGTTGCATAGAGAATTAAAAGACGCTTTAAATGAGCGGTCATTCAACCTGCTTCCCTTATTTAAATTCTTGAGTTAAGGGTTGCTGGAGCTTGGGAATTGATGTGTCAATGTCAAATTTGAAATTTAAAGTTGTTTTCTAAAAATAAAGAATCGATCTGCCCGAACGTTTTTTTAAGAACCTAGTCTCCCCACCTTAGTTAATCTAAAGGGTTGTTTTTAATGAAGACGAAAAAGAATTGGATAAAACTATTTTCGGCCATGCTGTCGCATAGAGAATTTAAAAACGCTTTAAATGAGGGATCATTCAACTTCCTTTTCTTAGTTAAATTTTTGAGTTAGGGGTTGTTGGAGCTAGAGGGTTGATGTGTCAATGTCAAGTTTGACATCTTAAGTTGCTTACTAAAAATTAAGAATCGACCTGTCAAAGCGTTTTTTAAGAAACCAGTCTTCCCCACTTTACTTAATCTAGAGGGTTGTTTTTCATGGGGATACAAAAAATTAAAGAAAACCATTTTTGGCCATGCTGTCCTCATAGAAAATTGCAAAAGGCTTTAAATAAGGTTTCGTTCAACCCCCTTCCTTTATTTAAATTCTTAAGTTAGGGGTTGCTGGGTTCAGGGGGTTGATGTGTCAATGTCAAGTCTGACATTTAAAGTTGTCTCTCAAAAGTGTCCTAAAGCAGGGGTGTGTTCTTTTCAAAACCGTACTCTATATAAGCAGCATAACAGAAGTGAAATATCATATACATACAGTTTAATTAAAAACGAAATATTTACTAACTGGCACCTTTACTATTTCATTTATATGACAACAATGTTGGGTGTCATTTACTATTTTAAACATGTATTTATATACAAATGGGTGCCAATTGCATCATACACATCGATATGCCACAATGACATATATTATTAAAGAATTTATACACCCGGGTGTCTTTTATGCAATGGGTATGGTGGGTGCCACATAATTCAACACTTACGTATATATATATATATTTGTATAATTTATGATCATGTTTTAAATAAAAATAATTAAAGCTAAATTCGTAATGTTGTATTTATTTTAAGTCTTTAAGTAAAAAGAAAAGAATTAATTAAAAGGTAGACTTATGAAAATGTAATTAACAGACTGTTAATGCCAATGAAATATACAAAAACAACAAGGTACTTTCTATACAAATAAATTGAAATTACATAAACGTTGCTTTTATTATTTTAAAATATAATTAAAACGAAAAAACATATTTTCTTTGGTTATTTTACTCTCTACAGTTTTTCCGTAAATTAAAACTCACATTAATATTCATTTTTGGCGTTTTTGCTGCGAATTTCGTGTTTCATTATTATTCTTTCGTAGTCCAACATGAAACGTGTATAGTGTGTCCGCGAGTGTACGTTTTGTCATCCGCACTTAATTAATTTAGAATAATATTTATTCTAAAGTGAGGAAAACGTCCTTTAATTATTTAATTAAATATTTAAATCTTGGCAACATTTCCAAATAGTGATTATTGCTGTTTTGTTGCTGTTAATGCATGTTAAATTACGAAGATAATAAACTATAATAGAACAATTTACTGGCAACGTTGGTGGTTTCAAGTTATACTGCTCTGTATTTTTATAGTTCTCAATCTCGAAAATTACTGTAATAAAATTGTCAAATAACTCATTTGCTTTTGATGGCTACTATAAAAAGAAGATTGCTTAAATATGAAACTTCAAAATATTATGATTTAAACTCAAAAAAAAACCTTTTAAAGAAGTTTCTTTGATGCCAGTGTATTTTCATTTCAAAATATTGGTATTAGAAACGTCTTATATAGAACAGTAGACACGTCTTGTATTACGAGAAACTCAAATTCCTAACATTTAATTCCATTTTCCTCTCAATGCAATAATACAACCCCCATACACACGTGACAACGTTGTTAAGCGTGGTTAATACATCCCTGAAAGCATTTCGGTTACACGCAATTCAAGTTAACATCTTAACTGGACTCGTAAACATGAAAACGATTTTACCACAAGTCAAACTTCTAAAACAAATGCTTTTAATATGCTCGGCATATGCCGTTTAAAATTGTTAACTTAATTTACTTTCTCTAATTTCTTCTAAAATAAACAAAATTTAAGCCACTCCGGTTTCGACCACAATAATGTTACTACGAACGTAACAAATTGCTGAAACAATAGAAAGAGAAACTGATCACTAATTGTTCCATCGATTGATTTTGGCGGCTGGAAAATTTATCACTTTGTGTTGTTCATTCACTTCGTTTTCCAGTTTCCAATCAACCCTTGTCGTGAAATACAGATGGTGTAAATAAACAATTTTTGCGCTGAATTTTTAAATTGCTTGTTAGGAATCAACACTTGCAGTTCTTATTTATTTTATAGTTTTAAAATGCAAACAACAATTTTATTAAATTATAATATTAACTTTGACAATAGTTTCATAATTTCAACATTCGTTCGTTATAATATAAAACATATAAAAAGCTCTATTTTCAAAATAATACCAATTGATGCTTTATATTTTCTTAATAATTTTAATAAACAAACACATAATTTTATAAAAACAAATGATTAACTTGCAAGTACAACATTTAATAAAGATTAATAAGTGGTGTAGTACCAGTTATCAATTGCATTAATTAAAAAAAAATTGCTTATAGCCATCAAATGCGTTATTTGGTTATTACGAACAAACTTTTAATTATCTAAAAAAAATCACAGATATCGCAAATCTTGCAATTATCGGAAGGTGTTGAAAACAAACACAATATTGTAATAGCGAAGGCTTCCACGGCCGGAATCTATACTAACATTAGAATGTCTTCCGGGTTTGGACCGTGTCATAGTTGCAACCGGAGCTGCAAACGTTTCGCCCACTTTCGTAAGGGGCTTCATCAGGGCGTGAGATAAATCGCAAAACTCAAACAAGCAATCGAAATCTAACTAAGAACTTCTCAAAAGTTAGGTTATCCACTTGTAAAACAAGCCATAACCTAAACTATGAAAAGGTAAGAAAGAAAACGATAACCTGAAAAAGCAAACGAAAATCTAACAAAGAACCACTACCGAGTTAGGTAATCAACTTGTGAACCAAGCCAGATTCTAAACTCCGTAAAAGTGACTTAAGAAGAAATGGTCTCCGTATTTAAAGGAAAAGGATCGTCACGGATGATTAAGCTCGACCCGGATTGGGTTACGGTTGCTAGGGGGCGTGTTTTTGATAAATGACTAATAACCGGGAACCAAAGAGGGGATAGTTCAAAACCATGATCGCGATTGAAGTTATTGGGGTGTTTGATGATTTCTATGCTTTCTCGGAATTTCCTGTTGAAAAAGAATGGAGATTTGGCAATCAACGAAACATTATCAAAATCTATCTTGTGACCTGTAGTAAAATGATGTTCAGCGACCGCAGACTTGGAAGTATACCTTTTCCTTATACAACGATCATGTTCTGAAATGCGAGTAATGACGGAACGACCGGTTTCACCAATGTAGACTAAACCACAAGAACAGGGAATTTGGTATATACCTTGAGATGAAAGTGTAGGAAATTTGTCTTTGGGAGAAGAAAGAATCTGAGAGATTTTGCCTGTCGAGTTGAATATGGGTTTAATACCATTCTTACGAAGGAGTTTCCCTATTTGATCTGTAACCTTGTGAATGTAGGGTAAAAAGGCCAATTTCGGGTTGGATTCGGGAGTAGAAATGTTCTTAGGTAATCGAGTACGTAAATGTAAACGACGATTAATAACTCTATGAATATCTCGCTTTACATAACCATTGTTCACTAAGGTTCTAGTAAGATGACGGAGTTCTGAGTCTAGATTCTCAGGTTGACAAATAGAAAAGGCACGATGGACCAAAGATTCAATAACAGAACGTTTCTGTGCAGGATGATGATGAGACGAAGCATGAAGGTATCTGTCCGTATGGGTGGGTTTGCGATAAACAGAATGGCCTAGAAGTCCGTCGGGCTTACGAGTCACAAGAACGTCAAGAAATGGAAGAGAACCGTTACTTTCGATCTCCATAGTAAATTTGATATCTGAGTGTTGATTGTTAAGATGATCAAGAAACTTAGACAATTCAAGATGACCATGAGACCAAACAATAAACGTGTCGTCAACATATCTAAACCACACTTTAGGTTTTAATATTGATGATTCCAAAGCAACCGTTCCAAAGGATTCCATAAAAATGTTAGCTACAACAGGTGATAGAGGAGAACCCATAGCAGCACCAGAAACTTGTTCGTAAAACTTATTATCAAATTGGAAGTAAGTGGAGGATAGACACTTTTCAATAAGAGGAACCAAACTCAAGTCCTTGCCATGTTGAGACAGAATCTGTTTGATGATAATAAGCGAATCCTTAATAGGAACTTTAGTAAAAAGTGAAGTAACATCAAAGCTCACGAGAAGATCTTGGGGTTCAAGTTTTATAGTTTCTAGACGTTGAATAAAATGCTGAGAGTTGAGGATGTGAGAAGAGGTTTTACCTGTAAACTCGCAAAGAATGTTGGACAAGAACTTGGCCAGCTTGTAAGTAGGAGATTGGATGGTACTAACGATAGGTCGAAAAGGAATACCTTGTTTGTGAATTTTGGGAAGTCCGTATAGACGAGGTGGTTTAGAATCTGATGGGGTAAGTCGACGTTTAGTTTCAGGAGGTAGATTGGAAGATTTGATGATTTGGCTAACCTCGCGTTCAATCCTCGAAGTGGGTTATGGGTTAGAAGAGCGTAAGTTTCCTCAGACAAAATAGAATTAATTTTCGTAACATAATCAATTTGATTCAAAACTACAGTGGCGTTGCCTTTGTCGGCTGGAAGAACAATAATATCAGGGTTCTTACGAAGACTTTTTAGAGCTGACTCTTCCGACTTAGAAATGTTGGATTTAGGAATTTTAGATGACTCAAGGATTTTGCCAGTGTTAATACGAATGGGATCTGAGATGTGGCGAGGAAGATGTCTTATAGAAGACTCAACAGCACATAGAATATCTTCTTTAGGAATACGTTTGGGAGCAACCGCAAAATTCAAACCCTTAGAGAGCACCGATTCCTGTTCTGAAGTGAGAACCAAACTAGATAAATTGACAACCGTCTTTACTGAGTTAGTAGTAGAAGAAACTTTACGATTCTTGGATTCCAATAATTGAAACTTTTTGAGATGACCTTCAGTGGTTAGTCGTAGAGTGGTATCAGACTGCTGGTAAGTAATGTTGTCAAAGAATTTCCAATCATCCGGGGATAGAGTGTTGGCCAACTCAAGATGAAGATAAAAGAGTTGTTTCGAAATGGTGTCTAACTCTCGCCTAGTTTGCTTAATCCGTTCGCGTATCAACGCTAGACTAGCACGGTGTAGGATGTTTTTAGAAGAACGTGTCTGAATGTGGAACTTAATTTTGAGGAATGCAGGAATGATGTTGTGGTCACGACAGCGACTAAGAAAGGTTAAATTGCACAAAAGTTTGACGAGTTTGTGGCGAAGTTTGGAAAATACGGAGGTTTTAGAAGAAATATTCTCCCCGTAAGGATTGTTAATGTAATAGCGAAGGCTTCCACGGCCGGAATCTATACTAACATTAGAATGTCTTCCGGGTTTGGACCGTGTCATAGTTGCAACCGGAGCTGCCAACGTTTCGCCCACTTTCGTAAGGGGCTTCATCAGGGCGTGAGATAAATCGCAAAACTCAAACAAGCAATCGAAATCTAACTAAGAACTTCTCAAAAGTTAGGTTATCCACTTGTAAAACAAGCCATAACCTAAACTATGAAAAGGTAAGAAAGAAAACGATAACCTGAAAAAGCAAACGAAAATCTAACAAAGAACCACTACCGAGTTAGGTAATCAACTTGTGAACCAAGCCAGATTCTAAACTCCGTAGAAGTGACTTAAGAAGAAATGGTCTCCGTATTTAAAGGAAAAGGATCGTCACGGATGATTAAGCTCGACCCTGATTGGGTTACGGTTGCTAGGGGGCGTGTTTTTGATAAATGAACTTTGAACTATCCCCTCTTTGGTTTCCGGTTATTAGTCATTTATCAAAAACACGCCCCCTAGCAACCGTAACCCAATCAGGGTCGAGCTTAATCATCCGTGACGATCCTTTTCCTTTAAATACGGAGACCATTTCTTCTTAAGTCACTTCTACGGAGTTTAGAATCTGGCTTGGTTCACAAGTTGATTACCTAACTCGGTAGTGGTTATTTGTTAGATTTTCGTTTGCTTTTTCAGGTTATCGTTTTCTTTCTTTTCTTTTCATAGTTTAGGTTATGGCTTGTTTTACAAGTGGATAACCTAACTTTTGAGAAGTTCTTAGTTAGATTTCGATTGCTTGTTTGAGTTTTGCGATTTATCTCACGCCCTGATGAAGCCCCTTACAAAAGTGGGCGAAACGTTGGCAGCTCCGGTTGCAACTATGACACGGTCCAAACCCGGAAGACATTCTAATTTTAGTACAAACACAATATTACCTACGTAATATAACGAACAAGATTTATTACAATTTTCAAAAATAAGAATGCATACATAAATAAAGAAAACACAAATAACTAGTATTCTAGGTACATATTAAACAAGAATAGAGTTGTAGATAATTCACCAATTGTTTGTATTTAATATTTGTCCATGAAATGTCTGAGAATTGTTTCCCACAATCTCTTCATCCTTGGAAGATAATGAATCAGCAACACCAATGATACAGAGAATTTTTTGTGATAACAAATTATGAGCGACACCGTTCATTATAAAGAATTTATTATTAACTTTAATTTAATACACTTTTAAAGAAATAAACATTCTTATAAAAAGCTAATGGTTGGCACAAGTCACAAATTTGACAGTTTCTTGAGTACATTTTCCGCAAGTAAATTTGAGGCAAACTTTACATTTGTCGATCGTCTTGTTTCCCTTGCATTTTTTGAGTATTTGGCACTTATGCCTTACTTTGGAAACGTTCGCAGACTGTTCTTCGTCAGACTCTATAGGTCTTTTCTTATGGCAGTAGGCTCTTCGAAGTTTTTCGGCAAGTTTCTGTAAAAACATGTAACGGCTAAGTTTTCAAGAATGTTATAAAAAGCCTAAACTGGCCAACGGCGTGAACCAGCTCTGGTGATATACTGTCTAGCCATCTGGTCAATAACGTCGACAACGTACTTAGTGTTATTATAAAAGTGTACAGTTTCTGGCACTTTTTTTTCTGTAGATCCAATGTCAATGTCAGAATGCATAGCGCTCAAAATTATCACATTTTTTTCCTTTTTTCCTTGATATACCGTCAAAATGCAGCCTTCATAATGCAATGCTCTTCTATTTTTTGCTTCAACTAGAATTTTCCTCTGTTTTTTATTCATTGTTCCTACAATCGTTGTATTGACTGATTTCAAACGTTTTGCCAATTTCACTTATTGAGAAATGGTTATATAAGACGCCAAACAACATTCTCGGTCAGACTTTCATTTGCTGGACGATGATCATCTTTTCCTAAATATAGTAACGCGTTGCACATATACTTTGATTTGGTGTCTCCTAGCATCCAGAATTTTATTCCAAATTTATCTGGTTTGTTCGCCATCTATTGCATAAATTGACAGCGTGCTTTTGTTAGAAAAAGTTGCTCATCAACCGTAACAAATTTGCTGAGTTTATAACATAAGATGCAGTTTTTAATAAATATGTTCCTTATACATTAAATCAATGCAAATTTGTCACTTTTTAGGCGTTCGAATCGTCGAATCGTAGATATCGCATGATATAACCGGTTACGACTCATTGTATTTTCCAAGAAACCAATTCCCTAATCTTTGGACCATAAGACATTATAGTCCATTCTTCTACATTTATATGATCTGCAAACGTATAACAACGCAATAAATATTTCAAGTACTTCCAAACGGATAGCTCAGTTCTTTCGCCTCTTCGTTGAGCCTCAGCTTGAGTGCAGGATTTTATGTGCATTTTCTTTCTATAAACGGAATGCCCTAATTTTCCGATATTTTTCCTTATTACCAGTACATCAAGAAAAGCTGTACTGCTGTTATGTTCTAACTCTATAGTAAATTTAATGTTGTTATGTGCAGAGTTTAGATGTTGAAAGAACTGATTTAGTTTATCTTTGCCATAGGGCCATAAAACAAACGTATCATCAACATATCTGAACCAAGTTTTTGGTTTTAACTCAACATTTTTCATAATTTGAGTTTCAAAATATTCCGTGTAAATATTGGCTATAATTAGAGAGAGCGGTAAACCCATGGCCTTTCCTTGTACTTGTTTAAACAAGTTGTCGTTATACTGAAATAAGTGTTTTTAAGGCAGAGTTCGATGAGCAGAACTTCTTCTTCAGCAATTCTCTCCTTGAGCAAAAACAACACTTCGTCGACCGGGACTTTAGTAAAAAGAGATACCACGTCAAAGCTGACTAGGATATCTTCTTTTGTTATACGCAAATTCTTAATTTTCTCTACAACGTCTGTCGAATCTTTAATGTGAGTTTCTGTATTTCCTGTCAACGGCAAGAGCTTTGCAGCTAAATAAAGTGCTAACGTTTAGGTTGGTCAATTGATGGTGCTCACTATTGGCCGAAGAGGGACGCCTTCTTTGTGTATCTTGGAAAAACCTTAAATTCGTGGCATGACCAAATTTTTGACAATCAAAGTTTGTTTCTTGTTATTAAAAATTTAACGTCGATTTAATGTTACTTAGGTAAGATAGCTTACAATGTTAATATTTTTTTGAATATTGTTTGTGTTATAGTGATTATAAAAGATCTTTAATCTTCTTCTTGGCATGAATAAATGTATAGAAAATTTTATTCTAAACGGTGTGTAAGTAAGGGATTAACACTTGTTTAGAAATGGATTCACAAAATTTTGAAATGGAGCTTTGGTTTGCAACTTTCTTTTATTTATCACATAGTTACAGATAAGCACTTTGATCATGTTAAAATGTTCTCAAAGTTTTATCCATTTTTCAGAACGTTTACCAAAGGATGTGGAACAATCGCAAACGTTTTGCAAAAGTGTATAAATTCGGTGCAAACAAATCAGAGGTCAGTTATTTCCGTAATTCGAAGACGACAGTGTTAAAAAGATTATTCATGTTAAAATAAATAAGTGATTAACGCGTGTTATAAATAAATCTACGAAGTACGTGACTTGAACGTAAACAATAAGAGTTAAACAAGTGTGTGAAGTTATCCACAGACTTTATCTTATCTTCGTATCAGTGATAGTGCAATACATAAATTATAGTGTAAGTGTTTTTATTAAATATCTTAAGATTTAATTAGTTCGGTTAGTTTAAACGTGTACATATTTTTAGTTCAAATAAATTAGTTTTAATAAAATTCGTTACCATATAACCTTGTGGTCATTTTCTTGCAGTTCAATGTTTCATTATCGTAAAAATTTGTTTTTTTTAGTTTATTTTAAAATTCTTGTAATGTGCTCTATGCCTTTTTTCCGTAACTCCATTAACGCGTAAAATTCAAAAAACTGTTCTGCAAAATTTGTATTGGTTTACAAATAATTCTGAACGCTTACTCACTTTTGGTTATCTTGAAAACCGATTCTACAAATAAAACACTTTATACAAGGTTCGCCGCTACTACAGCATTGGTTTTTAGTGCCTTTGTATAAATGTCAGCACTGCACTCATTTAGTTATACAGGATGTTTAGTTTAGCTGGGCAGCACAACGTTATATTTTTTTAAATGGCAACTCATCTTTTTTTATGATGTTCCATGAAGGCTTAATTTAAATAAAAAATACTTTTTAGATTTTTTTAATTGTTTGCAGCGTTAAAATCTTCTGTTACATCCCCTTTGCGCTGTAATGTCAGGCTGTAGGAGCGTCATGATATTCATGCGAGAATTGTTTCCTTTTCTTGGGCTGGTAGTACTATTGACATTGTATAACTACTCAATGTGATCCGTAGCCGTGGAGTTTGCATTTTCAATGTATATGTATTTTTTTTAATTCCGGGTTTTTTAAGTGGCCGTTGCGTATATTCTCAGCAGATTTTTTAGGTAAATTTACTATAACCATGCAGAGCTCGCAAGTATGTCTGCTACTTTGTTGGTCGTCCAGTAGAAGCTTTGAGCGACATTAGTCAACGCAACGGTTGGCGATCTGTGTTTATAGTGCTTATATATTTTTGCTGGAGACAACATGCTGCTGGCGTATTCAACCCGATGCTGTTTTGTTTCTTACCTCTGCGATAAGACAGCTTCTATAGCGTAACCGCTAGCATCTGTGCGAATGACAACGGGTAAGTCAAGGTCAGCTAAGCAGAGTATGGGTGCTGTCGTATGTTTCCCCTTAAGTTCTAAAAAAGCTGTTTTTTTGGCTAGGACACCATTCTTATTCAGTGTTCTTCTTTAGAAGTCTTTAAAATGGTTGAGACAAAGCAGCATAGTTTTTATATAAGGAAGAAAGGTAGTTGCAACGTAGTCTTTTCTCTTTGGTTTTTCTTTATTGTGTAGTTGGCTGATCGCTGTATCTATGTCAGTTTTTCTGTCTTAATTTTTCCTCAAAGCGTTCGTTAAACGGCTTAGTTGAGTTTGCTGATGGTCTTTTCTTGTTGTACTAAAATTGGAAACTTCTAAGCTGGGTGATGATGCGATTTAGCATTGAAGTATCTGTTAATGTGTGTCCGTTTTCTGTATACTTGATGTATTATCCATTTTCTTAGTAACCAGTACGTCTAAGAACAGAATGTTTCTGTTTGTTTTGGACTCTATGCTGAATTTAAAGTTGAGTTTAAACTGGTTGATGTAGTCCAAAATGCTGTTGAGTGTTTTTGCTCCGTGAGCCTAAATTATGAAAGTATTGTCCACGTAACGTAATCGGCATTTTGGTTTAAAAGTAGCCGTTTCTAATTCTGTTTCTTTAAAATATATTGACGATGATTGTAGAAAGTGATAATCCCAAGACTGCTCTTTCAGTTGATTTGTTTGTAACGTTGTCAAAAGAAAAATACATAGATTTTAAGCATAGTTTAATTAGTCGGTTAAGCTGCTCATTTAATTTTGCTTTTCGTAATTTGATCACATTATGACTGACCAAAATATCTCTTGCTACTAATATTTCACCTCTTTAACCATTAAGACGAAGTGCTAGGAATTCTTATTATGATGGATGTTTGTTTCTGTGAGCGGTTGTAAAGTTGCACATAAGTATCAAGCAAGAGAATAAGTTGTTGAACCACAGGTTCAACAACTTATTCTCTTGCTACACACTCACAAATTGGCAAAACGGTACCCCTGGTTTGTAGGTTTTTGGAAAAGTGCAGCGTTCTGCTGACATTTTATATCTAAATGATTACTGGATTTTACCCGAATTTTATAGCGGTTCACATTTCAACAGCTTTTAAGATTATGACACGATTCGAGCTATGTTGCCACTTCCTTTCCGCGGAAGGGTACAATTAACTCCAATAGTTAAGAAGATACAAGTGTGCAAAATTGCACAAAAATGTTTCACAATACATTAAAATTACGAAACTATTAGACATAATTATACACTACCGCGGACTTGTGTATGTGCAATTTTTATCTATATTTTACCATTTTTGCAGCGTACAAAACGGAATCTCGCGCGGATCTAATTTTGCAATTACTATAATTATTTTTTAGCACTGCTGAATGAAATTAAGACTTATTATATTTTTAAAACATAAAACAAATTATAAGAAATATCTTATTCAATAATAAAAAACACTTCATCCAAAAAAGACAAAAAATGAAGTGAAATTGGGCACCACCACAAGTTCCAGCTGTGTTTTATCTGAGCATTTCATCGTTTTGTTACACGAACCTTCGAATCAAGCATCCTATAAATCTTTTCATAAAAAACGATGTCAAATTTAAAGCATTAGTGCAAATAAATTATTTTTATATTACTTAATAAATAAAAATTTCTAAACTTATAAATTTTGTACAAAACAAATTTATTTTTAAACAAACAAATTAAAGCTACACATCCTGTATTTTTCTTAAATAAATACATTTTAATGACGTTATTAATTAATCTTTTGTTTGATTTTCATGGCATGTTGAGTTTACCACACTCGTATTTTATCACGTTTGGATTTGTTACACAAATGATTTAATTGTAGTTTGTTTTAACAGTTTAGTATAATATTTGTATATATCATGATAATTTAAACATTTATATCGTTAAAATCAAATAGTTATTTGTGTTATTACCCATTTTTTTATTATTCTAATTTAATTTCATTAATATTAGTGTTATTTCTAAAATTTATTAATTTTATGTAAATATTTTTTTAAAGTTAGTAAAGTATACACTACTAATTTAGTTTAATTTGTGACATTGTATGTTAAATCATTAATAACGTTTGTAACAGTTTTTTAGATATAAAATATTTTTGTCTACTTTTAAAACTTGCGTTGGTTTCAATTTTGAACATTTATTTTATTTTTACTACTCATAAAATTTTTATTTAGTAGTATACCTTTATAGTTTGTTCTACTTTTATTAGTGCTGCTCATATTTTGTGTAAAACATTTTAAACAGTTTTTTTTTATTAAAATTTTATTTTTTAACAAATTGTATTAGCTCAAAAAACTGTTGTGTTCTACATTGATTCTTATTAATAAAGCTTTGATTAGAGTAATATACTTATTTTAATCAAACTGATACATTTAGTTGCCTATTTTTTATATTTAAAATATATTTAAAAGAATAGTTATAGTTTTGAATTAATTATATAAACTATGCCACATACTAAATATTATTAATTAAGTTTGATCGATAGAGTACATAGTTTTTACTTAATATTGCGGTGATATTAAATTATTCTCCAACTGCATAGTCCGTTACTTTAAGGTTTGAAAAAAATAATTAACTACGTCTATGACGGTTATTTAATATAAGAAAAATGATAAGAAACATTTTACACCTGACATTGAATAAACATAAACTTAAATAATAAAAAATAATAAAAATTTGTCAAATGTAATTTACATCCTAATCTACATTAAAAAAAAAAGAAAAACTTCAATAACTAAAACTAATTAAACTTAAAATGTACCTTATCTAAATGTTAACATTCTGATCTATGGACTATATCACCCATTTGCCGAAATTCGACGAGTCGCACGTTATCGCGTTTTTATTATGGTCAGAACATTTGTTTAATTGTTCATTAGTTTCCACTTCAACTTCTACGATTGATATTATAGTTCTGATACATTTTCTTTTATACTTCTTCTATTTTAGTTCGTTCCCATTTTCTTTTATTGTTTGCATCATATACCTCTCTTCGCTTATGCCAATCAAGATTCTGAGTAGTTTTATTATAATTGTTACCGTAGTTAACTTGTCTTCTCTGTTGATATATTCCATGTTTCTTCTCGCAATATCTTGCTGTGGTCTATAATAATTTCTAAATGGCTCCTGTCGTTAATGACTGTATATTTTCCACCCATCACTTTAGCCATTGTACTGAACCTATCCATCCTTAATAAATGTAACTGTTTGATCCAAATGTTTTAATAATACCATTAGTTCATAAATCGTTCTGATGTTTTCTAACCCAATTCTTCTATTATTATCTTCCTCGAAATGTTTACTCATATAATAAAATATTTCCTCTTTGTCCATGGGTGGGGACAACTGCTTAACCTGACTAATTATTTTTGCCTTTTTGTCGCATAACATTCTCTTGACCTCTCGTATCTTTTATATTTTTCGTGCATGATTATCCTCCTGACTTTACTCTGTTCAATTCTACCCTAATATCTATTAATAAAAAAAATTAATTTAAATTCCTCAAATGAGTGAATGTCTTGTTCTATCATCAAAAACCACACCTTCGCTTCCTCTTTTATCGTTTTCTTATTATTCTTTTGACCCGATTGATATATTATTTTTCCTATTCCTTGCTTCCAGTTTTTCACAAACATATTTGGATTGACACGTAAATCACCATAAAATTTCATCCCATTGCATAGTTTATGAATATTCTGACACATCATTTCCATATTCATGATCAACTCTATACTCATGTCGTTATTTTCTGTCTTGTTTATTTCCTCGGTATTATTATTAATTTCTTGTAACTTTGTCGTCCCTTAAAATCTTTCTTGACTATTTTTTCTAATTTTATCTTTTATTTCTACGTTATTTTCTTTTATTTTCTCTTCTGTTTCAACATTCTTTTATCAAATTCTATAAATATCCATCCATATTGGTTATCATTTCTTGTACTATTTGTATTCATCTGTTCAACTTTATTCAACGACCCTTTAACCTTTTGTTTCATTTGTTCTACCTTGTCATCAACTACTCTAACTTTGCGATTATTTTCCTGTTTAAATTCTTGAAATTTTTTATCGTGTTCTTCCATAATTTGTATAATCATCTATTGTATTTTCTTTCTATCCTTGTCTTTTTCTTTTTTCATTACTTTTTGTCTTTTTATTCTTTCGTCCACTGAATCATCGCTTCAAAGTAACTTTTTATTTGAATTTCCCTCTTTGCTTCTTTTTTCTGTTCTTCCATTTCCATTAACTTCTCAGCGCCTTTCTACATGGTTTGTGTGTTTTCACCTTTTTCTTGTCTTTCCTCTGAACAATTAAATATTTTCATATTACGTGTTACCATTTTAAATTCTTTTATATCCGAACTAATACGAAAACAATAAATCATATGCCAACCCCCTTTTAAAGCCAATTAAATATATTAAATTTTCTGCAAATTAGCATTTAAATCTAAATAAACAAAGCATACAATTTTCTTTCCTTAAGAAAACAACACATTTATAAAAGAGAAAAGAAGTAAAGTAAATTGTTTATAAGTGTGCGAGTGTGGAAGTTATGTGGTCGATTTCAAAAATTCCGGGGTCATCTTCTGATAAATTCTATTAGTTGTATTACTGCTGAATGCAGGATCTACCAGAGAATATAGCCACGCAAATTAATTGTAGATTTGTTGATGCGTCCATAATTTAAGAGTCAAATTCTATTAGCATGACAAGACTAACAGCCGCTGGCAGAGCTGTGTGCGTGCCACTTTGAGCTTTTCCAGGTGGTCCACAAAGAAATCCTACTCCGAAACCTCCATCGCTGGTGAGACCTAACATCCTCAATTGCTCGAGACTTTGATAGGACATCTAAAAAAGATAGGTGGTTCAAATGTTATTTCAACGTTATCATTGTGGGAATATTACAACAAGTGATAAAAGACCTTGAGTTTGAGGTTAGACCGCCTTAAAGTTATCGTTTTCTTTGCACTTTTGTGTAATAATATCTAAAAATGATTTTTTTAGATTAGATTCTCTTGAATTATTATTTTCTAGGTAGTATCGTGTAATACTATCTAAAAGTTATTTTTTGTACATTTAAAATCAATTTGTATTCGTACCAGTTTTTTCGTACTTACGCCGCAAAATATATAATACATAATAAATAGAAAAAAAGGATTAAACCACTTAATATACAAATGTCAGATTGGAAACCGTATTACTTTGTTTTTCAGGATTGTTATTTTTTTAGGTCGTACTCCAAACAAGCGCTTAGGTGGTGTAAACGTAAACGTGAAAATAATATACGTTTCATATACTATTATCATTATTATTGCGTTAATACTTTAGCCGCTGATACCCAGGTACGGCTTTGGCACTTTTTTATTTATAAAGGGCCCTTACTTACTACCTAGTGCCACTTTACAGTCACTTCAGATTACTGCATTCAAATGATCACCCACTTTTTAGTGCCTAAACTAGAGAAACTGCAAATAAACATTGAAAATTTATGGTTTCAGCAGAACGAGGCCACAGCCCATAAAACAAAAAACTCAATAAGAGTTCTTCGGAAAATTTTTCATAAACGAATCATTTCAAGTTTTGACACTGTGACTTGGCTACTTTGGTCGATCTAAATGCCTGTGATTTTTTCTTGTGAGGTTTCTTGAAGTCCCGTGTCTATGAAGATAATCTCCAAACATTGGAAAAATTAAAGGTTGTTATTCGCCGTTAATTGCAGAGAATTGATGAGAAAATTATAGAAGATATAATAATCACCTTGAAACGTAGGCTTGAAATTTGCATTGCAAAACGAAGCTGTCATTTAAGTGATGTTATTCTCCGTACATAGTAAAATTAAACATTTATTTCCTGTACATAGTAGATGGCATTATATAATGATTAATTTAATATTAATAATTAACCTATTCATGTGCAAAAAGAAGAAACAGTGAAAAACGCAAGACAGGAAGAAGTAAACAATATTATAAATAATCTAAAAAATGGAAAAAACGACAGGGACAGACAGCATATACAAAATGCTAAGAAACTGTAGAAACGAGCTGAAAACAAGAATATACGAGTTACTAGTGGCAGTATGGGAAAAAGAAGTAATGCTCAAAGAATGGCGACTAGGGATGATAATGCTTATACTAAAAACTGGAGATCTATCAAAATGTGACAACTATAGAAAAATAATGCTACTAAGTACAGTTTATAAAGTGCTATCAGAAATAATAATGAAAAAACACACGAATTTAGTTAAAGAAAATCTACAGTTAATGCAATACACAGAAGAAAAACGATTAATTAAAATGACGTTTGAGGAATTAAAAGTAGTTAAAGAAGGATTAACAAACCCAGTGAAACAAGCAAAAGGAATATGCCAAGAAGATGGACTATCCGCAGCTCTATTTAACATAGCATTAGAAGCTATAATAAAAAATTGTAAAATAACCGGATCTACATATTATACAAAAGTCAACAGAAGTAATTGCGTATGCAGACGACATCGCAGTAGTGACAAGAGACAATAAAGGCTTAGAAAAAATAACACAGAAAATAGAGGATTAGAATTTAATCAAAAGAAAACTAAGTATATAAAAATTAGTAAAGAACAGACGTTAAAAAATAAACCGGAAATCGTGATAAGAAAATACAAATTCAAGCATATTCAAACCTTCAAATATCTTCGAACAGTTATAAGTAACAAAAACGAGAGAAACATAGAAATAGCACAAAGAGTAAAATCAGGACACAACGCATACAACAGATTTATAAGAAATTATGAAAATTAACAGATAACAAAGGAAACAAAGATGAAAATGTACAAAGTAACGATAAGACCAGCAGCACTATACGCAAGTGAAACCATGCGCATTACAAATACAGATGCAGAGAAATCGAAAGTATTTGAACGAAAAATAATTATAATCATATATATGGACAAAAGAAGATGAATGAAGAATTGTACATAAGATTAACAAACCAAGAGATAGAAGAAATACTAAAAGGAGAAAACGTAGTAAAGGAAACTAAACCCAGGAGAATAGGTTGGTACGGACAGGTAAATAGAAAAAAAAAGAATCAATTGCGAAGAAGATAATGAAATGAAAGTAACAAGAAAAGAGAACAAAAAAGAAGTCAAAAATAAGATGAGAAGATATAAATGAAATAAGATAATAAATGATATAAAAACCATGAAAATTGATAAATAGAGAGAAAAAATAAAAATAGGAAGATATGGTGAAAAATAGTGTAAGAGGCTGGGAAACACAACAGAGAAATATAGAGAGTAGTGACGAACCAACCCACTAACACAATAATCAACCGAGTACTCATTATTTCAAAAACATGCAACTCCCCTGAACAACATTACATAACAATCATGTTCTGAAATGCGTGTAATGACGGAACGACCGGTTTCACCAATGTAGCGTAAACCATATGAACAAAAAATTTGGTATACACCTTGTAATAAAAGTGTAAGAAATTTGGTCTTGAAGGAAAGAAGAATCTGAAAGATTTTGCCTGTCGCGTTGAATATAGGTTTAATACCATTTTTACGAAAAAGTTTTATGATCTGTAACCTTGTGAATGTAAAAATGCCAATTTATATTGGATTTGAAAGTAGAAATGTTCTTAGGTAATAGAGCACGTGGACGTAGACAACAATTAATTAATTCTAATATGTTACTTCAGTAACATTACGGAGTTTCAAATCTAGGCAAACTAGAAAAATTACGATGAACCAAACATTCAATAACAGAACGTTTCGGTACGGGATGATGGTGAGACAAAGCATTCAGGTATCTGTTGTATTGTATCTGTATTTGCAATTAACAGAATGGCCCAAAAGTTAGTCAAGCTTAAGAGTCATAAGAACGTCGAGAAGTGGAAGAGAACCATTATTTTAACTTTTTATAGTAAGTATAATATCTAGGTGTTTATTGTTTAGATGATCAAGAAACTTCAACAATTCAAGATAATCATAAAAGCAAACAATAAACGTGTCGCCAACATACCTAAACTAAACTTTAGGATTGAACATTGATGATTTCAAAGCAATCGTTTCAAAACATTTCATAAAAATGTTAGCTACAACAAGTGAGAAGAGAATCCATAGCAGTACCAAAAACCTCCAAAAAAAACTTGTTATCAAATTAGAAGTAAGTAATACTAACCTTGCAATGTCAAGTTGTTGTGAGTTAAGATGCAAAAACAAACCGACAAAAGATTTGCCATTATTTAATTTTACTAGTTTCTATAATTTCTCTACTACAGTATTTGCTCATTAATGATTAAAAAATTATATAATTTGTTTTGCTAATAATAATTGTATCGGTTTATTAGTTAAACTAAATTAAAACAGGCTAGTTGGACGTCTTTACATTATTTAAGGAAATAATCTGCGGGTTTTGCTATGGCCGGCAAAAAGTTTCAATTTTAACATCACTGAAAACGTTTGGGCTAAAGTAATGCATTAATTCGCATCCAACAAAAGCCAAACTTTATCTTTTAATACGCGGGGAGGAGGGGGAGAAGTCATATGCATTATTAATTATATATTTTTGTTAGTAACTTTTTTTATTCTAATAATAAGAGATTTTTGGCTTAGACCGCGTCATAGTTAAACACCCAGACTTTTTAGGCTTGGTCCTAATATCTCTTTAAGAGCCAATACAATAGTAGAACTTGGCTTAGTTACATTCACTACTCCAAAGATGCAAACTGCAGTGTCTTGTCTTTGGGTTCACAAACGACAATACGGCAAAGACCAAATTTTACTTCTTGTATTGGCTCTCAAGGAGAGACTAGGACCAAGCCAAAACAGTCTGAGTTTTTAACTACGACGCGGTCTAAGTCAAAAGTCGCTTATATTCGAAACCAAAGTAACCGCAAAAACTTACGATTTTATATTTTTTTATTCTAGCTGTTAAGTATTTTACTATAATAAAAAATGTATTTGCTCTATTTCATCTAAATAAGTCATCGATTTTCTTAGCAGTTTAGATACTTTATAGGTAATCATTTTCTTATGAAGAATTACATTCATTTTTATTCAAAAACATATAAACTTTTATTTGCGGCAATTGAGCCTGGTTGGACCGACAAATAAATAAAAATTTAATATTTCGATAAAAAAATATGATTAGACCTAAGAATTTTCAGAATTCTTTTACAACGGCATTTACTCATTAATTATCAAGACATTATAGAATTTACCTTGGTAATATTAATTCTGTTGGTTTATTTCAATTAAATTAAGCTAAAACAGGCAAGCCAGACGTCTTTATATTGTTTAAAAAATAAAATTGTATTTGTAGATTAGAATTATCTAATAAGGTAGAAGTCTTTCAAGATCTCGTGAACTGTGGCGCTGTAATCAGTTTATGTCAAAATATAGCTAACATCTGTCTTACAAATTCGGCGTAATATTTTAGCTAACTTATAACTGCTTTTGTCGTTGTATTTGTAATTAACAAGTCTTTATTACTACTTATTTTTATTTAATACGTAAATATCTAATTATTTTTAAATTATTAAAATTTTTTGTTGACGTGGTTGTCTATTGTTAGAACTTACGTTTTTGAGATTCACTTAGAATTGTCAAATTTTCGATTTTTAGTTTATTAATTCCGATTTTCAACTCAAGGTCACAGTTCACGACATATTTAAATGCCTCTATCAACATAGTTACAGTATTTTTTACTTATGAGAAGATAGTGCTACTACTATTTACTCGAGATTTATTATCAATTTTTATTGAATAATTTTTTTAAGCGTTTATTTACATAAATATGTATGTGCTAAACTCTCACAATAAAGCAATACGAAAATTAACAATTAATAACACATTACAATGTAGTGATTATTGACAAATAATATTTTTAATAAAATTAGTTTTCCCTTTTTCGTGCTTTAACTTCAACGTTCTTACACCTACAAAAAAAACGGGCATTTTACAATCAAACCACGCTTATACTATTAGAGTTTTTGTTTGTCACAAAAAGTTTGTCACCTGTATGATCGGAAGAGCCATAAAACATATTAATAATAAAGTTATCACTAAAATTTGGAGAAGGCGTTTTCATGAATTTTAGGCGATACACTGCAATTAAATTTATTTATAAAATTTCTTTAAAAATGAAGAAAATGTATTGCAATCTACTAAAATAGAATTTTACAATTATATGTACATTGAATTACTTTTTTAAAACGTTCAAAAACAAATTGTACAGAATTCATTAAGTTTTGATAATTTTCTTAACTTATCTTAAGGTTCATTCTAGAAAAGACTAGACGTGATCAAAAACGACCACATTGTTACATGCCAAAATTAACACAAAGTCACTGCCTGCAATGTAGTAACATAAACGGGGGTTGTGCCACTAGCTCAATGGAGACGGGGTGGGTTTTATTTAAAAGTTTCGTGATCGAAATGGATTGACTTGTCGAAAACACAGAATCGATAAATAATAATGTCGAAATCAAAGGGCGCCAGAAAGGAGTAAAGCTTAATGGACTAATGACCCTTGCCAACCATAAGTCCGCTTCTGTAGTATGCACCCCCAATGGACTTACCTTAGAGGGTGCATTTGCTAAAATCTAAAATAAACTAATAAAGTTACACACGCGGAGGCCGACGGAATTAAAAGCTCTTTACAATTTAATAATTTAACATTTATTTGAACAAAATAAAACAAAATGAATAAAATAATAAAATAATTGAATTGAGATTGACAAAATTAATCACACAAAACAGTAGCAAAATAATAGAAAAATTACTTGAATGCACGTTAGATCAAAACAAAATTTACACTTAATGAAATAAAATACACAAACAAAAATTATAAAATACACAATACAGAATTTTAAAGAAATAAACAGCACAAATTAATCAAACTAAAACATCTATGATCACGGCCGTGTGTGTCGATATAATTTAAAAACAAAATGAAATAAACTTATAAACTAATTTATATACATATAATATTTGAATCGATAATTCGGTCCCGTTTAATAAATTTTAAACTTGGGATAAAACAGTACCGTAAAATACGGTCATTAATTAGTTACATTAACGATAACTTCGAAACACTTGTAATTTTTAATTGAAAATTCAAAGCTTTTAACACTTGATCGCGTAAACGTAAATAATATCTTCTCGATTAAATAAATGGTGCAACATAAATACCTTGAATTCGTCGTAACTGCAGGAACGTACTTATGGTTAGGTGGTCCGGGATGGCCAAACGAAAAGGTACTCCAAATAATTTCTATGCCGGCGGAAGAATTTCTTTGTTAACACTTAACATAATCCGCACTAATGCGACGATTGGACACAGTACAACCCAACGATTGAATATCCAACTTGAAACTTGCGTTATAATTATGGAAACCGTGAAATTTGCATAATCCGTAAATTACGAACATTGAAAAGAAGATAAAAATCAAACTTTTCCATCACTACACTACATTTCCACGGTACCAATTTTCTTTTTAACTTCCGCGGTAGGGCATAACGAAACGTACCCTTACCAACCGGTAACCGGTAATTTAAAATTGCCACCAACGATCGATTGATGATTATTCATCCCCAAAAACCAAAACCTCTCATATTTAACACCTCGTTCCCACCAAATTCTCTTCGCTTGCGCGGTAACATCTACGTAAAAGAAAGAACATTGAACAAACGAGAAAAACAAAAATGAAAATTATAATTAGCCACGTGAATTTCCTCACGTAGACTTCGACGAAAATAATTCTCACAAGAACGCTGAGACTTGCATTTTTGCAGGTGGCTTAATCAAAGTGTAATTACCAAGAAAAATGTATCAACTTACATTCCACAAAGGAAGTCGTAAATTATATTGAATTGGTATTCTACGAAGATAACTAAATAAAGTACTAAATCAAAAACAAAACTACGGATCTGTATGCATTTAAAAGAAAATTTCAATAATGATTGAAAACAACTTGAAATATCATTAAACTCAAACCACACCAACAATAAACAAAACGTTCTCGATGCTAATACTAAATTAATAAATCGAAACACACAAAAAAAAAGAAATCTTACGGTGTTTTTCACAACGAAAATCAAACGCAGGTCACAACATGAAAAACGCATGTGCAATACAGGACATAATTAGATAAAGTAGCAAATGAAGAAGAGTAAGAAGCAGCACATATCCCAAATAAACAACACCAAAATAGCACGCATTGGAAGAGATGGCAAACATAGCTATTTGGTTTAACTCATTCCTTTTACCTATGTTGTAGTTAGATACTACTGCCGTAGCTTCATGTTTTTTTTTGCAGCAATCTCAGTTAAATTACACCATAACTAATGTAAATGATTCCAACGTCCATAATTTTGTACTAACTTAACAAAATAAACAATCAATCACTAATAAATTATATTTATTAAATAGTAATTAATTAACCCAATTGCCAACTACTCTAGTTTAATATCAAGTAACAACTAAACTGAAACGCATCTTTCAATAAATGTAACAAAAGAATAGAATAAAACGTTACAAAATAATAAATAGACGTTGTTAATAGCACTGGTCTGAAAAAAACTATTTTTTATCGAGCTCTGACACTATTCCGGGTAATTCTTATGTAAAATAACGTCTTGAATCCAAAGATGTCTTCCGTTTTCTTCCACCACCCACCATTTTCGAGGGAGCCCCAAATTTCTAATTTTACCACTTTTCGATAAATTAATTATAATTTATTTATCGAAAGATAATAATAATTATAATAATTATTATAGTAATAAATATATGGACATGAATTTAATTTAAATCGAAAAAAGAACTATTTTAGCTATAAACAGTAATAAATAAAAAGATATTCATCGTTACTTGGTGCTTGCTTTCTTTTTATACCCTGAGGTACAGCTTTATCGTTTCAAAAACCAGCAGTACTCCGCCAACATGCTTGCATTCCACTTCTCTGAAAATCTCTTCTCCCGCTTAGCGATGTCTTGATGGAACCGTTCCCCGTGTTTATCCGAAACTGCACCTAAATTTTCAGGGAAAAAGTCCAGATGCGAGTAAAGGAAGTAAACTTTAAGAGACATGTTACATCCTATGTCCTTGTACGCTAAAAGCAGTTCCTTGACGTGAGCGACATAATCTTAACTTTTGTGGTTACCCAGGAAGTTCTTACAAACGTTTTGAAATGCAAGCCAAGCTCGTTTTTCTTTTCAATTTAGGTGTTCAATAAACGTCAAATCTTGGAAGAGTTCTCTAATCTGGGGACCAACAAAAACGCCTTATTTGATTTTAGCTTCGTTAAGACGAGAAATTTAGTTTGTAAAAATTGAAATGCGCCACCTGTCTTGTCCACTGCTTTCACAAACTGCTTGATCAATCCAAGTTTGATGTGTAAAGGTGGTAAGTAAATATTTTTCTTCGGAACCAAAGGATTGTGGGCGACATTTTTCTGACCAGGAATAAGATTTTTTCGCAGAGGCCAGTCCCGTACGATGTAATGTTTATCTCGGTCTCGGCTATCCTATTCACAAAGAAAGCAGCAATATTTTGTGAATCCTGATTGCAGGCCCGTGAGTAGAGCAACAACTTTTAAGTCAGCGCAATGTTTCCACTTATAATCATGATAACTAATTTTATCAAGGATTCTGAAGATGTTTTCGTACGTTTCCTTCACATTAACAGAGTATGCAACTGGAACTGATGGGAATTCATTCCCATTTGCCAACAGGGCAACTTTTATGCTTGTTTTTGATGAGTCTATAAACAGTCCCCATTTGCCTGGGTCACATGGCATCTGTAACTCTGTCATCAATAAATTTGCATTAGGGCAGAACACTAAACCTTTATCTTCTGAGAAAAGACATTTCAGGGTTGCTTGTCTGGTCATGTAAGAAGATATTTTTACTCCCTTTTCGAAGAGATTTCACTGTTGAAGTCGCGATCCTAGGAGCTGAGATTTAGTCTTGGGTAACTGCAAATCCCTGACAAGATCATTTAATTCCGATTGAGTGAGGAGGTAAGATTGCCGAGAAACTAAATCTGCGGAATACTCTTCATCATCATTGAACGTATCATTCGAAGCCCTAGGTTGTGGCTCAGAGTCTTTTAAATCAATTTCCGGCTCTAGAGTATAAGTGTTTGGGGGCTCTGGGATTGGCAAAGTATCGTTATAAGAAACAGGTCTTAGAACTGACGGAATACTGGGATACTGAATTGAATGCTTACTTTTGCTCGAAAACTCGACGGTAGAAGTCATACAAAAGTAACAATCTGTAAGATGACAGCGAGGTTCACGACAAACCATGGGCACAGCAAATGGCAGTGATTTACGGGTACTTTTGCGCCATTTGGTCAAACTACTGTAACAAGTCGTACAGCAAACTGATGGAGCCCAAGTCTTGTCCTGGTCGCCAACTTGACAATTAAAGTACAATTTATAAGCTGTTTTAACAAGCGGAGAAAGGGGTTTTCGTTGCGCTTTTAAAGTTAATTTCCCGCAGACATAGCAGAAGCTATCGGGATGATTTTTACACTCCCGTAGCATAATTAAACAGTAATTCAACGCCAGACATTAATCACAAATCACACTTAGTCACTGGAAAAAATCCGGAGTAAAAGTAGTTTTACTGTTTTACACAAATGAACAAAAATGAACACAAAATCCAGCACGTTTAAAACGTCGACAAGTTAACTCTGCAACAGCTATAGATGTACTGATCGAAGCAGTTAAGCAAACAATGTAATATACTATAATGAGAAGAGTAATGCAAGTTCAAGCCTGTCGAAAATTCCTGTTCAAACCTGCATGTGGTATTGAGATCGCCAGCGTCGTGCAGTGAATCTTCCCAACTGTTTATTGATATTTTTTTACTGTTTATTTGTATTTTATTGTTGTTTTTATATACATTTTATAGCAAAACTTTTGCCATATACTTTGATATAAATTTTATTACCTGCTTTGGGATGTTTAACGGCTATAAGTTAAAATTCTAAAAAAAAATGCAAAAAATATAATAAAAATGGGGTCTCCCCAAGATAGGCAGGTGATGGGTAAAAACGGAGCTCATTTTTGGATTCAGGAGGTCATTTTACAAGAGATCGTCAAGAATGGTATCAGGGCCGATTGTCATGCAGACCAGTGATAGTTAAACAAAAAAAAATTAAATTAAAAAAATTTACAGTTTTCAATAATTAGTTTTGTTCTTTTTGCAGACAATTTTAACTTTTGTTAGAAAAATGAAAAGTTTATATAAAACTTTAGTATATCAATAACACTATAATATGAACTAAATTATTAAAGAAAAACGTAGTTTAACGACTGTGATATAAACAATTTGCCTACACTTGCTTAAACTTGTTCACGTTCTAAAATTTAAAATACGCATAAAATATAAGAATAAATTTGTTGTTTATTGTTTTTTAATGCTTAATAATATTGATCAATTCCATTTAAGTTTAGAAACAATACTTTCTTCTTCGAAATAACACAAAAAAATTCTCACTTTAATTAAAATTTTATAATGCCAGAGCCTGCCATAGGCATAAAAATGTTGTTGAATTTTTAATTATGTTTTATTAAAAAACAAATTTTGCCAATACATTTCGATACGCAAAACCGGTTTTTTAATTATTTTTATTCAAGACTATATTTACGAAGCACAGAAACAACTGAATACATACACACAAATCCGAATATTAATGAAATCATTACCAGATTTTACGCTTTGCATTTAAATTGTCCCTGCATTGTTCTTTACATGTAAGTTTTATGTTAAATAAATATTAGACTATAAATTATCTTATTTAGACAAAAGGGGTAATAGTCGTTTAGATACGGTATACTGTTTAGGTTTTATTACTGTATATGATATATCTAGAGTATGGCTATAAAATTCTTTGCATAAATAGACACGCCCGTGGTTGTTTTAGAATTTACGAATTCTTGGCTTATACAAAATCTAAGCCTACAACTCCCTTGCTGACCGCTATTGTCATAAATGAAATATCCGGAGCGTTGGTTTTCAACCATTGTTTATCAACCCCTTCTTGACCTGACAACATTGTTCTATTCAACTATTCAAATTATTAAACGGATGTGACCGTAACTGCTATTTATTTCGTTAGGCAATAAGTAAAACAATTATATTTACACCTTAAACTAACTACTGACAAGTAGAGAACACAAAAACAAGCGCAGAACTATCTTCAAAATGTGTAAGAATAAAAAAGTTTATAAAAGATAAAATACTCAAAATACAAGTTTCAATTGTTTTTAAAATAACATATTTTAAATTAAAATGTATAATGGTTAATAATATAACACAAAAATTGTATCAATTAATTTAAAAACACTGTATAACTTACAGCCATTTCTTACAACCAATAAAATTTGCTAAATACATAACGTTATATTGTTTTTTTTTTCAACTGTTAAAAATATAAAAATCGCGGACTATCTACTTGTTTCCAGAATATATGTAAATAAAGAAAATGTTTTAAATACTTACAACAAATACGTCAAATGAAACAATGTTAATTTATGTCACTATCGTCAAAAGTGAAGCATAGCATAACATATGTTAATGAGAGTGAGTTATACTATGAAACTCTCGACAATAATTCTTTTTTAATTAACAAGAATTATATTTAAAACATGACAAATTTAATGTTTGTAAAACTCACGCACTGTAAGAACTACATGTACGACATAAAAAAATTACATTCAATCCAGTAGAAACGCCAAAAACTACAATATTGAATTTAAAAACATCGCACACGTTTTGATAGCTATGTTATCATCATCAACCGTACATTAATACATTTCATTAGAAATATCCTATTTATGGTACAACTTTGTGCGCTTCGATGCGCAAAGTTGGTCATATAGGTTTAAATTTCGGAGAAACCTAATAGTCTTCGATCGTTATTGTTTAACAATAGCTTTTGATGTTTTATAATTTCTAGGCTTTTATATGCATCAAACCCGTTTCTATTTTTTACTTGTTTGATTAAATTTATATTGTTAATTCATGTCCTTTTTTGAGCATAGGGCTGGCGACGCCGGACTTTAGATAAGAGTAGATCTCTTCTGTATATTGAATGTAAGCCATATGTTCTTTAAACTAAATTTTAGTTAGTCTCTTGGTTTGTCTTACATATATAAAAAAAAATTAAAGAATTGTTTTTGAAAAAATAAGAAAAAAGTAACAGAGGAAGAAGATACGAGCACAGAAAGTGAAAAAGACTTTTAAAAAATGATTCTGACGACAATGTTAGTTTAAGAAATAAAGTAATTTTTATTTACAGACATTTTTTATTCTCCAAAGTTACTACATACAAAATTATATAGCAAACACCTTTCAATAACGAACTTTCTATAGAACGAACGCAAACACTAAAATTTACACATTGCCTTACCTCTCCAAAACGGAACTCTAAAATATGATTTTATCAAAATTAAAGAAATGTTGTTTTGAATGATTCAGATGAACCGGAATTTTTGTTTATAATTTCAATAGTTATAGGTATTAGCTTATTTTAATGATCGATCAATCGTTAAAGAACAGGCTGAAATTTTTTTAGTTGTTTGAAGACAACCATTTTAATAGATATTTACTTAAATACATAAATAAATTTGTTTTTACTGAAATTTTTTTCTTCTTCTTTTCTTTCTGCGGTATTCAGTAAAGATGTCTCGAAATAAACGAAAGTAAATAATTTTTATTCAAAAATATAGTTTTACGCAATTAAATTCAACCCTTTCCTTAGCGGACATATCTCTACAAGGGACAATTATTCTTACCTCGTTAGTGTCCGTTATTGAGAGGTTTTACTGAACATACGCTTATAAAACTATTGTTACCAAAATTTTTTTGCAATTTTATTTTTAACGACTAACTCAGTTGTATCGGAAAGCGGGTAGCAAGTCTCGGTGTGCTAATCCTACGCTAAATTAGAAAGGCGCCAAAACAAGTAGATATCACCTAATACACACCTTGTTTAAATATGTCAATCACTAAAATGCACAAATTGACAAAACACAATTTTTAACAATAATATATTTGCTTAAAAAGAAAGAGTAATTGTTAAAATACCCAGAGAGAAATAGATCAATAACAATTAGAAATTTATCGACTAATTTAGTGATACCACATCTATAACAACAATGTATAGGCCTTTTTGTTCAGGCAGCCCACCATACAACTAATTATATTCAATTGCTAACAAATGTTATAGATGAAAAATTTTACTTTAAATATAAATATTACTCGATCAAACTACCTTGTCTACTATGCAGTCGCAAAACAAATCGACAATCGACAATGATAATAATGAATCGCAAAAAAAAAAAATATGAGTACTAAACTTACCAAACCGACATTTCTTTGTCAATTGTAGTAACTTTCACTACTCCTATTTATCTAATTTAAAAAAGAAAGTATGCGTGGTATACAAGTTTATGTACGACAATTATTGTTATTTTGTCTTTAGCTATGACTACGTTCAAGTGATGGCAAAATTTGACGAATGTCACGTCAACGTACTCCACGACAATACATAAAACTACAGTTTACGACTGAAAGTAAATTTAAGATAGTAACGTAACGTTATTATATAAAACTGTTTAATAGTAGTACGTACAATGCTAACACAATTTAGAATAAATTTTTTGATTAATAAAAAATAACGAATGTCACGTCAATGTGAAATAAACTTAAAGTAAAATTGAGTCATTATAATCGACTTTGTGGTTACATACAATAAATGTTTTGATTAAGGCAGATGGTTAACTGATTGAATACAACTAAGTAAAAGCAAAACTATACGCTACTATATTAAGTAATAAAAATAACACTACCGACGTTCAGTGGCGGATATGAAGAGTGGCCCACCTTTTACGATGCATTCCTCAAAGTAATTCATGGTAATACAAATTTAACGAACATCGAAAAAATGCAGTACTTAAAATCCCACATAAGAAGACGAAATCGTTATTATCCAACATCTTCAAATCACTGGAAACAATTCTAAAGTTGCATAGAAATTACGATTCCTTCAAC
Organism: Aquatica leii; assembly: GCA_035610365.1. Lineage (NCBI taxonomy): Eukaryota > Metazoa > Arthropoda > Insecta > Coleoptera > Lampyridae > Aquatica > Aquatica leii. Next base: position 64,329,971 of record CM069437.1, read on the forward strand.
CCAAGTTTTACATCAAACACTTAGGTCATGCAAACCTTTCGAACTCAAAATTAATTACAAAAACCAAATTTAATACTGATGCAACAAAGATATCGTCAGTAAACAAACAACTTTAAAACCTTTGCAAAGAAACTCCATCAATGCCTAAAGGAACTCAGTGTAAAGCTTCAGCACATCATATACACGGTCAGAAAGACAAATTTAAATAGATAAACGCAGACATAAAAAATATAATCCATAATCGCCACAAAGGAGGATTATTAAGAGATTTCTTAATATCCATCTTTGGAGTCAACGATGAAACATACCCAGATCTCAATTCAATAAATCAGAATCAAAAGAAATGTCATTTCCAATTTGAGTTTCAAAGAGAAAAGACGCTAAGCGTCTTATCAAGTGATCCGCGACATAGCAAGTGCAATTTTATTTAATTAAATATTATTTTAATTTGCAAAATAAATATTTCCGTACCTATACAATTTAAATATACATGTTTGGGGCCGTATAGCCTTTCCACCACCCCCAGGAGGAATGCAGCCCATCCAGATGACATTCCCAATGGTAACCTAGTAGATTAATCAAAACCCTATGTGCAGCATTCAATTCCAACAAATGATAAGTAACTATCCGCCACAGCAACAACAAATTTATTATTTCTAACCTGTCCAACTAACCAACAGGCCCGCACCTAGCACTTTTGGCGCCTTTGTGCAAATTTAAAATAACGCCCCAAATTTGTATTACGTTCATATGTGAATACAGAAACGGGTTAAGTTATTATTTAAATGATTACAACACTGAGCAACATCAAAGTTCGGTTTGGAACAATTTTACTAATAATGTTAACTTTACTTAAAATATTATAAGAATGCAAATGAACTCAAAATTTTGCAACTTTTTGACCAACAATGCAGCCAAATTTTTTACGTTATTTTCAAAGTTTCCTTTGCTTATTCCAAACAGAGCATCATAAACCTTCCCAAGTTGATACTTTAAAGAAGTTATTACATCTATTCTACTAGACCATCGAGTATCCCATAAGGGTTTTAGAGTCAAATTTATTACATTAGATAAATTAGATTTCAGAATTGACCAGCGTTTAGTAGAAGTTGAAAAAAATACAAACAGTTCTTGAACTAACAAAAAATTGATGCTCAAAGTATTCGATTTTTTGGCATCGTTGACGACTAAATTTAGGGTATGATTGCAACAAGGAACAAATAAAGCTCGCGGATTAAAATCCAATTTTTTTTTGTGCTTACCACGCATATTTGCCCCATTGTCGTAACCCTGACCCCGCAAGTCGTTGATATTTAAGCGTTCTTTCTCTAACGCCGACAAAAGAAATTTTGTCAAGCCTTCACCCGACACATCATCCAGTTATGTGACGTTTCGCCTCCACCGTTTCGCTTTCACTGTTTCGCCCCGCCGATTCGTCTCTGGTACCAATTTTCCCCCACCGTTTGGACCCCGCCGTTTCGCCTCCGGTCCTGATTCGCCCTCGACCCATTTACATAGCTAATTTAATCAGTAAAGTTTAATAACATTGATCCGAATTTTTTTCATTTCTTTAATATAGGTATTAATTACCTAAAATTTTAATGAATTAATTTTTTTTAAATTAATAACCAAAATCGTAGGTATAAAATGTGAAGGACGTCTTTAAATGCTAATTAACGTAAATGACTTCAGCCCATTGTCTTTCAATGTGCGGTAGAAATCCTCTACATAATAGGCATTTTCTGAATTACGGGATTAGTGATTGTTGTTAATGAGGGGCTATTGATATTGCTCATAAAGCAACATCATTTAGATAAATTACTTTTTTTGAAAGTAAAATGTTTAGTGCCACACTAAGTATAAATACGTTCAAATCTTGTGTAATAATTATAATTTTATTTTTTCGTTCTCAGGTACAATATAATGAATCACATGAATTTGCTCTATGGATTTGAAAAATGACTGCACTCGCTTTTATATCGGTCGAATCAGTAGCGGATCAATTTGACGCGCTCATAGAATGTTACGTACAAAATTTTCATTACAGAATACCCTGTATATGAATTAAAATTAGATTCCGGTTTCGGCGCCATCTACCGATCTTTTCTCGTGACTGTCATTTTACGACAAAATCGTGAAGCTGTCAACGACACTAACGGGCCGGTGCCGAGGATTTTGAATTGATTCTTAAATTTTTAAGAACATCACGTGTGATGAACACAAATTTATAAGGCGATTGCGAATATATTGCGATTCTTTCGGCACAGGGTAAGATATTTTTGTCTTAAATCTATTAAGGGTCCTTCGTAATTTCTATATTAATCTGATAGCCGGTTTCCACCACGTTGCCAGCCCATCGTGCGTTTCAAGCAGTAATAAGGATGCATAAGTACCATTAATGAATGTCGCTACCGAGCATATAAGCTGTTGTGGGGGCCTGCTACTTAAATAACCTCAAGGTCTCGTCGAATAATGCGTCGTAGATGCTGACTTGGGAATAGAAGTCGATTGGGTTATCAGCCACCTGTTCTAAATTGCTACCTACAGTATTCGATACAACGGGTTTTTATATAATATTTCATAATTTATTAATACTAATTTTGTAGCTTCCTATTCTTCGTGAGTTAGTGTGTGACACAATTTGCGTTTAAAGATTTATTACAGGCCGCTAGCGGGGAAAACGTTTTCTTTGCGGAAGTGGACACTGGAATTCGGGTGAGTTTATTTGCTTAAGTTTTATATCGTTGTCACGAAAGTTACTCACAGAATTTTTATTAATATTAATGATCGTAATTACGTTTATTGCTTATATACCAATAAGGTAACTTTAATCATTCATTTAACTGTATCGCATGCTGTGTGTGAAAAACATATTTACTACGAGATTTTCTGTGCTGTTCGTTTCCACCTAACTTAAATGTGTATTGTGTGTTGCCGATACTGCGGGCATTCATGCACTGAAACTTCGATAATATCTTGTAAATCTTATGTGTTGCGACATCAAAGTTTTCTACACTTGTTAACGATACTTGTTAGTTCTTCTAGTATTTAGGGATTGAGAATTTTATGTATAGCTGTCAATTTGCTACGCTACTAAATTAAAGTTGTTCTATTTGTTAATTATACTTAGAAATCATTCGAGCATGGATGAGTGGAGAGATTTCATATACTCTTGTTAATAGTCTACGTTAACACATTAAAGTGATTATATTTGTTAATCGCTCTTGTTATTTTTCCTTTCTCCTGTACTTATCGTTATCTATTAACTAATTTTGGTTATATTATTTATTTTTATATAGATTCTCAAAACCTTCCCATTAATATATTTAATTTTAATTTTTATATTTTAATAAACGCTTATTAAAATATAAAAATTAAAATTAAATATATTAATGGGAAGGTTTTGAGAATCTATATAAAGATACAAATAAATAATATAATATAATTAACCCATTTTGAGCAACTAAATAATAAATGGAAACAATACACTTTAATTTTGGTTACTCGAACATCAGAGTAATAAGGATTACGAACCTCAAATTTAGTTATAAGTTTGGACCGTCTGTCGTGATCGAGGCAGAAGTGTTATCTTGGATCAGATCTGGCGCCCTTAAGCATACTTCCTGTGAACCTCCCCTATCTCCGACTGTGTGAGTTAGCCGTGCAAGGTTCGTAAGACATAAAGCTTGTAACAGAAGACGAGAATTTTCCACAGGATGCACTGCTCATTATGGATTATTTTGAAGATTGTTATATAGGACAAAAAATAGAAAACAAAGGCGAGCTCCTCAATTTCCTATTGAAATGTGGAATGTGTATAACAGAACCTGAACTGATTGCCACAGGACGAATAATAACATAGAAGGCTGGCATCGCGGTTTTCAAAAGACTTGCGGTAATTTATTTCCAAATATATTTGAATATTATAAATAGTTGAAAAAAACAACAGTCTTTACACAAATATGAAATTTCTCAATTATTATTAGGTGTTAGACCAAAAATTAACAAAAACTATAGTGCTATTTCAACAAGAATTAAAAATATTGTAGAAACTTATGGTAGGATAGATACTATAGACTATTTGTTAGGAATAATTTTGAATTTTAAAATATTTCGTAATATGTATTATTTAATAAACATTTTTATCGACATGTTCTATTACTTTTGGGGGCAAAACGGTCGGGGGTGAAACGGTATGGGGGCGAAACATCCGGAAGCAAAACAGCGGGAGCCAAACAGTGAGGGCGAAACGTCCTCATCCCCATCATCTATAGGACAAAATAATAAAAAAAAATCTTTTATACTAATTCCTGTGCTCTTTAAATTAACAAATCTTATATAAACTGAAATTTGTTCGTAGTGACTAGAGTCAGTAGTACAGTCTAATAATATGAAATAATATTTTGCCTTTTTAGTTAATTCTAAGATTTTGGATTTTATATTTTTACCGATCAAGTGGATTACTTAATTTTTTATTTTATCCCCGAGGTAATTTTTGTGATCTTTTATTTGAGAACGTTTTGTATGTTCTGAGATAATCGGGTCAAATTTGGAAATCATTTCTATGCATTTTAAAAAGTTACCATTGTTTTTCTCAAACAACTTACTACTACTTCCACAAAAAGCTAAATTTTGCTGACCTAAAAACTGAATCACGTAGAAATTTCTCTCTATAATAGCTTGCCAGTATTTAGTTTTTCTGATTATTACATTTTAAATTTTAAAATCAATATGCCTGCGTGAATTAAAAATTAATTTCTTAAAACATCCACGTGTTTTGACACGATGTATAATGAAAATATCTATAACTAATTAATTTGTTCAACGCAGGATAAGTGAGGTAATTTTCATGTCGTTTCTTCAGCGCCATGTGCTACCTCCCAAATCTGGATTTCCTTGTCTGTACAAATTTAACATCTCTCAATGGAAAAGTTCTAAAAGGAAGCATTGGACTTACGAACACTGTAATACAAAGGTGGATACGATTAATATTTTTATTCGGAGGCAATTGACGTTTAACTAATACTACCTTGGAAGAAGGTCCATATGTAACAGCATACGATACGTTTTAGTTCTCTTACGTTTTATAAATGTTACTTTTTACCTGTTGTAGAGTTTGTGAGTCACCAGGTAAACACGATTATTTTCAGGTAGTTTGATTACAAAAAGCAGTGGGAAAACGTCTTCTGAAAGTACAGCTGAATCTTGGTAAGTCAATTTTTATTCGCTGTCGCTACAGTGCTGCTCCTGAATTATATTTACTAATCGTATTGAAACGTTTAAAATAATTTTCTTCCTATTACTATTAGTCAATTAGTTTAATTAAATTCCTATCGCATGCTGATTACGTCAACTGTCAATTATTATTGTTAATCTAATTTACGTACAAAGATTTTTGTATGTCTTGGTTGTTACACTTATGATTTAAGTGTATTGTGAGTTGCCGATACTTCCGGTGTTTTAGTACCTATGTATACTTGTACTCGAACTAAATTTACCTACTGTGATGCTATCAAATTATTTCTGTTATTGATTTAAATTTTAATCTAAGTTATTCTTCTTAAGTAATTAAAGTACAATTGTTGTTAACGATTTGGTTTCTTTCTTCAATTCCTCCAGATTTACAAACTTTGAAAATTTTATACAAGCTTCGGGCGCCCTGTGCTGATCTAGCAAGAGCTATATCAGCAAAAAGAAATCTGGCGCCCATTAAAATAAACTTATCACTTGAACGAGTTGACCGTGCAGGGTTCGTAAATTACTAGAAGCTTGTAACGCATACCTCAGCGACTTTTTCCATAACTATCGGCTAAATTGACATTTGAATTTTAATCGATTTAGAAAGCTTCGCTGAGCATTAAATTACTTGTATGCACTTTCCAGTTTATGTGTAAAATGTCAAAACATAAGTCCGACAGAAAAGAAGGTCACTCCAACGTTACCAACTAAAATTAAAATAAAATGTACGAAGTGGCAAATAAGAAAAAGTTTATGAACATAACAAGACTCAAAAAAATATAAAATAAAAATGAAAATAATAAAGTACATTAATTTAAAGGTTATAATTATTTACCGACAAATAAAATTTAAAACATAGATCAAAAGTAGGAGAGTAGATAAAGTAAGACTAAATTAACGAACCTAACGGAAAACAAAAAGAACACATAAATAATTTAACTTATCGAATCAGCTACTACTCATAAAAACAATTAAGTATAATCCACTTTTATACTTCACACAACATTAACTTTTTATTTGGCAATGTGTCAAAAACATATAAAAAAAACGTAACATAATTAAAGATAGTGTTTTAAAAATAATAGGAAATTTTTTTTTTCAAAGAACATTATACGTAGCTTAGTAATAAAATTGATAACGTAATACATTAATAATAAATCCTTTAAAATTTTATTGCTAAAGCGAAACATTGCCAATTCACATTGTTAATGTATATAAGTAACAAAGTTTACACGTATTTCAATGTTTTCTAAACAATCACAATTTTTATGCTTTTATATTAAAAATAAAACAAGTTTTATCTTTTAAATATTAATTCGTTTTGGGAAGCGTTTTATTTTGTGGTTGAGCTTCTTTCGCCTATTTCTATATAGAATTATTTATAAAAGCTTGTTTATATTGTAAAATCCACAAACTACGGTTAGAAATTAGATTAGTTTTGTTGAGGTAGGACCTTTTTACATAAACAAAAATGAAGGTTAAATGAATATTTATATTGTATTGAAAGCACGTTCTGCAATGCGGATTCTGTAGATTCAATGCGCTTAATCTATATTTTGGTAGGCAGTGAGCGTGTCATTCTAGAAAGGGTTGATATCAAGGGTAAAATTCGTGCGAATATCCCTTGGTAGACATCAACAGACCTGCGGTTGCTGTGCATCACGTTCAACACACGTTGAGCAAACATTAATATTAAAGCGTGAGAGAATCGTAAATATTACAAATATTTTCTCATTTAGTTCATGTTTCGTATTATGTCGCGTCGTAGAAAAAAATGGAAACTTCAACAACGCAATATCAGTATTTAATTCTATACCTTAAATAATACCTAATTTTTTTAAATAACATTTTTATCTCTTTTTTACGTAGTTACTAGTAAATCAATTACTTATTTTCGAAAGATTTATCTACGCAAATATGCAGATAAACTACCAACAAAAAAAACCTACTTCTGCGGTTAGATATCCGCAGAGAACCATTATTTAATTTACTGTACGATTCTGTAACGTGCATCATTATTCTTTCAGCTAAAATCTTTATTTCGCGTAAAAACACAAAACAACGGTATAATTATTTTTGTTTTTACGTAACAAAAAATAATACGTTTTTTTGTACAACCGAATTGTTTTTAGTCATTGCCGTTTATATTGTTTTTTTAATAGTTTTTGTTAGTCAATAGAAATGCATACGCTAGTATAATAAACTAACCTAAAATAACAGTCACTACAAAAGAATTGTTAAACATTTGCTTCTAAAAGAAAAAAAAGAAAAATGAACTAAGTTTATTTAAGTCTGATACGTCACAAGTCAATAAAATAATTAATTAGTATAAAAAAATAAATTACAAAATAAATAATTCAACTTTAGTTACTTTGAGATTGTACTAAATTGATGCATTGATAAATATTTTAGATTTTAATTACAATTACTTTTGATATCAAAGCAAGTAAAACCATAAAAACGTTTTGATCATAAAATAGTAATAAATAATTATTTTAACTTCCTAATCATTTCGTGTTTGTTTTTGATTAAATTAAGTAACATATGCATAAATGCAAATTCCATTTGCATTTTGCTGACGCACATTTATTGCAATTAAAGCGTCTAATTCAAGAACCAGCCAAGTCTTTTTTTTTTGCACAAATTTAGATGACTACGCGACTATGTTCATTTCGGACTGACGGACCTTCCTGTGCAATAAAAAACTCTAAATGCATATAATACGCATTACAACTGTGCAGTGGCAGCTACCTATGATTTTAGAATGTGCAATAACCGGTCAAGTCCTTGACATAGCTGGTTCTTCCACACAATTGGTTACATGTCGTTATTTTGTATTTGTCAAAAATATTTCAAATCAAAATTCACGGCTGCACTGGTTTTCAAGTTACCTTTACAAGCTTAGATGAGCTTAATATTGTTTTTGAACGTCCATTACACTTCTTTTACCTTTTCAAAATCGCTATTAATAGTCGTGTTAGGGCTAGTCCGCTAAATGCAAGTAGTTTTTTTTTTACTAAGTTTTCTTTGTTAGTTATTTTGATTACGCTTATAACCCTTTATACGGCAAAAGACTAGGACCTTTTTTTGTAACAAAATTTTGTGTGTAGTCACTATTGGTCTTTAGAATACAGAGAGTACCCAAAAAAACATTTTTTTTTTCAAAACCCAAAATTTTGGGTAGAAAATTATTATCCCAATGATTTGTTAGTTGACTTCTAAATCTTTGTGGGCGGTGGAAAAATAAATTACCACTTCAAAATTAACTAAAAAGTTTACTTACTAATCAAACTTATTAGAAATATTTATTTTAAATTGAAAATTATAACAAAAAAAAAATTTGCTATGAAAATTGGTAAAATATTTTTTGCATAGCGCTACTTTGCAACTACTACAAATTAAATTTGAACGCTTTTCTTTAGATTTCGTGCTACAAAACGCACACCGCCTATATGTCCCAATTTCAGAAATATGAGATCCCGCATCTTGAAGACGCGTGTTTGGTACCGTGGGTTGTCCGTCAGGACGATTGCGTTTTCTTCCAAAACTTCTTCCGGGAGCGTAACCTGATTTTTTTCTGTTGCAAAAAGTACTTGCAAAAATTACATACACGTCTGTTCGTTTTATTGTAACGTTTCCGTTACTGTTATTACTTGATTTTAAATTATCTGTATTAGTTTAACTAAATTTGCGTGTAAACCTTCCTTTATTTTTATTTTGTGGAGTTGCTGCTTTTCAGGGCGTTTTCAGCCTTGAAATTCATTCGGTACTGAGTCTTTGACGAGTACACATGGAGTACTTCATTTGTTGAAACCATGTAATTTCTTTATCTTAACTAATATCTACAATTTCTGGAATCAATAAAAAATCAAGATGTGTTCGCACTGGAAAGTGGTTCCAAAGGAAGCAGTAACGCGGTGAAACATAAAATTAATACCGGAGACGCTCGGCCGATACAACATCCACGCAGACTTCCTTTGGCAAAAAGAGAAGAAGCCGAACAAATAATTAGAGATATGGAGGAAAAGGCGTGTAACCCATAGGCATCCCCAGTGGTACTCGTAAAGAAGAAGGATGGATCAACAAGGTGTTACGTAGACTATAGACAGCTAAACGACGTGACCAAAAAGGACAGTTAACCTTTACCTAGAATTAACGATACGTTAGACACCCTGTCAGGACCCCAGTGGTTTTCTACGTCAACACTTAAAGAGTGGATACTGGCAGGTAGAATTACAACCCAAGGATCGTGAAAAAACAAGTTTTTAAGATTGGAACTGGTTTGTGGCAGTTTACTGTGATGCCCTTCGGCTTGTGTAACGCTCCTGCAACGTTCGAGCGTTTGATGGAAACCACCTTGCGCGGATTGTCTTGGAAGACGTGCTTGGCTTACCTGGACGACGTGATCGTGATTAGAAAGTTGTTTGAAGAACACTTGAACAACTTGAAAGAAGTGTTTCACGGACTACGTGGGGCTAATCTCAAACTGAGCCCAAAGAAGTGCCACGTATTTAAGAAGGAAGTGCAATATCTGGGCCACGTCGTATCTAGATATAGAGTAAAGACTGACCCAGACAAAATCCGAGCAGTGCAAGCATGGCCAAGACAAATCGACAAACATCAGATCCGAAGTTTTTTTGGGTTGTGCACCTATTATAGACGATTTGTACCCGGATTTGCCAATTTCCAAACCTTAGACGAAATTGACGAAAAAATGGACAGAATTTAGATGAAATGAAAACTGCAAAAGTTCTTTCTATCAACTAAAACAGGCCCTAGTCACTTCGTCGATTTTGAGTTATCCAAGAAAAGACGGAAAATTTGTTTTGGATACCGACGCAAGCAATCTGGCCATAAGCGCGGTCCTTTCGCAGGTTCAAGATGGACAAGAAAAAGTTATCGCGTATTTTAGCAAGGTTTTGTCCAGGACAGAAAAAAATTATTGCGTGACTAGGAGGAAGCTGTTAGCAGTCGTTAAGTTCATCGAACATTTCTACAAGTATTTGTATGGACGAAAATTTTTACTGAGAACTGACCACGCCGCTTTAAAATGGCTACTGCAGTTCCGTAACCCGGAAGGACAAGTAGCAAGATGGATCGAAAGACTGCAAGAGTATGATTTTGACACAGAACACCGTGCCGGAAGCAGTCTCGGAACGCTGATGCCTTGTCCAGAAGACCATGTCCGGTGGACTGCAGCCATTGTTCGCGACTGGAAGAAAAAGTTGAATGCCTCCGGAGAACTGCTATGGTTGATGATGAGTGGAAACCTAAGCAGTTACGTCGCGAACAAGAAGACGATCCTAAAATAAGACTACTCCTAGACTGGAAAAAAAGCGCCCGACGACCAACCTGGCAAGAAGTGAGTGCTTTGGGTAGAAATATCAAAGCGTACTGAGCGCAGTGGGACTCTTTGATAGTAGAAGACGGTCTTCTTAAGCGATCTCTAGAAAGTGTCAAGGGCACGGGAAACAGACTACAGTTGGTAGTGCCGAAGAGCAGGGTGTCAGAAGTGTTAAAGCATCTCCACGATGGGACATCAGGAGGACACTTTGGCATTAAGAAGACATTGGGTAAAGTGCGAGAACGATTCTGCTGGATGAACTGCAAAGAGAACGTCATGAAATGGTGCCGTAATTGCACGGTCTGCGCATCAGGAAATGGTCCAGCAAGAAAGCGCAGAGCACCCATGAAGCAATACAACGTAGGAAACCTTTTGGATAGAGTAGCGATTGACATCAGGGCCGTTCCCAGTAACCGATTCGGGAAATAAATACATCTTGGTGGCAATGGATTATTTCACGAAATGGTCCGAGGCTTACGCCATACCCAATCAAGAAGCAGCTACAGTCACAGACGTATTAGTAAAAGAGTTTTGCTGTCGGTTTGGAGTCCCGTTGGAATTACACTCCGATCAAGGCCGCAACTTTGAGTCTGGGTTGTTTCAAGAAGTTTGCCGACTGTAGGGAACTAAGAAAACTAGGACGACGCCTCTCCATCCTCAATCTTATGGCATGGTTGAGCGGATGAATCGAACAATGGGCAAGTACTTAGCCAAGGTAGTGTCCGAACACCAAAGAGACTGGGATCGGTACTTGCACTTTTTCCTAATGGCATATCGATCATTCGTTCACGAAAGCACAGGCCAAACAGCATCCTGTGTGATGCTCGGTCGCGAAATACGATTGCCATGCGACCACCAATTTAGGCGAAGACCGGAAGAAGAAGTTGCTGGAGAAGATTACGTCAGCAAGCTGGCCAAGAGGATAGACGAAGTACATGAAGAGGTCCGTAAAAACACACAAATTGCAAGCGACAAGATGAAAACTAGATATGACGTCAAGGCGCAAAATGGTGGGTTTCAACCTGGCGATATGGTCTGGTTCTATAATCCTCAAAGGAGACGTAGGTTGTCGCCGAAGCTGCAAAGGCAAAATATATCGCATCCGAAAACCGCCCAGAAACAAGCCAAAAGTGGTCCACGTCGATCGTCTAGCCCCGTTTGCTAGCGATAACCACAATACGCAGGTTCAGGTCCGAACCAGAGTGATAAGCAGCAGAACCAGGAATCAAATCGAAGAAATGGAGTTCGAGAAGCTTATGAACTTATACGGAGGTTCTGGAAAAGTTAGGTTCGGAGTTACCACCGAGGAACAACAAGACCTGTTCCAGACACAAAAAGATTACGTCAACGCACATTGCGTGAGCGAGGATCTTGACATGTCCAGAGGGGTTGCAGTCGTGTTTAAAAAGAAGCTTTATTTAAAAAGTCTGATAATACAAGTATGTCTTTCATTTCTATTTTGTTGAGTTTATCTAATTCCCAGTTTCTATTTGTTTTAGACTTTTTTTTGTACCGATTTTATCTTTAACTAAATTATCATTATCATAATAATTCGAATGGGTTTGGTATCTGAATAATACAATAAATACCAACGATCCGAATCGATTTTCGTAAAGAAAATACGCCTTGATCATCGTTTTTATGGAAAATTTCCCAAGGTTATCCGCCAATTTCAACGTTGGACATCAACTCTGCATTCCATTGGAAATTTGATCAGTATGCGTGAGTTACCTTTATCACTACATTCCTTTTCGTTGATTAAAAACTGCTTTATCAACAAACTTGGGTTTCCTTCTTGCGAAATAACTTACATTTGAACGTAACTTATTAAATACTAAATAATAATAATTCTCTAATTAATATCAATATTACAATTGCATACTGCAAATATTTAAAGTAACTTAAATAAAATTGTTTTCTTACTATATGTAAAGAAATACCGGTATTCTCTTAATTTTAAGTTTAAACATTTATATGACAAAAAATTGTATTTTTAGTTTTAAGTAACTTCACTGAATTTTATATTATTGTTTTGTTTTGTTTTTGAATATAGGATTATAAATCTTTTGAGATTGAATCAATGAATTTTTCCTGTGTAACTTTAATTTAGATAAGACTTTAATAGTTTAGTCTTAAATTCAACCTATTTGGCATCCCTGACTTCAGAAGTTAATTGACCAATTTTGACAATTTTTCTAATTGTTTGATTAATTTTCTTACATCGTTTGTTAGGGCACTCATCTCTTATCTAAATTACCTGAGTTGCGCTACATTATCATATCCGTTATACTCAAGAATCAACCAACCTATAAGTTCTGTGGCTAACGTTGAGTGAAATGCTAAATGAGACATTCGTTTTTGAGAACTTTTTTTCATATCTTCCTGGTATATGATGTAGGAATTTACCAGGGCACATTCGATAAATTGAACAATACAATAGAAAGACATCATTTGGTAAAATTTTACCACTACGCTCATGTGAACGTTGTAATCAGTGACAAACTCTGGACAAATTACTTTTTCTCGAACTCCTTGATTGTTTCTTCTTTCAGCTGTTGCTGTAGCTGAATGATTGAGCATGTTACTAACTATTGTGGCTGTTTTTTTTTCATGGTATTTCCATTTTCAAACGTTAATTTCATTGCTTTGTACGAAATCAATTTGTTCTTTAGAGCATAGATTTTCTTTTTTGAAAAATTTGTTTGGGTAGAATTTTCTATTTGTGCGAAAAGTACCGCAGGTAAACAATCTTTTTCCCAAAAAAATTCTCATTAGCGGTTTGCTGCTGAAGAAATTATCAAAACATAGAATATAAAACAATCCCTAAAATAATTAGGATAATATTATCACTACCCGTTCTCCTAAATTTAGAGTAGGTTGTCCATCTGAAGATTTTCCCGTGTACACTTTAAAAGTTAGCATACAACCTGTAACTGCGCAGCAACAAACCTAGATTTTGAAGCCTCTTTTGATAGGTTTTAGAGGCATGTATTACTTCCTGCTACTTCGACCTTTAAAAGCCACCATAGTTTCGTCAATAGACAAAAATCTTGATCGCGCAAACAATTTTGAAAACACTGTTCCTAAATGACCCAAAAGCGGACTTATTTTATATAATTTATTAAAATTCGGGGAATCGCGAGATGACATATTTTCATTGTTGTTCAAATGTAAAAAACGTAGATTTTTTTAAAATCTTTTTAAGTTCATTACGCGTGCCACTAGTTCTACATGAAAATTTTTGTTATTTGACCAATAGAGCCTAATAGTAGGCAGACAGTAGAACCCCATTAGAATTATAATACCTAGGAACGCTCTCAGTTCTTCCACAGTCAAATTTAGATCTCCTCCACTTTTATTTGCAAACGTATTAGACTCGCGTCTTTTTTTTCTAATAAAGAGGTTGTCAAAACTATAGAGAAACTATAGCCAGTGGACTACTAGTATTTAGCTGAATTTTTGATCCAAATGGCTAATTGACGATATTAGATTTATATTTGATGGGATCATAAGTACTTCTAGACCATGAAAATTCTTTGTCAGTAATAGGGTCCTCTAAGTCCTCCGATTCACATAAATCTTCACTTTGTAATTCAAATTGCCTTGTACTAGGTCGGCTAAACACACGTTATCATCAGAACTATTCTCGGAGTCGTAAGATATAATATTATCTGTTATATTTTCCTGAGCGGTTTGCTCATTTTTAAAAATTTGAGTTGTTTTGACCGAATTTGTAGAATTTGGTGTGTTTGTAGACATAGTTTCATCTGCAATACATTGAGTTGGCGTATTTGCTTCTAAGCGAGTCGACCATCTTGTAGTCGAAGGAGTGGAGTGGACTATGACGAGGAACCTGAATTTGAATTAAAACAAATAAAACAGGAGATAATAAAACCAACCTGGAACAGGCACATCATCCTCCGCGTCTGAATTACCTCCTATCTCGGAATTTTCAGCTTGTTCATTTGTTATTTCTAATAACATTTTTTCTAATTCATCATGTGAAAGTTCGCGCCCAGACATGCTGAGTAAATAAATAACAAAATAACAACTATATACATAATTTTAAAAACTTTTTTTAAAAAGATATTTGCCAGTGATTGTGCGCTTGCAACTTAGCACTAAAATGTGAATATTATATTAACTAAAAAAATCCGTTAAAAAAATTGTAGATAACTTTGAAAGTGTAATAAATGTTAATCAAAACGATTTAGTTCTATAATATTACTAAAATAAAAGAAAAACAATAAATATTGTGCGGATAGTGAACATAACCTCAACGACCACTGCGACAAATATTTTAAAGGTTTGTAACAAATGAAGTTGTAATGAGTATAAACAAATGGCACAAAAAATAATAAACCGTATACCTACCTGTTTGTTCACTAATTTCACTAATGTTATCACTAAAACACAAAAACCTACAGCAAGAGTCAGTATTTTGAAAATCTCACGCTTGTTATGAACCGGTGGGAAATATATCTACCACTTTAACAGAAATCACGACTAAACCTGTAACAATTGAACCATCTATCCAAGACTTTGTTAACTAAATACATATTAAAGCTATTGCGCACGAGGGAAAATATTTAACCATAGACCCAGGAGCTCCACACATGGTGGGAAAATATAGTACCATTGCCTTATAAAAAGTTAATAGATATGCTGGAAAAGATTTGTTCAAGTACTTAGTAGATTAAGCTATTTGGTTAATTACACGACGTTCCAGGTATCTAAATGACGCCACGTTATCCTTTACGTTTTAGCGAATTCCGTGAAGGACTACCACTTTATCTCTATACAAGACTGTCGCAGGAAGATGTAATTTGCGAAGTTTATCTCATTTAATAAATCAGAAATGACGAAAGATAGCTCACGCCTTTTTTGAAGTTTCAGGATTGCAAAATTTGTTTATTGTTTTTTGACTTCTATAAGTAGTTGATCACTTTTGGACACCTTACTTAGCATAGCGTATATATTTTTTGTGATTGTATTTAATTTTCTAATTTATTATGTCAGTTTTGTGCGTACTACTTAATAGTATTGTATACTTTGGGTTTTACTTAATTGTAATCAATTTTATCCTTTAACCGTCAGCCTTAAGCGAAACATTTATTATATGTTATTACAACGTAGATCATACTGATTTAATTTTACTTTCAGTACCAAACTTTAAATCATCTGTAACTTTATGTATTGTTGTTTGAGTACATTGACATGACATCCGTTAAAGTTCTTTGATCATTTGAACGCAATCAAAGCCAAAGTTAGGCACATAACAAAACCGTTATACATAAGCTTATATATCACGTTTATTTCGTTCTTAAATCAAATAAAAGAAAGTAGTAATCATTACTATTTGTGACAAAGAATTGTCGGTTAGGTAAGTTTTTGTGCTAATACTGTTTACTTTGCGACTGCATGGTATAAAACGTAATTGATCAAATACTATTTAACTTTTATTCAAATCAATTACTTATATCGCTTGTTAGCAAGTGAATTTAATTAGTTGTATAGAGTGTTGCCTGTGTTACAGAGACCCAAGGGTCACTCCTGATTTTTTCTAATGCACAAGAACTTGATGTTTTGTCAGTTAGACTTAGCAACATAACCAAAATGCTTCGTTATTAAATAGACTGTGGACATAATTGTGCAGACATTATCACAGTATAAAGCTACTGTCGAACAATAAGATTGTGCAATCCAATTTCCGCCGGCCGGGTAAAGATGCTCATGGTAAATAACAGTACACAAAACAAACAAACACCAGTTGTAAACCAACTTTAATAAACAAAAAATCGAACGCAACGGCGTACTCGGAAGAAATACATCGAATTACACTAAGTTCAAACGCAAGTTAATAGCAAAGCCAGCCATATTGTCTCGGGCTTACCAAACAGTACCTCACATCTTTTCTCTCTATCTCAAAAAAATAGAAATACGCAAGAACTAAATCGGCGTCTCTTGCTCTCAAGAATTCTGGGTACAACAACGCTTGCGTAGCATACAACAAATCAGTAGCGTACTTAAATAATTATACAAAAATGCAAATCACGCACATCAGGGTAGGTAACTATAATTACAAATATGTACAAAACGAAACACACCTCCCCTTGAAATCTCTTAGATTTCGAAGTACAAACAAGAGAAACTTAACTATTAATCAATTCACCGTAAACAGTAAAATAATGAAAATTACTACAGGTAGTTTAAAAAATACAAATTGTTAAATATAACTTAAAATAAACACTCCACCCAGATTAAGCACTCGGTAGAACACATAACTGATGCACTGACCTGCGCACTACATTTCCGTTGGCAAGCCTCACGGAAGCTGCGCGAATAACGTTGTCGGCTCCAGGATGCAGCTCAACAACTCGACCAAACCGCCACTGTAACGGCGGCGCCTCGTCTTCTTGTAGCATTACGACGAGTCCATCTTTAACAGGTCTGACAAATGTCGAAACCATTTGCTCCTTTTTTGTAGCTTTGGAACAACCTCATGACTCCAACGGCGCCAAAAATGCTGTACCATCTGCTGAGCTCTCCGGTATATGGTTAAGTGATATTGTAGGTTATGGGTTAGGTTTGGTTCACGTATGGACGTTAAAGAACGACCAACTCAAAAATAACCAGGGGTCAAAGGAGTTAGATCCTCGGGATCGGACGAAATGTATGATAAAGATTAGGAGTTTATGACTGCTTCTACCATCGTTAAGGTAGTATACGTATCCTCAAATGTTAAATTCGCGTCTCTTAATATGCGTCTCAGGTGTACCTTAACAGATTTCACAGAACATTCCCATAAATTGATAATTATAGATTTCGTATTGAGATTCCTGATTGGTAAAAATACTGAATAGAGACTCTAACTTGAAACGTGCGCCACGAAAGTTAGTGGCATTATTGCTGTAAATACAGTTCGATAATCCTCTGCGCGCTATCAAACGCTTCAGAGTGCTTAAGAAAGCATCAGTAGACAACAATGTTATCAACTGTAAATGCATGGCAGTAGTAACCATACAAACAAAATGTATGCCTTGGATAACCGCGCAGCTCTAGTGCGTCTGTCTTTTATGTTAATCGGTCCTGCATAATCAATGCCAACTTTGAAAAATGCGAAAACTGGATCTAGACGATCCTTGGGAAGATCACTCATCAGAGGATGATGAGTGATAGGTCTTGCTCTAAAGCAATTTGTGCACTTACGAACAATTCCCTTTATGTAACTGTTACCACCAATTAGCCAAAACCTTTCACGTATTGCAAAAAGAAGAACTTGTGCACCACAATGTAAGAGTTCCTTATGGTAGCTTTGTATTACTAGTTCTGTAAATTTATGTCCCTTTGGTAACAGCAAAGAATGTTTTTTTCTCGAAGGAAAAAGAACGATAGGATAATCGATCTCCAAAGCGTAGACAATCATGGTCATCTAAGAAGAAGTTTAATTGCCTGGTTTGAAGACTTTTTACGCCCTTTCCAGTTTCAAAGATTTTTGAAGGAAAAGTGTTGACAAAATTTAGTCAACGTTAATAACGCATTTTTTAACTCATCCACTTAAAGTTCATCTGTGAATTTGTCAGCCATACGGCAGTTCTTTATAAATCTTAAAACATAAACCAAAACTCTTTGAAGTTTGGCAAGAGACAAATATTTTTCAAAAATCAAATCAAAAAATGTAACTTCCAAAGAAGTAGTACTGACCAGTATCACTAATTCCTTACGCTTCTCCGTTTCGTTTGTATCGAGAGAATAATTAGTAAGCGGATACAAATTATCTTGCAATAGAAGTTCTGGTCCTTTAAACCACAGCTTATTGTTTTTTAAATCAATGACATCTAGGCCACGTGAAACTAAGTCAGCGGGATTATTGGAAGTGCCAACATGGTGCCAATCGCCTACATTTAAATACTCGCAAATGGTATTTATAAGGACCAGAACTGATCCAGTTCATGACGATTTCGGAATCAGTTCATAAAAGTATTTGGTTTGGTTAAACGTTAAGACCATTTACAACCTTAGTGCACCACTCTGCTAGTAGAACTGCAACGCATAACTCCAACCGGGTAATGGTAATAGTGCGTAATGACGCTATTCTAGATTTAGAAAGAACTAGATTCGAGATTATATCGCCTGACGGAGTACGGTAGCGAAGATAAAAACAACAACCATAAGCGAGTCTGCTGGCGTCAGCAAAACTATGTAATTGTACCTCAGTACACTGAGGTAGAACGAGACAACGGTCTACAGTAATGGCGTTTAAATTGCTCAGTTGAGCCTTAAAATTTATCCATCTTTCGACAAGGTCGGATAGAATGGATTCGTCCCAAGCAATGCCAGCCTGCCACAAAGATTACATAATTAGCTTTCCTTGGACAGTGAGTGGCAAAAAGAGACCCAATGGGGTCAAAAACCTTTGATATGGCTGAAAACAGCCTCCTTTTAGTAACTACATCATCACCATTAGAAATTTCGGTTTTACAAAACAAATAATCACTTTCAGAGTTCGAATGCAAGCCTATGGTCTTAGAATCGGCACGTTCTCCAAGAGGAACCGTAGCGAAGTCAACATCTGAAATATCGGATGATTCAAAAATTTCCGATTTATTGGATAGGAGCTTACGAATGGTAAGCCCTGCGTAGCTAGAATATAGATAACTTCGTCCTTGAGACGGACGACCTTTTCGATGGAATCTACCGAAAATAAAAGATCATCCATGTAAACATTTTTGAATACGACCGCCGCTGCTTCAGGAGATGAGTCCTTGTTCAGCTCGGCGAGGTAAAGCAAACAACGAGTAGCCAGAAAACTGGCTGATGCCGTGCCAAAGGTAATGGTGTTTAAGCAAAATTCATGAATAGGTTCAGAAGGGTTCTCCCTTCAGAGAATATGTTGAAATTTCCGAAAACTGGGGTGTACGTTGAGCATGCGGTACATTTACACAATGTCCCCACAAATAACAACAACATATGCGCGGAAACGCAAAAGAACGTACAGTAAATTGTCCTGTACTTGAGGCCCTACTGTCTGAGCATCATTGACAGAGTACCCAGTAGAAGACTTAGAACTAGCGTCAAAAAAGACGCGTAATTTTGTCGTTAAAGAAGTCCTTTTGACTACGGCATGGTAAGGAAGAAATTGTCCTAGTACTCCAGTAATGTGTATAATGCCATCAGTAGAGTTAATACTAAGAGGCTCACTTGGGGGCAGACTTTCAGCTTCGCTGATCTTGGTTATATGGCCTAACCTTTTGTAATCGGACATGTATTTAGAATATTCCCTTACAAGGAAGGGGTCAAAGGGTATGTGCACCGAAAGATGACCAGTGTGGTCTATGCAAAATTGTATTACAATCCAAAAAAGAAAATGTTATGTATGTACTCAATATGGGTTTATTAATATCAAGAAAAAAATAATCAGTAGAATGCGTCCTTGTTTCTTAAAAAGGGCATCTCTTGCATACGTGGTGGTTATTGTGCATCAAAATTTTATTATTCTAGGTGTCATTAAATGATTATATTATTTTAAATTTGTCATATCTATAAATACATATAAATAAATATAAATATTGTTATGAGCTAAAATCTCTATAATATAAATTTCGTTTTGTCTTTCATAGTTATAACTTTTTCTAGACGTTTTAAAAGAGTGACCAAGATTATTAGGTTAGATTAATAAAAATCGCAGACCATAAGCTTGTCGATTTCAGGTGGAAACGCAAATTGGTCGAGCGCAAATTAGCCGTATTCGTCTTAAAGGATTAGAGCAAAAAATATGCAGGTACGCAGTGCTTTTTCTACATTGATTCACAAAAAGCCGCCTTAAACGTTTACAAAAGCACCTGATTGTGACCATTGGCAAATTTTTTATAGACTTAATTAGAAAGCACAATAACAGACTAACAAGAATATTTGAAGATACCTATATAAAAATACGGAAGCACATACTTAGTTTCCTAAAATATAAATGTCACTATAGGCAAAAGCAAAGCTGTATCAGCAAAAACACGAACCAAAGCAGTATATAATTTGGCCAAATTAATAACCCGTTTTTTTAGGAGGTACATATCCTGTCAGCATTACTTAAAACTCAATTAAAACCTAGCCAAAGAACACGCACATACGGCGTTATCACAAATAACGCCTATTATACATACGATCGCTTAAAGTTAATTGCGCCTAGTTTTTTTTTAATCGATTTCGTAATTTGCTTTTGCAAACATTTCTTCCAATACGTCTTCTACACGTAACTAAGTTTCAAAGATGTAAAAATATTAGTTATAGCGACGGAACCGCATCATGAAAATTTTTCCAATTGTAAAATCTGTTCATTATCTTTACAGACAAAGAATGTGTAGTATGGAAATCTGCTACAGACAATGAAATTAAACTACAAAACGAGAAATAAGTTCTTACCCCAAATAAAGACTTTCACTCAGATCGCAATTGCCCGAAAGGAGAATTGACCGAAAAATATGTTTTAGCGCAACTTTATAAATTTATAACTAATATTTTTGGCACATTCTGTATATTACTATTTCTTCTCTGTTTTACATTTTATAAGCATGTATACTATTATTTCTGCTTTGTTTTACATTTTATAAACACATTCTGTATATGCAGTATTTTTTCTATTGCTTTATTGTCAAAACTCTAAGCAAAAGTCATGACGCAAAATAGCTCTGGAGTTTGTACTTAGTAAAAAGAGAAAGAGTAAATTATTGATTGACGGTTATTTTTACCAGAAAGATAAAGAAAATCAAAACCTTTATTGGAAATGTGATTACTACAAGAAATTGAAATGTAAAGCACGTGTTATAACCTTAGATGATGCAGTAGTAAAAAGAAGTGGGACGCACAACCATGTAGCAGATGCAAAGCAAGTGGAAAGAATTTTTTTTAATGGCACACGTCAAAACGATACACAAACCCAAGATGAGCCACATCGTATAATATCAACCGCATCTGTTCATCTTGGTCAAGCTACAGTTACTACACATCCAAAAGTGAGCAGCATTAAAAGAACAATAAGGCGCGTACAAAGTAATCAGCAAGCCGCTCCGGCTTTATCTCTTCACAGAAGAGACATTGTTTTTCCAGAAGAGTATAAACTAACAAAAAATGGAGAACAATTTTTACTATTTGATTCAGGCCCACACGAGCATCAGTTGTTAATCTTTTCAACTAGACCAAATCTGTTTCTTCTGGCAAGGTCACAAAACTGATTTGCTGACGGAACTTTCAAAACTGTACTTTACCTTTTTTATCAACTATATACAATTTACGAATTAAATAAAAATACCGCAATTCCTTTATTATACGCACTACTACCTAACAAGGCAGAAAAAATTTGTTCGGTTGCTTTTAAAAGTAAAAGAACTTTTGTTTGCCTGCAACTATATTTACAGATTTTGAAAGCAGTATGATAAGTGCTATAAGACAACAATATCCCGACTCAAGACATCGTGGGTGCTTATTCCAATTCAGTCATTGTATCTTTAGAAGAATCCAGTCAGACGGTTTAAAAAAAAGGTACAAAACTGATGCAGATTTTGCTTTAAAGCTTAGATTACTGTTGGCCTTAGGATTCGTTTTTACTGCAGACGTAGTAGAGGCATTTGAAGCCATTTGCGAGCAAGATGTGTTACCTGCAGAAACCCAGTTAGTAATTGATTATTTCGAAGATACCTGGATAGGGCGTCCACAAAGAGATAGACAACGTCGTTTGCTCTTATTTTCACATGATCTGTGGAATTGTTATGATCAGGTACAACAAACTTTGCCAAAAGCAAACAATTTCATAGAGGAATGGCATCGAGAGTTTAAACAACAGATTTCTGCAGATCATCGAAACATTTAGAAATGTATTAAAAGCATTCCGTTAGAGCAGAGGTTACATGAACTTCAAATTGAACAGTATGTAGGAAGCTTGGAAAGCCTTCCTACACGTAAAAAATACAGAGATTGTGCAGAGCGGATTGCAAGTCTGGTAAAAAATTAGGATCCTGCGAACACTTATGAATTTTTACGGGGAATAGCACATAATTCTAAGCCTGGGTAAAATGTGAAAGGAACTTGGAATAAAATATATATTTCATAATAATAAATTAATTTACGAGTTTGACTTTAGTTCTAAATTTTTAGATAGCTAGGTCACACTCAATATAATCAGCAATAATTATTTCAATGCATTTTTCGGTCAATTTTCCTTTCGGGCAATTGTCTATTCGGGCAATTGTCCATTTGGGCAACTGTTTTCAGGGAATTGTTTTTGAGCAATTATCCGAAACCCAAATTTTATACTAAAGAATTTTTAACATAACAAATACAACTACAAGTACACAATAATTTTACTATAATTATTTTAACGTAAATTATTTATAGATCTATAGTAAGCATTTTACTATACGTTTGCAATATTTTGTAATTTTGTAATCAGTGTATTCAACGTTTTTAGTCGACAAACTTATTTCGCAAACAGACTTATGTCAAAGTGGCACACATGACGCCAAAAACAACAACAAAATCCGATACTAATTTGTTAAAAAATCAAGAAGATAAAATACTAATAGATGACGACAAAATCATTTGCATTAAACAGAAAACTTTAATTTTTTTCTAAAAAAAAGCTCAAATAATGAATAAACTAAAATTATCTGTTTTTGAAAAAAAAATGTTAAGTTCTAATTTATAAAAACGTATTCAATTTATACATTTTACTTAAGCTAATTTAAGGTTTATAATTATTGAATTGTATTAAAAATGCATAACTATAAAAAATAAAATAAAAATAAAAATCAAACTTATCTATGCAGAAATAAACATCTCATAAAATAAAAACAATTTTTGCTCCTATAAACATATTTAAATCTAAAATGAGAAACTATTTCATCATTTTCGGTAAATTTCATTTTGTGTAACTTAGTTTTTGTAATTTTCTAAAAATTATGATGCAGTGAATTACCTTCAACACTCCCTTTTAACGGTTTATTAGATTTCCTATTAAAATTTAGAACGTTAATCAAATTATTAAAAAGTTGCTGTCCCTCCGCAATTTAAACTTTCTAAACTGTCACTATAATTTAAAACGTAGTTTATATCCTTATTAAACTAACACTATTTTTGTTTTAATAAACATAAAAACTGTAATAACTTTTTTCGTTCAGTAAATTAATTTTATAAATTTCAATAACTTCAATAAATTGAATTGTTTCGTCAAAATTATTGTTAGAAAAGTAAAATTAGGTAATTTTTTTTAATGAAATATCAATTTTTAAGATTAAGTTTGTAGTGTGCTTAGAAAAAATATAGAATGTTTTACAATTTATCAATTTAGCAAAGAATTATAAATTAAGAAAATATACAACAAAAGCTTTACATTTAAAATTTTAATAAAATTAGTATTTCTAATCGTACAAAAATTTTCTAGAAATTTATAGAGAAGAATTATTAACATCGTAAAAGGTCTTTTAGAAATTTATATCAAATATCTACAGTCGCCGCAAGCCCATTAATTTAAATTAATTCTAAGTTATTTTAACGTTCGTACTCAACAAAAGCTTTAATAGATTTGAAACCTAATAAAAAATTAATTAGTAAAATGTTTATTTGCCATAAATTTAACAGAAATAATTATTTTTAATTTAAATTTATAGTCGTTAAGTTATTAAATATTAAGTTAAACGATTTTTATTCTAAATTTTTTATTTGAACGTATTTTGCTTAAAAGCATTTTTTTTACAATAAATATTTTGTATTTATCAAAGTTGTAATAAAACACTGGCTTTTAAACTAAAAAATAATTAATCAATAAATTGTATATGATTAAGACAGTATTGTAGTTGTCAACTAAAAATCATTTTGACTACCGTATTTTAGAACCAAACTTTGTAATAGCAACTTTTTAGGTGTCATAAATGTGAAAATTTAAATACAGAAGAAACTGAATGTTATCTTTAAATTAAAACGCCCTTTCAAGTTTTAACAAAGAAAGTTGTTAAAGAGTTTTGTACGCGTTAATAAATTTGAGTTACACTTGTAGCGTCATTAGCCTTACTTTCATAATTGTAGCTATTAGAGAAACGTTATTAACAATTGTTGCTAAGATTAAGGGTGGCAAAAGTATTCTAACATAAACTAATTACAATCTATACGCGTGTTTGCCGTGTAATTTTATCTGGTTCTTTTAACCCTGTTTTTTACGATTACGTGTAATTATTCTATTATTGAAGACTTCGTACGTCAAATTGCACGTTTTACAAAATTAATTAATTCTTCGTTTAACACAACTGTGTTGAACGTATTTAATTTAACTGTTACAATAACACAAAAAAATTCTATAATTGTAAACGCAAATAAAGTATAAAATAACGAATCAATTGTACTGAATAAACACAAAACCAAACTAAAAATGTATTTATCTTAAATGTTTAATTTTATTAAAAATATACACAAATTAGTACATGAATAAATATTGCAAAGAACAAAATGTTTCTTTCTCAGATTGATTTAATTTTTTCAGAAATTATTAAATATTTAACCCTTATACCAATTCATGCAGAATTTTATTGTGTTTGAGAAAATTGAGTTTTATGCATATAAAAGTTGTTAACTTTGGCGTTATATTATGAACACTCTGTATGTGTATTGGATCTTTACAAAAGGTTGACTAAAAATGGTAATTTTAATGCATAGTGATAGAATAATTGCAGCTTAAATTTCATAATTTGACAAGATATGAACTTTTAAAGCTGATGTTACAAATGTGAAAAATTCTCAAAAACATCTAAATATCTGAAAAACCGTTGACTTTTGGGATAATAAGCTATGAACAAAATTAGTTTAAATTACACATAACATTGAAAAAACTAGTAAAAAATATAGCATTCCATATAAAATAAAAAAGATGATCTCACTTCCGGAATAACCGGAAGTGATACGTTCTTGAATATTTTTTTATTATAAAACCAATAACTATTTAATTACTATTTGAAAAAATCAAAATTAAATTATGATTGAAAGTATAAAAACTTTTAACGGGTTACGTGAAAAACCCTGTATATATAACGCCCGGTCGTGTACGCAAAAAAAAATAAAATACATATTAACGTCGGCAGGAATTTTGATAGCAGACCGCAATCATTTAAATAATTTACCGTCGGAAAATTTTTAATAAGCCGCCCCAAGGCAAAAATTGGGTTGTGAAGCACAACTTACGACCAAACCCACGATAAGTTAAAAGGAAACCAAAACGGTATTCAGTGAAATTCAATAAGCTGTAATTGCTTTACGAAATAAGAAAATTTTTTCACTTGAACAAAATATTCACTGTTCCATTGTTAATGACTTCCGCGGTAATTCTTCTAAAAGAGTTGAATTTAACACCCAACCAACTACATTCCGTTACTTAAGGCATTTCAAACAATTGTCAACCAACAATTAACTATCTATCCCTTTAAACTAAAATCACTTATATTTATTAACTTATTCGGCTACACTTTCCTAAAGATTGTGTCCTAAATTTCCGTGCAAGAAGGCAATACCACCAAAAAGTGCAAAAAAGATGCAAACAGATTTAATTACGTCACAAAAGTAAAGTTCGGAAACGGCTTTCCATACACTGTGTGAACTGCCAAATCAACAAAATATTTTATTTCGTTATGGTCATAAAGTTTCCTTGTTGAGACCTGAATCATAACAACTGTCTAATAAATTAAAAAAATAACTTTATTACAAAGTAACTTAATAGAACTAACACAAAGAAAATACTTAATGTACTTAAAACAAAGAACTTTTAAAGAAACTGTAAATAAACAAACTGTTGAAATATATTTAAGTACAATTATATCTCTAAAGGAAAACATAAATTACAACTGGAATTTGACAAAACAAAGAAAATGTCAAAACAACATAAATGCAGAATACGGATGATTAAACAGCGTAATAATTTTTTAAATAAATGAATACAAAATTGTATCAACTACTTTGATTGACATAGTTGAATCTAAAAACGTAAAATAATTTTTTTAAATCAACGTAAAATCAATAAAACAATTCCAAAATACACGAAACGAATAACTTCAACTCAAATAACAGCTCTTACACGAAAGAAATCGCACAAACTCAAACGATGGTTACAAATTCATTTGTTGGTTCAAAATCGTTCATTAATAAATGCCATTAACGACTTATTTCTAATATTATACGTTAATATTTTTATTAACAGACGATCGACGGAAACAAAAAATATGAACTTAAAGATAAACTAGAATCGGAGTAAGGTCAAATCCTAATATAAAGCGTACACATAAGTCAACCCAAATTGAGAAGAATTGTACGAGCACTGCCATTCAAACTGTACATAAAACTGTTTCAAACTATATTCAAACTAACTTAAACCCTAAAAATGTAGCCTTTCAAGTTGTGACAATTGCAAAAAAAAGTGGTTAGCAAGCAGACGCCGGCGATTATGACTATACATAAATCTTCCGTTGTCAAACGCCAAGACACTAGTGAGCCATGAAGACAATCAAAGTGTGATTCAATAATTAATATCTGTATGTACAACTGTCACAGCCAACAAAAAGTCAGATACATTTATGTTATGTATTGTATCTAAATAAAGCTACCAATTGCCCATTTGTTCTGCTGTTATAAATCGCTTAACTAAGCCCACAATCTCAAAATATTACAACCAAAATTTTGCCATTGCACCATTTTGTTTCAGTTGCAGCAGCTTCTAGCGAAAATTTTCGGCAAGTGTCCGCACTGCTTTATTCTCACTCGCCGACAGAACCATAAACCGATTATTTTCAAGCAAGAAATGTTGCAATTCATCCTTGTTTTTTTTTGGAAAGTACAATGCCCTGCAACATAATTTGTGACGAGGCAAGATGTGTTAACATATGCGCTCTTACAGCACGGAAATACGCGTGTCTAGATAACATTTTTATCAATTAAGTTTTATGCATATATTGTACTTCACAGCTCCTTCAACCCGCTTTCAGCCATTAAATACCCAATAGTTCTCATAAACGTCATCAACAAATGAAAGCCCCCTAGTACGGGTTCCACAAAACGTAAGTAACTATTTTCGTCGGCATTACCAATGATATCACGTGCGTTGATATATATTGGCAGGTCAAAGTTGATAAAACAAGTATGTTGCTGTAATTTTTTTAATTTTTTTGCAGCTAAACACAGTGCGGTATAAATCGTCTCATAGTCACTGAGCAGAGTATTAATAAATGGCAAACACAGCACAAAATATTTTTGGAATACAAGTGATGCAGTTGTTCTATGAAACCATTCCACCCAGGTATCGATGCGCCGATAGTAAATTTTCGATACAGCCACATTAAATCAAAAATTAAAAGCAAAACTTTGGTGAAAACGGGATGTAATAATTCTAAATCTTCAATGGTTAAACGTGATAAGCCCGATTCATTTCGTTTTGAAAAGGTTTGGAATAGAATTTAACCAAATTCTGACTGTGGCCGACGAAGGGGTTTTCTTCAGGCGTGGTATTGTTTGATCAGAGATGACAGCCCTTCTAGGAGTAACACTTTGAATTCGATCGAGAGTATTAGTGTTAAAGTCCGCATTGTCAAAGGAAAATTGTGAAAATACATCTATGTTAATTTTGATACCTGGTCGCATGATAGCTGACAGTTGAAATAATACGCATTCATGGTAGGAAACACAAAATCCCAATGCTGACACGATATTCAGTAGTTCCCTCGATTCAAATTTTTTGTACATGAATGTACCATGACCAATTTGTAAGGGAGGCAAAAAGGAGAGTTACTGCCGTTACACTATCAAGGAATCTATCGGACGGTAGATATTCCTGTGTTTTATACACCTCTCTGACTTTTCTGTACTTCTCTAACAACCTGGACTTTATCGTTCGCAAATCTGGACGATATCCCTGGATTTGGTTACATAATTCATTAAGACTAAATTGGCATTCAGTCTCATACTCTTCTAGATATGCATATATTATATCCATTGCTTTGTCTACTTGGGTAGCGGGTCGATAACCCCTGCTATGTTCTGATGTCTGCTGTCTACTAACTTTTTTCATGCATGACTGATGGTACTGCGCCTCGACCGTAACTAAATCTACATTTGTGAGTCGTGCCAACGATTCTTAAAGAGTAGGGTAACAGACGTTGCTAGGGACAGATGCAAGAAAGGGGTGATGTATTCGGTGTTAACGTATCACGGCTAGTGTATTTGGATCAATATTCATCATTTCAAAAACAAACGTACTTTTATACATCTAAAAAATACGCTTTAAGACAAATTTTTTGTTTTCCAAATCTAAGAAGTTATATCTCTGTAAACATTGATCGGACAAAAAAATAGTTAAGAACTAAATTGTAGACAATTTTATAAGGAATAATTTTGAGTAAAAGTTTTTTACCAATAAAATGTATGGTAAAGAAGATATGAATAATTATCTAATTTTATGTGCCATTTTTCCAAGATGGCGTTGCAAGCGGCGCGACGGCGTCTTCGGAAAATCAAATGCCAAATTTCAAAACTTCCCGACTTTTTGCAAACAAACTGTGTTTTTAATTATTCATTGACTGGGCTATGAAATCTTCTGACAAATAAAAATTCAGGTTATTTTTAAAAATGTCTAAGCAAATACGTCAAAGTCATTTTTCTGCAGAAACTTAGGAACGTATAGTTGTTTTGTTCAAAGCAGATTGGTCTATAAATAGGATCTTTCAAAGAATTGATCTTTCAGTTAGTAATTTTATTTTTACGAATAAATTTTATAATTAAATAGTATATTATTAAATACATTTAATAATTAGCAAATTAAACTTTTTAGTACTCATAAATTGCATTTATTTTTAAATTCAAATGTTCTTAGTTTTTTAGGTTGTGGGTTTTCTCATTTAAAGAAAGTCTTTTCTTTTTTAATTTCAGAGACAAACCTTAAACCGTTGGATCCGCCATGATAAAACTGGGGAATTGGCTACTAATTTACCAGGTGCATCAGTTGTTAGAACATTGGCTTAAGATAATGCCATCGAGCTAACTAACAATTAACGTTTTGTACTCCATGGTAGAAGAATACATTGTCGTCAACCCGTAAGAAAAATTTGAATCTTACTGAAACATGCTGCGATAGGGTTGCAATTTTGTAACGAAAATTTGAATAGGGATTGGTCAAATAAAAAAACTTACTCGTCATCGCAAGTCTCTTGTGTGCAATTATAAAGAAAAATGGAACCAAATTCAATTTAAATAATGTGCTTCCTATAAGAACAAGTAGACGCACTAATTCTGGTTTTTGGGGGTGGATGTCTAATAGCTGCTTAAGTAAAATTGTGCATGTTTCTACAGCACATATAGTGCAAAAGTAGTTCGAAGACCAGCGGAAAGTGGAAAGCCCGCCAAATCATCTGACCTCAATCCCATTGAAAATTTCTGGTTCGTTTTTGTAAAAGAATTGGAAAATTTTAACGCGTGTAAAGCGAGGAAAAGAAATGTTATGGAATTAAGGCGACATGTGACAGAAACGTGAATTCCTTAAAAAAACACGCAAACTACGCAGAAACTTGCTAATAGTATGCAACAGAAGTTACAAAGTTGTATCGATAAAATGTGTGCGCATCATAAGCATGCGCTTGTGTACGTTTTCTTTTTTTTTTGTAAGTAGGGGAAACATCTCTCAAAAATGAGTTGTTGTAAGTTACATGTACAGAACGTAACGCTCAACAATAAATAAATTAAAAGTGATTTAATTTCATTAAACAAACAAAAGTACTAGCAATCAAACAGCAGATATTATGGAAAATAGTAAATGTTAAAATAGTAGAAAAACAATAAAACCAAATATTTTTTTATTTAAAAAATATTTGTTCAATGATAATAATTTATTCATAATTGGCACTTTTCCGAAAACCACCCGTTAACTATATTTTAATTAATTAATGTAGATATTTCTTTGTAAACACTTTAATATAAGGGTATTTATGTATCTAATTGTAAATGAAGTCAAAAATATATTCTTACTGTAGTCGTTGTTCTTTAATTAATTTCACAAATTTTAGTTCTGTGTTGTTCTTTATAGTTTTTATCGGTTTTCTTAATACATATGGGGACAATAATGAACGATATATACATATAGTAGAATTAAACTAAAGAAGTTTAGAGTTTTCAGTACGTGAAAAGTAAATAAAAAAGTGTAACGTAAAAATGCAATGTACTTTATTTATTTACCTGAAATGTTTATTGCACGCTCATAAGTTAAGTTTATTTTTTAGACTGTGACCACGTTCTTTCATTTTATTTCTTGTTCAAAAACCTGACCATTTTTTACTAATAGAACATGCAACTATGTGTATTAACATTTTTATTTTGTCATACCACAAAATTTTTTAACAAAATATTATATTGAGTTACAGATAAAAACATTTAGAAAATAATACCAAAAATATTGTTTACTTCTGATATAATATCTAATAAATTATTAACTTACTGTATCTTTAAGAATTTATTGTATAAAGTCAATAACGTATTTACATAAAAATCGAAAAATCAACAATAAAGTAAAGGCAATCCTTGATAAAAATTTTCAATTTGTTTTTATTGAGCATAGAATTTATAAAACTATATCAAATCAAAAACATTAAAAAAAGCTATTTTTTGCATTAACATGCATTTTTTTTTATTACCAATGTTGCCTATTATAATTGTGTTGTATAATTAACGTACAAATAACATTAATTAAAACGTCGAATCAATTCCTTTTCTAAAAAGCTTTCCAGCAAAATCATGCATTGAAATTATTGAATTAAAAAAATAGAACAAAAATTACAAAATGATAAACATTTTTGTAATATACATTGTGTTACTAAAATATAACGCCAGTAAATAAGTATTTATTCAATTTGTACATTTAATTATTTACATTACTAAATGCAAAAGTTAACTTTTAGATTATTCAAAAACTATGTCCACCTAAAGAGCTTTTGCAGCATGCTCTGTTTTAATTTTTTTTTGTTTTAAAATTTAACCTTGTATGCAGAAAGATCGTATGTCATTTTTTTGCATAAAATTGTTTTTTAGCGACAAGTTGTTGTATTGAAGTATTTCTAAAGTATTAGTCAGTGGCATGCATCGTTTCATCATTTCTTTGACTTAGTCGGTCAGGATAATACCAAATCGGTTGGTGTTAGTCGTACTCGTAGTCGCTTGTAGTTATATGTCAGATAAATTTGTAGTTGTGTGTAGAGTATTACAAATATAAAAGTCACTTCCCTAAACTAGATAAAAATCCTAGTGCAAAACCGAAAGGAATGGAAGAAGTACGTAATGAAAATTTTACACCTTTAAAACAAAATATAAGCAACATATTTTCTTCCAAAAAGCGTTCTTATCATTATACACAGTACCTGGAAAAAACATATAAAGAGTCAGAGAGCTTGTTATAGTAGGTCAGTCCTTAATATACTTATGCGGAAACAACAAAAGTCAGAAGGAGTTAGTCTAGAGCCATAATGTCTAGACCAAGCAAGTGCGACAAGTTTAAAAGCACGACGCAAAGCGGAGTGCTATTTAATTAGTCTAGTGCTTTAAAAGCACTCTTATATGCTATTTTTTATTACAATTGCATCATAATTTGCAAATTTCAAATCAGTATTTTAATTTTGAAAATGTATCATTTTGGAAAGTAGCCTATGAAATGACGTTATGTCGTTGATATGGAGATTTATTAGCATTTGTTGGATACGTTTCTATAGAAATACGGTAATTTCAAAAGTTGTTCTGTAAAAAGTGGCTCAATTTAATTTCACGGGAAATTCAAAAACTGGCCGAAATTAAAAGTGATTTAAAAAAATCAGAGAAAGTCTATTAGAAACAATATCAAAAACTGCTTACGTGGATGAAAAATAAAAATTTTGAAGGTGTAAATAAATCATTATTGCTTTTCTACAGGATTGAAATGGTAACATTGGTTACAATTATAATATTTTTTTTTATGTTTTATGACAGTCTAGTGTGTATAAATCGTCTACTTTATAGAGTATGCCACTGATCTCTATAATAATATGGATAGCTGAAAAAAATTTAAATATGGGATTACACTCCCAGTAAACACACGACGTCCTAGGGACGTTCGTTTTATGCCCAAATGTTGTCTTTACATCCCAGGCCTTAAAACGGACCTGTATAGGATGTATTTAATAGGACGTTCTCAGGATGTCAATTAAGAACGTACGATGGGATGTCCTATGCGGAAAAACAAATGCAAACTTAGTGCGCTTGCCGACTTTCCTTCTTGTTCTCTGTTGCCGACTCAACACCCGTACGCTTCTTTGATATATCAAAGTGGTACACTGTGTTTGCACCGTTTGCACTCTGTATCTGTTTTTGTTGCTGTTCTGACTACTTTATTTATCTGTTCTTTATTTTATAATCTTATTTTTTTTTATTATTTTGAATTACTAAAAATTTATTAAGTTTATCAAAATTAAAAGATCACAATTATTGTAGTGTTTTGATATCACCATGTAATAAAACGACCTTTTTAGTAAATCGACTTTATTCGACTGTGCTGATTTCATTATTCTTTTACACACAATCCCCTCTCTTACGTACCTACATCACATCTCCTCACAATAAAAAGAATCGTATGTTAATCTTTCTGGAGGTTTAACCTGGCGCTTGGGTCTTAAATTTACATCACTAGTTATACAAATTTTAGGCTCTTTTGTATCTGGAAGTTTTAGTAAATTATGTTTAACTATTTGATTTACATGTCTCTTCCAGATTACATTATTGATTGTAGGAACTTGAACCAAGAAAAATTTTGACCCAAGTTTCTTTACAATTTTAGCTACAACCCAACTATGTCTATTAACTAATCTGTAATCACGAACAGCAACTTGTTCTCCTACTTGAAAACAAACACCTTCTTTACCTCCATAATGTACTTTTTGTAAATTCTGTTTTTGAACAATTTTAGCTTTTAGGAGTTTGTTTACTGTAGATTCCTCATAACTATCAGGTTTTATTAAATCTAACCGGGTTCTAGTTCGTCTACCTAGTAATAATTTCGAGGGACATTCTCCTGTCGTACAATGTGGAGTGTTTCTGTAATCTATTAAAAACCGACATAATGCAAGATGAAAATTTTCTTTCCGATTACAACTGAACAACGATTTCTTTAACGCTTTTTTAACTGTTTTGACTGCATTTTCAGCAGCACCGTTAGTTTGTGGATAAAATGGAGCACCGAAAATTAACTTAATGCCATTTAAAATAGAAAAATCTTTAAATTCTTTTGAATAAAATTGTTTTGCGTTATCCGTAACAATTATTCGCGGTATGCCAAAACGAGCAAAAACAGTTCTAAGAATGCTTATTGTATTAACGCTACTTCAAGTATTTACAGGAAAAACTTCCAACCATTTACTATGTGCGTCTACAATGATTAAAAAATATTTATCAAAAATTAGTCTACAAAAATCAATATGAATACGACTTCATGGCTCTGTAAGCCATTCCTACACTTTTAAATCACTTTTTGGTGGTAAATCACGAACTGACAAACATGCCGCACACGATTTTACTTCTAGTTCAATATCTGACATTAATGTGGGCCACCACACATATGAACGAGCAAATGATTTAGTTTTAACAATACCTAAATGCGATTTATGTAATTCACCTAATACTAATCTATGTAATTTTTGCGGCACGACAACTCTATCACCCCGAAAAACACATCCACTTTTTACATGTAACTCGTTTTTTATACGATAATATGGTAAAACTGCTGCTGATATTTTACATGGCCAACCTTTTAGAATATAATTTGAAATGCATTTTAACACAATATCAGCTTCAGTTTCCCTATTGACTAACTTATGATCTAATACCTTTACGGAATCATTTACATAACTAAAGTAATCCATGTCTGAAGTATTTTGACAACTACTAACTTTTAGAGGTAAGCAGGATAGTGCGTCGGCGTTATTATTTTTAGAAGGTACGTACTGAATTTTATAAGTAAAACTGGATAATAATAATGCCCATCGCTGTAGCCTGTTTACGCTTATTTGCGGTAATCCCTTTTTTGGATTAAAAATAGTTAATAACGGTTTATGGTCCGTAACCAAAATTCTCTGCCATACAAATATTGAAAAAAACGTTTAACTCCAAAAACTATAGCCAATGCTTCCCGTTCCACCTGTTAGTAATTTCTTTCTCTGCTATTTAATATACGCGAAGGAAAAGCTATAGGCCTTTCTATTCCCGATGACAGAACATGTGAAATAACTGCATCTAAACCATGTGAAGAAGCATCTACTGTTAACTTTACTTTTAACTGTGGATTATAATGTATCAAAACAACTGATGACGTCAACATTTCTTTAGTTCTATTAAATGCTATCGAACATGACTTAGACCAGTTATAACGTACATCCGATTTTAACAATTCATATAAAGGATACAAAATATTTGCTCTATTGTTAATGAATTTATCATAATAGCTAACCATTCCTAAAAACGATTTTAATTCACTTACGTTTTGTGGAATCGGAATCTTAGAAATTGCTTCAATTTTACTCATGTCTGGATGTAATCCATGCTTGTTTATTTTATACCCCAGGTAAGTTACTTCCGGTTTAAAAAATTCACATTTAGAATAAGCAATTTTAAGACCAGCGTCCTCAAAACGTTTTAAAATTTCAGTAATGCGCTCAACGTGTTCTTGGCGATTTTTACCAGTAACCAGTACGTCGTCTAAGAAACAAACGCAACCTTCAATACCTTACAAAAGGGTCTCCATTATTTTTTGAAACTTTGCTGGCGCAGATGCGATTCCAAAAGGCAAACGCGTATACTGAAATAGTCCTAAATGAGTACTAATTGTTAAATAATCTTGTGATTTTTATCAACTGGAACTTGTAAATAAGCTTGCGCCAGATCTAATTTAGAGTATTCTTCGCCACCGCCTATTTTACAGAATATTTCCTCAACTTTGGGAATAGGATACTTATCCACATTTAAAACAGGGTTAACCGTCACTTTGAAATCGCCACATATCCTAACGGATTTATCTTTCTTGTGAATTGGAACAATTGGTGTACCCCAATTACTAAAATCTACGGGAACCAAAATACCTTCCTTTACCAAACGTTTAATCTCTATTTCAACTAAATTACGCATTGCAAATGGTAATGACCTCGGCTTAAAAATTTTTTTGGTATAGCTGAATCTACAACAGACAACGATACAGTTCCCTTATTAAATAATCCTAGATTATCAGAGAAAACATTACTGAATTGTAAAACTAAATGTTGCAATTCAGTATTATTTTCTACTGTTGACAATTTATTAATTTGACTTATGCCTAATTTAAATACTGATAACCAATCTCTACCCATTAGTGGCGGTCCGCCTTTTTCTATTACGTATAAATATAAATGATGTGAAACTTCATTAAACGTAACTTGCACTTCGGCAACGCCAATTGGTTTAAATGTGTTACCTGTATAATTTTTTAAACATTTATTAGTTTTATTTAAACTAATATGAGATAATGTAGATTTCCACAATTGTTTGGATATCACCGATACACTTGCACCTGTATCAACTTCAAAATTAATGGGAATTCCATCAACCAATAAAAGTTTGTAGATTGGATTAGAAACTTCGTTTTTAGATTTTATGACAAATAATTGTTCTAAATTTATGTCGTTATCTTCCGTTACATAATGATTTTGCGATTTAAATTTTCCTTTCTTCTTACATTTCTGTTTATCCTTACATACTAATGCGATATGGCCAAAATTTCCACAGAAGAAACACTTCGCCGAACGATACTTACAATCAGCGTATTTATGATAACCGTTACCGCATGCTTTACATTTGCCTGAACTTGTGATAGCTGTGTTTGAACGCATACGATAAACTTCATTAGGTTCATTTTTAACTGAAAAATCTTCTAACGTTGTATCTGCAAAAAACGACGACTGGACTCTTTTGATACTGCCAATTCTACTGCTTTTGCAAATGATAACGTAGTTTTTTCTTCAAATAAGCGATCCATTATATTACCTTTACCCATTCCAATTACAAATATGTCGCGTAAAATGGTATCCAATTCAGTACCGAAATCACACTTTGCTGCCAAATTTCGTAATCGACAACTCCAATCAGCAACTGACTCGTTTATAGATTTCCTAGCCGTGTAAAATTCAAAACGATAAGGAAAACGCGATTTACTAGGTACAAAATGTTTATCACACTTCTGTATTAATTCTTCATAAGTTTTTGCTTCTGGTGATACCGGAACACATAAATTAAATATTAAGTTATAAGCATCTTCATTACACGAATTTAAAAATAAAGCACGCTTACGATTTTCTACATCACAATTATTAATAATGGTGATTTAAAACCCCATCTTGCGCGCATACCTATGCGGTGAATTGAAAATATTTATTTTATGTAAAAAAAAATTT
This sequence comes from Aquatica leii, assembly GCA_035610365.1. NCBI lineage: Eukaryota > Metazoa > Arthropoda > Insecta > Coleoptera > Lampyridae > Aquatica > Aquatica leii. The sequence continues at coordinate 64,367,051 of CM069437.1, forward strand.
TTTTACTCAAAATATTATTTAAAATATGTTTTCTTTGTATTAAAGGTTTAAAAGCGTGACGTTATCTCACGACCTTTATCGTCGCGATTCACAATAAGTCATCCAAAAATTCACCCACTGCTTGTCAACATGATCGATAAGGCACAAAATCGCTAATCTAACTAAGAAACTATAACGTTATCCTGTTCTTGGTATTCATAGTTATGATTAGCGTGCGTATTTCTCGTATTGTATTACTATTTTCACAATAATTAGTTACGTAGTTAAAAATACGTCAAGAAATAATTTCGTTTTTACCACATTCCTCTGATGAAATGTAAATGCGAAACTTATAATAATTCTTAATGAATTTGCAAAACTGACGCGTTTACAATTTTTTTTTAAAAAAACGATTTAAGCAATTTTTAACTGGTTATAATCGATCATCTCTTATGATTTAATCAATAATAGAATCGTCAAAAAGATCAATCAATTATTCTACAAAAGAAGTATCACTTTATGAATTCTTTAATTTAGAAAAATGTAAATTCTGATTACGTAGAAATACCAAAATAAGTTTTTTCTATTAACTTTTTTATCGACTCTACATGACTATTACCATCTCTTATGTAGTTGCATTGTTTCTGGCGCCACTTAAAAAAATCGGGAAGAAAGTATAAAAAACTCGCTAAGGAGAGCCAAAGAACCCCGGGATCGAGAAGATAAAAAAATGAAATAATCTAAATTTATTTTAATTGAATATAATTTGGATTATTATTTAAAAATATAGTTTTATGTAATAATAATTTGTATTTTATTTGATAAAGTTAATTTTATTCATTACGTCAAGTCGCAGAGGGGTACGTTAAGTCATCTTACTGAAGAAAAAAAACAATAGAAAAAACCACAAAGTAGATGTACTTTAACTGGAAATGGTACTTTCTTGATAAAAATTATATATACTATATAGTAGTAATTACGAAAGCTCGAGTAAACTCATTGCTTGAAAGCGTATAAATTAAACAACAGAAAACATATCTTGCCCAACACACGTTGCATTAAAAGTATCGATTGACATATTAGTTCCTATTTCTTTTCTCAATTCTTGCTTTTTTTACTGAACCGAGTCACACTCGAGCCACAGAGTACAATCTGTGCTCGAGCTCGCGTAATTCCTATATACCTATGCTATATATACTATATATAAATATTTTTTTCAATTCAATACGTAGGAAAGAGGAGGAATGACTACCTTCTACACATCTTACAGTCATCTAAAAGGAACGTGCCGTTGCGAATGCGCTAAGATGTCCTATAAGGACATCGTAGGGATGCACACACTTGTGACAAAAGAACATCCCATGAATGTCCCTAGGACGTACACAGAATCAAAATGGGATGACTTTGGGATATTCAGTGATCCGCAACATCATGTCCCCGGGACATCCTTGGAACATCCTTGTGTTTGTTGGGCTGTGTAGAAGACAGCGCCACGCAATACTTAGATTAGAACTAATTTAAATAAATTTTACTTGACAACAGTACCGCTATTTTTCAAAAAAATTTATGATCATTCATTTTGTCGAAATTGCATAAAAATACGGAATTGCATAAAACTGTAAAATTTTGTGAAATTTAATAACTAATCAAATTATTATTATTATATAAAAAACAACACAGTTAAAGTCAACTCGCTTAAGAATTAATCACACATGCTAAACACAGTTGTAGATTTAACGATCGAATGCATGAAATGCGAAGAAATCAAGAAAGTTAAAGAACATAACATACATATTGAAATAAAAATCCAAAGCACAAGCTACTACTAATGCGCCCAAACAATTTTCAAAATATTTTTTAACATACAAATCTATTTAGAAAATATCTTACAAAAATATTAATATTTTAGCGCTACATTTTAGTTCCTGTCTCAGTAACGAAGGGCGCTGATGATTTCTCTAAAAGTGTCAATGTCTGACTACAGTATCAACTATCTATATTATTATAGAGATCAGTGGGGTATGCATTTAAAATTACAAGGAATGTTGAATATCAGAAAGAGTGGACCTGGCATATTTTTAAAAGCTGCATGCGCTTATAAAGGCAATAAATGAAGGTTATGAAGCTAAAAAGTCGTTTTTACGAAGGAAACGTTTCATAGCTTTTTTGTTCAAGTTCTTGATGATATTTTGACTTTAAAAGTACGATAGTTTTGACAGAAATTAGTGACAGATATTTAATTTTTCAGTTTTTGCAATTTGTTGTGTGTTTCGTTTATGCAGAAGATACGAAATGTTTGATTAATGCATGTCTAATATTCAAATAAAAAGGTTCTGTTTTAATCATTAACATTCGTCTATCAAAAACTGAGAAAAGTCAAAAATTTGCTATTTTTGACAATTTTAATAAAGAGTAAGTTAAGTTGTTTAACAAATACCTTTTTCAACGTCCCAAAAATGTAGTTTAGTTTAAAGTTAAGCGTCAAGTACGTTAGAGATCTTTGACAGTTGTTGCTAGTTACATTAAAGAATCTATCGTGAACAAGTTAAAAGTTTTGAAAGGCATTGCTGGAGTTGTTATTGGGACTAATATGTCATCGTTGTGAGTTTGCTGGCGAGATAACCAAATCAGTTAATAACAAACTTTAAATAGTAGAAATTCACATATCAAATAGTTAAAATTGTACATTTAACAATTATTTACAATAAAAATACAATTTTCTTTAAACATGATAACGTCTTTGTTTTAGTAGCAACTTAAAAGCACAAAGCACTCCAGTATTATGATGCAAGTGTAATAAAAACATACTTTTAAGTTAATGCAATTTGAAAAGGTAATAACTAATAACCCATTTATCCACATCTTATCACATCATAATTTCAGTTAAAGAAGCTTTAAACATTGCGAGCAGAAGTTTGTACAATGCAAAGTCCGGTACCGTCAAGTTTATGAAAAGCTTACCAAGTGGTTTGCAAAAGTCAATGTTTTTATAATAAATAAAGATGTGTTATTAGCGTTTTTTTTTGAAAAAATCAAAAACATTGTCTTTTGATATATTATAGTCCAAATAATATAAACTAAAACTGACAATTATATCTATACAAAAAAACTGGGAAACTTCAAATTTTACCAAAAATTTATAAAGAGAACGAATATTAGTCTTAAATGTTTCATGTATTTACAAACAATAAACTTTCAGAGTTTATATTAGGAGTTCTAGACGAAATATATTCAATTTAAAAAGTAGCAATTTTTGGTATAGGTAAAACATGCCAAACTGGCAAGTTGTATAATTTAAAAACAAAAAATCTCAAAACATAGTGTTATTAATCACTACAAAAACAAGGTGCAAAAAAAGATTTGTAGTAACAGAGGATTCCAGCTAACTCCAGCTAAAAAAGCGGAAGATGGACGCTTTTTTTATTGTTATGAGAGCGACAAATGTGGTAATCAAGTGGTTGGAAACATACAACCTTGAAAACTCCTCAAAATTCAAAACTGAAATCAGTACACAAGCCACTCTTTTTAAAAAACATTTTTTACATTATTAGGAAACGCTGCAGGCATTACAAAATAAATTTGAAAATACATAAAAAATGGAAGTCATCAACGGAAGATAACAATACTTATCAGATTCTGTAGACCATAAAATTAAAATTGTTAATAAAATCATACTTCATTGATCCAAATAGTCCGAGGAAGGGGTTCAACATCGTCGCTGTGGATCTGGACGTCCTCGAAAGACTACAGATCGCAAAGAACGTCGCTTAAGAGTTTTGGCTACAAGAGACAGATTTTCAACAACTCAATCAATTGCAAATGATTGGATGGGAGGTATAGGACTCAGAATGTCAATGTCATTTGTTTATCGCCGGATAAGATCTTATGGGTTGTGTTCATATCGTCCATTTTTATGTCTTGCCCTTACACCACTTCACCGCCTACGCAGACTAGAGTGGACTAACGAAAGGGTTTATTGGACGCAAGAATGGCATCAAATTGTGTTTAGTGACGAGTCCCGATTTTGCTTGTAGACCCACGATGGTCGTAAGAGGGTCAGATGGATGCGTGAAAAACGCAAAAATCTAACATTTTTTGTGGAACGCAACACAGCCCTTATTAAGGAGTTATAATGTGGGGTGCAATATGTTATGGTAGCAGATCACCCTTGGTCTTTATTGACGACAATCTAAACGCAGTTGGCTACATTGCTAATGTGCTACAACTAGTTGGGTTTCCATATCTTTAGGAGCTGCAAAATCCTATTTTTGGAAGAAGTTTACATTGTCGTCCTCCCATGGCCTACTAGGTCGCCTGATTTGTCGCCCGTTGAACATGTATGGGATGTGATTGGTAGGCGATTGGGTAACTTACCACACCCTCCAGATAACTTACACGATCTCCAGCTACGGATTCAAGAAGCTAGGGACGATATACCACAAGCAGCTATAGATTACTTGATTAATAGCATGCCAAAACGTCTAAATGAGTGCATTACAAATCGTGGCGCAGCAACTCATTATTGAAAAAACTTTTTAAGTTTTTGTTCTTTTGTTTTTAAATTTTACTCATTATTTTGTTTCATGAAAATAAACGTTTCAATAAAATCGTTCAACAACTTTTAGGTGTTGGAATTTTTCTGGAAGTTCGTATATATGGAATTGACTTTCAATTATAAATGAAATATGTATCTAGTAAACTGTAAATGTTAGAAATTTTTTTTTCTAAAATAAATTGTTAGGAAAAATTAACTGTATAAGAACCTGTAAAAATAATTTGAATAATTTACATACGTACGAAATTATATAAAAAAAACTGTTAAAAATGGCGAATACACTCACTTTCAGTTTTTTTATCAGACCCATCTTCTGATAGAACCGAGAAAATATGAAAAGCCATAGTAAATTTCAAGTTACTAGGACTTTTGATTCGAGAGTTATCGTGTGTACATCGGTACACAGACACCCAAATTTTTTTGTCAAAAATAAATTTTTCTGATTCAGGAGACTGAAAGTTAAAATTATGCAATAAAAGTTTTTTGAAAAAAAATTGGGATCGCTATACTTTCCTTATAGGAAAGAAAGAACTATACGATAAATGACGACATTATACATTCATAGTATTACTAATGCATAGTTATAAAAATCATGTAGTTAAATATTTATGTCAAACTAGAATGCTAATAATTGTTATAAAAAATACAAATTGCAAAATAATAAATTTAAGTTAACCAAAAGTTTCATTCGTGTTGATTAAAACGTATAAATTGACCAGTATCTAGTGTCAAGGTACAGTCTAAGTGCGCAGATAAAGAAAGCATATGGTCAGAAAAAAGATTATGTTTGGAATAAAGTACAGATAAGTAATTCTAATTAAAAAACCGGCTAGAGTTTACTTAATCGTTAACATTGCTAAAGCAATGCAGTTAGCTAAAAAAATAAATAAATAAAAATCACAAAATTTCCAAAATAAAGATAACTTAAAAAAAGGAGGTAACACACATTCTAAGAAAACCAAACTGGAATGATCCCTTCTCTTAAATTTTCACGTTTGTCACCGCACAGCTGCTTCACCCGGACATGAGATACTTGTCAAGCTGTAGTACACGCTTAAAATAAGAAAATAAAATATAATTAAATGGAAATATAATAAAGAAATATTTAATATAATATTTGACAGTATCTGTCAAGCTTAAAATTAAATTTTAAGATTATCAAAGGAATTGAATAGTTTTACTTAGTTTAACTAATAATAATTTATTAGTTTTAAGCATCATTTTTTCAAAAAATCAGAAACTTGCATTAAAAAGTCAATACCTGGAGTATTTGCTAATTGTAATCTAAATAATTGTATATACAAAAATAACAAAATCAAATTTTGTATCACAGCGTTTTTCCAACTGTGATACACAACACCATGACCAGTGATACTCAAATATATAAAATCAAATTTGTTTTTTTCTCCTAGCAATTTGAAAAAACATTAAAATATCTTAGAATTAATATATGATGTACGAGGCAGGATTGGATGGTAGCACGCCGAGTTTTAAGATTCTTGTTAATATTAGCAAAATTAAAAAGTTTAAGAAACGAAACTGTAACACTTCATTTAAAATAAATCTAAACCTAATTTATTTTATTTAAATGGAGCGTAAAAATACCACGTCTGATAATATAGAAAACTATAAATAGCTATTCCAGAGTAAATTGTATGTCGTCAAGTTTTTTTTTAATGTTTACGATAAATTAACGTAATTCTTAACCTAAATTTAAAAAAAAAACAAAGATTTAAATAATAACAAAAACCAAAACTTTTAAAATAACAGAAGTCAGAAAAATTATAATACTTGACAATTTTCAATTTAATTAATTCATAATAAAATAAAATTAAAATAAGTTTGGTGTTCATAAATGTCACATAAACACGTCATACTTTTTAACAAAATTTAAGAAGTAATTTGATAAACTATGTTGTACAACATTTCTAATGTTTAATTTTCTTTTATGTTTTAAGATAAAACAAAACTATCTAGAATTACATAAATTTCTAAATATTAAAAAATCAATGATTATAAAATATATTGATTCTTGATTAAACAATTGAACTGCAGCATAGAAAGCGTTCCTGGCATAAAATGATTTATAAAATTTGCATTGGTAAATCTAATTTACGAGTGACTTTTGTCTATTGGTCTCTCAAAGCTTTCACGAAAAATTGAAAGCCAATTTATTTTGTACGGTAAAGTTTATATAAGCTGAAAATACGTGCATGATCAGTAAAATACTGCTTCTTTGCTACTTTGTAGTTTACAAATTAGGGCGTTTCTTTTATTGAGAACAAAAAAATGCGCTTCAAACAACTACGAAAATATTCAGTAAGTTTTCATTTTTTGCAAAGGTACTTTTATCACATCAATTCAGTATAAATAGAATATTTATAAACTAAATTTAGAAAAAAAAAAGAACGAGATGTGTAATGCGTTAAACAACAAAAAATAGTTTTTATACAACAATAAATATTTTAAAAATTTAGAACGTTACATATGAAAATAAACGTTAACAATAAACAAATTATTTGTAAAAAAAACTGGTGTGGTCACCACACAACTTTTCTAAAAGGAGTGATGAAGGAATGTCTATATATTTTTTTTAATGTTATGTTGTTATAAAACCACTTTGAAGTGATATGTACACTTTTTTATTGACTTCCTAGAATGATATAATTTTTTTTAAGTTTTCTCCTCGATTTCATTAAATATATAACCGAAATAAGGCAAATTAAGCTTACGTTCGATATTGCTATTGCTTTTCTTTGTAGTAAACCATTAAAAATGATTATTTTTAACGTATCTTGTTTTTCTTTCAAGATATGAAATTGTCGCTGGCGGGATTCGAACCTAGACTATATTTTATGAATTCATTTTAATTTATAAATGAAATATCTAATGAACCGTTAATGATAAAATTTTTTTTTATTTAAGTAAATTGTTAGGAAGAATTATCTCTATAAGAAACAGTAAAAATAATTTGACTAATTTACATACGTACAAAATTATATAAAAAAAGTGTTAGAAATGGCGGATACGCCCGCTTTCGGTTTCTTTATCAGATCCATCTTTTGATAGAACCGAGAGAATATTAAAAGCCAGCTCCATACAAAATTTTCAATTACTAGGACTTTTGGTACGAGGGTTATAGTGGGTACATCGTTACACCCAGACACACAGACAGACACACACACAGGCAGCCAAAAATATTTTTTTCTGACTTAAAAATTATGCAAAAAAAATGCGATCGCTATACTTTCTTTATAGGAAAGTAAAAAATGATAACGTATATAAGAGATGAGCATTGAAAGTTTAATTATTTCATTGTCCCTTTCTCGTGTAAAGTTTTACTTGTATTGTGCATCATGCCCCGATTTTCTGAGCAGGTAGAATGCACTTCGAAACAAGAGAAAAGATCGTAGTTCTTACAATGTAGGAAAGACTAAGAAGGCTTGATGCTATAAGTGGTTTGATACGGTTAAATGTTTCGTGACTAGTGGAATTGGCAACAATGAAATGCCCTCGTCTCGTCATCGCATGAGATATTTGTTTGCGCTTATTTTATTTAAAAGTGTTTTTAATCTACCACTGTATTGAATTAACTTACGATAAAACACAAAACTAGCTGTATATTAAACTGCAGAACAGTCTTATATTATAGGTTAGACTCGACTGGATGTAAAGTTTTGTAAATGAAGTCAATTGAAGGAGGATTGATACATTTATTTCGGGAAAACTTGATACAAGTATCAAAACTCACAGCTGTATTGTTTATTTAAAAAATAATTTTTCTTTTTACTTTTCAGTGAAAAAAAAACAAACACGGTACCAGCTTCACCTGACCGACTAAAAAAAGCGGTAGACGAAATTTCACATATTTACAAACTTAGAACTTAGAGAAAAAATATGACATACAAAATGATTTTGAGAAGATATGTGTTAAGATTCAAAGAAAAGGAATATGAAATACAATTTCTGTCATAAATTTTGCATTTTCACAAATATTTAAAGCTAAAGAAGAGAAGATTTATTTCAAAAGATACAAAAAAATTTATTATTTGTATGCTTTAGAAAATGGAAAAAATTGGACAAAAAATATAACAACTTTATATGAATGGTTTTGTGGTTTTATAAATAGAAATGAAAGATTTGTCTCTCAAAACACCAGAACCGATTAGTCTTTCTGAAGGAACCTCTTTGAATCGGCACATTGTGGACGTATTTTGTAATTTACTTAAAAAAGTGCTACGCTGAGAGCACTTTGGACCAGATGGAATATTAAACTGTGATAAAAATGGAATACAAACTGTCCACAAACCCAGTAAAATTATTTCCCTAAAAAAGGCAAAAAATAAGTTTTTAAAGCAACTTCTGGTGAACGAGGACAGAAGGGTCACAGTCTTGTGCACTATCAATGCAACAGGTAATTTAAATTTACTATTCTTCGTATTTTCTCAAATTTGCGAAAAAATTACATGACACTTAGAGCACCACTAAGCTCAAAAACTGTTACTCATCTAAGTGGCTAGATGACAACCGACAATTTGAATAAAATTATCATAATCATAAAATTTGTACGATGCAGTAACGATAAAAAAGCATTGTTATTTTTGGATAGTTACGCTAGTTACATATCAGCCAAAAGTTTTGATTTTTGTAAACAAACTGGTACAATATCCCCACACACTAGTCATCAATTACAATTTTTAGATGTTGCTGTATATGGACCATTTAAGACATATTTTAACAAATGTGATGATTTAATGCTTCAAAATCCGGGTCACACCTTAAAGGAAATGGCAAATTTTGTTGGTAAAACTTACCAGCAAGCTTTTACACCAGTGGTTTTTTTTTCCTTCCTGATTTTCACTTCAACTTGTAAAATTACAAAAAAATATTCTTATTTTTTATTTTGGTTTACTATAATTAACCAAGATCTTACGTTCTTATGTCATTAGATGTATAAAGAAGATTTTTTTGATCGATAGTATTGGAATGGTGATGTGAAATTCCGTAAAACCAGTTTTTTGTAACGTTTTTTTTCTTTATCCAATCATTTCTTTTAAATTACAAAAAGTGCAACATTTGGTTTGAAATTAATCATATCTAGTGGCGGCTCGTAAGGTCGGGTTTAACGTGAACGTTTTCAAATATCATTAAATCGTTATGTAGGTAACTATCAAAATGTTTTAGAGTTAACAAATAAATTCCGTCGAACAAGGTATACAGCGTGCAGAAACTTTATATTTTTTCATTTAAAATAATTTATTCGTCACAGGCCGTTCCGCCACGCTTTGGCCACATGTTCCGATTTGATTAATTAAGAACAAGGAAGAATGAATATTGATAAATAATTGAAGGCCTATTATCCGCACCGAAAACGAATGTTACTTCTTAGACGTCAGTTGATTGCGATGCCCTTTTAATAATTACGAGGAACAGCATTCGATATATTCTATATTCTTTTATTAACGATTTTGTAGACTTCGACTTTCGTGAGTCATTGCGTTGACACGATTTACATTCATACTATTTCAGGCTACTCAACGAGGAAAACGTTTTCTTCGGAGAAGTGCTAGATTGTGGGTAAGTTCTTTTTTTAATTATTATGTTGCTGTCAAAGAAGGTCACTCACGAAATTTAACTTGTTTAACATACGCAATTGCAATAGTTTTAATACCATTTAGGTATTGTCAATATCTAATTCTGTGATATTGCATGCTGTAAACCTTCGTTGGTTAATGGGAAATTTTTTTCGCTTATTGACACCCGAGGTGTACTTATGTACCCTTTCTTCATTTATGTATTTAGAATGTATCACAAAAATCTCTGAATTATCATTACATTACGTCAGTTAATTATAGTTATTAAGACTCGACGTTACTTAATTATATTTTTACAATTATTTTTTTAGCAAGATAATGATCCTATCTAAACGATCCGTAAAAAAAATTGACAAAAAAAGGTTTTAAACTATAAAAAAAGTGATTTTTTGAAAAATGTTTAAACATTAATTACGGCCTAACTAAGACAGCTAGAAGGGTGCAGTTTTTTTTCCTAGCAAGATAATAGGCTTATCTAAACGATCCGTAAAAAAAATTCACAAAAAAGCTTTTTAACTAAAAAAAAAGTGATTTTTTGAAGAATGTTTAAACATTAATTACGGCCTAACTGAAACAGCTAGAAGAGTGCAATTTTTTTTCTAGCAAGATAATAAGCTTATCTAAACGATCCGTAAAAAAATTTTTTCACAAAAAAGTTTTTTAAACTATAAAAAAAGTGATTTTTTGAAAAATGTTTAAACATGAATTACGGCCTAACTAAGACAGCTAGAATTTTTCTAGCAAGATAATAAGCTTATCTAAACGATCCGTAAAAAAAATTGACAAAAAAGCCTTTCAAACTATAGAAAAAGTGATTATACTCCACATCATTAAATTAAAGTTATTATACCTGTTTTATCTCTTGTTTATGGTAACCCATCTTTCTTTGTGGTTAGTTACACGAACACCAGTGCAACAAGGATTACGAACCTGGAATTCGTTACAGGCTTGAACCTTTTGTCCTGATCGGGATAGAAGTTTAACTTATAAAAGATCTGGCGCCCTTTAACTCTTATTTAGTTGAACCTCCTATCTCAGGGTATCTTTAGTCGTAAAGACGGTTTTAATAATATCTTTCTTTAGCACCCTGCTCATTCTGTCTGTCGAGCCCATACAGTGTGGTAAATATGCGATGTTAGTAGGGCGCCTTCTTCGACCTTTATTGCTCTTTCCCATGCGTTTTGGATCTCTCTAAAGCTGTATCCATTTTGTTGTAGGGACTCCAACAGTGTTTCATTTTCCTTTTGTAGTATTTTATTATCTGACAAACGTATAGCTCTTTTAGCTAAAGTATGTAAAACAGTATTCTTCTGTACTGGATGGTGGTGAGATTTGGCGTTTAAGTATCTATTAGTGTAATTTTCCGTTATTTTTCCTTATCACCAGTACATCAAGGAAAGTTAGACTGCTGTTATGTTTTAACTCCATAGTAAATTTAATGCTATTATGTGCAGAGTTTGGATGTCGAAAAAAATGATTTAATTTATCTTTGCCATGAGGCCATACATTAAACGTATCATCAACATATCTGAACCAAGTTTTTGGTTTTAACGCAACATTTTTCATAATTTTAGTTTTAAAATACTCCATGTAAATATTGGCTATAACTGGAGAGACCGCTGAACCCATAGCCGTTCTTTCTACTTGTTTAAACAAGTTGTCGTTATAACTAAAATAAGTGTTTTTAAGACAAAGTTTGATGAGAAAAACTTCTTCAGTAATTCTCTCTTTGAGGAAAACAACACTTCGTCGATTGGAAGTTTAGTAAAAAGAGATACCACGTCAAAACTAACTAGGATATCTGTTTTTGTTACACGCAAGTTCTTAGTTTTCTCTACAAAGTTTGTACAATCTTTAATGTGAGTTTTTATATTTCCTGTCAACGGTAGGAGTTTTGCAGCTAGATAACGTGCTAACGATTGGGTTGGTAAATTGATGGTGCTCACTATCGGTCAAAGGGGGATTAATTCTTTCTGTATCTTGAAAAGACCGTAGATTTGTGGCATAACTAGATTTTTGACTATAAAAGTTTGCTCGTATCGTAGTGATAGCATCTATTTTTACCCATATCAAGTGTTCTAAATTGTTAGACAAAGTTAAATGCAGCTTGTATAACTATTTGCTGACAGCATCCAGTACTTTGTGAATTTCCGAACGTAGCAGTTCAAAGCCAGCTTTGCAAAAAATTAGCACAGAATGAGAATTTATAAAATGACGTTTAATTCTCATACACGATTGCAATACGTTGTGGTTTCGGTAACGTTTTAGAAATGCTAGGTCTGTACGTAGCTTTTCTTTCTTTTGACGCAAAGAATCTAAAGATCCAACTAGTAAAAACACTTCCTTGCAGTAGAAGTTTATAATATAAAATCTTAAGTTTTTGTGGTTATTTTGTTTATAATTATAAGCGACTGTCGACTTAGACCACGTCGTAGTAGAACTGAGAAGACGGTTTAAGACTCAGCATATCTTTGGCTACCAGCATTCCATCCTCTAAGACAAAGATCAACTTTCTTGGAAAGGATACAAACACTTACTCCGAGTAATAACAAAGTCAGTCCAGCGGTAACGGAAAGATAAGGTCCGTTAATTACGCTAGTCGCTAATGATATAAATATTGTCATTTACACTTTTTTCTTCAGTAAAATTTACCACTCTGAACGTCAGTTTGTTTAAATTTACGAACGACAGTACGGCAAAGGCCAAGTTTTACTTCTTCTTTTGGATCTCAAAAAGAGACTAGGACCAAGCCTAAAAAGTCTGGGTGTTTAACTACGACGCGGTCTAAACCAAAAGTCACTTATAATCATGTTAAAACTGCATATTAAATCTTGTAGTGAAGATCACGACATCACGTTAAAATGCTCTGCTACATATACAGCCATAGGCTCAACTAATTGTAGCCGATTTAATATACGTTGCCTTGAATTACAATAATATTAAATTAATGCTTTACAGTAATAAAAAGCATATGATATTTATATCCTCTAAATATTTTAATTCATAATAATTTGTACAGTTTTGTTGTTTTAATAAATGTCTAACGGTCTCGCGCCCTGGAGCCTTTATGAACCAGCCGCCACTGATCATATCCAACCCATTAAAAAAGTGAAAAACTAAGAAAATTAACCTGTATAGAAGAGTGACTAACTGCAAGTTTACGTATCAATTTTAGAAACCGTATTGTTAGTATACGTACGGATCATCTATCTTAGAAGACCCCCTTGTGTTTGTACAGAAGTTTGTCAATACACAGCAGCGACAGTAGAACAATTAATTAAAAAAAAGTCAAAAATTCAAAAAATTTAGTGCAATACATTGTAGAAGGATGACCACATAAATATGCAAAACGTCTAGAAGTTTTCTTTTAGTTTATCGCAGAAGTGTACATGTATTAAAAGTAAAAACCATTTCTGCATCAATGTAGTAACAAAAAACTTAATTTTTGAACTACTGTGACAATGATTATGATGACATCGTAGAAAAGAAGAAGAAATTAGATGTTTTACTATTAAGACCATTATCAACAGTAAAAAATATCATTTTAAAAAAGTTGATTACAGATAACTGAACAATTTATCAACAATCATACAATCCTAATGTAATTGCACATAATTAACTAACATTTTATTAATTGGGATTGCATATAAGTACACTTTCTTTATTCTTAATAAAAATACATGACTTCTTTTTATTATTCTGCGTATTTTGTCTTCAAAATAATTTTTTTGAAACCACATGAAAGAGTTTGTATACTGAGTAGCGCTAGATCTTTAATGTTGAAACTAATATCTAATTATTTTTAGAAAAAAAGTATAAACTGATTTTTTGTAGAAAAAAATGGCATCTCTCCATACTATTGTTTACAATTTTCCATTTTCCAAAATCCAAAATATAGAAAAACAAACATTACATTTTTTTGAAAATGTGGAATGCAATAGAATTATAAAAACAAACATGAGCTTTTATTAACATACAATGTCATTTCTGTTTTATATTTATGATTGATTATTAAATTAGGTTCTCATTAAAATGTATGTTACGAGAACATCAGGTTCCTCGAGTTGGAGCGCCAAAAATAAATTGTTACGCTGGTCTTCTTGTAACAAAACAAAGCAACGGCTACCACGCTTCTTCGGAGAGGGATCGCAGGCTTTGTTATGCGAAATTATAACGTAAATCTAAAAAAAGACGCCAAGACGATGAAAGATTAAATTAGGAAGATACCGTCTAACTCTACCCGTAGCGGAAAAAGAATAAATAATACCACAGAAGTAATAACACAGAATATATATGTTTATTTTATCACAGAAGACGACGAAAGTGTATAAATGTAAGTTTTTGCCAATATTTTTACATGGGTCGAATTAATTATAAGTTGCGTCGAATAGTGAGCAACACACCCTACAACAAGCTGACCCTGTCGGTCTAAACTTTTACACAAACATAACGTCTGATTGTATATTTGCAAATCTTAAAATTGTAGACAAACAAACAATTTAAGCCTTCGAGACTCAACGCGCACTGCTTATAAGTTCGTGAAGCACAAATATATTATTAATGTGTAAAAGTAAAAAAAAGTAAAAGGTCTCTTTAGCATTCAATGATTTACGCAAATTGCGCAGCGTTTTCTCTCGACTTAACAGCATAAATTTCACCAGTGTTTGTCGTAGTTAATCTTCAAAAGATGGATAATCCTGCAGGTTTCCAACCCTTGACGGTGTATAAGATAATAACGTTATCAATAATGTGATGTCATGGAAGTTTTCCAACGAGGCCACCTGCTAGTTATCTTTGGTGATAACGGTAAACATGTAGTGGGTACTAATATCCGCTACAGACAATTAGCAGAGTCAAATTAAACCCCCAATAAAGAAAAATGTACACCACTTACACCGTTTCAACCTTACAAAATGTAATTGCATATTAGCGTGAAACAATCTAAAGGTGAAGGTTGCCCCGTGCGTAAAAGTACAGAACTCTTAGATGGTCTTGCAGGAAGTGAAGTAAAAGTGCTGTCTAAAGTTTGACACTCTCGGCGAAAGTGTAGGGAATTCACCGGACAAATTTCATGCTTGAAGAGAAATTTTTACACTCGCGAATTGAACTACTAATTTTTAACATAACATGTATTCAACGGAAGAAGAAGTAGAAATGATGAAATGGTTTTATGCCAAAAGTAGTGCTCGTCAAGTAAGTGCCATATATAGTGTAAAATACCTAAACTGGTAGATTCCCCGAGTGGTACAACAATTGACAAAAAAGTACGCAAGTTTGAAACTGCAGACAAAGTAATAAATAATTGTAAGTGTAATAATTACGATCAGAATTTACACCAAAACGACAACATCTTCAATGTTTTGGCGGCAGTAGCTAAAAATCCCAATAAAAGTTTAAGGCAAATAACGAAAAAAGTGGTTCGTTTTACTTCCAAATGATTAAAAATGGAAGGCGGTTAAGGAGTTTTAAAAAAAATTATTTGTTTACGAATGAATGCACATTTGCACTGCATTATGAACCAAACGTACAAAATTTGAGAGTATGGGTTAATGACAATCAACACAAAATTGTACAAACCAGAACCTAATATCCTCAAAAAGTTACTGTTTAGGTGGAAATATTAGGAATTTGAGCTTCCATTGCAACGATAGCTTGTTGTGCATAGTTAATTTGTTGCTGTTGGATTTTGGGTTTCTTCTGTGTTGTAAATTATATTTCAGAAAAAAATGCACATAATTAAGAATTATAGAACTAAGAAGCTATTGAACGACATGCAATGTGAGTGGTAAAATTAAAACTTAAGAAAACTTTTACTAAATGTGTGAAAGTTAATTCGTAACATTATTTCTACCAAACAAGTATATATTTAGGTGTTATAATGTTAGATTAATTTTATTTGTTAAAATAATTGCCCGCCAGTTAATTAAAGTTAGTAGTTCCATCACTACACTTGACTTCCGTACAACATCTTACCATTAAAATTACAACTACAATAGCAAGAAACCTGCTGACAATCTTTCTAGTACAAAATAAACTTTAATACTTTACTTTTTAGAAAAACAACAACATAAAAACAATAAGTATAAACCGTACGGTAATAAAAGTGATTAGAACTTTTATTATTGCAACAGTAGTTTGCCAGGTTTACTTAAATATTAAAATCTCAGTTTTTCCAATAAGATCTGTTCGGTTAGATTTTCTAATCTTTCGCTCAACGATTTTATTCTTTGGAGACATTTAAAATTTAAGATTTATCCTGGACGAACATTGCAAAACGTATTAAAGCTATGAAATTGTATTTAAGCCAAGCGTGACAAAATATCACAATATCAATTAGCAAATGTTAGACGGCAATTTCACGACAGATTGGACAGTAAATAGTGGTTTCATTGAACATTTTGATGATTTTCTATTTTGCTCTAATTTGGTGTTTTTTTTGTTAAAATAAATAAAATGTCGTCTCCTATTACTCGTTTTATAGTTTTATAATTACTCATAAAATAAATGTAATTGATTGACACTTAGATGTCAATGCACTTATTTGATTTCATAATTTTATAGCATTATCAATTCTTTTCAATAGAATTTTATTTTTTCCAATTTTTTGGTTCTAGGAATTAGAAAATTGTAAACAATGGATGCAGTGTCTTTTTTCTATAAAATTTTCTTTTTCTAAAATAATTAGGAAAACATATAATTCAAGACTAAAAATTTAGCATTGAAATCTCTATGTTGCGTTTTTCAAGTCACTCTGTATAAGTAAAAAATAAAATGTTATACTCTATAGCACGATTTATACAGATAAAACAAATGTTTAAAAAGCGTCGAAAACTGGCGATCTTTGACGGATATTCTTTTCCACGACTATTTAATCAAATTAGAAAGTTGTAGCACGGTATTAAAGCAAATTATTATGTTGCATGTATGATAATAATAATTTATTGACTAAACGTTAGAAGTTTGAAACCCAAACTGGAAATACTCAAATCAGAAAACTACTTGAGTAGTTACATTACATTACTTTCTGCAAAATAAAACAGTAAAACACTTTGAATTTATTAATGACCCCTCATTAAATAAATATAATAAACCGTTTTTGATTTTGCCATTTACGTAAAATTTACAAAAACAATGCTACTCTTCATCAATTGTTAGCGCTATAAATTTGCAGGATGCAAATTTATTAAAACCTATAGCAAAAAAAATGAAATTTTTACATTTAATTCTGGAAATATAATTTAATAAAATGACTATTTTTAATACGAAAACTTTAGGTAATAATGCCTCGTATAAATCATAATGCAAAAAAGCGTGGATGATTAAATTTAACAAATAAATAACATTATTTTGATAACTGCAAAAAAATAGAATAAAATTACTACGTATATAATATAAATATTTAATAATAAATAATTATACAGTATTAATATTTATATATTTAATTATGTTATTTATGTAGTTAATAAATATTTAATAGTAAATATTTAAATAAACATAAACAAGCAAGTACATAATATAATTTGTTTAAACAACTATTTTACATGTTTGTAAATGTTTAAAGTTATGATTAAATAACAAAACCACTGTGGCAAACAAATATTTAAAATACCAACAAACAGAAATGTCAAAACATTGTATAAAAGGTTTATTAATTAGGTTTGTAATTGTAAAACTTTTTAAAATTTTAGTTTTATTTGCAAAACAAACTATAATAGTTTATAGCTATACTAGATAATACCTGCTTTAGAAAGATCTAACGCATATTCCTTCTAACGAACCACATCTTATTACTCAATTAAATCTCAATGACTTAAATACAAGATTTGGGTTTAACCAAAAAAATCACAAATTTTGGAATCTCGATTAAAAGAATAGAACCTTTCTTTACAAGAAACTCTTTATCGAAAAAACGTTAAGAAAAGTTCAGTTCTTTTAACAAAGGTAAAACATTTTTTTTTCACTACTAGTTATATATGATTTCTTTATTACGTATAACAGTAGGTTGTGAAGCAGCACTTTTTAAATGCAAGTAAATAATATTTCATTATTAAGCACTGGTTAATAATGAACATATTTACATTTTCTAATAATTCTGACACATTTAAAGAAAAAAAAATTATAGAACTATTTACCAGGGGAAGAGATTTTATTTAATGCTATTTTAAGAATGTAATTCGTTCATTAAACTTCTTCTTCTTCTTCCATGCTGTTTATACCCTTAAGGGTATCGGATTAGATTTCTTCTATTACCCACTTTTTCCATCCCGTTCGGTCCAGTGCTAGATTTTTCATTTCTGCTATCGTCTTCCTTCGTCTTTTTCCTATTTCTCCTATTTTGTTATTTAATTTTTTTTAGGTCTTCCTACTCTTCTTTTACCTACTCTGTCCATCTCTACTATCTTTTTTACCAATCTATTTTGATTCATCCGTGTTGTGTCCATACCATTTAAGCAGTTATTTCTTTGTTGTTTCTTTTTGTGTCATTTATCATATTCCTTTGTTTTGTTTTCTATCCATCTTTGTTTTTATTGCAATCCCTCTAAAAAATATCACTTCTGTTGCATTAATTCTTATTTCTTGTTTATCTTATAATGCATACATTTCAGTCGTGTACATAAAAATTGGTATCACCACTGTGTTATACACTCTTATTTTAGTTTTCTTGTCAATTTCTCGTTTTCCAAAAATTGTCTTATTTAACTCGTAATAAATTTGAACACTTTTTTTATCCCGTTATTCACATCCCCATCTATCTTTGCATCTTCTCTTAGTATACTTCCTAGATATTCATATGTTGTTACATATTCTAGCTTTTTTTCTTTAATGTATATTTTTGTATTTTCTTCTTTGTTTTTGTTATTCATGATCATTGTTTAATATTTCTTTATATTAATTTCCATTCCTAGCTTTTCTATTTCTTTACTTCATATTTTAGTCAACTATTTCATCTTTTTGTGGTTATTTCATTGGCACCTTTAGTTGTTTTAAGGAATTCTATATTATTTCTTCGCCTTTTTATTATAGTATGTAAATTTTATTGTGCGTTTGTCTTTCTGTTCTAAATACTGCCTGTTCCTCTTCAATTCTATTGTTAATGTATTTTCTCAGTCTTCTTTCTACTATTTTGGTGTATAATTTAAAGGTGGTAAAAGAGAGGCATATAGCTCTATAGTTTTCATAGTCCGCATAATAATGTTATTTTGCCACTTTTGTGGATTTTTTTCTGTCTCCTATGTTTTCTTGAATACATTTAGTAGCCATTCTCTTTCTTTTTTTTAGAAATAGTATTATCTTTGTTTCTATTTTGTCTTGTCCGCATGCCTTTCCTAGTTTAATGGTTTTTATTACTTCATCTAGTTCTGCTGTGTTTATATTCTCTAGAGTTTCTTTTTCTTAAATTTTTTGCCTTATCTTCCACTGTATTTCTAGTGTTCTCTATTCTGTTTGCTCCTACTTCTATTCCAAATTTCATTGAGAAGATGTCTGCTCGTATTTTAGTATGCTTTTAATATCTGTTTTTAATTCATTATTTTTGATTTATATTTTTTTTATTATTTCTTCTTTATTTTCTTTTATACTTTTTACAGCATTCCAGAATTTAGTGTTATTATATTTATATGTATGTTTAATTTCTTCTTTGAAGTTTTTTTAGTTATTCCTCTCTGCTTCTCGTACCACTATTTTTACTTTTCCTTTGTTACGTTTTTACAACGGAGTACCCTGTATATCGACTTAAAAATTAGTTTCTGGTTTTGACGCCCTCTGCCAATCTTGTTGGTTACTGAGAGGGCATTTTGACACCGTCAACTACGTGAGTCGGTCGGTGTCGAAAATTTTGACCTGATTTCTAAGATTTTAAGGGCATCCATTGTGATGAGTACGAATTTATAACTCAATTACGAATTTATTGCAATTTGTTCGGCACAGGGTAAGATATTTTGTCTCCGGTTTATTAAGATTCCTTTGTAATTTCTGTATTAATTTGATAGGCGGTTTCGCCACGTCTTAATCACATGTTCGATTCAACAAAGAACAATGATGCATAATTACGATTGATAAATACCGTTACCGAACGTGTAAGATTTTGGAAGGGCATACTACCCATACGAAAACGAAGTCTCGACAAGCATTACGTTGGAGATGTTAATTCTTGTACACCAGTCGATTGCGTTACCACCCACTTGTTCGTAATTACAACCAACAGCATTCGATACAACAGGTTCTTATATCGCATTTAATTTATTATTATTAATGATTTTGTAGTTTCCTATCTTCGTGAGTTATTGTGTGACACGATTTGTTATTCAATATCTATTATAGGCTGCTATCGGGGGAAAACGTTTTCTTCGAGCAAGTAAGCACTAGATTTTGGGTAAGTCTGTTTAATTTTTTTTTTCGCTGTCATAAAGGTCACTCACGGAACTTTGATTAATGTTAATGTCTGTAATTACGTTTACTGTTTACATACCAATAAGGTAATTTCAATTATCATCGCATGCTGTGAACAGACATTAGGTATTACGAAACTTACTTCGTTATCTCAAAGTAATTTAACCTATGCATTGTGTGTTGCCGATATGTCTGGCATTTATGAATCGAGAAATTAAACATACTCCTGTTAATCTTTTACATTGCTAAGTTAAAGTTTCTACACCTGTTAATCATAGTTGTTCGTCTTTCTAGCATTTATAAATTGAAAAATTAAACATACTGCTGTTAATCTGCTACGTTGCTAAATTAAAGTTTTTATACCTGTTGATTATACGTATTATTAATCTTTCTAGCATCTATAAATTGAGAAATTAAATATATTTCTGTTAATCTTCTACGTTACTACGTTAAAGTTGTTATACTTTTTACATACTTTTCTCTTTTAATTGTGGTTACCCGAACACCAGAGTAGCAAGGATTACGAACCTAAAAATTAGTTACAAGTTTGGACCGTCTGTCGTGATCGAGACAGAAGTGTTAATTAGGATCTGGCGCCCTTAAGTATAATTTCCTTGAACCTCCCCTATCTCCGACTGTGTGAGTTGGCCGTGCATAGTTCGTAAGACCTAAAGCTTGTAACACCTTTTACTTATGTATTTTTTTTACCTACTTCTTGTTTTGTCGCTTGATTTTTTTCATGCCATGTATTTGTTTTTGACATATTTTTGTACTTCATCATTCCACCACGCTGTTCTTTTTCTGGTTTTTATGTATTTTTGTTTTATAAGTTTCCTTTTGTTTTCTTATGTATTGTTTCTCTAAAAGTCTTCCACATTTTTTTAGTGAACAACTTTCTTCCACTTAGTCCTGTTTACTTAATTCATTGTCTATTTTTTTTTGATAGTCTTATTTCTTAGTCTATGTATTAGTATTCCTTCATATTTTTTTGGCTTTTCCCAAACTAGCTCCGTGTACTTAATGATTGCTGTTACTTAACTGTGTTGTGTGTTCATTTTCGCTTCTGATATTGTTTTAATCTGATTTATTTTATTTTTCATTTCTTGTGTATATACTTGGTAATTTACTATACGTCTAACGTTGCTTTATACCGCTACGAATTTATATCTATCCTCTAACGGTTGTTTCCAGTAAGTATTTCCAATTTTTAATTTATTTAGTTGGCGAAACTCTATAATTTTTTCCCATTAAGATTCATTCTTTCTTCTCCATTTGTTTCTATTGAATCCATACCTTTATTTTCGTTATTTCCAATTCTTGCATTCCATTCGCTCATGGTCACTACTTGATCATTTTCTTGTTTAATTTTATCTAGAACTATTTGTAGAACGGAGTAATAGTCTAAAATTTGTTGTTTATCTGCTCCTTCTATTGGTGCATATATTTGTATTATACTTATTTTTTCGTGTGGTGCTATTTCCAGTGTCACAATTCTAAATTATTATTCCTTCAAATGTACTTACTGCATTATTTACTTCCTCAGCTATATTTAATTCTACTCCCTCTTTTGGCCCTTGTTTATCATGCCTTCCTAAGTAGTATAATTTATATTTATCTATTAGTAATTTATTTCCTAATCTTTTTTTCTTTGTGTCACTAATTTCCATAATTTTTATATCATAGTGTTTTATCTGTTCCACGATCTCGCATTTTTTTTCTGTTAACGATGTTATATTCTACGTCCCCATTTTCAAATGTTCATTTGTTTCTGTTTTTATTTTTGCTCTTACATCTATTTCTTCTTGGTTTTGTTTTATGTTCAGTGTTTTTTAGCTAATTCCTAATTCATAGCGGTCGTTTCCATTTGTAGCAGTCTTGACTGTTTGGTTGTTTAATTTTTTGACTTTTTCTTCAAATTCTTTGTGGCTTTCTGTATCTCCTGTTTTTTAGCTAACGTTGTTAATTTAATTAAAATTGGTCTTCTAATTTCCTGGATTTCTTTTTTGACATCTATTTCAACTTTGATGTCTCTAAAAATTATTTTTGTTATTTCTTTTAACTATAAATCTTGTTTAGTTAATTTTTTTCTACTTCTTGTATAATATATTTTTTTGTCTTATCTCTTTTTCAAGTATTTCCAGTCTTATATTTTGTGTAGCCATTATCTTTTTAATTTCCTTGTTCTCTTTCTTCAGCTTTTCATTCTGTTTTAATTTATTTAATTTTGTATTTATTTCTTTTAGTATTTTTTCTTTTTCTTTTTTTGTTGTTTTAAAATTTGATATGATCCTTTGCAAATTTTTTTAATACGCTTCTATTTTCTGTTTACTTTCGCGCCACGTATGCAAATAGCTCGCCCTCTTCTTGTCGTCTGTCGTTATTCTCGCTTTATCTTTTGTACTTTTTAATTTGTTTAAAACTCTTAATTTTTATTCCTACTTTATTTGCTGATTTCTCAAGTAACTCAAGTAGTTCTTATTTTTATTAATTATCACGCACAAGTATATTTATTTGTGTTTTTAAAACCTTTAAAATGTGTTAAAATTTTGAAATTTACTACGTAAAAGTGAAATATATTAAACTAATGACAACTGTCACAATTACTGACTTGATTTTTAATTTGAAATTAATCTTAATCTTAAATTTTAAATTTCATTTAGTAACAGGTAGAAAGGTTTTAATAATTCTAACAGTAGAAAAAATTGTATATATACCACGGTTGAAAAGTTGATTATAACCTGCGTGACTTATATTCTTTGACACTTTGCGTTTCGCGATATAATCTATCGCTTAGGTTATAACCATACACGTCTGAACCTTGATATATAATATACTATTTTGTGCTGCCAACATTGCAAACGTCAATATTCGTTCGTTAGTGTAGTTACGTAATGAACGAAAAAAGCTCTAGGGTGGCAAAATGAAAACTAGGAATCCACATAAAAGTAAGCGTTCAAAGTCAATTAATATATTAGAATGAGTATGCGACAGGTAGAAAAATCATTTTAAAAATCTTGAAATTCAGTTAAAGTTGAAGAAAAACGATGTTAAAGTTAATGTCAAATCTGGCAGATTTAGTAATAAATGTAGTACCAACATTATATTTCTATTGGTTTTTTTAAATTTTTTTAAAAAAGAATGTAAATTTATAAGAGGCAACACAAAAAATAACGTACATTACTCTCGTCGAAAGAATCATAGCATAAGTTACTCACATGCAACGCTCGGCCGTGCGGCCTCGCGTCGCATTAACGTTCGTTATGCTATTTCTTACTTTCGACTCTTGTTACGTAAACTACTATTACTGCACTGATGTAAAAGGAATTTTCTATAAAATGAGTATTAAATAAAACAGTAATGCGATTGTTTATTAACTTTCCCGAAGCAAGACTCAAAACCGTTTTACTTCATAATGGTTACTTAAAACCATCAATTCTATTGGCTCATTTTAGAAGAATCAAAATGATAGTATGTCAGTTATATTAAATCTAATTCCATGTTCAAATCATCTTTGGCAAATCTGTGATGACCTTAAAGTTATTCCTTTGTTACTTAGACTGCAAAAAAAATTTACCAAAATTGAGCCGTTAGTAGATTTTAATTTCAGAATTCTTCTCCTTCCACACATTAAATTAAGATTGATTTAGCAGTTTGTTAAAACAGTAAAAGAAAAAAGCAACAATTTTAAACACCTAAAGAAGAGGTTTTCAAAGCTGTCTGTGATGAAACAGTTCACAAGGAATATTTTTGGTCCACAAATTAGAAACGTACCTAGAACATTTTTTGGGCAACTAAAAAAGCAAAAATTACCAAGATATTGTCGCTAAATTTCTAGAAAACTATTAAAATATAGGTAACCGAAGATATTTTAAAAATAAAAATACGATATCAGCGTAGGTGGAATCCCGTCGTGATGAAAATTATTTCCTGTTATGCAAAACTTTGATATGTCAGCAATTTTTCTTTGTGTGCAGTTAAGTGTTTTTGTATTCTTGATTCTAATTAAACATTCTAAAAAACTTAACGTTTTAAGTTAAAAACTTGCTAATAAAAATCGTTTAGCTGAAATAACCAAAAACCAGCAAGCGATTCAAGCGCTAAATTCAAAAAAATGTAAACAATAGTTTTAATATCGACGGTTGGTGTAATCAATAGTTAAAATAAGTCGCAAACGTTACCATTATCTACTGCATGTACAAACTCAGTACTGTGTATCTTGACATACAACACAAAGATCTTTTAATAAACTTAAAAAGTAAAAAAAAAACAGTCAAGAAAAAACAGTCTTATACAATTGCCGTTGTTTTTTACAGTTAAAAATTAAAAAAAATACCTACTTAAACAGATTAACCTAAATATAAAAACCATAAAAAAACAATTTATTTAAATAACTAACTTAAGAATCTTTTTAAAATATTTTTTTTATTGGTTTTTTCTTTGTTTAGAACTTTTTAAAGTTTAAAAAGAACATTATAAGTAATCCAAACAGTACGTTAGAAACTTTAAACTTGATTCAATTAAAGTTTTTAAAACAACTCAAAAGATGTGTAGCATAAAATCTTACCTTAAAACAGTTGACTTTTAACCTGTAACATAAAAATTTGAATTAATTAAAGAAATTGACTTAATGCTAATTAAACTTACTTATAATTAATATAATAAATTACGTAACAAGCAATAAAAGTTAAAAAAATTATTTTTTTAAATTTAATTTAGTAAAACATTTGAGTAACTACGAATTGTTGTAATATTACAATATAAAATTATTTTTGTAAAACTATAAAATAGTTTTGCTAATGAACAAAACGTTTTTGTATTAGACAATTATTTAAAAAATATTTTTTTAGTTTTTTTTATGTAATTAGTTCTATTATTTTTAATTTGTTTTATAATTTGGTAAAATTATAAAACAAAACAAAATTATTGCAAAACCTGCATACAAACTGAAAATCATTGAAAACGTTTTTTTGTCGACTGCAAATATTTAAATACCTTAATATAGCTTTCTAAAATACATAAAATATCAAAAAAAAAGTTTATTAACAATAAATAAATGTAACGTAAATATCACTTAAAAATTAAAAAGAAAAACATTCTAAATAAATTCTTTCTTCATATCAAAGCTTGTAATTTTATAAACTCGAGAACAAATGATTTAAAGTTTAGTATGAAAAATATTCTTCAAATTAAAAAATGCCATAAAAAGACATGTATTGCAGTTTTTCTAATTCATGCTGTGCTTTGACGACTATTGCAAATAAAATTACAAAACGTTTGTTATTATTTATATGAGCAGTTTAATAAAAAAAGATTGTACCAGTTGTTTAAAATGTTTACTACTGTACTTATTTCTATTAAAAAATGCATTTTTTAAAAATAATTTTGTTTATACAAGGTATTTAGTTTTCGCTGGGCAGCATAAAGTTAACTTCAGAAAAATAAAGGCATATTATGAAGCAGATATACAGAAATAAATTTCGGAAAACTAAGGACTTAAAATATAAAAAAAAATTTAAAAACTTTAACAGGAATAGATAATATCGCCATTATTATTTAATATACACTTATAAAAACAGTTTTAGAGAAACATAAACAGTATGTTTGTAGACGTTAATCAAAAAGTTTTGTTATTATAGCATACAGAGTTTTATTTTGACAATTTTAAGATAAACTTGAGAATATTGTTTTGATTTTTGTTAAACAGATAAGTTTGGTTAATGACATTTGTAAAAAAGTGGTAATTTTACTCTTTAAATTGCTTAGTTGAGGCGTGTTGAAATTGGGTTTTATAATGTTTTAGAAACAATACAAATAGAAAAGGTGCATTTAAGTTCTGGTATTCAGTTGATGAAACTGAAGTCAAAGTTCTCAAACCTATTATTACGGAAATAAAAGATCAGTTGGCAAACATTTTCAATAGTTCCATAGCAAGTAGAATTTTTCCATCAGGTTTCAAAAATGCAAAGGTCATTCCGCTACGCAAAGGGAAAAAAATTCAGATATAAATAATTACAGACTATAACTATTTTGAACGTAATTACAAAAATTTTTGAAAGACTAGTTTATATAAATTTAATGAACTATCTGAATAAAAACAATTCAATAACTACATGTCAACAAGTTTTTAGAAAAGTGAAAAACATTGAAACTGTTTGCTACGAATTCACCCAAAAAGTTAATAATAAAATTGATAAAGATAATTTTGTGGTGAAACTATTTTTTGAATTTAAAAAAGCTTTTGATACGGTAAACTTTGAATTTTTGATTAGAAAATTAGAAGCGTATGGTGTACGTGTAGTTGCATCCAAGTGGTTTTCATCTTACGTGTCGAAAAGAAGAATTTCAGTGAAATATAGTGGCATAAAGTCAGATTACTTTGATAGTAAAATAGGAGTTTCTCAGGGATCCGTATTAGGACCACTCTTGTTACTGTTATTTTTGTGACGATGTTTCTGTAGTAATTTTGTTAAAATCTAAAAATGGTGTAACAAAAAAAATTTAATATTAAGTGCCGAAAAAACTGTGATAATTAATAACTCTAGAGAAAATATGCATCAGAGTATTTACGCAATTATATAAAAGAAGTTTGCAAAATTCGGCGCCGTTACAAAATTTCTTGGAATAGAAATGAAAAGGGAGCTAAAATGGAAGTCCATTGCGATGTCGTGGCAAAAAACTGTCTAAATTTTATTACGCCATTTATCAATTAAAATATTGCTTACCTTTAAAGAGTCCACCTGGCTTACAATTTAGCAATTTGGGGAAGGGATGCTAATATTAATAGATTATTTATAGTACAAAAAAGGTAAATTTGTATAATTTTTAATATTCTCTAAAAAAACATATTTTTATTAAGTACAATATTTTAACATTTCCATGTATCTACATTAATAAAATACTCGGTTTTGTTAAATCGTACCTTATGGTATCTTCTAAAGCATTTTATACTTGTAGAGAATGTATTGCTACAAAATTCTATTAATTTACGAATACTGCACGGCCAACTCGCGGTAGGATTGAAACAATACCTATCGGAGAAAGGGGAGGTTTCAGTGATTTTATTTTATTGGGCGCCAGATTTCTTTTTGCAGATATAGCTTCTGAAAGATCAGCACAGGAAGCTCAAAGCTTCTATGAAGTTTTAAAGTTCATAAAGCTAGAGGAATTGAAAAAAAAACAAATCGTTAATAATTGTATTTTAATTATGGTTAAAAGTATAACTTAGATTATTTTGAATCAATAACACGTAGAGATAACTTGATAGCATCACAGTAAGTAAATTTAGTTTGAGTACAAATATACGTAGGTACTAAAACACCAGAAGTGTCGGCAACTTACAATACACTTAAATCATAAGTGTAACATCCAGGACATACAAAAATCTTTGTAAGTAATACTAATAATTGACAGTTGACGTAATCAGCATGTGGCAACAATTTAACTTAAACTAATTGAGTCATAGTAATAAGAAGCATATCATTTCGTTTCGTCACGATTAGTAAATATGATTCGTGTGCACCTGGTGATTCGCGTACTCTACAACATGTAAAAAGAAACATTTATCAAAGGTAAGAGAACCAAAACGTATCGTATGCTGTTACACATGCCCTTTAGTCCAAAGTGGTATTAGTTACCAATTGCTTCCGAATGGAAATATTAATCGGATTTGGTACATATGCACTTTCGTACAAGGTGGTATTATTTAAACGTTAATTGCCTCAGAATAGAAATTTAATTGTATGTACCTTTGTATCGTTCATAGCCCCAAGGCTTCTTATTAGAACTTTTCCAACGTAAATTTTAAACCTGTACAGAGAAGGAAACCCAGATTTGGGAGGTGACCAATGGCGCTAATGAAAAGACATAGAAATTACCTTTAATCCCAAAAAACGAACAGAATACACTTACCCTGCGTTGACTAAATTAATTAATTATAGATATTTTTATTATACATCGTGTCAGAACATGTGGATAGTTTTAAGTAATTATTTATGTTATTTTATTTATTAAGTGTATTTTTGTATTGTTAGTTGTTTTATTTAGTATTTTGATTGTTTACATTTGTTTTTTTTATATTACTCGCCTATTTTGTTTCGACGATGTAATTAACGTGTTCTACATCCAAATACATGATCTGTCGGACCAATAAATAATTATTGAAGAGGTATAACTATTTGAGATATGGCGGCTGCTGTAAATTCCTGTAAAAGTATTATTAAGCAGTTGCGGCAGAATTATAAAAAAACTTGTAATGTAAAAAAAAACATCCCGACTCTATTAGATAAATGAATTCTGTAAAGGATTGATTTTTTCGAATCAGATGTCTTTGTAACCAAAATATTACGGCTAACCAGCTTATAACTGAGCTGAAAAACCTTCATCAAGTGGTAGTCAATGGTCAAATTGTAACGAATAGGTTGCATGATGTTGATCTTAGGGTTGGCGTTCTGTTAAAGTTTACATGCTTTTACGTGGCATTTGCGCACGGAGATTATAATGAACCGAGGAAGTTAATCAGTACCAAAGGACAACAGTTATGGTTTGAGTTCAAATTGGAATTATCAATAGAACTGTGGTAATTTTTGTTAAAAGTTTTTTTAACAACAAACGCATATTAAGATACAATTCTACAACTTGTTATCTTACTACAAGCAAAACAAATCAAATGACTCGACTCGACTGCACGTTGCAAGACGAGTTAGAAATTTTTTACATGAGCACAATGTCGCAGTAATACCGTGGTCAGCACAATCTTCCAACTTGAATTCCATTGAACTTTTGTAAAATTTATTGGAAAAAAATTGTTTACAAGACCACTGTAAACAAATTAATCGAAATAAAATAAACAATTTGATTAGAAGTTTACCTAATAAGTGCCAAAGTGTGATTAATAGATGAGGTGGCCATATACTGTACTAAATGTAAATTCTTTTTATTAATATTCTACTATTATGTGTAAGTTAAAAATTTGTTTAATTTTTTATACACTCTGTAATTATAGTAAATTTGTTTTGTTCCTACTATTCAACTTTATAATTTGTTTTATCATTGTGTCATAATACTTTTTCTCTATTTCGACATAAGAATTAGCGATTCTTACACTAAAATCCGTGTAAGAATAAGCAAATTCTTACACGAATTTTAGTAATGTTAGTTTTTTCAAAGTTGGTATCTCTGCATCGTAAGTTGACGTTACATGAAAAAGAAATCAAAATTATTGGAACTTAACAATTGAAATTCAAATTTTGATGCCAAAATAATATAAGAACGTTTTATAAATTCAAAGTTATTTACTTATAAAGGTATAAAGAGATAATTTTGTATGAGATTTTAGGTTAACAACATAAATTTCAATATGTCAAAGTGTAAGTGTTGCCAATTCAATAAAATATAAGTTTCCCAATGTTGTTTTAAAATTAAAATTATACGAAAAATTTTAAATATTGTATCGAAATAGAGAAAATAGTATAAAGCACACGTCATAGAATACGTTTCAATCACTCGACCGCTTCATAAACTCGCCGCTGCGCGGCTCGTGTATGAAAACCGGTCTCGTGCTTGAAGCGCGTTCATTCTGTGACTTGTGTTTTAATATACTATTCTATTTGAAACAACGTTTACTTTTAGTCTTGTCTCTGAGGCTATTTTGATGTATGTATGTATATGTATATAGACAAAATTCTACAAACGTAGATGTATGAAAAACAATATAGAGATGTTAAATAAAGGACTTGTACGTTTCAAGTATATTTTAAGGTTTTTAAAATGGTAACTCACTAAAGATATCTACTTGATGTACATCAATAAATTGTATCTTGTTAATAGTGATTTGCGGAAATCGGTATCATTATATGCATCTGAATATAATATCAGTTACATTACAAGTATACATGTATACATATTGTTATGCCCACCTAAACTTTTCTACTACTTTGTCTCGTTAAAAAATATGGTACTTTCTACTTAAAATTAAATGCGATAGGAGGTTAAATGTCAAAAAACACAGATGATGTAACAACAAAAAAATCTGACAAAACTTAAATTATTGAATTAAAATGTTCAGCTTCGAAAGCATTTACAAAGCTACTATCAGCAACTAGAACGTTTGGAAAAGATGTAAAAAATTCTCTAAGGATGGCCAAAATATATAAAAGCAATACAAATGAATTGAAGGGGTAAGAACCAAATGGGTCTAAGTGACAATTTTGGCAAAAATGAGTTAAGTGCCTTTAAAAGTGAAAATTATTCGGTAGCATAAAGATCCAAACGAAATTTAAACACATTGCACCATCTATGAGACCACCGAGAAAGCATGGAAACAAAACCACGTTTTTGATTAGAGTCAAAAGGATCCAAGATCACTTAGACCATTATTTTGCTACGAAAAGGCGAAGTGTATTTCATTTTGCTTTCATTACGCACGTAGCGCGTACGTTATCTCTATTGTCATTAAAAATAACCAATACTAACTTTTTAAAATGAGTGTACGAAAAAGAGCTGATTCAGGTAAGATAATAATTTTGAATAATTTAAGGATTAAGTTAAATATTATCATTCTTTTCTTAAAAAATAAATTATTACCTATAATATTGCTTTAGAAAATGTAAGATAAATATTGCCAAGTTATTAATGTTTATTGTCTAGTCTGAGTTATCTTTGGAAATTATACATCACAAATTTTTTGAATTTGGACATTCGATATGGAATGTGACAGTTCATTTGGTCGCATTGAAAAAGTAAAAAAGAAGCCCTAAATATTTTTGTTCCCGAAAATTGGACGGAGTTGATAAAAAATAGTTCAAAAAAGTTTCAAGTGTATAACATGAATCAAAATGACTTCCTATCATCTAAATATCTGGATGATATCATGGTACATCCAAAGAAAGCCATTGAAAAAGATCCTATCAAGTGGTGCGAAATAGAGTGGTTTGAGTACAGTACACATTACCAGAAATCCACAGTTTCCTGCGGTTAGTTCTGAAAACTGTTTATGCCTTAAAGCAGGAAGACCAAATTTCTTGATAAAAAATCTAAATAAACTGCTTTATAATGGCTCCCTGTAAATTCCTAAAGCAAAGTGGGAAAATCCTCAACAACTTTTCCTTTTGTTCCACCTATTTATTATGATTTTTATCAAAATATAGCACATCAGAACACAAAAAAAAGTAAAGCAAGTGAAGCAATCAACTTCGAAAGAAACAGAAGGCGAAATTTTAGAAGAAGAATATAGCAATGGAGAACTTTACTCTGACTATGACTAAGTTTGTTTATATAACTGTCTTTTATTGTCTTAATAAAATATTAAGGTTTGATTTTCAAAAATGCTGTGATTTTTAAAAATATCGCTTACTGCCAAACCGGTCTAAGTGACATTTTCCCTAAAAAATATGGTTGTTACAAATTTCTTCAAAATCCTCAAAAATTTTTGTTATACTTTACGTTTATTTGCATGATTACACTTAAAATAAATGTTACACAGATTTTACAATTTTGAAGTGACTATGGCAATAATTACCTCATAATAAGAAAAAGATGACTTAGACCGTTTTGGTTCTTACCCCTTCAATTATAGGTCAGTTACTTCAGTAATTCAAAATCGGCAGTGTTAAGAAGATAATTTAAGTTTAAATAAATAAGTGGTTAACGCGTGTCAAGATAAATACGACGAATCCAAATTGTGCGTGACTTTAATATAAGCAAGTGTTAAACTGAAGTTATCGGCGGACATTATCTTTTGAGCTATAGTACTATATAAATTAGTGTAAGTGTTTTTATTAAATGTCCTCCGATTTAATTAGTTCGGTTAGTAATAAAGGTGTAAATACTTTTAGTATAAAAAGATTAGTTTCAAAATTCGTTACAATATGTTTGCAGACAACAAAAAGATTTTTGCAAAAACAAAAAGGGACTTTGAACCCAGCGCATACATGTAAATATTTCTAAATATCTAGGATTAATCATAACAAGTAACAATACAATAGAAGAAGGTATATAGAACAATCAGCATGATAAAAAAAACAACAAAAGTTTTACATTGAATTGTAAGAAATAAAATATGAATAAAAAACGTGACCACATAGTTAATTTTTCTAAGGAGAACCCTGCGTTTACGCAAAAAGATAGATAGCGCTCTAAAAAAAATAGCAAAAATTATAATAAAATCAGTAATCATTACGAAACTAGACAACAACGCTTTAAAATAATATAAGCATACTACACTAAACACCAACAAAAAAACAAAGAGAAAAATCACCTTTATAGTGAAAACCACGTGTACAAGATCATGTACAAAAGACAATTAAAAATTGGATACTACAGAAAAAATTCAAAACGAAGTGTTGCTAATGGTTTTTTATAATTTTTCTGTCGAAGTACAAAATCATATCATATAAATTTACAGTTATAGCTCTCCATTTTTTTAAATAAAAATAAATTAAAAATATCATAAAATTCAGTGAAGCTTGATCAAATAATACATAAAACATATAAGAATACTTTTAATTTATATCCTTTATTCTTATTTATGTATTTTTATTACTTTAATGATTTTCTTTTGTTTTGTAATTCTTGTTTCAATTGCTTTTAATTTGTTTCTAATCATTAAAGTAAAAAGTAAACTTCGTTATTAATAAAATCTAATTACAAATATTTATTTACGAGAATTGTTATATTTAAAACTCAAGATAGACTAATAATCTATAAAGTTATTTGCAGACAAATTCAAATTCCGACGTTAATTTAAGAGAGTATTACGTGCCGCTTTCTCTTTGATAAAAAAAATATGGTGTACGCCTACATTTTCAGTTTTTCAGTTTTATTTGAATTAATTAAATTTTTTGTTACTTAAAATGTTTCTTTTTCGAATCAGATCCTAGTGACTTTGTCTTTAGTCGTTTTTCTTTTGTTTAAAATATTTACAGAACTACGTTTGATTAAAGTTTTACTTTTTAAGTAATTTCTAAACATGTTCTGTAAAAAACTCCGTTTACATTTTTACAATGCAATTTAACAATACACCGCTGTTGAATTTTAAATGGTTATATAAATAATCTTTGCATACTGAATTAAAAAAGTAATTTGCGGCAACTGAAACAAATCGTTTGCAATAATAGCATTTAATCTTCCATAATCTGCATAAGATTATGCTGCTCAAGACAATTTACATTCTTTTATAGATGTAGCATTTAAGAATCTGTTTAATTTTTTTTTAGTTAAACGATCTCTTACGCCAACACATTGTTTAACAGTTTTTTTTTGTAATTTGCGGTTTGTTTTAAATAATTTTTATTTATTGAAAAAAATATATAACATTTTTTGACACATATTAAAACCGCACTATCAAAAATATCAAAATTAATTAACAATAAAATTATATTGGGAATTATTCTATCTTATCTAAATCCGTTTTGCGTCTGACAACATTTGTGTGGCTTTTCGACATATTTTGCTGTGATTGTAATAAACCTTAACGTACTACTTTTGAAGTGAAACTACTTTACCGAGTATAATTTTGATAAGTTGCAACAATTTTATACAATATAAAACATCATTAATATAAAATACAACAGTGTTCAATTCATTTAAAATTGCAAAGTTCCAGGAACATCTTTTTTTCAATAAATAAAAATCAAAGAAATCAATTAGCAAAGAAGTTTCACTTCTTCTGTGAGCTTGTGAGTCAGTCTCATTACTGTTTCTGCTTTTTCAAATACTTAAAATTTCTGTTTTAATTCCCATGTATTACAAATATTTTTTTTGTTGGTCACGCTGAAACCTGGTGGCATGGTACAAAGCTACTGCTGTGGCTTGGAATGAAGCTTCAAAGTCATTACGTTGTGCTTTCGGTTATAACAAACCGCCTTACTAAATAGCCCGGGAGCTGTTCTCTAAAAAATATGGTAATAAGAAACCAACGGATATTTTTGTTGCCAATGCTCGTTCACTTTTGTCGCGCTTGCTTGTCTACACTGAAGTACACGAAACTCATAAGTCAAACATAATTTATGGTTTTCTAAATCCTAGAATTAGAACGTGGTTACCAAGAGAAAAAATTACTAATTTTTCTAATCTTGTTGGGCAAGTATGATGTTTGCTTACCACAAAAAATAATTTGCCAACTACTGCTAAGTCTTTAAAAATTAGACCTAAATGCACCTACCGTCATAACTATAATCATGTTAAAGACGGTTGCAGAAAAGATGAGTCTCACTGGCACGCTCACAAAATTCTATTACTGAAAATAATTCTTTAACTCCTATTAACAAACTAAGATAGGTAAGATGTCAATGTCTTTAATGCCATTGTGGCACTAGTTTTGTTTGGTCACTTGATACAAGCTTAACGTCATCTTTCGACGTATTGATGACTGAAGTTCATTCTAATAACAATCGTCTTATGTATCATATAAAAATTGCTGATCTTGAAAGATTAGCCTGTGTCGATACCTGAGCAAAATGTAGTAATGCTAAATATAAGTTGTACACGTGTTTAAAAAATAATGATTTTTTGTTTACCCCAGACAAGGTTACAATGACACTCGCTGATGACATCCCCAGAGAACTTGTTAAAAACTTTCCACGCAAAGTTGTTTTAGAATGAGGATTTTTTTAACAACGATAGTTAATGATTGCGCCTTTTCACATTGTAAACGAAACACTTCTAAGTATAGATTTTTTAATCAATGCCAATATTTAAAAATTGTAATGGTGGTGCAAATATGCTGTTTATGCTAAGTATGCATTTTAATGTCTACCCTGTTCTGTACTCGCTACTGCCATCTATAATACAGACAGAGATGTCATTAAAGTAACTATCTCACTTAAGGAAAACGAAGCAGTTTTATTAAGTGACGAAGAAAGAAAACATCTCAAAGGATTGTTGATTGAGTATAAAAATGTTTTTAAAAATATATATGAGTATACTTCTTACACTGAATATGCAATTCCTTTTATCAATGACTCTCTGATAGCGGCGTCTCTTTATAGAAAAAACCCCCAAAAACTAAACTTTTGAAAAAAGAAATTAATTAGTTCCTTGCTTTTAATATCATCAAAAAATGTAATTCTTCTTACGTCGCTCTAGTAGTGCTTGTTTCCAAGAAAAAAACTTGGAAAAGTAAGAATGTGAATCGACTATCGTCGTTTAAATTTTCTCACGATGTCTGACAAATACCCGTTGCCTAGGATTAACGGTTATAAAAACAGGATTTATTATTTTTTTGGCATTTTTTGCTTTTGCTGCATGCAATGCTTCTGCAACGTTTCAAAAATTGATCGACACGTTTTGCGGTAGACTAACTGGTGTAACGGATTTGCGTATACATATAGCTGACTTGACTATTGTATTACGTTCATTTGATGAACATTTAAAAGATCTACAAAAAGTTTTGCAAATACTTATTTTGTTTAAAACGTGTAAATTATTCAAACATTCGTGTGTGATTCGGTTCGTTATCTCGGACATTTAAGACAAGCAGATTCAAATCTGGCTTATATAATCAAATGCGATGCAAGTTCATACGCTATTGGAGCACGTCTGCTCCAGGAGGAATAGATAAAGAGCCTCTGGAGTAGTTAAGTTGCCTTCTCAATTTTGCTAGAGTCAATTACTGTTATACGGAACGTGAAATTTGATGTATGTTGTAACAAAATTTTGAGGTTACATATAAGGGCTATAAATTAGTATTAAAACTAATCATCAACTTCTCAAATGGCTAATGACATTGCAATCTTTCAGTGACCGTCTGGTTTCTTAGGCTTTGGTATTATTAATCTATTATCCACAAATAGATTATATACTTAAAAAAATTAACGTCACAACCGACTGTCTTTCACGACCGTTTTTGGACCGTATCTACAACAAACTGTTTCAGTTACCACTGTAAAAACGCTCTTACAACAACAACTTGCAAGAAATCTTAGAGACGAGCAAAAAGACGACTGAGACATTAAAAAAAATATTAGATACCTTTGAATCAGACAACCCAAGTTTAATTGCATCAATCGATTAACTGATTCTGATGTCATGTTATCTGATGTGATGTATCGCTATGTGCTTGATGTTGACTCTAAATCTGCTGAATTGGTTGTCGTAAAATCTAAAATTGAGGAAGTTTTGACTTATATGTAGAAAACTATGAAGTTGTTAGTTAGATAGTAAATATTACAACCGCAATAATATTACTATTTAACTAACAACTTCATAGTTTTCTACATATAGATTAACTCGTATGTAATATCGTTTCTACGAGATGGCATTTAGCCTCAGATTTATCATGAATTATCTACCAACAAACACCATGGCATCAAATAAACATTGTGTCAAATTTCTAATAGCTTTTATTGGCCTACCATGCATCGAGAAGTCACTAAACATGACAAAAAATGTATACCTTTCCAGCGTTATAAACCGAGCAACTTAAAATTTGCTGGGTTTCTACAAACGCTTATCTCTAATCAGCGTTTTAGACGCTTGCAATGTATTTGTTTGAACCGCTTCCAAAAGCCCCTACTATCAAAAAATTAGTGTTTGCAATTGAAGATACCGCTACTAAATGGATCGAGTTTGTTTGCATTGACTAACGCCACTGCAGAGATATGTATGTGCAGATGTGCAAAATATTTTGTCAACAAAATAATTTTTTAGGGGTTGACCTGTCGCAACAGGCTCAAATGGCTCGGCGCTCGGTCAGTTATGGCCGGTGGTAACACCTTTCAATTTTCTTCTCCCGCCATAACCTCGTCATTTCTCTCGCTGCCTTAACATATCAAGTGTCGCAGATTCCTATGTATGTTCCTAGTAATAAAATGGAAACGACTCGAGAACGTATGAGAGTGTCGAGCGCTCCTTAAGCACAATGTAATTTAAATCTATCATATATTAATATAAGTCAACCATATATAAATGTAAATAAACAAATAAAATAGTTTCGATGACTATGAACGTGTATATACTAAAGTATATCAGCGTTTTCTTAGAAAGGGTTGAAAAAGGTTGCGGGTCACTCATTAGCCTATTTTAAGTTGTACCATCTTTTCTATTCCGCTTCTTTCGTTTCAAGAATGTAAGTAAAAAAGCGTTTATTTCGTTCCACCCAGCTTTGTTGACTAGCATCTTCTGAATTGCATTATGCATGTTGATATCATGTTTTTGAAATAAAGCACGTCTTCGTTTTTGCCAGCGTGGACACTAGAAAATGTTGTGCTCCGCGTCATTGACCTCTGCTCCACATAGGAAACATGAGGGATTATCTTATTTTTTTTATATTGGGCTTGAGAGCTATGGAAATTTAAGTTGCCGTATATCCTTTTCTGCCAATCTTGGAAGTTTGGGATAAGTTTATGCGTCCACTACGCTTTAGAGTCAGTTGCCCATCTTTCTTGCCATTTTTCCAGAGAAAGTTTTTTCCTTGTGGTTTTTTCCACACCTCTCTTAGCATTTGCTTTTTTTTCTGCCAACAGGTCAATAGGAGTTGTTCCTAGCATCCGTGCCGCCTCTAGAATTAGATTTTTATATCGAACAATTTTGATGACTTTGATCCAAACTGGAGTTGCGTATAGAGTGGTAGATTACACTGTGAATAAGATAAGTTTTCTTTTTTAGTGCGTAGGTCCTTTTACCTTAGTCATTAGTTTGGCAAATGCAGCTTCTCTTTTGTTTGCAGTGTTGAGAATTGTTTGAATATGTGTCTCAAATATAAGTTTTTGTCGAAGGTAATCCTTAAGTATTTTAATCTGTCCTTAGTTTTTATGCTGAATCCTCCGCGCTCAAATTCGATTGTGGGTAGCCGTCTTTTACCTGACAATTACCTCGGTTTTCTCTGGAACCACGCAAACTTTGTTTGCTTGTATTCACCGGTCAACCATCACTAATGCCTGATTCATCATTGTCTGAAGAGCCTGCGCGCTATTTTCTTGACCAAAGATGGCCAGATCGTCAGCGAACGCGGTTAGAGAGACTTGGCTCGGAAGATAGATGAAAAAGAGGTCGTCATAAAATAGGTTTCACAACATTGGACCAAAGATTGACCCCTGTAGAACCCCACATGTAACTGGGTGTTGTATACCGTGCTGTTCGTCGTCATAGTACGTTATGCGCCTTTCTGTCAGATAGCTCGTAATGATTTTGATGATATAGGCGTCAATTAACTCTCATCTTCTCTACAACAAATGCTCACGGGACTAAGTTGAAACCATTTTTAATATCTAGGGAAATCAGCGCTCCAATTTTCCTGCTTCTTTATGTACCTTTTGCGCCTGCTTTGCCATGTTGTATATTTTTTGCAGTGCGTCTATTGTTGATTTTCCTTTCCGGAAGCCAAACTGGGCTGACGATAGGTTTCCATTTTTTATAATGTCATCTTGTAAACGGATTAAAATAAGGCGCTAATAAGTCTTGGCTAAATTATTTAAGAGACAGATTGGACGATCTGCAAGGTTTCCAGTTCTTCCTTTATTAGGTTTAATAAAAACCAAGTTCTTTATTGAATATGTCCACCATAAGTGGTGAGTTTATTGGTGACTAATTTGTACCCCTTTCCCTATGGATCGCCGTCCAGCTCCGTCCCAAGCTTTGTTTTTTATAGTAATTAGTTCTTCGTATGGTTTTTTTGTCTAATCAGCACTAATCTAAGTTGTTTCAAGACATTGTTATTTGTGCTTTTCTTGAAACCCCTGTTGCTTCTTGCGTGACATAATGAACGTTCGCCTTTCAACCACCAGTAAAAACAGCTCCTAGTCTTGCCTATTCTGTATCTCGACATACTCTTGTAACATGCTATGTTTAAGGTCTTTGTTATTGAGTTTCTGATAGTTTAATCTTTCCCCTAAGTGTTTCATTAAAGATCGTCAGATTTAGCTAGTAGAGCTTGTTCTCGTTCTTTTCCGATCTTTATACAGATGTAGTTATGGTCACTGAAGCTAGGCATTGCTAGAACCTCCCATGACGTGACTCTTTCTGCCACTTTTTTAGAGCAAAGCGTTATGTCTATTATAGAAGCTTTTCATGCAGATTCAAAAGTTGGAAAGTTTCCCGAATTTAAAATGATGAAGTCTTCCGACGCAATTAATTCTAAAAGCACTTCGCCTCTTTTGTCGTTAAATTTTGATCCCCATTTAACCAATTTTGCGTTGAGGTTGCCAGCTATTATAATTGCTTTACCGTGCTCTTTTTTTTTTTAAAGATTTCCTGAGCCACCGTCTTAAATTCTGTGACACTTATGTTGGAAGAAATGTAGCAGTTAAGCACAGTTATGTTTTCAATTTTAACGATTGTAAACGCGAAGTTGACCAAACACTTTATATTCCAAGGGCTATTAACTCTGGTGAAGATGGCTGTCCGGTGTGCCAAATCTATCGCAAGACCTGCATTTTTAACGGTGTTTATATTTGATTCATTTATAAGCACCACGTCAAAAAATAGTTTCTCGGCAATAACCGGGATAAGATGTTGTGCTACCCGTCTACGTCCCATGTTGATTTAAGCAATCTTAAATTTTTATACTGTTTAGTTTATTGTATGTATCCATAATTATTTTAGTTAAATACGGCCAAACGTTTTCTCTCTACCGCTCTCGCTGCGTTTAGAGCAGATTTAAATTGTGGACAGGCCATAGTACAAAACGCGTAACCTGCGGTGGTACATTTTGGACAAAATTTATCGTTCAAGCAGTCTTGCTATGACGTGCTATTCCTCAGTTACAGCAACAGTTAGCGTTGACTACCCCTGCACACTTTTCATTAAAGTCATGTGTATTCTAGAATTTAATGCATTTAGGAATATCTACCCGCTTTTCAATTCTGCAGAGGTGCAGACCTATTCTCACTTTCCTGCATAATCTAAGTTTCTCGGCAGCTTCTTTCAATGCAGTAATTGTTGCAACGGCGTTTCCATTGGACGAAGGTTTGACTTTCTCAATTTAAATACCTTGACGGACGTTTTTCCCCATTATTCAAACAAGTTCTTCTTTAATTTCTTATTCTGTGACTACTTCGTCAAGATTACTAAGATGGAATTTTTTTTAATTTAAGATATCATCTTTGACGGTGAGGTTAGCTTCTTTCATGATGATTATTGTTACCAAACTCAACACGCCTACTTCTTACAAGGTGGTTCATATTCTCTAACCGGATGCACATCTTGGCAATTATCATGAATCAGTTCTCACACCGTATTTTAAAGGAACGACTAAAAGTTTTATCTGTTCTATCCGCCGATTAGAAGGCCTAAATAACGTCAAGGAGTTCGCACAAAATTTTATATAAAGTAAAAAATATGACACATTTTTATTAATATAAAAGTTAAAATAAATAACAATAAAATTATTAATAACATTTTTTTAGTTTTAAGTAAAATATAAGTATAGACAGTGCATAAAACACAGATAATAACGAGCACCACAGTGAGCCAGGCCTATCTATACAGGTTTATACAGAAACACAATATAACCGATACCTGCACCAACTAGTGAATAATATGAACTATTAAAGAGTCGTTAATTGGTGTATCTAATCAACATTTTAGTTCTGTTTTATGCGTGATGTGAAGTGCATACAACAAATATACTTAGTCTTGCACAAAAAGATGTATACTTTTTTTTGTATTAATGCGGAGATTACTTCTGTAGCCAAGTTTTGACTATAAAAAAAGGTCTGTGAGCCAAAAGAATTTCGGAAACATTGTTTTAAACAAAGCCAAGTGACCGATGGCATTTCTGCTATTCTCTCCAACCTTCAAACCCTACGTCAAAACTGGCATCTCCAAAAACGTCGTGAAATGTTACCTTATTACACGATCAATTTTCTTGGTTTTTTTTCCCGGACGGTTAGAAAAACCGAAAGCAAGAGAAAGTAACATTTAATGTGAAAGTAGAGCGCGCTTGGACACGATGTTTTTGAACTGTTTCGGTAGGTATCGGCATAAATTTGTTTTAAAATGTTGTGTTTTCTTCTCGTAGAAAGTAATTTTTTATGCAATGCAATTCTTTTTATTTTACCACTCATTAAAATCTTTTGTTACTTCGTTGCAATCAATACTTTGTATGTTGGACTTTATATT
Organism: Aquatica leii; assembly: GCA_035610365.1. NCBI lineage: Eukaryota > Metazoa > Arthropoda > Insecta > Coleoptera > Lampyridae > Aquatica > Aquatica leii. The sequence goes on from CM069437.1 coordinate 64,408,622, forward strand.
TGTTGTTTTTTTAAATTTGATTGCATTTTGGTATAAAAACATAGTTTCATTGTAATTATTTGTATGTTTTTATTTACATTATATTCTGTTTGCAGTATTTTGTTTTTGCACAGTGATATTTCAAAATACTAGTTTGCGTTAAACTTTTGAAATGATCTGAATCAGTATCTTCTAGTTGATAACCAAAAAAAAGTAGAAAATCGAAAATTTTTAAAAGATTAATAATAGATGAAATTATAAAGTCTATAAGCGTCAGTGTTGAGATTTTTAAATTGTTAATATGCAATTCAAAAAAATTAAGAGCATGGTTAGATTTGTTTTAAGTAAATTTACTGTCACGTAACTCAAAACAATTTATATTTTTGCTATCTATTTATGTATTGCCATATTACATTATAACATATAATTTTAGTAATTTTTAATTTAATTTAAAATGTTATAATACTAGAGGTCTTAAATACTCAGACTATTTAGACTTGGTCTTAGTCTCTCCTTGAGAGCCAAAACAAGAAGTAGAACTTGGGCTTTGCCGTATTGTCGTTTGTGAACCCAAACAAACTGACGTTTTGCAAGACATTGCAGCTTGCATCTTCAGAGTGGTAAATGTCACTGAAGGAAAAACGACAATGCGGCAAAGGTCAAGTTCTACTTCTTGTTTTGGCTCTAAAGAAGATACTAGGACCAAGCCTAAAAAGTCTGAGTGTTTAAATACGACGCGGTCTAAGCCGAAAGTTGCTTATAATTTCAAATACATAATATTATGTTGTTTTTTAAATATTTGCCTTTTTTAAGAAAAAAAATTAATACTTAATAAAAAAAATAAAACAAAATCAATGCCAAATTATAAAAAATGTGTATGTATTTACTGTTAATTTTGTGAACAAATTTAATATGTTTTTTTAAAAATGTTCAAAGGATACAGCAGTTTTATAAACAAACCCAGTTTAGGTAGATTTGTTCTATATAATAAACTGTTTTAAAAATCAAATAAAAATAAACTGTATTTACTGTAAACGCAAATCAAATAGAAATATGTTCATACAAAATAAACGTTTGATAAATATTTTTATTAAAACATATATTAAATTATATATAACAAAAATTCAAATATATTGGGCATACATACATTACTTTTATTAACATAATTTAAATTAACAAACGCTCAAGTACACAAACGTAATATGTATTCTAATTTACTTTACGTATAATGCAATTTTTTTTAATTTATTTAGACATTAAAAATGTTGATTAGTTCAATGTACAGTTGTTTCAATTTTTTTGAATTAGTAAATAAATAAATAGTGACAAATTGTCAAAGGTTTAATTAATAAAAAACGGTCATGAAATTTCAATCAAAAAACTTTAAACTAAACCTGCATCTATAAATATTTTCAATTTTCAACACTAATTTAAATTGGAAAACCAATAAATTCTAAATGTGCTGGCAATGTAAAACAATTCCAAATAAAATAAATACTACATTTTGGTATGTACAATTAAATTTCAACAAAAAAATTCTTCAGTTTAGTTTTTGAACAAAGTAAAATATAAAACTTGAATAAATTGTTTAGAAAGAATTTGTTTTGTAAATAATTAAATTAAAATGTAAATCAGATTTAATGCACAAAAAACAATTAACAAATTTTACAAACCAACCTTAATATAAATTTATAAAGGTAATAATATAGATATTTAAATCGTTTTAAAGATAAGATTTGTTTAGTAAAATCTACACATGGAAATTGTCCCCGGTCATTGATTTTTTTTTCTAAACAACGTAGGTTAGATAAACGCATGATTTTAATACGCGTACCGGTTTTTAAACTCATTAAATTTTGGATAACATCTAATACTTAGATTTAAATATAATGTATACTTCAACCCTTTTACGAAAATAACCTGCGTTTATGTTTAAAAGTGAAACATTTATGTGGCAGGTACATGATTACATATTTAGCTGCTTGGGATTTTATCGCTTTGTAACTGCTATAAAATTCTACACCGCGGCTTTTATTACACCTGGAAAATTGTAAATTTACATAATTTACAATATGCTCGGACTAACAAAAATTAGCAAATTAATTTTTCTTTAATAATGCACCGTTTTGGAGTATGCATTGGCAATCGTCATTAACCTTTAAATTACTTCAATTTTCCTCAACTTTAAAATATGAAACGAACGTTATTAACAAAAAAAAATATTTTTAGAATTATTATATTGAAATTACGTTAATTTTCAAACAAAATTAAAGAAAAAAAATATGTACCAATAGTTTTTTAAAATTTCTGCTATTTTTCAATAGATGGCTGCATTTCATTGTGGCTCCTGCTAGTCTCTTATGTGTACGCTTCAGTTATTTTAGTACATTCGACGCGGTGACACGTGTCTTTCTTTTGTGTAAAATCATTATTTGAGGTAACAGTGTGCCCCTGGGTAGTATTAGTAACTGGTACACTTTTGTATACAATCAGGAGAAAATATGGTTAATAGGAAATTTTTGAAGACGATTCTGACTAGGAAAATGATTTTAATATGCTCTTAAACTTTTTTCAACAAAAATTAAAAAAAAAACGTTCATATTGCCAAAACAAGCAACTGTTTGTTAAAATGTGAAAATATAGAACATGAAATACCACTACAAAATAATGGAAAACTATCTGAAAATGATAGTAACAAAAACAACTTGTTTTTGCAAATTGAAGATGTACCCAATAAATTTCGTGGAACAAACGAGATTAAATGGACTGGTAAATCAGGAAAAAAGTCATTTCAAACTCATGACCAAAATTTAGTTATACATCTACCGGGAAATAAAGGAGCTGCTCGTGTATTATAGACTTGAAGCGTGGTCTTATTTTTCACCGAAGATATTTTGAACTCTGTAGTTATATTCACAAATAAGAACATTTTGGTTCAACGAATAAAATAGGTAAGTGATCGCCTCAACGATGATAAAAATACACCTTACGTCCCTATACGAAAATAATAATCTAGTCAAATTTAGAACTTTGTGTGATCTGTTCTACTACCATGGAGTTATGAGTATAAACGCTGTTACTACACACGAACTTTTCGACAACAATTTAAAAATCCCATTTTTCCGTGCTACTATGAGTGAAACCCGATAAAATTGTCTTTGATTTAATAATCAGGACACCAGAGCAGAACGAAAAAAAGTTGATCGTTTGACACCATCCGTGATCTGTTTTTGACTATTATTTTTAAATGCTCTGAATATTGTACTTTAGATAAACAGTTTGTTACTTTCAGAAGGCGGTGTCTATTCAAAATGTGCATACCATCAAAACTAGAAAAATCTGTATATACAGTGTGTCTCATTAGTGTGAGAAAAGAATTGACGCTGTATTTTAAAATGCGGTTTACACGAGGCGATAGATGTTCCAAGAGTGCACATTATAAAATTATTTTTATTACATACAGGGTGTTTATATACAAAGTATACACCTTGTATATTAAAGAACTTTTGTAAAGCTACATTGATGCTGATTAAACTGATATATTGTATTGAATTATTTTCAACTGTAAAAGTTTTAATGTAAAAAAATGGTCAACTTGAGATATTAATGTCGGATTTTATTATAATAATTGTTTTTTTAGTGTAGATTGCGTTTATGCACGATAATAAAAACTATTTTGTTTTAATATACATTCTTTTCTGAAATTTAAAAATACTTTGAGTTGATGGAGAAATAAAAAAATTCTTGTAAAAAGATATCTTTTTAACACCATTTTTCGAGTATCAATTAAACATCATTTTGGCCACTTTTTTCATACAAAATTTGTGTCAAAAATTTCGCATGGAATCGGTATCTATAAACTGACACTATCATTTTTGAGGCATCAAAATAATACCATCTATAAGAAAGTTGAATGTCACTGTGATGCCAAATTCATATCACATAACATAATTATTCCATCATTCTGTTATCAAATTTGTATTAAATAAAGTATGTACTCCTATGTTGGTTAATACAAATATGCACAGTATAAATAGTGATTATATTTTTTAACTTTATTTTGTTTAGTGAAGATCTAAGCTTATAAAAAAACACTGTAATTACAATTTACATATTGGAATACAATATTTTAAACTTTTATATGGTAGTAGAGATCGTGTTAACAAGCATTTAAAGTAATAAAAAAACGTTATAAACGTTATAATTTGTCGGACAAAAACGGACATTCTTCGTAAGGCTCCGGTGCGTAGGAGGATGCGGCAAATTATGATGATTAGTTTATAATACCGCCAAAATAAAATGAAATTATATCGTAATAATTTTTTTATATACACCATTTACCATAAAAATTTAATAATATGTTATATAGTGAAGCTTTTTTGTCAAAAATTATATCTATTTACCTTTAATAACTATTATTATTCCACGACGTTAAATTATTGTTTCATTATTTTATTATTATGTCTAAAATAATTTTTTTTTACAAATTGTCTTTTGCGTAAAATACACAATAAATTAAATAAATAACTACACATATTCGATTCCTGTCCTAGTAGTAAATAAATTGGCATCTTCAGATTAATAATTGCTCAGAAAAATATTATGCAACGTTTGCAAAATGACCAATATGAAAAAGTATATATAACGTTTTCATGAATTTTGTATGAACTGAATTTATACTTTGAGCTTTTAAATTTTTGCGTTGAATTTATAACAGAATGATGCTTGGACAATGATAGCAGCGTATACAAACCACCAAGCTATCTATTAGCTATGAAAATCGTAGAAATAATTTTGTATCAAAATATTTTTATTAAAGTGACACGCGGATGTCAATAAATTGATACTAATGCTGATTGGGGCTTCTGCTTTATGTATTTCTAGAGGAAGGCATCTAATGCGGTTAAATCAAGCGATCTTGCTAGCCATAGAATGTCACCTTCTCGATTAATCCATCGGTTTCCTAACTAGTAGTTTAAATATTGTCTTACGTTTTGAAGAAAATAAGCAGGAACACCATTTTGCTGAACATACATACACTGCATTCTCCATTAAGTCGATCGTTAAAAAAGAATGGCGCGTTAACTTTATCGCCTATAATTCCTCCCCACACATTGAAGGAGCATTGATGCTAAAAATCCAGTTGACGTACGCAATGTAGATTTTCTCGAGCGTATTGATGCATATTATGTTTGTTAACTACGCCGATATTATTAAACGTTGCTTCGTCACTCAACAGAACAATATTATAAAAGTCTGAAGTTTCTTTGATCATATTGAAAAAAAAACTACAAAAATTGATACTATTTTTTTGTCTTGGTCAATAAGCGATTGATGAAGACATAAATGATAAGGATGAAATTTGTAATTCTTGATTATTCTGTTGACTGACGATTTGTTTATAACCTGAATACATTCAATCTACTTTCTACTTTTCTGCAGATTCTCTTCAGTCGATAACAAAACCTGGAATTCTGCATCTTCATTCGTTGTATGACAATTTTCATAAGATTTTACTTTGTATTTAGGGCTAAAATTTCCTTTAAAGCGTTTTGGATGTCGGGCGGAAGGATGTTTTTGTCTTTAAATTCTAAACGCCAAATAAACTATTAACGATAAACAACAAAATAATATAAAAATTATTCGCTAACTTTCCCTGCAAAGCGTCGACGGCACAATTTGTCAATATCTATTTTATTATGTTGTCTAGTGTTCAACTTTTTTCCAGGGATACTGTGATTTAGATGTAATTATAATATTAAACATTCCAATAGAAATAAAAACTTGGATCCGCTGTACCTTCTTTCGTTTTTAACTTAACTTATACAAAAATGGTATCATAAAAAAGCTTATAAAATTAGGCATTCGACAGAGAAGCATATAACAACTTCAAAAGCGCAGACCCGTAAAGATAAATCAAGTCGTCCAGCAAAACTTTTACAGGTAACACATACAAATCGAAGTTGATTTACTCATTCACAACGAGGATGGTATACGATATTTAAAAATGGAGATCTCACTGGGCGCAACATTAGTCCACGTGCTGTCTTCTACAATGTCAAAAACAGAAGTGAAAAACAATACCTTCCTATACGTAAAAATAATAGTCATGTTTCGGGACAAAATTCGTACAGCACGCAAACTATACCAAAATACTAATAACATAACATCGGATTGTAACGCCTTTTGCGCGCTCCGAGCAGGAAAAATTGCTTAACTGTTATCGGACTGCAGTCTTAATTCTTTACTATCAACTTATTTAACAATAAAACTATCCGATTTATAATCTTGCCGCGGTTTGTGTTGTATGTCAAAACTTACATTCGACGTTTGCTGCTGATACTGTCAGCTTCTTTAGGATAACTAAACTAATTCTTTGTCATTTAGCTTTTTTCTTATATACGCTATAATTGTATTTAACCAAGTCTTCTACAATGCGTTGTTATGACAGAGAGTGCAGTAGGCTTTTTGCGTGTTGGTCAAATAGGTTAACTTTATGTTCAGTTTTGTGTGTGTGTCCATCTACTACCAATGGCTCAATTCTTATCAACCTTATGTCTCTTTCGTTTTTTCTTTCGTTGCTCCACTGTTGATCTTCTTTGTCCAACGTATAACGATACGAAATTCTGTAAAATAACTTTTAGAAAATTAGTAAATAATTTTTAAAATTGCGCGTGCACTTTCACCCGCATCGTAAGTCTCCACCAACTCTAGGACGAGGTGCATGTTAATCCTCGCTACAAAGTTAACTAAACGGAAATCAAAAGATGCATAAAAGGTCTCGAAAAAAATTCTCTGACGAAATCTTTCCCGATAGAACCCGTTTCCGTTCAAAAATCCGTTTCCGAAATACCAACTCGCTTATCATAAGATATATTTGAAAAACCGTTCTCTGCTTGCCCGTAAAGCGAACTTGATTAGTAGTTTTTGTTTGATGACGATAGCTGTTACCTGGACTGCTCAAATAACCTAAAAATGTGTTTACAATATCACCGTCTTGCACCTCATATTTAGTAGTTGTTGAGTTTGTGCAGTCCTGCTTGTGTTTATTCTTGTTGGTAGTAACATTACGGTTTAGGCAAACTCCTGGCTCAAGTATTGACAACGGTTATTACGATTTCCTAGTAGTTACATAAATGCATTTGTCTACCTTTTTTTCTAGTTTGGGTAATTCCATATCAAGAGTTTGTGTAATTATTTAATTCTATTCTTCTATGTCAAACAAAAACTTTATGTTACTGAACGAGCTATAAAATAAACGGCTACCGTAAAACTTTAGTTTGTTGCCGTGCCGCAACCTGCTCACCTGATTGTTATCAAATTGTTTTAAAATTACCTGTTTAAATTCAATAAATTCATCGCGTTTATTCATTTTCAGTTATAACTCAATTTAACATTAGCGACCTTAATTGTTTACTTAAACGGCGCTCCTAATTTTGTTCGTAGTCCGATCAACAACGACTCAATTGAAAATTGTCTAGGACAACACCCCGCACTTGCATGTAAAATTTTGTAATTATAAGTGACGTAATTAATTCTAAAAAAGATAATTTAATTAATAAACACGGTATATCAAAGTAAATAAGTAAGTATAAACATTTCTTGTGCAAAACGTTTTTCCACTATACTTTTTGTTGTAATTTACCACCAGACAGCATTGCAGCATATCAACTATTACACAGTTTAACTGATCGTCTTGAAAATTGACACGTACATGTATTAAAAATAATTAAAAAAACTTACAAAATTTTTTTAAATGCTATTTTTTGTTGTAATTCATTTATGTCACCCACAAAGTCAGGTTTTTTTTCAATAAATCTTTGTTAATTAACTTGTAAGTGAAGTTTTATTGTTAGATTTATGTCGTTAATTTTCAAAGGTAAATTCTATGGAGTTTAAAACGACCGAGCGTGTTTTTTAATGAATAAAAACATAGAAGTTATTAACCTTTGTGACTTTGTTTGGCGCCCTACCAACTTAGTCTTTATTTGATTTTTTTAGGTGTTTCTTATCATCGATAAAAATCTATTAACACGTAATAATAGAAAGAAACCATCAGTCATATCCCATTATAATACTACTAAAGTTGATACACAAGATAAGATAGTGTTAGAATACAGATGTAACAGACAATAAAAAATAGCCAGCTGTTTTTTTAAATTTTATAGACATTGCTGCAGCAAACGTTTTTATTTTATAAACATTTGAACCCATATTGCAAATGAAGGTGCTGCCACCAAAGTCGATTGTTCCTTTTAAAAATGATAGTGAGAACTAATAAAACCTTATATAAGAAAAAGAATTGGCAACGCTGACATACATTCTAAGCTAATTAGAAAAATAGTTTAAGAACAATAATATCGGTCAACAGCATAAAACAAATCAAGAGAAACCAGTTTAATCTGTTTGCAAAACACTAAAACAAAGTCGATGTCATGTGTGTTGTAAGTAAAAAGACTATAACGTGCGATAAAATGTATTTGTGTAAATTTTCTATGTCTAAAACACAGAAAAACAAAAATATGTAAAGAAAATTGATTCTACACAATGCACTCAATTACGTATTAGTAATAAACTTTTTTTTAAATTATTCTTTTATTAAATTGCCCAAATAACCCAAACGACACCCAAATATGATTAACAAATAATATTTTGTTCATAAAAAATTTTGTGCAAGAATTTAAAAAAAAGTTGGGGTAAACATTCACCCTACATAGTATCAAAAATTTTAAAAATTATAAAGGACCGGAAAGATTAAACAAACGTTAATTTTAAGCAATTAAAAAAATATGTTTAAAATTTACAATATAAAACATAAATTTACAGGACAAATAATACTAAACACTTTAGGGTTGAAAACACTTATAGGGTGCTTGATTCGAACGCTCGTGTAATGAAACGATGAAATAAACAGATGAAACAAATCTGGAACTTGCAGTGGTGCCCAATTTCAATTTATTTTTTGGATGCAGTGTTTATTTATTATTAAACAAGATATTTCTTATAATTCGTTTTATGTTTTAAAAATACACCAAGTCTTAATTTCACTCAGTAGTGATGAAAAATGATTATAGTAATTGTAGAATTAGATCCGCACGAGCTTCCGCCTTGTACACTGCAAAAACGGTACAATATAGATGAAAATTGCACATAAACATTATTGAGCACAAAATTTACTACAAAAAAGTCCGCGAAAATGTATAATTATATCTAGTAGTTTAAGAGTTACAGAGTTTTAATGTAATTTTTGTGCAATTTTGCACACGGGTATTTTCTAAACTATTGAATGTAATAGCGAAGGCTTCCACGGCCGGAATCAACTTGTGACCCAAACCAGATTCTAAACTCCGTAGAAGTGACTTAAGAAGAAATAGTCTCCGTATTTAAAGGAAAAGGATCGTCACGGATGATTAAGCTCGACCCTGATTGGGTTACGGTTGCTAGGGGGCGTGTTTTTGATAAATGACTAATAACCGGGAACCAAAGAGGGGATAGTTCGAAACCATGATCGCGATTGAAGTTATTGGGGTGTTTGAAGATTTCTATGCTTTCTCGGAATTTCCTGTTGAAAAAGAATGGAGATTTGGCAATCAAGGAAACATTATCAAAATCTATTTTGTGACCTGTAGTAAAATGATGTTCAGCGACCGCAGACTTGGAAGTATACCTTTTTCCTTATACAACGATCATGTTCTGAAATGCGAGTAATGACGGAACGACCGGTTTCACCAATGTAGACTAAACCACAAGAACAGGGAATTTGGTATACACCTTGAGATGAAAATGTAAGAAATTTGTCTTTGGGAGAAGGAAGAATCTGAGAGATTTTGCCTGTCGAGTTGAATATGGGTTTAATACCATTCTTACGAAGGAGTTTCCCTATTTGATCTGTAACCTTGTGAATGTAGGGTAAAAAGGCCAATTTCGGGTTGGATTCGGGAGTAGAAATGTCCTTAGGTAATCGAGTACGTGGATGTAAACGACGATTAATAACTCTATGAATATCTCGCTTTACATAACCATTGTTCACTAAGGTTCTAGTAAGATAACGGAGTTCTGAGTCTAGATTCTCAGGTTGACAAATAGAAAAGGCACGATGGACCAAAGATTCAATAACAGAACGTTTCTGTGCAGGATGATGATGAGACGAAGCATGAAGGTATCTGTCCCTATGGATAGGTTTGCGATAAACAGAATGGCTTAGAAGTCCGTCGGGCTTACGAGTCACAAGAACGTCAAGAAATGGAAGAAAACCATTACTTTCGATTTCTATAATAAATTTGATATCTAAGTGTTGATTGTTAAGATGATCAAGAAACTTAGACAATTCAAGATGACCATGAGACCAAACAATAAACGTGTCGTCAACATATTTAAACCACACTTTAGGTTTTAATATTGATGATTCCAAAGCAACCGTTTCAAAGGATTCCATAAAAATGTTAGAAACAAATCTAAGAAAATTTAAGTGTAAAATAGTTCAAAATACATTAATAATATACATTCTAATTTTTGAAAATTTTAATAAACCTTGTTTGTTATATTACGTAGGTAATATTGTGTTTGTTTTCAACATCTTCTGATAATTGCAAGATTTGTGAAATTTGTGAATTTTTACTTTCCTATAAGGAAAGTATGGAAACCGCAATTTTTTTCAAAAATGTTTATTGCATAATTTTACGTTTCAAGGTCTCCTGAATCAGAAAAATGAATTTTTAACAAAAAAATTTTTGGTGTCTGTGTATTCGCCATTTTTAACAGTTTTTCTAATACAATATTTTCCGTATGTAAATTATTAAAATTATTTTAACAATTTTTTATAAAGATAATTCTTCCTAACAATTTATTTAAATAAAAAATTGTTCTAACTTAATAGTTTGTTACATATTTTATTTATAGTTTAAAATGAATTCACAAATATAATATAGATTTAAATCCTGCTTGCAACAATCTAAAAAAAAATCTTGAAAAGCAAGATACGTTAAAAAAATTATTTTTACTGATTTATTAAAGGGAAAAACAATATCAAAGCGCTCAAATATAGCGGTTACTCCATATGACAACATAAGTTCAGTTTGCCATATTTCAGTTATATCTTAATGAAATCGAGGAGAAAAATTTTAAAAAAATTATAGCATGCTAGGAAATCAATACAAACGCTACACATCACTTCAAAGTGGTTTTATGAAAACATAACCTTAAAAAAACATGTAGACATTCCTTCATCTTCCTTATAGGAAATTCGTGTGGGACCACACTAGTTTTGTTAACTTATTTTTACGTTTGTTTTACGAAGTAGCTACTAGCTTACAAAATTTTTGAACGTATTTACTAATTTGAAAATTAAATCATATATAAAACAGAAAAAAATTTAATTAAAAAATTATTATACAAAACAAAGTTATTTATAATTACAGAGGCGGCTGGTGGTCAATGCTGCGAGAGGGTCATTTCAATATTAAAGTCAGTTTATCTATTTTTTTAATAATCAGAATAAAGCGTTATATATTTACAATTGTAAATTAACAATAAATTGACCACATGATCTAATAGAGAAGCCATTAATGAATAATTATAATACAATTGAACACTAAAATTTTATTATTTTTGCAAAGAACAACAAAATAAAATAAAATGTATGTTATTCTCGTAGAACGTCTCAAAGTATAACTTACTCGCATGCAACGTTTGTTATGCTTTGCTTTACTTTCAACGCTTGACACATAAATTACTATTATATCACTGTACTAATTTTTTTTTATTAATAAAACAGTTTTGTTCATGCAAGTAATATATTTTGTCGTGACCACAAAATTATTTGCATTGACTAAAAATTTAAAGAAAATTGTTGTTGCAGCAAAAACAAACAAATAGTTTTGTTGGATTTATAGCTACTAATAAAATATCATTTTTTAGAACACAAAATTGTCATAAATTTTAAAAAAATTTAACAAGATAAAATATTTACCAAGAAGAACAAACATACATTTTTTTAAATCTATTAGTTAAAGACGTATAAAAAGCGTAAGTTGAAAAAAATAAATAAAGCCAAACGCAATTATAAAAAGAAGCCAATGTTCATAACAAATAAATTACTAAAATACAAAGTTTAAAGCAATAACATCAAAAAGAGGTTAATATAAACTGTTTTAAAAGATGAAACACTCAAGATTATTACACGTAACAGAGAAAGGAAAACCGCATAATTGTTTGCGTGTTATATTATACATATATTACACGATAACAAAGACACTTTAATTTAGATAAATTTCTTGTAAGTTATTAAAGATCCGTACATGTTATATCTTGTAAGCTTAATATTTTGAAAATCTCATGAAAACAATTTTTAAATCAATTATGTTCCCAAAAAAAAAATTAAATTTTTGCTAGGTAATGCTATAAATTTTTGTTTAAAAATAAAATTCAAATTGCAATTTAAAGATTAAATATTTCATTTCACTAAACAATCAAAAACAGTTTGTTATTGTTATTTAACACATTATTTTACACAAACTAACTATTTCATATTTTTACAAAAAAAAAGACAATTTCAAGAATAAAAAACCACTATTCTTCAAGCAATTCCAAATATTTGCAAAAAAACGTATTTTTATCAGAGTAACAATGGGTACGCATATAACATTAAATGCACTAAAACTACTTGAACAGTTTTAGTTCAAAACCGTACTTGAACAAATGCACTTAGTAGTTGCTTTTAAACTACTGTTTTCTCTATATAGATTTGTTATTACTACGACGTACATTTTCAAATAAATTTTTATTTGTTTAAAGTTAACTTATTTTATAAAACGTAATTTAAAAAACGTAATAATTAAGTAAATACTTTATATCTGATTTTAATAGAAAGCACTAACTAGACTAACTAGAAACAAATTTCAAATGGAAATTTAATCAAGCAGCTACGGAGGCAATTAATGTGAAAAAACAACTAAACAAAAAATGGTTAAGCACAAAAAAAAACAAAAACTATAGGAAGTACAGAGAAATAAGTAGGGAAGCAAAAACGCTAGTCGTTAAAGAAAAAAATAAAAGATGGAAAAAAATCTGCCAAAACGTCGACCAATATATTAGAGAGACAAGAAGCTCGCAATCCTGAAAAATAATAAAAACTTTAAAAACGAATAACAAGGATAAAGCACACATACCGTATATCAGGAAAGATGAATGACAATCCATAAAAACCTACTAACGGAAACACGAGAAGAAATTATAGAACAAAGAGAAGAACATAAAGGGTAAATCAAAGAAAAAGAAATAATAGTCATCACAGAAGAAGACATGCACAAATCAATAAGTACAATCAAAAATAATAAATCACTAAGACCCGAAGAAATTGACCCCGAACTAATAAAATACGGATTCAAAAAACTCATACAGATGATCAGAAACATGTTCCAAAAAATAATAAATGGAGAACAAATGCCCGAGGAATGGAAACACGCATATCTAACTTCCATATTTAAAAAAGAAGACAGAAGGAAATGCAAAAATTACAGAGGAATAAGCGTAGTAGCTATGATGGGAAAAGTCTACGGAAGGGTAATAAAGAAAAAACTGGAGGAAAGTATAGAAAGAAAAATTGGGGAAGAACAAGCGGGTTTCACAGAAACTAGATGCTGCAGTGATCAAACTCACTAAAACAATACCAAAAGCAATTTGGTCGACTCCAGACCATAACAGTTCTACTGTTATCAAAAAATGTCCGATGATCATTAAAAGTAAAATACAAGAACAAGGTAGCGAACTACTAGAAACGACACCGATAAAAAAAATTTTAACACCGCAGCCAAAGAACTTAAGCGATTATTAAAACAAATAAAAAATAATGATATTCAAAAATACTTGAGCAATTTAACTGCCACAATTGCTACGGATTACTCGCTTTGCAAAACTACAAAAAAATTGAAAAAACCTCAAATATCATATCCACCAACAAAAGATCAGGATAGAACTGGGTTCGAAGGAATAAAGAAAAAGCTTTAGCGTTTGCAAATTATTTGATAAAAGTTTTAGAACCTCATAATTTTAATGCATCAGACCATCAAATTTAGGACTGTTTCAATGCACCATATCAAATAGAAATACCAATACGTAACATAACTCTTGCTGAAGTTGAAAAAGTCCAACAAAAAAATAAGCGACGGCTAACACAGTTATCACAAATAAATCTTGTCTTTAATAATACGATAATTGAAGTAAATGAATATGCCGAGCTTCTCTCTAATTAACTTCCCACTTGTGTAAATATTTCTTTCGATAAGATTGTATTCAACCCCTTGACTTCAACGACGTGACGTCATAAAAAACTTTCCAAAAACCACAAGTGTTTTATCAGCGCCACCGATAAAGATCACAGGTGGAGGGGCTTTGAATTAATGTAAATTCTCAATACAAAAAAAACCTAACGACTTACCCCTAATAAACTTTCAATCAAAAATACATAAAATTTGACCACATATCCACGTGGAATTGCGTAAAACAACTTGTTGGGGGTAGAGGTCTGTATTGCACAAAACGTTACCAGAAAAAGAATGAAGTCGTGCTTTTAAAACATTTGAGAGTCGTCTACCAAAAGTAGGCGTGTCGAGGACAAATTTTATACTCGAAAAATTTTAATCTACCAACTTTTTAACATAACAGACTACAACTAATTTTAGGTAACAAGCATAAAATTAAAAAAATATATCTCGCATAACTGCGTCATTATCCTCCAATCTTACTTAATGGGAAGACACTTTCTTGTAAAACATCAAGATAAATCTACAGGCCTACACTCAATTAAGTTTGGCGTACCACAAGCTTTAGGACTTTTGTTCTATCTACTATACGCAGTTCGTCTCCCAGCATGATTTCCACATATGCACATGACACTGTTAAACTCGCCGTACATCAAGATCCAACAACTGCATGACAGTACCTTCAGAAACCCTTAAAAGTACTCCAAACTTGGCTTCACAAATGGAAAATGCAAGCCAATAAATTAAAATCAATACTTACACTTTAAATCGCAACACTTGCCCATCGGTCACGTTTAATCGTCAACTACTTCCACAAGCTGACGACACCAAATATCTTGAACTTCATATAGATCGCCGTTTAACTTAGAAAAAACAAATCTTTACGAAGCAACTCGGGCTCAAATTACGGCAGATGTTCTGGTTGTTTGAAAGGCATTTACAACTGACACTTAAAAACAAACTCCTGCTGTACTAGGTTATCTTAAAACTCATATGGAGTTACAGAATACAGCTGTGGGGTACAGCAAGTAACTCGAATCTGAAAATCTTGCAGCGCTTCCAAAATAAAGAACTACCAGACGACGCCTTCTGATATATTCTGAACTACAGAATAACTGAAGACTTACACATATCTACAATTCAAGAAGAAATACATCGGTTTAGTGCTAATTATAGTGCCCGATCCAAAGTGCACCCAATGTGCTTGCGCAAACATTATTTGAACTGACTAGTGTAGTGCAACGGTTAATGAGATTCAAACTTAATGACCTAATGGCCAGGTTTAATTAAGTTTACTTGGTGCTATTCAAACTATGAAACAACAGCACGTGCATGCATAGACACGCACGGGCACGTCTGGACCTGGCCCCAGTCGGTACTAGCACGAAATTTCTACAGCAGTACTAAGATAAGAATGTCTTCCGGGTTTGGACCGTGTCCTTGTTGTAACCGAAGTTGCCAACGTTTCGCCCACTTTCGTAAGGGACTTTATCAGAGCGTGAGATAAATCGAAAAACTCAAAGAAGCAACCGAAATCTAACTAAGAACTTCTCAAAAGTTAGGTAATCAACTTGTAAACCTCTGAAAAGGTAAGAAAGAAAACGGTAAACTTGTAAAAGCAAACGAAAATCTAACAAAGAACCACTACAGAGTTAAGTAATCAACTTGTCAACAAAGCCAGATTCTAAACTTCATAGAAATGGCTTAAGAAGAAATTCCGAGAAAACATAGAAATCATCAAACACCCCAATAACTTCAATCGCGATTATAGTTTTGAGCTATCTTTTTTTTGGTTTACAGTCATTGGTCCTTTATCGAAAACACGCCCCATTTCAACTGTAACCCAATCAAAACCGCGCTTAATCATCCGGGACGATCCTTTTTCTTTATATACGGAGTCTATTTCTTCTTAAGTTACTTCTATGGAGTTTAGAATCTGGCTTGGTTCACAAGTTGATTACCTACCTTTTCTTAGTTAGATTTTGGATTTTCTGAGTAATACGCGTCGAGACGTCATGGAGCAACAACCAAACATTAAGTTCTGTTTTAAAACGGGTAAAACGGCAACAGAAACCTATAAGATGTTAACAAAATTGGATATTACTGCACGACAATGCACCAGCGCATACCAGCGTCATCGTGGTACAATTTTTGACTCGGCGTAACGTGACAGTTTTGCAACATCCACCGTACTCTCCAGATCTGGCGTCTGCTGATTTTGATTATTTCTGCGTCTTAAGCAGGCGTTAAAGGTTTGCGGGCGTCAAAAAGTTTCAGAACTATGTGTACGATTCCACATCAAGCTTACTCCAACAGTTTTTAGGCGTTATACAAACGATTACAAAAGTGTGTTGTGGCTGGTGGAAAGTATTTTAAAGGCCAATTAATACTCTATTTTTATGTCTGATACAATTCACCGAATTTTTTAGACAAACCTCGTATATTATAGGAAAATCTTCACTTCACTGTATGTCAATTATTGTATATACATATTTGTACTTAATTGTCCTAACAATTACTCATTGTCCTACGGACAGATTGTAGATGTCATAATGTTAATGTAAAAAATCCGGTATACAAGATTGTTTAAAGTACGATCATATATTACAACTTGATTTAGATGGATTACAATCTTAAGTATAATGTATTTTTTATTTTTTTTATTAAACCAAACACAAAAGAATATAAAAATATACTCTCAAAATTTAAAAAAAAACTTACTCAGTAACACAAATTTGTTTAAACTTTTATTAGGAACAACTATAAATGCACTAAATAAGTATTTTGAAAAACTAAATAAAAATTTATTTCTATGTGCCATCGTTTTAGATTGCGTGCGTAAAAATACTAATGCACCTTCTAAATAAAAATTACTTAATTAGAGAAGTGTCAAACCACAAATAACTAATTTTGTTGTAAGATGAGCAACACGCACGTTTAAAATTTGATGTGTTGTAAATACGACAAATACTAATAAACTATTAATCTATTTATCTAGATATACTTTTACAAAAAGATAAACATTTTACAAGTTATAATTTCACAAAGTAATCTTACTACATGCATCTTTTACCCAATTTTGTTCCTATAAATCTGAGACGTATAGATCCACTGAACAAAAAATAGCTAGAAATTAGTTTTTGTTAGAGGAAATGTTTATTTCAGTTTAATTATTAATTTTACAAAGTTTTACAAATTTTACTATTTACAAAAAAAGCTTGTTAAAGTATGTCTAAAATGTAATTTAATTTGATTTGTTCAATTTTGCGCAATAGAAATTTAGGATTGAAAAAATATTACATTTAAGTAGCATTCATGTTGCAATTTCTAACTAAAATGTTAGTTCGCAATTAGAAATGTAAAGTCTCCATAGTAAATACATCAAAAGCACACTGCATAAATTACGTTACGTCGTAATCGTAAGGGCGTAAAAAATAACCTTATTTGTCGGCTACAATGTCTTCTAGAAAACTAGACATAAAATATCACAACCACACAACAAAACTAAATTAGAATGTGACCTACTTTGTACAACAAAGCTCATGATGTTTACTACCAAAACTTCCAACTACTTTTGAAAACAAAGCGAGTTTTCCAAGTAAAATTTCATTCGATTCTCTTTTTCATTATAAGACAGAAAAACGCAATCCAACGTTAAATTAGAATTTAAATTAGAGTTAGAATTAAAGTGTTTTTTATTCCGCATTTTAAAAAGTCTAAAATTCATATTTATTTTAAATTTCATTATATGTATTTCGCCAACAACAGCCATGCAAATAAACCAGAAACTTTCATATGAAGATTGTATCTGGATAGTGGAAAATTTATTGGCAAGTACAGTATTGTACTGCGCTCATAAATTTTTTTCGTGCATATGAAAATTGGTACGTTTATAAACATACCTATTTTGTTACTCTTTAAATTGCTTCAAAGTATGCAAACTTTCTTCGCTAAACATGTTAGATTTGCTTAAGTCCTATAATATAATACGAGAGAAGAATTATAAATTGTACTTCTAGAAACAGTAAAACCTCCTGAGACACTAAATTTAGAAAGCTTACTCTTAATTAAACGTTTAATTACAAACATCTCGAGTACTTTCTACTACACTCAAAGATCGAAACGGTTATTATAAACGCAAATAAATTTATACAGCTACCAATTGGGTTAAACTTGCACAAAACTCAACCTAAAACAAATCAAAACACGGCAATGTTTCATAACGTAATAAATTTGTTGTTGTTTTACAAAAAGACATAATTTTATTTATTTTGTTTTTAGACCAAAAGCATGTCTTATAAATTAATTTTTCTGAAACATGCTAATATTTATACAAATAAACTAAATATTTTTAAAAGTTTAAGCAAAATATGTATACAGTTTAAGAGTATTTAGAAGAGAGAATATGTTGGATACAAACTAAATACCCGAGAATAATAATGAATAATAGAGATACTAGATTAGTGCTCTAAAAGCAACATAACAAAGAAAATTCAGTCTAAGGAGACTTTACCCATTAAGAGGGCGATCGCTGCAGTTTATCCCGATAGATGACACCACATGTAAAAACAGTATTAACTTTGCGACTAGAAAACTCGCTAAAAACAAAAAATTATGGTTTAGTGATAATGTTGTTTTAAAGAGGAAATGTTAGTTTAGGTAATGACAAAATTCTACATCGAACCTAGCTTTACTTAACGAGTATTTTACAATTGAAATCAGTGTAAATTGAATTTTGATTGCAACCAATTACAATTATATTACTTTAATACCTAAGTTAGATAATAACAAGCATTATGTAAAAGTATAAGATGTGAAATGATTACCGTACGTTTTATTTGTATCCGCAAAGTATTTACTTTTGCAATTGCTATAAAAATGGACGCCCTAAAACTTAATATAGTTCAGCACTTGAGCAAGAGATGGCTAAATGTATAAGAATCTTCCAAGACTAAAACCAATAGTTATAACACTATAAACCGTGTAAAACATATAGTATAGTCTTATTCCTTTTATTTGTATTTCTATCTTTATATGCGCATACCTATAACGCAAACAACTGATAAATACGTTTCGAAGCATCGTTTATACCAGTTCATACAAGATTGCCGGTAAAACAAAACCGTATCAATTACATTTTTCGTAAATTTTCTTCTATGCAATGTACATTTACTGTTAAATCTAAAAACTTGAAAAATTCAATTTGGATAATTTTTATATAAATATACTTAGTTCAATTACTTTTACACTAAGTCTATAAACTAAAATAAACTTTAAAAGTGTACTTATAGTAGTACAAATTTGCATTTTTTGTATAATAGGGTACCTATTTAAATAAATTAAAAACGGAAATCATAGGAAGCTTTATTTGTTTCTAAGTTTCTTCTCAAATATTTTTTTTTAACTATTAAAAAAGACAAATAACTTATTATGAATTCTTGGGCCTTATCTCATGCCCACGCTGAGCATTCAGCTCTGACTGTAATATGATACTTGTCTTTGATACTGTTTATCTACATTTTAAAACAAGTATTCTTAAAGTACTATTTACAATTTGCTGTTCAGTGCGTTTATTGTTGTGATAAAAAGTTTAAATTTTTAACTTTAAAATAATGATATGCGCTTAACATCAACGTTTAACATGCAGAAATTTAAATCCTAATAATGACCTAGAGTAGCGGTTTCCCATTAGGTCACTTGGTCAATGACCCTCCAAAAATATGTAATATTAAAATGACCCTTTTGCAGTATTGACCACCAGCCGCCATTGATTATCCATTAAATTAAATAAATTAAAAACAAAGATTATAAGACGCTTATGCAGTTAAAATGTATTTTATTTTTTAAGTGTTATTTTTTTACTGTCGTTTTTAAGTAAAATATTAAAAGATAATTTAAAAAAGAGATCGATAATAATAAAGTAGATGCTCATAACAACTTTCGTGTCAACAACGTTTGTGCAATTCTCAGATGTTATCTGTATGCCCACGATACGGTCGCTTAGTATTCGGTTTTGACTGTAAAATGATACCCACTAATGATTTAGCTTATCATTCGAAAACAACTTTGTAATATGCAAAATAATTATTATCGTTTATAATCAATAATATAAACTAGAAACTAGCATAATTGTTAGTATTTCTTTGGAGGGTCATTGGCAAATGACCTAACAGAGAAGCCACTATTGATAATTAGAAGTAGCGAAAATTCTGTTTTTATTTTCCAATATTTTACATTTCCTATACCAAATTGAAAAATCATTTTAAATTATTTTTTAAATTATATGAAATTCGATATTCAAAATTTGTCTAATTTCAAATGTCTTCTCAAAGTTTTATAAATACTGTCTTTATGAATTTTTAAATTACGTTTCGTCATAAAATAGGACTAAAATGATACAAAAAGACACTAACAGTAGAATTAATTAAAAATAATAAACAAATTTGCACTCAAGTTTTTATAGTGATTGCATATTATTTTCTGTAATTTTTTTTTAATTTTTAATGCCCTCTATGAATGACGAGTTGACGTTGTATTACTTCTAAGATACTCATAAAACTATCGCATTCCAACTACTATAATGGTGCTTTTAATTTCATTTCAGTTTTTATATGTTTGGTGCCATCTATGAATGAAGAGTTGACGTTGACTTGCATCTATGATGCACATAATAAAAAATATCAAATCCCCACTACTTCGATCGCGCTCTTAACTCGTATTAGGTTGTTCAATAAATAATGTGGCAATGTTTTGTTTCATTTATGTAGTTTTTTTTTTTACTTTTTTACTGATAATGTATATAAAAGTACACACTTTGTTTAAATTTTCACTAATAACAAATAAATGTCTTGAATCGTGTAATACCATATTACATAGGTATAACAAAACCAAAAAACTCAAAGAAAGTTATATTTACCTTTTATTTAAAAAAAATAGTTTCTAAATTGAGTATTTAATGTAAAATAGATTCTATAAATTATTGAAACTTTTGATTTATAAACAATTAAAAATTAATTACAACTTATTTTTATTTCTTTAAAACCCTCCGCGCTCTGAGCGGGGTATTTTCACACCCCATGGTAACATTATTTTGATTTTTTTATACATCCGATATATTGTCTTTTCTGTCCATCCCGCTATTTTAAGGTAGTCATAAGAAAAATTAAAAAAAGATCTTGAAACATTTTTAAATTAAGTGTAATTACTATTAATTGCAAATTAATGAAACTGGGGTACAAAAATACCCCGTCCGAGTATGACGCATATATTTTTTATCAGGAATATAATACGTATGTAATTATAGTTATTAGTAGTACTTATAATTATGCTTAGACCCAATAACGATATTATAAGGAAATTCCAAATACTTTAAGTGCAATTAATGATCGGATTAGAAAACAATGGTTTCCTTTATTACCTTGACGTGAATAAAATTTCTAGAAAATTTTATAGCTTATCTTGTATGGCCTTGAAGTAAGCAGTTCTTTCGCATAACAGTGTATTTCAACATGAATGACAGTAAAAAGCGCCGTTTAGATCTTGATAATTTAGCTGATCAAGAAATAGCTCTGAAGTGGTTTTTTGAAAGTGATTCTGATGAAGATTTTCAGATATCGGATGAAGAAGACAACGTGTATGAATTAAGCGAGGTATGTACCCACTTTATTTGCAAAAACAAAAATATGAATACTTAGTACATTTCTTCTTACATAGAGTGATGAAGATGAGGATACATCATTAGCTACCCAGTCTCACTATGTAGCAAAATCAGGATTGGTATGGAATAAGCATCCCAGTCGTTGCAGAAAAGCAAAAGCAGCTAACATTATAAAACAAAGTAGTGGATTATCAAATTATTCGAAAAATGTTTCTACTATCGACGAAACTTTCAAGTTGTTTATAAGTGAGTCTATGGTTGAAAAAATAGTCTTATTTACCAATCAAAAAGGCAGTATTTATTTTTCCAATGAAAACCGTGACTGGAAAGCGACTACTAAAGATGAAATTTATGCTTTTATTGGGTTGCTTATCGTCATGGGTGCACTGAAAGCAACACAAGAACCGCTTAATTCTTTATGGAACAAAAATAGTTTATATGCTAGGCCTATTTTTTCAGCAACAATGTCTAGAGATAAGTTTATGTATTTACTTGCATTTCTTAGATTTGATGATACCCATACCAGACAGTTGCGTAGACTTACTGATAAGATGGCACCGATTAGAGAATTGTATGAAATATTTGTCGAAAATTGCCAAAAAGGATACAATCCTGGTACTCATTTGACAATAGACAAACAACTTAGGGGTCGGTGTCCATTCAGAGTATACATGAAATCTAAACCAGCAAGGTATGGCATAAAGGTTTGGACATTAGCTGACGCCGATAGCAGTTACGCTCACAATATGCAAGTTTATATTGGTAAAGAAGGTAACAAACCAGAAAAGAATCAAGGCCAACGTGTAGTAATGGATTTAGTCAAGATTTTAGAACGTGGTTACGGAATTACTACTGACAATTTTTTTACTAGTATCCCTTTGGCGCAAGAACTGTTATCACGTGGTTTGACTTTATGTGGAACAGTTAGGAAGAACAAACCTGACTTGCCTTCAATATTATTACCAAATAAGTATAGACCAGAGTTATCGACAATATTTGCATTCCAAAAAAATATTACGTTGATATCGTATGTACCAAAGAAAAACAAATCGGTGATTCTTCTCAGTACTGAACACAGCGATGATGCAGTAGGTGACGAATCTGTTCAATACAAACCGGATATAATCACACATTATAATAGTACAAAGGGTGCAGTTGACACGCTTGATCGAATAATATCCGATTATACGACAAAACGAAATACTCTTCGCTGGCCAATGGCTTTGTTTCACAATATGATAGATGTCGCATGTAATAATGCTTATATTGTCTACATTACGAAGTTCAAAAACTGGCAAGAAACAAAGAAAGGTAGGCGTAGACTATTCCTTTTAGAACTAGGAAAACAACTAATCATTCCTTATGTTCGGGAACGCTTTGAAAATAAGAGTGGACTGCAGACCTACATTATTGAAAATATGAAAATCTTGTTGCAAGAAGATCATAATAGTTCAGGAGATGCTCAACCACAATCATCAGCTAAACAAGGACGTTGCTATATTTGTCCACGGAAATTGGACAAGAAGTGCAAGACTGTTTGTACAAGTTGTAAAAAATTTGTTTGTAAACCGCATTATACGAATCATGTAATTTGCAAAAATTGTTAGAAATAAATTAAGATATTAACTTTTTACAATTTTTATTTTATTACTATTTGAGAAAACATGCCCAGCACAAAATATGTGTAATTTTTAGAAATTATAAACTGAGAAAATCAAATTATAAGGTTGGGGTATTTATGCACCCCGATAGAGCGCTACGTAATATTTAAGAGGTCAGAGCGCGGAGGGTTAAAATTATTTTTAAACAGTTTAACTTGTTGCAGCAATTGACAGTTCTATATTTTGTTTTACATAATCTTCGTGATTAAGTTAAACAAAACAAATTGGATGAAGCAATGTTAAAAGTAAAATTCGCCTATAAATGTTATATTAAAGATAACCCGACATTTAAGATTATTTAAATTGCTATTCTCTATTTCGACATAAGAATTAGCGATTCTTACAGTAAAATTCCTGCAAAAATGTTACGTGCATAAATTTAAAAATGCACTACCCTGTATAACATCCACGTGTTGTGACACGATGTATAATGAAAATATCTATAATTAATTAATTTAGTCAACGCAGGGTAAGTAATTTCTATTCCTTTTCTGATTAAAGGTAATTTCTATGTCTTTTTATGAGCGCTATGTGCTACCTTCCAAATCTGGGTTTTCTTATCTTAGTTTCTATTCGAGTTTAAAATCTACGATGGAAAAGTTCTAATATGAAGCTTTGGACCTATGAACTCTGCGATACAAGGGCAGACACAATTGAATTTCCATTCGGAGGCAATTGATAACTAATACTATCTTGGACAAAAGGGCATATGTAACAGCATACGTGCCTGTTGTAGTTTGTGAGTCATCAGGTAGACACGATTATTTTCAGGTAGTTTGATTACAGAAAGCCAGTAGGAAAACTTTTTCTAAAAGTACACCTGAGTAGTACGGTGTTGCTCATAAATCATTTTTATTACTCTTGTCTAAACGTTGAAAGTGATTCTTCTTATTACTATTTCTTAATTAATTAAAGTTAAATTGTTATCGCATGCTGATTACGTCAACTGTCAATTATTATTATTATTAATGTAATTTACTTACAAAGATTTTTCTATGTTCTGGATGTTACACTCTTGATTTAATTGTATTGTAAGTTTATGATTATTAAACGACTTTCGGCTTAGACCGCGTCGTAGTTAAGCACTCAGACTTAGGGTTGGTCCTAGTCTTATCTTGAGAGCCAAAACAAGAAGTAGAACTTCGTGAACCCAAACAAACTGACGTTTCGCAAGACATTGCAGCTTGCATCTTCAGAGTGGTAAATGTCACCCGTTTTAAGTCTCAAGAAGAGACTAGGACCAAGCCTAAGTCTGGGTGTTTAACTACGACGCAGTCTAAGCCGAAAGTCGCTTATAATCATAAACATAACAACCGCGAAAACTTAAGATTTTATATGTACTGTAAGTTGCCAATACTTCTGGTGTTTTAGTACTTACGTATACTTGTACTCAAATGGAATTTACCTACTGTGATGCTATCAAAGTATCTCTAATTGTTATTGAATCAAATTTTAATGTATTTATCCTTCTAAAGTAATTAAAGTACTATTGTAGTTAACAATTTGGTTTCTTTCTTCATTTCCTCCAACTTTACGAACCTTAACAATTTTATACAAGCTTCGAGTCTCCTGTGCTAATCTAGCATAAGCTATTTCTGCAAAGAAAGATCTGGCGCCCTTTAAAATAAAATCACTTAAACCTCCCTTCTCTCCGATAGGTATTGTTTCAATCTTACAGTGAGTTGACCGTGCAAGGTTCGTAAACTACTAGAAGCTTGTAGCAAAAATTAGCAAATTCTTATAAGAATTTTAATAATCTGAATTTTTTCAAACTTAGTATTTTTGCATCGTAAATTGACGTTACATAAAAAACAAATAAAAATTATTGTAATTTAACAATTCAAACATAGACGCTAGGATAAAATAAAGACGCTCAATTAATCCAAAGTTATTTAGATATAAAGCGATCATTCTATATGAGATTTTAGATCAACATACATACATTTTCAGAGGAAGTGATAGACTCTTTTGAAGAAAACAAAACTGATTTATTAGTATCCTTGTATGTATCCTCTTCAAAACCGATGTTATTAAGTTATTCGTTTTACAAAATCGACAAAAGCAATGGACACGGCCAAAAAAACAAAAGAAACAATATTGATTTACACACTAAAACCACAGGACATGTCGCGCAAGAGAGGAACCTTAGGGCCGGCACAGAGATTGGGAATCCTTGGGTCGTCACGAGGCGCCTCTGTGCTTGGAACAGGTTATCAGGCCTTAAATTACAGCAGTGCTACTAGAAGGCACGAATATCTATCACAGACAAAAGGTTACTCTCAAGGAGTGATAGATTAAAAACTGGTGTGGTCACGACCTTCTTATAAGGAATGATCAAGAAATACATATTTTTTTTAAAGTTATGTTGTTATACAACCACTTTGAAGTGATATGTACACTTTTGTATTGACTTCTAATACAATTACTTATTAAAATGTCTTCAAACTTAGTTCTTAAAAAAACACTAAATTTATAAGTAAAACGTATCCTCCTTAATTATTATGCTTTTAATTGTTTTTTCAGTGCTTAAACAATGATAGCTATGAGCGGGAAAAAATTGCAATGTCGTACATATAGGTATTCAACTTTACAAATTTCCTATAATTTTGTTCTATAAATATATAAGTTAAAAAAATGTCAAACCATATTTATTTGCATAAAAAAAGTATTTGCTTATTAAAATTTTAAAGATTAAAAAACGTACGAATGTAATACTTTAACTAAGCAATTTACAAACAATCGGCCGTGGTGTAGTGTATCTAATCGACAAATAAAAATTCCGTGGTTCAAATCTCGTGGCTACCACTTCTAAACAGTTGTAACAATCACCACCGCTTTAATTAAAAACTAATAAAATAGCTAATCTTCAACGGTATTCTAACAAATACAAACAAAAAATGTCATTTAAGAACCAAAATTAATTTTTTTTCAAACAATTATCGCGGGCAGGATTCGAATCTATAATATATATGGAATTTACTTTAAATTATAAATCAAATATCCAATAACCCAACTTTGGATAGAACCGAGAGAATATGAAGAGCCAGCTGCTCAAGAACTTTTAGTTCGGGAGTTATCGTGGGTACATTGTTACGCACACACAGACACACAAACGGAAACATCCAAATTTTTTTTGGCATAAATTTTTATTTCTGATTCAGAA
Organism: Aquatica leii; assembly: GCA_035610365.1. NCBI lineage: Eukaryota > Metazoa > Arthropoda > Insecta > Coleoptera > Lampyridae > Aquatica > Aquatica leii. The sequence continues at coordinate 64,435,340 of CM069437.1, forward strand.
AACGTAAAATAAAGCAAAAAATATTTTTTTTAATTGCAATCATACTTTCTTTATAGGAAAGTAAAAAAGAAACACGACAGATACAACTTTTATGGAAGAAATATACAAAAAAAAGCTAACCGGGCAATGGTAGACTTGGTAGACACGATGGAGATAGTAAAAACCTTGTATAACAAACTAAAAACAAACAATAAACGCAAACAGCAATATAAAACGAGGAGTAAAGGACATGACAAATAGGTTAAGAAGACAAGTAGACAATCTAAACAAACATTGAATTAAACTTTATTAAATGAAAATAAATAAGATAAACTAGAAAAATAACAATTGAAATCAACACGCAAACGGATACCATAATACAAAAGCAGATTTAACAAATCAAGCAACACAAACAGTACAATGGACGCAAAATGGCAAAGAAAAAAAATAACATCGGCCACAAAAATACTTACAAAAACTGGACACCTAAATAGAGAGTTTGTTTAAATCTGTTTATCACTAAAAGAAACAATCGGCAAAACACAGATTCTAACAATAATATATTTGTTTTCAAAAAGACATAAAGAGAAAGAGTTAGACCAATAACAATTGAAGAACAATTATAGATCACAGCTATAATATTGATGTAGGCAACACACCATACAACTAATTATATTTAATTACTAACAAAAACTATAAATGATTGATTTTAATAAAAATTAAATAGTATTCAAACAATTACTTCCTGTACCACGCAGTCGCGGAACAAGTTTATAATCGACAATTATGATAATGATTTGCAAAACAAGATAAAAGTATTAGCACAAAAACTTACCGAACCGACAATTTTTTGTCACAAACAGTAACGTTCACTAATATGCGAAATGCGTGGTATATAAGTTTATGTACAACGCTTCTGTTCAGCGCTTTATTAGCTATCGTTACGTTTAAATGATCGAAAAACCTTGACAAGTTTCACGTCAATATACTTAAACGACGACACATAAAATTAAAACTGATTTAAAGTTTGTGACTCAAACTAAAATTTAGTCAACATGATTGATATTGTGATTACATTTAATAATTGTTATACTTAAGGCTGACGGTTACCTGATAAAATTAAATACAATTATAAGTAAAAGGAATTTATACAATACTATTAAGTAGTACGGATAAAGATGACAATTAATTAGCGAATGCATTACAATCACAAAGAAAAACGTTATGATAAGCAAGGAGCTAACTAATTATGGAATTAATTAAAGTTATACAATCATGAGAATTCGAAAGAAGTCATATTTCGTCACAATTAACAAAAAAAAATTTAACACAAAGAAAAACTACTTACAAAGAAGAGTAAATGGACGTTCGACAGCGATATCACGCTTATCACCACTCGTAAAAGTGATTTGACAATCAGTAGCGAGGTGTAACCAGTGCAGCCGTTAATTCTAATTTAAAATACTACTTTTGACCAAATAACAAACGACATGTAACAATTTTTTAAATCGAAAATTTTTTATATTGTTACCAATACTGTTTAACTTACATTATAGTGTTTGCTCGAGTTTTGATAGGGTTGAAGTTTGAAAAAATATACTTCTGCATTCTGCTCTCTAATAACTATACGAGCCTGAAATTGACATGCTCTTTTGCTTATGCTGTCCGCAGATGCATTAGATTTCATTGATGTCAGTTATGATTGACTAGAAACATGCTGTCATAACAAATAAGTGAGTCAGTGAGTTAAGAAACAGTAAGTAATCTTCAAGAATGAATGTTGTTTATAGAATCTTATAAATTCAATTTAAAAACTGGACTTCTTCATATTGAAAATGAAAAACTTTTGATTATTGTTGCTTATGCAGTCCATATAAAAGAAACGTATGACAACCTAAAGATTTTGTTATCGAAGATACAATACCAACAGCATTCATACGGCGATTTAAGAGTACTCTTTCCGCAACTAGGATATTAAATTTGTTGTTTTTGACCATGTGTTATAAGGATTTTCTCGTAACTCAATTGCTAGCGATGAACCAATGACAACAAAAAGTTGTAACTCGAATATATTTATTATTATACATTTAGCACAAAAAAATGTTAGAAAAAAGAAGCGAGTAGATTTTTATAAATTTGATTAGGCAACACGTCGTACTTAAAGTTAAACTTGTCTGCTTAACTTTTACATTTCAAAAGAACAAATTTACATTGGTAAATATAATACAAATATCATATATATTGATAACTAAGAAAACCCGAGCGCACCCTTGTATTTTTTCTTTCAAAGCATGCGGTTAGCTAGCAGCACCTTTCCTAAAATTGTTTAAATTTGCTGAAATAAACAAATACGTACATATGGCGTTAATAGAATTAAGTTTCACTCGGTTGATACGATCTATGAGAAAAAACCAGATGCGCCAAGTTTCCTCTAGATTAATATTGATATTTTAGTAAATGTGCTTTCCAATACGGTGACAATTGTAGCAATTAATCAAAAACGTCGATATTTCACTACATTGTGGATTGTGACGTCATCATAAGAATTTTCCCAATATGAATTAACATGTGTTAATATCTCCGCATTAATGGATTGCGTGTAGGTACCCAAAACTCCCCAGAAAGACTTATACATAAGCAGCAAAAGTGCTACACCGATTGATAACGTGGATGCGTGTGAATATTTACAGAGAAAAGTCCTACCAAACGGGTATGTTAGATACATAATTAAGTCCACAATAAGCGAACGTTATCAACAAATCCAAAGTCATAACTAGAAAATTTCAAAAGCCAAACACTACGTAAGTGTTTCAATCAAAACAAGATCCAAAACTGCAACAGACAAAACAAAACCGAAAGAAAAAAAAGAAGTAAAAACAAATAAAAAAGAATTAGAAACTTCACTTGCTAATCGAACATCGACAGAAGCCCAAGAACGGATTAGAATATTTTAAAAGCAAAAGAAACCCAAAGAAAAGAAATATCTTAACAGTGACTAACAACATCAAAAATGTCGACTAAACGATAGTACCTAAAGTACAAGAAACAACGTTGCAGTCTTCCTAAAGTTTCAATCCAAGCACAACAAAACAATAATTAACCAATTCCAATCAAAAAAAAAAAGTCGCTGAAAAAAAAAGAAGAAATGAATTGTAGTTCTAGTGAACACTAAAGAAAAAAGTTGCTGAAGAGAAAAAGAAAGTAATAAAACAACTAATCAAGATTTATTAAAAAAGAAAAAAAAGACAATTGCCCTAAAAGCGAACCCGAAGGAGCAAATGAGAAAACATAAAAATCAAGAATGACAAGAAAGACAGAGAAAGATAACACAAGATGTTTCTATGTCTAACTAATTGCTCAAGAGGCAAATACTAAACAAAATTGAAAAAAAACAGAATGGTTGGCACATAAAAAACCCTAGATCCAAGAAAAAACAAATAAAAAATAGAAAAAAGTGAGATAGAAAAAAACAAAAAAAGATTTGATGTTAAACCCTGATTTGTTTTTCTCCCCGTGTAAAAACAAAAATAGAGACCACCCCACGGTGTCCAACCAACCGCCCTAAATATATAAAAAAAAGAAAACAGAATAAATGTGATAATCGTAGATTAAATGTTTGTGTTAGTCCGTTGAAACAACTATTTCCCAAACGCACGAATCAGAAGAAAACACACGTACCCGCTTACATAAAAGATTTTTCACAACACACCAACGAGAAAAATGACAAGAAAAAACAGATACTAGACCTAAATACCACAGATTACTAGTAGGCCTAATAATTCTAGAAACTAAAAATAAATTGGAAAGAAGCGAAAGAGAACAAACAGTACGTAAACGCTTATCCCTTTGAGAACGACAACGAATATAAGTATTCGAAATAGAAGTAAGTACAGAAGAAGGTGAAGCAATACGAGAGCAAGTAACAGAACTAACAGTAGTGTTACTAACAGACGCAACAGGTAGTTGTTGAACTTAGTCACTAGTCTCTAATGGAAAGGTAATAGAATTCTGAGAGTTGATATTCGACCCCAAACGTTTGCCTAACTATATTAAATGAGCGATAGATGTAATCTCAATCAACGCTAACTTAAGTTGATAAAACGGCGACAGATACCGGCAAATGATCTTGAGCTGTATCAGGTCGCAGACAGGTTCTGATAGATAAAGAAAAAGTTATCGGATAGTGGTAAAGTATATACCGATGATTTTGTCAGCTCTTATTGTAAGACTGCATATAGTGTACATTAAGCGGTCGTCGTAATCCAAAAAAAACGTGGTTTGTCTTAAAATCAAGAAGAGTTTTGCCAGACAAAATCTTAAAGGCTGAGAGAAAAAGTTTGTGATGATGAAGGAACTCAATAAGTACAGAAGAATCTTCACCAGAAAACGTCAAGTTCTAATTCGAAAAGCTCATTTCTGAATTAGGGCCAGAAGAAGTAAGAAGCGATAGTTTTTTATCTAAAAAATATATAACTAACACACTAAAACCTAAAATAACAAACTAATCAAAGCAGTAAACAAAAACAGAAATGCACCAGCACGTGTCTAACTAAAAACCCACTAACCTATGTAACGTGCACATTTTTCGATTGATTACGTCTGCGTTTAATTAACATTTTTGCGTTCACTGTTAATATAAATTCTTTTGCGCAATGCATTTGACGCACAGCACATGCGTTATGAGTTCCTTCTTCTTAAGTGATCAACCATCTTGGGGCGTTTGTCAACGCGTGAGGACGTATTCGTCCTGCACAGCGTGCAGAAAATGTCCACATGTTAAATTTGTACGGTGGAATTCTGCGTTCGTCGTATGCAATACTATCTGCTTTCGTTCGTTTAAATTTCCGCTTTCGTTTGTTTAAAGAAACCCGTAATCTAAAAGGGGTAAGTGATTTCTTTGTTCTTTACACGTGGTGTGTAACCTTTGATTTTGCGTTTTAGTTTCTTTCTTCTTTTTTTTTCTGTACGTACGAACTGGAAGTTTTTTTAAGTATGGGTTACGATATACGACTACGTTTCTGATTTATTCGATGTTTTTCGATTTGTGTACGTATGAATTCGTTTATGGTTACAAAAATTTGGTTTGGATACGTACGCCTTGTTACGATTTTGAGGTATGAAATGTGAAATTACGATATAGTTTACGCAGCACGTTTGATGTTAGTCACAACGTCGCTTTTACGAAGAATTTCCGTTACGAATTATGATTTTCATGTGTGAAAATCGATAATTATTCATGGTTACGTTCGATGGAATTTGGTTTGGATGTTTCGAATGAAGAATTATCATACGTTACGTTTGTTTACGATGTTCTGGTTATTGGATCTGTACGGATATTAGATCAAATCAGAATAAATACGGAAAATATGGAAGTTAAATTTGCATTTCAAGAATTTCGTAATGTTGCATGAATCAGATGAGAAACGCGTAATTCAATTAAGTCACGTGATGACCACGCCCATGCGCGAAGTTACAAGCAAGCAAGTGATATTAACCTAACCTTCAAATAACACGTATGTAGATAACTTAAGTATTCGTTTTAAGATTTATTTGTTTTGTTGGTTTCAATATTTAACCGTTATAAATTTAATATAAAAAATATTGTGGCGTCCAAATTATGTTTCAAATTATATTTTAAATTATATGTCAAATTAGAATTATAGATATGAGTGTACGATAAGAATTCCCAGACCTGATTATACTTTGAATGAGACTCATTGCTCTAAAATTTATTGTTTGTGTGTTTATACGTAATAAAGTCGTAAGAGCTAGTACGGTGCATTATTATTATCTGAATTATTAATTATTAATCATTATTATTTAAATTATGTTAGTAGTTACATATTTGGAACGATTAAAGTTTATTCGTTTGTTTATTCGTTATATAAATGGCGCCCAACGTGGGGCTAGAGAAAATTCTATCGTACTAAAGATTTTGATTTGATTTTTTTGTATTTGATGTTATATGAATTATGTTTTATCTGATATGATTTGTTTATGTTTTTATGAATTTTGTTTTGTGTATTGTAACTATGCTAATATGTTATGTAAGGTTTATCACTTGTTCATACGAAGGTAAAATACGACTCAATTTAAGTTTACGATACGATTTGAAATACTACGTTTGATATGATTGATCTGATTTCGTTATTGATTTTGATTTGTAATTTTGGCTACGATTACATTGTTGTGATGATTTATATTCTGTGTACGACTTTAGTATTTATGATTTGTTTCGATATTTTGAAATTTCTGAAAATGGAGTTAAATGTGTATGAAGTATATTTGAACTTGTGTGCTTTCGATTTTGTTTTGCATTCGTTTGATTTCGAAATGAATGTTTCTCAATTTGTAGAACTTTCAACTGATTTTTGATTGTGCTTAATTCTAAGATTTTCACCATTGTAGTATGTGCTCGTGTGAATTCACAATTTTGCACTTGGAAAAGTGGATTGTTTTGCTTACGTTTCTGCTAAGCTTTTGTTTTATGATATTGGTTCGTTATGCTACCGTTTATTACGATGAAATTTGTTCGATTTTGTTTTGTTAAGGTCTTAAAAGAAATTTTCTTCTTTTAGGTTACAAATATGATTTGTGAAATGAAATTCGAAGTGAAACACACAGTTCATATGAATATGTTTTGTCTTTTGGTTTGTCAATTTAAGTTTTGTCTTATTTAGAAGCTCGGCCTTCAGGATATGAAATCTGTGATTATATTTTAGGAAATATAAACTGTTATTTATTTCTTTTTGATATGTATACGTTAGTATAGTTTTGACTTGTTCGATTTTCTTGTTTTTTTATAGTTGATGGTTCGCTGTAAATAAGTTCGTTTTATATTAAGTATGTTGATTTAACGATTGTTTGTGTTTGCCTATTTGCATTTTTAGGTAGTGTTTTAGTTGTGGGTGTACAACATTATGAATGGATCCCATGAAGCTCAGAAGTTCCCTCTTCTTAGATTGCCTATTATCAAATATGTCAGACTATAGTGATCTTAAGTTAATTTTATTTTTATTGGTACAGTTCTGTTCTAGGTTATAAAAAAAAACGTGTATTGAAGGTTATTTGTTTATATGGATTATTTTGTTATTCGCTACGTTTCGAAAGTTTCCTTACGATAAATATTTTTGAAAGTTGTATTCGATCATCTGTTATGTTATTTTCTTTTTTTATGGTATCTTTAGAACTCACTTAGTATGTTTTTGATTTTGACAGAGGCCTCCATGATTTGATGTTTGAGAATGTTTGCTGCGTGTATGATTCGAGAGATTTTGTTCCGATTGTTTCGAATGATTCCGATACTTGTGAAACTAGTCTTATTGATACATCTGTTTCCGATTTCAAGTTCTTCTTGGACAATTACTCGTTTTTTTATTGTTTTTTGTTGACTGAGTAGCGAGTGTAACGTGCACATTTTTCGATAGATTACGTCTGCTTTTAATTAACATTTTTGCGTTCACTGTTAATATAGATTCTTTTGCGCAATGCATTTGACGCACAGCACATGCGTTATGAGTTCCTTCTTTTTAAGTGATCAACCATCTTGGAGCGTTTGTCAACGAGTGAGGGCGTGTTCGTCCTGCACAGCGTGCAGAAAATGTCCACATGTTAAATTTGTACGGTGGAATTCTGCGTTCGTCGTATGCAATACTATCTGCTTTCGTTCGTTTAAATTTACGCTTTCGTTTGTTTAAAGAAACCCGTAATCTAAAAGGGGTAAGTGATTTCTTTGTTCTTTACACGTGGTGTGTAACCTTTGATTTTGCGTTTTAGTTTCTTTCTTCTTTTTTTTCTGTACGTACGAACTGGAAGTTTTTTTAAGTATGGGTTACGATATACAACTACGTTTCTGATTTATTCGATGCTTTTCGATTTGTGTACGTATGAATTCGTTTATGGTTACGAAAATTTGGTTTGGATACGTACGCCTTGTTACGATTTTGAGGTATGAAATGTGAAATTACGATATGGTTTACGCTGCACGTTTGATGTTAGTCACAACGTCGCTTTTACGAAGAATTTCCGTTACGAATTATGATTTTCATGTGTGAAAATCGATAATTATTCATGGTTACGTTCGATGGAATTTGGTTTGGATGTTTCGAATGAAGAATTATCATACGTTACGTTTGTTTACGATATTCTGGTTATTGGATCTGTACGGATATTAGATCAAATCAGAATAAATACGGAAAATATGGAAGTTAAATTTGCATTTCAAGAATTTCGTAATGTTGCATGAATCAGATGAGAAACGCGTAATTCAATTAAGTCACGTGTTGACCACGCCCATGCGCGAAGTTACAAGCAAGCAAATGATATTAACCTAACCTTCAAATAACACGTATGTAGATAACTTACGTATTCGTTTTAAGATTTATTTGTTTTGTTGGTTTCAATATTTAACCGTTATAAATTTAATATAAAAAATATTGTGGCGTCCAAATTATGTTTCAAATTATATTTTAAATTGTATGTCAAATTAGAATTATAAATATGAGTGTACGATAAGAATTCCCAGACCTGATTATGATTTGGATTAGACTCATTGCTCTAAAATTTATTGTTTGTGTGTTTATACGTAATAAAGTCGTAAGAGCTAGTACGGTGCATTATTATTATCTGAATTATTAATTATTATTTGGAACGATTAAAGTTTATTTGTTTGTTTATTCGTTATGCCTAAACAAAAAAAATGACTCAATAACTAATGCAAGTGAGGCTAACATACTACTAAAATTCAGCAAAAACAAATTATACAAGTAACTATAAAGAACCAAAAAAGCGAAGCAAAACAATCAAACCCACTAATAACAATAAATAAGTAAAAAAATTAATGAAAGAAAAAATAATTATAACTGCACACACGAAATGACAGTTGGCGTCAAATTTCGTTTTGAGGATGTTTACGTAACTTAATTGTTGGCGACTAAATTAGTTTAATCGGCACTTGATGTGCTAATTATAACGTAATATTAAAAAAGCCCTAAAACAGTTAAAAACTAGTATGGAAAACACTGTTTAAATCTACCCAAGGCTGAGAGAGAACAAATCACAACACACAAGTTGTAACACAAATATGTTGTTATTTTATCACAGAAAAAGAAGTTAGCAAAGAGAAACGAGATAGATTTACATAAATGCAATCAATCGCTAGAATGTATAAAATCTTAAACTTTCGCGGTTATGTTTATGATTATAAGCCACTTTCGGCTTAGACCGCGTCGTAGTTAAACACCCAGTCTTAGGCTTAGTCTTTGCCTCTCCTTTGGAGCCAAAACAAGAAGTAGGCCTTTGCCGTATTGTCGTTCGTGAAGCCAATCAAACTGACGTTTCGCAAGACATTGCAGCTTGCATTTTCAGAGTGGTAAATGTCACTGAAGGAAAAAGTGTAAATGACGATATATCTTCGCATTAATGGAATGAGTTTGGGTATCCAAAATTGCCTAGAAAGACTTTCGCATAAGTGCTACACCATTTATAACGTAGACGTGTGTGAATATTTAGAGATGAAAGTACCACCGGGCGTTTTGTTAGATGATTACCATACCACAGACAACGGAAAAAATGATTTAACCCCCCAGTCACCGCTTTTGATGTAGCAAAAAATGGCCAAAACTTATACGGTACGAAAATCACACCGAATCACTTTTAACATAGCACATGTTATTTTAGGCTACGAATACTAATTGTTATACTAAATTTTATAAAAACTACATACTATTTTTCATTGCATTATAAGTAATATTTACGTTATTTAAACAAATGAAAGTTTCTTTAATCCAATTCTAATTCTAAGTTTAATACTTTTATTAAAAGTTGGTTTTACAATAGCCGTTTAAACGTCATTTCTGTTATATTATTAGTAAGCGCAAAACCAACTAATAACGTGACAGTATTTTGAAGTTAAACGAAATTTAATTAAAGTGACGTTTAAACCTTGATTGTAAAACCGACACTAAATCTAAATATCAATAGTTTTGATTATAAATGTTTAGATAAGTTAGATAGGTTTTTGGATAACTTTAAGCTTGTTCGTAAGTTTAATAACAATATGTGTTTTACCACATAAAATTTAAATTATGATTAAAATCAGTTAGCGCAACGTGTCTTATCATTTTTTAAATAACAATAAACGTACTTAGTTAAATTGCTGTTACTCTTCAAGCCTAAAAGTATTATACAACAATGTAAGACAATAATTAATTCAAAATATCTTTATACGTAGTATAAAAAGTGTAAATCAATTTGAATTCAATTTATTTTCTGAAAGCTATTTACAGTTGACGTAAATTATAAAATTCGAATTACTTATTTATATATTTGAAAAATAAAGATAAAATAAAATTGAGTTATAAAATAAAAGTATTTAAAACAAAAAAAAGTTTGGCACTTTTCTACAGTAAAAAAATTTGTTTTATTCCGCTCGTGATGTCGTGTCGTAATTTAATTGAACGATTTTTATTTTAGAATCGTTGAAAAGTTTGGTGAATATTTTCAAAAGGCATTATATGATCCAATTAATTTTATTTAGGTGTTACCACTAGCAAACCAACCATAAAATGGCAACATTTGTAAGGAAACCTTTATTTATTCAAATTTCTGGATTTGTACAAATTAACTATCTTATTACAGAATTCAGTCTACCTTTAGCTCGTTATAGCGCACTAGGGTTTGGCTACGAGATAATAGCAGTTGTAGAACACATTCTCAACATATGTTTCAAGCATCTGCTTTTGCTTTCGTAAATTTTATAATTTATACCAAAGTTCGGTTACAATTTATTGTTGCAAAAGAAAAAAAATTACCTAACAGCTGTGAGGTTTTATTTAATTTAGATTGAGATTCTCTGTCAATTCCTTCCTAAATTAAATTTCTACTTACAGAAAACTCATTTGCTCTTATTTGCATTTTTTTCTTTAATTTACTTTCTCTGAATTCTGCGAAATAAAAAAGTATTTAACATTTCAACTAATTAAATAATGTACATATCACTAAATTTAATTTAAACCTCTCAAGCTTCGCACATATATTATTTAATAATAATATTATTTGCTTGATTATTAAAATTATTTTAAATCTATAAATAATTAATTAACAGAAAGTAAACACTTAAACTAATAACTTTAATTAATTTCTTTACGTTGACGTTAGCAGTAATATGTATTTGACCAATAATAATAATTGTATAATTTCTAATCATTCTTTCAAGTTACAAGATTTAATGTTAAAAACAATCACTAGAACTCCTCTCACGTAAAATTGGGAACCTCAATCTTTTTTCGTACAGCTAAGAGCGTTAAATGATATGAAACTAAAATTGAATTGGTTAACTTTTATCTCCAAAAGAGGTTGAAACTTAAAATTCAACGGAGTGTACCATAATTTCAAGACATTTAAAAACTAAATACATATATATCAATAATTCAGTTATTATAATTTTTCATAACAGGTTTTTTTGTAACATGGGCATTGGACATGTTGTTTGTCGGAACAAATTTATGATGATGCACGTGTTTTTCTTATCTATTACATATGCAAATTAGATTAAAAAATGTTTTAAACAAATCTGTTTACAAATTATCTAAGAATGTACTTTCACCGCAAATCTATTACTTTTCAAGAGTACCTACTAATTTTTTAAAATAAACAATTGCACATTAAAAAAGTGGTATTAAGAAACTTAAACGCATGATCGTGCGCTACTGTAGTGTAATCGCAGTCAAAGGAACGGAATTTTACGTACGCTCTTGCGTCGATCTTTTTTTATTTGAATGTAGTTAAATTATTAGTACATTAATAGCTAGAAAGAGTTAACAATATCAAAAATGTGATAGCAGGAGAGTGTTGTTAGCTTTTTCTAGGTGTTGTTATATATTCAAAAAGTGTCCTACACATACACTTAAAAATTGAAAAAGCAACATTATTTTACTACTATCCGATTATTGCGTCACAACGGTTGAAAGAATAAGCTTTAAGTACGCCTCGGACCAACAAACACAGTTTTCTACACGTAGCAGTATAGTCAGTGTTTTAAAATGGGAAAAACTAAGAAATTGTTACGGTAAAACGTAAACTTGCACCAAGCTGAAATGCGATAGCTTACCAATATCTTAATCATCTCGAAGAAGTGGGTGAGTAACTAATATGATTTAACCTGGTCTTTGATGTGTCAATTATAATTTAATTAAAAAGTTCCAAAATGGAGAGAAATATAAACTACAGATGCCCTTTTTTATCTGTCAACGCTTAACACAATAAGTCTAACAACAAGTACATTTATTCTACCGGTAACATAAAAAAAATTAAAAAACCACCAGAAAAAGATATAACTAAATGGTTCGCAAACCATATCACAGTAAAATTAGTATTAGCGGATCCTTAAATTAGGCAGCACACATAAGCAATAAATGGCTTATCGTGGCATTCAATAAATTAAAATTAGTGAATACAAAAAAAAATATCACAAATTTACAGTGATTACACAAAAAGAAAGAAAGCGCACTGTTAAAACTTGTTAGATAAATAAAAAAAAATTGCCTATATTCATTGTAACAACTGGCGCGCATACGACCGACATCAAAACCAGTAAATAAATCTAAAAATAAACAAAGTATTTATTCAGAGTTTCTAATATGCGATTAGTTAATGGCATATCAAAAACCTCCTCTTAACATTGTTAAAAATTAAGCTAATACATATACAATCATGCTAACACAAATAAACTTCTAAAATTTTCATACAGTGATTAATACTAAAGTGCGCTAAGCTTCAAGTTATATTAACAGGTGTGCCACCAATTTTTCGTAGTTACATATTTACCCCCACAGAGAATATATAAACGTTGGTTACACGTTGCTCATGTCACGTAAGTTAGTAGCTGATATAATTGACATCTAACTTCTTTATTTCTGCCTATAATGTTTTCAAGAAATTATTTTTATTTGTTTTTTTTTACTAATCTATGTCAATTAATTTAAGTGAAGATTTATTTTTAGTTCATCAAAATATTAGTAGTCTAAGAAAAAATTTTGATTTGTTTATAACCCATTTGAATGTAAAACTCATTAAGTTGCCTAAAATAATAATTCTATCTGAAATCTGGATATTTGAATCAGAGCTATGTAAATATAAACTTGATAATTATAAGGTTTTTGCTAGTTGTAATAAACTCAATAGGTCTGGTGGAGTGATGGTTCTTGTAAGAAATGATATCTCCTGTTCTGGAGTTGATTGCCAGTTCTTATCGGCTAGTGGTCTTATGATCGACTGCATGGTAGATAACATGTATTTTACTATCCTTGCATTCTACCGCTTTCATGATTACTCTGAGAGTATTTTTATCAATGAACTGAGTTTATTGCTTTCTGACATTTCTAGTACTAAAATGTTGTTTTTGGTAGGTGATATGAATATAAATCTTTTGTGTGACAATAATATTACTGATGAATATACTTTTGTTTTGAACAGTCATGGTTTTAAATCTTTTATAAATTTAGTTACTCGATTAGAATCTGGGACTTGCCTTGACCATATTTTTATAAGATGTGACAAAGCATATAATATTAACTCAATTTCTGGGGCAGTTCATCATGCAGGGCATTACTGACCATTCACTTTGTTTATTGTATATAGAGGGTGTTGTAAATAAATTTTCTGAGGAAGGGGACGTTTTCAAAAATTGATTTTTATAAGTTAAGGGATTGCCTCTCCAATGTGGATTGGAGTACTTTGTATAATTTTGAAGATGTTAATGGGGCATTTAATTACTTTAGCAGTCAACTCAGTCGACTGATTAATTCGTGTACTATAACATTGCCTGCAAGTAAAGCAGTCCGCCCTTTGAAGCCTTGGATGAATGGGATGTTAATTAGAAGAATTAACAAAAGAAATGCAATGTATAAAAAGAAAGTTCGTCAGCCCTATAATAAAAAACTATCCAAGTGCTACAATAGGTATAGGAACAAATTAATTGCAGATTTACGTAAAACTAAAGAAGAGTATTATTTTAATTTATTTTGTCAGGCAAAGGGAAATCCACGTGAGCAGTGGAGTATTGCAGATAGCCTAATTGGAGAAAAGTCTAAAAGTCAAATTGATAAAATTAGAGCTACTGATGGATGTTGCATTGAGAATGAGGGAGACATAGCTAGTGAATTTAATTCATATTTTCTCAGTATCGCACAAACATTGAAAGATAAATTGCTAAGTAATCCTACAAATAACTGTTATAATGACAAATTTTTAGCTGTACCTAATTACACTACCATTTTTTTTGAGCCAACTGATAAATTTGAGATTTGCAAAATAATAAATTCATTAAAAATAAAAGGTCGGTGGGGTTGATGGACTTCAAGTATCAGTATTAAAGAATGTCAGTGGGAGTTAGCGGATGTACTTGCTCACTTGTTTAATAGAAGTATTCTCAATGGGGTTTTTCCTGAAATACTAAAAAGAGCTGTAGTAGTTCCTATTTTTAAAAAAGGGGATAGACTTCAGGTAACAAATTATCGGCCAGTTACATTGCTCTCACCACTATCTAAAATGTTGGAAAAAGTTATTAACCGTAGATTGACACATTTTCTGGAAATGCATGGAATATTGAGTTCCAATCAGTTCGGTTTTAGATCAGGTCTTAATACAGAGATGGCTATCTCTAAGATAGTCTCTCAAATTAATTTGTCAATAAATAATAATTATCATTCGGCTGCTCTGTTCATGGATTTCCAGAAAGCGTTTGATATGGTAGATCATGTCATTTTATTGAGAAAAATGAACGAAATGGGAATTCGGGGTTTAGCTAATGATTGGTTTAGGTCCTACCTTCGCATGAGGTCACAGCAGGTTCGAATAAATGGTACTTTAAGCGAGGTAGGAGTTATCCGCCATGGCGTACCTCAAGGTTCTGTATTAGGCCCTACTCTTTTCTTGATCTATATCAATGATCTTTGCTCAGCCAAGTTTGAGGGAAAGATCACGTCCTTCGCAGATGACACGGCATTCGATTATGAAGGTGATTCTGATCAGGAACTTATTACTAAAATAGAATCTGATCTTGTACAAATGAGATGGTGGCTGAATGAGAATAAAATTTCATTAAATGTGGCCAAAACAAATTATCTTATATTCAGTCTTAGTAATATTCCCGATTCTCTAGGTTCTGTAAAGTGTCATAATGTCTCATGTGGAAGGTACGATAATTGTACGTGTGAGTTAATTCACCAAGTAGAAACCATCAGATATCTTGGTATAATGCTGGATATGCGCCTCACATGGAGGGATCATGTTGCAAAACTTAAAAAAGAAATTGGTAACTCAATTCGAAAGCTTTATTTTATAAGAAATATGTGTCCTCTTAACATTTTTAAAATGTTATATTATGCCTTAATTCAATCTAGATTGCAATATGGTATCTCTTCGTGGGGGGGAGCATATCCTAGAGTTATCAAACCTTTGCAAGTGGGCCAGAAGCTCTCTATAAGGATGTTGGCCAGACAGCCAAGAATGACCCCATCTCTGCCTCTATTCAGGAGGTTTAACATTTTACCTGTAGGTACAATGTTTATTTTTTTAAAAAATTCTGTTTAGCATCCTGAGTGGAGTTAGGGATCCAAGGGGGGGTTTTGTTTATAATAAATCTAGCAGAGGGAGAAGTTCTGGAAAGTTAATTCTGCCTAGGCCTAGAGTTGAACACTTTAGAAGATCCCATCTTTATATGGCTCCTAAGTTGTTTAATCTATTACCTACTGAAATATTACATTGTACTTCATTTTCTGGGAGAAAGCGGTTAGTCTGTCAGTGGCTCAGTACATTGGATGATCCGGAATTATATTTTGGACCATTGCATTCTATTCTCACAAGCCGTTAATCTTTAACTTGGTATTCGATCACTAGGTGGAAAGTTGTAAATTGTGTTTGCATATTATTATTGTTTATTTATTGTGTAAACGTAAAATATTGGCCCTCTCCTCCACCAGTACCACTACTGCTTACCATATACCTTGGTTGGTATAATTATTAACATTTAACCAGTTTATTTAGATGTTCAAACTAAATGAAATTAAGAATTTTTTTTATGATTCTAATGGTAACCTCCAACACAGGTCTCCTAAGGAGGTACCTATTTATTTCTGTATTAGTGTTTTGTTTTTTAAATATGATTTTAAGTAAGGTATAATTGTATTAACCTATTGTATGTACCTAATGTATACAGATGTACTTATTTACAGAAATAAAATATTATTCTATTCTATTCTATTCTATTCTAACTAATACGGTTTAGTTCTTGTATTTGTGTATGTCTTGTTTATCGACTCAAAGAGAAACTAATTAATCCGTCATTAAGATTCGTGAAGTAACAGTCACGTGCGGGTGACTAAACTTGCTGTGATAATTAAAGAAAATTACATTTTGCCGTAAAATTTAAATGCACTTTTACCCCAGTGATTCTTTTACATCAAAAACATCGAGATTTAAATATGAATATTACCGATCATTGTGATAACACACGTGCTGTTACTTTAGCCTGAACCAACGTGCGTTAATGATCAAATCAACCTCGTAGATGACGTTTAATTCATACACCGCGAAAGACCATAGCAAAGTTGTGTAACATAAAATCTCAAGCAAAATTGAAGAACAAAATAAAAAAAAATCAAGAAAGAAATTAAGATGTGTAATATCTCATGAAGCACTAGTAGATATTGTATAAGTTGATTATTTTAGGACAAAGAACAAATGCTTTTCGTTATGCTAGTCAACAGTCATATGACTAATTTCTTACCTTTATGTAAGACAGTGTAACAGTTCACACTTACTGATATGTAAAGTGTATCTGAAATACGACTACAAACTCAAGGGGTAGTTTCCTTGTGGCGTTAAATAAAATTTTTTTCTTGAAATATTTAGTCTAAAGTGGCCCAGTTTTGAGATATTTCCAATTAAAATTTTCAAGCCGGTGCCAACCATCTAAACATATAGAAATTAGCTGTTGATTGCAACTATGCGGTAAATAGTAGGTAAATGATCTAAAATTCGTAAAACGTATAGATGTATTGTGTTGATTGCAAAAGGTACTTTGTGTACACGATCACGTTTATCTTCGGTTGTATCCAAAATTAGATTTCAGATAGATAATTCCAAAATTCAAATTTCTTAAAGTTGAGTTTGCTTTATTTCTGCCTCAATATTTTTCACGGATTTCTTTAATTGGTGCTAAGTAGTTTGTTTAAACTCGTACTTTATAATATTTGATTTAAATTTTTTCTTGATTATGTAGACAACTGCAGAATGCAGTAATATTGTTTTACTGTACGGTGACTGTAATTATAACTTTCACGTAGATTGTAGGCTGAGCGATACCGTACTAGACATTTGCATTTCATAAACTTTACTTTGGCGTGTGTGCACAGACTTGCAGAAACTGGAGGTTTTTTTTTGTATCTACGGAAGTCGTGGACGAGAAAGACCACCTAGTGTTTTAATAACGGAAGAATAAGTAAAAGAATAAATCTTTGCAATAAAATCAAAACTTTAATATTTGTTTTTTTTTTCAATTTATGGACACGTTTTACAAATTGTAGAAAATCGGTCACGAAGTAGCACTAGAAAACGAGGTCACAAAGTAAACGTGTTTTATAGTACAGTACACCGTGTTTTAAAGAAAATTATTATTGTCAGAATATGCATGTTTGGAATGAACAAAACCTTTATGAAATTCAACAAAGTAACTCTCAGTGACGGTTTTCTATTAATTGTGGACGGCTATTTTAAAAAATAGTTTAGTTAGACCAAATTGTACTTAACTTTTTACAAGAAACTTGCGCGAAAGTTTGATGATAATGTGATTTATACACGATAAAGCTATCCCACTCGTAAACCCCGTTTGTGATTTCTTAAATATGTTTTTTACAGATAGTTGGATTTAAAAAACGAGAGACATTTAACATTTTAGACTTTTTCTAGGTTTATATGAAAAGTGAAGTGTACAAAATCTCTGTAAATATTAGACAAGAGCTGCAATATTGAGTTTTTGCAGCAGTAAATGCAATTCGACACAATAGTTCTATGTTGATCAAATTAATAATCCCTTCTCTTAGGAGGTAGGATTACCAGGAGGCGAACCGCTCTATTAGACACAATGTTACTACTTACGCAAGTAATAAACAATTTATTGCGAGGTTTAGACGTTTGTGTTTTATCCAATAGAAGACATTTTGAACATTCACTATGACTTTAAGATAACAAAATATAATTTTATTTTTTTTTGTGTTTATTTAGGCAAATTAAATAAACTATGGTTAATTTTAAAACTCTATGGACTACTTGTACTATCAGGGTTTAGACCTTAGTTTAAGTTTACCAATTGATTGAAAAACCGACTCTTAGTGCACATTACAAAATATTTGTTTTTCATATTTATCTTTATTTATGCACCGATTTTTATTTACTAAAGTATGTTGACTGATCTACGTAATATTGCCTACATTTAAACATTCGTAAATACGTTATCTTTAAGGTATTATATTATTTAACTGCGCTTTATGCAATAACATTTTTTGTACTTGTTTTTATTTTCGGTGTCAGCACATTTCTACAACGAAATGTGCATTTCTTAAAACAGTTCATTTTTATTTGCGGTGTCAACAACCTTAAAAGACCATTTAATAGAAGGTCTCTAAGTTAGTATAAATAGCGAAGTAATGTCTGAGTACAACGATGGGGAATGTTTTCTGTTTTCTCTTAGTTAGATAACCATAGAATTCTTTTATTAAACCCTGATTCAAGCACCGATGCCAAAAAAAAACCTAAATCACACAACAAAATTTTTAATTGTAGGACCTCAGTTTTACAAAAAAGAATCGAGAAAGACACTTTCAAAAGCTTGTTAGAAAATAAACCACTTAAAAAAACTGTTTTTTAAAGCTTCTAAAGTAAACGGCCACATTCAATAATTTCTTTTATATAGTTGCTAAAAAGAAGATTGTTTTTTAAGTAAAATTCAGGTACCTATACAAAACGTTCGTAAGGGGTTGCCAGTTTCCTATCGGGCGTGAGTGAGCGGCTACCGTATTAAGTGACTGAATGAAAAAGGACCAACCCGCCTGACAAGCGTAGCGATAAATGTCAATTTAACCCTCTGAAATAATATGACATGCCAAACTCTAAAACAGAAAATGTTCTCAGGTAGGTAAACGTAGTAAAGTGAGACAAACTGAAGTTGTTAGATGGATAATAAATACTACAACCGCGAATTTCAAAAAATTTATTTGAAACATACACGGCGTAATATTCCTAACGTAGTTCCGTTTCTACGAGATGGCGTTTAGCCTCAGATTTATTATGAATTTAATACCCGAATGGTATAAAATTATGGCAATTAGTTTTATATACTTGTGGAAATTGCATTCCAGTGCTGAAGAGTTCCAATAGGACGAAACAGGCGTCTACTAATCTCTAATGATGATTTCTGCAACTGTATAAAGAAATTTTTGTTCTTGTATAGTACAGTTAAGAATACTATAACGCGTATAATTCAAATACATTTTTTGAAATCCGTTTCTACAAGATGGCGTTTAGCCTCAGATTTATTAAATATTTATCTAATTGTAATAGTATTCTAAAACTATTGCACCAATTAAACCTTGGGGCAATTAACTTGAGTTGATGACCTTAAGGGATAAGTTAAAAATAAAGTTTTTTTTTTGATAACCGGTATAGTTTTTCATGTTATTTACTTACGTTCTGTTTCTGCTTTCTTAACTGTACTAAGCTTTCAGCTGTGATAATTGCGTATCTCACTTCTTCATATCATGTATTCTGCTTTGTTACTCATATTAAACCCTCAGGTTTGGTACCTGCTACTTTACATTTTTTTGTATTAAGATTTTATTGTATTTACAATAATTATTAAAATTTTATTTTCAGTCGCGTATAATTTGTTATCTAGCTTTTAGCTTATATTGAATTTGATTATTCCTGTTTATGTTCATGAACCAAACGAGTAACTTTAGTAATCGTTTAGTAATATTCAAAGCCATGTGATTATTTAAGTAGGCAAATGCAAACTTGCACTTTTTGAAACATTTAATTGCTTGTAAGTATTGCGACTTTCTGTATTTGTTAATTTTTGATAGATTTTGTCTCCAATGAACTGCATTTTGTTTATTGGACAATATGTAACCAATTTGTTATGTTCTTTCGTGATCAAAGTGTTTGTTTTTCTCTTCTACCTAATTTTTTCGACAGTAGGTTTATATGTAGCCTTAGCCTCTCCGAACCAAGGATGTTACAAATACGCTAGGAGTGACACCCGTGTTTTTATTTTTTGGAATAGCATTCTTAACCACGCCTACTTGCCAACATCTTAGCTAGCCGTTGTTGTTGGCAAAACCCGTCGAAAAAAAGGTTGACAACATAACATAACATATTCAGTATCTCTTATACCTCTAAGGTGTCGAGGTTATATTAATTTGCTACATTTAATTATAACAGTGACTTCATTTTATTTTTTTGCTTCTGTTTTCCAGTATTTTCATCATGTCGGTATTCTCCACTTTGCATGGTCTGCTTCTTGTGTTTTTTCCAGTGGTTATACATTCTTAGAGTTTTTTGGTTTGTGATTTGTTAATCATTTTTATCATATATCCGAACCATTTTAGTTTCTTTACTTCTATTGCTTCTCCCAGGACTTTTATTTTTAGTGCTTCATGTATTACCGTGTTGCTTACTTTATCTATCCGCTTGGTATTTGTTACTTTTCTTAAATATCTCGTTTCAGCTGCTGGGATTCTGATTCCCGGTCACACCCATATATGAGCGTCGGTACGTTGGTTGGATGACGTTGCTGAGTGTAATAGTCTTCCCGCATTTTATAATCTATTGTTAATTTTATCTTCTAGTTTCTTGTTAACTATAGTTCTCTTCCTCACTGTTTCTATAACTTGTGCTTTTTGTAGTTAAACTATACTGCTTTGCGTTTGAATTTTAAGCTTCTAGATTGTATTCCAGTTCCTCCTTAGTTTCTGCTATAAGTAGAATGTCGTCTGCAAATACGCATACCTCTGCATTTACTGGTTTTAAATTAATGCAGTCTTCTTAGTATTTTTGAGTTTTACTTTACATTCTTTATTTATTTCATCTATTGTTGTTAGGGATAAAGTTGGGATTAAACTTCTGCTTTGTTTTACTGATTTGAATGATAGTGTTTTTGTATAAGCTTTTGATTGCATGTATTAATTCTTTATATACTTTTTTGCTTTTAGACTATTCCACACTGCTAAGGGGCGTGTTTTTGATAAATGACTAATAACCGGGAACCAAAGAGGGGATAGTTCGAAACCATGATCGCGATTGAACTTATTGGGGTGTTTGATGATTTCTATGCTTTCTCGGAATTTCCTGTTGAAAAAGAATGGAGATTTGGCAATCAACGTAACATTATCAAAATCTATCTTGTGACCTGTAGTAAAATGAAGTTCAGCGACCGCAGACTTGAAAGTATACCACAGAAACGTTCTGTTATTGAATCTTTGGTCCATCGTGCCTTTTCTATTTGTCAACCTGAGAATCTAAACTCAGAACTCCGTCATCTTACTAGAACCTTAGTGAACAATGGTTATGTAAAGCGAGATATTCATAGAGTTATTAATCGTCGTTCACATCCACGTACTCGATTAGCTAAAGACATTTCTACTCCCGAATCCAACCCGAAATTGGCCTTTTTACCCTACATTCACTAGGTTACAGATCAAATAGGGAAACTTTTTCGTAAGAATGGTATTAAACCCATATTCAACTCGACAGGCAAAATCTCTCATATTCTTCCTTCTCCCAAAGACAAATTTCCTACACTTTCATCTCAAGGTGTATACCAAATTCCCTGTTCTTGTGGTTTAGTCTACATTGGTGAAACCGGTCGTTCCGTCATTACTCGCATTTCAGAACATGATCGTTGTATAAGGAAAAGGTATACTTCCAAGTCTGCGGTCGCTGAACATCATTTTACTACAGGTCACAAGATAGATTTTGATAATGTTACGTTGATTGCCAAATCTCCATTCATTTTCAACAGGAAATTCCGAGAAAGCATAGAAATCATCAAACACCCCAATAACTTCAATCGCGATCATGGTTTCAAAGTATCCCCTCTTTGGTTCCCGGTTATTAGTCATTTATCAAAAACACGCCCCCTAGCAACCGTAACCCAATCAGGGTCGAGCTTAACCATCCGTGACAATCCTTTTTCTTTAAATACGGAGACTATTTCTTCTTAAGTCACTTCTACGGAGTTTAGAATCTGGCTTGGTTCACAAGTTGATTACCTAACTCGGTAGTGGCTCTTTGTTAGATTTTCGTTTGCTTTTTCAGGTTATCGTTTTCTTTCTTACTTTTTCAGAGTTTAGGTTATGGCTTGTTTCACAAGTGGATAACCTAACTTTTGAGAAGTTCTTAGTTAGATTTCGATTGCTTGTTTGAGTTTTGCGATTTATCTCACGCCCTGATGAAGCCCCTTACAAAAGTGGGCGAAGCGTTGGCAGCTTCGGTTGCAAATATGACACGGTCCAAACCCGGAAAACATTCTAATGTTAGTATAGATTCCGGCCGTGGAAGCCTTTGCTATTACATTAAGTATACTGATTTATTCTTGGCTGTAGCTTTTTGTGTTATTTGTTGTAGCATGAATATATGGTCTTGTATACTATAGTTTCTAAATCCACACTTTTTGTCTTAGAGTTTGTGTTCTGTTTCCTCTCTCAGCCTGTTCTCTAATTCCTATACCTTGCCCATAACAAATAGCAATGAAATTCTTCTATAATTTTTACATTTTTTGGTATTTCTTTTCTTATGTATGAGTAGGATTACTGCGTTGTTTTTTTTGTAGTACTTTTTTTCTTCACCATTACAATTAATTAATTTTAACAGGTATTGCCCTACGTTTTTCCTCAGATATTTTATAATCTCGGGTGTGATTTCATAACAAACCGGTGCTTTTCCTATTTCAATTTCATTTATTGTTGGTTTTAACTCCTTATTTATTGAGTAAGTGTGATTTCTTTAGGTTTTGTTTTTTTTTTGAGTCATCTCTTGCGTTACTTTTTTATCCTTTCTGTTACTGCGTAAAAGTTTTTTATTATATTCTTGCAATCTGTTTATTATCACGTTGTCATCAGTGATTAGACGTCTTTTTTTGCTGTTTATACTTTTCATAGCAGTTTCTTTATTATAATTTAGCATTTTTACAATTTTGTAAAATAGTTTGGTGTTTTCTTTACTATTTGTTTCCATTACTTTCCCGAATTTTTTCTAGCTTTCTGTTTTGACTATTTCTTTAGCTTTCTGATATAGTTTGCTTTGTTCGTACGTTTCTTGTGTTGCCTCTTTCAAATGTTCTCTCTACAGTGTTTTTTCTTTCTAACTTTTTCTATTACTCTTTTATTCCACTATTTATTTCTTTTGTGTTTATTCCTTGTACTACATGTTTCTTTTGCAGCATTTGTGGTTACATTTTTGAATATCTTCTATTTTCCCTGAATATCTATTGTTATTTCTTTGTGTACTTCTATTTTCTTCTCTACTTTGTTCACACACTCTTTTTTAGTCTTGCTGTTTGTGAGTTTATGTATGCTTAGTTGGTCTTTTACAAATTCTAATAGTTTTCTTTTGGGTGTTTACTTCTTTATTTGTTTTATCAACACAAGTTATTTCTAATAGGTAGTTTTCACTTCCTATTTTACACCTTCCTTTTACTCTTGTATTTATGATTCTTTTCTTTTTACTTTTGCTACAATTGTGTAGTTAATGAAAGATTCATTATTTCTGCATCAACTTTTTTGGTAATTTTGTATATTCGTTTGTGTTGAAAAATGCTGTTTGTGATAATTAAATTGTTATTTAAGCATAATTCTAGTACCAACTTTGCATTTCTGTTTACCATCTCTTCTCTATGATGTCCGATAACTCCATTCTAATCTTTTGCTTTATTTCCCACTCTGCTGTTTATATCTCCTATTATGATTATAATCGCTTTACTTTCTTCTAGATTTTTTTGAATTTTTTTGCTGATTTTGCTTTTTCCTTTTTACTGTCATTTTTGTCTGGTTCGTAGCATATTATAATGATATATATTTTGTTTCAATTTTCTACTATTTCTACATTCTTCATTATTCTTTTGTTGTACTATTTCCACTGTTGCACTTTCTCTACTGTATTTTTTTTTAATCATGCATGCTATTCCAGCTGGTGCTCTTACCGATTCATTTATCCCACTGTATATCATTAAATATCCATTATGCATGCATGTTGTCTTTTGTACTTTTTTTTCGTTTCTGTTATTGCTAATAGCTCTATGTTAGTTTTTTCTAATTATTTTGTTAGTTCTATCTTTTTTGCGTTTAATTCCCTCACATTCCATGTTCCGAGTTTCTATGTTATTGTTTTAGTTTTGTCGCTAAATTTTCTTTAGGTGTTTTACGATTATTGCCATGTACATTGCTTTGTTCGTTACCTTTGAATGCATCTTGTTTGGTTTTTACTAGCTTTTTGTTTGTGTCGTTTTAGTAATTTTTTTTAGTTCCAACGTTTTTCCTTCGGGGAATCTTTCCTCGATTGTGCGTTTACAGATTCTGCTTATGTTTCTTTCCTTTTGTGAATTTTTTTATACATTGGTATTATTTTTATCTTCTTTTTTATATATCACGTTTACTAGATTTTCTGCATAACACGTCTTACTATTTATTATTAATTTGTTATATTTTAAACTAGCTTTCTGATCTTGATTTTTTGCTGTTTTTAAATGTGGTATTAAAATTGTCGTCAATCCATATTTGGCATCCTTTTAATTTTTTAGCATTTTTTAAAATTTTGGTTTTTATCCTGTTTTTCGTGAATTATAATATTATGTTTCTGTTGTATTCTTCCTTAAGATTTTCTATTTTTGCTAGTTCTTCTGTGTCTATCTCTTCTGACATGTTTACCCCATTTTTTTTTAGTATTATTTTAATTTAGTTCTCTGTATCTCGTTTTCCTTTTCCCTTCTCATCCATTACTGCTTTCATAATTATATTTTCTCTCCTCGTTTAAAGGATTCCATTTTTTTGTCTTGCTGATACGTTTAAGTCTTTAGTACTGTATTTTGTCCTTTTTTTATTTTATTCTATCTCCGTCATTTTTGCCATTTACTTCTACAGGGCCTTCATTAAAACCCATTTTCTACGTGATCTATGAGTTGAGCGTCAACGTTGTTTTAGGTTGGTAGTTACCACAGCTGATACCGTTTAGTAACATTTTTTGATATTCACGTTTGACGTTTTATTGACATCGGTTATTATTTTTTGTCGTTTTCTTTATTCTCTATTTTTTACATTCTAACACAGTTATAATCGTAACTATTTAGCACTTTTTGTGTTTCTGTTGATAAGTACTGAATAACAGCTGTAATTTTGAGATCTAATTTTTGTAATTTTATATTACGTAATATTTTACGATGTTTACTATTGAACAAGCAACGGTCACTGTAATGTAATAGTAATGACGCACAAATCAAATTTTTTATTTAGTATTTTTTTACGTTCTACCAATCCAAGCAATGTTGGTTGCCTAACATATGTGTCACGTGAGAACCAATCATTTATGAAGACCTTGTATTAATTTTAGTGTATTTCAGGTTCGCACAACGTTGTCTAATAACATCATTAAATGTCTAGCGGTAAGGGATGTGGCCCAGTTCTACACCTCAAATGCACAACGCTTTTTTGTACAATGGTCTGTTGTTTTAAACGCTATTTGTTGATATTGATTTATGTGTGACTTCATGTTGGTATGTTACTAAATTACTTTCCCGTATGATGGGTTGCCTATCCTCAACAATTTGAGTGTGAACCAATCTTGTTTATTTGTTTATCACTTATCTATTAGTGGTATGCACTTTTCCTCCTTTTTTGAAAACTGCCTAATTTCAATTATTAATATTTTTGTACAAATTCACCTTCTAATCCAACCACTTCTATTTGTTGAATCTCTCCTCTGCGACATTCACTTCTCTGCTTCTTTCTCCCAAATTTTCAATGTTTTAGCTTACTCTATACGCAAGCAATATTCTTTTCTGGTAATAATTTCTTATTATTATTACTTAATACAAACTTATTCAAATATTAAACATCTACGTGGATTATTTATGTAATCAAAATTGTATATGTTAAATCAAAACTGTAAATAAACTTAAAAGTTCAATTTAGGTCACAAATATTTTATTTTTACCTACAACAAATGCTATTGACTCGTTTGAAATCGTTTTTTTTTACAATAACGTTATTATAAATACATCTTTTGATAAAACGTACTCAAGAAAATTTAATCGTTACACTGGCAACGTATTTTATAAAGTATAAAAGAAAACTTTATACGTTTTGCTATAAATCTCATATTGATTTTTGTCGTCAAACGATTAGAAATGAACTAAATAAAAAATTTAAAAAAAAAACAATTAAATGTACATTAACTGCGCTCTTCAAATAAACAATTATAACTAAGTTTTCTATACAAAACTTTAACCGTAACTGTCTTCAGCAAATTAAATATTTTACGATACTATTTATTTAAAAATGCAATAAATAAAAAGTCAATACAACAAATTGGCAAACTTTCAGCATAAGATAAGTCAATTGCTAAAGTGTCACTTGTATCTAAAATATCAGTTTCACGAAAACATAACAAAAGATCTGCAGATGACGTTTGACGTCACAAATCAATAACATTGGGTTTAAATATTCAGTAATTACGTTGTTTTCTTCCAAAAATATGTTAATAATAAAACTTTTATTAAAATTAAAACTCAAATTACATAAAATCTTGCTGATAAATGCGTTTGAAAGATACATATTATTTTTCGAACTAAAAATGTCAGTTTAATAAAATTTTTATTTCTAACAAATAAAGTTACATAAAAACCATTATAGAATATAAACGTGTAGATGGGTTAACGGCTGCACAATAACAGTTTGTCAGATTATCCGACAAGATGTCTGCAAATGCATGAGCAGTAAAAATAGTGCAATTGTACGCTAAAATAATACTAAAATGCACAAAAATTTCATTCTTAAAATTTAAATGCAAAAACATGAAACTTATTAATTAAAACTCTGTTAAGCTGATTTAATTATAACAAACAAAGACAAAAAATTAAACGAATTGCTGCACTTTAACTTTTAGATACATTTTAATGCAATTAAAATTTATTTTATACTGTAATTAAATACCTAAGTAAAAAATTACAAAAAATCCTGTTTAACAAAAGCTTTTGATAAAATAATACAACCATAATGTAATATAAATTGAATAACTAAAATGTTTTTTATAGGAAAACAGTTTACAATCCTATTAAATGTTTTATTATAAAAAATATACAGAATTGTCTATACCTGTAACAAATTTTGTTTTTTTTTTTAATTTGTTTCTAAAATTGCCAAAACTTATTTAAATTATTTTTGTTTGTTATACAAAGTAAATAATACGTTAAAAAGTTTTTTTTTGTTTTAGTTTCTTTTATTGATTTTATGATTACCTCTTTAAATATATTTAATTTAGAAAACAAAAAAATTGAGATGAACATGAAAGAATTGTTTTTTTTAGTTTAGTTGAATATTTATTCAAATTTTCAAATTTGTTTGGTAATAATCAGTTTTGGATAACCTATTTTTATAATATTATTTTAGATTTAGATTTTTAATCGTCGGTTGTTGTTGTTGTTGTTGATAGTAGATAAAAATGGCAAAAACTTCTTTTAGCTACATTTGCTCGGGCCTAAAGAAAAACTTATACAAAAACTCTAGACCCACTTTATACGGTCTGATATGGTGAAAAAGTAAGAATTAGTAGTAGTAGTAGTAGTAGTAGTAGTAGTAGTAGTAGTAATCCTTATCTTGGTTAAACACACATTACATACGTTCTAGAATCAGAAACATCGTAATTAAAGAGAACACAAAAATAAATAAAAATATTACAAACATAGTAAAACAAAAACAATTAACGCAGTTTGATTATGAAAATTCTAAAAAACAACTACATAAAAAATACTACAAAAAAATTGCCTTGCGCCACTTTATTTTGCGAGTAGATAAAGTAGGTTTGAAGTAAGGAAGTTCTCAAACTCGCAACAATAAGTCATTAATCTTTTTTCGTTCTCGACAAACAGAAGCTATTCGGTGTCATTACTGGAAAATGCAGTAGTACACTTCATGTGCCTTAGAAAGTGCATCAAACATAAGGGTATATAAGCTGTGAGCTTAAGTAGATATCCGTTTTAAATAAAAATCGACATTGAGCAGGCTTCTCAGAGATTTATACTTTTTGCATCGAAAAGAATATTCCCGAGAAATCCTTAACATGACATTCAAAACGCACAAAATCAAACGTAAAAATGGCGTTTCGCTACATTCGTATCTATTGCCTCTGTCCCTTACGACAGAAAAATTTATTAGCAAGTTAAATTTTGAACCTTAACACGACTGTAAGTAGAAAGTTGCATACTCGTCAGTTTGAAATGTACCTAAAATGAATTTTAAATCGTTATACACTAACACGTAATTTTTAATGTTTGCTAAAAGTAATTTTAATTTTTGAAGTAAGTCTATTTTTTTGTATTTTATCTAATTTTTGCTAAATATTAATACAAAATAATTGTTTGCTGTAAATGCTATTTTTGCAACCCTATTGAAACCATCTATGACGACAAAAAAATCTATTTACTTAAAATTTTTATATCACATAATAAAAACCTTTTAATCTTCTTTTACAATATGGCATACATTTAGATACTCAGTGGGGTAAACTTCCAAATGCGGGTCTGCCATAAAAACTAGCAGATAAATCATTTTTAGTGGTACTTTCATAGTTGTTTGATTTAACATTTTTATGTACATTATTATTAAGTTTATTTACCGCATATGCTTTTTTCTTTTTAGATAGTACAAAAAAACGCGGCTCAAAAAATTTTAGCAAACGCATTGATTTAAAAAAAAACATCGCAAAATATTTTAGACATGGCAAATCTAATCGAAAGAGATTAAAGTGCTAATAACCTAAGTAGTTTTTTTTCTGATACTTTACAGATATACGCTTAATCTTTACGCTGTTTGTTACATGCAAAAGTAGAAACAAAAGCACTTGCCTGAAATACAGTAACATAAACGGTGTTATACCGGGCTTAGTGGAGACGGGGTGGGTTGTATACAAAAATCCGTGATTACTTGGAAACGAGATTGACAATAAAATCGAAATAAAATAGGGTAAAAGCTCAAAATCGGTTAAGGCGCCAATCAAGATCACGATGATAACAGTTTCTAGACCCCTGATAACCCAGAAGCTCATCTGGTTGGTTACAACCCCTGGAACTTACCTTGAGTTGTAACTTGCTTGACTCTGAAATATTCTCTTAAAAATTTACGTTCGCGGCGGCCGAATCAGTAAAGCTCTTTACATTTTAACAATTTAACATTTATTAAAATAAAAATAGAAATCAAACAAACTTGAATAAAAAAAAATGAAATAATAGAAAAACAAAAATTCACAAACTGAATATAAAAATTAGAATTTAAAAAAAAAATAAATGAAGCGTTAACTTGTTTTTCGCAAATAAAATTCGTATACAAAAAGAAAATTCAAGGCCTTGTCCGCATAATTAAACTAATCTGCAAATTACAAAGCAAAAAAATAAATAAAAAAATATATAAACGTCCGAAACTTTGTTTTCGAACACAGCGTTTTTAAAATTACATTTTACATTGCCTTACATTATCTTTCATGAACAAACATGACTTAATTTAAAAAAAAAATAATTAAATAAAGCGAAATTTACGCAAACTTAACACCTTTAAGTGTTTTTTGAAATGTTAAAATTAGCGGTAAATAAGTCGGCTCAAATTCAAAGCTTTCACTTCACGATAATATCAAATTTAATAAATACCTTGACTCAATTGTTTATACCAGGAAAACTGCTGGGCACAGCGGTTCCAGAAGCTTTTGAGTTTAGGCGATAAAGCGACCCCGGGACGGTCTAGGTGTTCTGCAGTCGATCGAGATTCGGTGGGACCCCCAAACAATGGAATGACGGCGGAAGATTTCTTTTAATATCAAATTGAAATCCGCACAAAAGCAAAGAATGGATTTTTTTAACACAACACTTCGATAGCAAATCCAACTCAAAACGTTAGCATAACTTTGGAAACCATGAAGTACATTAAACCGTAAAATTACGAATTTGGAAAAACCAACATTTCCACCACACCACTTAATTTTCACGGTTCTATTTATTTTACTTCCGCGGTATTACATAACGGTAAGGTAAAGGCACCCCGAACACTTGACTACATCTCTCAACCCTCTTCAAACTCAAAATTTTATCCTTATATCACCTCGTAATCCCACTTAATTTAACAAACTTGCGCCGTAAAATCTTTGTAAAAGATAGAACACTAAACAAAGTAAATTAATAAAGATGAAAAATATTGTCACCACATGCGTCACGTCACTTACGCACAGCGAAAAGAACATTCCCATGAAAATCGCATTCTCAGCTAAACTACCAAATGAAACAATCGCACTCGAAAATGGGTTTAAAATAAACAAAAGTAGATACTAAGAAAATGTATCAAATTTCATTCCAGAAAGGAAACCATAAATTAGATAAAGTTGTTGATCCATTGCAATAACCAGAAATAAAATACTAAATCATAATAAAGACCACGGACTTTTATGCGTTTAAAAAAAACCAATAATATTTGTGAAATAATTATTAAATAGAAATCAACTTAAATTGACGTAATAAAAAAATTAAACGAGTGAACGTTTTTGATGCTTTCACGGAACTACTCAATCGCTTATAATTAAGCAAAATAAATTCAAATACAGGGTCTTTTACAAAAGATTCACGACCAAATTTCAACGCCGGTTACATGTTTTACATTTTAAAATACTAAGTTAAACAACATTGTTAACTTTTTCAACAAAAAACACAAACAAGAATTGGTTGTCTTTACGCGCACTGCATAAGACAAGCATTGTCTGTATGATGGAATTCAACAAAGTACAAAGACTATTTTAAAAACTTAAAGCAAGTTTTTCTTGTCATACATTTTTTAATATAAATCAAACAGTGATACAGACAGTTCTAAATAAACTACAAAAACTAACTGACCCAGTTGGTAAAAAAATACAAAGACGGTGTCAGCTGAGCAAATATAACTGTAACATAAGTGCGACTAGACCTATTTTTTTATACTTCGCCGCAAGAAACTTAATCTGCTTCTGATAAAAGATGGACCTGCAGTATGCAACATGGGGGTAACATAACAAAGTTATATAAAAGTCTCTATATCTATAGAATGATTAGAACATTTTACAAAAAACACTAATTCTACGGTGTCAAGTCCGCTGTTATTGTTATTAGATAATCACGCTTTCTACGTGAGCTAGGATGCTTCAAGAGCATTATGTCAAACTTTAAGGGTGTTTGTTCGTTGAGTAATTTCTAACAGGAAAAACTATATTAATATAGCTCAAAATAAATTACAAATCGAGTAATATAACATCTACAGTAAGTGTTCAAAATTTTTAATTGTGCCTGGTGCAGTATGAAATTTCTGTAGCATTAAAAATTTGTTGAATTAATCCATTTTGATTGTCAGTTTTTTCCGTACAAACTAAGTTTTTCATGTGTCCTCATTAATAATAATCAAAAGGATTTAAGTCAAGAGACTTTGCTGGCCATGTATATGGCCCTCACCCAATTTCTTGTTTTAATTTGTCAATCACTAAAAAGAACTAATTGGCAAAACACAACTTCTAACCATAATGTATTTATTTTAAAAAGAGTGAATAATCGTTAAAATTAACAGAGAAAGAAGTAGACCAATAACAATTATAGATGTGTCGACTAATATAGTAATATCACAGCTATAATATCAATGTAGGTCCTTTTGTTCAGACACCTCGCTATACAACTAATTATATTCGCTAACAAATGTTATAAGTAAATGATTTTAACTTAAATATAAATATTACTAGATCAAACTACTTTGTCTACAATGCAATCGCAAAATATATTGGTCGGATTCAGCGTTTGAGATAAATTACGCGACGTTCCCAGGTAGTACAGCAATTCTCAAAGACGGCGCGGCGTCGTCACGTTATCGTTTTAACTTTTTTAGCGAGTTTCTGGTGATTACCATGTTGTCTTTGTACCCGGATGTTTTTGGGATATGTATGTAATTTGTGGAGCCCACCTTGTTTAATGTAATCAGAACGGATGAGAGAAAACTAATACTTCGTTGAATTACTTTATGCACATTACTTAGTACAGGGTATATATTCTTGTCTTTATATTTATTACTTTCGATGAGAGACTTATTGGACGATATGACTTTGGATCATCTAGTGGTTTTACATCTCCCTTATGTAGGAATAGAACCTTTACTTTTCTTCATGCTTGAAGAACATGTTCATATAACAAATTGGATTTGAATATTTGGATCAATGTCTTTAGGAAGATGTCCTGCTCTCGTTGAATGAGTGCCGGAAATACTCCAACAGGTCCAGGAGCCTTGAAAGATTTGAAGGTTCCTATGGCCCACTTAATCCTTTCACCTTTCCACCTGGGTATTTTGGTTTTAGTCTTTTTGGTTTTGAGAAGACAGTTTATCTCAAAGACTTTTGTTATGGCATCCGTTGTGGAGTAAACTGTTCACTTCTAGTCGTTTATTAGTTTTACTTTGTTTGGTATTTCCTTCATGCCATCATGTAGGATACTTCTGTATCCTTTCCAATTGGTTTTGTTGTTGTTAGGTTGGTCATGCAACAAGCCCCCATCTTGAACATGATCAAACAGTGATCGGAAAGGGACGCCTTCTCAAACCCCTCCCAATCACGTATTTAAAACAATAGACAAGCTGGTGGACCAATATGTTAGAATAGAGCTTTTAACAGTCAAACCTATTCATAAATACCAATTTGCGTATCAGGAAAGCAAATCAACGATATCAGCTTTACACCAAATTGTAAAAACTATAAAGAAATCACATGAGTCAAAGAAAATAGCCCTATCAGTCTTTATGGACATAAGGGACGCCTTTGACAACGCCGCCTATGGTTCAATGACACAGTCCCTCAGAAAGAGAAGGATAAACGACTTTATCATTCAATGTATAAACAACATTGTGATGGGTAGACAGATAATCACCATCATTGGTAGCGCCACGCAAGAAGTACGCACTAGAAAAGGCTGCCTATTGCTGTGGTCGTTGGTAGTAGATGAATTACTAAACGACCTGAGTAAAAAGGGGTATAACGTTTTAGGCTATGCTGACAACATAACCATAACAATGAGGGGCAAGCATGACTCCATCGTAGGAGAGAAAATACCAAATGCCATCAACTTAACACGTAACGTGCTTTAAAAAAGGCATAAACATAAACCCAAATAAAACCACCATCGTACCTTTTACTAAACAAAGGAGTTTAACTATCCCGAGTATTCAGTTAAATAAAACTACCATTTCCCTCTCTAAGGGAAAGTGGAAAAGTCACCTGTTCAAAACGATCAACAAGGCTATCAAACATTTTTTGGTTTTGCCGCCAAATGGTTGGCAAAATGTAGGGTTTAAACCCCAGCATAACCAATTGGATCTACAAACAGGTCGTTAGACCTGGAGTTCTCTATGCGTCTGCAGTTTGGTGGAAAAAAGTAGACCAAAGTAACGCGCAAGCGAAGCTGGTAAAAGTACCAGCACTTACCGCTGCGATGAGAATCTTTCTCAGTTTGGATCCCCTATCAGTGGCAATTAAGGTAGAAGCTATGAAACAGCCTCTCAAACTACATGAGATACATCATTTCAAAAAGGCAACCTCAAAGGTCATCCGGGAATTCGCAAACCCACTCCTCTGTTAGACTTAGCCGCAGTGAGCGATAAGATAATCTCAAAAATGATCTTTAATCACAAATACATAGTCAAGTTTTCCACTAAGAAAGACTGGGTGGGAGGCACGGACTGCGTGCCGCAGTCTTCCCAAAAATAGTTTACAGATGGATCCAAAATAGAAAATGGGGGTGTGGGAGCAGGAGTGGTAGAACCTAAGTTTAAAAGACACGTATCCCTCACTGCTGAAGTCACCATTTTCCAAGCAGAAGTATACGCCATCCACATGGTGGCGGAATCTCTGATTACCAAAAACCGATGCAAACAAAATATATGCATTATGTCGGACAGCCAAAAGGCATTAAAAACACTGCTTCACAAATGCCATCAATCCTTAAACCACCTAGCGGACAAGAATAAAGTTGAACTTGTTTGGGTGCCGGGGCATGAGAGAAGAGGAGGTTATGTGAAAGCAGATCAGCAAGCAAAGTTAGGTGCAGTAAAACCCTTTATAGGGCTATATCCCATGTATGGCTTTAGCCAAAGAGACTATCAGGAGGTTATCGCCAACTGGGCCATCAAAACAAAAAAAGGCAGAAAGTTATACAGTTAACAAACAAATAATTAAATAAAACTCTTCTGTTATATACTAACAGGACACATCCACTGCAGATACCACTTGAGTAAGATGGGACTGGTGGATGATGACACATGCAGGTACTGTGGTGGAGAGGTGGAGCGTATAGACCACACCATCATAAAGTGCCCAGATTTGTGCCTAAAGAAACAAAAACATCTAGACTTCATCTTCATCTTGGAAGAAGAATTACTAAACCTTCAGATCGAATTCGTCAAAGACATCGATCTCTCCTGAGTCCAACTAGAAGGGGACACAAAAGATTTAATCTGGTCGCAGTGCAGGAGATTATTATAACACTCGCCCTTTTTCTAATAATAATTATAATAATTATTATCTTTGAGTACATTGACGCTACATCCATCAAGTTTCTTTAATCATTTGAACGCAGCCATAGCCAAAGGCAAAATAACATTAACCGTCGTACATAAGTTTATATACTACGCATAGTTTTCGTTTTAAATCAGATGAATAGGAGTAGTGAAAGTTATTAATATTGACGAAGAAGTATCAGTTTGATAAGTTTTTGTACTCATATTTTACTTTTTTGCGATTCATTATTATCATTGTCGATTGTCGACTTATTTCATGACTTCTTAATAGACGAGGTAGTTTGATCGAGTAATATTTTTATTTAAATTAAAATAATTCACTTATAACATTTGTTAGCAATTAAATATAATTAGTTGTACGTGAATTGCTGAGACTGTGATCCACTTCCCGATACAACTGAGTTAGTCGCCAGCAATTAAATTGCTAAAAAATTCTTGTAAAAACCTAACAAAAGTATACATTTATAAAATTTACTCTAAAAATACTTTTAAGGAATTTAAAATTACTGCTTAATAATAGTTAAATTAATTTTTGTAGTCTCGTATACGGTCCGCTTTAAAGATAAAGTAAAAATTTAAGCTTAACTCTGGCATAATTTATAGTAAGAAATATTTATTATGATTTACAAACTGTTTTAAATCAACAAAAAGTAATTTTTGTAAATTAATGTATAAATCTTTAAATATAAATAACAGAATATCAACTTTAGTTAAAAAACTTTTATAAATATTTATTAAGTAAAATTTAAATAAACCATATTAAATAAACATTTTTTAAGTGTATATTTATTACGCAATTTTAAAACAATACCCACTGTCTATCCAATTCTTATTGTTGCGTTTGCTGAAAAAGATTTATCGTTATTGATAAAGTTTGAAACTCTAACGAAATCATACAGTAATTTGCTCTTTATAACAATACATTTAATTTATTTTATCATGAAATTTGGATGAGTGCCATCAATGCAATTTTGTCACAAAAACAAAACATGGTTTACCTTTTAAATATATCCATTTTTTCATTAATAGAATTTAGTCTTTGACTCTTGCAGAAATATTTTGTTAAAAAAATCTTGTTAAAGCTGTATCCAACTTTATTTTGAAGCTTAAAATTCAATAACTTTAGTGTTTTTTTTTAAATTTTTTTGTTATAAAACACAAATTATAGGAATACATTTTAAAAAAACTTTATTAAATAACAAACGAATTTATGCGTTTATTAAAAAACAATTAGTGACATCATAGGTATTTCATCATTTACCTAAAAATTAAACTATATAATTTTTATTACCAAATGTATCTAAAATAAACTGTTTGACGTGCCCCAGCGTTCTTTTTTTTTTTTTTTTGAAACGATTTTATCAAATATATACTTTTAGTTGAAACACACGGTATATTTAATTAGAAAAAATGAGGGCGTGTACTAGTGTACACATGTAAGAAGTGAAACTTCTTTATGGCCTTATTTTTCGCAAAATGATCTACATGCAACTTTTCAGAAATTGGTTAAATAAAGTTAAATTAGATAAAGTTTAAACAAAAGGATTTTATTATCATAGACATGAATACAAATAATACAATTATTTCACTTTAACTTTTTGCTACTAAGATTATTACAGCATTTCATTAATTGTAATAGAATTATTACTATCATTGTCATCGTTATTATATATTTTTGTAATTAATGGCTTATGGTAACTGAAATATGAAATTGAATCTACAAAAATTAGTTAATTGATTTACAAAAATTAATAACATATTTCAGAATTTATACTCTATGCCAATTAATTGATGTTCATTAAATTAGCAGTCGTATTAATTAATAAATACTATTTTAATGAAATCATATACATTGACCAATAGTTACAATAAGAAACTGAGGTTAACCTTAAATATCTTAAATTTAAAATTAGATAAAGTTTAAACAAAAGGATTTTATTATAATAGACATGAATACAAATAATACAATTATTTCACTTTAACTTTTGCTACTAAGATTATTACAGCATTTCATTAATTGAAATAGAATTATTACTATCATTGTCATCGTTCAATCAGAAACTGAGGTTAACCTTAAATATCTTAAATTTAAAATGTCATCGTTCAATCAGAAACTGAGGTTAACCTTAAATATCTTAAATTTAAATTAATAACATATTTCAGAATTTATACTCTATGTCAATTAATTCCACTCAAGTATTAGAAAAATAGATATAATTACTTACTTTTGTTAAAAATCCACTGGAATTAGAATTAAAATAAAGCCTTTGATTTTGTTGATCACTTTAGTATTGATATATTATTTACCACGTCGCTATTGCGTTTCAGAAATAAAAAAAGATGGCGCGTAACGGAAAAATGTGACGGTAAAAAATGTGACGCGTAAAATGTGACGGTAAATTTTTTTCCAACGCCGATAAAGAAGTTTCACTTCAAAAACATCGTTATTACTTTATACATAAAAAAATTTAAAGTATATTTTTGTTTATTCAAAGGATAAAAGCTTTAAAAATATTAGCAATTTTACAAATATTAACAAACATATTTTTCTTGTAAACATTAGGTTGATAAATATAAACTTCAAAAGATTTATTTAAACAAATTCTATTTACTCATAGTATTTTATCAATAACAAATTAGCAAGATAACTAAAAAATAGGTCTTGTATCATCTGATTATTATAACTTTTCACCATTATCTTATTTATTAGGTTTTTGAAATATAATTTGCTTGTAGTTGCTAGTAATAAAAAATGTTTTTAACAATCGTAAAAAACATTTAATTTGAATCTAAGTTGTTTCGAAATCTTTTTTATTAACGCTTTAAGTTAACAAAGTTTTTCCGAAAGTTGTTCAAAGTTATAACTTTTGTTCTACTTTTGTTACAATAAGTTATTGTAAAATTAAAATAAATTACGTTTTTTATAATTTTATTGTTTTTAATGTACTCAATTTTGATTAATTTATTTTTTTTTAACATTAAATTTTCATGTTTTTTAATTTGCGCGTATACTTTATATTTTTTTATTTAAATGTTGTCCGCATATACTAAAACTTGACTTTCTCGTTATTTTAATCATATATTTAATATGATTAAAAAATAAAAATATTTCATTTTGTTTATTGATTTTTTTATATCTGTTTTAAGTTACTTTAAAAATTGGTTTTTTTTTGTATTACACATTCTACTTGTTGTAAGTGAATTTAAAAAGTTTTTTGTTAAAAACAAATCTCCTAAAAATATAGGCACATTGACTATACCTCAGTTGTCCAACACATGAAAATAAGTTCCTTCCACAAATGCTTTTGTAATTGCTAAATTCAAAATACGCGAGAAAAAGTCTGATGCACATTTATTTATTTCTGTTATGGATCTTGCTTCAATAAAAAACGTAAATTGAAACATTTATCAGTATCTGATGAAGAAACCATCTAAAAACATGCAAACAAAGTCTACCAAATAGCCCAAACAACAGATTATAGTAAATTTGCAGCTACATCACAAGTAACGTAACCTTTTACTTTATTTGCATTTTTTCATATACCTACATGTAAAAATTTACAATAACTTGACTTATTTACATAGGTGCTTACGTATCTACTGTATATAACGTGCTAACTGAATATAACACAGATTACGTACCAATATTAAATAATGTGACGGATCATTCGCCAACAGTACAAAATGTTCTGACTTGTATTAATAAAGATGAAAATTTGCCAAGCCTTTGGTTACGTACAAAAAATCACAAAAACAAAAACTTGTGAATATTTTAGAAATCTCCAAAGCGCAATTCAAATTAAAAAATTGATTAGGAGTAGATAAAAACAAAATGTGACACAACTCTCTGCTCCTTATTTAACAGAAGACACGTTAAAAAACACATATAAAGTAACTTACTTTACAAAGTGTGTTGACACTAGTAATTGTAGGATTAAGTTACTAAAATTTAAATTTGCCGCCTGCTTACGACATCCTGGCATAGAGGCGCTCACGTTCATTGTACCGCCATACTTGTGCGTGTATCATTGGTGGCGTATCCGTCGAGTTAGTCGGTTGTTGGTTTTGTCGGTTGATGCCAACAATTTCATTGTTTTGTATTTTTATTTGTGTGTTAAATACAGACGATATTTTAAGTTTAGTTTATTATTCCCTACAATTCTCAGAAGTGGGATTGGAACTCGGCAAGTTAGTTATAAAAATCGGTCGCCCGCTATCGAACACGTGTTTTGTGTGTGTGTAATTTGTAATCTGCAACTATGGAGGAAAACAGTACTACACCGCCCTTAGAATTAAACTCGTCAGCAACAAATATCAACATTAGTTTAGAGGAATTAGTAGCAGCCACAGTAAGAGCAATGCAGTTGCAACAACCAAAGGAAACACGAACATCCGAGCTGACGGCGTTACTTCCTACTTTCGAAGGTGCAGATGAGGAAAGCATGAATTTCTGGATAGAAAGAATCAGAACTATTCAAGAATCGTTTAATGTCTCGAACCAGGTAATGCTTTTAGTTGTAATTGGAAAATTACGAGGGGCCGCGTTGCAATGGTTCCATTCGCGGCCAGCGTACGCATCATTGAGTTTGCGCGAACTAGAATTAGAACTTCGGCTTATGTTCGGATCACGAGTAGATAAAGTGACTTTAATGAGAAAATTTGAAGCCAGAAGATGGCGCCGCAGTGAAAAGTTTACTGCGTATTTTAACGATAAAGTTAGTTTGGGAAATAAATTAGAACTGTCGGAAAGTGACTTAATTTGCTATTTAATTGATGGATTCGACAATCCTATACTTCAGTCGCAGGCTAAAATGAATCAATTTAGAACTTGGTCGGAACTATTAGCGGTCATGAATGAAATTTCTCCGATTGAACGATTTAATCAAAATCATAACCACGTGCCTGTCCAGAGGAGAAGCTTCCCGCAAAGCACATCCGGTAGCTCAACCGGAGCATCAATGTCTGCAGTGCGCGCGCAGCAGAATTCCGTTAATAGCGTGCGTTGCTTTAATTGCAACGAATTTGGACATTATTCTTCATCCTGCCGAAAACCAGTACGACAACGAGGGTCATGCTTCATCTGTGGCGATTTAGGACATAAAAACAACGACTGCCCAAGCCGTAAACAAAGAATTTCAGGAACATCCGTTAGAAGCATCGAAGCGAATTCTGGACGGGCCGGCAACAGCGCCATGCTAGTACAACCTGTCAACCTTGCACCCGCCTATACTGTTTCCATAAAAATGGTCGTCGGTAATGTATATTTAAATATTAATGCAGTTATCGGCTCGGGAAGTCCGATTTTATTTATTTCCGAAGAAGCACTTCCTCCTTGTCAAGTTGAACCGTACGATAATAACGTATTAACAACAGCCCTTTAAAAATTCTTGGTCTATTAAAACAAGATGTACTTATTAATCAAATCAATA
The DNA here is from genome assembly GCA_035610365.1 of Aquatica leii. NCBI lineage: Eukaryota > Metazoa > Arthropoda > Insecta > Coleoptera > Lampyridae > Aquatica > Aquatica leii. The sequence goes on from CM069437.1 coordinate 64,475,625, forward strand.
TTCCTGTAACTCTTTATGTTGTAGATCGTATGACAATGAGTTGTGAATGTGTAATTGGTCGAGATGTAATTTCACCTCCAGATCTTGAGGTCATTTTAGGTTCAAGTGTTATTGTTAGACGATCCATTACACATCACGAACAAGAAAGTAGTTTTAGTTCAAACGAAGTAATTTTAATTGATGTATGTGAGGACAGATTTGAACAACCCATATTAATTAATGAAAATTTGGATGTTGGTATTAAACGAGATGTAAATGACATTATTGAACGTGAGTATGTGTTTGCCGAAAAACCGTCTGAGCCAAAATTTAAGTACGAGATGGAGTTTAGTTTAGTGCCGAATCATTCACCATTTGCATTTAGACCACGTAGATTATCTTATGTTGAAAAAGTTGAAGTAGAGCAAATAATTAGGCAGTTATTAGATGAGGGAATAATAAAACCTAGTTTTTCTGAATATTGTTCACCTGTTGTATTAGTCAAGAAAAAGTCAGGTCAAATTAGGCTATGTGTTGATTTTCGTCAACTCAATAAAATTACTGTTAGGGATCGGTTTCCTTTGCCATTAATAGAAGACCACCTTGATCGATTAAAAGATAAAAAGTTTTTCACAAAATTAGATCTTCGAAATGCCTTTTATCATGTTAGGGCCAATGAAAAATGTATGAAATATCTATCGTTTGTGGTTCCAATGGGACAATGTGAGTTTGTGCGAATGCCGTTTGGGTTTTGCAATAGCCCTGCAGTTTTTACGCGATATATAAATATCATTTTTCAAAAATTAGTAAATGATGAGAAATTATTGATATTCTTTGATGACTTATTGATTGCAACCGAGTATCAGAGCAGAGCAGAGCATTTGCAAATCCTAAAAGAGGTGTTCCAATTAATGACAGATAATTTACTTGAATTAAGATTGGATAAGTGTTCATTTTTGACAACAAGTATTATATATCTAGGATATGAGATAGAGGGTAGTAGAATTAGGCCAAACCCCGCGTCATTAGATACGATACTTACTTATCCGGTCTCTACCAATTTAAAACAATTGCACAGCTTCCTTGGGTTAGCCAGCTACTTTAGAAAATTTGTGAAAGATTTTTCGTTGATCGCTAAGCCCCTGTATGATATTCTAAAGATAAAAGACCGTTTATTTGTATTTGACGATTGTGCCTTGCAATCATTTGAAAATATTAAGACAAAATTAGTATCGCAACCGGTTTTATGTATATATTCCCCATTTTTGGAAACCGAATTACATTGCGATGCAAGTAGTTTAGGTTTTGGAGCAATATTAGTACAACGACAACAGCTAGAGAATAAATTTCACCCAGTATTTTATTTTAGCAAACGGGCAACTGATGTCGAAGCTCGATACCACAGTTATGAGCTAGAGTGTTTGGCTATTATATATGCTTTAAAACGTTTTCATATATACTTACAAGGAATCCAATTTAAGATAATCACAGATTGCAATAGTCTCAAGTTAACATTGGACAAAAAAGATATAAATCCAAGAATAATGAGATGGTCTTTAATTATGCAAAATTATGATTATTCTGTTGTACATAGAGGTAGTAGTCATATGAAACATGTGGACGCATTAAGTAGAGTCCATTATGTGTTAGTGATAGAAGGTAATACATTTGAAAAAACCCTAGCTATTAAACAAAATCTTGATAAAGCTATTATTAAAATTAGGGATCAATTAGAAATATCAGAACTAGAACATTTTGAATTAAGTCATGGGTTGGTGTATAGGAAGGGTAAAAATAAACTTTTATTTTATGTCCCAGAATGCATGGAATACAACATTTTACATAAGTATCATGCTGAAATGAGTCATGTAGGGCTTGAGAAAACTTTGGAACTTATAACTAGAACTTACTGGTTTCCTACGTTGCGGGTTAAAATCAAAAACCATATTTCTAATTGTTTAGCTTGTATTGAATATTCTCCTTCCACAGGAAAGAAAGAAGGTTTGCTTCACAGCATTCCTAAAGAGAATTCCCCTTTTGAGCAAGTCCACGTTGATCATTACGGGCCTCTTGCAAAGTCGGGCCAATTTAGGTATGTTTTGTTAGTCATAGATGGTTTCACCAAATTTGTAATCCTTTATGCCTGTAAAACTACATCCACAAAGGAAGTGATAAAACATTTGAGGTCGTATTTTAGTTGTTATAGCGTCCCTAAGATATTAACGTCGGATCGGGGAAGTTGTTATACATTCTCAATGTTTAAAGACCTTATGAAAGATAAGGATATATAACATCACTTAATTGCGGCTGGTGCTCCCCGAGCCAATGGCCAAGTAGAGAGAATTAATAAAACTTTGACACCAATGTTGGCAAAACTATCACCCGGATTAAATAAATGGAGTGATGTTTTAGACCAAGTACAGTTTTGTTTAAATAACGTTGTCAACAGGTCTACAGGAGAGACACCCGCGAAATTGTTATTTGGGAAAAATCAAAATGGAGCCCTCCGAGATAATTTAAGGGCAATTTTAGAGCAATTTGACGAACAAAATCAGAATCTAGACATAATCGAGGTCAGAGACAAAGCTGCGGAGTCCATTGTAAAGGCCTAAGAACAAAATAAAAAGTATTACGACCAAAGGCATAAGGCTGGTCGTACTTACCAAGTTGGTGATTATATAATGATATCCAATGTCGATACAACACCCGGTATATCAAAAAAGTTAATACCCAAATTTCGTGGCCCTTATGTCATCGATATAGTGCTTGGCAATGACCGTTATAAAGTTAAAGATATAGTTGGGTTTCAAAATACTCAAATACCTTACGAAGGAATTATTGATTCTTCACGTTTAAGGCCTTACCCTAAGTAGTGTTTAGTAGTTGTACAAAAAAAGAAATTTTTTAGGCATAGGAATAGAAATGAGCCGTTCATGCTATGTAATTTAGAATAAGTTAGTTTATGTTGTTAGTACGTAGTATAATAGTTAATAAATGTCAGGATGGTCGAACTGTAGGATTAAGTTACTAAAATTTAAATTTGCCGCCTGCTTACGACATCCTGGCATAGAGGCGCTCACGTTCATTGTACCGCCATACTTGTGCGTGTATCATTGGTGGCGTATCCGTCGAGTTATTCGGTTGTTGGTTTTGTCGGTTGATGCCAACAATTTCATTGTTTTGTATTTTTATTTGTGTGTTAAATACAGACGATATTTTAGGTTTAGTTTATTATTCCCTACATAATAAATTAATAAAATAAAAAACAATGCATACTAATAGTTTAAATTAATTAAAACAAAACAATCTAAAAAAATTAAAGTAATTAAAAACGTTGTTAAAATCAGAATTTAAATAATATAATGTAATAAACCAAATACTTCGAAATTAAATGTTACACACACACATAGTTAAAATATAAGATACATTTGCAAAAGTATGTTATGTTAAACATATTTTGATATAAATTGCGTACTGTATGATTTTGTCCAGAAGCGCCCCCTTTCTGCATTTAGAATATTAACTGTACTTTTTTTAATTATTTTACATTCATATTAATAAAAAGGGCATTTTCGTTCGACGTAAGGACTGAATATTAAGCTTCACGTCTGCGCTCCATAAAACCTTTATATTTAAATATTTGCCTTCATCCACGTTATTAATGGGTGCATTAATTTTATCTTATATGTAGTGCTTGTGACTGTTTTGCTGGGGTAAGAATTATTTTTTATTTTTGTGGCATAATTTGATTTTTAGGTAATTATCATAACCACTTGGATCACCGTTAGGTGTCTGGTTCTTTTGGAATTGTGCATGTCTAGTTTATTAAGTACACCTAGTCAATAATTTGAAACACCTATGGCTGTGAACAGTGGTTTCTTATGATGAGTTATATGCAGTATTAGTCGCTTTTATTTATTGATTATGACATGAACAAAAATGTACACATAAAATCTTACTGCTTAAAAGAAAAACAACTGACGTTTTACTTCAACAAGAAACGTAGATTTTTTCTGAAGTTAGCTACTCTTTACTTAGTGTTTTACAGTTTCTTTTTTCACTTCAACATTTTGTCTAAAAGTTGACACACAAGAACTAATTGAATTTAAGCACCCTTCAGTCCCAGACCATCTCACAAATAATCATAAATTGAGCCCGATCAAGTAGTTTAGTAAACATATCCGCCAGTTGACTTTGTCATCAATATGTTGCATAATGATCTCATTGTCTCGCACGCATTCCTAAACATAACAAAACGCATTTCACATGTTTTGTTTGTTTGTGAAACTCTAGATTCTAGCTTGACTTCACCGCACTTGCACTGTCAAAAAATCATACGTTTTATGACTCTTATAAGCAACACAAATCGTTTCAGCCACATCAGTTCTTTTGTGTCTTTACTTGCAGCTACGATCTCTGTTTCTGTCGTTGACGTTGCCACCAAATGCTACCGAAGCGCCACCGTAAACAGCCACAACGCCTGCATTTGATAGACCTGTTTTGCTACAACCTCCGTAATCAGCATCCGTAAACGTCGTAAGCATGTTGTTGCCTTATTTTTATAGTACATCCCGTAGTTCTCGGTTCCACGCAAGTAAAGAAATATACGCTTCACTCAGTTCCAATCATCCTGAGTTGGTTCTTCAATTTGGCAAGCCGCATATAAAACCGCATAAACGACATCTGGCTTAGTCGCTGTCATCAAGTGCATCAAGCACCCGACCGCTGATCTGTACGTCGTATAGTTTTCAAATACTTTTATTTGAGGCTCATTCTTCGTATCGCTTTTATCTCTAATGCGTTTGCACGGTGTCGATGCAGAGTTTGCATCAATCACACCAAAACGTCCAAGCATACGCTTTGTGTACGCACGCTGAGATCAAACTTCCTCATAAGTTTTACAAACAGATTGTTTCAACATTGTGAATCTTGCCCTGTACAGAAATTCAATTAGCCAAAATTGTCAAATTTCCTGCCGCGCCACAGTTCAAGAGAAGTTCTACCTAGAATTATCTATGTGCCTGTTGCATTTAGAACATACCCTCAATTTTCGTCTTATTAAGAAACATATTCAAAAACTCGGTCCCTTCGATTTCCTTCGCGATAAAGAAGACACGCCAATATTGACAAAAATCGTCCTTGAAACACACATAGTAGCGTTGGTTACCATCAAAACCTTCTACTGACATAAGTCTATTCACATCCGCATTAATGCACACACTGACACTAGCTGCACGGTCCTTTCGAGCACAAAAAGGTTTGCGATGCGCTTTGTATAATGCACATTCGTCTCACACTCATTTGTGGCTACGTAATCGACTTCAATGCCTAGACGTGAGAGAATATTCCTCAAATGGCCAGAGTTGCAGCGTTTCCTTCGATTTTGCAAACACACGTTTTCCAGATGAGTTGTATTATGTTAAAAAGTTAGTATATTAAAAATTTCAAATATAAAATTGGTTCTCGACACGCCCACTTTTCGTGGACAATTGTCAAACTTGTAAAAGCACAAATTCATTCTTCTTCCGGTAACGTATTGTGCAACACACAGACCTCTACGCCCAAGAAAACTTTCATCATTAAGTTGTTTCAAGCAATTCCACATGAATATGTGGTCGAATTTTATCTATTTTTGATTGAAAGCTTATTCGGGGTAAATCGTTAGATTTTCTTTGTATTAAAGGTTTAAACTAATTCTTTAGCGGATCTTTATTCCTCCACCAGTGACCCTTATCGGTGGCGCTAATAAAACAACTGTGATTTTTAAAAAGTTTCCATGACATCACGTCGCTGATTTCCAAGTGTTGAATACCATTTTATTGAAAGAAATATCACACAAGTGCAAAATTAAATAGAGGAAAACTCAGCGAATTTATTTACTTCAATTATCGTATGAATTAAATACAGGATTTACTTGTGATAACGGCGTATGTACGTTTGTGTGTCAGATTTCATACTACGTTTTAGGTCATACTGGTTCAAAATTAGCTAATCCCCCTACTAGATAACACACAACTGTAAGCATTACATTTTCGTTGGTCATGTCGATTGTTAGAATGGCCATTCGTACATCCTAGGTTGTAATCAGAATTAATAATAAAACTTTTTTGTGTGTCACATACTCATCTAGTGCGCTTTGATTCTCTAGACTTTGGATTTTCGTATTTTTGTAATTTAACTTAAGAAAGTAAAGCCATTCCTTCGATTATTGTAAAAGTTAGACCTATTATGTCGTTTTGATGTGCGACATGTTGCCCAGTCAAGGGCGTAACTTATACTTGGCCTGTAATATCAATCCATGTAATATTGTTTGCAACGTTTATATAACTATATTTATGTACTGTTTTTATCCTCTTCAACTATGTTCTGTAATAAAATAAAGATATATTCTGTGATCACTTCTGTCGTGTTATTTGTTCTTTTCCAGCTACAACTGTGTTAGCTGTCGTTTATTTTTTTGTTACACGAAAACCAGCGTAACAGTTGGTTCAATGACACAGACATCGATGATGTACGCGTTGTTGTTCTTCGTTGCCGTTGCTACCAGCCTACCGTTACGTTTAAGCAAAACGCGCTCACGGCCAATAATATGTATCACGCCGTGCTTTTAAGTTATTCGAAAACTGAACAAGTGTTTGGCCGTACCTAAAACATATAGAACTTCTTGTAACGTAACTGTTCACTGCTGACCACTCACTACCATTAACACGTTGATGTCACCCTTTCCGACTGCATACAACGAAACGTCTGTAAAAGCCGTGTTTACGATACGGGGCGAGTTGGTTATAGTTACAACGTCGATTCTTTTTTTCGTTTCCCAAATTCTCATTTGCTTTGTTGCTGCTTTTACCTGATCTGTCCACAAACTTGCCTTTCTGATAAGTATGCCTGTGAGTATAAAACACCGCTAAAGCTTTAACTGAACCACCAGCTTGTAATTCTTGTTCCTTAGAACACAACATCTTTGAAAACGCTGCTGGTGTTTTCTCCAGCAGTCTTCTCTCGCCTGACGATCAAACTCTAAATTAAGATCAAAGAAATCTTTTTTCATCGATGCGATATATGTCGCCATAGTTAGTATCGTATGAACCCGCTGTGTGTAATTATGTTCAAACGTGTTTGTTAACGTTGACCACATCACAACTAAAGAACGCGTTGGTAACGCTGAGCTACGTTCTTGGTTAATGCAACGGCAATTGTTGTCGCTGCCGTGAGATCGTCGTCTTGCCATTTTTCTTTGATTTTTCTTTTGTCATCCGTAAATTTATCGGAACCTTGTGCTAGAAACAGATCTCGTTTGCCCTCAATAATATCGATTACGCACTTCGATTGAAGAATCATCTTAATAAGTCATCACCAAATCACCTAATTTTCTGCTTTCTTTAGCTTTTTAATGTTATACTTTTCATCACCCTTCATAGCCGGCATTTTGTCCGTTCATAAATTTTGCTCAGTATTAACACCCTGTATATTTAGTGTTTATACAGTACCATTATGACAAAATTAAACACTAATAAAATGCAGTTCCAATTTAAAATTAGATTGTTGCAAACCGGAACAAATCTGCAAATACACCTCTCCTCAAATCTCACCGAAAGATTTCAATAACATAATTACGTATCGCGCACTAAACTCATAACCTAATGAGTTTATTATTATTTTAAAAAAAAGTGAATTACAGTATTAGTCGCTTTTATTTGTTGATTACATAACGAACCAAATGTTGTCGCTTAAAAGAAAAAGAGTAAGTTCCTACGTCGGCAATAAGCGTATGTATAAAATTAACTACGCTGTACAGAGTGTTTCAGAATTTTTATTTTTCTTTACTTCCACAACTTACGCTAATTGCCGGGCGTAATTTGAGGTCAAATCAAAGTATTTGGGTGATGGAAGATTAAACTTAAAGACACACCTGCGATATTCTGAGTGACACTTACTTGGCAGCATGACCAATTCGGTTTTATAAAGTACATTGATTGAATTACGAGCGATTTATTTGTGGTATCAACCTATATCTAATTTTTGTTTTTCATTTCACTTTTAGAAATTTTAGAATACGTTTTGAATATGACGTTAGTTAATAAGTTAATAGCAAATGTTTGGACAATCGTGAGTACAACTCCTTTACTATCTATTAATTTGTGTAGTTGTCAAACGTAAAAACGGACGACTTAAATAATGTGTTATCACAACGAATGCATAAAAATTTATTTGTGTCATTACAGGTTAAATTTATCACAAGTTCGTTCTCCTTCTGATTGTAAAAATCACTGAATTTGCATCGATTGAAGTTTTTACTCTTCGTTTACCTATTAAGTTATACTTTCATATTGCTATACGATAATTTTATGTACCAATCTAAGGAGCCTACAACTTCATTCATATCTTTGATACTTATTGACGAAATCACGATAACTCGTATCTATATAGTTTTACATCGTTTTTTTAACTTTTTTTTTCTCTTTGTTAAAATTAATATATTTGTTGTTATAATTGTGTTTTGCACTTTGTTTACCCTCATTGTTTGACAGATGTAAACGCCGACTGTAATTAATATTTCCCCGTTTTGGCGTTCTTTTATTTATCTTAATTACTACTCCAAGGACCGTCTGCGACTTTCTCTCCGGAATATTAAGCTAGCCGATTGCTTTAAGTTACAAGTAAATTCATGTAACAGGCTTTTGTACGCTTTTGTTATATAAATATAAAAACAAAAAATCTTAACCTAAAGCCATTTATTGCGCATAATAGTAGGTCGTGAAATAGCACTTTTTTAACCGCAGGTAATTAATATTTTACTATTAAGTACTAGGTAATAATGAACATATTTACCAAAAGTAAATTTAAATCGTTAATTAAACAAATTAATTTGCTTTTAAAAATTGATGCTATTTAAAAATCGCGTTTAGCTAAATGTTCATGTCACTAAATTAAAATACTTTAAAAATAATCGATGCATAAAATAATAGTATTTTTAAAGAAAGTGACAACACAAAACAAAACACTCACCTAATTTTTAACTTGAAATTAATATCTCAAATTTTAAATTTGATTTAATAACTGTTAAAAAAAATTAATAATTCTAGTAGTGGAAAAAATTGAATATAAACCATGGTCGACAAAATTATTATAACCCAAGCGACAGATTAATCTTGGTATATAATATACCATTAGTTAAACACCCAGAAAACAAATATTTATTGCTACTAAATTTATGAGCATATTTTGCAACATTTATTTTATTTATTAATTAATCTTTTTCCCAAAAAATCTTATGTAAAATATTAAAAACGATTGGTAACATTTTTTAATTTGTTCTTCTTTTATAAATATTCAAAGAACAAAAATATGTAAGATTTGCATGTAAGTGAATAAGTTAATTAAATTATAATATTTTTTAAAAAAACTTCAAAAGATAAATATCCAAGTACAATAAATTTTCAAGTTAAAGCATATCATCAATTTGTGTTTGCATCTAAAATCAACGTAGCAAACATCTCTTAACTTAGTTAATCACTAAGGCTTTATTAATATGTAAACATTAAAATGGATTAAATTAACTTTGTGTAACTAAATCAAAATTCAAATTTAAGTATATGTTATGAATACCTACATTAATTCTACTATTCAATTTAATTACAGAATACAGTTTACGTTCCAAATCATTGATGTGTTAAGCCAGATTAAAATTTAAAAAAAAAATAAAAGAAAAAAATTAAATTAATTAAAACTCTGGTAAAACCTTAGCGAGTTTGTAATTACACTTGATATTTTATATATAATATAAATCCGGGTGTAATTCCACGTACTTTCCTAAGTCAAATTTATTATGAAAACAGAAAAATGTTTAACCGTTTTTATGTAGACGTGTTTTATTATACTTTTTTTATAAGTGTAAACATAAAAATAAATACATTTGTATTTGACTTGTTAAAAAAATAATTTTATCTAAGAGTAAAGCTTGCGTCGTATTTTTACGTAGAGTAAATTTTAAATTGAAACAAATTTTTAAAATGAAACTTTTAGCAACGGTAAATTTAAAAATTGAAAAAGTTGCACCGTAACGTAAAAAGGAGTAGCAGTCTCAAAAAACTATATTTTTTTATTTAAATTTTTGACTTATATTGACATGAGCTATTCTAACATTTAATTTCGTTGTGACTATCCACGTGTTTATAAAGATTTGTTTTTTTAATTAATTTAATTGATAAGTAAAAATTCTTTAAAAAATGACAGTGGTATAAACAAATTTTATTAAATATAAACAACATTAATATAAAATAAAACAATGTTCAGTTAATTTAAAATGGCAGAATGCTAGAAACATTTTACTTTTTCATCAATAAATAAACATAAAAGAAAATAGTTTCACTTTTTTCGTGAGCTTATGTGAGTAAGAACCAATCGTTAATTTTTTCAAAGTAATATATGTTTTTTAAAAATAACATCAGTAGATGTAAAAATATTATATTACTCAATAAACATATACAATTTTTTTTGAGTGCAAACGTTTTAGTTATATTTTTTATAAAACGCATACGTTTATAGATTGTATGTAGCTGGTGGCTAAGGAGGAAAAGGAAATGAAAGAGATGATGAAAACGCTAGAGAAATATATGAAAAAAAAAGAAATGGAAGTAAACACGGAGAAAACAAAGATAATGATATTTAGAAAAGGCTAATAGGACAAGTCTGGGGTGTGGGGGAAAGAGTATGCAAGATGGATATAAAAAAAAGAAAATTGCTGTTCGAAAAATTAATAAAGGGGGTGGTAATGTATGGAGCGGAAATATGGGGCTGGAAGGAGTGGAGGGAGGTAGAGGGGCTACAGGAAAAATACTGGAGATGGGTGTTAGGATTGGACAGGGATACATATACAGGGTATATTGTGAGAGAGGAAGTTCAGATAGAAAAAATAAGGATTGAGACAGGAAAAAAAGCAATAAAATACGAGGAAAAAATGAGGGAAAGAACAGATTGCAAAATTCTGCAAGAATGTTGAAAAGAGATAAAGGGAGGGAAAGTGAAGTACGGGCAGGAAGGCAGAGAAGAGTATTACAAAAGAAACGGGTACGCGAGTGAAGAAGTGGAGAGATTAAGAGAAGAGGGAGTAGGGATAAGGAAAGAAATAATAAGGAGAGATAGAGACATCGAAAAACAAGAAAGATGGACAAAGATAAAAGAGAGCAGATATAATAGGAATTATAAAGATATCAAGGGTGAAGGGGTGCCGGAATATTTAAAAGATAGAGAGATTAAAAGCAACAAAAAGAAAAAAATGGTAGCAATGTACAGATGTGGCAACGAGGAGTTAGGGAACAAATATTGGAAAGAAGAACCAGAAAAGATGTGCAGGCTATGTGGAGAAGAAACGGAAGACCTTAACCACATGAGAAAGAGATGCAGGGAACTAAGAGAAGAGGTGATGAAAATAGTGGATATCTTAGATGAAAACGGAAAAGGAGCGGAATAGATGGAGGAAGTATGGAGCAGGAGGAAAAAGTTAAGGGGGGAGAAGGGATAAGAAAATGTAGTATATATGTATAGACAACACGACCAAATTTGTAAGCCAAATGGCAATGAATAAAGTTAAACTTATATATAGATTGTATTTTTAGTGAGATTAGCATTTATGGCAGTTTAGATCAGCTGATCATCTACTTTAATTTAATATGTATGATAAGTTACTTTTGGATTTGATTTTCTTTACATCATTATATAAAAAAAGCTTATATGGGAGTGTTTAGAGTGTTAAAACTAAACTTATCAGTTTTTTTTTATCTAAAGATTTTGAGATAGATAACATCTATACACAATGTTCTACTCTACTAAACGCAGTCAAACCTTGAATTTAGAAAAGTTATATCAAAATGCCACATCCAAATTTTTTACTTTTTTATTTCTATTTAATTCGCGCTATTTTAAATTCATTACTCTTGCTAATAGTGATTAATTGTTTTGAGAGTCAGTTTCGTTCTAAGCTACACCGGACATAGCCTGCTTAGAAAATCAAATCAGAATTTATTTTTCTTTTAATGGTATTTAATTATCACTACTTCAAATTTATTACCTCTACTAGCAGCCACTAGCCGTTTTGTAAGTCAGCTCTGCTTTAAATAAACCAGATACAGACAACAAAGAAAAATTATATCAAAATCTGTTAGTATTTTCTAACTGCAAAAATGCATTGCTGATTGCTGACGCAAAAATAATGTAATCAAAAAGCGTAATTTAGTAGTTCAGTTACAATTGTACTGTACGTCAAGGCCAATATTAGATATTGTTACTGATGGAACGTAAAGTGGCTTAAGACGTATTGTGCATTCTTTTTTTTACGTAGCGAACCATCAACATTACAGAAAATTGCATTAACAAAGATTAGAATTTGTCAAACATTAAACTACGTTACAAACATTATTAAAAGAAATTGACAAATAGAAATGTGTTATGTAATGTGGCTGACAAACCTTGCATTAGAAGATATAACTAAATTGAGCAATGAATCTTTTACATCAGACTTTTGCATAAATGTTTATTTTGTCATTCAATTTTTTTATTTGTTATGTAAATACTTAATAATCCTATATAAAATATCAAATGTAATGTAGTTATCACTTGTTGGTTATCACAATTATAATATTAATTTTTAAACTTTTGTATATTATACAGAGTGTAACAAGTATAATTAATAATCTCTTAATAGAGGGTAAATATAGTAATTTCCAACACATTTTGTTTATAAACATGTGGTCTAGCTTTTCATCAATTTTTTTTTAAATTTTTTTTTGTAGTGATTATAGATGTAATTACGAACCTGGTTGTTCGTTATAAGAAAACGTGGTATAAAATGATTAAAACTGTTTCAGGCTTAAGTTTACTATTAGGTATTAAGTTTCTGATGATCAAATAAACAATATTTAAGAGATATGGTGTTGTGCTAAATTCAATATTATTTTTAATTTACTTCAAGATGCTTAATAACAACAGAAAAAAATAAAGTAACAATTATATTATAAACTTTTTGTAAGTAATGGTTCAACCATAGACGCATATGGTAAACGTTTTCTAGAACTTAACCTTAGTTTCTGCAAAACATTTAGATGATTTTTTATCGTTGCCAACAATTTCAAGTCAATATAAGTGCTAATTTAAAAAAAAATATTCTGTTAGTAGACATTAAAAAAACAAACTAGTCTATGCTACCACTACTTTGTCATTTTTCAGAAAACAATCACAAGTACAATAATTCTACAAGTATTCACTATCAATAACAATAAATTTGCATTTTGCAAATATTCCCCAACATTGCAAGACCTTCAGCAGGGACTCAAAAGCCAGAACACAATGTAAAATACTTTGTAACAACAAATGGACCGTTTGTTGCTGCCACAGCCAAGTGACTTTCTCACAATCAGGTGTTGCATAAAAAATTTGGAAAACCGGGTCTTCTAACTGCTAAAGAATTAGAAGAATATGAGGTTTTACCATCTTGCTAACGTATTTCCCAGAGTTTATATTGCTGCGGATGAATACTAGACGAGATTTATTTCTATATGCTGTAGCACCTCATACTATAATCCCAAAGTGGGGTCCACATGTCGCTCAACTAAAAGTGAACTTTGCGCCGTTCTCCACGTCTTACTCTGACTTTTATACGACCATCATGCATCCCCCAAGAGAATCGGGTTTCATCACTAAAGATTACTCTATGCGTTTCCAATTACAGTAGAGTTGCAACCTACACCACTCCACACGTTGATGTTGGTTTGGAACCGTCAGTGGTAGCAATAAATATGGCCTAAGGATTGCAATTCAAAACTTTTAATTCAACGGTAAACTATTCGAAAAATTACAGGTCAAGTCTTAGATAGCGCCGCTGCGCCTCATTTGTTTGCCTCCGTACCACAGTTTTTGTCTACGACCTCTCGGAGTCCATTTTTGTTAACAGCACATAATAGTGGATTAGTTTCGGTTATCGAATACTTTTAAAACCTCCATCGAAGAAGCAATTTATTACATAAACCTTTCGTAGCTACTCCAAAGCAATTTTGACACCTTAACTTTATCATATATCAGTTTACAAACGACATTAAGCATATACCTGAAAAATTAAACATACCAGTTAATACGTTTTGTGTACATCTTCTATTTCTTATCAGAAAATTTGTGAAAAACAAGAGATTATTACTCAATTTACTTATTTATTCTCATACAAAGTTAAAGATTTCAACAGACGTTTTTAATATTCCACTAATTTGCAATATTTTATCAAACAAATCATAACTATACCTTTTTAAACAATTAAATACACTGGTAATTGATTTAGTTTATAACTTCAAAAATCTAAAATCTGGAAACATAATGTAGTACAATTACGACAATTTCCTCTTCTGTTTTAAGATATAATCAGACCATTGTTCTCATCGCGTAATTTTTCACACTGGTTTACTATAATACACTAAAGCACTCGATGGTCACTAATTAATGTAAGTGCAGAAAGTGTGGCGCAATTTTTGTATGAAAACTGTTTTGTTTTGGCACTCCAAATCAAGTCACTGCAGATCATATAATTTAAATCTTATGTTTCCAATTACTTGATTTGCAGCCGATAAATTTAACATTAAGAAAAATTTGTAAAAACAAAATCTATGCAAAACACAGAACGAACAATTCTATAATAAAAGAAATTGGTGCAGACACTACACTATTAACTACTATTTAAAAGAAAATACTACAATTCTTTGTCTATATATCACGGAGAACCAATAACAACTTAGAAAAATTGATGGTACAAAAAAAGATCCAAAGCAAACGATTCAGAAACAGATCACCTAAAAAATGGTTGTTTGAAATTAAAAGTTTAACGGGTAGTAAACTAGAAAAAAACACCAGAGATGCTCAAAACAGAAAACAATGGAAAGAGATCGTACAAGTTACAAAATAAATACGTCACCAAAATCATGATCTTTAAAAAAGAATACAACAATAGAGCAAAAGTTGAACTGACCAACGATAACTCAATTCGATTACCAAAAATTGACTTTTCAAAAAAATTTAAAAGTTCGTCTTAACCACCTCAAACCAACACAATTAATTCATCATTCAAACACAAGATAAATGTTTATCTAAGCTGATCTAAACACTTAGAAATTTTTATTTATTTTATTTAGTAGACATAATGCTATAAAAAAATCTTTCAAACTTCACACACAGATCAAACATTTATTTTATTGTGTAGATTAATAAAAAACCTCAAAACATATTAATTGATAGATTAAAACCTAAGAATGGATATGTCAAAACAAGCATAAACGACTACGACATATATTGCGCATACTTTTAGCCAAACGTAGAAACATAAAATTTTGTACCAGATTTGGTTTACAGACGAAAGGTATACAAAGTACAGAAAGAGAAGTTCTAATGGCAGCAGGACACCTAAGTGCCAAAACCAAGCAATAGCAAGCAAGGAAAGAAAATAAAAGAGAAAATATTGTGATAGAAGCCATAAACTCTATGAACATGGTAGCCATAAACTCCATGAACATGGTAGTCGTAAACCACGGCAACAAACCGACGTTTGAAAAGGGAAATAAAACATCACATATCGACATGACGGTCGCAACGAAAAACTTAATGACAAGGGTGGCAAATTCGAGAGTAAGAGACGCATCCGCATGTGATCATAACCCTATTTTCTTTGTGACAAAAGAGAAGAGTAAGAAGCAACTGGCACAAGTAAACATAAAAAAAGATAGATGAACGCAATATTAACTCCATAGTACAGCTAAGTAGGGTTCTTAAAGCTGCAGCGAAAAGAGCGATCAACTTTGTATTAAGCAGAAGAGAAAAATACCTTTCTAGTGGAAGAAAAAACTGGAGGAAATTAAAAAAGAATGTATAGGATAGGAAAAAAAATTAGCAGAGCCAGACGCAGACTACCGAGAAATCTGCGAAAATTTCTGACAAGATTCTGCAAGAAAGAAAAAAAAAAAGAACTAATAAAACCGGTAGTCCAGACGAAATAAGATTACAGACAGTTAAATTGGCGACTATACACTCTACCAAAACAATATCAGGAGTATTTACTACTCGAGAAAAAAGAGCAGGCAAAAAATATTACTGTCAAATGGGACGTGTTGGTAACGTTAAATGTGAAAAACACGTTTAACACGGCTCCATAGGCAAGGATAATCAAAATAATCAAACAAAAAGCTAAGTATTTATTAAACATAAAAAGTTATCTTGGCAGAATGATAATTATGTATAGTCAGAAAAACAAAACCAAGGTAAGAGTAGGCGCGTTGCAAGGCTTGGTGCTGAGACCTACATTGTAGAATCTTTTCTATGATAATGTTCTTAGCGTAAAAAATGCTCCAGGAGTCACCACTATAAGATTCGCAAACGATCTAGCGATCATATTAGTGAGAAACAAACCCAAAAATATTAACCACAAAGGAAATAAGGCACTTCGCAAGATCATAAAATGATTTAACGAAAGCAACATCTGCATGTCGGAAAACAAAACTGACGCCATTGTCCTCAAAAGCCCTAAGCGTAAGGATTAATTCAATCAATCAAAAATAAACGAGAAAAAAATTCAGTTTACAAAAAACATCAAACATCTAGAAATTTTTTTGGATGAATACCGAAAACCGCACGTCAAGAACATTGTAAATAAGGTAGTATTCAAAACGGTGGAATTATGCAGGCTTATGCCTAAAATAAACACTTGAACAAAAAAAATTATTTGCAATGCGGCAAAAGCAACGATAATCTATGCAGCATAAGTATGGCAGGGTGCCATAGATATTAAAATAGAAAACACAATCATAAACAGCTGCTATAGAAAAGTAATAATGAGACTAGCATGTGCCTATAGGACTGTTGCTATATTCATCACAAGTACTATACCAATTAACTTGCAGTTAGAGAAAGGAGGCAGCATAGAAATTGGAAGCAACAAAAAAGATAAACCGCATGATAGAGAGAGAGAGAGAAAGAAACTTAGCGACGTAGCCAGACAGATGGGGTAAACAAAAAAAGAAAAGTAAACCAAGGAAACAATAAAAGACGTGTCGAAAGTCCCAGTAAAACAAGACATTTAGAAGCAACCTTACTTCAGAAAAACGAACATTATTAGGAAGAATAGTTACTTAATAAATCTGAGGCTAAACGCCATCTCGTAGGAACGGAGTTACGTACGAGTTAATCCACATGTAGGAAACTATGAAGTTGTTAGTTAGATAGTAAATATTACAACCGCAAATTTCAAAAAATGTATTTAAATTATACGCGGCATAATATTTCTAACTGTACTACGCAAGTGCAGAAATTTGTTTATATATTAGCTGCAAATACCTAAAATTGAACATACAGTGAGCTCGTAAAATATGGAATCAATTCACTATTTTCTTAACGACAGATTTTGAGAAAATTTCCTCGAACACGTTAATTTTGTTTGTTTAATCGCCACTTTTTTCCGGCATTAATATTTTTTGCTCGTGTTTTGTTTCCAAGCTATAACTTCATCCATTTTTTTGTTAAACGGCAACTCATATTTTCTCAACGGATTTTCAAATAATTTATTTTTCTGAGTACAAAAATATTAAAAAAATGTGTTCTTAAAGAGAAACGTTCGAGATATTCGGTTTCAAAAATGTAAGTAAACGTTATAAACCAATTATCCAAGAAACACTGGCAAAAACAAACGATTTTGACAGTTGTTAAACTTTTGCAGTTGTTCCTCGAAATTTCATGTTTTATCTTGCTGATTAATCATTGTATTTCAAATTCTTTTTTATTTCCTCAACTATTTGAAAATGGTCCGCCGTTTAAATGAAAGGAAAAGAATAGAAAGTTTGATGATGATCGATTACGGAGACAGAATTCGCACGCAAATTAAGGTTTGCCGTATATTCAATAACAAATGTCATAAAAGATAACCAATTACACAGTCCACCGTTAGCAAAATTGAGCAAAAATGTTTGTAAGTGGGCAATGTAAGAGATCACTCTAGAATTGGTCGTACAACAGTCCAGAAAGATGTTAAATTAAACGTTTTACTTCAGTTTTAAAAAAATCCTTATTTATCCAGTGGCAGGAGACAACTAAATAGTTCAAAGTTCCGTTTTAAAATAGTTAAAGTTAGAAAAATTGCATCTGTATTACGTCATTTTAGTTCACGAACTAAACAAAAATGATTTTAACTGCAGGTTAGAGTTTCAACACCTCAATGATGACGAAAAATTCTTAGAAAAGATAGTATTTTTTGAGCAAAATATTTTTTATCTCGAAAGTACAGTAAATCGGTAAAACTGTAGATTTTGGTTTCCTGGAAATCAACACTAGAAAATAGAAACTCATAGTCAGTTTCCACAAAGAGTTAAAGTTTGGACTCACTTTGTAGGTAACCGTATCTTGAGAACATTTTTATTTAGAGACGCGTTTACAGATGAAAGATACTTGCAGTACTTTACCCAAAAAAAGAGTATCTAAATTTGCATAATAATACAATATTTTACGTGAATAGTTCGTGAATATTTAAACTTTTAACTTTTATGCTCAAGATAACACCTTTTTGACATTTTTGTACTCAGAAAAATGAATTCTATCAAAATCCGTTGAAAAAAATATGTATTACCACTTTAAAGAAATGTCCATGACGTCATAACTCGGAAACAAAACACGAGCGCAAGAAAAAATGTCAATGGCGGAAAAAAGTGACATTTAAACAAGTAAAATCGACGTGTCCCAGAAAATTTCCTCAAACTTTACCATGTATAAAAGTAATGAATTTGTTTCATACTTTACGAGCTCACTGTATATGTCCAATCCGTTTTAAAATTTTAAAATAAAATACAGGTAGGCGAAGTCGGGGCAAAGTGAGATATCGAGGTAAAGTGAGACAAGAGTTTAAAATTAGTATATTTGGCGGAAAATGATATCTGTTGATATGGTTGGATGCGTACAGTGCTTGTGTAAATCCGGTCGTTTCCGGTTGGTGTTTTACAACTAAATGTTTGTTTTATAGTGCGTTATTGTAAATCTAAAAACTTTTTCAGCAAGCTCTACATTGCTTTAATTTTATTTTTAAAGGCAAGTAGCTTAATATTACTATTAAATTGACCTTTTATGATGGCTTACAATAGAAATGCAAGTCATTTCTTTATTAACCTTGAATTTATGGGTGTTTTTATAATCACTTATTACTACCGGGCAAAGTGAGATGTTCAATATTAGGGGTAAAGTGGGACATGTCTCGCTTTGCCCCAATATATTTTATGTACCTAAAGTTTGTTTTATTGTTTTTGCAGAATTAAAAAATAGTGAAAGGCTACAAGAAAAAAACAATTCAACAAAATTGGTCAGTAGAGGCGATGAACAATGCCGTAAACGCTATTAAACAAGGCGAAATGGGCCTGCAAAAAGCATGTATGCAGTACAACGTGCCTCGTGCAACATTGGCTTGATACGTGAAAAGAAAATGAAGAAGTAACAAAGAAACTTGGAAGGGTCAGAACTGTGTTTACGTCTGAGCAAGAAGAGGAACTCAAACATTTGCTTGAAATGGAAAGAATGTTGTCTGGTTTAACAATACAAGATCTTAGGTCTTTAGCATATCAGTATGCTACACAAAACAACATTACCCATAACTTTTCAAACAAAACTCGCTTAGCAGGGAAAGACTAGGTGGCGGGTTTTCTTAAAAGAAACCGTAACATATCACTACAACAGCCGGAATCCACATCAGCAGCACGAGCTGCCGGGTTTAACAAAATAGTTGTGGAAAATCTTTTCCAGTTACTAGGAGAACTGATAGACAAACATAGATTTCCGCCTCACCGAGTGTTTAACTGTGATGAAACGGGAATTAGTACAGTTCCTAATAAGCAGTCAAAGATATTATCATACAAGGGAAAAAAGCAAGTTGGGAGTTTAGCATCGGCCGAGCGCGGCACTCTAGTTACTGCGGAGATATGTGTCAGTGCTTCAGGGATATATGTTCCGCTTCTACTGGTGTTATCTCGGGTACGCAAAAATCTTCTCTTTGAAATAGGCCTTGCTCCCGGAAGTGAAGTTGTTTCTCATCCATCGGGATGGATGGTAAACGGAAATTTTTACCATGTGGTTCAACCATTCTCTAAAACACACATAACCCACCGTAGACGATCCAGTGCTTCTGATCTTTGATGGACACTCGACTCATGTTAAAAATTTGTCTTTAATTAAAAAGGCTCGGCAAAACCACGTTCACATTCTTGCACTACCTCCTCACACGTCCCATCGCATGCAGCCATTGGACGTTGCATTTATATGGCCGTTGTCAAACGCCTACAGTCATAATGTACAAAATTGGCTTCGAAACAACCCCGGAAAAGTAATATCAATATATGACGTTGGTAATCTCTTCGGAAATGTCTATTCAAGAGCAGCTACTACACACAACGCTGTATCAGAATTCAGCGCAACAGGCATTTATCCCTTTAATACAAATATAGTTCCGGAGGAAGCATTAGCTCCTGCTGCCACAACAGACCGTCCTTTAACAAGTGAAGTGGTTACTATCGAGGTTCCAATTTCAGAACTGCTAAGTCAAACCATCACTGACGCTTTAGGAAGCTCCGAAAATATAATAGTCTCTTCAAGAGATATAATGCCAATCCCTAAGGCAACACCAAGAGTTAAGGCCAGAAACAACTGTGGAAAAGGGAAAACCGTCATTATTACCAGTTCACCTTACCTGAAAGCAGTGCAAGAAACTATAACACCAAGAACAGATAAAAATACGGCTGTTCAACAACAAAAAGTTTCTAATGTAAGGAAGAGGATTTTTTCAGAAGCTGGCTGTACACATACGTTAGAAGCACAGAATGACAAAAACAAAAAAAGATGCCCGTTAAGAACAAATTAGTTACCGTTTCGTCATCATCGGAGTCAGATTCGGACTATTCATTAAATGAGAGTGAAGATTAAGGGAAAACGGGAATAGCTGTAATAGAAGGCGATTACGTAATGGTAAAGTATGGGGATAATTTTTTTCCAGGAATGGTTGTAGCGATAGTGAACGAAAAAAATACAGTAAAACACATGGCTTCTAGTTTAAATAAATGCTGGCGATAGCCTCAGACTGATGATATTCTGGACTATGACGAGGAAGAAATTATTAAAGTTATTCCTCCACCGAAGCAAATAAATAATCGCGGCATGTTCGTAGTGCCCCAAATTCAAAACAACTTTGTGTATTCGTCTAAATAAATTTATATATATTTTTTATAATACCTATATTTAGAATGTCTATTAAAGTAAATTTACTTGCATAATTATAGTCTTGTTCTTATTATTGTGTTGTTTTAGTTGTGTCTTACTTTGCTTATATGGAGCATAATGAGACATTTACAACATTTTCAAAATTGCCCAATTTGTTGTTAAATGCATTACGTTTTTGTGATTAAATGGATATTCAATGTTTATAGCAACATGAAATAATCTGTTGAAGTCGAAATTATAATTTGTAATTGTTAAAAACCGTTTTTCCAGTGTTTTTTATTAATAAAAACAAGAAGTAAACTTAAAAATGGAATACAAAGTATACAAAATATGATCAGCACAAACACTAGACATAAAATGTCAATTTATAGCACCCTACAATTTTCATCAAGGTGACTATATCAAAATTTGACATTAATATAAAATGATTGCTTCTGCTTATCAAAGGAAATATTTGCTCGTTACAAAAAATTATGTACAAACCTATTGCGGGAAAATCATTCTAGCATTCGCGCTATTAAAGCACTCCCTCACTTCGTTCGCTCGTGCTTTAAATGCGCTCATGTAGGAAAAACTTCTTCCCGAACTCGGTTCGTAAATAACTATTGCATTATAATATTATTGTTTAAATGTCTGTAAATGCCAGTGTTTTTTGTAATTTTTCCCGCACTCGTGCGGGAATAACAATTTCCTGATTGGCTACACACGTATGTAAAACTTCACTTCCCAGGCGGCGAGTACAACAAAACTGTTAAAATGCTATATTAACAATAAAATAATAGTGCCAAAACACTAAAGGTATCACTTTGCCCCGACTTCCCCTACGTACTTGTGCAAATAATTTTTAATAACGTTTCTATATTAAAAAACAACATTTGCTGCTAAATATAAACAGAAGAAAAACTATATCGTTTTTTACAATAAACAATTTTACAATTTAATAAACGCTCGAGTCTTTTGTAAAAATATTTTTGCATAAAGTAAATTCTTATATAATTTAATAATACAGGAAGTCATTCTTATACAAGCTATAAAAATCACATATATCAAACATATGCTAGAAAAATAAATAAAATAACACATAAGATATTGTGTGTTACATATGTCGAGTTTTTGTTTATTTTTCGATGCAAGCAATGCACAAATGCAGCTGAATAATGCCTTTCTATTATAAGAATGGTAGCAATGTAAGAAAGTAAACAAAGTGTGTTAAATAAATGTGTTGGTGTTTCAAAGTATTCTTTAGAGTATTTGGCAACTTGGCCAACCGAATATTTAGTGATTGCTTAGATGCAACTTACAAAATGTGTTGTGTCTGCTTTTGTACGAAAAATAACAACTTGCAAACTAATATTTATGAAAGCAAGCATGGTACGTTCTTAAATTTATTGCTAAAGCTTAATTTATGTTAGAGAAATAAATTTGCTCAAATTGAAATTTTTTCGATTTACATACCACACTTAAATGTATCAAGTTTTGTTTAATTTACTTTTTTCTTGTTTGACCTAGAAAATTTTTGTAACGCACAATAAGATTATTAAACAAATTTTAAGTTTTTAGATTTATTAATTTTTTTAAAGCCGATTGAAAGTTTCTAAACCCCCAAAGCTAGAGGTATTTGAAAGAAAATTTAGAGTTAAAACTTTTTCATAGAATTTTAAATCCTTTACAGAAGGAAAGTTTGAAATAACGGAACCCTTCTACCAGCATGTGAATAGGGAGACTGCTGAAGAACTCCTGCAGGGTAAACAAAATGGCACCTTCATTATTCGCCCTTCATCTCACGAAGTTAACATTGGAATCCTTTCAGTAACGCAAGATAATAAAATATTTCATCTTGTAATACGACAAAGAAAAGATACTTTGATAGCGCTTGGGAATGAAAAATGTAATGAAAAAACTTTTAAGGATTTGAATTCTTTAATTAATTATTATATAAGCAATTATTTAATTTTGTATTCTGGTACGACAAAGTTTTACGCTTTATTGTTACCTTACAACGCCAAGGTTGTTTGAATATTTGTTAAATCTAAAAAAAATGTTATGTTGTTTTCTAACAAATAGTTATTTTGTTTTTATTATTTAAAATTAAAACCAAAACCATCTTAAACACGTTTTTCTTATTAATTTAGTTTTCAACTAGTTTGAAATCGGAAACAAAATTTGAATAATCTAATGATTTTGCAACAAAAACCTAAACACAATTAAATTTGTCTATTAATGTTAAGATTAAAATTTAAATTTTCTGTTTATTTATTTGAACTAAATCTTTTTTTTATATTTATAATTAATATTATTGTATTATAGATAATTAAAAATATGCAATTTCTATCAAATTTATTAAATTATTAATTAATGACAATGTTTTGATCAAAATGGTCATTATCAGACCACTAAAATTGTAAATACAAAATTACAATTAAAACTTTAAATAATTTATTCTGATAATTAATAAATTAAATAAATTAGTTTAAATTGCACAAGATGCAGATAATTTAAAAAATGTTATTTTAGAAAACAAATAGAATTAACAAGATTAACGACTTTATTTAAACAAGCATTTGTTTCTAAATTAAAGTGTTTGATAATTTATTTTGTTTCTAAAAAAATTTAGACTGTTTAAAAAATGCAAAAATGTATAGTCCGTTTTATACCTACATTAATGGCTAATTTCTAAAAAGTGATTTGCAAAAGAAGATTTATACGAGGAATAAACACAAAACGTTATTTTGTTTAATATAAGCAGTGTTTGGTTATTTTGACTTAAAACTTACGATTAGTTTTCTCAATATAAAAGAAATTACAGTTACTACAATATAATTTGTAAACAGTAGGTTTATTTAATATATTAATCTTTAGTATTACCAATAAATAATTTACTTTTTTTTGCTGCCTTTATTGCAAACGTTAATATTTGTTTGTTGGTGTTGTTACATATTGAGAAAAAAAGTGATAAATTGAAACCTACGTTTTTGTCTAGTAGAAAATGCATTTAAAAATCTATTAAAAAAATGTAAATTACAAAAAAACACTTTAGGTTTTGCAGATTTTATAATTGGTAATACACATTTGTTTTAAAATTTCAAATTGATTGTCAAAGTTGACCAACTTAGCTGTAGTAAATGTAGTCCACATTAAATTGGTCATGTTCTTAATTTTATTTATTTTAGATTGAATTTTGCAAAAAAACACAAATATAACTCTTTCGTCAAAAGTCTCATAGCATAACTGACTTTTTTTATTAATGTTTGTTATGCAAGGCTTCACTTTTGACGCGAGTGATATAAATTACTATTTTGTAAAGTCATATGCAATATGACAAAAACTTAAAGAATTTAAATATTAATTTTTATATTTTTAGATATATTTTTATTCCAAACTACTTAAAAAATGTATTTTAATTTGTTAGAGTTTTTTTTAATGGATTAGACAAAAACTGAAATGAATACTTACATTTCATATTTTGGCAATATTGACAATTGATTTTACACTTAATTATTTCTTGTGGTTTGATATTATTTTTAATTTTAGTATAAATTATATTTTGAAATATACTATTTCAATCAGTTATTTTTTTTTAATTTCTTCAAAATGTTTTTAGGTGTAATTTAAACTAATTAACATTTTTTAATTTTCTAAT
Organism: Aquatica leii; assembly: GCA_035610365.1. NCBI lineage: Eukaryota > Metazoa > Arthropoda > Insecta > Coleoptera > Lampyridae > Aquatica > Aquatica leii. The sequence goes on from CM069437.1 coordinate 64,500,514, forward strand.
TATTAATTGTTATTAAATTTTACAATAGTTAGAACTTTAAAACTAAGTTTTGAACATTACATTTTTTTTGCTCAATAACTATAATATACTTACAAAACATCTATATTTTTATAGTGTAATTCAAGTTTTTACGAGTTACACTTTTCTTACAATCTTCTATTCTGGATACATCCCGCGTGTAAAATTGTTCACAAACCGGTTTTTTTGTCACACGTCGCAGTGAACATTTTTACAGCCTGGAATAAACTGATTGATTGCGTCTTGAAAATTCGGTTTTATGAACCGTTAAAGATTTTAATAAATTTTCAAGATACTAGAAATTTTTATAAGTAAGTAATATTATTGATCGCAAAGAATATTGGTCTACATTTAGGTAACACGTAAAAAAATATAAAAATAGAAGTCAGTTTTATTAATTTAGAAATCTTTAATCAGTTTGAGGAATACTTCTTTAAATAAAAAAAAAGAAATTTTTGAAACTATTTTTTACAAACCTTCCACAAAAAGATTGTTGATTCTGATATCATAATGTAATTGATTCATAATAACAGTAAAGATTATTTCGTCAGTTTTAAAAATGACAATAGATTTATCTTGCTTATGTAGTCGTGCATATACAAGCCATTACTACGGCCTCGGTTTCTAGTGCCTTTGTATAAATGTCAGCATAAAATGTATAGTACCGTACTCATTTCTATTGAAAAGTTGCATGTTTTAAAAATATTTTTGTTTATACGGGGTGTTTGGCTTTTGCTGGGCAGCATAAAGGTACACATTTTACCTTCCTATAACAAAAGTATAGCGATCGCAATTTGCATAATTTTACGTTTGAAGGTATCCTGAATCAGAAGAATGAATTTTTGACCAAAAAATTTTAGGTGTCTGTGTGTGTGTTTGTGTGTATGTGTAACGAGCTACCCACGATGACTCTTGAACCAAAAGTCCTAGTAACTTAAAATTTGGTATGGAGCTGGCTTTTCATATTCTCTCGGTTTTATTAAAAAATAGGTCTGTTAAAAAACCGGAAGTGGGTGTTTCGCTATTAGTAACAGTTTTTCTTATATAATTTTGTACGTATGTAAATTATTCAAATTATTTTTACAATTTCTTATAGAGTTCATTCTTCCTAACAATTTATTCAAATAAAAAAATTTCTAACATTAACAGGTTATCAGACATTTAATTTGTAATTTAAAATTAACTCACTAATATAATATAGTTTTTAATCCTGACTCCGACGTTTTTGGTTTACTGATTTACTAAAGGAGTAAATAATATCGAGGCGCACAATTATAAGGGTTAGTCGATATGACCTTAATGAAATTGAAGAGAAAAATTTCATAACAATTAACATGCTAGGAAATCAATACAAACGTGTACAAATCACCTCAAAATGATTTAGGACAACATAACCTTAAAAGAATATGTACACATTCCTTTATCATTCCTTATAAGAAAGTCGTGTGGTGATCACACCAGTTTTTTTAAATAGCAACCCATCCATTTTTTATTTTATTTGATGAAGGATTAATTCAGATAAAAAATACTTTCAAAATTGATTGCGGCGTTGCCATTTTAAAGCAATTTTTTAAAAAATGCAGCATTCGAAAGAAATTGTCACAAAACTAGTGTTTTTTAAAATTTCAGAATTTGATTTTGTAAATTCGTAGATGAAAATCAGAAGTACTTAAATAGTTTAAAAGATTTCTTTAGTTTGCTATACATTTTCAAATTCTTCAAATTGCCGAGACTCATTTTTTTTTAATTTCACCGCGATTTTTTTTAATTGTTTCTAATATAGTTTTTGATTTTCTATTGATTTGCGCTAGTAGTTTTTTCTCCTAACATCTACAGTTATGGAGATATTTATAAATTTGTAATTAAATCACAACATTATTTTAATCAAGCAAGTTTATTCTAGTAGACTTTGCTTCTATTAAACAACAGTATATTTTATATTGACATTTATGAAAAGGCACTAAAAACCAAAGCCGGAGTAATGCCGAACCCAGTATATTTAAAAAAAACTTCTTAACATCTTATAATTTTTTTAAAATTTTTCTCTTCGATTTCATTAAGATATAATCAAAATATAGTAAATAGAGGTTATGTTGTCATAACGACTAACTCCTATATTTGTGCGCCTCGATATTGCTTTCTCCTTTAGTAAATTAATTTTTTTTTCTACAAAAAGTCGAGGCAGGCATGATTCGAACCTAGATTATATTTGGAATTAATTTCAAATTATAAATAAAATATCTAATGAAATGTTAATGTTAAAAAATTAGGAAGAATTATCTCTATAAGAATCTAAAAATAATTCGAATAATTTACGTACGTACAAAATTATATAAAAAATCTGTTACAAATGGCGGATACGCCTACTTCCAGTTTTTTAATCAGACTCATATCTGTTGATAGAACCAAGGGAATATGAGAAGCCAGCCCCATACCAAACTTTAAATTACTAGGACACACACACACACACAAAACAACAATGAAAAAAGGAGGGAGAAACATGTGATACGCTCCTTAGGTGTCGCAAAGAAGAATATTTATGAAAGAAAAATCCAGGTGAAATGAGTGTAACCATTTAAAATCATTTTTGCAAAATGTCAACTGTCGTTTAGGCAACTTTTCCAATGTCGTTGCGTGGGGACAAGTTTCTTATAGAATTAGTCGTAGTCGTAAGACGGCGCAGCCTTGATTTGACTTTCAGGGGAATACGAAGCATTTTATTTGTTACTTACGTACGGTGCGTGTCAGAAACGGTAGAACACACAAGTTTAGTAAAAGTTACAATTGTTGTCATTCATCAACATCTACCTTATAGATACGTTTCTTTTAGATAACGCTGCTACATGCTACATTGCACTTAAACGATAAAAGAGACGTCAGACATACACTTTTCGAGTTACTTATTCAACGTTCGTTTTGAAGGTTAGTACTTACTTGATTGAGTATACTGTAATTTAACACTATAAATATCGTAACATAATGCTGATCCATTAAATTCGTTGTAAAGAAATAAACAAATCTTAATACTTAATTTATCAAATTTAATAATTAAATTATTACATAAATTTTTAAATCTTGCTGCTACTAATGGAGCAAATTATTGGTTTGAAGCTATTACATGCGATGAAAACTAAAGATCTAGAAGATTTAGAAAAAGCAAAACAAAAATCAAACATTGCTAAGTTGCAATTATTGGTTTTATTGCTGTCAATAATAATTTTATACATGTAAAAAATTTGTATATATTTTTGTAAACAATAAAGAATATATACCTTAACAAATTATTATAATATTTATTACCAACAATTAACCTATTTAATATAAAATAAAAATTGGTTTCAAATCTAGAACAATTGTTAGTGATCATTGTAGAACAAATACAGGTTGCCAATATACAATGCAAGTTCTTAATATTGTAACCGTCGTTTGAGTTTTTGCAATCTCTTTTGTGAAAGACCCAGTAATTGAATTGATGTTATTCGTTTCATGTATTTTGAAATTGTTTTAGTGATTTCAAATTAATTTAAGGAAGTTATTTTACGGGTTTAGATTCATCTGTGTCAATCCATTTTGTAAGTAAATTTTTGTATTCAAATATTTAGAAAATATTTTGTTGTTTAAACATCCTTATTCTGCATTTATGTTGATTTGACATTTTTTTTGTCCCGTTAAAGTTCCAGTTGTAATTTATGTTTCCCTTTTGAGATATTATTGTAATTAAATATATTTCAGCAGTTTGTTTATGTTAAGTTTGTTTTTCTTGTGTTTAAGTACGCTCAGAGTGCATTTGCACTTGATTTATTAGTGTTAGTTTTATTAAATTACATTTAGAATGAAGACAACAACAACTAATCTTTACGACCGTAATTAAATATTGTTGTTGATTTGGCATTTTTTACAGTAAGAAAGGCCGTTTTCAAACTCTACTTTTGCGTCGTAATTAAATCTGTTTGTCTCTGCTTTGCACTTTTTGGTGGTACGGTTTTCTTCCACAAAGATATTGGACACAACCTTTAAAGAGGTGGTAGCGAAGTGAGGTTTTAAATATTAATGATTTGGCGTGAAAAAGGAATTTGCAAATTTTTTTACCAAGCACTAAATATCATCGAAATGTAATCCAAGAGTAGGATTGAATCACCCCTAGTAAAGTTGAGTATCCGCGGAGAATATTAGAATTAGTTTCCTAATTCGTAAATTACGGCCCTTTATGCTTTCACGCGCTTTCAAGTGTTTTTCGTTTCACGTGGAATCGTAAGTTGTTGTGCCAACTTCAACTTAGTGGCGGCTTATGGAGGTTCTTCCGACAGATCCTTGTCAACTTGGGTTAGTTTCTCGATTTTTTAGCCGATTACAGCTGGCTACCTTAAGACCAACACCAGCGTTTTATTTCTTTAAATTTTGTTTTCTTTGATGCGCTTATTCAATTTACGTTTAACTTTCATGTTAAACTTAAATTTTTTTTTGTTTTTGAGTGTTGTTTGATAAAAACAAATGTTAAATAGTTAAAAGTAAACAAACTCTTAATTTCGTCGGCCTAGGCGTTATGTAAATTTTTTGTTTAATTTAGATTTTAGTGAGATACACCCTATTAAGGTCAGTCCATTTAGAATGTATCCTTCAGGAGCGAGCTTGTGGTTGGCAAGGGCTTTACACCTTCCTGGCGCCATTTGATTTTGACTTTTGATTTTCTTTTTTTTTCGAGTTTTCCAAATGGTCACGGAGTTTTGAATATAACCCACTCCGTCTTCACTGAGCACCGGTACAACTTTATTTATGTTACTTTATTTCAGGCAAGTGTCATTGTTCCAGCTTTTGCACGTAACATGTACAACTAATACACGTCACCAATGTACAATAGATGTCGGTTACCAATGTAAAACAGTTATCAATTTTCAATTTAAAATAGATGTTTGTTTACAATGTGTAACTGGGATAGGTTAACAACGTAGGAAACACATCGGTTACGAAACTAGGACAAATATTGGTTGCTACTGTAGAATACTGATGGTTGCTTATATTTATATTTTATATATAAATGTGTTACATTTTAATGTTGCAAGAATATAAACAGGCTATCTTAATCCAATCTGGTTGTGGTATTAAGAAGGTCAAAATTATATCATAAAAATCATAATTTTACTTAAAAATTTAAATACTAATAGTTGTTAAAATAGCGTCTGTATTAATTTTGTTAATTACCAATATCATCCTGATTTATACTTTTATATTATAAATAAAAACATTTTATTTTATTTAAAAATAAAAAAAGAGAATTTCCAAGAAATATTTAAAAATAAATGAACTTCGATAAAGTTTTAGATCAATCTAAACAAATTAAAAATGTATTCGTGTTTTCTTTGACTTATTTAATTTTTTATTATAATAAATTAAATAATTTATTACTTTTTTTTGTGAAAAGTTTTGATCGGTATTCTTATGTGTTTTTACATAATTTATTTAATATATAAATAAAATTAATTAACAAAAAACTACAGTATGATTCTCTTATTGTATTTATTAAAAAACTTTAATTGTAAGTTTTAAATAAACTAATTACTATATTAAAAAAGCAATAAACTTAAAAATAAAAAAATTAATTTAATAAAATAATTGTTTCAAAAATAAAAATCTTTTTACAATATTATTTACCGTATTTTTTTGTTTTAATTTAAACCATTTATAAATCAATCGTTTTTGTTTTGAAATTATCCTTGCTGGTCGATTAGGTTTTAGTCGATTGACCCACATACTACATGTGGCTTTGTGTAAGTTAACCACTTTGTTTGTTAAAAATATAGAGTTATCAAAATCGATATTGTTTAAAATAAAATTTGCGTTAAATTTGATTTGATGAATATGTAGGTCATTTTATTACAAATTTTAAATCATTTACGTGAGTCTTCGTGTTGTTTTTTGGTAGTTAAAATCTTATTCTAACTTATTGTGAAATTAAATAACAAATTTATTACGTTATATTCTAACAGCGTACCCTACTTACAATGAATAAACTGTTGTTTCTTAAAAAAATAATTTAGTTACATCGTGGCAATACTATGTTCGTGTTTACAAGTAATTACATTACTTATAATTACTGTAACAAATTAGTTTTATATAAAAAAATTGTTAGTGTATTTTTTTATTTGGTAATTTTTTTTGTAATTAATTTTTAACGTAATAGTATTAAAGTCAGAAAACTACATAATTTAAAGTATTTTGTATAAAAATAAATCTATTGTTTACAATTTTTTGTAAATGCCAATTCCGACAATTTTATGTTTCTGTTAATCTGAACGCGTACACACGTTTCTAACACAAAACGTTGCTTAAAGAATCCGATTTCATTAATTAAAAAATGTAGAAATTTAAAATTATTTAAGAATGTAATTTATTTTTGAGTAATCAATACACAATCTATAACGTCTTGGTTGTTTTATTAAATAAAAACCTATATTTTGTTAATACATATTTTTTTTCTGTATGCTGTCCAAAAATTGTAAGTAAATAATTTTTAAATTATCGCGCTGCTTATTAGAATCACGGATAATGTTATCAGTGAGATAATGTTATCAATTTGTTAAAGAACGTATTCTACTACATAAAAAACAACGTTTATAGTATTTATAATTTCGGTTTATGTTATCAATTTTCTTTTTCGGTTGGCCGCTATACATGAACAATGATCTATTTTAAATGCATTTTTTAGTTAAATTTTCAGAATACGCTTGTTTAAAGTAAAAAAGTTTATCCCTGCACCTTAAAAATAGTTGTTTTACATAATTAGCTTTATTTATGCAATGTTATTTATTTATTCAATTATTTTAAAATGACTTACATAATCATTTAAACTTTTGTAAACGTTATATTCAAGATTGAACTTGAAAGTCATGTCTTAGAATAACAAATTAATTAAACTAAGTCTTATGTGTTAACGTTATTTTGTATTTATTATTTTTAGTGCCAGCAAATTACTGAGAAATGTGTAGATCTTACAACATTATTATTGATTTCTTTTTATTAACGGTGTCAACAAACTATTTAATGTTACAGGTCCGTAATTTTTGATTTATTTGATTCACAATTTTTTTAAACGTTTTATAAAAAATTTTATTGTAACATTTTTTTGTTTGTATTGATGCTATCATTTTACTTTTTAAATTAACAACCGGTTAATCGGACAGAAAAACCCCAAGTCCTAACGTGATTTTATTAAGCGACGGCGACGTGCACAGTAGTAGCAAAAACACCATGAAAATCTAAATTTGGTTTAATCAAAATCATCTACCTGGTACGCTAATATCGTAAGAACTTTCTTATGGTCCCAAAAAAGATAAGCTCATGAATTTTTACACATCTCATAACTTGTGATGAATAATATTCTTTACCTTAATTCCATCCACCCGAAAGTACTCCACTATACCCTTAGCCTCTCGCCAATTTGACTGGCGTGGCGTCTTTAACGTCAGAGTAAATACAGAACTCCAAATAAATTTAATTCAAAATTTACAATCCTATACTGAAATATCACCGTTTTTTATAGATTCTGTGGGAGACAAAAAACTGGCAACACTAAAATACAAAAAAAGAAATCACAGTAGCAACATACAAAATAAATACAAATAATAAAGTAAAAAGTAATAAAAAACAGTATATTAAAGGACTAGTTTTATAAGAGTCCATTTTAGCGCACGAGACCAAGTTTAGAGAACGACCCGCAAAGCGGGGAGTTTTCTAATGGTCAAGTGCGCCAAAATGTCTTATAAAACGTATGCTTTATACTATTTTTTCTATTTTGGAAATTATATGTAAAAATAAATTTAAATTACATAGTTACTTTTACGTTATTGATTAGGGGAAATTATTTTTTTTAATAAGTTGGCAACATTTTAAATTTGACATGTTAGTTGGATAGTTGGATTGCTGTATTTTAATTGTCAAATATTAGTATTGCCAATCTAACAAAACCACAGTTCGGGTGCTATAAAGTGTTACTTTAGACAACTCAAATGAGATACTTGTTAGAGTACCAAAATAAAAAAAAAATAATTTTAGAACTCAACAGTCAAAAAATATTCATTATATTTAAAGAACATTATAAAACGTGGCATATATGATGCTAAAGAAATTAGATTATGTAAGCTATACGCACCGACCTCGAGCTACCAATATAACAAAATTAAACTCACAAAGATATTGCAAACACAAGAAAAGGAATAAATGCACACAATATACTAACAAGCGATTTAATGTTGTCTTGAAACATAGCGAAATAAATTTGTTTGAAAACCAGAAATTATATGCTATAAATACCTACTTCAACAAAGTAAATACAGCAAAAATAGACTTGCATAAGACAAAAAAAAACAAAAACAAAATTGACTATATTCTAAATTCCACAAAAGCAATAATACACAACGTAACAGCTCTAAATTCTTGTAACACAAAAAACGATTACCATCTAGTAAGAAGAAAATATTATTATAAAGAAAAATAGATTAAAAATCAAAAACATATGAAGAAAAATAATTGAATAACTAAAAAACATTGAACACATTAAAAAAGGTATAAACAGCTATGTCGACAAATGACAACTTTAATAACAGAAACATCACTTAAAATTGTTGGAAGATAATAAAGAAACTAAATAAAAAATAGAACAGAAAAGAAAACTATATGAAAAAGATAAATATGGCACAAGAAAATATAGAAAAGTCAGAAAAGACACGCGTAAGATGAATCGAAGAAATCTAGAAAAGAACTATAAAAGTTAAAAAGATAGGTTATTAAAAAAAACGAAATAGTTTTAAAAAAAATTATAATGCTCAAAAAAAAATGACTGAAAAAATATTTCGAGTTATAGAAGAATTCTACACGACACTATTCAATTCCCAAATACAAAGAACACCTTATTTATATAAGGAAGAAAGAGAATAATCAATGTAGGATCGTAAGAATACCCAATATAAGTAATAAATCGGGTTAACTAAAAAACTAGATCAATACTAACCAATTAAATAAACGGCATACCGTAAAGACTATAGTACATGCTACCATATACTAAGGGTCAGAATGCTTATAAAGATATAGAACCAGAAGAGATAATTTAGAATGTTAACTCAGAAGACATCCTTCTAATTAAAACTGACAAAATAAAAGTGACATTGTCAAAAATGAAAAACAAATGAGTCCCAGGAAAACACAGTATAACTGTACCTCAATTTCAAATATAGCACAATGTACAAATTATACTAATGTATACATCAAAACGAGATAATACTAAACTTGAAAGCCTTATAAGTTTGCTTGCCCATCTGTATAACTTATTTTCCAAAATAATAGCCAATCGTTTTACAAACCGTACCAAGTTCCAGAACAAGCAGGCTTTGGAAAAGGGTGTAACACCACGGATCATATCCAAACTATACAAAACCTCTTCGAAAAGTGTACCGAATACAACGTACCATTACATGTTAATGTAAGTTGCATTGACTACGAGAAAGCTTTTAATTCTATAAAAATAATGCAATAATAAACGCAATTAATATATTCCAGTTACAAATTTCATTAATAGTAAATTACGTAACAACCGTCGAAAGTGCACTATAGCATAAAAAACGTTAATGCTACGCGAGGCCGCACGGTCGAGCATTACATGTGAGAAAGTTATGCTATAAAACTTTTGAATAGAGTAACGTACATTATATTTTGTGTTCCTTTTTGTATAATTACATTCTTTTTAAGAAAATTTAAAAAAAAACACCAGAAATGCAATGTTGGTACTACATTTATTACTAGATTTGTCAAATTTGACATTTTGTTAACATCGTTTTCTTTCTCAATTTTAACTGATTTTTAATATTTTTAAATAATTTTTGCACTTGTCGCATACTCGTTCTAATATAATAATTGACTTTGAACACTTAGTTTTATGAAGATTTCTAGTTTTTACTTTGCCACTCTAGAGCTTTTTTGCCCATTACGTAACTGCACTATCGAACAAATATTGACGTTTGCGATGTTGGCAGCACAAAAAATATTTACAACGCTACCTTAGCAATCGAAATAAGTAGAGATATCTTTATAAATAAAATTAAAATGACAAGAGGAGTAAGGAGATAGCGACCAATGTGTTTATGTTATGTTTTCAAAAATCAACAATGGAATAATCGAGAACAAAAACTCGCTCGCCCATCTAAGTTATGTAAACGATGTAGTTTTTATTGCAGATGATATAGAAGAAATACACACTGCGAGTAAGAAATTGATGGTAGAGTCGGAGAAAGTCGAACTAAGAGTAAATGCGTAAAAAAGAAAGGTTATGAACCCAGATCAAGAACAAAGACTAATAAACGGAAAACAGATAAAAAAGGTTACAGAGTAAATATACCTGGAATACACAATTAAACTTAAACAAAATTTATGAAAAAAAAACAGAAAAAGAAAACTAAGGTAGGTAGCATTCTAAAGACTTTCATACGTACCTACTCAAGTAGCAAGAAAGGGAACTGCACGGGGCACGAAGTACGTTGACAAATAATCACACGAGAACTAAGCAAACATTATAAATAACTGGAGACTGAAAACTACGAAACAATCTCTAAACTGATGAGCAGACAATATAATAAGAGTGGCTAGAAAAACATGACAAATATTATCAAAACAAAAAAACAAATAAAATAGTATGAAAATAACCTATATCCAGAAGTAAGCAACATAAAAAGCTGAAGAAGAAGAAAGCCGTCAAATATAACCTCAAACTCTACACGGACTTTGTACATTACGAAGACATTCGAGTCGATAAAACAACCGGTCATAATAAAAGGATTAAGTCACGCAAAGAAAAACACAGAGCATTTTAAGGCCAAAAACAAGGGGACACAATATTGCCAAAACTGTTTACGTTGGTTCTAGGGAAAATATTTATAAAATTAGGCTGAGTAAATAACGAAATTAACATATGTACATCACATTAGTACATGCAAAGACTTTGGTAACAAAGTAACATTAATAACAGAGAAATAGAAATAAAATTTAGAAGACAATTTGGATAAGGAGCATTTAGAAAACTACTTTATACATTTAAAAAAAATAAGAAAACATGGACTCTCACTAAACAAGTAACATTAAAATTGCAGATTATACAAATATTTATGAGAAAGTCCATTTTGGGTATAACACTAAAAATAGAAAACGAAACGAATGGATACGACAACGAACCCGATCAACAAATGTAACTAAAAAAGCGCTACATATGAATTCGAACTATGCAAGGCACACAGTCAGAGCCAAAAAACAAGTAAAACGCCCAATTGCTACAATGAAGACTATGAACAGGAAGAAGACCAAAAACAAGATACTACTACAACAAAATTGCAGAAATACCGTGGTTAAGAATCGTACATAGAAAGACAGCAACAAATAGGAGAGGGCTATACTCAATACTAACTGTAAGAATCCCAGAATTGACACGTCTTACGGTAAGTCGCAATTGACAGTTAGACTATAGGTCTGCCACGAACCCTATTTACACATGTACACATTTTTCGTTTCATTTTTCAGCTGTTCTTTTGGGTTTTCCTTATTTTAAAACCACCCCTGGATTAGAACAAACAAAATATAAAAAAGTGTTTAAATTGGTCAAGCCGTTTTAAGTTCTAACGAGACTAATAAACAGAAATTTATTTTTATATATACACGGTGTGTATAAACTGACAAACAAGCTACACGCTGTGATATTCTTCGTTCAATTCTGAATCACTAATCTTATTTATAAAATGTTGTATCATGCTTCATACGTCTTCAAGAGGTTCTTGAAGTTTAGACTTTTAATCTATAAATAATCGTGTTATTCAAAAAAACTATTCCTTAAGAGACTTAAGTCGTTTATAGAAAATGGCAACTTAATATCAAATTACCAATTTGGATTTAGACAAAATACTTAGTAATAGATCAAGTTGTAACGTGTACATTTTTTTACGTTTGAATACGTCTGATTTTCGTTAACATTTTTGTATTCACTGTTGATATAAATTCTTTTGCGCAAGCATTTTACGCACGCACATGCGTTTTGAGCCTTCTTCTTAAGTACGAAGTCATTCTCCTCCATCTTACGTTTCGCAATGAAGTAGTGAGCGGACATTTTTTTGCGTGCTGCAAAAAGTGGAATTACCACTTATTGAATTTGTGTTTGTGATTTTTTTGCGTAATGGAGCAAATTATTTAAGCCTGCGTTTGTTTGTAGCTCCGCATTTGTTCGTAGCATGTGCATTTTGTTGTCTTTACGAAAAATAGAATAAAAACCCGTAAATTCGAAGGGGTAAGTCAATTTTGTTTTGATCCGAATTGGTAATTCATCGCAATTTACGTTTTAGTTTTTTCTATATGGTACTTGGTTTCAAATCTTCGAAAAAGAATTAAATATACGATTTACGAAAATTGCATCATATTGCGTCATCTCAATGAGTCATATGATGGCCACGTCTAAATGGAAAGTTGCGCAATAATTTATTGTACGTTCGAATTGGTTGTTTTTGCTTTTGAAATACGACTACGCTTTCTGATTTATTCGATGTTTATTGATTTGTGTACGTTTGAATTCGTTTATGGTTACGAAAATTTTGTTTGGATACGTACGCCTTTTTACGATTTCGATGTTTGAAATGTGATATTAAGATATGGTTTACGCTGCACGTTTGATGTTAGTCACAACGTCGCTGTTACGAAAAATTTCCGTTACGAATTATGATTTTTATGAGTAAAAATCGATAATTATTCATGTGTTACGTCTGATAAAATTTGAGTTGGATGTTGCGAATGATTATAATACGCTACGTTTGTTTTACGATGTTCTGGTTAATGGATCTGTACGAATATTAGATCAATCAGGATAAATACGGAAAATATGGAAATTAAAATATGCATTTCAAGAATTTCGTAATGTTGCATCATCGCATAAATTAGATGAGAACGCGTCATTGACCTCACCAATTCGACTTGCGCATTAAAGTTTGAAAGCAGGTAACTTTAAATTTATATTTGACCTTCGATACTGTTAAATATGTAAATATGTTATTTTGTTATTATGTTAGTGTTAATCTTTTGGTTTCAATATTTAACCATTTTAATATAAAAAATATTGTGGCGTCCAAATTATAAAGTTTTGTGTTTATCAAATTGAAAATTATTAATCTTAAGTAACGTAAGAATTCCCACGACTCTAATTAAATAAATATGAAAATATCTCATTGCTCTTATGTATGTAGTTTGTTTGTTATGTGCGTTTTAAATAAATATTTTTGTGAGCTAGCCTGGTGCAATTAATTCTTTTATTTTGTTACGATTAAAGTGTATTCGTAAGTTTTTCGCTACAAAGTGCACCAAATCACTCATGTAATAGAATGTGCCCTAGGAAAAAACAAATTTGTTTAGCGGTATTCTTAGATGTCGCCCAAGCCTTTGATAAGATTTGACACAAACAACTGAATATAAATTTAACAAAACTCTCCCGGATAATTATGTAAAGATATTAATATCACACATTTCCAACAAATTATTCAGCGGGAAACAAGGAAATGAATACTCAAAACTAAGAGATAGATGAGGGTGTACCTCAGGGCAGTGTACTGTGTGCTATCCTTTACTTACATAATATTTGTGGTTTAACAAATCTGGCAAGAATTACAGTGGCTACGCTTGCGGATGATACCGCACTTTGACAGTAGACACAGATCAAGAGATAGCGGTTAGGAGACTGAAGACAGCCATCAACACAATAGTAAACTGAACGAAAAAATAGAGAATAAAACTTCTTAAGCTAAACTCTATTCATATCAACTTTACAAACAGAAGATTAAAAGATCCACCATACTTAGATATTAATAGCACCGCAGTATCATACGAAAACAATGTTAAATACTTAGGCATGGCACTGCATGCCAAACTTAGATGTAAAGAAAAAGTGAAAAAAAAATTATGCAATCTGAGACAACTCTATGGGCTCATTGAGAGAAAGTACAAATTACCAATAGACAGTAAGATTTTGATATACAATTAGATATTAAATCCAGTTTGACTGTATGTTACACAACTACATGGTTGCACCAAAAATATAATAAAAAAATTAGACAAACTTTTCAGAACACGGTACTGCGCAACATGGTAGACGCACCTTGGTATGTACGCCACGCTGACTTATATTGAGATCTAAGTAATCTTACGGTTATTGAAGAAATCAAGAGGTTCGCCGATGAACATGCAGCCAGGTTGCACCTTCATCAAAACACAATAGCCTTTCAGTTGCTTGACAGACAACAAACTTTCCGAAAGCTGAACCCTTTGAGGTTGTGTAAAGTGACTGTGCAAAAATACAGTACAGTGCGTGAGTAAAAGTCCAAACAAACAGTCAGAAAATTATACGAAACATCACTAGATAGACTATAGTTGTTAGGTATTCATATAGCACACCGATGTACTATGTATGTACATAGTACGTGCATCATGGAATTAAGCAACGTACACAGTACGAAGATATACATTTGTCACAATGTTGGCTCCATAATTTATGTACACGAAATTATGTCCAAAATACGTAGTTATGTACTTTGTACGTACAATGGTATTAAGATATGTATACTGTACGTATACACCACATCAACAATTTTACTTTAAAAAGGTGAATATATACAAGAAAAGTAAACATTTAATAACTAAAAGTTCATTTACTTTTAACTTGCTGAAAGCTTGTTCATTCCTTCGGCCCATCAAACTATATGATTCTCCACAGATCTCATTACTTATTAACTAAACTAAACACCGTTGCTTCCATAGCTAAACACTCTGGCTTAACACAAAGACAAAATGGTGGTTATACTAAGGTAACTAAGGTTATATGTGGTTATATAAACTAGTAAGATCAACGTTGCTGCTATAACAAAATTTTACGTATTGACTTCTATGGAAAAACATACTGATTTTTTAGGTTACGTACTTTTTGCACTGACTTCGAACAAAACGAATTTTAAAACTGCATAGACCAAGTATGTTTATTTGTAGGAGAAACTAAGATTTTAAAAACATTTTGATACTTATTTCTACATACTACTGCCCCAGGTTTTCTAAAATGCGTGGGCACAACACTTTTAGGGTGGGCAGTCATTTAAATTAACTTTTATTTTAATTACGCTAAAACAGCAACCAAAGAAAAGAAATAAGAAAACAAAATGTAAAGGTATGACTAAATTAGTAGGTATTTTTGTTTCCACTCAAAATTAAAATTCACTCGATGTAAAATGTAGTTACAAGGGTCGTAAAGTTTTAACGTACAAAGTACATAATTAATTGTATGTCCTATGTACGTACATTTGTAGTACATGGACGAAAATACCTAATGTGGGTAAAAAAAGTACGTACAGTGGACAAAGTGTGTTATATGGGTATCTAGTTTTGAGATTATCAAAGGAAAAAAAACGGATTATTATATTTTCTGTAGGTCTTTCCGTTATTTTTTTATAACAGTTGAAAATTTATAAGCAACATATCCTAAACTTAATTATACGCGACATTTTGAAGTTTGATTAATTAATCTAGATTTTGTTTTCGTTTTGTCAGCTTGAAATGATATTTGTTTGCTATATAAACGTATACGTTTATTTCTACGTATTCTGAAATACCCTGTATAATAATAAATAATGCATTTTGTTATAATTATGATAAATAAATTGTTTTCGTGCATTTTAATAAAAAAAAGTGTAAGCACTGTTAAAAGCGGAAAGACTCTCAAATAGCATTTTGTAATTAATACATAAGAAATTAATTTCTACTTACAAGTGTGCTATGTGCCACATACCTGTAACAAAAAATATATATTAACACACAAACCATATAATGGTAAATTTTCTATTGCTTTGATATTACGTGATAAACATAAATTTAAATCCGTTGCACGCCATCGCCATCCAAGTTAATAAAATACTTGTGTAGGTTAAAAAGTTGTAAAAATAATATTTTTACGTTTTGTAATAAATTTACTACAAAAACCTTTTTTCAAAGAAAATCACTGCCAATATTACCTACATAATTATTTATTCTACAGTATAATTTCTACATAAAACATATTCTTATAGTTACGTTCATAGGAATTTTACAATAATGATGACGTCCAACAAACGTAAGTTGGGTATTATTTAAGTTTAACTGTACATATATAAACTAATTAAGTTTATAATTAAAACTGCCAAAATAATGATATATTTAATATACCGGGTGGTACAACAATTGACAAAAAGTATAGTATTAAATAATTGTAAATGTAATAATTATGATCAAAACTTACACCAAAACGAAGAAAATAACAACACTTTCAATGTTTTGGCGTAAGTAGCTGAAAATATTAATATAAAAAAAAACATTGGTTTGCAACACACCCGAGAGATACAAATTTAAAAAAAAAACACATAAGTTTTGCTTTTATAAATACAAATACCATCAACAGTTGCGTGAACAAGATTTAGAAAAAAAGAGTGCGTTTTGCTTGCGTAACGCAGCGAGTTTGTTACGAGAAAATCAAGTCTCTTAAGTTGGGCGGTCAACTTTGTTACACTGGTTTTTGAGTAACCACAAAAGCAACGGCTAACACAGTTTCCCCGAAGGGAGAGTCGCAAACTTTGTGATGCTAAATTATAAAATAATTTTATTATTAATTGTGTTAACTTAACATGTACGTACGGCCAACAATCGACATAAAAAATCGTGAAATTTGAAATTATAATACTCACAGTTAAGTTTTGTCTAGTAAGGAATTAGCTAATTCCGTAATTGTGTTACCTAAAACGTTATATTAAATCTAACACAAAACGGGCGTACAGCGTTAACACGAATAAATTTCTTTTAGTAGTTCAATTCGGGAGTATGGAAAATTTCTCGTTAGTATGGAATTTGTCAAGACCTTTCTGCTCTTGCGCCAGACTGTCACATTTTCGACAGCATTCCCGCAATTCATTTTGCATTAGATCATTTGGCGAGTTTGTTACTTGTACGTCCGGGCTAACCTTCACCGTTAGATTGTGTCACGCTGCTGGTTTAATATGCGATTATTTGTAGAAGGTTGAAACGGGGTAAGTGGTATACAATTTTCTTTATTGAGGGTTTAAACTGATACCTACTAATTTTCTATAGCGGATTTTGGTAGCCACTAATTTTTCTGCGTTATCATCCAAGATAACTAACAGATGATCTTGTTCGAAATATTCCATGACGTCGAAGTATTGATACGTCCTTATCATATCCACCGTCAAAGGTTGAAAACCGCCCGGACAATCCTTTCTTTTGCGAAGACAAACATGAAAAATTTAATTGGTTAAGTCAAAGGGAAACGCTGCGCACTTGCGTTCGTAATAATTGGATGCTAAATAAACCTTCTTATTTGTGTTAAACGTATATGCTCGTGCTGATCTGGGTTTAATATTACTTTTTAGGTACATCAAGTACAGAGATTAGCTAATGTCCGATTGAGATAAAACCTACCTGTAAGTATTACTACTTTTAATTTTTCATTTGTGTTTTGGGGATTAGGTCGTTTAGGACCGTACGTGCATGTTAACGTAACACACATAATTGTATTTTTGTGCTTCGCGTATTTATCAGTTGTGCACATCGAATCTCGAAGGCTTAAATTGTTTGGTTTGTCTACAATTTAAATATATGTACTTATAAATTCAGACGCTATGTGTACGGAATTATTTAGTCCGACAAGGGCAGTTTTTTATACGGTGTCTTGCTCGCCACTCGGCGCAGCTTCTAATTTAATCAGCCTACGTATAAATTTTGTCAAGAATTTACATTTCTATGCTTATTTCAACTTCTGTGATATAATAAATATATATATTCGGTGTTATTACTTTTGTAGTGTTATTTATTCTTTTCTTACTACGGGGAGAGTTAGACGGTATCCCTCAACTTTAATTTTTCATCGTCTTGGCGCCTCTTTTTAGATTCACGTTATAATCACACATAACAAAGCCTGCGATCCCTCTCCGAAGAAGCTGTGCTAGCCGTTGTTTTGTTTGGTTATGAGAAGACCGGTGGGACATTTTATTTTTTGACAGTTCAACTCTAGAAATCCGAGATTCTGGTAACAAGTGGTTTTTTGTTAGACTGTCGTTTGCTTTTTTAAGTTTATCGTTTTCTTTCTTACCTTTTTAGAGTTTCGAATCTGGCTTGGTTTACAAGCTGATTATCTAACCCGAGTTTCTCGTAACAACTGATAACGGTGACGTGTAGTGGGTATGGAAATCCGCTATAGACAATTAGGGCAGAATAAAATTAAACCCTTAATTAAAAAAAATATAACGGCTTACCCCTACTCAGCTTCTATTTAATAGCCACAAATATCATTCGCATATTCGCGTAAAATACCTTAATGGTGAAAGCCTCGTTGGGCGTAAAAATACAGAGCTCGTCTGTTTTGCATCAGATCTTACAGGGAATGAATAAAATACGCTGTTATTAAATTTGACAACACCGATGAAAGAGTGTGGTGCGTCGAGGGACAAATTGTACACTTGAAAATTAATCTACCAACTTTTTAACATAACAAGTTTGTAAAAAATAGTTTTTTTACAGATAAACGCACATTGCAAAATAAACCAAATGTGCAAAAATGGAGAGTATGTGTTACTGACAATCTACACAAAATTATACAAACCAGAACTCAACATTCCCAAAAATTTAATGTTTGGATAAAAATATTAGATCACAACATTATAAAACTATTTTTAGTTTTGCTATCTGTTGGTAGAGATAGCAGCGATTAACAAACAATAAGAAAAATTAATAGTTTTGATTTGTTAACGATTTTTTTTGGCTTCAAAGTTTGTTTTTAACATTTTTTTAACGTAATTTTACAAAAAACACATTTAGCAATAATGTAAAATGCGATTTTCACAAATTTCAGTCATAAGCATCACCTTTCAAATTTTGACATTTATGTATCCAATTCGACATTCTTGTTTCATTTTTGTATAACCTTTGCTTTTTTGTGATTTTTTATGTACTTTTGATTAGGTGTTGTACTTCAGTATTTTTTGCATTCTTTGTTATTGTTTTGTTAACGCATAATGATTTTTATATTCAATGAATATGCCGATATGTACCTGATATACGGTTTCAGTCATGAAAATGCTAACTCGGCCGCAAACGAGGAGAATGGAAATAGATTTTGACAACTGGATCAACGATTTTACGAAACAAACCCTAAAGCTAGTCGACCTAGACAAATGCGTGCAATACAACTAGAAGAACAAATTCTAGATCCTTTGCTAAGTACCCGACAATTAGTTTCAACGTTAAATATTTACAGTAACAAGACCGTTCATTTAGTTTTACGAGAAAATCTGTTTCGTCTATATCACGTTAGAATTAAATTTTTACAACAGAATCTTAAATTCGATTCAAGAAGATAGCAATTTTCTCCGACCTATTTTTTGGTTCGATGAATCTATGTTTACCAAAGATGGTGTATTTAAATAATAAATAAACATAAATTTATAGAATCTGGAATAAAAGAAATTTTTCCATTAATATTTGGATGGGCATAATAAATCACAAGGTTGTTGGGCCAATTTATTTATCAAATTGTTTTAACGCCAATGGGTACCTTAAAGTGTTGGACAGACTGCCGACTGCCGCCATAACATGATTTACACGAACGATGAAGTTCTTGGTCACTTTGCTCATAATGTAAAAGAGTGGTTGGATCAACACTTCCCGAATAGATGGATTCGTCATGGTGGTCCTATTCTATGGTCTGCGAGATCTCCCGATATGAACCTTCTAGACGTTTTGTTTTGCGTTTTATTTAAGAGAAAGTGTATGCAACGCTTTTTCAAGCCTCTGGCCAGATTACAAAAAGGATTAACGCAGCGGTATTAGAAATTGCTCCAGAAATACTCCAATGAGTAATTCAGACAAAAATCTCAAAAGTTGGAACTATGCGTAGAATCAGATGGATTTCAATTTTAATTTCAAAAAAAGATCTTGTTGAAAAATACATTCTAAATTAAATTTATTAAATCTATGTACCTAGGTATTATTCTGACAATACATACATTGAAGAACAAATCATATCTTGTGTAATGTGTAGATTTTAAAACATGTTTTTGAATATTAAAATAAAGAAAATAGCAACGGCAGGTATTACAGTCGCATGCTAGTTTACAATGTTGCGATATGTATGTCTTTTTAAGTGGTTCCTGAAGACATACGAAGCATCATAATACTGAAACGTTCGAGAAATTACTTCCAAATGCAAGAGCCTTCTAGAAGGCTGTTATCTATTTTCTAGAAGTTATAGCAAAAAGTAAGGAACGCTCGAGAAGGATTTCCGTATGTCTATATATAGCTACGAGACAGATCGTAGGTTAGTTATTGTCGAAACGCGAATGCAGCTGTATTAAGATTATTCAAGTGAAGATAAATAAGTGATTAGCACGTGCGAAGTTTTAAATAAATAACAGTGTACACCGAATCGAGTGAACGTGACTTATAGTGTAAACAAACAATTGTGAAGCTACCCGCGGACGTTATCTTATCTCGTGTTAGTGATAGTGTTATACAACGGTCATATATAAATTATAGTGTAAGTGTTTTTTTTATTAAATATTATTAGATTTTAATTAGTTCGGTTAATTTAAAAGTGTACATATTTCTATAATAAGTAAACAGTATTTTTAGCCGTTTAAATAAATTAGTTTTTAATAAATAAATACGTAACAATACAATAATGTAACATTACGATTTTGGATTCATAAGTGAACGAGGAATGTTGCAGCGTGTAGCTTTTTCGTCAATTTATACACACCCTATATAAATAACAAAAATTTTTATAATGGTTGCAAAAGCTTTTGAAAAATTGTTTTACATTTTACATTAAAAATTTACCATAAAAATGTTATTTATTTTTGTAATAGAATTTTCGAATCTGAATAAATATATTTAAGAAGTGTACATAACTAATATTTGAAAAATAGAGTTATTAGAATAAATGCATTTTTCTATATATTTTGTGTTTTCTACTATATATATATTTACTTTCCAAATATAGTTTTTAAACTTATTTTTTAGTAAATGTACTTTTAAGCATTTTGTTTAGCATTTAACGTAAATTTTAGAAAAAAGCGTACAATAGCACAAAATTTGATTCAAAACATCACGTCACATAAGTAGGGAAATTCAAGAAAATGTGTCAGTTGTCGACACGTGACCTTTTCATGTAATACAATCTAACAAAATTTTATTTTTTATAAAAAAAAGATAATCGTGTTTTTTATGGAATAAAACCTTCACAATTTAAATAATTATACTTGATATATTTTTTTATGTAACACTTTTAAATAGATAAGTTATATATTATTCAATTATTTAAGCTTACAAATAAATTAAAATTGTTTATTTTTATACATTTATTAAAAATCCTTTATTTTGATATGCAATATATTTCATTGATAAATAAAAGATCAATTACATCAAAACTATAAAAACTATTAAAATTATTTTTTAGCGTACACAAAACACAAAAACGTTTCATACAATTTGTACTTATTAAGTGCAAATTGAAAAATTAACATTTATTTGAAAGAATTGATTAACATTTTGTAACTTTGTTCTAGAAGCGACTATGCAAAAATATCAAGGTTTGAACAAATGTAACTTATGATAACTTTTTTTAGCAAATACTTTGTGCAAGCTTTTGCATGAAAAATTAGTACTAAGAGGTAATTTTGTTAATCGCACAACAGTAATTGAATAAAAAATAAACATTAAGTCGTTTATAGAAACTTTTGAATAATAATTGAAAACCTAATTATTAATTAAATAATTCTGAGTGACAAATATAAATGTATTTATTATTTAAATAATATTAAGCCACGAATAAAAATTCAATTGTCATTTGAATGATTCAGAGTGATTAATAAAAATTATTTTTTATAAAAATTCAATTATCATTTAACATTCTAAAAATTGCATTTTTTTGTTATTCAAAATAAATTAAATAACAGTTAAACTTTTATATGCCATTTTAAAACTATTAATAATTTTATTGAATAATGATAATCATTAAACATATTTGTTGTTACTATTTAAGCAAAAACATGTATAGCAATTTTAAATACTTAGATTTATAACAAGATCAATGTTCTAACGTAGAAAGACATAGAATTTTAGCGGCGTTCCATATTTTTACATTTCACAAAATTCACAAAACTTAAAAAACTCAGAAATTTTAATAAAGTCACAATACATGTCGTTTCGACAATTATGTTGCTGTCTTCTTTCTTAATTTACTAGTCTTTTGGAACCGATTTTCTATACTGTAGCTAGATCAATACCATAATCTCTGTTAAATTATTGTACTTCTGGATTTTGATGCTTTGTATAGTTTGAATTACAAATTCTGAAATTTAGCGAAAATTTGTTATTCCTTAAATTTTATTCAATTGGTGTTTTGGTGTTTTGCAACATTCGATCTTGTATTAAGATTTATTGTGTTCGTTTTATGTTTTCTTATTCGGCTAGCAATGTTGCTCCCCGTTTATCTCACATAAGTAAACCCACATAAACAAAGGATGAAGTAGACCCCCGCTTTCTCTAATGGTGTTGTTGTCTTCTTTAATTTTAAAAAATTTAAACATCTTATTTGTTGCATTTAAAATCACTTTGATGTTTTTAGCTATAAGTATAATAACTATTTTGTGCGTAAGAAAGAAAGATAGTTACGACGGAGTTTTCTTTCTTTGGTTTTTTTGTTGTGATGTTTGTTAATCGTTTAATTTATATTTGCTATTTTGTATTTCTTCAAGAAGTCCGTTAGATGACCTAGGTTGGTCTTTAACGAGTTGGGTTTGCTAATGGTTTGTTAAGCCTTAAGAACAAGGGAAGAAGACTTTGTCGCAGCTACCTTTCTACCTCCTACATAAAAAGCTGCACCGACAAAATAATTATTACACTTACATTTAAGCACGTCAAAGTGATCTTTAATGCAACTTTTTAAAATTAAAGAAGGCAACAGCACCACTCGAGGAACCAAGAGTCTACCACATCGCTTGTTCATGTGGTCTGGCTTTTGTGGGATTAATGCGGCGCAACATAACTACTCGGATACAAAAACATAAGTTCAACACAAGAAAACATAATACAAGATTGCCTGTTGCGGAACACTTTTTAGACACCAAACACAACATAAAATTTAAAGAAACAAAATAATTAACTAAATCTTAAAAATGTGTCCCACACTATAGAAACAAGTCATCAAAATCCACAAGTACAATCATTATGTAAACGCTTGTTCCGGAAGACTAATAAATCGAGACCGTCACGGAGCGTTGATCCAAACTGCGCATTATAAAGGATTCTCAGGATCTTGTATATTCACTTTCAGTCTTTCTGAAGAAGACAGCGACATATCTGTCAAAACGTCAAGTATTGTGAGTTTTTCAAAGGTTGTGAGCTTTTCAAGTTTTGTGAATTTTGTGAAATGTAAAATTATGGAAGGCGATTCAAAACTCGAAAATCTTTCTGCGTTGGAAAGTCATGGCATCAAAAGCCTTAAAAATGACATCAAAGTTTTATTGTTTATTAAAACAACGCCCAAATTTTATTTCACGTTTTCAGAAACGCATGGTTGTCTAAACAAGTTAGCAAGTAAATTTTTGACAAGCAAACAAATTTTAATCCAAATTAAATTGGATTTAGCTAATTAAGAATTTAGTCCTAAAACTGTACTAGGATTAAATATTTTTTTTTTGTAACTTGTCAACAAACAAATTAATTAATAAATTTACATAACTCCAACTGCTTAAAAAATAAACAATGTTAGTAGTATTATTTACCTTAAAATTAAGTTATGAAACACTGCTAAATTGCAAAGTAAAGAGTGTATTCACTTGTGCTTTTTTTGAATTATGATAAGTTTGAATATTTGTTTGATGAGTTTCTAAATATATACACTAAAAAGAAAAAGCTTACAAAACCGTAATGCATTTATTTGCATAAGCTCATTTTTTACTTTTGTTGATATTTTTTAATAACCGGCTATAAAAGTAGAAACATTGAAAACTGATTTTACAATTGCATAATTCAAATAAATTTTGAATACACCACGGGCTAAAACCACAATGTAAAACATTGTAAAGTAAAAAAATTGTAATGCATGTAGTAGCCTAAGCTTTTACGGCCGAAGTCTATACTAAGATGAGAACGTATTCCGGGTTTGAAACAAGTCATTGTTGAAACTAAAGTTGCTAACTTTTGTCTACTTTTGTTAAGGGCCTCATCAGGGCGTGAAAGAAATCGAAAAACTCAAACAAGCAACCAAAATGTAATTAAAAACCCCTCAAAAGTTAGATAAACAATTTGTGAACCGAGCCAGATTAAAAGTAAAAAAGAAATCAATAAACTTGAAAAAGGAAATAACAATCAAAGAAAAAACAACTACCACCACCACACTTCTAAACTTTAATGAAGTGGCTTAAGAAGTAATCTCCGTATATGAAGAAAGCGTATTGTCACATTTGGTTAAAATTGGTTAAAAAAGAAGCGTATTTTTGATAAAGGAATAGTGACTGGGAACCAAAGAGAGGAACCCGAAACCATGATTACGATTAAAGTTATTGGGGTGTTTGATGATTTGTATGTTTCTTGGATTTTCCTATTGAAGAAGAATAGAGATTTTACAATCACTAAAACGTTATCAAAATCTATATCGTAACCTGTAGTAAATATATATATATATATATATATATAATCATAACACATTTACCTTTCGGTGTAGAGTATAAAAATTAAACTTACTTATTCTAAATAAACCACTTTTCTGTATATGTTATTATTCGTCTTACTTCATTTGCACCTCACTACATGTTTTTTTTTTCTACCACTCTTACCATTCTTAATATTCATATATTTTACCCAAATTAATACACTTCACACACGTTAGTTTATCTTTTTCCTTACTGTCTAATTATTCTATGCGTACAAACTTTGCCCATTTTTTTTTGTCTTCTGTCAGTGTTTTCGCCTCTTGCCAGCTTTTATTGTACTTTTTCAGAATTTCTGCTATTTCCTCGTTCCACCTCTTCTTTGGTCTTCTTCTTGGTCTTTTCATGCTTGATTTAGTCTCCCAGATAACTTTGGTTTGTCTGTTGTTTCCCATTCTGTTTAAGTGCTCAAACCATCTCAGCTGTTGTCTTTCTATAATGTTCTTTATGGAATCTACCTTTAGTGTTGTACGTTTTTCTTTATTTCTTACTCTGTCTCTTTTTGTTACTCCCATGATTCCTCTTAGGTATTTAATTTCGCATGCTTGTATCTTGCTTTCTTGTGAGCGTCCAACTTTCACAACCGAATGTCAATATTGGTTTATAAATGGTGTTGTATACAGTTAATTTTGTTCTATTGCTTACTTCTTTTTTCCTAATAAATACTTAGCGCATAGTACACTTTATTGGCACTTTCAATTCTATTATTTATTTCGACTTCGTTTTTTCCATCCTTTTGTATTGTAACGCCCAAATACCATATGTAAAGCTAACTGTTTGTTCACTCTCTTTATTGTTAAATTGTACTTTCGCTTTTGTGTTGTTCCTTCCTAATATCATTACCTTAGTCTTATCTATGTTTATTTTAAGGTTGCATTTTTGTAGTGCACTGTACCATAGCTGCAAGTTGTCTTCTAGATCTTCCGCGTTTTTAGCACAAATCATCAAGTCATCTGCGTACGCACACTCTGTTATATAAACTGGTTCCATATATCTGTAGCCCACTAATAGTTTCTTAGCCTGATCTTTAACTTCTTTTATTACGTCATCAAGTACAATGTTGAATAATGTTGGACTTAGGACTCCACCCTGTCTCACTCCCTCTTTCGTCGCAAATTTTTCTGACTCCAAGTTATTTGTTCCAATCTGGTTCCACGTGTTTTTGTACAAGCTCGCTATGTTCTTTCTTAATCTTTTCCCAATTCCTCTTTTCTTAAGGCTGTCCCAGATGATTCTTCTCGGTATACTATCGAAAACTTTTTCGATGTCAATAAACGCTGTATATATGTCTTTTCCGTGGTATTTTTCTATTAATTGTTTTATGGTAAATATGTGGTCTTATATTCCTCTACCTTTTCTAAAGCCACTTTGTGATTCTTCCATTTGAGTTTCTGTTTTGGCCTTTAGTTTGTCGTCTAGCAGTCTCTCGTATACTTTGTATGCGTTACTCAGTAGCGTTATCCCTCTATAATTTTTACATTTTTTTTTATTTCCCGACTTATATATGGGTAATATTATACCGATTTCCCACTCTTTAGGAATCCTGCTTTGTTCTGCAATTTTATTAATCAATATTGTTAGTACTTCTATTCCGTTATTTCCTAGCAATTTTAGCATTTCTGCAGTTATACCATCATATCCCGGCGCTTTGCCTCTTTTGAGTTTATTTATAGCTTCTCTTACTTCTTCTGTTCTAAATGCTTCTTCTTTTTCTTGTTCATTGTCTTCTTCTTCTTCTTGTTCACTATTTCCTTCCACATTATGTAGTGTGTCTGTTATTTCCACATTTAATAATTGCTCGAAGTATTCTTTCCATCGCCGTATTATATCTTCATTTTGAGTTAACGTTTTCTTTTCCTTCGAGTTGATGTGTTGCGATTTATCTTCTTTTCCTTTTCTTAACGTTTTTAATATTTTATAGAACAGTTTTTGGTTACCCGCACTATCTCTTTCCATCTTTGCGCCGAATTCTTCCCATGCTTTTTGTTTTGCGGTTTTTACCGATTCTTTAACTCGTAATCTCTGTGCTTTGTATTGCTTATAGTTTTCATTGTTTTTGTTTCTTAGATATTTTTCCCATTTTATTTTCTTTAACTTTACTTCTTCGTTTATCTCTGCATTCCACCAATGCGTTTTCTTTAGATTTTTGTTATCGTTTGTCTCTCCACATGTTATTTTAGCTGTGTTCAGTATTGCTTCTTTAATGTTTATCCATACTTCTTCTATATTATACTTTTTATATTTATTTTAATGTTTCTCATTTCTTTTTCTATTTTTGCAGTATATTTATTTGCTACTTCATCTTATTGCAGTTTGTATGTTTTTATTTTTATCTTCGTTTGTGAGGTTATTTTTGTGCACTTTTTGTTTTCCTTAGTTTCCGCTGCTATCCTCGTTTTTGATACTACCAGGTAGTGATCAGTATATATTTCGGCGCCTCTTATTACTCTTGTGTCTTTTATATCTTTTCTATATTGTTTATTTATTATTACGTAGTCAATAATCGTTTTTTTCTGCTCACTACTTCTCTAGTATATTTATGGATGTCTTTGTGCTTGAAAAAGGTGTTGGTTATTATTAAGTTGTTTATTATGCAGAAGTCTATTAATATTTTCCCGTTATTATTTCTTATTTTCTCTCCATATAGCCCTATTGTCTCTCCTGATTTGTCGTCCTTTTTTCCTATCCTTCCGTTTATATCACCTGTTATAATTATTCTTCCACTTATATTTTCTATTGCCTCTGATAATTGCTCCCAGAACTGATCTTTTATTTGTGCTTTTTCATCTTCTCCTGGTCCATATGCAATTATTAACGTGGTTCTATTGGTGTTTTCTAACTGTATTTCTATTTTAAGTATTCTTTCTGTAATAAACGTCCATTTTTTAATGTATTTATTTATTTCCTTTTTAATTATGCATCCCACTCCCTCTCTTGCTCTCTGGTTGTGTTCGACTCCCGCGTATACTAGTAAATTTCCGCTAAGTAGAATTATTTCTCCTTTACCTTTCTTTTTAGTTTCTGTTATTCCTAAAATATGTAGTTTTGCTTTGTTAAATTCTTCGTCTAATTCGTACATTTTTCCTGCTAAACCTCTTATGTTCCAAGTTCCTATTTTCCATCCATTCCTTATCTGTACCTTATTCGTTGCCTTGTTCGTTGTCTCATTGGACCGTCCAGTTTTCATATCTTTTGTATTTAGTTTTTTTTTTCCAAGCCGTACGCGTTATTTTTCTTATTTGTTCTTCAAAGTTTTGACCTTCCGGGGACCTTTCTGTTACTTTTCTCTTGTAATTTGTGTTTTGATTCCATGTGTTTGTTTCTTGGTTTTCCTGTTGTGATTCGTAGAATGTGCCTGCCTTATTGTAAATCTTTAGTTTGTCGTA
Organism: Aquatica leii; assembly: GCA_035610365.1. NCBI lineage: Eukaryota > Metazoa > Arthropoda > Insecta > Coleoptera > Lampyridae > Aquatica > Aquatica leii. The sequence continues at coordinate 64,528,724 of CM069437.1, forward strand.
GATTAAATATGCTGTTTGTCCTTTTTCTCTAGCTTCTTTTAGTAGTGGTATTAATTTTTTTCTTTCTTCTTGCACCTTTTTTGTGTAGTCCTCGTCTATCCAGATATCTGATCCTTTTAAATTTTTTGCGCTGTTTAAAATCTTTTTTTTTTGTACTCGTCTTTATTAATTTAATTAATATTGGTCTTGTTCTTCCTTCAGTAGGTTTTCCTAGTCTTTTTGCTTTGTCGATCTCCATCTTTTTATCTAGGCTAATTCCTATCTTGTCAATTACTATACAAACTTTTTCTCTAGTTACTTCTTCACACTCGTTTATATCCTCTTTGGTACCTTTTATTATGAGATTTTTCCCTCTTATTTCTCTTTCCAACATTTCTATTCTTTCGTTTTGCTCGGCCACTTTTTTGTAAGTTTTGTGTTCTCCTCTTTAACTTGATTTAATTCTTGTATTAACTTGTCCAGTTTTTCGTTTGTTTGCTTCGTGTTATTGTTTATAGATGCAAACATTTCTTCAATTCTTTCGATATCCATTTCTATATTAGTTGTGTTTTAGGTTTTTATATAAACAAATTTTTAGTAGTTTGTATTTTTACTAACTCTGCTGTTGTATATTTACAATGAGATGTTAGATTACGTATTTTTATAGATGTCGGTTATTGTTCTTTTAATTTAATTGATAACGTATTTTAACGAAATATTTTATTAAATTATAGTGTTTGTGTCACTAACCTTAAGTTATCCGTTATCGAGCGTCCTTGCCTTCGCGTATGTTGTGATTACGCACTGTCTTATTTTGTTGGAACTGTTATATTTATTCACTATAAAATCTTTTATTTGCTTAACTATTCACTTTTGATTTATTAATTGTTTGTTTCCACTATTTTCGAAAAACTTCGTATTTAAATTTTCAAATTATGTTGGAATAAAGCCTGTATATAGATGTTTTATCGCTAACGCTTTAATTCACGTCTTACTTCAACCACGTATCGCTAAACACAATTTCTGTAGTAAAATGATGTTTAAATACCGCAACTTAAAGATATGCTTTTTTCTTATACGACGATCAAATTTGGAAATGCGTGTAATGAGGGAACGATCGGTTTCACCAATGTACACTAAACTACATAAAGAAAGAAACTGGTATACACCTTGAAATAAAAGTGTAGGGAATTTGTTCTTAACAGAAGGAAAAATCTGAGAGATTATGCCTGTCGAGTTGAATATGGGTTTTATACCGTTTATACGAAAACCTTTCTTTATTTGATGTGTAACATAGTAAATGTAAGGAAAAAAATGCCAATTTCGGATAGGATTTGGTAATATAAATGTTGTGTACGTGTATGTAGACAACGATTAATAACTGTTTGAATAGCTTGCTTCATATAATCATATAGTATAACCATACCGATAAACCAAATATTTAATAACAACCAACAACCGTTTCAAAAGATTCCACAAACGTGTTAACTACAACAGGTGATAGAGAGAGAACCCATAGCAGCACCAAAAACTTGTTCGTAACACTTGTTATCAAATTAGAAGTAAGTGGCCATGTTGAGACAGAATTTGTTCGATGATAAACAAATTCTTAATAAAAACTTTGCCAAAAAAAATTAGTAAATCAAATGTTGAGAGTTGAGGATGTGAGAAAAAGTGTTACCTGTAAATTCGCAAGTGGATTACCTAACTGAAAGGTCCTTAGTTAAATTTTGGTGCTTGTTAGGAACTTTAGTTACAACAATGATACGGTCTAAACCCAAAAAACGTTCTCACCTTAATGCCAATGCAAATGTGAAAATCTTGCCAGAGTGAACCAGTGGACGGTTGTTTTACCCTTTTATGACTCTTCAGCAATGGGAAAACAGTTTCATGTACTTACACAAATGCATTGACAAACCTATAACTTTATATTAATAAAAAATATTTAAATTCACTATTCAAGACAATGCAGTATCTTAACACAAAAATTTCAAACATTTACATGTATATTAATATAATAATTTATACTTATAAAACCTAATCAATACCGTATATATTTTAACATTCATTATTTTGCATTATGTTCAAATTATAAAACGAAACTGTAAAGCTACGAAATTTGCAGGTATCGAATATAACACAATAACGCGTTGGAAATTTGATTAACTGTTTTTGTTGTTTACAGCCAGAACTAATATCAACTTTACAAGTAAGAACAAAGAACAACGATCACCTACTTGACATTTTAAAGACGCGTGCAAAATTTAATAAGTTCGGTAATAAGAACAATGTCGAACTCCGAAGCAGAATCTCAATTTTGACAAATTAATTTGAATTGTTTCTCTAACAATCATTTCAAAAACGAATACTAAAATACATTAATTATTACTGTTTGAAACGCAAACACGAAATCTTTGTTACGAAAATATGCGTATTTCGTGTCTTCTCATTGTTAGAGAATTAGTAAAAACTACTTCTTAAAGTTAAATAATAACGTTATAATTTATCAAATCAAATTATTTGTTCTTCAAAAAAATTTATCATTATTTAATATAAAAAGTTTAAACACTTTTTTTAGTGTATTTTAACGTAGAGATGGAGTACAACAAAACTGATTGTACAGATTTAACCGCAACGCTTTGCTGCTCAACATTATATACTATGTATTTTAACAAATAAAATATGAAATTAATAAAAAAAAGTAGTTAATAATTACACTAATAATTGTTTATATCTATATATATATAAAAATGTTATGTTGGTTTGTGTACGCTTCAAAAACTCAAAAAGTTCTGCACCGATTGAGTTGAAATTTTAACATGATTTAAAATCCGCATAAAGGATTGTTTTTATCTATTTTTTGCATCAGTCACATATCTGCGAGTTTTTTTAACGATCAGCTGTGTACCAGTGACCGCGCCATCTGCCATAAGCGATAAAAACACTCGCTGACAACGGCAATAATAATGACGCAGTCACATGAGAAACAATTTCGTTCCCAATTACATTGTTTATTTACAAAAAAATTTGCATCTGATTCTGATTATTATACAATCTGAATTAAATATTCACTTAAATCAAGAATTTTTGGTGTGATAGTGTTGTGATCGAACTACGCCTTTCACCAAATCGTAAGTAGAGGTTATATTTTATATCAAAGATGGACAGTAAAATTATTATTAACTGACAGGCAAAATAAAAGGACTTATTATAATTCAAGTGAATTTCTAACAGACGTGAGTGGTTATATATTTTTTATTACATCTAACACGTGGACGTAATTATATTATTTAGTAATTATATTATTTATTTTGGATTAACCTCACTTTTAATGTATATAAATATAATTACATTAAATGTCAACCATTCAATCACAATGTGCCACTGCGAGGCGTGGCAGGGTACAGCTAGTATAAAATAAAACTGAGATTTTAGGAAAATTATATGTAATATATAAAACCAATTGCATTACCTGCGACAAATAGTACACAAACTAAACTACACAAAAATTAAAAAATTCAATAAATAATACTAGCTTTGCGTTTTGTTGCGCCCGTAAACTTTTTTAAATTTAAAAATTATTGAACAATCGAATTATTTGTTAGAACTTTCACATTTTTACACAATTTGTATTCCTTCAAACAGCTAACAAAATTCTAGCAAAATGTATTAGAAATTCACACAAAACAATTGCTTTTTAGATTTTTGCTAAAATGCGTTTTATGCAATCGTTAAAGTTAATAACGTAAATTTTTTTGAACATGACCGTATTCTTTTGTAACAAATTATAAATTTATAGTGGATTTTTAACTGAGACTGTTAGGATTCCTAAAGATCTAAAATCATTTTGTTTTAATGCTTTCAGGTTTAACTTTTTTAGTAATTCAATATTTTTAAATTTTTAACGTTCTTGAATTTTAAAATCAAAAAGTTTCTTGTGTTTGAATTAAATATTTTCGTTCTTAGTTGTGTTACTAAAACAGATATAATTGTATTTCAAGAAATACCTTGCTCATTTTGTATTTGTTACTAGATGTTTTTATGCTTAGTTTTGTAGAAGTAACTGCTATTGTAATAGTTATTTGTATCACTAGTCCAGAAAGTGCTATTTTGCGAGTATGAGCATATTTGTAGGCCGAGATAAAGCCGAGGCCCACAAAAAGCAAATACTAGCAAAATACTTTTAGGACGTAACATTTTTGTGCTGACTATTATAATATAAACTAATTAAAAGCAGTTATTTAAGTATTGATTTTTAATAAAGTTTAATAACATATGTTGATAAAACTAAAACCTGTAATGACAAAATACAATGGTTTTTAAAATTAATTTGACAATTACATAGTATTATTACAATTTCACTTATATTAAAATAAAACCATTGTTGTTTTCAGCAGTTGTAAGATATAAGCAAATTTGTTATATTTGTTAAAAAAAGTTTTTGTTAGTGCTACTCTAAAGAAAAACACAGATAATGGTGAATGTTAATAAATTTGACATATTGACAGATGACGTTTAATTAATTAATGATTACTAGTGCCAACTTTTAGTTATGAAATTCTACTACACAAACAAACAAAAAATCACCAGAAATATAATGTTGGTACTACATTTATTACTAAATCGGTCAAATTTGACATTAATTTAAATATAGTTCTAACTGAATTTCAAGAGTTTTCAAATGACTTTTCCGCCTGTTGCATACTCGTTCTAATATAATAATTGACTTTAAACACTTAACTTTATGTGGATTTCTAGTTTTTATTTTGCTACACTAGAGCTTTTTTTGCCCATTACGTAACTACAGTAACGAACGAATATTGACGTTTGCTATGTTGACAGCACAAAAAATAAAATTTTCGGTGGATTATGATGCCTGTAAAATACGTCAAAACGGACGGAAACACAAAAAAAATTATTTGATAACTTAATGATGCTCCATATTGTATCTTTGTTTGGTTTATGTTCATGTGTTAAGAGTGAATGAACTCCATGTCGTAATTTACGGTTTTGTGAAGTTCGTGATTTAAACAAACTTTTAAGTGTTGTGGGTGTTTTGTATTATTGTATACTTCAATTTCTCATTTCGAAACTACACCCTAGCATCATTATTATTTCGATACGTTCGGTTTTATTCAAATTTGCCATTCTGCACAAAAACTGTTGACACTAAATGTATGTTTAACATTTGTTAGTATGGTAACATTTTAAAACAAAAAAACAATGTTGCGTTTCTAAGGTACCTTGATGAACTACCTACAGAATTAATTGTTTTGAGTATCTTAATAAAACAATCAAAACAAACATCGCAATCGGTTCTTTTTAGAACAACAAAATGTTTTTAAAAGAAATACGTCATTTCATTAATGATTGTTTTTTATTCAGTATATTTTAAAACAATAGCGTTTATTTTCAAAACTCGATAACCCGGAAACGATTGAATGTAGGTACATTATGCTTCTTACAAATTCTGCTTATAATAGAGAGAAGACTTGAAATATCAAATAATATAAAGAGTGTTTTACTTAAACAATGCAATTTTGGTGAGCCACGTTTTTATAATAAACCCTGTATAATTAAGTTATGTTTATAATTTACAACGGTTCTAGTTCTGGATCTTTACAAATATGGAATCAATCAGATTACAAACACAATAAATTTAAAATTGCAAGTGCGCAACTCGAAGTGATAAACAAAACTTTACGTACCTGTAAACATTGTAAACACGTTTTTCTTTAGATATTAGTGTTGAAAACACTTATAGGAAGCTTGATTCGAAGGCTTGTGTAACGAAACGATGATACGTTCAGATGAAACAAATCAGGAAGTTGCGGTAGTGCTCAATTTCACTTCATTTTTTGTATTTTTTGGATGCAATGTATATTATTTATAAACAAGACATTCCTTTTGATTTGTTTTATGTTTTAAAAATATAATAAGTTTTAATTTCACTCAGCAGAGCTAAAAAATTATTATATTAATTGCAGAATCAGATCCGCGAGAGCTTCCGTCTTGTACGCTGCAAAAACGGTACAATATAGATAAAAATTGCAGATAAACATATTTATAGAGCTCAAAATTTACTGCAAAATAATTCGCAGGAGGGTATAATTATATCTAATAGTTTAAGAGTTACAGAATTTTAATGTAATGTAAGACATTATCGTGTAACTTTGCACACTTGTATCTTCTAAACTATAGAAGGTAATTGTCCCCTCCCGCGGACTTTTTTATAGTAAATTTTGTCCTCTATAAAAATGTATATGTGCAACTTTTTTCTATCTTTTATCGTTTTAGGGTAATAGTTTCTTTGTTATTCTCATTGGGTTTACTTTATTCAGCCTGATGCTGTGATACTCTCGTTATACTTTGCGACCAATCACTATCAGATTTTAATGGTCAAAAATAACGATCGACATAACAGTCACTGGTAAAATATGTTTGCTGTATCGGTATTATAATTATATCGATATGTCGCTCACTATCTGGCAATCCTTATTTTGGAAAAAAGTATCGCCTTTAAAAAAACAAAGAGTGCTATACGACCGCCGAACGTATAAGAGTGAATAGGATATAAGGCACGTGCCGTGCCGTGTTTATAGCGGCTACCAAAACGCCGCCGTTATATCGTATATATACATATTGTTATGGTTCAAAATACCGAGAGTGGATAACGAGAGTCGATATGAGTGGATAACGACATCGCTATTCATAAGGAGAGTAATATAGCATCAGGTTGATTGTCTGAGAATATAATTCAACCTATGTAAACCCTAGGGGCGACGCGACGGTCCGACAGTGTAAAAACTCTATAAAACGCAGCAGAAGTAAACACATGTGTTCTAAAAAGAAACATTCTTATCACTGAAGCGGAACGGGAGTCACAGGTTAACCTACTAGCACCATATGATACAGGTGTCCTTCTAGTACGTTGATTTGTTCTCCCGCTGTCGGAATAAATCTAAGAAAATGTAGCAAATCATATTATTACAAAAATTGTGGCGGTTTCGACCAAAACACACATGTTCGACTAAACGCCACTACTCTACAAAACGAGGCAAAATGGTCACCCATATTTTGAGGCTAAGTGACCATTGTTAAAAATATTGTTAAAGAATCTCAAATGTGATACAACAGTAATTTAGCATTTATTACATATAAAATACATCGTCGTCTTTATCGCATCTGCTACATTCTTCATGTGCTTATTTTTTGCACACTAAGTAGCATATCCAACCTTTTCCTTTTTTGATTTTGAGATCAAGCTTGAGTAGTAGAGACACTCGACATCTGGAGTCATCTTTAACAGGGGTTTTTGATTTATTTGTCGCAACCTTGCTTTTAGTCTTCTTGCTATCAAAAATGTGTCTTTTAACTGTCGGTGATTATTGCAGTAGAACCATTTTTTTCTATTATTTTTCTGCATTTTTGTTTTACATTTTGGAATCGGAACGATGTTTTTTGAACTGACGAGTATCCACAAGCAGTTTATTCCACTATGGATACCATGGATGTTTTGATCAACAGATCGGTTAAAGAAATTGGATCTCCTACTTCATTGTCTTTGTTGCTTTCATCATTGGAATTTTTGTTTTCTGGATGATCTGCAAAATCTCTATCAGTAACTTTAGCTGCAGCAAAATCTGCATCACTGAACACATGTGAATTGTAACGAACAAGTTTACATTTAATGACTAGATTGTAGAAAGTTCTTCACTAGGAGGGGAAGAAAATCTAGTTACTAATGCAATATTAAAGGAGGACGTAACTACAGTACTTCAAGTTCACAATGTTTAAATCCCTGTATAGCTGTTGTAGGAATTGCTGCTCAAATGTATGCAGCACTAAACAATTTGCTAACTTGAAATTGTAATACGGTTCTTTCTAGATAGTTCTTAACATATTTACTAGTGGCTTCAGGTGTGCGGAGACTAATTTTCGGATGTCTGTCACAAAACCCTTTTAACTAATCTTTCCCAACAAGCTGGGTCTCTCTGTTAGAAGTATATCGCATGCCGTTTTTCCTGGCTAACTGATATACAAGTGATCTTGTAAATTAATTAATATGAAAATCGAGTTTTTAGTACTTCGATATGTTGAACTATTTTCTTATTTTGATCCAAACTAAAAACTGTGCAAATAGCTTCTACGACTTTAATACTCCCTTTAGCATCTCTATTTTTATCTAAAACTCATCTTTTGAGTGTATTTTGCAAAACATTATAAGTTTTACTGGCTGTTTGAAATGGCATGTGCTGTTCTTTTACGGCTTTGATTGCTAGTGTCGTAGCGTTAGGATTCTATAATCCTTGGTGTGAGGTTCTAATATACTTCTTTGGCATTTTCTGGAAATAATAAAGTGGCTACTGCAACACTTGTACAAGTATAGTAAACACTTAGTGTCTACTTTAACCCATTTTGCAACTCACGCGAAATGTCATAACTTTGTATATTCATTAATTAGACTACATAAATACTTACTAAATAACATATGTTTATGCTCTGCAGAAAATTATTGCTCTCACCTTTATCAATTACGATGCACAGCTAACTGAACTCAACTTCAACACTACATCAGGTCCGTGCAAAACCACAATTTTGCAGATATCAATTGACGTGAAGATAGTATGGATTCTATATTTTTTTACAGTTGCCGGTAATGACGCTTCAACAGTTTAGCAGTTTACCGCACAAATGGTTCTAGTAGAATAAGAAAAATTACTCGTGGCCACTTTACTCACATCTTCCCGACTTTTTTGTTTTAATATTTACATATTGAAGTGTTGTAGTCAACGGCATCGTATGGTTCATGAACATACGCATAAATATTAACAAATTGGGGCTATAGAAATCGTTGTATATTAGAACCGTAAAATTCAGAAGTGTATACATTATACATATCTTCTTAATATCATAAAAATTGTTGTGGCGTCTTAAATTAAATTTAAGTTGTTTGTTCTATAATTAAAATAAAGAATCTTAAGATTTGATAAAATTCCTAGGGCCCATATTATAAATTGTCTCATGTTTCATGTTCAATATTTTGTGTTTTTATATTAGTATATTTGGTGAGTTGGCCTGGTGCATTATTTTTTTTTGTTTGCTAATTTTTTAAATAACACATTCCACTAAAAAAGCTAAGCAAATAACTTTATATATACAATATCAGTAAAAAAACATACACAAAAAATTTGTTAATTTAATAGCCTTCATTAAACAAAAGTTAATTCAACATTATTCTAAAAAGTCCCATGCTTTCACAGAATTAACAGTAAAACAATTTCTAAACAAATCAATAAAGGTAGAATCTATTTGAATCTAACAAATGTATTACAACTTTTGTTTAAATTTGAAGTAATGTTGTTTGTTAGTGGCAAGGTTTTTTTAACCTTTTTATTTAACTTGTAATTAATAAATTTAAATTTTTCATTCAAGGAGGGGCATTAAAACTACTCAGTTTTTTTCTTTCTGCCGACGTTTTGTGCACTAAATGCGCATTTCTTCACTACCTAATAAATTTTCTTAATTTTAAAAATTAGATTATTATAAATACTACTAAATTATTGGTGTCCGTATTAAAATTAATATTGTTTTTGCGCACGTTGATAAAAATCATTTCAAAAACTTTCTTGTATATATTCTGCACATCTAAAATTGTAGAATTATTAAAATCAAAATTATGTCCTGTGTTGATGTGATGCACAGATAACGCTGTTTCTCCTTTTTAAATTTACAGTAGTAGTTATGGTTGTTAATACAATTTCTAACTTTTTGTTTCATTTGTCCAATGTAGCATTCTTGAAAAACTATACAGTCTAATTTATACACTACATTGTGTTTTTCCGTTATGTTAATTTTATTTTGCGTTCTGCTGTAAATAGTGTTAGTGTTATTTTTATATTTTAAGGACAGTTGTAATTAAAAGCACCATTAGAAGCAACACGTGCATCGAGACGACATTTTCTTTTTTATCCCCTCCATCTCAGACTTTACTACAATATTATATACAGAGTGTATGATAAATTCAATACGCCGTGGCTTCCTGTCTCTTGTGGATCGTCTGGTTTGAGGTTTGTCGGCTGGTGGCATAGAAGCTCTGGCTTCGAGTTCAGCTGGGCTTGTAGTCTTGGGTTCTTCTGTTTGAGGTTGGGTTTCAGCTAAGCTTCTAGATTCTTCTAAAAATCGGACTGCTCGAGTCTTCGGAGTTGTGGTTGCAGAGGAGGACTCATAGTATTTTATTCGTCTTCCTTGCTCAGGGGCTTGGATCTTCTGAGTTGATGGGTTTCTTAATTTACCACGAGATATCAGTTGATCGACGTGTCGCTTGTGGCGAATGCCTTGATGTTCGACTTCATAATGAAGATTTCCAAATTTTGATACAATGGTACCATACTGCCATGGATGTGACTTGTTGTATATACGAAACATAACTGGATCTCCCACAGCAAATGACCGAAGATTAATAACGTCATTATTTTTTTCTAGTGTTTCACGTCTTAAATCTGGGCGGATAGTGTCGATTCGAGATTGTATGGTTCTGCCAAGGAACAGCAGTGAAGGTGGTTGTCCGGTAGTTTGATGAGGAGCTCGGTGATATTGTTGGAGAAAAAAGTTTATACATTCTCGAAGATTACTAGCTGTAGCTCTCATGCTGTATAGAGCTCTTTTCATAGTTTGAACGTAGCGGTCTGCTTGACCATTCGTAGAAGGATGGTATGGAGCAATACGTTTGTGAAATCTCACACCTTGTGCCTTTAGAAACTCCTTAAAGGTATTTGAAGTAAAAGACGTTCCGTTGTCCGATACAACAGTGTCTGGTACACCATATAGGAAAAATAAATCATGTAGCAACTTGCAGGTTTCTTCACTAGTCATGGATGAAGTAATGGAAACTTGCATCCATTTAGAATAAGCGTCAACAACAATAAATAAGTATTTTCCACAAATCGGACAGGCATAATCAATGTGGATACGGCTCCATGGTTTGTCAGGATATTCCCAATGATGAGTGTTATTTTTAGGTGGCATTTTAGAATTCTTAAGACAAGCTTCGCAATTTTTAGCTAATTGTTCAATATCGCGATCGATATTGGGCTAGCAGATAATAGATTGGGCTAGACCTTTCATTTTGACGATACCGATGTGCGCCATGTGTAACTCTTCAAGTAGTTTATTTTGTAGTTTAGAAGGAATGACAATTCTGTGTCCGAACATTAAGCAATTGCATGATTGAGAATAATCTAGCTCTCTTCCTGAATACCCTAACGTAGCTAAATTTTTTCCTTCTTGAGTAGCAATTAACAATTGTGACAATTTTGGATCTTTACTAGTTTCAGAAGCAATTTCGTCTGAAGTTACAGGCAATTGACAGATTTGTTTCTGAACAAAGCAGTCAAAATGATCCAATTGTATTTGATTATCTGAATTTGGAATTCTCGATAAGTAATCTGCATTAATATTCTCTTTTGAACTTTTATGCCTGATCTCGTAATTAAAATTAGATAAATAACTAGCATAGTTTGCACAACGTGATAAAGTGAATTTAGGCAGAAGAGCATTTGGAGCAAATATGTGAGACACAGGTTTGTTGTCGGTAAAGATTGTAAACTTACGACCGTATACATATTGGAAAAACTTTTTCACCCCCCAAACAATACTCAAGGCTTTTTTTATCTATTTAAGGATAAGCCTTTTCTGTTGAAGTAAAAGATTTGCTAGCATACGCAATTAGTCTTTCCTTCCCATCGGGCATTATGTGCGAAAGGACTGCACCTAAAGCGATTGGACTTGCATCTACAGCTAAAATTAATGGCAGTTTAGAATTGTACGGAGTTAACACATTATCTGAAGTCAATTCGGATTTTAATTGTTCAAACAACTCAATTCTTTTTTTAGTCCAATTGAAACTGTTTGCTTTCAGCATTTTCCTTAATGGAAATGTAATAGTAGATAAATTGGGAATGAAAGAATGATAGTATGTAACTTTCCCAAGGAAGGTTCGCAGTTCATCAGGATTTCTCGGTTTAGAAGCCTTAACAATTGCTTTCACATGTTTGTCTAGTTTATGTAGACCAGACCCGTCAATTTTATAGCCAAGGAATTCTACGCTATCCAACAGAAATTCACACTTAGAACGTTTTAGTTTTAACCCGGATTTCAGTAGTTTCTCAAACACTCCTTGAAGGACGGTGAGTAGATTTTTAGAAGAATCAGCAAAAACTAAAATATCGTCGAAGAAATTAACAGATCCTTGTACTCCATGAAGTATTTCTTCAAGACGACGTTGCCATATGGCAGGAATACTAGCTACTCCATACTGCGCTCTTGTAGGCCTGATAAGTCTGTGAGTAGGGGTGTTTAATGTTATCATTCCGCAAGAATTTTCGTTACAGAGGAAACTCATAAAAGCGTCTGTAACGTCTAACCTACAGAAGACTTTTGCGTTATGTAGTTTATTGAATATGTCTTCTATCTTAGGAATGGGATGCTCATCAATAATCAATTGCGGATTGAGAGTTGATTTGTAGTCACCGGTAATTCTTAATTTATCACCTTTGATAACTATATGGGTTGGAGAAGCCCATTCAGAGTGAGTAACTTTAGAATAGAATCCGTATTGTATTTTTTTATCGATTTCTTGAGCATATAGATCTTGAAGAGAGTAGGGAATGGGACGTGCTCTTGCAAAAGTTGGTTTAGCATCTGTTTTAAGATGCAATTGAACCGAAGGTCCTTCAAGTGTACCTGCTATGTCACTAAATAAATTATCATATTTCGTCATGAGATTGCTTAGTTGAACTGAAATGTTGTTTTCAACAGCTGACGTTTGTACTTTTCCAATTTATTAGTGGGAAAGAATTCTTGGAAGGAAAGAAGATCGGTAAAATGAGTGATCCATTCGCGGCCAAATATATTATCAGCTGGAAAATTAACAACGTAGAGGTTGAGTAGCTTGGTTCGAGCTTTATACGTTAGATCAACCTGACATACCCTAGGCATTTAAAACTATTTTTCGTATAACTGGAAAATTTACGAGTAGTAGGGAGAAGTTTTGCATTAGGAATTGTCTTCTTTAGGACATCAATACTAATAATAGAACATGCACCTCCTGTATCTAATTCCATACAAATTGGTTTGTTGTTAAGAAGAATATTAATTACTGTTCTTGGAGTACACTCAATTATAGAATTAACAGACACTTTGAGAAATTCTGAATTTGATTCAGAGGACTGAATTTCATTTACACTTGGTTGTGCCTTGTTTTCGGACTCTCCGCTTTTGCAAACTTTAGCGATGTGACCTGTACGTTTGCATATGTGACACTGTGCATGCCGGAATTTGCAATAACGACGCCAGTGAGTACCACCACAAGAATTACATGCTCCAGGAATAGAGTTTTTATTAGAAGGATTGGAATTTGTTCTCTGTCTATTAGAAGATGGGTAATAACTGCGTGAGCGTGATTTTTGTCTTAAATTTGTCTGTTTCTTAATTTTTGGTCTACTTTTATGCAAAAACTTATATTGCATTTCTGTACTTACGGAGTTAGGTTTCATTAAGCTTGCAGCTTCCCGTGTATATATGGAATAGTCCAAAAATGTGTTGAACTGGCAGTATCGCGCTCCGGCTTTCAGTCGTGATATGAATTCAATAATAGATTCATCTGGCTTCTGAAAAATTTTACGAAAATTAATAGCTTCGCTGTATTTGTTCTTCGATTTCACAAGATGCTCCACAAGCTTTGCTTTAATTGTTTCGAAATTCAACTCGTCGACTGGAGTTGGATACGATAAGTTGTTTAAGGTGGAATTTAGCTCGGCACCCATGTGGACACGCAAATGAGAGGCCCATTTAATTGTAGGAATGTTACACAGCTCCAGTTGTAACTTAAATCGATTGAAATAGTCTTCAATGGATTCGCTTGAATTTATCTTGAACTCATCGAAATGAAATCGTGCATTACCTTGAGATGGAATTTGTGTGTGCTCCACGTGTATATTTGCTAATCTGGAAACTAAATCTGTTAATTGGTTTAATTTTTCCCCCAATTCTTCGAACGTGGTCATAATTATTGTATTTTGCATCCGATCTCGTCGCCAATTTTATATTTTAAGGACAGTTGTAATTAAAAGCACCATTAGAAGCAACACGTGCATCGAGACGACATTTTCTTTTTTATCCCCTCCATCTCAGACTTTACTACAATATTATATACAGAGTGTATGATAAATTCAATACATAACAGTTATACATTATTATTTTGATATTATCTGTTTTTAAAATCAGAATTATTCTTTTTGTTAGGGTTGGAACATTTATGATTTTTGTGTACATAATAATATTAGTGTTAGAGTTAGCATTAAGATTAGTCGTAATTAGGTTTACAGGTGGTGAAACATTAGTAGCTGTATTAGTGTGTTATTAATTTATTTATTATGTTATTAGGATAGTTGTTATTTCTTAGTATCTGATTTTTCACTCGAGTTATTTTATATTTGATGATGTAATGTATACTTAAACATTTGGTACTGCTATGGGTAACTACAAATTTTCTATGTAAGTTTTTACGTTGTGTTGTTTATTACATCTGTAATTTTATAACTTATTTGATCAGTTAGTTGTAGTACTTACTATAATAAATTGCAGTGACCTGAAGAAGTGCACATTTACTGGACGAAACGTCACTACAAAGTAAAAACTGAGTAGTTTTTATACCTCTCCTTGAATGAAGAATTTAAATTTATTAATTTGAATGTTAGTGTTAGCAATAATGTTCGTAAAGTATGTTGACAAAAACTTTATTTTTGCATTAATTCAAAAACATAAGCGACATAATGCGACTTATTTTAATTGAGATTGGTATTACAAAAGCTATGTGCCAATAGCATACTAAATTTTAGATTTTTTTGTTTGAGATATTAAATTAAATCTTTATAATTGTGTTTTTGATTATTACGTAATACTTGCGTTAATAAAATTGCAGTAGTCTGAAGACGTATACACTTCGTACACAAAACGTCGCCATATAAAAAAAAACCTGAGTAGTTTTTATGCTCCTGTTAAGCGAAGATATATAAAAACCATCAATTAAATTAAAATAAAGAAGGACAAAGTAACTTTACCAATAATTTATTAAAAAAAACAATTTAGTATGGATAATTTTTTTAAATCTTTTATGTACCTATATGTAAGCGTTTGTACTACTATCGATGTAATTACAATCTATTTTATAATTATAAATGTTGTTCTTTATTTAATTAACGATGTCTTAGATTTACTACGTGTATAAGAATTCCCCGAATTTCTATCAATTGTACAATAAAGACACATACTTACTTTACTGCATGTAACTCAACATAAAGATAAACATTACATAATTTTGTTAAACTAATTTACTTCAAACACAGCTTCATCAGGATTCAATTCAAATTGTGGTTCATTATCCCAATTTAATTATAGTGCAAAAATTTTATTAGTACAGTACCGAAACTTATTAACTCTAAAAGATCCGTAACAAAAAATCTCATTGCACAATTGCGAATAGTAAATAATAATAATGGTAATTAGTTTATCAAACTGTTCTGTTCTGTAAATATTATTGTTTTTATAACATTTTTTTGTAACAAAAACGATTATTAATAAATCGTTTTTTAAAAACATTTATTTAGTATTTAAGTAATAAACCACAATAATAATTACACTATTGATGACATTACTTATAGTAAAATTTGACCAATAAAAATAGTTTTAATCAAAACTTGTTTGTTCACTTAGTACGAATATATTGTTCTTTGTGTAATTTGGTATAACCATTTAATATTAAACAAATGTTATAAATTGATTATAATGAATTTTTGCGCCTTTGTCATACGCAGTAATCCAGATTGATTAAACGTAGCTTGCTATGGATTTTTTTATGTATTGCCTTTGTAAAATGTTGGTATCTCAATCATAAGCTTCAATAAATTTTGATTGAACTATCAAACGCACAACATAATCTAAAGTCTAGTGCGCATAGTTGAAAACTTATTTTTTATTTATTATATAATTTCCTGATTTTTTTTCAAACTATTGACTTTATATACTGCAGATTTTTATTTTCTACTGGTTATCAAGTTTTATCGTAACGTTTATGTATGTAATAAAATAGTAAGGTTTAAAGGAATGGGTAAGTTCACGTTTTCTAATGTATTTTATTTTTTTTTTGATTGTTGCATAATTAAATAAAAAAATTATTAATAATTTTCATTAATTCCAAATAGCTATTCATTCACTATTTTTTTGTAAACGGGTACACACATTTTTGGTGCCACGTTGTTACAACTTATTATCTCTATCTTTACTTTTGTGCCTTTGTTTCATATCCGTGTACTCTACTTATTCCTGATATTTTCAAGTTATAGTTTTTGATTTTCTTGTTTTTTTCGCTTATTAGATATCTCACGTAGTGTTAATGCAAGTGACTTTCTTTCGTCACGTATTACTTGTTTTAATAAGTTTATATTGCTTTAAAGTTTTCTTTGCTATTTTATGTAATATTACCATTTATTCCAAAAGAATGTTAGAAGTGTGTGCGCACTTTTAAAGAAAAATAAGAAAAGTGAACGCGCCAGAATATAGAGGATGAACGCGACAGAAAATGGTAGAACAACAAAATTTAAAAAAAAAACGTGGTGACTAGTTTTCTTACGTTTTGTACATTATTAAATTTGTTTTTCAAGCTTTTTAAGTTCATAAACAAATTAAATTGCTTTCTACTAATCAAGTTCAATCTCGTTTTGTTCTCAGAGATAAAAATTTATAACTAAATAAATAATGAATAAAACAGGCAAAAAATTGATCAACTTCTATATAAAACTTGTTTTTTACTTTTTTTGGGTGTGCTAAATCCAAAAATGATATTAATTTATACGTATCACGTTAAGACATAATTTTGTAGGCAATTCAATTAAAGATTCCAGCGGCTCTAAAGTTGTTTTTATTACGTTTTGTTTATACTTTATGTTTTCGTGTTGTTACAAACGTTTTGTGGTTTATTAGGTTTTTTTAGCATTACCGTGAGTTGAACTACTTAGCGGGTACGTCTCGAGATAATGGACTGAAGAGTAGATAGGATATAATGGTACGCAGCTTTACTAGCTGAGCCGGGACAATCTTGTTTACCTTAGCAGGCATTGGAATTGCGGTTTAAAATCCGTACGTACTCCAATAATACTACTACGCGAACCAGTTCTCCCAGCACAAACAGTAGTGTCGTCGCAAGAGCCAATACTAGGATAACAATGCCTGTCGCTGTTCTGCTGACTTTGATCAGTCAATGTCGTCACTGGTTCCAACCTCGGAGTACCAGGCAAACCCCGTTGTATATAGCATTTCGTGCGTACTGGGGCACTTTGCACGGTGGGCTTATTTTCTTTTGAACTCGTGGAAACATACATATATGGAACCACTAGCACAAAATTTATATTTAAAAAAAACGGAGACTCTGAGTAGAACTCAAAAATATCGGCTGATGCTGAGCGCAAACCCGAAAATCTTAAAAAGTTTTCGGAACGGCTAGGCAAAAGCTTAAAAAACAAAGAAAATTAGGGGTTTATGCAACCGGTTTCACTCTAATAGCGAGGACGTAAGAACGCAGGAACGCAACAGCGACACCAGACGGCACACGCAATTGTACTAACTTCCGAAACAACAAGGGCAAAAACGCAACTTTTTAAGTAGTAACACACCGGCGTCACAAAAATGACCAGTTTAGCAAAGTCCAAAGGTCGAAAAAACTCAAAAAAAACCTTCAGGGACACTCTAACGGGAATTACTCTAGCAATCGTACCAAAGGGGTTGGCGAATTGGAAAAGAGACAAACTTCTTTGCGTTTTTAAGAATGTACCCATAAAAGGGTATTCCTGAAAGTAATATGCGCAGACAAAGCAACCAGAGTGTCAACAATTAAAAAACTACTAAGGAAAGATTAATTATTTTAAAGACCTTTCTGCACCCAAGAAGGTAATTACTTGGGTCCCGGGAACAGCACTGGAACCAACTACCCTACTTAAATGAATATCGATACAAAACAACATCAGTACCGAAACGTAGCAAGTAGTTAACGCTAAACCAGATCCTAAAACACCCAATACGTCCTGTTTATGGACAATAGGTCCTGGGAAAAAGTGGAAGTGCCAACCAACCAATTGCACCTTGGATTTTTGAGAATAACTCTCCGAGCGCTGGCCGACTCCAAACAGAACAGCAAAGAACCAAATGCTACAAATAATGTCCACGAGGCAATGGATGTAAATCCAGAACCGAAAAGAACTTGTTAACAACAAATCTAATGCTGAAAGTGGTTCTAATAAATATACATCTCTGTAGGGCAGCCTCAGCGGCCCTTGGTGCTTACATCGTGACACACGATTTTAATATTGCCCTTGTTCAGAAGCCATGGCTTTACAAGAGAACAATAAAAAGGTGGAACTAGCCAGGTAGATGGCAGCCTAACTTGTGCACAATTTTTGCACATGCATTATTGTAAAAAGTGCACTAAACTTAATGCCATTGTAGGATCTATGTTCTAAAAACCTAATGGCAGCTAAAATATCTGTAGTAGAAGAAGGCGTCAGAAAGGAGTTCATTATCGGATCCGGTTACCTTCCTACGACCAGACAGGACCACCGCCGACGCCAAAAAATTTACAGGCTGATTATTAGTGGGACCAATAAACCGCTGATTTATGGATGCGATGCCAATGAACACCACACCTTGTAGGAGAGCACAAACACAAATCCAAGAAGTAAAAAACTTTTAAAATTTAATCTAAAAAGCAACTAATAAATAACAAAGATGCGCCTACGTTTATAACCGTTTCGCGCAATGAAGTTATTGACCTTACGCTTGCTAGTCCAATAGCAAACAAAGTGATAAAAATGTAGCATGTATCAGATGAAGCTTCTTTATCTGATCTTAGATACATTCGATTCAGCATTAAATCAGACAAGAAACTCGTAATGGAATACAGGAACCCAAAAAAACCGACTGGGATTTCTTCAATGAAACTTTAACTTAACTTAAAATCAGGAACTGTCCCACAGTTGAAAAATCAACGCACGAGCTAGAACTAATGACGAACAGTATTGTTAATCTTTTAGAATCCGCATTTGAAACAATCTGCCCAAAAACTGTCAAACAAACCCCGAATAGGATCACTGGGTGCAACAAGAAGCTTGACAAAGCAAAGGCGGCACCAGAAAGCTATTTAATACAGCCAAAAAAGCGGACACTGAGATGAATACGAAACCAGTCTCACAACATATAACAATGCTATTAAAAAGGCAAAGAGAAACTCATGGAAAAGATACTAAGGAAACGTAGAAAATAAACCTACAAGTTCTCGACTCCGAAAAACTCTGGGCAAAACCCGCACTAGAAACATCAGTTTTTTGCTGACTAAAAACGGAAAATTTAAAGATCCGTTTAAAAAAATTCTGCATGAACTACTGCAAAAACAACTCTTGGGTTCATCGTTAACTAAAATTCCTAAGCACCAGGACTTAGAGATAACAAACCAACAAGCACCCAAAAAGAAGTGGGCAAGAAAAATAATTAATACTGAAAGCCTAGAATGGGGAATCAATACGTTTCAATCTTTTCAGTCCCTAGGAGCCGATGAAATTTATCTCATTATCCTGCAAAAAAAATTTGCTGCTCTATGAAACGCAGTATGCGCAATTCTCAGAGCCAACTTAGCACTTTCATACCAAACAGCTGACGGATTGTCAAGGTGGTATTTATACCCAGACAAAATCATCAGCTTAGCTTCTTTCATATTAAAACTACTTGAAGAAGTAGTCGACAGGTATATACAAGACGAGGCACTAAAGACTTCGCCTCTGCACCAAAACCAGTATGCTTACCAATCTAGAAAATCTTGCAAGCTAGCAATTCACCAACTAATAAGCAAATGCAAAAATGCAATCTAATACAATGATATTTTATTGGATGCTTTTCTAGACATTAAAGAAGTATTTGACAATACTATCTTCACCTCAATTGCAAAGGCAATAGAGAATAAGAATCACACCTCCAGTACGAAACCGGGTCAACTGAATGCTCAGGAATCGCACGTTAACAGTTACTTTAGCTACAGTAGCTAAAGTGGCTAGCGGGTATCCACAAAGCGGGGTTCTGTCACCCCTACTGTTGTGCTTTGTCATGGGCGGTCTACTACAAGAACTAGAAGACGGCGGGGTATTTGCTTTAGAATACGCTTACGATCTCACCATTATTACAAACGGAAAGTTTGGAGCCACTGTATCAAACATAATGCAAAGTGCACTAAACACCGTCGTCGGTGCAAAAAAGAAGGACTATCAGTGAAACCAACTAAGACTGCAACCGTTTCCTTTACCAAACGACGGAAAACGGGTGACATAAAACTACCTACGATGTACGGAGTTACGCTCTCAATGACAAAAGCCAAATATCTCAGACTCACTCTTGATACAAGACTAACTTTCAAAGCTCATCTAGAAAAAGTGACAATAAAGGCCATTAGGGTTCTTGGGTTCTTAATACAACCAAACGGATGGTCGGGCATACATAAGGATTGAAACCCACAATGACCAAATTGTTGTATACTGTGGTAACAAGACCCATCATCACAAAAGCGATTAGAACCACGCCCACAGCAGCCATAGAAGCACTCCCTTCACTTCTATCATTACACCTCGTTGTAATGATGGAAGCAAGATACGCAGCATACAAGCTGATTAATAAAAACAAGTCAAGTTCCGGGAAAAACAAACCGGATATGTACAACGTGCTGCGTGAATAAACAATCCTAACTATGAGACCCGACTTCACAATAATTCTCGGCAAACCAAAACTAATCGATGAGTTTAAAAAGGCCCCTTAGAATAAACTTCTGGACTGCATTGACGAAACAGAACTGCTGAGGGAGTAATAAATCAGAGGTGCCAAAAAGACCAAAGAGACCGCAGTGCAGGACCGTTCGACAAACCACTTCTTGACGTACCAGACGACAACGTCAAAATACGTATTTTGTAACTGGTTATAGGCCCAATAAATTAAATAAAATCAAATCGCTAATATATTTAAGTGTAGACATTAAAAATTTAAACAATATCGAGGAGTTCAATACGGGTAAAAAATGTAGGACTAATTACGTGACACACATACTAAATAGATAACTACCACAATATCCTTTTATTTAAAAAATTTATAAACAAATTGAAACGCGAAAACAAAAATGTTAGTATGTAAATAGACAAAATAACTTATATAAAAAAGTGCAGAGTTCTGAGTTTAAATTTGAGAAAAAAGTGCAAATAGGACTAAGAATTAAAAAGCTTCCAAAAGACTACGATTACCTGAGAAACAAATAAATAAAATAACACACACCAAACATTATACATCATAAAAGCAAATACAAGTTTCACAACAGACGTCAAAAACGACAACATATGCATGGTCGACAGTTGTGCCACAGATCATACGTGTAGCGCTAGAAACAAATTCAAAACGTTCCACGAAACAAAATGTAAACCCATACCTGGGTTACACAATGAAGCAAGATAATAAGAAGGGGAAACGCATAAAGGAAAGAGTGAGGAAAAGAAACGAATTAATGGGACAAGTGTAGAATGTGGAGGAAAGGTTGTTCAGGATGGACATAAAAAAATCTGCTATTTGAGAAGCTAATAAAAAGTATGGTGATATATGGGGCAGAAATATTGGGGAAAAAGGAGTATAAAGAAGTAGAAGAGATACAAGACAAATACTAGAAACAAGTATTAAGGTTAGGATAAGAAACCATCGAGGTATATTATAAGAGAGGAAATGCAACCAGAAATAATAGAAGTAAAGACAGTAAAAAGGGCTATAAAATACGCAAAAAAACTGAGGGAAAGAACCGAATGCAAAATACTACAAGAATGTTTAAAAGAGATAAAAGGTGGAATAGTGAAGTAGGGGCAGGATGGCAAAGAATAATATTATAAAAAAACGGGTACGCGAAAGGTGAAGTAGAGAGATTAAGGAAAAAAGGAGTAGGGGTAAGAAAAGAAATGATAAGAAGATATAAAGACATAGAAAAGCAGGAAAGATAGACAAAGATAAAAGAATCTAAATATAAAGAGAATTATAAAAATATCAAGAGAGAAAGGGTACCAGATTATCTAAAGGAGAAAGGAAACAAAAGACAGAAGAAAAGAAGATAGCAAAGTTTAGATGTGGGAACGAAAAAAAGAAATAAATATAAGAGAAAAAAAGAAGAAAGGATGTGCCGACTATGAAGAAAAGAGACGGAGGACCATAAGCACACGAGGAATGCAAAGAGTTAAGAGAAGAAGTTAAGAAAGTAGAAAAGAAGCGGAGTGAGTAGAAGAAGTATGCAGAAGAAGGAAACAGCTATGAGGAGAGAAAGCAAATGAAAGTAAATATAAATGAAAAAAAGTGGTAAAATTGTAAATAGGGGAAACACAGATCACTTTGTAATACCACATAAGTAAACCAATAAAGAGAAACTACTATTACAATAAAAGAGAAGTTAGAAGGGCTATTGTTTATAGCTACAAAAAATAGAAACGTTTACGAAATTAAAGATGAATGCATAATTAAACCAATAATAGGAAACTTAAGAGAGAGTAAAAAACGAACATTTAAACGAGATAAACAAGATTTGAACGCTATGTTAAACAGTTATGAAAAAGCTAACAAAAACTGAAAAAAATAGGAACATGCAACTTTTGTAAAACAGCAAAACCAAAAGCAAGAAAATTCACGAAGCAAAGCAAAAATCACAGAGAAAACGTTTTGGAATTAATACACACGAATCTAATAAGAGCCATTAAACCACTATCACAAGGAGAAAATAAGTATCTAATATCGTTCACAGATTATTTTACGAGATTCACCAAAATATTCTTAATGAAAACTAAAAACAAAGTTTTGGAAAAACTGGATGAATATAGAGGCAAGACAGAGAAACGATTTGGAAAGAAAATGCAAACAATACACAATGATAATGGGGAAGAGTACATAAATTAAAAGTTTGGTGATTACTTAAAAAATTGAGGAATAACAAGACAAGTAACGATGATACCAGATACGCTTCAACAAAACGATGTAGCGGAGAGGATAAACCAGACTTGCATGAATATTACCAGATGTAGTATGGATAAAGAATGCCAAACCACATGTGGGCAAAAGCAGTGCTAAATGCTAGTAATATAAAAACAGGTGACTTACAAAAGCTAACAACGGAAAGACGCCATACAAACTGTTGAACTACATAAAACTACAAATAGATCATTTGAGAGTATTTGGCTGCAGAGCATGGAGCGTACTTAAAAATGTTCAAAGAAATTATTATAAATGGCAACCCAAAGGCAATAGGTATGTGTTCATAGAGATAAATTAACCATAAGAAAAACGTAACATTTGATGAAAATATATTTCCACTAAAAAAGCTAGAAAATAGAAACGAAACAGGAAAAATTAGTAAACGAAAAGTAGAATGGGGAATTGAACTAAACGCAGAGGCAGAAGCTAAAACTGAATGAAACGACAACATTGCAGTTGAAATAAACGAAGAGTCAAAAATTGAATTTAAAATAAGCAAAGAGTCAGAAGCAGAACTTGAATTAAACAAAAAATTGGAAGTGGAAGACAACAACAAAGAGGATAACGGCATCGATTCAACAAACAAAAGGATAATAAGTAGACAAAAAATAAAAACAAAAGACTATAACATAAAGCAGTATTTACTAATAGAAAGAAAAACCGTAAGCAAACCAAAGTCATACAGAGAGGCAACGCACGGTACCGAAAAACTAGATTCGAAAAAAACAATAGATGAAGAATTTAAAAACTTCTGAACGAATGATATATAGGAAATTACGTATAAAACGAGCAAAATTCAAACTAGTTTCAAAAACAAAATGGGCATACAAAAAAATCAACAATGTGGTGAGGTAACCAAATAAAAAGAAAATTACTGACACTAGTAGATTACCAAAAATACGGAGTGAATAAAACTGACTCAACCGCCGTAATAAGGAAAACAATGAGATTCATGATGGCCTTAAGAGAAAATTAGGGGTGCACATAGATGTAAACGCAGCAACGACGAATGGATACGAGAACTTTATAAGAGAACAAAAAACAGTAAAAATTACATATGTAAATTGAAAAAAAAATGTACGAATTACACCAATCAAGACTATTATTAAACGATACTTTAAATAATTTTTTTATTAAAGGAGGTTTCCTACGATGCAAATCGGATCCATGTTTATATTATGACGCTAACGAAAAATTGTACGTGACTTTATAGGTAGATGATTTATAAAAGTGTTGTAGTCAACGTTATCTCGTGGTTAACAAGCCGACGTCTAAAATGTAAACAAATCGGTGCTAAAGAAATCGTATCATGTTGGTAGTTAGATTTGCTAACCGAGAAAATTTGAAAAACGTATAGAATAATACACGATTGGAATCCACCAATGAATATAGTGACAATCCAACTCAAAATTTAACAACCAATCAAAACTGTCTATTTTTTGAATTTTAGCCAATTACAATATGATTACACTGGCAATCTTTCCATATGAAGGAGCAGATTATTACAGCGATAATTTTTTACTGTATCAATTAACCAATAAAAAAATTGATTTTATTGCATTTTTTAAAATCCAGCCAATCATCAACGGATTACAGCGATAACACCACGGGAGTGGTGTTATCGGGCAAAGCAGACATGATATATTTAAATGTCAAATTAAATGTCAGATAGTAAATCAATTCATAATAATCATACAAAGATTTTCTGATATGTTTAACAAGAAAATTAACATTATTCTTTTAGAAAATACACCAAAAAACACAATTAATTTGTATTAATTAATTAAACAACATAAAAAGTAGTAAAAAATTATCTTACCGAATACCCCTCGAGCATTGATAAATACTCAAAATTTTGTCGTAGAGAATGTTTCAAGCGTGTTTCTTTGAGGTAATATCACTCGGCCTTCGGCCTCGTGATATTACCAAGAAACACGCTTTCAACAATTTCTATAACAAAATTATCTCGGTATTATCAATGCTCTAGGGGTATTATAGCTGATAACACCACGGGTGTGGTGTTATCGGGCAAAGCAGACATGATATATTCAAATGTCAAATTAAATGTCAGATAGTAAATCAATTCATAATAATCATACAAAGATTTTCTGATATGTTTAACAAGAAAATTAACAAAATTCTTTTAGAAAATACACCAAAAAACACAATTAATTTGTATTAATTAATTAAACAACATGAAAAGTAGTAAAAAATTATCTTACCGAATACCCCTCGAGCATTGATAAATACTCAAAATTTTGTCGTAGAGAATGTTTCAAGCGTGTTTCTTTGAGGTAATATCACTCGGCCTTCGACCTCGTAATATTACCAAGAAACACGCTTTCAACAATCTCTATGACAAAATTATCTCGGTATTATCAATGCTCTAAGGGTATTATAGCTGATAATACAGGTGAATTACTGCATTTAAACAAAAACTCAAATTTTCCGTCATTTTCTTTGGATTGTCTTGACGAATATAACTCATAGTAAGAATCTTTTGGTAATTTTGGTCAGTCAGTACCGGTAATAGTTGTTGCCTTTAGAAAATTTTGTCATAACAACTATTCGTGATCTGACTGACAAAAATTATTACCGGCAAGATTCCTACCACTTATATTATATACGAAAAGTAACTATATAAGTAAAATTGCAAAAATTACCACCAAAGAAAACCAGTGTACGGTCGTTTCATCTTTTTGAGAATCATCAGCACTGGAAAGTACTCTCTGATCTATTTCTCAGTATTTCTACAATTATACTGATATATTTCTATAGCTTATATTCATGTTTCGTTCTGTAACGTGTAAATTCGTAATTGAGCGAAAATCCGCCTGATAGTTAGGCAACTTACCTTTAAAAGTGGGGAATACTCGACCTAGAGTTATAATTGTCAAGTTATGCTCGCAGAGGGCGCTCGAGAGTAGTCGGCCATCTACAAAATTCATTTTTATTTTGTCGTTTTGCTGTGTAAGGGACGTGACAAAGTCGGATGGGAAGAAACATGAGGTTTCTCTTTCATCGATTAATATCTAATGCAACGACGTTTTATTTTAGAAATCACTAATAATTCCGATTAAACGTCCGATGCATCCAACAAAATATCTACGTATTTTGATGCAAAAATCGTAAAGTAGGTTAGTATTTCGAACGTGGTTAAAAGTGGAGGCGTATCAACTAATATTCGCTATTTTAGCTCTTTCGTCTTTCGTGCCTTTGGTTTTTCAATATCTGTTGGAATTTTCTTCCGAGCTCTGTCGAAGATGTCGAACTGAGTTATCTTGGAATCGCTGTACTTATGCAGTAATCAAAGTCGCAGAGTAAAGGATCCCAGTGGATTGATGGTGCTACAGGTTGGGGACTTGAAGTATACGAGGTATTTATAGTATCGTTAAGCGTACGTGTTGGAACCGCGAGGGACCACCAGACCTCGACTCATTTTCGTCCACGCGCTTCGGGGTCATGACTGCTGCTGTCGCTACATACGCTGCGGATTTATATTAACACTTAACCGACGGGCCGAGTAGTATCTACCCGCCTTGTCAGCTGATGGTAACCGACGGCAACGGTAGGGACTACCTGTTTTGACTTCTGACGTTTAACGACGGGTTCAGTAATATCTACCGACAAATATAAATCGTTTTATGCTTCCATCTATGAATGAAGGATTGTACTACAAGAAAAAAATTATTCCAAGGTAAAAATATTTTTATTGTCGCGACAAGATCGACCGTTAGTCACAATCAAAGAGCTCTCTATCAAGAGGAAGAAGTATTGAAACACGATCGTAAATTATTTTTTAATTGCGTTAGAGCTTGAAATAAAACTCTTAACCCATAAAAGACCGAAAAAAATTTTTTTTCTACGTTTCACAGTGTTTACCTTCATGCTACGGACATCAAAAATTGAAATCGTTTGTTTATTGTTTGTTATGAGAAATGCATTAAAACTTAAAAAAAACACTATATTTAATCAAGTTTCGTTTTTTAATTCCATTTAATTCAAAAGTTATGATTTTTTTAATTTTAACTATATGTTGTGCGAAATTTTCGCAAAACAACCCGTCGTCACGGCGTACGCGGCGAAGAAATGACCGGTCGGTCAAGTGTTAAGTGAAATCAGTGCGGACTTCGAATGTAAATGCGTTTTTGTTTCAAACTTTGTCTTTGTACATCCTGTACAACTAGTCTACTACATTTACTTCTGTTTTAATTAAAATATTTAACGAATTTTTGGACATGCGTAATTATGTTTAATAATATTTAACGTCAATTTTGCTACGATTCAAACAGGTTTAATTACGATGTTTAACAGACGCCTTAATGTAATGGTTTATCTATTTAATGATTATTTAACGTAACTTACAATTTTTTGTGTTGTTAACATAAAAGAAAATTTCAATTGTCAAGGGTAGATATTTGGGAGCTCGAAACGTTTTTCTCGTAAACTAATTGAATGACACTTTTATTACCGGTCGTGAACTTGACGTCAAGGGCCACGGGCGGTGTTACTTTGTTTTAATACTCACGCGCGACCGCGGGTGGATATGCTCCGGGTTACGGTAGCCGCGGATATATACTTTAAATATTAGCGCTTTACTCATTGCTTCCAGAGTCTATTTTGGACCTGCTTTAATCTTATATTTATATGTTACAATTTTGTGTGTGTTATGTAAGGTAATTAATTCTCTGATTATACCAGTGGCGTAACCGTCGAATGGCTCTTTCCGTTCCGGAATTGGCTATTAATAGATAGATACTCAATAAATGGTTATTGTTGATTCGTACTATATTTCTTTTGGGGGACCTCGGGTTTAGGATCTACTTTTCTCCTACTTAGACTGCTTATCTTCGACAAAAATTCGAGAAGAGGTGGCGCACTTGGGCATTTCGCTTACCTAAAGGAAACTCTGTGTCTTTCATCTACGGTAAGGCTAGCCGAAAGGTAAGCATGACATCTTGGTAATTAACTTAAGAAATTTTGTTTCTTTCTTTTTTCTCCACCTCCCCCATTGGAACATAACAGTTCTAATAACATCTCAAAGTGTTGTGGTCGACGCTATCTCGTGGTTTACGAGCCCACGTATAAAATGTAAACAAATTGGTGCTATAGAGATAGTAGCATGTTGGTAGTTGAATTTGTTAATTGCGACAATTCAAAAAACGTATCGAATAATACGTTGATGGATTGCAATCGTGTATTATTCGATACGTTTTTCGAATTTTTGCGGTTAGCAAATCTAACTACCAACATGCTACGATTTCTATAGCACCCATTTGTGTAGATGATTTATTAATATATAGAAAAAAAACTGAAAGGTTCAAACAGAACATCAGACGAAAAAAGTTTAAGATAAAAGACCTAGGTAAAGCTAGACAGATTCTATGTATTAACGTAAAAACAAACTTTAGACGAAATCAGCCTAAATAACTCTGATTACATAAAAGACATCATGAACGAGTTTGACATGGATGATGCAAAAAAAAAACAAAAAGATGAAAAAATTGTACCAAAAGGGAATTAAAAGCTTAATGTACCTATCTACCAACACGAGGCCCGATTTATCATGTGCAACCACATATTTGTGCCAATTTAGTAGCAAAGCATCGAGACAACACTAGAATGCCTTACGATATTTAAAAGAAACGCTGAACAAAGAATTAACTTACCGAAAAATGAACGAATAATGGATAGAAAGTCTTATAGTGGACAAGTAACAACGCTATCCGGAGTTGCTATAACTTGTATATGCATAAAATAACGGTGCGTGGCATTAATCACAATGAAAACGGAGTTTGTAGGCACCTAAAGAATGCCTATGGATAACGGAAAGAACAAAAAAATGAATCAAACAAAATTGAGAAACCAGCCCCAATAATAAAAGTTGACAACCAAAGTCCGATTAAAGAAACTTAAAATAATGCAACTTCCGACAGAAATCAACATATCCAACTGAATATATTTCACGTTCGAACGTCCATACCGAGCAAGAAATTAAAGCTAGAGTATATCAATACTCCGAAAAATTTAGCAGATCAACTTACGAAGATATTACCGGTAGAACAATTAAAAATTCATTTAGAGCAATTAGAAATCAGAGACTCAATGTGCGCGCCTTTAAAGAAAAATAAGAAATCTGAACGCCCCAGCAAATAGAGAATGCTGGTAAACGCGACAGAAAATGGTAGGATAGTAAGAATAAAAAAAAAGGTGGTGACTACTTTTTTTACCTTTTGTACATTATTAAATGTGTTTTTTAAGCTGCTTAAGTTCATAAATAAACTAGGTTACTTTCTACCGACGAAGTTTAATTTCGTATCGCTCTGAGATAAAAATGTATAACTAAACCAATAATAAATAGAACAGGCAAATAATTATTTGTACTGGTCAACTTTTATATGACTTTTTTGAGAGCCGAAAATTACATTAATTTATACATAGATTCCAGCGTCTCTAACGTTTCCTTTATTACGTTTTGTTTATACTTCATGTTTTTGTGTTGTTATAAACTTTTTATGGTTTATTAGGTTTTTTCAGCATTACATAATTTTTACTGATACATTGATTTCATTAATAGCAGTTACTTAAGCGAATTATGACGCTTATATCAACATCGTTTTAGGTTGGTGGTGTTATCATTTAGTAACATTTTCAGAAATCATTCTGACGTTTTGTTTATATCGGATGTCATATTTTTGTCGTTTTTCTTATTTTTTATATGCATATTTCAAAATAATAATTATTATAACTACTCAGAAATATTTGTGGGTAAGTACTGAATAACAAACGTAATTTTCAGATTATCTAATTTTTGTTATTTCATATTAAGAGCATTTTACAATGTTTAACCCTGAACAAGACCGTATTGTAATGCATTTTTAAAATTGTGTCGACAATCCCAGTAGAAATCGGTCGTATTATCTTTAAAGTTACATCGATTAATTTATTAAACGTTTTCTAGAAACAAACTTTAATAATGATATTTCTCAACAACATAAAGAAGTAATATTTTGTTTTTTAAATAAAAATTGCCCTTACAAAACAAAACACACTGGAAGGCTTGCCATATTTGCTGCACCTGTTAAAGACAATCGTAATTGCATGAAAGCTCTTACAAAACGGTAGCAAAGTTCTTTGGGGCAATACATATAAACTCATTCTAAGTTAAATTTTCAATTAATAAGCATTCAATTTTTAGGATTGTTTTTTTCTTCGAACGCACTTTTAGATTTTGGAAAAACAGATTTTGATTATTTATTATTTGACAAATGGTTTAGAATACATGTAAGAAAAATTAGAAGAATAATTGCAACACCGGCTATTTTACGCAGTGTAACTATAAATCAACGAAAAGCATTTATTCAGAAACAGTTTACTTAAGACAATGTGGTATCTAACCCCCTGATCATATGCAATTATCAAACATAATCTTTTATGTTGCCTTCATTAAGAGGCAATTAAAAACTATTATCAAATCTTTTTGTTGATTTATTACTGATCGTCCTTGCATACAAAAAATTAAGATGTAGATGATTTTTACTAATTAGAGAGATATTAGTGACTAAGCAGGTAGAGTGTAAGTGAAATATTAGAAAGGTCTCTAAATTCCACCCTAAGTCATTTTGCTAAAATTGTTTAAATTTGTGGTTACAATAAATTGAAATAGAAGCCTTTAAGTTTTTTTTTCTGTAAACTTTAAATTTTTTATTAGCATTATTATTAAAATATATACCTATAAAGAATGTTTTTAAGAATATGTTATAAAAAATCGACTATTTTCTGCTCTAATAGTATCTTTAATAAATAAATTCTAAAATTTACTCTGTAAAATAAATTAGATAATAGAAATAAACAGAATTTACTTGGTATGTTGTAATGGCTAATATTAAAATTGCAAGATAACATGTCATTAATTGTCATTAATTTATAATCTTAAGAAAAACTGAGCATAAAATAATTTTATTATTAGTAATTAGAAATGGTAATTTACATTGTTTACTTGCTTGTAAAATTTCTTGGTTAATGATTATAATAGAAATACTCATATTTGATATAATGATCTAATAAAAATCTACACTATAATAGCGAAGTTTTCATCATTATCTAAAACCTAGTACATAACAGTTAATAATTGAACTTGATAAGGGTTGTTTATGTGTAACTTTAAATTAACGTCAGACTTAGTACTAATAGTATTTACAATATTTGTTGGTTGATTGAAAGATAATCTACTAGACGACGCTGTGTAAGCACAGACAATGTGCAATTAAAAGCTATATTTGCTAGTTTTGCATACTATGTAAGAACTTAACACATATCTATTTTAGTCATATCCTGTACATAAACAAATTTAATCTTTTTTCTTCTTTAAATTTTAGCAACAATTAACATGAGATAAAAATTCATAAATTTAATCTTATTTCTATTTGTATAATAAATATCTAACTGATCGTTACTACAGTTATATTTAATTATTAATTAAACTTTCAAATAACGCAGTAGATAAAATAATTATCAAACAATTTAGGCTTACGGTAGCCACGTCAAAACAATTTGTTTTAAAGAATTATTCGTTAATGTTTAATTTTATTTTAAATAAACAAGTAGTTTTGTTACACTGTTACATTTTTAAATTAATAAATAACATTAATTTATTAGTGACAAATTATATTTATCATTTAGTAAAAAATGTAAACAAAAAATTACCAATTTTGTGAACTCTGTTATGTTAAAATCTTTTTTTATTACTCATCGCTCTGTATAGTTTATAGTTTCACGTTAAATTCAGTTGGTAGCATTAAAGTGACGTAGTATCGGCAATGGTCATCAAGACGAATTATATTGTTATTCGAATGAAAAATCAACCGATGCTTATGAGAAGAACCGCTGAAGTACGATTTACCTTTATGTTTTGCGATTAAATTTAATTTATGACTGTATCCATTGTCATCCATTAACATCTACTTCATGAATATGTTTCTTTTAGAAAATTCCTCTTAACGCAACGCATCTAGACTTCTACAGAAGTGACGGAAAAATATTTTTGGGTTGCCTCTTTAAAGGTCGCGTTGAGGATGAAATTAGTTGCGGTTCGGAAAATTTTTGTTTCTTTAGCACCTGTTTGTTACCCCCATATTGTCTAATTAATAACTAATATCTAAATTGGTGTAATCCTTAATCAAAAGAAGATGCTGACATTAAGTAATATATTCTGAGTAATTCTGTACTTTAGGGATTTTGTTGCTTTCAAATTACTATTATGGCAAATTAAACGGGAACAAGGGGCAGATTCATGTAAATTAAAATTTTTAGTCGATGTCATTTACAATTAAAAATTAATAAATTACTAGTTAGGTTACTATCGTATAACCATAATGTGCTTATGTGAAAAAATTGGAAGGTACCCGGCGTTTACGTTGTTTTAAAAAAAGCTATTAAAAAAAACCTCAATTGTTTAATTTTGCTTGCACGTTTGACATCATACGAACCGGTGAGAATTATTAATAATTAACAATACTTTAACTCGAACGTATTTAGTCTTGTCTAACATTTAATGCTTTATTTACGCCATTGTATGTCATTATAGGGTCCCGCAATTCTAGATCTGTGATAACTTTAATTGATTTATACAATAGGCCACTGTTTATTAGCAGTGGCATAGCCACGAGATTATATTATTGTATGTCTAACTACTCTCCGTGATAAAATAAATATATATTATGTGTTACCATTTCTGTCTTGTCATTTGTTCTTTTTCAGCTACGGGTAGACATAAACAGTGTTTCTTACTCTAGTCTTTCATCGTTTTGGCATCTTTTTAAATTATTTTATAATTTAACACCACGAAGCCTACGACTCTATCGCCGGAACAACTGAGTTAGTCGTCGCTCTTTTTTTGTTACGAAACAAACCACGTAACAAAATGTTTTGGAACTAACTAAAGCATATATTTTAATGCTATACTTAATTGCTTTATTTGCTATATACTGTCAAAGTTTGCAGCGGTATCGAAAAGATTCCAGCATCTTGTTAACAGTAGCGTAGTCTCCAACCTGGTAATTGTCGTTCAACAAACTCATTAAATATTTTTTTATTGAGGCTAGATTGTCGATGATTGTGCATTCAATTCTAGTAAATATGTAATTAAATCTAATCGCACAAAGTAAAATGTAAAATATTTAAGACGAGCTGTACCGTCATCCCACCACATAACAGGTTAAGTTGAAATGGTGGCTCTTTTTAATCCCAGCTAAATAAATGAGATCAAATAAAGCTTTTAGGTTATCACAATTCGTGTTTCAAGAAAAATTCTTACGCATATTTGTATTTGTTTGTATATTAGACAATTTTTTTAATTGCAGAATAAAGAAAAATAGTTTCCAGCATTCCAAAAGAGGTTTAACGGCTATCCTACTTACGCCTGGAAACGTGATAAATGCGTTACAGATTATTTCCTAAGAAGATAAGTTCACTTTTTTGAACCTATAGATTTTCAGCATCTTTTTCCGTGAAATCAGTAAATGCAAGATTAGATTGTTCGGAATTTGTTTTATGTGATCGTTATTGTCGTTAGTATCTAAACCATCTACGCGGCTATTTTCTTCATCCAGCACTGGCACAACTTCATCGTACTGTAAATCTATGAAACATGAAATGTGAAAATGTTCTAAAACGAATACTTTCACGAACAAACTTCTATTTTAAAGTTGATTCTATTTTAATCAGATTAACTTGACGAGTTTTTTACCTCAATTCCATTGCATTTATTTTGATTTTTTTTTTCGCAACAAAATGAATAACAGGATTGATCTCACAATGACAGAAATTCTCACCACCCGATTGCGCTTGTCACTAATAAATAATAAAAACTAAAGGGTGTGGTGCTTGCAATATATGCCTCTACGTACATGTTGTAGGAAGACAATTGGGAGAATAGACTGGAGGGACGAGCGATAGCTACTTTAATGATAAAAATAATGGAAAACTTGTGAAAAAGTGAGAGAAACGCTTATGTAGCGACCAACGCCAAGTTAAACAAATGAGAAAATTAAAAAATGCAAACAAAGAACAAAGAAAAAGCATTAAAACGTTTTATCTTTACATAATGAACATTGTACAAGAATTAGGAGATGTCATCATCCAGATAAGAATATTGAGTTTTGTGAAACTATCATTTATCAAATTAATGCAAACCCGCAATTTTTAAGAAACATTTGTTTCAGTGATGATTGCACATTTTATTTAAATAAGCATGTCAACAACAAAAAAATGTCGGTATTGAAGCAACGAGAATTCTCACAATTTGTGAGAAGTGCATACCCAATACCTCAAAACACTTAACGCTTGGTCAAGAATTTTGGGAAATGCTATCATTGGCTCTGTTTTCATAGATAGAAATTTAACTGGAGTACGTTCTCTCGAATTGTCATCCAACAGTCAATAGTTAAAGATTTAGGAAATCACAAGAGTATAAGTACATATCTTCATTCAAATGAGGTATTAGTCTATTTCCAACAAGATAGATCTCCTCCTCATTACGTAAGGTCAGTTAGATAATGGTTAGATCACCATTATTTAGATCGGTAAATTAGCAAAAAATGGTCAATTGAGTGACCTCCCAGATAAGCGAATTTAACACCATTAGATTTTTTTTATGGGGTTATTTAAAGTCGGTTGTTTTAAAAACTCAACCGAAGTCGATTGAAAAACTGCGGCGTGGAATTACTGAAGAATGTTGCACCCTCACAAATAAAATTTTTGAAAATGTTTAAGAAAGATTTGAGAATAGACTACAATTGTCTCAATAATAACTAAAATCATTTACAACCCTTGTTGTAAACCATTTCTTTTTTGTTAAAGTGATTTTGAATAGTTATTGTGAATGACATTTATTTTAATAATCCATAAGTTTTTTTGTGATGTTAAAAGTGTCTTCGTGTGATTTTTGTACCGTATAAGTTTTGCCCACTTTTTGCTACATTCAGAGCCATGTGCTGTGAAATGGTTTCTTCTTGACAGTTAACATTTTTCCGGTGACAGTGGTCCGCTTGGCATATATGCTCTAACGTAAGTGCCTAGCAAAGTTTTCACTTCTAAATACTCATCACACTCATCCGTGTTTAAATAGGTGTAGTATTTCCGCTGCTTTTGTGAAAGGCTTCTTGGGGTAAGCATTAATTTATATGTTAATGATTTACTTTGATTTTCTCGTAATTGTGATAGCGATTTAGGAATCGCCCCGTGTTGGGGTTTTTGAAGTGATTTATGTCAATCTTTTGCTAGAAACTCTAACTACAAGCACATACTAAAGCAGGCTATTTGTTAATTAAACCACTTCCGAAACATAATCTGAGGATAAATCGTAATATTTTATGTAATGTCCGAATAATCTTAGAGACATACCTGCCATAGGAATAGTAAAACTCGGATGCTTGACGCATTTGATTACGACGATTCATTATATACGATCCTATATATAATTTTTACTTTATTTTTTTAGTAATTTTAAGGGTTGATTGAAGCATACAGATAGCTATTTGCATGTCTTGGATAATCGTAAGTACTTTTTTTTTCGCTATTAATTTGTATAGTTGGTATACGTAAAACACGTACGACTTATATATAGATACTATCACAATTAACGCACGCAGATTTTTGTTTGTACAGTTTCAATTTACCCTAAATGTGATTTGTTTTAGGTTGCAAATTTAGTAGTTTTACATTACATCGACGTTTAACTCCCAGTTTATATTACCTAATTTTGTAATATTGTACTACGATAAATGTATGTGTAGAGTATAACTGTAATATTATAGAATTATTCTTTGTAACTTTATATGTAATTCTGCTTTGATTACATTTTTTAACTTATTCTTCTTTTATTGTTAGAAATAAATATATTTGTCTTTATTACCAGTGTTTTGTCAGTTATTCTATTTCAGTGTTTGGTAGATTTAAACGGTGTTTATTATGCCCATTTCTAACCGAGTTAGTCGCTAGCAATTAAGTTACGAGAAAATTCTCGTAACATCTTTTTATAGAGTAATTACTTTTTGTGTTAAATTTTAATTTTTATTACAGTTTTTTTAAGTTTATTAGTAAATTAGAAAACGTCATTTACATCTTATTAATTTTTTTTCTCAAAAAATTGTCAAAATTATAAACCAAATTTCTCGAAGAATGACGTATCATAAGTAGGGTCCTGCCATTTTAAAAAGATTCAAAGTAGTTGCTGGAGACCAGGGGGTTGATTTTCTAAATGTTTTTTGATTTTACTTACTACTGTCATCCAACGTATTTTGTTTAATTTATTGCTGCTACACCGGTCCCTTCTAGAATTCGAATGATTATTAAAAATTTTATTAGGTAACAACATGTCAAACGTATTATTACAATGAGAAAACTAATAGAACTTCATTTATAGATGCCGTCAATGCGCCCGTGCTTACTTTAAAATTTAACTACAAATTTGGGGAATTGAAAGTCTAGCGCATGTCTTGTTTCAGATTTCGTTGTTAACTAATTAGTTGTATTTGTGATACCACTGTGCTATATTTGTGTGTTTATTTCAAGATTATGGTTACATCTTACTACTACTAGTAAGGGAATTTTAAACCATAAATAATCCTTTTTTTGTCACATATTGTTGTCAACCGTATGATTTACGACTGAGTAAATGTATTTCGTTATCACATATATTTGGTGTCATATTAACGTTCAAAATATTTAAGCTTGGAGCTTGATTTGCTGTGCGCCAACCAATTGTACACATCAATTTTATACGTTTAATCTCAATTTAGAAAACATTATTATATTTGTTTTGTAGTACAGTATGTTGCCTAGCTTGAGGATTCAGTGTATCCTCTAAAATAGACGTGTTAATTACTTTTACTGTGATATTACGTTTATGAATATTGTAAACTTTATAGTTTACAGACGTCGATTCCAACAAAAAATTACTTCTTGTTAGCTTTTATTTATTTTACTTTTCAATTGTGTAAAAGTGTAAACAAACACCTTTAGTTACTCTCGTTTTAGTGTCCTTTCTAATCGCTTATAATCTGCAACTTAAAAGCTAATTGAAAATATTTGTTTTACCCACGCCACTCTCCGATATCAGACCCGCACTTTAGCCAAGTGCCCGTACAACTCAAGTTCAAGTTAAAAATGTAATTCTGTGTTCTTATAAACCTAACACGTTCGTTACATTTAATTAAACTGAATAATTATGTATGTTAAAGATTTGTTTAACTTTTTTTTATGAATAAGTATCTACTAATGGCGGATGTAAAAAAAGCATTCCTAACACAAAATCAATATTTTGTTGTCAGTTTGTTATTGATCATTAATATTTTGTAATTTAATTAATTAATTATTTTGTATGTAAAAAATTTTGATTTAGTTTAAACTTAAATTACCATTAGGTTTAATTAAATTTTAAATAAAAAGTTTGCAATAAACTACCTATACATGAAGTATAAAAAGATATATCAATAAAGTGTCTAACTTTATGACATTTAGTTTATTAAACATGCTGTATGATGTTTGAATTTTGTCATTAATCCAAAATGGCTTGTACGTGTTTGGCAAACAAATGATTATTCGATAAGGTTGAAACTCTAAAACAGTTAGTTCGTTCTACAAGAGCCCTAAAAGTTCATCTGATAACAATACCATCTTCACATTTTCACATTATGTACCTAACTAACTTTTAAAACCTTCTAAAAACTTTTTAGTTATAACATACTTGACATTTAAGAGAGTATTCCCAGAAAATAATAATGCTAAGGTTAATCCTTTTTTATTGCGGTACCAAATTAAAATAAAACGTGTTAAATTAGTTTTTATTATAATTTATTGATATTAGTATAATTATTTTTAATGTAAAATGTAATATAGGTACCTATACGTTCATCGTTGTTAAAATTACATTTAGTTTATTACCGTGCGTTTTGTCAACGTTACTGTGTTATAAAAAACGTTGAAAAAGTTTAACAAATTATGTTTCCAAAGTTTCAAAAACTGTGTTTTAATTAAAGAAACATATCGCTCAAAACTAATCTCTCAGATAAGTAATTAATAAATCACAGATTACATCGTAGTATATTGATGTATAAATCATTAACAGCAAAGTTATGAGTTTGTAACAAGTAATCGAAACTTATTGGAGTTCTACGTTTGACTAATGGCAAACAAAAAGATCATTTAAGTTTAGAATTACCCCATCGTAATTTTTTTGTCTTAATACTGATAATATTTTTAAGTAGTATTAAAACGTGCATGTTGCAAAGATTTAGTTAAAGCGACTTAAAAACATAAAATTGTAGATAAATAAATAAATTTACGCCTTAGCGTAGACAACTCAATTCACAACGCAATTTTACTTAATTTTAATTATAACAATTTTACAAAAACAAACCAAAAACAATTTTTTTGCAACCAATTCCTTGGTAAGTTAAATTTTACTTATTCTTATAATTCAAAGTTAGTTTTTTTTCTTCAAT
This sequence comes from Aquatica leii, assembly GCA_035610365.1. NCBI lineage: Eukaryota > Metazoa > Arthropoda > Insecta > Coleoptera > Lampyridae > Aquatica > Aquatica leii. The sequence continues at coordinate 64,567,342 of CM069437.1, forward strand.
AATATTTTAATGAATTTACAACTCAATTTCAAAACAGATAAAAAATACAAAATATTAAAAACTTAGCAGAACAAGCAGAATTTTTGTATGCATTTTAGTTTACTGCTTATATAAACTGTAAACTCGCGGTAGCTTAGATTGGCACGCGTCGGATTTAAAACATTAAATAATTAAAGAAATTACCATAAATTTATTATACAAACTAAAAATTATTTACTATAATAAACGTAATAATTTTAGTATTTAATCAAGTGCAGTTCTGGCATCAACTCCAGACGTTTGAATGGTGTAACACAAAACGGATTATTTCTTTACATGCGCCGCAGCAACGGTAAAACAAAAAAAAATTTAGGTTAATGCTGTGTTAATTAACGTACGCACGGGACAACTAAATAAATTACTAATTAAGACGGGAATTTAATCACTTAAGTAAGTTTTTGTTACAATAGCAAAGGTCGATGACCGCTTTACAAGTAATTAAAGTGTACAGGTTAATATACGTGTGCTGCTATAAATTTAACTAAATTTTAATTCAGAGTTACTAATGGTATTTGTTGACAATTTCTACAAAGAAAATGCGATAAAATTTAATTGCGGTGGCGGCAATATACGGAGTGTTGCAAAACTGGTTCTTATGACAAAGTCAAGCTTTCATTACGTTAAACTATTGTGAGTAATCTAAAAATGTATTATGCGACTAAATTATTAATTTTAAAATACACGTTCAGAAACAAAATCAACTCGTAGGGATGTTAAACATCTTAACCAATTTTAAGCCATCCTTGCTTGAAAAATCAATTAATCCATCAACTCAACTATGTTTGTGGTTTAAAACATGCTTTAAAAACTAGTGGGTGTATCAAGTCAACGTCTTAACATATCTTAAGCCGTTAATTAATAAATATTTATTAAGTTCAGTTAATCTGTTAAACCGTTGCGTGTTGAAAGCATTTTCTAAAAAAAAAACTTTCAGCAGAAAAGTAGTTCTAAATTCTATATCAGAAACAGGGCCACAGTTTCATTAATTTTTTAATATTCTTCAATGAGGTTTCTACGGACCAAGACTTTGATGACGAAAAATATAAAACACAAAATGACAATACTGAAGTCAAAAAGACAATTCTGATACAGAATAAGAATTAGATGAGCAACAAATTGTAGATCGTGTTGCATTAATTTATTACGAGTCTTTATTCACTGCAAAATAAAAATAAAACACTGTGCAAAAAGAAATATTTAAACAAAGTAAAAAAATATAAAAATGTTTCCAGGAATAAAACACTTTGTAAAAACTTTGAAATCACCGCTTGAACTATGGAAATTTTTTTCTTTTTGACAATAATATGCTAGATATTATCGTTCAATTTACTAACATAAAATTTGCTACAAATAGATGAGATCTAACTACAAGTGGAACTCGCAGAGAAAAAGATAAATTAGCCGCTATCAGAAATATTTTTGAAGTGTTTGTTACACAGTCTAAAAATATTTATTTTCCAAGCACACATCTCACAGTGAATGAAACACTTGTACCTATCAGGAACCGATGTCTTTTTATACTTTATATATAAAGCTTAAACCACATAGGTATAGTATCAAACTGTAGATTCTTGCTGAAAATAAGAAACGAAGTGAAGAAGGTTCCGAAAAAACCATGGACAAAAAGTAATTTTAGAATTGACAGAACACTTGGAATCAGAATATGAAATAACAACCGACAATTTCTTTACAACTATTGCTCTTACAGAAAAAAATCACGAAATTTTACACTTTGTGGTACTGTAAATAAATAAGAACTTTATTTCGTCTTCATTTTTGACAAAAAAAGATCGACCAAAATTTTACTCAATTTTTTGATTTACGTCAAAATTTACGCTGGTATCTTTTGTACCTAAGGTAAGAAGATTTGTGTACTATCCAGTGAACATTATGATCATGATATTGCAACACCAGATGAAAGTTTTTTGCCATCTAATATCCTTTATTACAATAAAACAAAAGCAGCGGTTGATACCTTTGATAAGATGTCTGCAAAGTATACCACCAGAAGAAAAACGCTCAGATGGCCTTTAGTACTTTTCTTGCATATGATTGACAAGGCTGGGATAAACGCATTTTGTACTTACACTAATTCTCACAAGAACTAGCAAAATCGTAGAAAATCGCGGACGATACTGTTCTAATTGGAGCTGGAAAAAAAACTGGCGATTCTACAAATAAGAATCGGATTAGAACATCATGCAGCATTATCTAACCATATCAAATCAGATATAACTCAAATCCTTGTAAAAAACAATGAAATGAGTTCAATGAAGATACAACTGCCGAATCAAGATCATCAGTTTCACGGACGTTGCGTACTATGTGGCAGATCGGGGGATAGAACAGTTTGCACAAAATGTGACAAGTGTAACAAATCCTGTTGCAAGAATCATATAAATTAAACTTATTTGTGTGATAAGTCTAAGAAAACTAGTGTACACTTTTCATTTCATATTACTTAGTGTAATTAAGTTTATTTTAACAAAACTCAAACAAGCAATCGAAATCTAACTAAGAACTTTTCAAAATTTAGGTTATCCACTTGTGAAACAAGCCATAATCTAAACTCTGAAAAGGTAAGCAAGAAAACGATAACTTGAAAAAACAAACAAAAATCTATCAAAGAATCACTACCGAGTTAGGTAATCAAATTGTGAACCAAGCCAGATTCTAAACTCCGTAGAACTTCTACGGTTAGTTAGATTTTGATAGCTTGTTTGAGTTTTGCGATTTATCTCACGCCCTGATAAAAAACGTTAGCAGTTTCGGTTGCAACAACAATGACACGGTCCAAACCCGGAAGACATTCTAATGTTAGTATAATTTACTATGCATGAAACATAACAATAGACAGATATAACACATAATTTTACACCCGAGAAATTCAAAATAGTTTTGAATAAAACTGCAATATAAAACTACAACGTAATTAATTTAATATCTTTTACATTGTGATTTTATCACGCAGATTTATTCAAAGCTATTTTGAGTTACGCAGTTGTAAAATCAACTCACAACGTTTTCTAACATTGTAGCTATTTAAAGTTATAGTATGAATGAAAAACAAAGGCAGAGCCATCTCATTCCATAAGCTTACTATTTATGAATAATAGTATGCAAATGGATATAGGAGGTGGAGACGTTAAAAGCTAAAATTATACCCGCGTAGTTCAAATAAGTTTTTATTAAAATGCGGCAAAAAGCCACAACATATAGCATTGTAAGACAGCAATGTCAACACAATTGTAAAAATGCTACCAGGGTGAACCTCTGGATGACCGTTTCGCTCTGTTGAAGTTCTTCAACTGTAAGAGCACACTCTACTCTATTTTCACAAATGCATGACTATATATTTATAAAATCAGATTTCAACGTTTCTATTGCTATAGCCATTTACGTATTAAAAAATAAACTTCACCATTACCTTCAGCATCATTAAACGTTTTACCAAGCAAAAAGTTCTGCAATGATCAAAATAAATAGTAATCAGGTGGTGTAAGGTTATGTCTATATAGCGAATGTAACATCAATTCTCAACCAAACTTCAATATTTTAGCAAGTGACGAAAGATGTGCACAGTCTAACGTTATCTTGGTGAAAATTGACACCTTTACAATTAAACAACTCTGGTAGGTGTTTGTGAATCGATTTATTTAATTTGTCTAGTCAGTACACGACGAAATTAATCGTTTGGTTTCTTGGAAACAGCTCAAATAATACTACACTAAATCGTCATCAAAATATTTCATTATTTATTATTTATTTTTTAAAGAGGTTTGTAGTGACTCATCATGCGTAGAACGTGATCGTTTTTGTTGTAAACAGACGATTTAATAGGTTTTAAAAAAAAAGGACAAATTCTTTGCGTTTAAGATGCTGTTACGTGCAACAGCTGGAAAAATAGAAGTAACATAAACGAGGTTTTGCTGGTGCTCAGTGAAGATGAGTGTGGATTATATTCAAAATCCCGTGACCGTTTGGAAAACTTGAAAGAAAACGAAAACAAAAGTCAAAATCAAAAGGTGCCAGAAAGGTGTATAACTTAAAAGAGCTTCTGACTCTTGCCAACTACAAGCCTGCTCTTATTAGATACACTCTAAATAGACTTACCTTAATAAAGCGTCGCACTAAAATATAAAATAATAAACAATTCACAAAACGCACAGGCCGACAAAATAAAAGCTTGGTTACAATTTAACTAATTAACATTTATTTAACCAAACAACACTCAAAACAAATAAAACAAAAACCAATAAAAAAAATTTAAAAAATGTTAGTTAAATTAAAGTCAATTGATAAAGCACAAACAAAAAAAAATAAAACAAAATAAAAAAAATAAAAAAACAACAAATATCTTGATTACCTTAGAATTTGCACGATCGTGTACGCATTAACAGAAATGAACTAACTACAAAACAAGATTAGATAAATTCATTTCTTTTTACACAAGACCAAAATCTTGATAATAAACTACGTGATTCGTCAATTTTTTCGGTTTAACGTCAAAAAAACATAATTTAAAAACAAAATTGTCACATATAGTCTTGATAAATACACAAAAGACAATTACTATTTAATAATTATAAAATCGATGAAATCGGTAACTCGCAAAAATCTTTATTCTGCTTAAAAACCTAAAGCTTTTAAGACACTATGATCGCGTAATTAAATTTACAAAATTGGTTTAGTCGGTACAAAATAAATACCTTAAATGTTTGTAGTAGATCCAGGAAGAAGCTTCTGACTGACCATAAGATTTCCAGACGTTGTCGGCCAGAAATGCTAAAGAGTACCTTCAAAGGACTACGTTCCGTCGAAAGATTTTCAATAAGCCCCTATCAAGGCGAAAATAAAACCGCGTCGCATAACTTAACAAACACGATTTTACATTACGTAAAAACGAAACTAGAAAACACGTAAAATTTTTAAGAGTCGTAAATTCTACGAACTAGGAGAAACAAATCTCCACTAACTAAACTAACACTTCATTGTTTACTGCATAACTTCCGCGGATACTTTCAAATCTTACTTACATCTCGTTACTTAAGGTGATTCAAACGACTGCCAACCAACTTCTTTCCCAAACCAAAACCATTTATATTTAAAAACTTAGTGCACTATTTTACCATTAAAAACTATGACCGAAATCTTTGTGAAAAAAACAGTACAACAAAAACGTGGATAAAAGATGCAAACAGATTTAATTAAGACGTAAAAGTACAGTTCGAAGACGGTCTTTCCCATGGCAAGATTCAATGTTAACAAAAAAATATCAAAATCAACAGATTTAATTACACTCATAAAGATTAACTTGTTGAAACTATCAAAAGTAATAAATTATAAACTTAAACATGACTCAATTCCAAATGCTCTAAGAACGTAATTAATACAATAAAATTTTAAAGAAACTTAAGACAAGCAAACTGCTAAAATATATATTTGATTAAAATAGTATCTTAAAAAGAAAATATAAATTAGATACAACTGGAATTTTACATTTACAAAGAAAATGCAAAATCAACATAAATACAGAATACGGATGTTTAAGCAGCGTAATAATTTAAAATTATTTGAATGCAAAACTTTCTTACAAACTCGATTGACAAAGATGAATTTAAATACGTAATTTTCTTAAATTAACGTGAAAATACTCAAACAATCCCAAAGTACACAAAACGAATAAAATGAACTCGAATACCGGGTCTTTCACAAAAGAAATCGCACAAAATCAAACAACGGTTACAATGCAAATCGTAATGCGCTTCGTTAAATGAATATCTTTAAAACCATGTGGAACCCAAGTATCAAACTTTTAAACGAATTCCTAAGTTTTAAAATTTTCAATCGTTGTGTGTAACAAATTTAACTGCTTTGCTATCTCTCATACAGATATCCGACAATTCAACTTGGGTATAGCTTTAATTTTGTCATCATCAAGCACACTTGGTCCAGCGAAACGTTAGTCATCTAATTGAGAAATCCTTAAAACAAAATTTATCAAACCAATTTTGACACTGTTTTTATAGTTTCCTCAACATATAGATCAAGTAATTTTTTATCAGCTTGAACTGCTCTTTCCTTTACAGAAATAAAAAAATCAAATATAAATATAAATGTTCGTTTTTGCACTCCATATTAAAATTGATAACTTTTGGCAACACCTTTAGCTACACCAAACTATTGTCAAAAGAAAAAATTATAGCATTAAAAAAAGCATTAGCCATATTTAATGATTATATGATTTAAAAACGGAATTTACATGTATGTACGTTTTTGTGTTAGATTTCATATTACGTTTTAGGTAATACAGGTACGGAATTAACTAATCCCCTACTGAATAAAACATAACTGTAAGTATTACAATTTCTATTTTTATGAGTACTATTTCGTTGGTCATGTCGATTGTTAGAATGACTGAACGTATATGTTAGGTTGTTAACACAATTAATTATTAGATCATATTGTGCTTCACAAGGTCTTATGCAGGTCGCGTTGAGTCTCTAAGTCTTCATTTTTTATATACTTTAGTGATTTTGAATTTACGAATATAAAATTATTTATTCTTTGAATGTAAAAGTTAGACCGACTAGCTCAGTTTACTGTACGACGTGTTGCCCAGTATAGGGCGTAAAAATTGATAACATAAACTAAAATTATGATTATAAAACGATGTTTTTCCTAGATAGGTAGTTAGCATTCTTTAATAAAGTGACAACATTACCTGGTTGATAACATTATCGGACTAAATTAGATTTATTTTGTTTTTTAATTTTAATTTTTTATTATGAAAAAGAGTAAACTTTTTTTAGAAGTTTGTAACACGCAAGAACACGCGTGCATAACATTTAAAATGTATTTTTCAATAATTGTACACAGAGAGAAATGCTGTATCACAATTTTGCACAACATTGTGCATAACTGTATTGCTGATGATATTACTACAATTGTTTATATTTATACCATAGGCTTGCACGCTTTTATTTAATACGTTTGGATAAATAGGTTATGAAGTTTTATTTGACAAATTGTTTGAAAAATATTATAAACTTTAGTATGTTTTGTATTCGACAACAATGTGCTAGTATTTTGCACAATTTTGTTTTAGTTTCTCGTACAGCTTTGATAATATATATTATAATAAGATTATGCAACTCTTTTAAACTCGGAAAAAAGAAAAAAAATGAACGATAACGATAAGCGATAACGCGTTGTATGTAAAGACGCTGATGTTGACACTTACAGACCGCATGCAGAGCGTCGAAGTAAACAAAGTTCTCGGAAAATATGTGAACTAACTTTAAAAATTTGAAGCGATAAATGTTTCAACCAATCACAATTAGCAAGTATATCCGCTTGAAAAAATGTCTACAATCAAAATTCCTTGATTGCGTTGGGTTTGTTTACATCTTTACCTCCTGTTTTCTGAAAAATTCGTAGTTAGTTTTTGTCAAGACTTTTTGAAACGCTGTTATTTGATCAAGGTAAGTGTGTTTATAACATTTTTTAAGTATAACCTTTGCATAACCTCATTCATCGCTTTAAAATCTGTATTTAATTCCAGTGTTAACTTAATTCTACGAACAACAGCTAATTTTTGCTGGAGATTTTTACATTACTTACTTTCTGTATTGTTTCAGCTGTTATTTATCAACATGAAATCGAAATTGAAGAAAACCATCATTTCGAAGCAAAAACATTATTAAAAATGTGACTGCTAACTGCTGTAGCTGTAGCGGGCAAATCAACCACATTTATAAAAAAATCTGTGTGAATCGATAACAACAAGTAATGGAATTTTAAGATATCCCTCGACGAAAAGAATAAGTATATAAAATAAGTATACCATTTAAATGTAAATAAATAATGCTTTTAAGATTTGTAACGTTTTATTGACTATTTACCCAATATATGTTATTTTTAAGTAAATAACATTTAACCAAGATGCATAAAGTTGTACAATAAGAAGCTAAACGAAATAATAATAATTTGCACAATATTGTGCAAAATTAACCAAAGAGAATATGGGTCTAGATAACGTAACGCTGTTAGACATTTAACATACCATTGGGTAAAAATACTTCAAGCATAGTTTTAAAAAAGTATCACAACATTGTGCAAAACTTTACTGCAAATTGTTAAAAAAACTGTACAATTTATTCTACACAAATGAATGCAATAAAACTGCACAAATTGGTCTTGTCACTTTTTCAGACCCAATTTGTGTACTTTTGATTAACAATTGTAGATAAAATATACAAAGATTTCTCTCTGTGTACATATATATTTTTCTATATCGTTTATACTAAACCAACTTTTTACAAACTGTTTTTATAAAAAAAACTAATTTTAATTCAAACGCAAATCTATAAGAATTAATAAATCTCTTTATTAGAAAATTAACATAAAAGGGTTTTATCTACGTATGGCAAAAACCAAAATGCGTTATAGATAAGACACAATCCAATAATAGCAGTACACAAATAAAATCTTTTTTTGTTTATTTATATTCGGTTTATTAGATTTAATCATTCTAGTTTTCTATTAAAAACAAATATTAATTTTTTTTTGCATTTATTTAAAAATATATAACGATATATAAAAAAATATAACAAAAAAAACAATATCAACAAAAAGCATGCCAGTAAAATAGATTTATCAGTTGTGGTAATTTTATAGATAAAAAAATTTTATACAACAACCCTAAAATAAGCATAATACGTAACGACTTTTCGGATAAGAAATTTTTTTTTTAAATTGTAAGATGAAAACGGTTTATTAAACTAAAAAAAACTCAGCAATAATGTAATATATAAAAAGAAACAAAAACACAAAAATTATGTTAAAGCAAAACTAAGTTATAAAAAAATTAAAGCAACCAAACCAAAAAAAAAAGCGTGGTAAAAAGTCTTTAATACATTTTTATTACTTTATATTGTTTTATGAGGTTTTTAAACTACTTTGAACGGATCTAAGATTAAACGTAATAAAGAAATACTTTGAAGAGTTTTATAATGTCTACATCTAAAAAGTATTAAAATGTTGACATAACATTAAACTAAATTTAAATATTATTATTTTATGCAAATTTTATTGTTTATTTCAGCATTATTATTAACTACAAAGTAAAAATTTTGATAATTATAATATTATTTAAATTAGAGCAAACAATTTTATGTTTGTGTTATTTTAATTATATTAAACAAAACATTTTTATAAAAAATAAATATTTGTTTAATTGTTTTATTTACTTGTTTGTTCAAAGTTGGTATGACAAAAGCTAAGTAGCAAATTTTTAAAGTTGACCGTGAAAGCAAGAATTAAAGACAAGTGTTGAAAAGTAAAGATTTTACAGGAATTTGCAGATTGTAAAAACCGTATAAATTTTGGTATATTTCATAGTCGTCGTCTGAAAATGCAGAGTGTGTATAAATTGACAAAAAAACTACACGCTGCGACATTCTTGGTTCAATTCTGAATCGAAATTCCTTATATAAGATTGTTGTATTATGTTTCGTATGTCTTCAAGAACCACTTAAGAGAAACATGCATTTGGCAACACTCTAAAATCGCATACGACTGTAATACCTGCCAGTGCTTTATTTTTGTACATCAGGTACATATCGGCATATTTACTGAATGTAAAAGGCACTATGAGTTAACAAAAGAATAACAAAAAATGCCAAAAACACAGAACCACAGAAACTGAGCAAAAGTACACAAAAACTTCGAAAAAAGCAAATGTTATACAAAAATGAAACAAGAAAGTCGAATTAGATACATAAATGTCAAAATTTGACAGATGATGCATATGATAAAAACCGCATTAAAATGGAAAGTGTTAAAGACATTGCCAAATGTGTTTTTCGTAAAAATACGTTAATAAAAACATGTTAAAAACAAATGTCAAATTTTTTTTTTATCAAGTGTTGAACAAGAAACATGTTTTCCAATAAAGGAATCGGATTTCTGTAAGTAAATGAAACTTGCCAAAACGAAAATAACATAAACGAGGTTTTGCCGGTGCTCAGTGAAGATGGGTGTGGATTATACTCAAAACTCCGTGACGGTTTAGAAAACTTGAAAGCAAACAAAAACAAAAATTTGTCATTTTAAAATGCATATACGCAAAGGCCGGCTGAATAAAAGCTTTGTTACATTTAACAATTTAACATGTATTACACAAATCAAAGTAAAAATGGACAAGCAAACAAAATCAGAATTGAATTTAATTTAAATAAAATTAACGCTAATAAAATTTTGAATTAAAACAAAATTGAATGAAAAAAATTACATGGTTACCCTGAAATTATACGCAAAATAAAAATAATTCAGAAAATTTACTTAAATACATTTTAAAACAAAATAAAATAAAAAATAAAATAAATAATAATAAACAAAATGTTTAGCAAATAATCGAAAGATCGATAACTAGCAATGAACTCTCATCAGAATTAATTTCAAAGCTTTTCAATCACTATACTCGATAGAAAACCCTATTATATATAACTATTTGACAAATTACTGGCGAAAGATTCTCATAACCCGCTCTTAAGCGAAAATTAGATCGTGATGCACAAATTTAAGCACAAATCTACGGTACGCTAATATAAAATCAAACCAAAAACCAGTAAAATTCAATAAATCGTAAATTTTTTAAGAATTTGGAAAAGTTTTTCTATTAAGAACTACCCATTCACTGTTTTATTTTTATTGACTTCCGCGGTAATGTATCTAAAGGAGAGAATTTACCACCCAACCAACTACATCTAGTTACTTAAGATATTTCGAACGACTGCCAACCACTTTCCTCCTAAACCAAAATTATTTATACTATAAACCCAGTGTGCGACCACTTCCATAAAGAGCTGTGACGGAAATCTTTGTAAAAAAAATTCAAACCAAAACATGAAAAAAAGATGCAAACAGATTTAATCAAGACGCAACAGTAGTGTTCGAAGACGGCTTTTCTCATGGCAAGTACAACGTCAACTAAACAAAAACATCCAAACCAAAATATTCAAATACACCCATAAAGACTAACTTGAAACAGAATAATAAAACTGTTTATCGGTAATGAATTATAAAGCATGTTCCAAAGGTATTATACTCAAATTATGACTCAAGTGCAAATGCACTAATCAAATTTAAGATAAACAAACTGCTAAAATATATCAAGTTATAATAGTATCTCAAAAAGGAAACATACATTAGATACATCTGGAACTTTACTAGGACAAAGAATATGCCAAATCAACGTAAACGCAGAGTATAAATTTTTTTTAAGAAATTTGAGTGACAAAGATGAATTTAAAAACGTGAACTAATTTTATTAAATTAACGTAAAATTACCCAAACAATCCCAAAATACATAAAACAAATAAAACCAACTCAAATACCGAATCTTTCACATAAAAAATCGTACAAAATCAAACGACGGTTACACCCTAAAATTGTAAAAAAAATAATGAGAACATTTAAAAAAAACGTTATGAACTCCTTATATTGTTTTGGATTTTTAATTAAGTTTTGATTTTTAATTAATTTAAAAATGTTCGAAGACGGCCTTTCTCATGGCAAGATGCAACGTCAACTAAACTAAAATATTTAAACCAAAATATTCAATTACACTCATAAATATTAACTTGTTGAAACAAATTAATAAAATTGTCTATCGGAAGTAATAAATTATAAGGTATATTCTAAACGTAATATAGTAAAATTATGACTCAAGTGCAGACGCACTAAACAAACTTAAGATAAACAAACTGTTAAAATATATCAAGTTATAATAGTATCTAAAACAGGAAACATACATTAGATACATCTGCAACTTTACTAGGACAAAGAAAATGCCAAATCAACGTAAATGCAAAGTATAAAATTTTCTTAACAATTTTGATTGACAAAATAAAATTAAAAACGTGAACTAACTTCATTAAATTAACGTAAAATTACCCAAACTAACCCAAAGTTCACAAAACAAATAAAACCAACTCGAATACCGGGTCTTTCACAAAAAATCGCATAAATTCAAACGACGGTTACACCCTAAAATTGTAAAAAAAATAATTAAATAATGAGAACGTGTCAAAAAAACATTATGAACTCCTTATATTATTTCGAATTTTTAATTAGGTTTTGATTTTCAATTAATTTACAGTTTTACGTTGAAAAAACATTCGTTGTCGGTTTACGCCAATTTCGCATTTTCTTTTTTGTTTGTGTTTATGCAAAAGTTTTTTTTTTGATAAAAAAAATTATTGAATGAGTTGGTTGGATTTTGATTCAATCTAGGAAAGTCTAGACATCAGTAGTGTCGCGCGTCTCTTAATTTAAGTAGGCAAAATATGCTAGTGAAATAATGTACTTGTAAAAGTTTTTGAGTTGAAAGTATAATGCTTCGATTTCGTTTCGCTTAACGGATTTAATCGTTCGTCAAATACAATAAAATATTTTTGTATGGTTGTGGATACGAAAGTTTAGTTTTTTATTCCCATAAATCATATAGCACTTCACCGAATTTAAATCAAAAGTGAAAGTAAGGCATTAATATATCCTCGACTAAATTAAAATATCTTATGTCAATTCTCGTTTGTATTTTTTTTTGTATTATAACTACCTTAGTTACGGTAGTTGATTTGATTAGTTTTGCAAACAAAGCCCTTTGAATTTAATTTACTTCAAATTAATTTTTTTTGGTTCAAATTTATTTTACTTTGTAACTAAAGTTTTTGTAATTTACTGTTTTACTACATATTCTGTTTGAATTTTGTTTGTGCTTTTCAATTCATTTTATTTTTATGTAATAAATGTTAAACTGTTCAAATGTAAAGAATTAATTTACCTGTTTGCAAGTCATTTTTTGTTTTGCTTTTAAAGTTTAGTGACTTTACACACTGAAACGTAGGTCCTAATAGTGTGTACACCGCATGGCGTCTTTTCTGGTTAGGAAAGTCCAGAGGTTTGTTGAACCGTTCATTTTTCTGGCGTTTTTTGACTTAAATTATTTTTACATTTAGGGTTTTCTAAATAATGGCGGGTTACTGTTACCACTGAGCACCGGCAATTACATCATTTATGTTGCTTCTAATCAAGTATTTCTTTTATAACATCTTTTGCATGTAAAAAACGTTAAAACATTTATGAAAACAGCTCTTGAGAAATAAAAAGTTAACAAAACAATACAATGTTTGACTTAAAGTCTTCTGACTAAATTTTAAATAATATTGTTGTTGCATAAACTGGTGATTTCTTGGCCTTACAACGCCATGGCAGGTGGTAATCCAACGGAACTGCTGAAAGTTATGTAACTGACTAGATCTGTAAAAAAATAGAAATCTCTAAGAGATTTCTAAAGATAACATCAAAGCTATAGGATTCACTAATACAATATCTGACAGCGAACAACTCCAGTTGTGTGAAACTAAATCGGTAGTTCCAGCGTGGTGCGCCATGTAAATTTTTTTACCAACAGAAGAGAATAAAATGTTTAGCAACCGTCCTCAAGCACCAGTTTTATCTTTAAAATAGTAGTAATGTTCACATTTGTTGTACAATACACTATTTCTAAGTAGTTAAACAGCTTAAAAAACGTGACCTAAATGCATCCTTTTTAACTTATCATTAATCTACGCTAACTATTATCCACCTATGCCAAATATCCAAAACCAAAAAATTTAAACCATATTTTAAATTAAGAAAATTAGGACCTTAATACCATATGTTAAAGTAATTAATAGAAACAAAATTATTTGTAAGACGATGTAATTCTTAAAAACAGCGCTATCAAATTATACACAAAAAGGAATTGATAGACTCGTCTTACGAGAACGAGACAATTTAGTTTTCGACAAGCTCGCAACGCTGTCGGGTGTAAACTTGCATTTCTATGTATATGCTATAGTCTGTTGATGTGTGTAAATACCTTGTTGACATTTATTTTATTACGACTAGTACGCAGTTATGTTCTACCAATCGGTTTTTATTTCTTTGTTACAGTTCAAAATATAAACCTACAATAGCGCCAGCTAGTAAAAAAGTTTGGTCAAAAAAGAGAAAAGTAACGGAGGAATTAAAAAGGAATAAGAGTATAACGTTAAGCGTCATTACGAATCTAAACGTGCAAATAGGTTCGATAAGTACAAAGGTCAGTTTCGATAAAACCAGGTAAATGACCTAAGAAAAACTTTTTGCACAACCAACATTCAGTAACTTTTCACTACAACCTAACAGCCTATCGGGTTTCACAACGCATAGTTCTTCAGCAATAATTGGAAAACACAAAGGTTTAGTAAAAACCGATTGAAAATAAAACCTGTAAAGTTGGCAATACGTCGATGCTAAATTTTCATTGCATTATTCATCAACAGAATTTTGTGCCACATCACTCAAAATAGATCATGTTATGAAAATAGTTGTCAAAATAATAAACTTTATTAAGTCAAACAAGTTGAATCCCCGTCAATTCTAAGAATATCTGAAGTCTTTGGATTCAGAATATAGTGACGTTACATTTTATGCAAAAGTAAGTTTTATTTATTACAATTAATAGAACAGTATTGAAATAGAGGCAAAAGTGTTACTACTGACAATTTTCTTACGAGCTTGTCATTGGCCAAACCGCTCGCAAAAGAAAATATGTTAGTTAGTTAGTGAGAACAGTAAATCGTTCCAGAAAACAAATTTCAAATTCTATAAAAAACAAAGAGCAGAACTACATTCAATGAAGGACTTTACTTTGAAACTCGTTTTGGAACTCCGTCAACAGTACATAAAAACAAAATTCGGAGAACTTGCGACAATACAAACGGTAAATCAAATTCACAAAATTGATACAAGTGTCAAATTTTAAAATATAAAAGAAACAAAACAAAGGAAAATGTTTGAGTTTTACAAAATAGGTGATATGTAAATATGTTTGAATTATTGCCAACTTAAGTTTGCACTATTGTTTAGTATTAGATTTTGAAATAGATGTTTAATAAATACATTTTTCAAAATAAAGATAATTTCCAACTTTGAACCATTAAATTATACAAAGCGTCAATTTGACAATGCTTCAAGTCAATTCTCGAATTTACAAATGTTTAAATAATGTAACGTTACGCAGATCAGTCAAAATAATTAAATAAATAAATAACACTGCAAAATTGGCAAGACAAAGATTTTTAGAGTACAATTTTTCATTTTAAACAAGCGTATTGTAAAAATTCAACTAAAAAATTCATAAAAAATAGATTATTGTTCATGTATAGAAATAAACCTGAGAAGAAAACTGATAACATAAACCGAAATTATGATTACTATAAGCGGTGTTTTTTCTATGCAGTAACATACGTTCGGCTTGTATTATAAGATGATTCCAATAAGCGGTATGCACTGTATTTAACTAACAAATGTGTTCAATTTTTAGGTTTTTATTATTTTTTTTAATAATATAACCCTTTTTTTTGTTCGAGTTGGTCAAGTATATAAAATTTGATAGTGTGACCCGATTCAAGGTCCTGCTTCCGAAATTGGCCTATCGCAGTTTTATATAATACAATTTCAATAAAATTACCTTTTATTATAAACCACAAAAAAATTTTTTTAATCCAAAAAAATACTATTGATTAAGTCAACTAAAAAATTGGTAAGTTAAAAAATGATTTTAAATTATATGGTTAAATTAATTTTATCGTATGTTTAATGTTTAAATAACCAATTAAATAAGTTTATTAAAAACCTTAAGTGTATAACTTTGTTTTTAACAAAAAAAAATTACATTTAAGTTAGAATACTTATTAAATCACAGTCTTAATATAAATACTTGTATTGATTGTATCAGCAAAACAATAAAACTAATTCTAGAAAATATTGTCAACGTTGAAACGTTTTATGAATTTCAAATTTAAGTTAAACTAATTCATTTAAACAAGCACCATCTTTGCATACAGAATACAAATTTATTTTCTAATGTTATTGTTATTATTAAGTATGTGCCTACAAAACAAATCAGTAAATCTATAGCACAACGATTTTTAAATTCTTGTATTGTAAGAATAATTAACAATAACAAAAAATAATTTTTTTTTCTTCGTATATAGAAAATAGCACATGGAGAAAAATAAAGATAAAAAGTAATTACTTATCAAATCTTTACACTCATAGAACTGAACAATAGTAGTAAAAAAGCTTTATCATAAAAATGTCAGTTAAATAACCAACATAATTCAAATCATAAATTATAAACCACCTAACGTCAACGTAATAATAATCCAATTTTAGAAATAAACAAAACTTAAAAAAAAATATATACAGAATAATACTTTGATTGATTAATTCAAAAATAATGTTTATTAATAAATATAACGCAGCTATTACATAAACTTTATACAGTAATTTATCTACATTCATACTATTTAAAATCGTTAATTTCATCAAAATATTTATGACATATACGATACCGCATTAATTAGCACTGAAGAGATAATCTTTCAATTAGGATTTAGATAACCACCACAGATAATTGCATGAAATGTCAACTTACATGGTTCAAACTAATTAGGTTCTCTATTCGATTTCTATTCTCTTTGTGAATGCTACATAATTTGAATTACAATTAGTGATTCGAAATACTTGTCTAAAACGTTTTAATGACATAGTAACTATTGTTCATAGTTGTATTAGTTTTAAACAAAAAATATTGAAATATGTCAGTTAAATTTTGTTTAGCGGAATATAACATAAGCAATAAGTTTTATATAATTTAACTATATTAGTATTTCTTCAAATAATTAAATTTTTTAGAGTAGTTTTGAAAAATATTATGTTTTATATACTCTAATTAATTTTTAATATTAATAATATTTTATACTAATACATAAAAAAACAAATCAAACTAAATTTGTCCATAATATTTTTCTAGCCTTAATATAATAACATTCTAGATTATATTTGCCGTATTCAGGCTTTATCTAAGACAGTGGTTCCCAAAGTGCTCTTTATGTACTTCTAGGTATTATTTAGGAAGACCGTGAAAAATTAAAATTAATTTGAGGATCCCTAAACAACGTTAAGGGGTCCGCGAAGGTTTAATATAAAATTAAAGAAATGTGACACATTTTTATTAATCAGGAATTTAAAATAAATAATAATACATTATTAACAATTTTTACTTTCTAAGTAAAATACAACTATAGACAGACTCATAAAATACAAATAATAACTGGAATCGCGGTGAGTCAGGCCTATCTATACAGGGTTATACAGAAACGCCGATATTTGCAGCAACTAGTCTATAATACTAACTATAAAAAAATCGTGCATTTAATCAACAATTTAGTTCTGTGCCATGCGTGATTTGAAGTGCATACAACAAATTCTCCTAGTCTTGATCAAAAAGAACTGTATATTTAAAACGTTTTTAGAATGCCATCTTGTGGTAAAAATACCACATAGGATAATATAAAAAACTATAAATTAGTACGGAGGGTAGAAAATATATTATAATATTTTAGTTTTCTATAAGAACTGTATACTTTTTGTATTGTTACGCAGATAGCGTACTTTCGGTACGTAAATATATTTGAATAAAATTGATATTGTGTTTAATCATTGAATAATAAATGTAAGAAGAAATGCAACTTAAGGGGCGATATCGTATCGACTGCTTGGATCGAGATATAGAGGTCGCCACGTTCGTATTGGATCGAGATTTTTCAGTTCTTGCGTGTCTGTCGACTTGTAAACTTCGGAATTTAATTGAAAGTTTTTCTTGGGTTAACATTGCGATACGATTTTTGAAATTCTGGTAGTAGTAATGTTTGTTTGAACTTTTGTTTAGTTTAAGTGTAAATATATTATTGATTTATTTTTAAAATAGGAAAAGTTACAGATCACGGTTGTGTTTATATTAATTGTGAAAATAATAATACCGAAAACAAAGGTACTAGTTTTCTTAAGTTTATTATTAGTGATAAAGTGCGTGCTAAAGAAGGTTAGAAAAACTGTGGAAATATAAACATTGCCACAATGGACTTGGAAGATTTAAAACAAAAGAAGATTTGTGAGAAGCATCTTCGGAGATAATGTATAACAACAAAAGGAAATTTTAAACACACTGCAGTTCTTGTTCTACACCTTCAATCAGGTAAATATTTTTAAATTTTTTTTTCTACCAAACGTTTAAAAATGGTTTAAATTAGCATCGGAGAATCTCCTTGTCCGGATTCTTATTCTTCTTGTTGCACTTAATTGTACAATAACTTAAAATAATTACTGTAAATCAGTAGCTGAGATCGCTATTATTTTCTACGATCAATGATCGCAATCATGGTATTTAGAATTAATTAGTAATCGACTGTTGCTAAAAAGTCGCTCGTGTAAAGTTAGTCATAAATCTAGCCATAAACATTCGATTTTCGTTTTCCGGGATACAATAACGTTTGGAGTATTGAAAATCAACATATCTAAGTATTTTTAATATTGTTTCTAAACAATAAGTTAATTAAAATTTGTTCATATTTAGATTTAAAAAAAATATTTACAAAAATTCACAGAAAATAGATACTACTGTGATGTTTTTTTCGACATGACGTGCTATTTGAATTCTGATGCAAACTTACGAACAAATAGTTTAAAGCATTAGTAAACAACATATTAAAAAATAAGTTCGTTCTTTCGTAAATTAAATGTTTCTATTTGAAATTGACCCTGAAAAGATTGTTGAGTAATTAGTAATAACTCGTGTTGATATTTGTCTCAAACAAGATTTATGTATTAAAAATAAATTTGCAATTCTTTTCAAATACGTATTGTCATTTGTAGTTAATGCTTATTGTTTTTAACTTCCTGTGTTTTTATGATTTACCTTGTTGTTTATATAAAGCTAGGTTTTTCCCTAAATGCTGAATGTGTGACACAAATTTTACAAACGTTCTTTCCTAGAAGAGTTTTCTAATTCTCTTTGAAAAGAATGCATTGTTAAATTTCTGTAAACAAAAAATATAATTCAATGTTTAAATTCGTGTTACTTTTTTATTAAAAAATCTGTATGTGGTTTAAAATTCTTACGAGTAAAAGAGCAAAGGGGTTATTTACCTACAAAATTTTACGATTTTCCGTGAACTACCTGCATACTTAAAGTTTATTATACATTTATTAAAGTAAATATTATAGTGTTATATTAGTCTTATTTGTTTATGCGACAATTAAAAGTATTAATTTCTTTTCCACAACCGCAATTGTTATTTTATAAGCGATCAATGATTGCGATCGTTATTGTACAGACGCTCGATATCGCGATCATTATTTTGCATAATGATCGATTCATCGTAATTGCATAATCGCTCTGGCCATTGCTTTAAATGTTTTTGTTGATGTTGGCATGTCGAATAAAAATATCGTTTTTGTAAATGTTAGGGCCGCATTTCTGTAGCACCTTGTCCAATAAATACTTAATTTTTAAAAAAATAAAAAAAATTATAAACAAAATTCTTTTATGTTTATTTTAGCACGCTAAAAGCACTTCAATACAAATCCAACAATACATAAAATATTTTTACAATTGTTTAAAAAAATCATAAAAATTTTGAAAATACTAATACTAATTGCATTTTCAAAACTTTATTTTTAAAATACTAACAACTTAATTTTTTTTTTACTTTTTGGGCTTATTTAGTATAATTTTTTACAGAAGCTGTAATTGTTGATATGAACATCAACCTAAGATAATCAAATGTAGTAGTTTCTCAAACATATGGAAGAAAACGGCAATTGTTATTTATTGATGACGATCGTGAAGACGAATAAATTTATTCTTTCTACAGCTCCAGTTCAGTAAACGAAGGTATAAGTAGACAAGCAATAATACGTAATTTTTTTAATATATGTTTTATAGTTGAAGATACGTCCTATAATATTTTGAAGATATCGGAACGACCACAGTGTGTTCTCAAATTCGTCAAGCCGTTAAGTTTTGACTAAACTACGCAACATAGTGATACAAATGGATTCTCCGTCAAAAATCCTTTTAAAGGATTAATTGGTCAATTATTCTTTCAGAAATTTAACATTAATTTTAATTTAAAATTATTTAAATTACCAGTCCACTAATAACAAATTCGTTTACATATGTTTCGAGCTTTAAAATAATGATGCTCATCTTCAGAAAATCTACAAAAAATGTTTACAACTTTTTTAAATACAAAAAATGTCATATCTTTTCCAAAATATTATTTTTTGTAAGAAAATTTGGTGTTCAGAAATATATTTACTTTCTAAATTGTTTAAGAAGATTTCAGTAAAAATAAGTGATAAATTTGATAATCAATTTTTTAAACAAAATCTAGGTCTTTCAATGGGTTCTCCTTTATCACTTTTCTCAATTTTTTTAAGAAATTAAGTAAAGGTAACGATTTCAAGATTTCTTTTTCTAATGAAATGTTTATTTAATTTTTAAGCTACTTAAAGGTAGTAAAAATAAAGCTATTTAAGCTGTATAGTTGTTTCTGAAAGGTGGTTTACAGTTCCTTTAGAGCTTCTTTAAAACTTTGCTAGTACCACAAAGAGCTGTATAAGCCCGATTTTAATGCATTAAAGGAGCTACCTAACAGCAACATAACTGAGAAATTTTTAGCTACTTAAACGCTTCATGGAGGTTTTAGTTTTTCACAAACCACTTAAAAGTGTTCTAAAGAGTAACTTTAAAAGCTAAAGTAGTTATAAAAAGCCGGTTTTAGCTGCAATTTGCCCACTGGGAAATTCTTCAATTACTACAGTTCATTTATATTAAAATATCAAATAATTTTTTGTTGAACTAGCAAACCAATTTCAATTACGATTTTAAACTTAAATTTTTTATATTTGTTTCTAAATTGCACCATCTTCCTTTTTAAAATAATTAACATTTAACATTTTGTAAAACTTACATTTTTTAATTATCTAGTTACAAATTTTTAGATTTGAGATTGTTCGAAAAAATGTAAGTTAAAAACTTTTGTAATCTTAACTTTTTATAAGTTTTATAATTTATTATTAGTGGATTGGTAATTTGAATAATTTTAAAAATTGACGAATAATAACAATAAATCCCCATAACAATTTTCTTTTAATTTAATTTCCATTGTTTTAGTTATTTCTGTTTTCGATTTATATTTTACAAAAATAAATAAATATTTGAATATACATATTTTTTGTTTTCTTAAATATAAAGCATGATATTGTTTAAGTTTATTTGACATTGACTTGTGTCGTAACAATACAAGCTATTGTTTATGATATTAACCTGTTTTGAACAGGTAAACGGTAAAGTAAACACAAATATAACAAAAGGTTCTAACTGGTACTTCATAAGAAATAAGTAAGTTCGCAAAATAGAAACCACGATTTTGCAGATGGCAGCAGGTATTAGTTTATTAGTTTATGAAAAGAGGGGGTACAGACGGGTAAAAAAAAGAGAAACAAGAGAGATAAAACTACAGTACGATTTTTAACACACTAGTTGCGCCTCTTCTTAAATTATTACTCAATGGTTTAAATTAATTTTATTTAAACAAAGTTATGTTCTTGATTAAATTAATTAAAAAAATAATATATTACAGTTATCAGTACAGTTCCCTTAAAATTCAATAAAAATTTCTTTTTTATTAAAAACTTAATAAGGGATTGTACCTGTTTCTAACACAGATGTGTTTCTAAAGAATATATTACTAATGATTGTGTAAAAGACATATTAGGTTTTATAATTTAATATAATGCACGCTAAAATTTACAGTATACTATTTTATAATTTTGTTTATTTCCGTGAATAACCAAATCCGCAAATGTTTGAAATTACTGTATATTACTGTATTATTATATTCTGTTGTTAATTAATTTTTGAATTATTTATTATTCTTAAAAAAATAATTGATACACAATCAGTACTTACACATTATTTTTACAATTTAATCCTTAGATTTCAAACAATTATTTCAAGAGAGCGTTACATGGCAGAATTCAATTTAAAAAAATCATATTATAATTAACAGTAGTTTGTAGCAAATAAAAATTTTGATATACTAGGTTGTAATAAAAATACAGTGACGGAATAAAGAACGTATAATAAAAGTAAAAATACATTTAATAAATGCTAAATAATTTGACCACGGCAAGCAATCGTAAGCACAGACCTCTGGGTGATGGGTTGAATGCAAGTAAATACAAAGATGTGAACTCCTTAATTTATTAATTATAACTTAATATACTATTTACATTAAAGAACAATATTTGAATTAAACATATTAGAAATAAAACAGGATTTAAAATAAAATATTAGGACGCCAACCACCTTTAAATCGGTGATGAATAAAAACGTAAAATCTTACACCTAATAATTATCTATTGATATTAAATGCAAATGTCGTAAACGTTTGATTTGTTATGAGTGAAAAGTTTTAATAACACAATTTAATTATTTGAAGATAAAATGCAGTATCTTAATTTTAGTTGACTCACCATGTTCAATATAACGTTATCGGATATCTTCTATTTTTAGCACATACTTGATTGACGTGATAAGATTCTTCAACAGGAATATAACCAAAGCATAATAAACTTCAATAACTGATAATCCATTAATTAAACGACAAATCCAAAAATGAAAGATCCAGTTAGAAACGAAATACCAGAAAATAAAAAGATCCAATAAAAAGAAAGACCTTAAATATAAATAATTAGAATGGTTTTTTAAATGACATCATGTACTCACGCTGCAATTAGCAACGGTCTTCAAAATAAATTCCTTTGTCTTAACTATTGCGCAACATTGCGAAGTCACTAAAAATGTTGAATTCAATAGAAAAATTATATCAGAATAAAGGTAAACTCACCAATAATTAGATGGAATGAATAAAAATTAAATTACATAGGTTTTTACGCCATAATCAAGAAAATTTTGTCTTCCTCGCATCACACACGTGAACTGCGCGAGATTGTTTAAACGGAAGTGGAAGTTTTAGCTACCTCAAGTCGAGTTAAAACAACGCGACGTTGCCAAACTGAATAAATTTACGTGCAATATTAGTTGCAGAAAATAAATGTAAAATTGAATTTTAATGTAATGCATTCAAACGGGACGTTACACACCCCCTCCATAAAATTTGAAATCGGAAGGTTTCAAACTGCGAAGTGCAGAACAAAACAAACAAACGCAAAAATCAACAACAAACGCAAAATAAACGACAACAAACGCAAAAAGCAACAACAAACGCAAAATAAACAACAACAAACGCAAAAAGCAAGTCTCGCAACATCGTTGCACAAGAGTCAAATCCCATAACTTATTTCTTAAACAAAATAACTTAACCTAATGAAATCCTAATCTAAACTTTAAATTAGAAGTCAAAATCGGTAAAGGTAGTAAAACCTAATAAGTCACAATCGAGGATAGCGGATTACACTTTAGGAATACCGTCCAACCTACCATTTTCCCAAAGCGGAAGATGAAACTAGAATTACAAGTTCGACAGTACTATGTAACGAAGGATATAGATAAAAAAGGGACGTCGCGCGAATCCGCGTCATCGTTTGACGTATATTCCACAAATACCAAAACCACTTGAAACAATTTCCACCTTACTCAATAACTCAAAAGAGAAGAGATTGAAAATAGAATTGAACAAGAAATATTAAACAAAAGTTCCCAAGGTTAGTCGGCTCTTACGACAAGCAACAGGTATTGCTGTAAGAAAATTCTGCTCCCGTCCTCACACAGGGCAAATTAATAAATAACAAGATCAAATACAAAACTTTAAAATCAAAATGAAAATCATCACCAATACTTCAAACAAGGAAAATAGGTATTAATGCTCTAAATGAGTTTTAAAGTTACACATATAATTATATGCTCAAAGGTAAACTCAAAATGATCGTCTTAACAATTGCAAATAAGCAATTAAAAAAACTCAAATACGAGAAGACGAGTTCCAGAGAAGAAATTCTCAGAATCGGCAATAAATGTAATCAAATACATCAAAATAAAGCAGTAAAATAACTGCAAATAAAATAAAAGTATTTGGTCAGCGCATTAACCAAAGAATTCATATACCCACACTGTGGTATAAAATAAACATTGAGATTTCCTCAACATAAAATAAAATATAAAATATAAGGCATTCAATCACTTAGATTGTAATGACCCTCAAGGGTGAGCATCAATAAAATTTAATTAAAAATGTAAAATCCCAACCGAAGCTTGAAGTAAAGAAGAATCAAAAAATCTAATGAGGTTTCAAATCTTTAACATGAAAAATTCCTAACGGCTTATTATCAGGTGTAGATAATCTATAAGTCGTTGGACCCATAACTTCAACAACTTTTGCTTTAATAAATTTTGGAGCTAATTTAGAACTAAAATGCTTTGACGCATCAGAAAGAACGAAATTTTTCTTCCAAACCAAATCTCCAAGTTTAAGTTTTAAAGGTCTACGCCGTAAATTATAAGAATGAGAATTACGCTCGTAAGCTAAATGAAGATTACGTTTAACCTCTTTAAAAATAGGTGACAATTCATTAATATCTTGAACTAACTGTTCGCGAGTATTCAAAGTCAACTCCTCCTCCCTAAAATCTTTGAACTTACCATAAAAATCTCCAGAAATTAGAACAGTACGACCAAAGGCCAAAAAAAAAGGTGTAAATTTAGTGGACTCGTGCACAGCATTGCGTAACGCGTGACCAATTTTATGAATTTCAACATCCCAATCTTTATGACTGTCAGAAATATAACTACGAATAGCAGTACCAATCACTTTGTTAACTCTTTCTACGAAATTAACCTGTGGGTGATAACTAGCATTAAACCAAACAAAAGAAATTTTATATGACTGCATCAATTTATTAAACAATACACTTTTAAATTGAGGACTATTGTCCACCATACAAATCTGAGGAACACCATAAACCAAAAATACGTAATTTTCCAAATATTCACAAATACGTTTTGCAGAAGCATTGCGCATCGGATGAATCAAAGTAAATTTAGTGAACCAATCACAAACAACTAATAAAACTGTATTGCCTTGTTTCGAACGAGGAAACGGACCCACTAAAACAATTGAAAGATATTGAAAAAGGAATGAAACTTCTTTTTCTTTACCCATAAATCCAAAATGATTAAACTGAGAAGATTTACTCTTACAACAAACAGAACAACGACGAATATATTTAGTAACATCCGACTTTAATTTAGGCCAATAATATAATTCTTTAATTTTAGAAAAGGTTTTGGTAACACCTAAATGCGAAGAAGAAGGGTCATTATGACACTGAAGTAAAATTGATTTTTGTAAACTTTTAGGAACTACTAACTTCCACTCAACTAAATTTGAATTAATTTCTAAATTATTTGAAACGAATTTATAAAGTTTCCCATCATCTATTCTCCAATCAGGGTACAAATCTGGTTGATTAGTAATATTATCAATCATTTTTAAATAAGGATCAAAATCAGGAATAGAAAATTCCAATGAACTAATTTCCAAAGGTGCACGAGAAAGAGCGTCAGAAACAACATTAAGTTTTCCCTTACGGTGATTGACTTCAAAATCAAATTGTTGAAGCTTTACGCTCCATCGAGCTAAACGACCTGAAGGATCTTTTAAATTATTAAGCCAAATCAAAGAATGATGATCAGTAACAACCTTAAAATGAGTACCTTCAATATAAGGACGAAATTTATGAATTGCAAAAATAACAGCTAAAAGTTCACGTTCGGTAATTGAATAATTACGTTCGGCTTTATTCAAAGTACGAGACGCATAAGCAATGACTTTTTCATTTGTTTCTTCCCCTTGGGTAAGAACACAACCTACTCCATAATTGGAAGCATCACATTGTAAATAAAATGATTTAGTAAAATCAGGACTAGCTAAAATAGTTGCTTCTACTAAGCGTGATTTAATTATGTCAAATGAATCTAAAGCTTCTTCGGTCCAAACAACAGTTTCTTTCTTCTTCTTTCCTTTCAACAAATTATTAATAGGAGCCAAAATAGTTGAAAAATCTGAAATGAATCTACGATACCAACTACACATACCAGTAAAACGTTTGATTTCCGTGGCTGTCTTAGGTAACGGAAAATTAACAATTGCATCAATTTTAGAAGGATCGGTTTGAAGACCATTCTTATTAACAAGATAACCTAGATATGACAATTCAGGTTTACAAAATTCACATTTAGCCAAATTAATAGTAAAATTTGCCTCCTTTAAACGTTGATAAACTTTCTCTAAAATTTCTAAATGTTCTTTAAAAGTACTGGAAATGATAATGATATCATCAAGATATACAAAAACAAATTGAGATAAAGACTCGTCAAATAAGGTGTCTATTAAACGTTGAAGAGTGCTAGGAGCATTGGTTAAACCCATAGGCATAACTCTATATTCAAATAAACCCCTACGAGGTACAGTAAAAGCAGTTTTTTCCTTACTTGCATAATCAAGAGGAATTTGCCAAAAAGCTTTCTTTAAATCAATAGATGTCAAATATCGGGCATCTCTAAATTTATCTAAAATATCGTTTAAATAAGGAAGTGGATATGCATCCTTCTTAGTCAGAGAATTTAATTTTCTCGCATCAAAGCAAACTCTATAGTCGCCTGACTTCTTCTTAACCAATACCATTAGAGAACTCCAAGGGCTTGTACTAGGCTGTATGATACCTTGTTCTAACATATCATTAATTTCTTTATTTGCATGCTCAAGCATTGCAGGAGATAAAAGATAATAACGCTGTTTTACTGGAACTGCATCACCTGTATCAATTGAGTGAGTAACTCTACTAGTTAAACCTAATTGAGGTCTGTCTAAAGACTCAAATAATTTAATAATTTTCGACAAATCGGATTTTTGTTCATCACTTAAGTCGCTCAAAGATTTAATCATCTGAAAATTTGAAGTTTCTGCAGAATGTGCAAAGAATTCATTATTAATAAAATCTACAGTTAAACCAAAGGTTTGACAAAAATCAATCCCTAACGTTAAAGCAGTTTCAATTGTGTCAGACACAATGACATTTAATGAACGGGTAATTCCATTAATAACAAAAGGCAAATTAATAGTACCTAAAATTCTTTGAAAAGAACCATCGGCTGTAGTTAATGAAGGAAATTCATGATTTCTATTCAATTTCAAATCATATTTATCGATTAAGTAAAGTCCTGGCTTACCTAAAATTGAAACATTAGCACCAGAATCCAAAAGAGAAAGAAAATTTTCATTAAAGATTGTAACATTCAAATGAGGTCTAGAATCAGTAGTCTTTTGAGAAAATTTTGAAGAAACCTTAAACGATTTGTAAAAATTTTTGACTTTTAATAGCCAATTATTCCAATCAGTTTTGTCAGTCCTATGAATAGGAACTGAGAAACATTGACTGACATGATGCTTCTCAAAACTTAGTTTTTTGAAGTACATTTGGGACAGTCTCTAACGGTAACCCCAGAATAACCACAAAAATAACAGAATTTTCTTCGACTCTGCGAGCAAGTATGAAACGAATGACCTGTTCCACTACAATTATAACAAACCGTAGTTGATTTGGCAGTATTAACTAAAATAGGTTTCGAAATTGACTTATTTTTAATAGTCAAATTTTTATTAGAATTGGTTGAATGAACCTTAAGTTTTTGAAAAAACGTTGATTTGGGTTTTACACCAGAATCTTTAGAATTTACTTTGGAATCAATTGTCATAGTCGGGTTAATTTGAGACTCTGTTGGCTTAACAGCTTCCAAAACCTTACATAAAGAAATTAATTGAGGAATAGAAGTAATAGTCTTTAAAGCAAGTTGAGACGCATAATAAAATTGCAAATTTCTTTTAATAATTTTTATCTGTTCAGTTTCAGGTACTGAAATGTCCAATTGTGAAAATTGATTCACCATTTGAGATATAAAAACAGTCGGAGACTCTTTAACTAATTGCTTTCGAGATTTTATCTCAGCTAACAAATTTTCATTGTAATCTTCGGGTAAGAAATCTTGTTTCAATTTAAGAACCAATTCATCCCAAGAATTAACAGTAGGGCGAATAGCACGATACCATGATAAACCAGAATCAGCAAAAAGATCAATTGCACCATCAAATAATTCCTGAGAACTAACTTTACGCGCAACTCTAAGTTCATTGCAACGTTGAACAAAAGACAAAACTGAAATATCTTTAGGATTTTCAGTAAACTTTAACTGCCATTTATAAATTGGTAAACGACTACTCGACGATTGAAAAGTATGCAATAAATTTGAAAAATCGTTACTTGTAAATGTAACTGAAGGAATAGACGTATTCATATTAGTCGTAGTTGGAATTGAAGTTGTCGGAACATTAATGTTAACAGAAGAAGTAACTTGAACAGAAGTAGATTCATGCTCAATAGCTTCAATAAAATAATTAAAATCAGAAGATAACCATTGTGTTGCATCAACACTCTCAAGCAAAACTAATGAATCAGTAACCATACGTATTAAATTATTAGAAATTTCAAGAAATTCATCACTAAAAGTTATGTAATTTAACCTACGCAAAACATGAGTAAAGCCTGTGCTTAATCGAAGATATTCACTCTTTTTCGGTTTAATCTTATAAATATTTAATAATGCATTTAATTCATTTACTTTATCATTCAAAATATTCAACTCGTCTTGTTGGTCAATGTCAACTTTAACATAATTTGGAAAAATCGTTAAATCAAATTTTTCAAGAGATAATTTAGCTCGTAACAACTTTCGTCTACTATCGACATTTTCATTACTAGCATCAACGCCTCGCAAAAACAATGACATAGCTCGTCACTTCTGAGAGCTTCGACAAAATACATGATCACAATAAAATCAAATTCAAAAATAAATTTTAACCTAAAATATACAATACAATAAAAATACAAAGTACACAAGTATTCAAAATTCAAAATATAGGAAATTCACAGTAATTACTTCATTCAAAATTCAGCCCCAAGTTGGTAGCGACAGTGTAATAAAAATACAGTGACGGTATAAAGAACGTATAATAAAAGTAAAAATACATTTAATAAATTCTAAATAATTTGACCACGGCAAGCAATCGTAAGCACAGACCTCTGGGTGATGGATTGAATGGAAATAATTACAAAGATGTGAACTCCGTTAATTTTATTAATTATAACTTAATATACTATTTACATTAAAGAACAATATTTGAATTAAACATATTAGAAATAAAACAGGATTTAAAATAAAATATTAGGACGCCAACCACCTTTAAATCGGTGATGAATAAAAACGTAAAATCTTACACCTAATAATTAATTATTGATATTAAATGCAAATGTCGTAAACGTTTGATTTGTTATGAGTGAAAAGTTTTAATAACACAATTTAATTATTTGAAGATAAAATGCAGTATTTTAATTTTAGTTGACTCACCATGTTCAATATAACGTTATCGGATATCTTCTATTTTTAGCACATACTTGCTTGACGTGATAAGATTCTTCAACAGGAATATAACCAAAGCATAATAAACTTCAATAACTGATAATCCATTAATTAAACGACAAATCCAAAAATGAAAGATCCAGTTAGAAACGAAATACCAGAAAATAAAAAGATCCAATAAAAAGAAAGACCCTAAATATAAATAATTAGAATGGTTTTTTAAATGACATCATGTACTCACGCTGCAATTAGCAACGGTCTTCAAAATAAATTCCTTTGTCTTAACTATTGCGCAACATTGCGAAGTCACTAAAAATGTTGAATTCAATAGAAAAATTATATCAGAATAAAGGTAAACTCACCAATAATTAGATGGAATGAATAAAAATTAAATTACATAGGTTTTTACGCCATAATCAAGAAAATTTTGTCTTCCTCGCATCACACACGTGAACTGCGCGAGATTGTTCAAACGGAAGTGGAAGTTTAAGCTACCTCAAGTCGAGTTAGAACAACGCGACGTTGCCAAACTGAATAAATTTACGTACAATATTAGTTGCAGAAAATAAATGAATGTAAAATTGAATTTTAATGTAATGAATTCAAACGGGACGTTACAAGGTGAGTCCTTAAGCGCAGCCCTCAAATTAATCACAAAAACTATTTGCTCTAGTAATATGAAAAAAAATTTCATAGATTAAATCACGGATAGGGAGTTCACTGAAAATATTTTCATTTCTGAAGTGGTTACAAAAAACCGTAAATTTCTTAACAATTTTAAATGTAAAAATATTCATTAACTTACTTAGCTTATCTAATTCAACATCAAAATTGTCTTTTACAAAATTTCTAAATTTCTGTGCTAAACTGTTAGACAAAGTCATAAAAATGAAAGTATTGTCAATTAGAAATGTTTTATTTCAAATAGTTTGTAACTGTCGTATAGTACAAAAGATTCTACATTAGAAACATCATATGGCACTTTTCTTAAAATATTCTTGTTAAATTGGTGACGCATTTTAGTGAAGACACGCTGATTTTTCCAATTTTTATATTAAATTAAATGGAAAGGCATAATGAGCTTAATATAGTACATAAATTAGTAAATCTATCATAAAAAATTTGAACTCTCTGTCATTGAAAGAACGGAATATATGACACAAAATGTTTAACCCGCAAAGGCTACTCGCCGGTATCTCAGACCGGCACACAATTTCAAATGTACTTTGTATTAATAGGGATGCTGCCCAAACTTTACCGACACCAGTACCTCTTCACTGTAGAACTTTTTTTCAACTACGTGTTTGTCGGAATTACAGCTTTTTGAATTGTAGTGCGGTATATAATAACGGTACATAGTTTTAACGTTGCATATTTTGAGCAAGTTGTATAAAATGCCTCAAGTGCCTGAATCCTCATTTATGCATCCAGATGATCCCAAATTTGAAGAGTGGTGTAAAAATGTAATGAGTGAAAAAGATGAAACACTGAGTGATGCTGATAAGGTTTTTGTGCTAAACAGTGACCACGAAAGTGAATTTGAACTATCAGAAAATGAAAATGACTGTGATATTGAACTTTCTGAGGAAAATGTTAATCAGAAAACCAAAAAATTAGCGTATCACTACGGATTTCAAAAGAAAAATCCAAGAAAATAGTCAGATTTCTTTGTAACTGGTGAAATGTTATTCTTAGTAATTGCGTATTTTTGTAGGTCAAACACCCCAGCACCTCGTTATACTAGGACGAGAAAACGTAATTTAATAAAAAGTTTACCGAAAATTTTCAAAAAAAATTAAGAGAAAAACCAGAAATAATAGAAGTTTGGAACTTATTGTTCAAAGAAGACATGATCAAAAAAATAACAATTTGTACAAATCAAAGAATAGATCTAATTCGACAAAAATATAAAGAAGATGCTCATCTAACATTATGTAACAAATTGTAAATATGATAGAAATGAAAGCTTTTCTATGTCTTTTGGTGTACACGGAAATTTTCAAAGCCAGAAATGAAAACTTCGAGTCTTTTTACGCTACAGATGACACCGGACGAGAAATATTTAGATGTACAATGCCAAAAAGCCAATTTAAAAACTTATTATGTTGTTTGAGGTTTGACAACGGTATTGACAGGGAGGAAAGAAAAAAAGTGATTCTGCAGTAGCGATAAACCATTTATTTGAAAATTTTATTCAGGATTGTCAAACAAATTGATTCCTACGTTTGTATAGACAAATATACATGCTTAAAAAACCGAAAAGTACGGCATCAAAATATTGTGTTTGACAGATGCCAGAAATAATGACTTATATAACGCAGACATTTATACTTGTAAAGGTCGTGATGGAAAAACTTTATCTAAAGAAAAAAGCTTAAAATTCCAACACAAGCAGTTGTAAGACTAGTGAAACCAATTGAAAATAGCAACCAAAATATTACGGCCAATAATTGGTTTGGATCTTATAAGACTGAGGTAGAATTACAGAAAAGAGGTCTGACATATTTAGAAACTTTAAACAAACGAGAGCCTTTCAGTTTCCTTATAACAGAAAACGAGCAAATAAAAGTAAAGTGTATTGTTTCAATGAAGACGTAATTTTAGTGTCTTGCGTTCCTAAGCCAAATAAGGCAGTTGTATTAATATTGTCAATGCATCACGTTATAGAAAACTATCCAGAAAGAGGAAAACCCGAGATTACAGTTAACTTGTTACGAGAAAATCAGGTTCCTCGACTTGGGCAGCCAATAATAAATTGTTACGCTGGTCTTTTTGTAACAAAACAAAGCAACGGCTAGCACAGCGTCTCCGAAAAGAGATCGCAAGCTTTGTGATACGAAATTATAACTCAAATCTAAAAAAGGCGCCAAAACGATGAAAGGTTAAATTAGGGAGATACCGTCTAAGTCTACCCGTGGTTGGAAAAGAACAAGAAGAACAGAAGATAAAGAAGGTACATTAAATCTAAACTGTTCCAAACATTGATACGTGGGACAAATCGATTATAAGTTGCGTCGAATACTGAGCAACACACCGTACAATAAGCTAACCTTGTCGGTCTAAACTTTTACATAAGTATAACGTATGAATTTATGTTCGCTAATTTTAATCGCAGACAAACAAAACAATTTCAGCCTTCGAGACTCAAAGCGCACTGCATATGAGTTTGTGAAGCACAAAATATTCTTAATTGTGTTAACCTAACATTCACGTACTGTCATAATCGACATGACCACCGAAGTACAAATCGAAAAAAAAATGAAATAGTAATACTCGCAGTTAAGTTTTATCCAGTAGGGGATTAGCTAACTTCTTACTTGAGTTATCTAAAAAATAATATTAAATGCAATACAAATGAGCTTATAACGTTAACACAAGTAAAAGTCCTCTTTTTATCACCCAATCATTTGAGAACGCAAATGCGCAGCGTTTCCTTTCGACTTAAAGAGGTATAATGCTGAAGGTTTCCAACCCTTGACCGAGTATGAAAAATAACGTTTTCAATAACGTGACGTCATAGAAGTTTTCCAACTATGTTAACTGCTATTTAACGATAATGGTAAACATGTGGTGAGTACCAAAATCCGCCCGATAGCTTTCACAATTTTAATAGCATATTTGCGTGAAATGATGTAAACGTAAAAATTGCACCGGGCGTAAAAGTACAAAGCTCGTCGATGGTCTTACACGAAGTGAAGTTAAATATGCTGTCTAAAATTTGACATTTTTGTCGAAAAAGAATTCTAAGGACAAATTTCATACTTGAAAAGAAATATTTATACTCGCGAATTGAACTACTAATTTTTAACATAACAGACTATAACTAACAAAACGGGAGTCTATAGTTTAGAAAGAAAATGTATAAACTACTCTCCGAGCAATCGAAGTTGTTGGCCGATGGCAGTATTTATTATATAAAAACTATACAAATTTCCAAAAGATTGATAGAATAGAATTTCTTAAAAGACTACCTAAAAGTCTAACAGCCACATTTACAAGAAAAATTTGCCAACCCCAGAATACAAAAAACACTTAAAATTCGCATTGCTGAAATGTTAGGGATAGAGGAAAATCACTCTGAACAGCAGAAGAAAGCAGATGGAAAGAAAGACACCTAAAAAGAGAAACATTTTACATGTGTCCTAAATGCAAAAAGTCAATTTCTTTGGAACAAAAAAAATATGTGGCAATTGTGTGGGTGCTGGAGATGAATAAAGACAAACATTGTGTACATTTATTTAAAAAATATGTTTTTCTATTTTGGTACTCTAACAAGTACTTTAAAGAACTCGTTTGAGTTGTCTAAAGTGACACTTAAATTAAATTAATTCATACTAATCGGTAGATGTTTTATTGAAGTGATTAAATAAATTAAAATAATAATGCTGTTAAAATTTCTGTAAACCATATTTAAAAAAAAATACATGTCTTTATAGAGTGTCTTTACTGAAAAAATCAAACAAAAGCCGTTTGTCAGTATATTTCCTACCAGATGATAACATTTTAATGCATTTCATGATTATTATTATAAAATGTAGATTTTTTTAATACAACTTAGTTGAGTAAATCTCTGTTTTTTTTCAGATGCCATCACAAAACTGTTAGTATACGCTAAAATCCAGCATAATTATAAGTGCGGCAACGTCGCTAATAAGTATTGTATTCTATTAGTTTCTTTTGTAAGCATGTATGAAGCTAGTTACAGTTGTACATTTTTAATGTAGAGATTATTTATATAATAAAAATGTGCCAATATAAATAACAGGTTATGGGCCCAGGAACGTATTAAAGTTGAATAAAAGTATAAAGAAACACACAATCAAGTAAAAATATATCTATAGAAGCTCTGAATGGCGAAAATTATAGTAATTGGGTTTTTCGAATGCGAATGATTTTAGCTGAAAATGATGTTCTGGAATGTATCGAAAAAATCACAAACGTGGATCAACTTAGAAGTGAAAAGGAAAAGAAAAATTATGTAATGAAAAAAAATAAAGCGAAATCTCTAATAGTACAATGTGTAAACGATAGCCAGTTGGAATATTTAAGAGAAAAAGACACGGCGTATGACATGTGGAAAACATTGCAAGAGCAATATTAGAAGAAAGGATTACCGAAACAATTATATCTAAAAAGAAAATTGATTTTGTTACAAGCTTTATGTCTTACGAACCTTGCACGGCCAACTCACACAGTCGGAGATAGGAGAGGTTCAAGAGAAGTATGCTTAAGAGCGCCAGATCTAATCCAAGTTAACACTTCTACCTCGATCACGACAGACGGTCCAAACTTGTAACTAAATTTGAGGTTCGTAATCCTTATTACTCTGATGTTCGAGTAGCCAAAATTAGTTACCTTAGGTAACGATAATTACAGGAGAAAGAAAAAAATAAAAGAGAGATTAACAAATATAACCACTTTAACGTGTTAACGTAGAAAATTGACAGATATATATTAAGTTCTCAATCCATAAATACTAGAAAGACTAACAATTATAATTAACAAGTGTAGAAAACTTTGATTTCGCAACACATAAGATTTACAAAATTATATCTAGTTTTCAGTGCATGAATGCATCGGCAACACACAATACATCTGTAAGTCAGGTCGAAACGAACAGCACAGAAAATCTCGTAGTAAATATTGTTTGCACACAGCATGCGATACAAGTTAAATGATGATTGAAATTATCTTATTGGTATATAAACAGTAAACGTAATTACGGACATTAATCTTTAACCAAAATTCTGTGACTAACTTTCGTGACAGCGATATAAAAATCAATCAAATAAACTCACCCAAAGTCCAGTGTTTACTTTCGCAATGAAAACGTTTTCCCCGCTAGCGGTCTGTAATAAATATTTAATACCAAATCGTGTCACACACTAACTCACGAAGAATAGGAAGCTACAAAATCAGTATTAATAAATCATTAAATGTTATATAAAAACCCGTTGTATCGAATGCTGTAGGTAGTAATTTCGAACAGGTGGTTGATAACACAATCGACTTCTAACCCCAAATCAGCATCTCCGACAAATTCTTCGACGAGACCTCGTTCTTATTTAAGTAGCAGGCCCTCACAACAGCTTATATGCTCGGTAGCGATATTCATTAATGGTGCTTATGCATCCTTATTACTGCTTAAAGTAAACCCATGCTTGCAACGTGATGGAACCGGCTGTCACATTAATATAGAAATTACGAAGGAATCTTAATAGATTAGAGACAAAATAGCTTACTCTGTGCCGAAAGAATCGTAATAAATTCGCAATTGCCTTATAAGTTTGTGTTCATCACAAGTGATGTTCTTAAAAATTTAAGAATCAGTTCAAAATCCTCGGCACCGACCCGTTCATGTGGTTGACAGCTTAACGATTTTGTCGTAAAATGACAGTCACAAAAAAAGATCGGCAGAGGGCGTCAAAACCGGAATCTAATTTTAATTCATATACAGGGTACTCCGTAATGAAAATTTCGTACGTAACACTTTTCATGAAAATGGATAAAGACGAGTCTTTGGAAGAATTTATTGGAAATTTTGAAGAGGTTGTTAGAAAATTAAGGAATTCTGGGTGTGAAATGAGTGAACAAGACCTAATATGTAATGATTTATTAAATTTACCTAAGTCATATGAAATTGTAGTAACAGTAATAGAGAATAATCCAGATGTGAACTTTGAATCGGTAAAGAATAAACTTTTGGCTGAACATAAAAAAAGAATATTATCGAAACGAACAGAAAATAAAAGCAGTACAAATGCATGTGCATTTGCAACACACAAAAACGGTTGTTTTAGGTGTGGAAAGTTGGGCCATTATGCAAAGAATTGTTGGAGAGAACAGAAACAAAGCGAAACATTTACAAGTTCGTATGGAAGAAGAGGTGTAAACAGAGGAAGAAGTAGAGGTCATTTTAGAGGTACAACTACAAATCAAGGTAGAAGTTTTAACAACCACAAGACATACCATGTTCAACAAGATAATGGTGACAAAGGTGAGAACAAAGACACAAATGTTTGTTTCATAGGTGAGACATATTCTAATAGTGTAAAAGAATCTGATCAAGATGTGATAATTTTTTTTATTGATTCAGGATGCACTGATCACATGATTAGCGACAAGGCATATTTTTCAGATTTTTTGATACTAAAGGAACCTATAAGAATTGCTGTAGCGAAAAGTAATAGTTTTTTAGTAGCTGTAGGTGTAGGAAATATACAAGCATTTAGTTATGTAAAAACATTTAAATGCCCTCTATTCAGATTTTGAAACTAGGTTTGAGGATGTTTTGACTATGGTAATACCACCGTGGATAACTAACCCATATGGTGATATAGAAGAAACGATTGATATAATACAAGAAGAACTTACTATATTAAGTACAAACGAAGAATTTAAGATTTAGTTTAAAAACGGATATCAGCAATTCTGACTGCAAAACAACATACCCGTTACTTATCCCGTATTATGGAATATAGCGATGAAATTTTTAATTTTCATTCCATCGTCATACCTAGTAGAAAGGGGGTTCAGAGCTGTTACCTATCTTCTAACAAAAAAAAGAAACAGACTGGACTTCATTAACCGATGAGATTTAAGATTAAACCTTACAAAATCGACGCCAAATGTTGGTAATTTATTATTAAAGCATCAGGTTCATTCTTCTCACTAAAAACATTTACTTATTGCTTATTTTATTTTATGTTTATTTTATGTTACGTATATTTTATATGACAGATAGAAAATTTTATTCTAAGTAGTTTTAATTTAAACTCAATTAATAAATGTATAAAACTTAACCGGACCTAAGTCAATTTTTGCAACCAAGAAAAATATTAAGTGCAAACTATACTCACAAAATATTTAAAACAACATGTAAACAGAAGAATTATATGCTTTTCAAACTATGCAGAAAAGAAAAGAATCATTTTAACTAGCTTAAAAAACCGTAAAAATTTATTTTTGCACGCATAAAAATTCGACAAATCTGAAGAAAACTGCATTAGATTATCTGTTTAAATTTAAATAAACGTACTGAAACATCTTGAAGATTTGAGAACATTCAGGATGATTATTAGGTGTTAAAAAG
Organism: Aquatica leii; assembly: GCA_035610365.1. NCBI lineage: Eukaryota > Metazoa > Arthropoda > Insecta > Coleoptera > Lampyridae > Aquatica > Aquatica leii. Next base: position 64,604,910 of record CM069437.1, read on the forward strand.
AATTTGGCGGCTTAAATAAATAAGTTGTAAAGTAAGTGTTTAACGCGCGTGCCAGTGTAAACAAATAGTGTCAATAAATAAAACTAGATCTGATTCGCGAACAGTGTTTATATATCTTCAGTGATAGTTATGTCATATATAAATTATTTGTAAATTGTTCTTTTTATATATTGCTCTATACATTTTATAAGTGTTGTAATTGTAATTTAGTTTATAAAAAATTTGTTACATGTATAATAATCGTGTCTATAATAATCGTCTTAATAGTTAAAAATAAATACAATTTTTAAATTCGTTCCAATACGTATAAATTAAAAATTACTGAAACAAAACAAATCACCATTTACAGACTTTTTAATTTTAATTGCAAAAATATATTAGTACACCACTTTGAAGAAATCAGTTTGCTTTAACATAATTATACCACAATAATATCATAAATACATTATATTATATAATTCTGACAGCGTATTTTAAAAAAAATTAAAAACGTATTTCGTTAGTTGAACACAGCAAACGTTAACTGTAGCTGTCAACGGTCATTTAAACATTTGTCATTACGTTTTGATAAAATATGCATACACCGATTCAATTCAGAAGTTGAATACGAGTATGAAATGGATAGATTTACGACAATTTCGTATTGACAATATTTACAACAGTTTTGATAGTACCATGATTTGTTTTGTATGTTGATAAACTCACACATATCCAATGCATTTATTTCTAATACACGTCATTACATCACTTTTACACACGTTTTAACTAAATTTACTATAAATCAATACAATTGTATAAAAAATTGTTTATTTCTAATACATTAATTTAGTGTAGAAAAATCTAGTTTTTTTGTTATTATCAATTTAAAAGTATTATTTATATTATTATATAAAATTTCTAAGTTTTTTTTAAATAGAAACTTCGATACAATAAAACTGCGTAGTATAACGCAAAAACACAAAGTATAAATAAATGTGTATGATATTGCAACAATGTAATTAAAATTGAAAAATGCATCATTAATAATAAACAAGATTAAGAGTTCAAGTCAATAACAATACAATTTACTTAATATAAATTAAATATATGTATCAAAAATAATGTTGGAAAAAAATTACTAAAAAACTAATTCTCAATGATAACTAAAAAATAAAAAGAATAAACTATAAAAAAACTGCAAACAAAACAAACTAAATTCTACTTCTAGATGTAAGTTAAATAAAAACAGGTTTTAGTCACTTACTCATCAGCACTGGAATACTCTGAAATGGTTTTTATTTAAGAACCATGAATGTTGGAGTTATGTCGAATTTGTAATATGTGATTCTGGAAACTGCAATAAGTCAAAACAGATGTGCACTGATTTTTGCAATTGCAGAAACAAATTTTTGTACACAGTTTTAATGTTGTTTTTTTGTAAATAAATTTGTCTTTGCAAACCTCATGCAGTATTCATTCATTAATCGTTGGCAACAAAACTTTATTTTTATTACTTTAAACTACCTAGTAAAACGTTATTGATGCAATAAAAATATTCAAATTTACTACTACTAAAGAAGTTTAAAACTTTTCTTATCTTGACATTTATTTTACTATACAAGATTCTTGCTAGTGTTCAAAAAATCAATGTACAATATTACATTAAACAAGCTTTATCAAAGAATACGACAATAACGTCCCGTGACACTTAACTTTACACAAATGTTGACGTAGTGTAAAAAAATTGATACAAAAAAATAAAGGAATGCAGTGCATTCAAATTATAACTCAGATTTATTGCAGTTTTCGTATTTTCAAACCACTGAGTATAAATCAGTTATTAATTGTTTGTAAATATGTTTTTTATCTATTTCTTTGATAAACCAAAAATACGTTTTAATTGAATACATAAATTTTGTGTAATACAAATTATATCATACACAAAGTTCAAAAATTTAAACTCTAGATCTTAAATTACTGATATCTTATATACATCTCAAGGACATCAATACTACAATAACTGATCCAACTGGTAATGAAAAAGAAATGAACTTTGGTGATAACGTTTAGAAATATGTAATTCTTGTAGCAGCGACATCAAAATAGGATTCAGATCTCGAATCATGAAATCGCAACAACATGACTACTAGTATCAGACAAATTTTAGTGATAATTTTTTACTGTATCAATTAACCAATAGAAAAATTTTATTTTATTGCATTTTTTAAAATTCAACCAATCATCAACGAATTACAGCGATAACACCACGGGCGTGGTGTTATCAGGCAAAGCAGACATGATATATTGAAATGTCAAATTAAATGTCAGATAGTAAATCAATTCATAATGATGATACACAGATTTGATGATATTTATAAGTACAAAATTAACTAAATTCCTTTAGAAAATACACCATAAAACACAATTAATTGGTATTAATTGATTAAAAAACTTGAAAAGTAGTAAAAAATTATCTTACCGAATACCCCTCGAGCATTGATAAATACTCAAAATTTTGTCGTAGAGAATGTTTCAAGTGTGTTTCTTTGAGGTAATATAAAATTATCTCGGTATTATCAATGCTCTAGGGGTATTATAGCTAATAATTTTTTACTGTATCAATTAACCAATAGAAAAATTTTATTTTATTGCATTTTTTAAAATTCAACCAATCATCAACGGATTACAGCGATAACACCACGGGTGTGGTGTTATTGGGCAAAGCAGACATGATATATTCAAATGTCAAATTGAATGTCAGATAGTAAATCAATTCATAATAATGATTTGTTCATATTTGTAACAGCAAAATTAACTAAATTCTTTTAGAAAATACACCAGAAAACACAACTCATTTGTATTAATTGATTAAAAAACATGGAAAGTAGTAAAAAATTATCTTACCGAATACACCTCGAGCATTGATAAATACTCAAAATTTTGTCATAGAGAATGTTTCTTTGAGGTAATATCATTCGGCCTTCGACCTCGTGATGTTACCAAGAAACACGCTTTCAACTATCTCTATGACAACATTATCTCGGTCTTATCAATGCTGTAGAGGTATTATAGCTGATAATTTTTTACTGTATCAATTAACCAATAAAAAAATTTGATTTTATTGCATTTTTTAAAATTCAACCAATCATCAACGGATTACAGCGATAACACCACGGTAGTGGTGTTATCGGGCAAAGCAGACATGATATATTCAAATGTCAAATTAAATGTCAGATAGTAAATCAATTCATAATAATCATACAAAGATTTTCTGATATTTTTAACAAGAAAATTAACAAAATTCTTTTAGAAAATACACCAAAAAACACAATTAATTTGTATTAATTAATTAAACAACATGAAAAGTAGTAAAAAATTATCTTACCGAATACCCCTCGAGCATTGATAAATACTCAAAATTTTGTCGTAGAGAATGTTTCAAGCGTGTTTCTTTGAGGTAATATCATTCGGCCTTCGACCTCGTGATGTTACCAAGAAACACGCTTTCAACTATCTCTATGACAAAATTATCTCGGTCTTATCAATGCTGTAGGGGTATTATAGCTGATAATACAGGTGAGTATAAAGCTAAAAAATTCAACAATAAATTGTATTAACAATCATTGTTATTTATAACACAATTATTATAAACAATTTTTGGTCTTTGTTTTGTTTTGAATGCAAAAATTATTCACCATCGGTTGTACGTTTTCCTCTTTTCTCATTTTACTTATTTGTGCGTGGTGCTGAGTGTTATTCCTCCACGCCAGATTTCGCCAGCTAAGTTACTGCACTTAAACGCGTAGAATGATTAGTTATCTAAATCTCTTTAAATCCAGCCCAACTTTTTCTGCACTGTTTTTAGTCCATTTACCAATTTCATTAATTCCTACAGGAATATGCTTCTACCAAATACCAGATTCACACCAGTTAGTATTGGCAGTCAAAAATAAACGATCTGTGGTGACGTTACGGTCCATTTTTTGTAGCATCTTTTTCAACAATTTGAAAATTAACATAAAACGAAATAAATATTTGACATATTTTTATAAGCAATACCAACCTCACGGGACAATGATTAGGATTCTTCTCAATAGGAACCAGCCATTAACTGTCACGATGTGATCCGCCTTGGCAAGTTTAGGAAAAAATGGTGTTGTACTCGTAACGCCCAGTCAATTTTCTAGTGCATTATTTTTCTTCTTGAAAGTATTTGATCAAACATTTAGCCGCTTCTCCTCCTCTCCAAACAAGCTCTCTTGCTGCAATTTGATAGAATTTTTTCTGCAGCCCTCTATCTTCGTTCCAGGCGTCAATCATTTTTTCGTAGTTTTCATCTAATATAGATACTGAACTCACTTTTCTTTTTTCTGTAATCGTTTGCAACTGTTTTCGCTTTCCATCTCTGCACCATTTTGGCAGTAGTATTCCACATTGTTTTTAAAGTGGAATCTTTGTAATCCTTTCCATCGCATTTTCATGTTCAGTACGTAATCTTCTAATATACTGCTTACTTTTAAGGTAGGTGATACTTCCGTCAGGGAAAATTTTCTCGTGTCGCAAAACTTTTTAAACTGATCCCACACAGAATTACGACTACGCTTTGTATTCTGTGGAATAGTCATCTCTACTTCTGTCCGTATTTCTTTTAAACTTGTTTTAGCAAACCACAATTTTGCCATTTTGCCAAAACTGGTAAAATTTTGTTACTATTTACACAGCTTTTGTTACGTTGCCGTGGTGACATTTCATGAACTACTGCATTTCAAAAGAAAAATTCAAATTTTCCGTCATTTTCTTTGGATTGTCTTGACGGATACAACTCGTGGTAGGAATTTTTTGGTAATTTTTGTCAGTCAGTACCACTCATAGTTGTTGCCTTTAGAAAATCGCCACTCGTACTAAAGCACTCGTGGCAATTTTTGTCACAACAACTATTCGTGATCTGACTGACAAAAATTATTACTGGCAAGATTCTTACCACTTGTTGTAAAAAATATCATGCAGGACAAAGATAAATGTTTAGAACACAATATTTGTGCCTATCTTAATATACATATGTATCAGAGAATTGAAAAGTTGAAGGAAAAGTACAGACCATAGAAATGGAATTTCTAAGAAAAATCTTAAGATTCACAAAAAGGAATAGACTACACAATGACGACATAAAAGCAAGCTTAAGAGTTGAACCAATCACAATAAAAATAGAAGAAAATCAGTTAAGATGATTCTGGCACTTAATAAGAATGAGCAGTGAAAGATCAGTTAAACAAATATTGAAGGCAAAAAGAATGACAAAAAAAGACAGACCAGTTACAAGTTGGGACAAAACCATTAACAAGATTTTAGAAAAATCATGTATAAACAGAAGATTAACAACAAAAGTGGCAAAAAATTAAAGAAAACGGGGACAGCTCGTACACGGTAGAAATCAATAAAAAACAAGTTACCCTACACCTACGGATAGACAAGGTTTTTTAATTATAAATAAGTTGTTTATTACGCTTACATAATTCTGGTATTCTTCCGGGTTCTTATTATTTCTGTACTTAGGTAAACTTCTTGTTTTTCCTGTGCGAGCATTTTAATGTTTTCATTAAACCATAGTTTTGTATTTTTTAGCACTTGAAGCATTGAAAATATTTTCTTCTTGCTTCCTCAACGTTCGCGCATGTCTTTATAGGGTTCGTAGTTAATTTATGTTCCAAGGCAGCTGGTACAAGTATTTAGTGCTATTCCCTTCGATCTATTCTATATTTAATTTACTATAAATAGCTATAAACAGCGGTAAACACTTTAAATTAGCTTAACACCCGCGAAATTCAAAATCAGCTTTGAATGATTCATCGGGATAAAACCACAACGTAAAAGGACATTTGTGGTAAGCAATGCCAATGCAATTGTGTAAACGCTACCAGAGTGAACTACTGGATGGCTGTTTTGCCCTTTTGGGGCTCATCAGCAGTAGGAGATACACTTTAATGTAGTTTATACATGGCGTTGACACAATTGCATTGACATTGCTTACCCCCAATGTCCTTCTACGTTGTGGTTTTAACCCGACGAATTATTCAAAGCTGATTTTGGATTTCGTGGGTGTTAAACTAATTCAACGTGTTTACCGCCGTTTATAGCTATTTATAGTAAACTTTAGATACATAGTAAAATTACACTATGAGGCAAACGGCATATATCAGTTCTACGTTTGTTAATTTCTAATATTACTTTCTTGTATTTGTTATTTGAAAATATTCCAGCAGTCTATCCGTAATGTATTGGATTTCCAGATCTGTTTTTTTTCGTCTTTTTGCTAATTGGTTAACATTAATCAGTTCATCATCCGAAGCTTCTCGGTTGATTGAGGAAGTGATATTTTACAGCTAGTAGGGAGCTAACCTAATCGGCCAATCCTCTTTACTTATCCGGGCCTAAAACCGGCAGCAACAACCACTGGCTACTCAATCCACCAAATGGTTGTTTTCTACGCTTTGTAGATCGAAATAATCTTTAAATCATGTGAAAGACGTTATCCATTTTCAATATCACGGCGTTTATAGCATTCGTTGGTCTTTTGGGTCGCACATATAGTAAAGAAACAAATGAGAGCATAGGTATTGGTATTAAGGGGCATTAAAAATGCAGTTTTCTTAAACAATCTTTTAAGTTACCAGTAGCGCAGCACATGCTAAAAACAAATATTCAAGTTTTGTTTGAAAACACTAAGGTTTTTAATGTTTGTAATAAACATTTCCTTTATAATTAAAATTCTAGGTATCTTTAACTTTTTTTTTGAAAACCAGTTTTATCAATCAAAAGCCAGTCTATATAAACTCAATTTCAAAATACAATTAATCAGTTTATTCCAAGCTTTGAAGATAAAAAATCGACCATACGAAAATTAACCAGAATAAAAAAGGGTAATATACATATAATTAATCATTAGAAACTTGGATTCTGTTATAGCATCTAATACATTTTTAAATGACATAGTGTTATCGATGATTATATGATCTAAAACAATAATATAACATATAGTTATATTTTTTATTTTTCACTTTGTTATAATTTACTCATAATATCTAAGAGACGAGATACCTAAACATATATAGTATATAACAACGGAGGTATTATAAGAAGGCGTTGTGAAATCATAACGCCAGCTCATTACGTCCTCAAAAATTGTGATGTTTAGATTTAGATGATATCAGATTTTCTATTTGCTTTTGTGCATTTTCTTCAAGATAATTGGAAAGATGTGTATAATTCTTGCACATTTATTATTATTGTAAAATTAACTCTGACAAGTAAATGATTAAACGTTGAATTATTTATTGTTCTAGACTATTAGATATATTTGTAGATTTAGTAAAATACAAATTGACTAGAAATTATAATTGACGTACGTATAAGTTTATAGTTCGTGCTTGCAAGAATCTCTTACTTAATATTACCAAGTCCTGTAAACTGCAATGTGTTTCTTATTTTGTATCAATATAAAAAATGTTTAGTTGTGTTGACGTATATTAAACAGTAATATTCACAAAATCAAATTAAAAACTACTACAGAAATACAATTTGAATTATTATAGTTTATTTTTTCTATTTATTCTTTAATAACTCAAAATGGGTTTATTATATTATATTATTTTATTTTTTATAGATTCTCAAAACCTTCCCATTACTTAATTTTAATTTTTTATTTTAATATTTTAATAAACGCTATATGTTTCGACTAATTGTCATCTTCAGGCGTATACTGTAAAATAAAAAATATAAAATCGAATCTTATTTAAATATAAGCTTACATTAGAATTGAAAAACCAAACTTCAAATATTACGTAAACTTTAAAAAATAATTATAGAAATCTGAAAAATAATATAAATTAAAAAATCTAAAAGTTATAAAAATAAATAAACTTACCAACATATATTAATCAAATTAAAAATGGTTAAATATTTGAAGTTTGGCAAATTTCAAAATTTGAACAACACAAAATTCGTTAAGGGATGATTCACTATTGGAATTGTAATTTTTAATAATATCTTATTCTTCTAAAAAATTAAGTCTTAAACCTTGATTACAAATGTGTAAAATATCAAAATCTTTTTTAGAATTGCATGAATGATGAGAATTTAGTATATGATTAGCAAATGATGATTTAAATGAAATGTTATTGTTTTTAATACAAGATAGATGTTCACCAATTCTAATAGAAAACTTTCGACTTGTTTGTCCTATATAAAATGCGTTGCAATCACCACATTTTAAATTATAAACACCGGATTTGTTTAAAATATTAATTTTATCTTTAGTATTAACAAATAAAGATTTAATATTATTATTTGACAAAAAAGAAATGTTAATGCCAAAATGTTTTAAAAGATTTTAAAATTGAAATGAAGATGAGCCTATATAAGGAAGAGAAAAATATATGTTAGATTGATTAGAGACAGGTGTAAGAGATGAACAATTTTTAATTTTAATAGAAGACAAAATTTTTTTTTGTAAATTTTTAATAATATGTAATGGATAACCATTTATATTAGCTAGATAATAAATAATATTTATATCAATTTTAAGGTTATTATTAACAAGTTTAATAGATAAATCAAGAAAATTTAAAATATTGTTTGATACTTTTTCAATTGTAAATTTTATATTTGGATGTAATAACTTTAGTAAATTAAAACAATTATTTAGATCATATTTACTGCTTTTAAATATAACTAAAATGTCATCTATGTATCTTTTTTTAATAAATAAAATGTTTTTTAATAACATCATTAGAAAAAAGTTTATAAATTTCTAAGTTTAGATAAGAATATTTCTGCTAGTATTGGTGAAAGGTTATTTCCCATAAGTAAACCTGTTTTTTGAATAAATGTTTCGTTGTTAAATAAGAAAAAAATTTGGCTTAAACATAAATTTAAGCAACCAAGTATAAAAATACAAATATTATCAAGTAAGTTAGATTGAACAAGTAGTTCTTTAATTACATATATTATAACAATCTATAAACGGAACACTAAGAAAAAGGTTAATAATATCAAAAGAGATAAGTATAAAATTGTCTTTAGAAGTAAAATTAACTAATTCTCTAGTTAAAAATTGAGAGTTTGTAATAGAATAAGGAAACTAAAAGTTAATTTGAGAACGTAATACTTTATTAAGCCAAGATGAAATTTATTATTATGATGAAGTTACTTTTTAAACCACTTAAATTTCATACGTGTAAAATTAATGATTAAAAAATTAAAGTAAACTCGACTTACCTAGGGTAATAACCTTTTTATATATTTGTTTAGATACAAAATACCAACCTGAAAAAAAAAGAATTAATTAATTATATACTTAGACAATGTATATGCTGAAAAAATAATTAAAACTTTAAATAAGAATTATATAAGAATTCTATTAGAATTTTAACAAAAATATTAACAATAAATTTATTTTAGAGATTTTCACCAAACTTTAATTCTATCTAAATAAACGCAATATTATTTTAGTACCTGTTTTTGAAAAAAAAATACTCAATTTTAAAACAAAGCTGTAAATAGTATACATTAAATTAACGCTTCATAAAGCTTCTACAAACTAACAGAACTGTTTTACACTTAAATAAATTGTTGATAAATTGCTATGTTGTTAACTCCCATTCTTCTAGCAGAGCATTAGGCAAGATAACACGGACGTAACGGTAATGGTTTCTGCAACCTGTCCCACACATGTTTATTAGATTTATGTCTGAACTTCTTTAAGTTCATTTTATTCTAACAATATCATGCACTTGAACTAAATTTGTAATAACAGAGCCTCGGCGAAGACAAGTGTTGTAGTCCACTAATATCATGTTTTCTCTCAAATTAGCTGAAAACGACCCCGTATTGAATAGAATACATATGTATGTACATATACTATTTTGGTAAATGTTACGTTCAGAGTTAGTAAATTGTATTATTGCGTCTATTTTTGTATATATAGATTGAAATTAATAATAAACTCTATTACTGATAACGCTATGAAATGCATTACAAAATTAATTTTTGTGACGCAAAACTGTATATAAATTACGTCATCATATAGCAATTTATGTACCTCTTTTGTATTGTAGGTATCTTACAAGTAGAAACATTTTTTTCATACTAAACCAGCTATAGTACATGAAACTAAAAATTGGTTCTAATACCACTCGGTTGTTGTTTACTTTATCTGTCAGATTAACGCTTGGAAAATTTGCATATAAATCGCATACATGCTTATTAAAGTATAACTAATTAAAAGTGCATATTTTCAGCAATTTTCTGAATGAAAATGCCAGAACAATGTACCAATAACTCCGTTTTTCTCACGGTTTAATATCGTTAAGACAACCCTATTTTTTGCACAATTTGCATTTATGCTTATATTATATTTTCAATTCAAAAATTAAACTACTATTTAATAAAAACTAAAATTACAATTTTTGTAATACAGTAAAACTTTACGATGACCGTTATAAGGATGTTTACTTTTGTATCTTCGTTATTGCAATAAATCAAAACAATATAATTATAAATTACAAGTTAATTTAATAATGTAAACATGCATCATTAAAAAAAAATTTCAAAAAATAAAAAACCAAACATTTTTAACATTTTCCAAAATTTTGAATATAGTAAAAGACATTCAATTTTTTTGAAATTAATTTATGATGGTAGATTTTAAGTTTTTCATTTTTGTTCACAAAACTGGACATTTATAATTATTTAATAAATAAATGTAATTTAATTAATAATTAAATTACAGCTGAGTGTATATATATATAAGTTATATCAAACATTCCATTGATTAATGAAAATAATGACAGACACCAGGTTTGCGGAATATTAGATTAGATTCATAGTTGGATCATAGAACAGCAAAGCATTTTACATAAAAATACCATAATAAAGATTCATTTTATAATTGTGCAAAATGCTCGGCTGAATAGAGATAAGAAATATTATATAAGGAAGTTAAATTAGATAAGAAGTAAGTTATTAAGTTTACCTTGTAAAGAAAACACGAAAATCTATCTATCGAAGTTTTTGCCTAATAAATAAATAAGTTAAGTTTGTATTTTTTAAAAACAATAAATCCGAACGAATAAATATAACTTATATATATCTACTTTCTTTGTTAAAAATAGTCTGCAACCCACGATTGTTATTGTTTCGTTGCATTGTTGATAAAAGCATTTAATTTACATATGAAGCATTAACCGACAAAAAACTAAATCGCAACTTGACCGGTATTGAGAATTAAAATTCCTTTCTTAATAAATTTTGGTCAAAGTGTCAGCCACATTTATACAAAGACAGTTGCTATTACTGTAAATTTAAAGACCGTTATAAGAAGTGACTATTGTTAAAAAAGTGATCGAAAATAAGGATTTAACTATATAATTTTCGATTATAAAGTTTTTAAAGTTCTAAGCTTAAAAATTACCTATTATCTTTTAATAACAATAACTAAATTAACTATTGGAATTCAAAAATTTTATTATCTATATAAATGTTTAATTTTTTTTGCGTTGATTAAAGTTTTTAACTTTTTTTGCAACATTCTGCAATTTTTTTTGTTTTTAAGTTGTATGTGTAAACATTTTTAAGTTGATCAACAACTTAAAGCTTCAGGATTTGGTTCAGAAGCTTATCACTACAAACTAAACCAAGATTTTACGCTACAAAAGTTTATATTAGATTATAGAATATTTGCTGTTAGATTTCTGGACACCAAAGGTTCGCGTAATACCCAAACGTCTAGCGAGTAATATAAAACGTTTAATAAACGTGTTTTTATAAGGGTTATAGGAACGTACAACAATAATGTATAACGACAATCATTTTATGTCTGATGATATCAGGCTCTTGCTATTAATTTCAATGTACATTTTTTTATGATTCAATTAAGATAAGAGTTTAATATTTTAAATTTTGTTTTAAAAAATATTACTTAGAATATAGGAAGTTCTTCTCTAGGAGGGACAATTAAACCACTCAAAATTTTATTATGGCCACGTTTCGTGCACAAGGCGTGTACTTCTTCAAGCCACTGAAAAGAAGTGCACGCCTTGTGCACGAAACGTCGCCATAATAAAATTTTGAGTGGTTTAATTGCCTCTCCTAGAGAAGAACTTCCTATAATCTAAGTCATTAATTCAATATAGAAAGAAGACGTAACAACATTACTTGTAACTTATATTCTTAATTATAAATTACTTAAATTAATGCTTTATAATTAGGATGTTTTTTCTAACCTAAAATATTTCCTGTTGTTACTAAATCATTCATAGATTTATTTAACAAAAAAAATATTGCATGTAACATATATAATAAAATGTATGTAAACGCCAGTACATTTGAACGCAGGGACGTTTGAACGCGAGACGTTTGAACGCGAGACATTTGAACACAAAGAAGTTTGAACGTAGATACGTTTAATGCATGATGCATTTTTATTTTTCTATACCAAGTAAAACAACAAAGTATTCAGTTTGCAAGAAATAACTTTGTGTTGTATATTTGTCGGTTTTAAAGGAATTGAGTACAAGTTTCTGTTTATGAGATTCTTTGATTTAGATGTGTAAAGTAGTCGATTTTACTAAAATTTTGTACGTTCTGTTACCGCTTAAAAATTACCAAAAATTATTATCTTTAATTGTACCAAACGACTTACATAATAAGCTTTTAAAAAAATAGAAATACATTGAACAAAGAAAATTTCATGGCATTACTATTGTAACAATTTTATTATTAAAACTAATTTATTTAAACGACTAAAAATATGTTTTACTTATACTAAAAATATGTACACTTGTAAATTAACCGAACTAATTAATAAAATTTAATAAAAACACTTACACTAATTAAGATAAGATAAAGCTTCACACAATTGTTTACACTAAAATCACGTATAAGATTATTCTCGGTATATTTATGTACACACACGTGCTAACGACTTATTTATTTCAACTTGAATAATCTTCTTAACACTGCTGTATTCGCATTATGGCAATAACTGACTTACGATTTGTTTCGTCGGTATATATACACATTTGGAAATCCTTCTCGAGTGCTCCCTATATTACGGTATATCTTCTAGAAGATGGATAACAACTTCCAGAAGGCTCTTGAATTTGCAGATAACTTCTCGAACGTTTCACTATTAATACACGGTTAATACTGAAACGTTCGCAAAGTTTTTGTTAGCTACGAGAACGTTCACAAACTTATTGTCAACGTTTACCAAAGGATGTAGAAAATTCTCGAAAGATAGCGGAAATGTATAAAAGCGATTCAAACGAATCATAGGTCAGTTATTCAAATTCGGAAGTGTTACAAAGATATTTAAATAAATAATTAATTAACGCGTGGTTAAGATAAATATAATAATATAAACGTACGTGCCTTTAATGTTAACAAGTGTCAAATTTAGATAAACAGAAGTTATCCGTGGACATTATCCTTTGAATGATTTTACTATACAAATTAGTGTAATTGTTTTTCTTAAATATTGTTAGATTTAATTAGTTCGTGTAGTTATAAACGTGTAAATATTTTGTGTATAAATAAATTAGATTTAACATTTGTTACAATATCAATGTTTAATCCAAAAAAAGTAAGGAAACTAAATGTAAAATAGGGTACCTAAGCGTATCAGTCAAAATTAGTTTTAAAAGTAAATTTGTAAATCATATAACCAATTTTTAACGGTATTTCAGTCGCAAAATTATTTTTTAAATAAAAAATTTTTTTTTAATTAATGACAACTATCTTTTGATGGCAATTTTTATTATTTAATACCTAATTGTTTTGTAATGTAATAATGTTTGTTTAATTACTCTTAATAACAAAGAATTTAAGAAATTAACAATTTAGGTCCGTTTTATATATTTATTTGTAACAATTATTAATTCTTTCAAAATTAAGTATTCACATTTTGACGATTGTTAAGAAATTAGTCGTGTTGATTCGATTTGATTGAATGGTTAACCAAATAATTTTTTTGTATTGATTAAACATTGCCTGAAAAATAATTATTTAGTTTATTTAGACACATCTAAATCTAAGAATCATATAAACAGAAATTAGTACTTAATACCAATACCGACAAAGATACAAAACAAAGTTGTTTCTTGCAAACTAAATACCTAGTTTTTAAGTTCGTATAGAGAAATAAAATGCATCTTGCGTTCAAACGTATTGCGTTCAAAGGGTCGCGTTCAATCAATCGGGTCCAACGGGTCATTCCGTAATTCTTATGATACATACAGCTACGGTTCAAAATTGATGAACCATTTACAATAGAGAAAGTTTGATGTAGGCTTCGTACAAGCTTTTAATATCCAACATATTTTAGTTATTTTTTTAGTATAAATTAAGTCCTTCATTTCACAGACAAGTTCAACTTAACTCTAATAAAGAAATAGCTCAACTTGATAATATAGAATAAGAATTTAATTACGTGACTAATAATTTCTCCCAAGATAATGAAAATATAAATAATGATTGTCATGTTTAGAACTTAGTGAAAAGCTTCATTTCCTGAAAGTTTTTCATTCCATTGACAGAACATGAGATGACTCTTGATTTTAATGATTTTAATCTTATTTTGATTGCAAATAGGAGTGATGAATTAAATTCAAATAAGTCAGGAGAATTCTTTTTCTATAAACTAGCTAATGAGGCTTGTCATAATGCTATTACAAATATAACAATTAATAATTTACTGGCGATACTTCAACTTTATCATCCTGGTATACCAGGAGATACCAAAACTTAAATACTCCAAAAACTTTAACAATAGACATTATCGATTCTGGGAAATACTATAACTTCAGCCTTGGTGAAGCTATTAATAAATTAATTGAAAAGTTTGGCAAGCATTTAATTTGTATTAAAACATTTGTGTATTGATGATTTGACTATAGCAAAAAGTCGTAGTAATTAGTTATTTCCAATTTTATGTAATTTGTATGATAACCCTAAAAGAGTACATCCAAGTTTATTCTTAGAAAAGTTTATGAATGAAGCACGCCTATTCAAATTAAATGGTTTTTTAGAAAAAAGTCGCGTTTTACCTTTGAAATTGATAGCTTTTATCTTTGTTTGTTACATGTACAAAAGAACATACAATATATAATTCTTTGCTCTAAATGTTTTATTAAAGAAATATTTTTAAATAATTGGGTTTGTTTCCTTGATATACATAGTTTAAGAAACCAAACAGATCTGCAATTTAAAACTCAGTTGATAATGGTACATCAACTGAACTGATTCCAAACTTTGACAGGATAGATGATATTGTACTCGATCCAATGCATTTGCTTTATTTAGGAGTGATAAGAAAGTAGTTATTTTTCTGAATTCATAAAAAACCTGGATTAAAATTGCCATTCTTTAAGATATTACAGTTTTTAATATACAATATCCCATTAGAATTTAACAGAAAACCACATTTAATTGCAGAACTAAAACGTTTTAAACCTACTGAATATCATCATATATTATTCTGCACAGAACCGTTTCAGATTCAACTTTCTTATGCGAATTAGAAGATTATGCAGAATCTTCAACTACATATTTTATACAGACTTTCATTATTTTGTATGTGAAAGATCACGTATTCCATAATGTTCGTAATTTAATTTATTTATATAACGATGCCAAACAATTTGGTGTGTTGCAAAATTTTTTTGTTTGTTTATTAGACATTCCTACAAAAATTAAAAAAGTTAATACAGAATGGTGATAATCATTTAACACAAACTGTAAAAAGAGTAATAGAACGTCTTTATAACGATTTTATTCAAATTCAGGAAATCAACATTCTGATAGACCTAAACTAATCAGTATAAACAAATAAAATTTAAGAGTTTTATACTAAAAGTTTATGATGCAGATAATTACGTAATAGAAATGTTATTAAAACAGTTGAAGAGTTATTCATAATAATACAAAATTTTAATTTAATTGAGGATTTTTATTCAGAACCATGCAAATCATCAATGTTGAACATATTTCTTGTGAACCAGTTAAGATGCCTATCTAAATAGAATGTAAATGAAATTGTACTAAATTTTCTCAAATTTTCATGCAACAATAAGTTTATAATGTCCTTATTTTTTCCCGTGTCTACAATTTGGTGCATTTTGCCTTCAGCTACTGATTTTCTCCATTTTTTTCGATTTTTCAATATATTTTTTCTATTAGTCTGAAGTCTCCAAGTACTCTTTCCCACCAAGTTCTTTCGGTCTTTCTCTACACGTCTTTTAAACTAGTTTCCACTTCGTTATTTTTTTTATAGTTCTTATGTGATTACTTCTTATAATATGCTTAAACTATTATAGACGTTGCGCTTTAATGTATCGTCCTATATCTTTTCCTTGTATTTCCTCTAATAGTTTAAAGTTAATGTTCTTTCTAATATTGTTGTTGTCCTTTTTTAGCGACCCTAAAATGAATTTAATAGATTAATTTAAGATCATTTCGATCTAATTCCCTTTACATTTTAAATTTAATTGCGATGTGTTTCTGCACTGGTTTTTATTTGACTCTATTGTTACAGGTGAAAAAAATTAGGAAAGAATACTGTGTACAATTTATATTGCGCACTCTAAAAACTTTAATAACAGATGGATTTGTTGGAGCTAAATTTAATTTTTTTTGGGGAGAAAGCAGAAGAAAAGATTTATTTATTTAAAACTAGATTAATTATTAAAAAATAAGTGTTTTTAATGATGATACAGATTTTAAATTATAACCGTTTTAAATCACAGATAAAGAAGTAGAACATATAGTATCTAAGTAGTATACCGGGTTGTGCACGTAAAGTGTAAACATAGAGATTTAACATGTAAAATTAGTTTTATGGAATTTCCTGCTCTTCTGTTCATTTTAGGGCAAAAACTGTAGAAGCAAGTTGTTCAAAATCAAAAGCTGCATACAAAACTATTTTTAAATTTGTTATTAAGCTTTTGGTTTAGCCGCAACTTTAAAAATAAATTCTAAAATTTCTGTCAAATTGTAGCTATTGCCATGACTTTTATTATCTTCTGTATGTCAAATATTGAAAAAATATGATTCTATGAATTTTTTGCAAAACGTTAACTATCAAATATGAATGTCGATTCGAATGAAGAACGAATATTACTATGCCGGAAATAGTTACAGAAGACCACGGAATTTATTTTCCATAAAATATAAAAATATACCAATACCAAGCATAGCAACAATTTCAAAACTGGTTAAAAAAATTGAGAGCACAACTAATGTATCTGTCAACGTAGGTAATGAAAGCAATATCAAAATACGTCATTACGAAGAGAATGAACAAATGTTATTGGTTATGATAAATCAAAATCCTACTTAAAGTATAAGACATACTGCGTCTAAATGTGGTATGCATCATGCAACAGCCCTCAGAATTATTAAAAAACATGGATATAAATCTTATAAATTTCAATGCCATTAAAAACTTCTTTTACCTGATTTAGAAAGTAAACACATTGTTTGCAAAATTATACAAGAAAAAGCATTTCCTGTATCTGTTTCACTGACGAAAGCACTTTTACTTTAAATAACAAACCAAATGTTCAAAATACTCGTACCTGAGCCAAAGAAAATCCCCGTTTAAATGTTATCAGGCACAGTCAATATACGAAGTAATAACATTCTGCTGAACTTTCATTGTTGATTATTTTGAAATGAATATACACAACGTTTCGATTGCTGTGGTATCTGCAATCGTCATATGACGAACTTCTGCAGAATAATGTTGGTCCTGCATTGGAAGATGCAGCTCATCCAGATCAGGATATTTGGTTCCAACATAATGGGTGCTCAGTTCATTATGGGATAAATGTGCGAGAATATTTAGATTTTGCTTTCCCGAATCGTTGAATTGGCCGAGGTGGTAAAATAAATTGGCCTGCAAGATCTCCGGACCTAGCTCTTTGCGATTTTTTTATGGGGACATCTTAAAAAGAAAATTTATTCTAAGAGATATGGGAATTTAGATTTGTTGAAAGACGCTATATTTGAAGAATGTGATCGAATTACTGCCAGACAATTAACCAATGTTAGAACTTCGTTTTACAATAGACTGAGTTATTGTCTTGCTGAGAATGGTGGCTTATTGGAATATGTATTGTAATGTCTTTAATTTTTGTGTGTTATTTGTTTAAAAAATATTGTTATGATTATTAATAATATGTTTTGTTTGATTTGATTTTATTTATAAGATATATAAACGTTTATAAGCTTCAAGCATTGACGTTTATAAATAATTTTTGTAAAAAAAAAGTCATGGCAATAGCTACAATTTAACAAAAATTTTGGAATTTATTTTTAAAGTTGCGGCTAAACCAAAAGCTTAATAACAAATGTAAAAACAGTTTTGGATGCAGCTTTTAATTTTAAAGAACTTGCCTCTCTACAATTTTTGCGGTAAAATAAACAGGAAAGCAGGAAATCGCATGAAACCAATTTTACATGTTAAATCCCTATGTTCACCCTTTACGTGCACCACCCGTATAATAAATACAAGCTTGTACGTAAATATTAAACGATTTTCTAAGTTTTGGAACAATGCCACTACCTAAAAGTACGTTCTGTTGACGTCTTATATATGTACTCTAAACTACCTTCTTGGTACTTAATGAACGTTCGTTGAACATGCTGTAAGTAAGTTTTTTGAATGACCACGTGTGTGTAGACATACAGAAAACGTTCATATAACGTTTTTGTCATATTTAAAAACGTTCTAAAAACGTTCACGTGGATATGTCTTAAGAACGTACAAAGAACCTTTTGGTGATGTCTGGATTGCAATTTCCCAGATTCAGAACAGCACAATTCATTAAATTAACAATTGTTAACAAAACATTGCAAATATGTTAAAAGACGGTATATTCTAAACTTGATTATTGAAGATTTAAACTGTAATAAATATAGCGCCAAATATTTAGTTTCTATTAAAAAATTGCATAAAACTAATAACACTAGATGACATTTTTTAATTTTTTTGAATAACGTTGTAAAAATGGGTCCTTACAGTTTTTAACTCAAATAAAACCAAATTTTCCAGGAAATGTTTGCAAACATTTTTAAAAGAAGTTTATGGTGCTAACTTCAACTTTAAAATCTATTAAAACATTTTAATATAAACATTTCTTCTTCTTCAAAACTTAATATTAAATTTTCTGAACATTTTTCTTGTATAAAAAATAATATTTTGTGTAAATTATTATTTTATAATCATATATTTAATTCTAATTATTAATTTAATTTATAAAAATATTATAAGATTTTGCATATTTGCAACAAAGGCTTAAAACTTGATTTCTTAGCAATGAAACAAATTATTTAAAATTACAGTTTAAATTGTGACTTCTGTCTTAACAAAGTTAATAATATATTTTTTTAATTCGTTTATGGTAATGTCTATTACTTTGTTGTAACCTAGGTCATTTTTGTTCTTAAATTAATCTTTTGAAATTGTCAAACTTCAAATGTTTAATTTAATTAGTAAATTTTGTTAAGTTTATTTTGAATGTTTTCTGATAATTACTTTAATTTTTTGTAATTTTTTTGGCTTTCTATAATTTGTTATATTTATTTTACATTAAAATTTAATATTTAAAGTTTGATTTTTCAATTTTAATGTAGTAAGTTAAATTTGAAGATAGATACAATTTTTTACATAACAATATTATAGTATACGCCTGAAGATGACCATAAATCAAAACATGTAACGTGGTTATTAAAATAAAAAATCAAAAACAAAATATTTGTGGGAAGGTTTTGAAAGGTTGTTGACATTGTTTCCATAGTTTTGATGATGTTATATACGATATTTTTAACGCTAAAATAATGATAGTAAAGTTAAAGATAAAAAAACAAAAAAATTACATTTTGTTACATAATTTGTAGATGATTTTAAAAAAATATATTAATTTTAGTTGATAAAATTTGTAAAAACTTATAGTCGTAAATTGCCTTACGATGTTAAAATCTACTTTTTAATTATTGTTAAACTTTTTTTGTATTTTAAGGTCAACTATGTACACTAAAGCATATTAAAATTGGCAATGTACCATCCCAGTAAACACGGATTGAAACTGTTACAGTCACAAAATTAAAACAATTGTTTCATTACGTTGTTTCGTCTTAGTTCCATTTTTATATCATTTACATGTAACTGACAGTGAATAAATTGAAAGAGTTCCGATTTTTCACAATCAGTTTTAAACCGTTTCAGTACTTGCAATTTTTTCCTCATAATCAGCAACCGTCTAAAAACTGATTTATTAAAACCGAATATTTTTTGAATAACTAGAATTGTTTGAAGATCGATTAAATAAGATTGAATTATTTTCAAAACAGTGGAATCGTTCTAGGAAAAACGAATACTTTGTGATTAGTCAGCATTAGTCGTTGCTATACTTTTGATTACTGTCGTCAACGCTTGCGCTGCAAATTGATATCTTTTCACTTGTTCGGTTGTAGTTTGATAAGTGATGCTGTGTGTACAATTACGAAATGGAACAATAAACGGTTAGTCGAAACATTTTATTATAATCCATAAATGTAATAAATATTATTATCATTTCTGTTCTTTATGCATCATGTTTTAATTTGTATTTAAAAAATGTAAATTAACACACATGGTTACGTTAAGGTAGATTATTGCATAAATCTGATGATACTTTAGGATTTATAATTACAGTTCAATTCTTCAAGTTTTCTATACGATTATGTACAGCTAAAGGTATTCACAGTGTTTTTATATCTTTCTATTAATTGCTAAAGTGATATTTATATTAAGTTTGTGTCGTTTTTGATAAAAAAATGTAATTAATTTTGTGTAACTCGATGATTATGTATGTATATAAATGAAATATTTAATTCTATGTAACAGATGCGGTTAAAAGTTGCTACCCAACAGTAACTGATGCAGTTCTCGAGGCTTCCATGAAAAGACTACATTAAAGAAAGTAAAAAACTCAATGTGATATTGTATTTAAAAATATTTATTGTGCAATAAAATTTGAAACGTGCATTCGAAAATGTATTATTATATTATTGGAAGAATTGTTTTAGTTCATTATTGAAACAAGAAAATCAAATATTTATTGATCATTTAGTATCAGTTCAACAACGAAGCTTTTAAAACGTAAACCGAATGCAACATTTGTTTTGCAACAGATTTGAATTTAAAATACCGAAACTATACTGATTCAAATAAGTGAAACAGCGATGGACTTATAGCTATTTTATTGCAGTTAGGTTTCTTTTATGTTTGAAACGAGAGTGAATCATAATTTTTTTGTTTTGAAACTGTTACTAAACATTATCAATTTTGTGTTTACTGGGATATTAATAGAAATTCGAAAAGGGTATATTTAAGTTCAAAACTTGATGATGATGCGTAAATTTTCCAATACTTACGGTACATGTATTAGTTTCAATAAAAAAGGAAACTGTTGATTAAAAACAATTTTTTATTTTAAATTTCGTCACCAGAATACAAATCTATTTGTTGGTAAAACTATTACTCCAATGGGTCGTACGTCTGCTTTTGTTTGTATCATAAAAGCTTCCTTGCTGCGTCTACGAATTTCAGATCACAAAATATAACATACTAAAAATTTTTTGTAAACAAAACTTGTATTTTAAAATTAATAAATACAACTAAAAACGCTCCAAAAGCAACTATTCGCATTTTTTAAGTTTCGGCTTCACTTCGGTCTACAAATACAAATAACTGTTTTAGTAAATTTAAGCATAAACACAATTGTAAATATTGACAAAAATTCAAAGTAACATCAAATATGTATACGTTTAAACATAATGGTCTAAGAATAAACGTTATGTCAAAGTATAAAACTATTGCTTTACCACAAAGCTGCGGTAATACTTATCTTTCTTTGATAAATTTGTCTTTTATTTCAGTTTCAGTCCTAACGCTAGTGGCTATTTATGTCTCAAAATACAAATATTGTTCAGACAAGTAGATAACATTCAGTAATGTTTTTGATTTTTTTGTTTGAATATCAAGTACCTACGTTATTTTTAAAAATAGAAATTTTTAAATTTTAACTGAATAACTACGTTTAAAGTTTAAAAGTAAATATAAACTACGACTTTAATAAAATACATCCATATATACCTAATTCTAAATAGCTTTATAAATATTATTAACAATTTTAGAAAATAAAATTATTTAGAACAGTAAAAAAATAATTTTCATAATCAAAAAAAGTTATAGCTGCAATAGAAAACAAATTTTTGATGATTTTAAAAAAAAATTTAAATTAAACCTCGTAAAGCTTTATTTAATTTTTACATTTAATTGTGGCATTTAAAAGTCATCTTTATTTGTAGGTTTTTTATTAATAATAATGTTTATGATACTTCAACTATAATTGAATAAAAAATAAAATTATTTATAGTAGTTTAAAAACATAATCAAAATTTACTGTGATTACACTATAAGAAATTGTAATTCACAACTATTTTAGACAATTTATCTAAATTTATTGGTAATTTGGCTTTGTAGTAGTTAAGTTGATTGTAACAGATTGAAAACAAGACGAAACTAAAATTTAGAACCTTCGTGCGATGCTTAAAGCCGTTGAACTAATAAATATTGAGATGCTCGTCGAAATAAAAGTAGTCTTCTCTAAGTAAAAAGAAACTGTAAAAATTGGATTTTTATTTAATGATTCTAAACTTACATACAGATAACAAACGCAAGTTTAAATAAATTTCTATTAAATGTTTTATTATTATAAAATAATATAATATAACACGAAATACATTATTCTCGTTGAACTGTTACAAAAATCTTTGACAGAAATCAGGTTAGAAGATGCCAAACATCAAAAGTAGCATACGTTACGAAACTCAAAACTATTAGCATTAGTTTATAAGGTGCTATATCACGTACTTGCTTTGAAACACGAACTAAAAAGCATATTTATGTCAGAAACTTAGATCTGCTTTTTGTTTGTGTAATAAACACTTGTCTAGCTCAAAGTAGTATAGACTTCTTTACCAAATCTTTTTATTTATGTACTTCTCATCAAAATGTACAAATGCACTGTAAAAATGTAAAACATTAATTTAAATTACAATGTTAATAAATAAATAATTGAAATGAAATAAACGTAAGAACACCTAAAATAAAATCTAGATTTTTTATTATAGGAAAAAATATATATTTTATTGCAATTGCTGTAAAATCACTAACATCGAATTAAATTAAAAACCAAATAATCTGCAGTATTCATCTATAATTACACAAAAAAATTAATCAAAATCACATTTGTAAGTTCGGCAAACTATGGGAATCTAAAAAAATTAAATTTTATTCTTTTTTAGTAAAAATTGCAATATATTAATATAAGTTCTAATAAATCTAGCTGCTTACTGTATTAAAAAACATTTGATAATTAATAGTTATAAAAATATTTATTCAAACGTTCAGAAACTTTTGAAGCTACTGCAAACATCATTTGCGAATTTATTGTTTTAACCTTCCTAATACCAGCTGAATTTTAAAACAGTTAATACCGGATGGGGCGAATTGTCGCCCTATAGTGTTTTTGTTGTTTTAAACTTGTATTATACAAAATTAATTTTTAATACATTGCAATATAAATTTTTTCAATAATATACAAACAAAATGTACAAGAGAAAGTGTTAAAAAAATATTAATGATTTTAATTATCACATATCATATTGCTGACACGTTTTAACATTTTTATTATTATTTTTGTAACTTATGGTTTTTATTTCTTGAACAAATGTGACATCTTTCTTTTTTGGCTGATAGTTTTTTTTTCAGTTTTTGTGATCTGTTCTCGGATCTGTAGTCATGGCTTATATACTCCAAAATAGAATTTATATTATTTATAGTTGATTTGGAAAGCCTACGTTTAACTTCAGGGTTTTCTATACGTCTTTGGATATGTTGTTGAACTTTCCGAATTCTAAGAGAAACAATAGAAATAGTGATCATTCTAGTTGGAATGAAGATTAGTCCACGAACAAATAAATTAACTGCTGCTATATCAGTCATGTTTATAAACAGTACGGCCGGCTATCTTTTTGATTGTATATTGCATGTATATTCAGCTACCATTTTATCAAGAGTATCCACAGCACCCTTGGTTTCTTGTTTTATTTATTTTAATTTTTTTTATCAAAGGTTCGGACGAAATAAGAATAACACTTCTGTTTTTTTTGGTACATAGCATACTAATGTAATTTCTGACTGAAAAACACTGATGAATGAACAAGTCGATGGAGAGATGTTAAAAATTCAGAAGGAATAAAAGCTTTATTCTTTCTTAGAGTTCTACATATTCTTCATTTTTTATCTAGCAATTCCTCGGCTAACTCCACAAACGTAAAAAAATTGTCAGTTGTAATTCCATGACCAGGAAGCAAAATGAAAACTAATTTCAAAACTACTCTTCTTCCTTAAACACGTTCTGGAACGTTACTTTTTTTTCTAGATGCAAGTTTTTGCAGTACACTGTATCCAAATCGGCAAGAATTCAAATCTTGATTTCATATTTCACTGGTTATAATTTTTTTGACAATTGTCCATAAATATATCAAACACATCCCGTATTGGTACTATTTTATCGGATTGCCTTCGTTCTTACCTTGTATCCATGTCATCAAAGCTCATCTTACTGGAAATTTGCGAGAATCTATTTCTTGGCATTGTTGCAAAATAAATTGGTCGTTTAAAACAAAAATCATATTGCCACAGTATCCGTACGATTGCTCCTGCATGCTCTAGAGCAAATTAATAAGCCTATAAACGCATATATTTCTATTTTGTCAACAGCTTTATAAACTGTATTCGTCTCTACTAAGATAAAAGTGTCTTCCGGGTTTGGACCGTGTCATTGTTGTAACCGAAGTTGCCAACGTTTCGTTCATTTTTGTAAGGTGTTTCATCAGGGTGTAAGAGAAATCGAAGAACTCAACCAAAATCTAACTAAAAACTTCTCAAAAGTTAGGTAATCAACTTGTAAACCAAGCCAGATTCTAAACTGCATAGAAGTGAGTTAAGAAGAAATAGTCTTCGTATATAAAGAAGAAAGATAGTCACGGATAGTTCAGCTCGACTCTGATTAGGTTACAGTTGAAAGGGGGCGAGTTTTCGATAAAGGACTAATGACCGGGAACCAAAGAGGGGATAGCTGGAAACCATGATCGCGATTGAAGTTATTTGGGGGTTTGAGGATTTCTATGCTATCTCGGAATTTTCTGTTGAAAAAGAATTAAGATTTAGCAATCACCGAAATGTTATCAAAATATATCTTGTGACATGTAGTAAAATGATGTTTAGCAACCGCAGACTTAGAAACATGTCTTTTCTTTATACAACGATCATGTTCTGAAATGCGAATAGTGACGGAACGACCGGTTTCACGAATGTAGACTAAACTACATGAACAACGAATTTGATATACACCTTGAGATAAAAGTGTAGGAAACTTGTCCTTGGGAGAAGGAAGAATCTGAGAGATTTTGCCTGTCGAGTTGAATATGGGTTTAATACCATTCTTACGAAGAAGTTTCCCTATTTGATCTGTAACCTTGTGAATGTAAGGTAAAAAAGCTAATTTTAGATTGAATTCGGAAGTAGAAATGTCCTTAGGTAAACGAGTACGTAGATGTAGAAGACGATGAATAACTCTATAAATATCTCGTTTCATATAACCATTGTTCACTAAGGTTCTAGTAAGATGTCGGATTTCCGAGTCTAGATTCTCAGGTAGGCAAATAGAATAGGCACGATAAACCACAGATTCAATAACGGAACGTTTCTGTGCTGGATGATGATGAGACGAAGCATGAAGGTATCTATCCATTACTTTCGATTTCATAGTAAATTTGATATCTAAGTGTTGATTGTTAAAATGATCAAGAAAATTAGACAATTCAAGATGACCATGCGACCAAACAATAAACGTGTCGTCAACATACCTAAACCAAACTTTATGTTTTAATATTGATGATTCTAAAACAACCGTTTTAAAGGATACCATAAAAATGTTAGCTACAACAGGTGATAGAGGAGAACTCATAGCAGTACCAGAAACCTTTTCCTAAAACTTGTTATCAAATTGGATAGATCAAATTTTTTCTATGGAGTTTAGAATCTGGCCTGGCTCACAAGTTGATTACCTAACTCTGTAGTTGTTCTTTGTTAGATTTTTGTTTGCTTTTTCAATTTTACTGTTTTTTTTTACCTTTTCAGAGGTTAGAATCTGGCTTGGTTCACAAGTTGATTACCTAACTTTTAAAAAGTTTTTAGTTAGATTTCGGTTGCTTGTTTAAGTTTCTCGATTTACTTCACGCCCTAATGAAGCCCCCAACGAAATTGGGCGAAACGGTGACAACTTCGGTTGCATCATTGACACGGTCCAAACCCAGAAGACATTCTTATCTTAGTATAGACTCCGGCCGTAGAAGCCTTCGCTATTGTATTTGTTTCGCATTTTGTCACGTCTCTTGAACCTTTTTGATTCGTAAATTCCACAGTCATTTGTACTATATCAGAGGAAATAAATAATTTAAAAAGTTCCGCAATACTGTTAGCTTTCGACGCTTGACCTAAAACCTCTGGTAGACGCCTGATTACGTTTTTTGAGCGTGCTCGTTTTCTTATTAAACTAAACCACATATCTTGAAAGTCAATTTCCATACATTCTTCACGTTTCTCAGAATCATAAGCAATTTTATCTGGTTCAGCGATAATCTCTTCCACGTTGTCTTCCGTCTCAGAATTGTCGTCGTCCAGATTTGTACACTTATCAATGAAATTTACAAATTTTTCATCTAAATAAAATAAGATGAAAAATGTTGAAATGTGGTAGTTAATTTTATGCACCTATCCTTCAGCCACCACCAGAAAATAAATTACACCTGAAAGAACTTTTAAATACACCTACTTGTAATTAGGTAATTACATAAAAATGCATATATTAGACTTATGTTCATTAGTGTTATCAAGTACGATTTTTTTTATTATTCGTATTATACGCTAATGATGTTGAGTTTATTGAAAAAACGAAAACAAAGCAGGTAATTAAAGGTAAAAAACTAATTTTAGAAATAAAAAACTACTACGCTACATAGCCATAACAAGGTTCAATAAACTTTTCAAACAAAAAAAGATTTTAATTTTCTGTTTCATTAAAGATTTTTGAAAAGGCTGTTCCTCCGGGCAAAGAGCCGCATCTGCAGATCTTAACCTATACTAATTAAATGTTCCAAATAAAATTGACCGGTTTCGGCATTTTGCACAAAATTCAACATTAATTATTTAATCTAACGAGACACCTACTAAAGCAAGGAGACCTAGAACCACTTTTGATCTTAAAACCCATTTTTTCTTTTTAATTACTTGCTTTTGCCCGATGATAGACCAGTTCGTGTAACCAAATCTAACGGGTTTTTCTCATACAAATCGAAGTTGATTTACACATTAACAACGAGGATAGTCTAAAATACTTAATATGTAAATCTCATTGGGTATAGCGTTAGTTTACCTCAACGTCAAAAACGAAAGTCAGAATCAGTAACTTCTCAATTGTAAAATGACATTTACGCCTCGGCACAAAATTCATACAGCACGAACATTATACCAAAAAATTTTAACATACGGTGTAATATTTAATAAATTTGCTTAAAACACAAATACTAATAAATAATTCCAGACACAATAATATAAGATTTAAACAATTTGATTTAACAACAAATAATAAATAATTTTCTTTAGATATTATCAACTTATAATGTTTTATACAAAAATGATAAAAAATACTAATTTGATACTTTACAAACACACGAAAACTGTTAATTACTAACGTGTGTACACGTACACTTTCAGTAGCTTTAAAATAAATGTATACAAAATTGCATTTTGATTCATTAAAATGATTACCATTTCTTTTTAGCAAGTTCATCAAATTGTCCAAAACTTTTCAAATAGAAATTTGAACAAGTTGTTTTGTTTGACAAACAGAATATAATTCTAGAAACGGATTATATCGTTACAATTTACTTCCTTTAGTGTTTCAAACTTTACGATTCTAAGTTTATTGAAAGTGAAGTTTTTGCTTATAGTAAATAGTTGTTTGAGTTTCCGAACTTTAAATTTATTTGCTTTTAATAGCAGATGAGGACAATGCGATTTCACTGATTGACGTCTGTTCTCAAGGGTAACGCAAATAAATCGAAACTTATTTGTTATTACCAATATGAATTTTGAAATTTTTAATATAACTAAAACGCATATACTTTCATTCAATATTTCTTAATTGCAGTGAATGATAAAACGGTGTATTAATTTAATAAATTTGTAGCCTTCGTAGTTTTATTCGTTCAAAATTCTGTAAGACATAATAGTTATTTACATACTAAGTGCGGGAAAGTTATGTTCCCGAATGAACGAGTTGGCAGCACGAGCTTGCGAGTGCTGCCTTGAGTGAATTCGGGAACAATCTTCCCGCAAGAAGTTTGTACAATATTTTTTGTACGAATACTATTCAACTTGTTTAATTTATATTTTTATTCATGTATTAATTCCAAAACATAAATATGTATAAACAAAATTTATATGAGTATTAAATCAAATCACCATAAAAATGAAATCTGAGAGTTGGCACGTTTTTTGTTTTGTCGATTTACGTACTTATTCAATTAAAACTTTTTTTGTAACGTGAATAGCGCGTGATTTCGGTTATATACTGTCAATAATTTAGGGGTTAAATAACTTCAATTATGAGCGATAGTGAAAATATTATGGATTGCAGACCGCCGGAAGCACGCCAAGACGCTAGTGAGGCATTGGTAAATTTACAAGCAAAGAAATCTAAAGCAAGGTATGAATTGGCATACTTAAAATTTGTCAATTGGGCCCAAACAAAAAAAGTTTCCAATTTTACCGAAAATATTTTATTAGCATATTTTCAAACGTATCCTAATAAAAAGTTTTTGTGGTCTACGTATTCGATGTTAAAGGCGTGCTTAATTTTACACGACAACTTCAATATTTCAAATTATTCAAAATATCCAATAAAAACAGTATAAATGTTAACATTTGTAATTCAAGCAATCATCCGTGAAATAATTGTGCCATTGTATGTAATTAAAATTACTCTAGTCCCTGTTGTTTTGTTACAGATTATTAAACATTCCGTTTCCTTGTTCTTGTAAAAGATTTAAATAAAAATTACGGAGTAGGTCAACAGATGAGAACAGCCAGGTTACTGCTGCAATCAGGGTAGCCAGATACAAATGTTAAAATTCTCATTCGATTTATAGTAAAAAAATTCCTTCACCAATATTAGGTTATGGTATTTCGATATCTACGAAAATAAGAATAATCGTCTAATATTATTGCATTTATTTAAATACTTACATTTTCTGATTATATAGTAGCAAATTTGATAACAACGATCTACTAACACAAATATTTATCAATTACTTATATTCAGTTATCACACAAAACATATGTTTACCAAATGTTTACCACCCATAATTAATTGGTGTTGCCAACTTCATTTATCAAATGCACTAACCTTATTATTTAGAATATCAAATATTATTACAATTTCGCCACTTTATCTTAGTATTTTTGCGGGAAGTACACTCCAACAAATCATATTTTCTTATTTTGAATATAGTTTTTAAATTAATACTGTAGAAATGCCAGTGTTTTTTTCCATTTTCCCGCACGCTGTTTGACGTTTGAGTGCGGGAAATAAATGTCATTCGAGATTCAGATGTTCCTAATTATGCGTAGAAGGCGGTAAATGGTATCGAACAGTATATGAGTACAAAAAAACAATTACCTACGATCAGCAATATTCTGATTCTAACGCGGTTATCTAAAGTAATGTCGCTATTATTTTACTTAAAATTATAGTAGATAAATTATGTAATTGTGGATTTTTGATCCGAGAGATCACGTGCCACACTTGATTTGATATTCTTAAAATACTTTAATCCATTTCTGTCTTCATTCGTTACTAAGCTGGGAATGTTTATATACATTTTTATACAAAGTCGTTTAAAAATTAGGAGAAACGCAGAGACTAAAGATGTTTACGACCAATGAGTTCTACTACGATCAGCTATAACTATATCAAAAACCTAGGGATAACCCACGGTAGTTGACCCTATGTGTTAAACAGTAACATACAATTTGCATAACTATCATTTCTATGTCTTATGTCGCTTGTTTTTGTGCAAATTTTATTATGATTTTAATTCAAGTGTTGACCGAATTTATCGCCTAGATCTAGTCGACAAGAAGTTGCAATGAGTAATAATATTGCTGAAGTAATTTTTAGTTTATTTCAAAGGGATTATTTATGTGTGGTAATAACAGAATTTGCTACACATATAACCATTGCTTCGTTACAATTGTATTGATTTTGTCTATTAAATACTATGTATACGACAAAGTTTGAAATTGGTGCCGTTGGTTTTGCAATTGCCATTGTTTGATAGTTTTTAATTTTAGTCGCTAAATACGCTTTATGTTCCGGAATGGTGTAGCATTTACACTTTCAACTTGTGGCTGGAAACTACTTTTTTTATTTTACTAAAGTGAGTTTGGTTTACTTGTTAGTCATTGACAAATATTTTGTCTAATTTTTGTCACATGCGTGGTGGTTGCTGCAACGCTTGGAGAGATTGGCTATAACGCGGGGTATGCCTCGTGAATACAATGAGAGTTGAGAATTAATTCATTCACCGACCTTAGGCTTAGAAAAGTTTCTAAAATGTATCTGTTGTATAAGTGTAATGCGGTTACTGTGAGTGGGCAAAATTACACTACAGTCCGGCTACTGCATGATTGGTAACAATTTGTTAGTTCTATGACAACCTATTAGTCATTCTTATACGCAATGCAATAAACAATTTTCTTGGTATAGTCGCTGATATAGTCGTATCTTTTTACTTTTCGATTTAAACTGCAATTCTTCATCTAAAAGTTCCATTTTAACATCTGGAACTGTTTCTAGGGCAGTAATGCCTGCATCGTATTTTGATGGTAGTGATATCAATAAGTGCCATACTCAATATGTCTTGTCTATTGTTGATCCCAATTCTTGTAAGTCTCTGACAATTGTATCAAATTTAAGAAAGTGATCTTCTAAACTATAATTTACGTCAGATTTATTATTACCAAGTTTTCTCTAAACGTTTTTTGGTATAACACAACTATTTTCAAAAAATGAAATAGCAGCTTTGGACTAATTGAAAAGCTTTAGAAAACATCATCTCTTCATATGACGTTCGGTTCTTATAAATGCTTGATTGCACAAACAAACTGAGGCGGAGTTCAGTTTTCTATTCATCAATCAAACTGATCGAAATTCAACCATAGCAAATATTTCTTCATTACCCAAATCTTTCAAAATAACGCAAATAAACTGTAAGAAAAGTAAGTTTAGAATGTTGAATGAATCTCCAGATATAGCACTGCAAATTTGATCGGTAAGTTAAAAAAAATTGTGGTGGCAGCTTCTAGAGTTATTTATGAGTATCCCTTCCTATAAACAACGTGATCCGTGTGATGTGACATAAACCATAAAACCAACCTAATATCTATGCGCTAAGGTTGAATTACGTACCTGGTAAATGATCGAACAAAATGCCAATGGTGATAAAAAGGAACCTCTTCCGGCTAGTTTAAATGACAAGTATTATCAGTAATGCTGATTTGTGGTAAAAAAATAAAACAGTAATCAGTAAATCCCTCAAAAACAACTAATTTCAAAACTCATATGAAGGCGATTTACGTTTTGCAATTTAGTGTAGTACCTATACAGTGCACGCCGCTTAATAGAATCACACACAACACACATAAATAAATGTTTATTGGTTAGAAAACGATAAATAAGTACATCGTGTATTTGATTACTAGGTTGTTAATTTAGAAGATGTAATCATATCATCAATAGAATGTTAAAAAAAATTAAAAATGTTGAGTCGAATAAATTGAAAATTACGGACCTATAACATTAAATAATTTGTTGGCGCCGTTAATAAAAAGAAATCAAAAATAATGTTTATGATGTTCAATTTATTATTCTACTAGGTATTTTTTTTTCACTAAATTGCTGACACTAAAAATAAGAATAAATACAAAATAAGGTTTACACATAAGACGTAGTTAAATGACGTTATTCTACGAACATGCTTTCCAAGTGAATTCTCGAAGACGTATTTACAGATATTTTTAGGGTACAATGATAAAATATTTCATTATTACAAATGTATTGTAAACATTCAGTTAAAAAAATTATGCAAAACATATTATGGTTCACGTATAAAGAAAACTTAAGAAGAAAATTGATAACATAATCCTGAATTATGATTACTATAAACAATTTTTGGTCTTAACCTCGCCATACCGTTTTAAGCACCTAGGTACCTTTTTAACTATTCATCCCTTCTTCGCTGACACAACTCTCGTGTCAGTCAATTGGGTTGCGACTGCGCAGGAAGCGTTAGTGGAGGCCGTGTACTATCGTGCGACAATTTGCTCATCCGGCGCCCATGCGTGTAAAAATATTTATTTTTGTGGTTTAAAAAAGTATAATTGTGTTTTTTCTATATTATTTCATTTCTTTGATTTATATTTGTTGATTATTATGTAAATATTCTTTAGTAATAATTTAATTGTTATTTGTTTTTTTCCTAGCTACACCACACATACAAAATGAATCTTGAAAGTAAAGAACAATATCATGTTGACGCCATAGAAAGCGATAGTTCTGTTATTTGCATTCCTCACGCAACAGATACGGAGCAATCATCGGATGAAACTGATGCTGATATTTCAACTATCGCAACTCAACCACAAAAATGTAGAATCTCATTCTATATTGGCAAAAATCGTTCCACAAAATGGCTCATGCACTAACCTTTACGTAACGTACGTACCAGGAGTTGTAACATCGTTATCCACCTACCAGGGGTAAAAAATGCAAATAAGAATGCAAAAGAACCTTTGCAATGGTTTTCGTTCTTTGTGGATGATTCAATAGACAAAATAGTCCTGTACACTAATGTGTACATCACTAAACTACAAGAAAAGTTTTCACGTGAACGGCATTGTAAACTTATAGATGCAATTGAAATAAAAGTATTGATCGGAGTTTTGTATATGGCGGGCTTAAAAAAATCTCTCATTTAAATGAAACTGGCTCAATAATAGAACAGCATGTGGTTTTTTTAGAGCCACCGTATCAGTAAAACGATTTTTGTTCTTGTTGCAGGTTTTGTGATTTTATAGCATAAATACTCTGGATAACAGAAAAGAAAGCGACAACCTGGCACCAATCCGAGAATTATTTGAATGCTTTGTTACTCATTGTAATGAAAATGATACACCCGGAAAGTACTGCACTGTGGATGAAATGATGAAATTTTTTAGATGCTGTTGTAAGTTTAGAGTGTATATACCCAACAAACCCGCAAAATACGGCTTAAAAATGTATGTGCTTGTAGATTCCAAAACCTTCTATATACGTAATTTACGACGGAAAACAACCCCTAAGGCCGTTCAATTAAAACAACTCTGCTGCTGATATTGTCAAGAGAATTAATTGCAAGACCCATATTGAACTCGGGAAAGAATATAACTATGGACAATTATTTTACATCCACACCATTGTTTGAAAAACTGAAAAATACCTACAGAACAACTGCAGTGAAACACTGCAAAAAATTAAAACAGAGATTGCGCCTTTGTTTTTGTCAGCAAAGGATAGATCAACGCCAAGTTTAATTTTTAGTTTCGGTGAAGATAAGATGATCCTATCATATGTGCCAAAAACCAAAGAAGATCGTACTTACTATCAACACTTTACGATGACGACAATATAGGCCAAGAAACTGGAAGTGAAGCTAAGCGTGAGATTGTAACATTTTACAATTCTACAAAAGGAGGCGTGGATGTCGTAGATCAAATGAAAGAGAATTATTCCGTTGCCAGAATCACATCAAGATGGCCATTGTGATTATTCTTCTCCATTTTAAATATAACTGGGACCAACACTCAAATAATATACAAACCCAACACAAACACTTTGATAAAGAGACGAACATTCCTGAAAAAAGTGTCTCTCGAGTCCCATATTTGACGCCAAATTCGCATGGAGAACATATCTTTAGATGTTAAATTCTTAATGAAGCGATTTGTGCCAGCTCCAATACATATTGCGAAGCTTAGACCAAACGGATTCTGTGCAATATGTTCCAGACGCAGTGCTGCATTACTCATAAGGCATACTAGGCACGTGTCTAAGGGTCCCGACTTCTAGGGGGAGGAGGTTGGCGCGGCTCCTAAAGACTTTTTTCATTTTTAAGGTTATGTTCATTTGCGTTGATTTAGCAGGGCTGCGAGTATAGTTAAGAATAGTTTTTTAATTTAATTACGTGGTTATATCAAGCACTATAAAAATGCTGTCATATGTCAAAGTTGTTTATCCTAACCGGCCAAAACACAGTAAAACTTTGTAAGCATAAATGAAAATGTAATAAATATTGCTGTTTTAACAACAAAGTCAAATAAACATATTAAGTCAGTATTGTCATTAATTGAAAATTTTAGTCAACCCATTATTCATTTATATTTATAAATCTAAATCATTGAATAACAAGGAAATCAGCAGAAAAAATGGTGTAAATATTAAATCGAGACAAATTAGAATATATTTAGGGTATTGTTAGAGTATGTAGTTATTAATTGGTGTATTGTGTTTGTGCAAGTTTATAATGCCAAATTCAAAGTTAGTTAGTTAGTAAAAAACACGGCTATTTGAATAAAGTTAACTAAGCAAACTTGTGGTCATACATAAAATGCTACATAAAATGAAGAAATGAACAAGAGGTCGGAATTATGCACATTTAGCGGAATTTTGGTCAACTGTTGCACAACTGTTGAGTCGTCTGAATGCATCTATTGTTTTTTTTTCAAACGCGTTGACTTAAACCGATACGGCAATACAGATAAATGGCAGGCGATAACACAATTTTTTATGAAATTAGAACAGCTACCGACAAAATTTTTTGTGCGCTTGTTAACTGTCACTTGCTTTATAGACCTGGTTTTAATACAATGCAAACCGCTTATTGGAATCACGGGTAGTGTTAATGTTATCACTGTTTCAAAGAACACGTTGGACTATCTACTACATAGAAACTACATAGAAAAAACATCGTTTATAATAATCATAGTTTTGGTATATGTCAACCAACTATTTAATGTAACATGTTCGTAATTTTTGATTGAGATATTTGGTTCAAAATTTACATTTCTTTAAATGTTTCATTTTGATATTTATTGTTAGTTATGCTTTGAAAATTACACAATACAATACTTTATTTGCAATGACAAAAGTATTTTAAATATTTTGGTAATTAAAATACAATGTGATTAGAGTATTTTGTAGTTCAAATATGTGCAATAATATGAATAGCGTAATTTGTATTTTCTATTTTAAATTCACTTAGGTCCGGTTTCACCAACTAAAATTTAACTGTAGATTAACTAACCTACGATTAAATTTAAAATCCTGTCATATCATTGGTTAGTGGTTTTAAGCTAACCAATGATATGACAGGATTTTAAATTTAATCGTAGGTTAGTTAATCTACAGTTAAATTTTAGTTGGTGAAACCGGACCTAAGACGTAGTAATTTGTATTGTGTATTTCACGCGTGCGTGTGTGCGTGCGTATGTGCGTGTGTGTGTGTGTGTGTGGGTGGGTGGGTATGTGCGTGCGTGCGTGTGTGTGTGTGTGTGTGTTTCTAACAATTTATTCAAAAAAAAATTCTAACATTAACAGTTTCTTAGATATTTAATTTATCATTTAAAGTGAATTCCACATATAATCTAGGTTCGAATCTTGCCTGCGACAATATTTTTTAGAAAAAAATTCAATACCTTGCAAGGAAAGCAAGATACGTTGAAAATAACAATTTTTCTCTATATTCTTTTGATTTTGATGTTTTTGTTCAATTTGAAAATGCAAAATATGTAAATATTTTTTATAGGAAAGTTGTGCGTGTGCGTGCGTGCGTTTGTCTGTGTGTGTAGTATTTTTACAGTTTCTGATAGAGATAATTCTTCCTAACAATTTATTCAAATAAAACATTTTTCTACCATCAACAGTGTATTAGATATTTAATTTATAATTGAAAGTGAATTCTATATATAACCTAAGTTCAAATCCTGCCTGCGACAATTTTTTTTAGAAAAAAAATCCATATCTTGCAAGATACGTTAAAAATAACAATTTTTTTCTATATTCTTTTGACTTTGATGTTTTTGTTTAATTTGAAAATACAAAATATATAGAAATTTTTTATAGGAAAGTTGTGTGATGACCATACCAGTTTTTTTAAACAGTTTATCTATTCCACATAATTTTTATTTTTGATATAATTCCGATTCTTATATATCAGAGTAAAATCCATAAAGCATCATCTTTTTTTTAACCAATATAATATAAAAAAAATTTAGAGACCTTAAAACTTATTTTGTAATTATTTTATTACGGTTTCCTAAAATTATACTAATTTATAATTTATTAACAAAGGTACACGCAACAAACCGTACGACACATCCTAACAAGCAATTAATATAAAGTTTTTGCACAATTTCAGAACCTTTATTTTCAAATTTTGTAGCATAGCAACATTGATTTTAATTTAATTCAGAAATTTAAATTTTGGTAAAATAATTCATCTCAAGTTTATTAGATTTGTTGAAACGTTTTTATTTCGTTTACACATATACAATATAATTCAAATATTTTGTTTTTATTATTAAAAAAACATTACAATGGATTAAAATGTATACTGCTAAAATTATAATGTTAACTCAATAAGAAGTTCTTTGAATCTGCTTACTGCATAATACAAAAAATGTTTTATTCATTACAACGATCACAACAGATCGTCATAATAATAAATGTTTTTTAGTTTCTTTGGAAGCTTTTGGCATTGTAACTCGTTTATAACAACCTAGAATTAACCTTGAAAGTCTCACATTTTTGCATTAAAAAATCGATGATACAATTACACTTGCGTATGCAGATGTAATGCGCAAACAGGTAATAATTTCATATATTTCTTTATGCAATTTTGCTTTTATTTTGCAAATGTTTTAGATCGATACAATACCTATATTATAAGAATCGTAGTAAAAACGTTAAGCCACTGTAATATTTTTCCAATCTTTATTAACAAAACGATATATTATACCTTAATACAAAAATGTTTAATTATAAATTAAATTAATAAACGTGATAGGAATATTAGAAAAGGTTATAAAAAAAGTTTTATAAACCAACAAAAACTTTAAAACAATTACATTTTGACATTGACATAGCATTTATGGAAATATAAAACATCTTATTGAAAAATGTTGAATTATTTCACGCCTTGACAGTGACACTTACAGTTGCCAGTAACGAATCTAATATTTATCAAAGTAATAAAATAAAAATACTTTATGGTAACGAACTGGAACATTGAATTTTATGTTTTTCTCGTGACACAACAAAACTTTTGTGTCCAGAACGTCTCGCAGCTGTCAATTTACAGCACATGTACAATAAATTATATAAGTAGTATAATAATAAAAGATATCGTGTAGCTTTATATATGATGTCGCAAGAAAAACCTAAATCAGTATTTTTTTCGAAGAAAAATCGCACATTTCTGTGCTTTTTCACGTAAGAAATCGATTGAAAACTACAGTAAATAAAATTTTTAGTTGCATTTACTTGAATATTAAAAATCATCTTATAATGTTTGAGTGTCTTGCGATTTTGTCACAAAAATTGGCAAGTTCCATTTTTCGTGCATGAGAATTTCTTTGATCTGTATTTGTTTTTATTTTTTCTTTGTTGTAGTTTGAGTTGCATGCAAACACATTTTTTAATCTTTAGCATTTGTCGTTTAATAAAACTTGAGATGAATTTATTAAAAATGTAATAAGAATGAGGTTTTGGCTTTACTGAAACTGTTCCCGACGAAAATGCAGACATGAAATACTAAAAAAAATATACAAACCCAAACAACACATTGGTACAAAAAACGTCTAAATGTCCGTCTAATAAACGTTAATAACGCGTTTAAAAACGTTTTAATGTCTAATAAACGTCTATTAGCCGGACATTTAGACGTTTTTTATACCAATGTGTTGCTTGGGAATGTTGAGTTCAAACAATTAGACACAAAAGCTAAATAAAGTAGTTTACAAACGCGATTTGTGAAAGTTTAGTCAACTACTACTTTATTTTTTTTTATGTAAACTGATTTATACTGACTGCTTTTCATTCTCTTTAAAACCTCAAATGTAAAATTGTAACAACGAATTGCAGTATTTTAACAAAATCAAAAATCTTTTTAAAATAAAAACAATATAATATATTTGATATTTTACCAAACGTTACAAATACGTCCTTACAACGCAATTTTGTGAAGAACAATTGTTTGAAGTAGAATTAGACAACAAATGCAGTTATTATAATTTGTCATTCTAAAGCTTCAAAAAAGTTTTTTGATAGTTTGAATAAAGAGTAATCTTCTGCCTCTGAATTGTCAACATTATTAGTAGAAGCAAACAAAGTAATA
The DNA here is from genome assembly GCA_035610365.1 of Aquatica leii. NCBI lineage: Eukaryota > Metazoa > Arthropoda > Insecta > Coleoptera > Lampyridae > Aquatica > Aquatica leii. The sequence continues at coordinate 64,643,610 of CM069437.1, forward strand.
TATAATAATAATAATTTAACAAATAGTTTACAATTTATATTAATAAATAAAATGAATAAAAAAGAAAGTATTGCTAACTGTGTCTTGCAATCTTTGGTTAAACAATGTGGTTGTTATGCAATGTTTTATCATAAAAGCTATCAAATTAAATAAAATATAATATTTTCTTTAAGTCAATCCACAATTATATTTTGATAATAAAACTAGTTTCGACAATTTAAATTGTCATCATCATGAGTTAAACTAAAAGCAAAAAAAGAGCTTACAAGTTCAAGAATTTCATTAAGACAATTATCTGAATTTTCACTGTAAAGACGATGAATTTCAAGAATTTCAAGATGATTAAGAAACAAACTTTTGTTACAAAAATGAAGAAATTTAACATTAAGGTCAGAAAAAAGAATGGCTAGTAGATAAAATATGATTAACGAAAGAAGAACGCGTGCTTAATATACCAGAATTTAAATACTTTTTAACAAAATAAATATGTTTTTTTAATCTTGTTTTAAAATTTTTACCAGTTTATCCTACATAAGAACAATTGCAAGAAGAACAAGAGATTTTATACACACCAGATTTATCTAAAGAAGAAACAGAATCTTTATTATTAACAATAAGATATTTTAAATTAAGATTATTAAAAAAAGAAATATAATAAATTTTAATTTACTTTTTTCATTTTCCTTTTCATATCACCTATGGCTGTGTATTTAACGTCAGTTTCAATTTAAAATTTTTAGTTTTGTTGACATTTGTCATTTAATTTTATAATTTTATATAACTTGTAATCTTTTTTAAATGTTTAATTATTTTTGTTAATTCATTTGCTTTTAGTTTACCTGATGAATACAATTTAAATTGTCGAAACTAGTTTTACAATCAAAATATAATTGTGAATTGACTTACAAAAATATGATATTTTATTAATATTTCTCTACATAGAGATGGATTACATTAACTATATTAAGCTATCAATAACTTCATACTTTTTAGGAACAAACCTTGCAGTTTTAAATAGGCTACATAGTAACCAAGCGTATAAATTTTACGATTTCTGAGCTTTTTTCAATGATCGAATGCACAGAATCGCACACTCTATTTGCTTGTTACTCTTTCCCAGGTATCTAAAGACTAGCAGCCCAACATTGATGCAAAGGAGTAAGATTAAACCAACGTTAACAATAAAAAAGTTGTAAAAACTAACAGACAACCTATTCAGATTTACTAAAAAACGAAGTACGTCAAACAAGCAGAAACAGATATAAAACAAGTAATGGACAAACTAATGAAAGAGCATGAACATGATACAGAAAGGATAACTAAAAAAATGGAAATACAAAAAAATACAAAAAAAATAAATAATTAAAAAAAAACTAACACGCCAAAAGTGCAAACGAATACTTTCTTGAAATGGACATGGACAAAGGAAGTCTGACGTACGAAGAGTTCTGAAAGGTAGCAAACCACTAGTGGGTAAATAAAAACTTTAATACCACAATACAACATACTGATTCAATTATTAAAATCCATGAAAGAGTAGTTTTTATAATTACAGATAAAGACAAAAAACATACGCAAAGAGACAAAAAAATTAAAGCAAGATTTAAGTAACTCTTAGAAGAAAAAAAAACGGAGTACTTGAGTCATCTACTATAAAATAAATTGTACAATAAACACAACAAAAAAAACGTGGCAGCCCTGATATACAAAGAAGAAAACATGAAAGAACTCAAAATAATCCAAGATTATAACAAGCCGCGAGACTACGCAACTAAGGATAAATGCTCAATTGTGTTACCGGTTGAAATTTAGCTTTCAGAAATATGGCCAAAGTCAACTTTTACAAATCTAACGCACATGCTCCACAAGACGCTAAAGAAACGGAAAAGAATAGTAAGCCAATAGAAACACGCGAGAACGCTCTACTCATACAAGTGGGCAATGCAACATACTTAGACACTTTACTTAAACTAAAACGAAGTGTAGGCAAAGACAAAACAACAATTGATGCAATAAGAAACGTAAGAAAAACTAATAAAAGGGACCTGTTGATGGCCATGAGAGACAAAAGTAATATTACAATAAACAAAGCAATCGCAATAGCGACGGAAGAAGAAAACGTTAAAAAACTAGTGGATAATAAAATTAAGACTCTGTTTATACCTGACCTAAATAAATTCACTAAGAAAAAAGGCATTAAAAAAGACATATCAGAAACGGGGGATGTCAATATTCTCGAAAAACTGCTACTAAAAAACTTAAGAACTGTGTTAGGCGGTACCCACACCGGTACGGTAGTAATAGCAGAAGAAAACGCTATGAGTGTAAAAAAAATAAAAATAAGAATAGGCCTCAATTCAGAAATAGTCCTTATTAAAAAAAACAAAAAAAATACATAATACAAAAATGATACAGACCAATATGTTTATTAGATGTGAAAAACACAATAAATACGGAAAGCACATAAAAAAACAAAAGAATAAACCAATAAAATAATAATACAACCAAGCATTATTACACCAAGAGTAGGAGGCCGATCTGAAGCAAGAAGAAAATTACTAAAGGCAGCAGTAATATTTACGGTACTGTATGCGTCTCCCATATTGTGAAACTACTCAAAAAAATAAACAGGAAGATATGTCTAAAGATAACATCTGCGTATACCGCCAATAGATTTAAAAATAGAAGAAAGGAAAAATTATTATAGAAACAAATTGCAGAACGAAAAAAATTAATTGAAGAATGGCAGAAACGTTGGAACAAATACAAAAGAATAGCAAAAATATACATAAAAGATGTAGGAAAAAAGAAAAGTAGAAGCTAAGAAAATATTACATATCATCTACCACCAGCGATTACAGGACAAGGTGTTTTCAACACGTCTTAAAAATAATAGGGAAACAAGAAGGAAAAAAATGCAAATATTGCACAGAAAAAAAAGACCCAACGCACGCAATCTTCAAATGTCCTAATTTTAAAAAAGGTAGGATAGAAGCAGAAAACGCCTGGAGCACCACAATAAATAAAAATAGCGTCGCAGATGTTCTATTACAAAAATAAGAAAACTGGACAGCAATAACAAAACCAGTAATAACAGTAATGGAGAAAAATTAGAAGACGAGAGGAAAGAAGAAAAAGAAGTGAAACGGAAAGTAAACAAAAAAGCGTGGCTAGAAAACAACTAAGCATTACAACTAAAGAATAGATAATGCCAAAATCCGTCCACTTGAAGAAATGTTAATCGCGGTGTTGAGTAGGACATCCCATCAAATCCTCTTTGGTCTTTTAGTTGGTCGGCGCAAACAACTTGCCAACTCTACACTACCGGACAACTAAGGTCCGATGTCTGTTAAGCAGATTTTTCCCCTCTCTAAGAAAAAGTATCTAAACTACCACGTTTTTCATTGCGGTTTTGGTAGTTGCAGCCATCACCATGTTTTTGGAAATAATACTAGATTTGCGGACAATTTACGTTTCCCGTCATGCCACAAAAAACAGTGTTCATTATTAGCTTTGAAGTCATATATTGTAAAATTGTGTACTATAAATTTAATTAGTGTAAACACGTTTAAATTTGGAGCAAAAAGTACACTCTGTACTTATGGTATAGAAACTTTCACTGTATCTTAACTCTAGATTTTTTTCTCTGGCATTTGTTAAGTATCCTCTGATCCGTTTTGAGCACAAGAACTCATACATAAATCCCATTAATTGCTTTAAGTGGATGTATACTAAGATTTAACTATTCGAATATCTGCATAAATGTTTTAACCGAAAAAAAGATTTTTCTTTGCATTTTTTTTGTTTTCTTTAAATATTTCCATCTTTGTTCTCTATATAGAATTCAAGTATAATTTTTTTGTAAAAATTCTGCTGTAGTTTAACTAAACAAAAAAACGCAGAATATTATTTGGAAAGCTATCTTTTGGTTCAAAAGACCTTCTAGTAAACATGGTTTTGGATACTCTGCATAGTTCACCACCATTGTGGCCGTCTTCTTCTAGGAACTTTAATTGCTGTTTTTGCCTAGAACAACTCTAACTGAAAATAGAACTTTTATTTTTTTTTGCAGAAATTGACAAATATTTGGTGTCTTTGTTATTCGTTCAATAATTGTTGTTAAACATTAGCTTTTTTCTTATAGAAACGTGAGCAAAGTAACTAAATCCAAATAATTGTTCTCTTTTTCTGTCTTGGTCTCATTATTCTTCTGCTCATTAGACGATTTCAAGAATTCAATCACTAAGTGAGAATCAGAAGCATAAAGAAATTTTTGATCTGTATTTAATTTTTCAATTATGGCAATGTTACTCTTCTCGACTAAAAACTCATCAAAACCAGTAACATTTTGCACGACATCTGCTACATAAACTTCTACAACAAGTTACGCAAGATTTCATCTATATGAATAATACTTTCATACTACACTACAACAAGAGGTAAGAAATCTGTAAACTTGTTGATTGTATTAGTTATATAGGTGACATTGTTAAAAAAACTCCTCACCAACAAAGTCTATAGAAAAATCATTAATGTTAATGTTATCATCCAAATGTTTCAAATTGAGGTTTTGATATTGACGATACAATGAGTACACTCAACTAAACAAAAAAGATGCCCTAATTAATTTGGAATTCTTTGTTTAGGAGGAGTATGTAAAACCACTTTAATTCATTTTTGTGGCAACGTTTCGTGCTAAAAGCGAGCACTTCATCAGGCCAAAAAATAAAATCAGGTGGATCAATCCCCCGACCAAGGACGTAGGCAACTTTACAAGATTGTGTTTACTAAATAATAAATAAAACATTAAACATAAAATGGTCAACAATAAAATTTTTTTAAATAACGCAGGACATACACGTTCAACAAACAATTGACGTAGATGTCTCACCTTGATTAGTTTGATTAAAATAGTTAGACTTGTTAGCGAATGCGATCGGCATTTATTCGTGGCCGTTTACGATGATATTCAAGAAAATCAAATTAGACAAATACCAGAAAGTCAAATCGTTCATCTGCAAAAATTAAAAAAATCAATATATTCTTTTTTTGAAGGATTTTATTTTTATACGAAATATTTTCGTATGTAAATAAAAGTTCTATATTGAAACAGCACATTATAAGCTTTGTTAAGGCTATTTTTTGACCTTCTGGTGTTGTCAATATTTATTATTTGTCTAATTTAAATTTCTTGGGTAGTATTGCAAACGGCCAGGAATGATTGCCGATCGCATTTGCTAACAACCCTAATTTACACTGCTAACTATTTCAATCGAACAAATTAAGGTGTCCCGTTTTTTGTTTAGTTGAGTGTACATTACTATTATTTTAAACGTTAGTTGTTGAAATTGGTATTTTCTTTTGTCGCAATTTCTGAATCAAGAACTAATTGTAATAATCTTTCTGTTCGAGCCATCTGAAAACCGTCATTATTATTACTATTATTACAATGTATCTACCCACCTACTTGTATTTTAATAACACAGTTTATTCTTTCTTGAATTTCTGTAATGTTTAGACTTCAGTCAATATCAACAGAAACATGTAACCTATGTCAGTCTTTAGCAACAATTTAAATACCTTGTGCATTTTATATGTAATTAAAATTAATACAATGACCTTTCATGTTTGGTTAAAGTCTTAGTATAACCGTTGAATATCTCAGAAAATAGTAAAAACAAATTTTAGCAAACTTTCAATTGCCAATACGTTTTCAGAGACATGCAAAAATTTCAACACTATTTGAAACTGTAAGATAGAAACTTATTTTGTTACCGCCAGAGGCACGTTTTGATTGGTGTAGAATGTATTCGTTCACACCTATATAAAGTTAAACAAAGCTGAAAATCAGATTTAAAAGGTTTTACAGGTAAATCGCAATATCAGAGTTTAATATAACAATAGCAATATAATAAACTACTACACATATGCAAACATATTAAATTATATTGCAGAAACCTTTGTATACTAAGCACTTGGTGCTACAAATTTTTCCTAAAAGTAATCTTTTGCACAACTAACAGTTAGGCCACAGAATAGAGCTTCGTTTTTAAGTAACTAAAATTAATCATAAAGTAAACAAGTCACAGTAAAACTTAAGTAAAAAAACGTTTTTGAATAACACTACAAGAACCAGTGTCATACAATTTCACATCAATTACTACAATATCTCGAACACGTTTTGATAGCTATGCTATCATCATCACAAGAATACAATATTCTTGTCGCTAGCCTGCAAAAGCTTTTAATTTTTGTTTTTTAATTTGACCACAACCATCTTTGTTTCTTATTTAATTCAATGAAAAGGTAACCAAATGCAATTTTAAATTTTGCGCTTTTTGATATGTGTCAGAATTGATAACCTCATATCAACAAATGGAATACTATAAAAATTCAAAAAAAGCAAATTTGGTGAGAGTAAAAATTTTTTTTCTTAAAAGAATGTTTAAGTTTAAGAGCATTTATAATAGAAGAATAATTATATTATATATAATGTATTTTTGTTGTTTTTGGTAGACCAATCATTATCTGTTGTTATTATTAGAATTGCCTATTAAATTAAACTAAATTAAATAATATAGTTAAAGTTAAACTAGATTCTTTGTTTACATACATATAGTATACAAAACAATAAATCTTTGAATTGAAATTGAATTATGCCAGTTTCCCGCGAATTTTAAATGCTACTATTACTTGCATACATAGTGTAATTATGTCAAGAATTAAAGTTTCTGCATCATGACTTTGTTAAATAGTGTTTTCCAAATACTGTAATTGAATTTTTGTTCATTTTTGCAAAGGGGCCTTGTTTAAAAAAAAATTTACTTTTAATTTTTTATTAAACATTTCATGGTCTTTCGATATAGGTATTTGATTTTGTTTAAAAAAAAATTAGTTGCTATTTAATCTCAATAAAAAACAACCAACCACAAAAATAAAATTCAAATTTAAAGCCCTATCAACTATGCCAAACAAAGTCTACAAGTGTAAGTTTAATTTTTAAATATTTTCAACATAAAAAAGTTGCGTCTACACTAAAGTAAAGATTATAAAAAAACCAAAATTGACAACGTAAAACTACATAAAAACGTAATAGTATTTTACATACGTATAATAGTCTTAAAATTATTTTAATTTAAGAAAAATTATTATTTTAAACATAATTTATTTAAAAATCATTTTTAATTTTTTTTCTGATTCAGGTATGTATTATTTTATAACTACTAATTCTTTGCAAGATTGACTTTTAATTTTGCCCAGTCTCTCGCAAAAAATGTTCTACTTTTCTTTTAATCTTTAGAGTAAAAAATATACTACAATTCTGTGTTTTAGTATGTAATTTTAGCCAATTAAATAACTATTACATTTCCAATAAAAAAATCTAATAAAATGTGCGATTGACGTCTAAATTAATAAAATTTCTACGACGCAGACATTCCCTCATAAATAAATACCTTTTATAACGCTACTTCAATTTAATTTGATTTTATACTGTTAAGGTGGTGTCATAAAAAGGGGGAGACGTGGAGCTGTTTTTTTTTCCGACGGGAATATATAAAACCTTATTATAACGTAATATTTATGAGTAGCAGTTTCGAAATTATAATTTTTATGTATTTTATTTACCATTTATATCTCATCAATTTTAAAAATGTAAATTTTAATTTATCGACTTTATTTTAATAAAGCAATAATTAGAACAGTCATTTTTTAGATTTATTTTATAATTAAAGTTTGCAATGCCAGCAGAATTTAATTTACTACAATAAATAAATTTTATGTTAACAAAAATAAAATAAACTAAATAAAAGATTAGTTGTTTATTTTTGTCATAAATTTTCAAAGCAAGCAAAATAATATAAACCAAATAACTTTTTTGAATAAAATAATAATAAAGAATAATAATAAAAAAATCTGTTAAAAATTGTATTAACACTTACAAAAAAGTTGTTTAATTTTGTGATTATAATTTTAATAATATTTAAGGCGCATTAATAACTACTATTTCATTGTTTAAAATTTTTTTTTCAAATTTTCAAACGTAATTACACCTTATTTTTACCCGTTTTCTTGTTTGCGTTTGTTTACATATCGAACTGTCTTGATGCTCGCTTGTTAATTCTACGTCTAATCTTTTTTTAATTAAAGTTCCTTGGTTATTTTGTTGTATTTCTACGTTCCTTTATGTATAAACAATTAGTAAATTGTTTCTTTCACTCTAGATTTTTTTAATTTTTTCAGTCTTATTTTCTTTACGACACAAATAGTAATTTATTTCTATATGCTTTTTTATTCCTTTTCTTAATTTTCACACCAATTTTTAATTAGTTTACTAAAGACTCTTTACTTTTTATTTTTTACAGTTTTATTATTACGTTTTTGAGTTTTTTATCTATTAGCTAGTCTTTTATTTTTTTTTTTGCAATTATTACTCTTTACTTTTTTTATATATTTTTTGTTTTACTGTATTTTGATATTGTTTAAATCACATTTTTGCTTGTCTCTTGTAATTTTTAACAAACAAACTTTAGGTTAATTCGTTTTATTAAAATAAATAAAAATATAATCTTGTAATTAAAGCCACAAAATCGGTTCTACAGAAATATTAAACCACTTTGAAAAATTTTAAACAAATGTTGAAGTTATGAGGCATACGCCAGGTTGTGCTAAAGAACATATACATACATATAATGTACTGACATTCTTTACATTCAATGTATGCTCATATAAAAAAAACGACAGGGAATTCTCCGATGCTAGTTCAAACTGTACATCGCTTTGAAGTTTGTATTCATTTGGCGTGTACATGTTTTTATAATTGTCGGTGAGTCTATTGTTTTTACTAAAACTAACACTGCAACAATATATACATTAACAACATTAATTTTATAAACCAAATTTGAATTATCGCGTTTTATTATATATAATATTATATAATATTATATTAATAAAACAAAAAATACAAATGCAACTATTTAAAGTGTTAAACACCTTACAACAAAACAATAACATGTTATGTTAAAAATGTCTTAGTATGAAATTTATTACCTGTATAAGATATGTTTTCTGGACCATCCCGGAAAGGATCGGTGTCAAACGAAATGTCAAATGCATAATACGGCATTCTGCCTGTAATGCTGGTATAAAACAAAAGTTAAGTACGCTCAAAAAACGGTTTTGATGGCCATTTTTATTTTAAACATATTCATGCGATTTTAAACTAAATAGTTTATGACTTAATTAGAAGTCTTCTTTTGTCGTGTGAAAATAAGATTACACGTTTAAAAATTTCCATGATGACATCACGAAACAGAGTGAATAGATTTGGAATCAGTAGAACACTTACAGGAATTGTAGACATAGTTTGGGGTGAAACTCGGCGCACTTAATTATTTTCGAATTAAATCGATTGACATAGAGATTCATCTTGTGATAACACCCTTTGTGCGTTTAATTCTTTTTCAGAAAATTAATTTTTAACAATTATTCCAAAGATTTTCACTAGCTAGCCGCAAATTTTCGAGGAGAAGTAACTGTGAGTATTTTACTTCTAATCTTTTTAATTTAATTATGTATTAGTTGTCAGTCGGTTGTATCTCCGACTACATGTAGATGCTCGGTTGCTATCACAATTAACTACCAATTTGTGTTGTATTTAGAAAAATAGAGAAGACGGTGCGGTATAGTTTTTGATCTTGTTGAAAGTTACGCTTGCGAATTGAAATTTATAAGTACAAATTGTTTTATACTTGTTTATGCCAACAAATTTGCTTTATTGTACGACGTGTTGCCCAATCAAAAAAGGAAGCTTACTTTATATTGTGTATGTTACATTGAATATGTTCTAGCATTATATAAAAATATACGTCTTTTTTTAACTTTGTCTATGATCGAATAAACATACTCTGGTCTACTAGTAACGTGTTGTTTTTTATTCTCTTACGGCTCGGGGTAGATTTAAACGGAGTCCATCGACTCATTTTCCTCTTCTCCGTTTTGGCGTCCTTTTAAACTTATTTTATAATTCTGCCACAAAGCTTACAATTCAATTTCCAAATCTGAATCAGTTGGCACTAATACAGTTATGAAAAATTCTACGTAATAAACAGTTAGTAATCAAAGTTTACTTTTAAAGTATTAAAACACATTATGTATACATAAAATCCACAAATCTTTTACAAAAATTATAAAGAAAGTTATTAATTTTAAACAATAAAAGTATTGTTTGTTGTCTATAGAATAATTATCATTTAAGAATTCTTTTTATTCTCACTTTAGTATAAGGTATATACCTAATATTGTAATAACAATTTTTTACACTAAATGTTACTTAAGTTAACAGAAAATATATCAACCTAATAAGTTTTTATAAAGTAGTATAATATAGTAGACCATAAAAAGCAATAAAAAATTGCAAATAACTATAATTAAAAATGATTTAATAATAGGTGTATCTATTTTTACTTCTAATCGCTTTTCGACCATTGGGTATACATTCAAACAGTTTTTAAAATTCCGAATGCGATTTACGATCAAAATTTGTTATATACGCAAATAAAATATTTGAATAGTCATAATTAGCAACAAATAAAGAATTGAGATATTAAACTAAAATATGATATAGTTTGAAAAACTAAAGTAATACGCACTTCTAATTAAGCTGGAAATGAAAAAAATATTTGAAAATAGTAACGATTGAGTAATATTGTCACAAGCAAAACACAATTTGATTTTTATGCAATTTCTGCAATGAAAAAGTTAACAAATGATTAATTTTTTATGACATCATTTCATATTTTTATTTTTGATTTTGTTATAACTTACTTATAATGTCTAAAATACGATATACGTAGAGAAGGCGTTATGAATTTATTGCTTTTTCTCTCTCATTACCTACTCCAAAACAATAAAATCTTTTTTTATGTTTTTGTTTAGATTTAGTTGACAACAAATTTTCTATTTCTTTTTGAGCATTTTTTAACATATTTAAGTATAATTATTAATAAAATCTTGTATTCGCTACTGGCGTTAGTAGATGATTACGCCTATCAAACAACATACATCTCTTGGGTCAGAGGGCTTGTGGCTGTATCACGTTGCTTATCTGCCGTAATCCTTATTTGGTGCATAAAAACTTAATAGTAAAGTTTGTTGGCTAAATATTTTTTTGTATTTATAAGAAACCTCAATTTGAATTAAACACCTTCCTAGTTATAATTGTATATGCTTACCATACTATCAATTTATTGCAAATGTCTAGTGTATTAAACGCAAAGAGCAAGAAAACAAATCTATAGACTATTTAGATTACGCAATGTTTAATTATTATATCTTTGCAACTATGTGTGCTTACAATTTCTTATATGACTATTAAAATACGTTATCGTGCAGTAAAGTTTTTTAAACGTAGGTTAGCTGCACATCAATTACAAATTTTAAAGTCAGCCGTAAGTTGTTTAAAATTAAAGTGGAAAAAACCATCAAACATTTAGCATAACGTTATATTTTCAAACAGGAAAATTAATACTTATTCACAATAAAAAAAAATTAAATAATTAAATTAACTCTGTAAGTCGTCCACACTTATCATGATAACCTTCTATAACCATACCGACCTCAAAATTGTACATATTAAACGTAATACCTGCAAACGCAAAATATTTTAGAGGCCTATTGAATAGTATCTTCACATACTCTACATACACTTTACCATGGCCTCCAAAGAGTCCTGACTTAAACGTTTTTGAACACGTTCCGGGTACAATAACATAACCAATTTATAAAAATAACCATTTTCAACCAGTTAACACCCAGAAACTAATGACTATGGTTCAATACTCATGGGACAATATTCAACATGACTTAATTGTAAAACTAATTCAATCGATACCAAATCGTTTGCAAGAAACGATTAGAAATGATGATGGGTATACCTATTATTAAACTATTATTAATTATAGTTTTGTGTAATTTTTATAATACTGGGTCGATAACGAACAATACTTTTATTGTTCAAAATTAATAACTTTTTGCTTTTTGACTTTATCTAAAAGATTTTAAAATAGTATTTAAAAATAATGTATGTATTTCAATACGTTAAAAGTAAACATTGATTGCTAAAATGTTATTGTTTTATTGTAAGGTGTTTACGAATATAGAAAAATCTAATTGACAACATTAATAAAATTATTGCATAATAAAACGTGGTAATACATATATTGTAAATTAGCATCGAGAAAACTCCCTATCCATTTTTTTGTTTCATATGAGTGTACATGTTAGGTATAAACCGGAGATTTATAAATACGTATTGAATTTATTATAGGACTTATGTGTCTAATTTTACTAATTCTGTTTAGATAAACAAACTATATCAGCGTCTTTTTAATTTTAATTTTCAATTAACATAAAAATTATAATTTAATTATAAAAATTAAATTAAAAAATAATGTCAAAATTTATAAAAACAATAAACTATCAACAAATTATCTGTAAATAGACGATGAGTTTTGAGAATTTCAAAAAGGTTAAAAAAGAATATTTACTACAAAAAATAAATAATTTAATATTCAAACCAAAGCTAAATAAAAACCATTGACGATTAGTGCTTCCTTTGACTGCAAACCACTGTCGTCAACGTTTAAACTGATGCAGAAAACGGCAGCATTAGGAGGCAGAATGGCATAATGTCGTCTTCATCGACAAATTGCGATTCTGTCAACGTATGCACAATGACCGTAGAAGGGTAAGACGCCGTCGTGGAGAGCAATGTGATAGGTTTGCTGTTGAAAAGCATGTACACAGGATTGCTAGTTTGGGAGGTTATTGCCTGTGATAGCTGATCACCACTTGTCGTTATTTGAGGCAGCATAACAGCTGCGCGTATCCTATAAACCACTTACTGCCTTATCTAGATTTGCCGTCTACACATCCTTTTTGAGCAAGACAACACACGTCCACAAATTGCTCGTCAAACTATAAAATTCTTCCAAGAAGCAGGCGTTTATGTTTGCCATTGGCACCCCTTTCGCTGGATTTAAACCTCATCGAACATATTTGGAATGTGATGTGAAGAAAGCTGTCCACCTTGCACCATCATCCACAGACTTGGGTACAATTAATCTACGAAGTTCAAGTTGTTTGAAACGATTATTATTATTATTAAAATATACTAAACATTGTTTAGCGTAAGGACGTCTACAGTCTAACTAACCATGGTTTAATTTCAAAATACTGTCATATTATTGGTTTTGTGTTAATCAATAAGATGACAGAATTTTAAAATAAAACCAAGTTTAGCTAAATGATAGTTTACACCACGATTGTACAACTGGCCCTTAATATCGTTATTGGTCACAGAATCAATTACTTTGCTTTCAAAATTTTCAAACCAATAGCTACGATTTAGTTAACAAAGACAACATAGATAAATTGGTTTTATGAACGGTATTTTTTTTGATTGCTTCAATAAACTTGCAGATATTCTTTTTGCATCTAAAAGAAATTCTACAAGGTTATAACACCAGTACTAAGTTACAAATTAAGTGCTTTGCTTTATTATAATTACCTTAAACTTAGTTACATTTATATTTAACTACAATTTTTGCAATTGCAAAATAACGCTTACACAACCTAAAACATTTAATTAACAAACAAACTTTTACTTTATATGCACTTTTAAAATCAATGCCATAGCAGCCCCACGACCCAAAATAATTTTGTTTTTAAATTTTTTATTCCGGCGCAAAAACTATTAGTACAAGTCTACTAAATTACGTTTTCAAAATGTATTATGATTTTAAGAAATGACTTTGATCTGTGCAAGAATGAGATTCATCATAAGGAATGCACAACCTTGCCTAACCGCTAATAAATACAATACATTATATTACCTGTGAGTCTTAAAAAACATAGTTTTAGTCTTAACATTAAAACATTATTGTTGAGTTAATTTTAAATAGAATTCTAGTTTTTATAAAACAGATAAAGTACAACATCCTTTAGAGTAAATGTTTAACTAAAACGAATTAGAATTGGTAAATGAAGGTCTCACGTTTAATTAGTCTATTCGTAAACGCCGGTATCCGAAATAATTACCAACATTAAAACGCAAATAAAATTTAAAGACCAAAACATAAAAACCCAAATAAGAAACGCGTGCGATGTGTTAAATTATCATTTAAATTCTGCAAGCAATAAAATTCTCAAAACGACAATAAAAAACCTGCGTGATAAAAATTGCTAACATAAAGCCGACAAAAGCAATAAAATACTAGTACTTGAGAAAACAAATTATAATATAGACAATACTAATCTAACGCAAGGTTTTAATAAATATTTGACACAAAGCACCGAATTTTTCCTAATGACCGGTTAGTTTTTAAATATTAGAAAATTGCGTTAATTAAATTTGTATATTTTTGTAAATTTATTCTATAAGGTAACAAGTTAGTTAACTTCACTATTGCATTTATTTAAAATAATAAATAACAATTTTCGAAATTATTGTTTTAGTGGCACTAATTTAAAAATAATATTAAATTACATTTTGTGTAAATTTCATTTGTAAAACCATTTTCTAAAATTATTAATAATTTACAAAACGCATGATTGTAAAATAAATTAAACAGTTTTTAATCAGAATTATGTCAATTTTAATAGTTAGGTGCATAAATTACCTAAAACTATTATTAAGTCTACTATAAATAGAAACAGTTCAAAAACTAAAAAAATTAACAATGATTAAACCTTCAAGCAACCCTGTAAAGTTCGATGCACACAACTGCTTAAAAAACATGAGATTCGCTATGAGTACAAATTGTGAATTCCCGAGAGAACAAGAACTAATTAATGTGTGTCTCGATTTATTTAAAGAAAAGAAAAACGTACTACAACTAAATCTAAAACAAATTTCAGTTGTATTTTTTAAAGATAAAAATGTTATTCTAAAAGTACAAATATTACGTTTCTTTTGTTTATTGTGATAAGACGAGTTATCCTTATTTACACTATTTACTAGTCGGATAGATGCTTAGCTTTAGGGTATAAATAAAATTACTAAAAAGAGTTAGAGTTGCAATTGCAAAAACTTTTAAATGTAAATTCAAACTAAAAATTAAATATAAGTAAATTAATCTCAGCATAGAAATATTTACTACATGCACTAAAATATTTATTACTTTAGCATGTCTGAAAAACGCAATACGCTTTTTACGCACAAACTGCTTTATACTGCGTATAAGCTTCTAAACGTAATAAACCAATAACTGTAACCTCTTGCAATAAAAATCATCAGTAAATATCAAACGGGTTTAAGACGTGACAGATCTACGACATGCCAAATATTCACTGTCAAATAAATTTTAAGCTAAGTCTGAAAACACGACATAAAATTTAACAACACATTTGTAGATTTCAGCTCTATGATTTAATCCACACGTATATACAAGTTTAAAAATTTTGCAAACATTTTCTAAGACGGATTTACACTTTGCTAAAACATATTTGACTATAAACGTATAACATATAAACAGATAAAGCCAATACTTATAGTTATTAATTTTTTCGTGATGGTTCGTTCTTATAGGTTAGATGATAATGATCTTTTGTGTTATGTAAGAGTTTACGTACACTTAACTAAACAAAAAACGGGAAACGTTGGTTAGTTCGAATGAAATAGTTAGCGGTGTAAACTAAGCTTGTTAGCGAATTCGTAGCCGTTTGCGATGCTATTTAAACATTTAAATTTGTTTTAGATATAACTTAAACTTTAAAGACATATTTAATGATTAGGGGAGAAGGCGACCAGTATGAACAGGGGCTAGTGTGGACAGCAACAAAAAAGCCTTAAAAATTAATTTTAATTTTACGCCAACTACACGAATATGTATCAACCGACCCTCTTAAATACGTGTTCAAAGTTGGTCACCCTGACACAAACAATAATGAAATAATGACAGATCGTGCTGTGTTCGTGAAAACGGTAAAATTTTTTGACTCTGCTTTTTCTACCACATTCTTTTAAGGTAAGTTATTTTGGATGTTCTTATAGAGTAAACTTTTAGTCTAACGTGTGCTTAAACATAATGCATATTTTGACGTTTGAACAATTCATCTAAAAAAATTGTAATCATATTTTTGTTCAGAGGCATATCGGGGCCAGTGTGGACAAGCGAGATGAGGCCATTATGGACGCTGTCCCAAGTGGCCCTCATATATACATTATGTGTTTTTTGTCTAGATATTTTTCTTGGTGATTTTACTTTTGCTTACAGATGGTGCGAAATTACGTTAGAAAGACTGACAGAGCAACGATTGACGAGGAAAATGTTCTGTAAGCTGTTAAAAAAGTACTAAAACGACAATCTAGTTTGAGACATGCTGCTATGGAATATAATTTATCCAAATCGATGCTACACAAGAGGGTCCAGATGGCAAAAAGCAAACTTAAACAATAATGCAGTTGACATTAGACGAAGTAGTGACAGTGACTTGGGTGAATCTGACACAGAACCTTGTTTAAAAACCATTAAGTTAGTGGGTAAAGGAAAAAATCAGGCAAAGAAAGTATTCACTAACGAGCAAGAACTATTGATAGTAGATTACTTGCTGAAAGCTTCGAATCTAAATTATGGTTTCAGTTACAAGAAAACGCAAGAACTTGGTTATGAGTGGGATGAAAATAAAATGGCAGGAATTGATTGGATGAAAAGATTGATGAGAGACCGTAAAAAATTATCATTGAGAAAACCAGAAAATACAAGCCACGCCCGCAACATGTCATTCAATCAGGTCAATGTCAACGTGTTTTTTAATAATCTGCATATTGAAATGAAAAAGTACGGGTTTACACCTGATCGTATTATAAATCTTGACGAAACTGGGTTAAATACAGTTATGGAAAGTTCAAAAGTGATTGCCGAATGCGGAAAGAAACAGATTGGAGCGATTGCGTCTCAAGAAAGAGGAGTGACGGTCAAAATGTGTGATATTATTATAGCCTGTGGAACATCAATCCCACCTGTTTTTATTTACCCAAGAGTTAAGATGAAGGACAGATTCTTAGACGGAGCTACACCAGGATCGATCGGAATTGCAAATAAAACAGACTGGATGACTAAAGAATCTTGAAGTGCTAATGCATATCTAAAAACACACACATAGCCCCATTAACAATCGCTTTCTTTGTCTTCTTGACAACCACTCAAGCCACATTAGTGTTGAAGCCATTAGATACGCTAAAGATCATGGAATTAGCTTAGTATCATTTCCTCTACACAGCACACACAAATTACAACCACTGGACGTTGCTGTTTATGGTCCGTTTAAAAGATACCAGAAGGTTGCCCTTGCTGACTAGTTGCGCGCGCACCGTGGTAGAAGTGTCACGATTGCTGATATTGCAGGCATAGCGAAGGAACCATATCTTGCTTCTTTTACGTCCAAAAATATCGTTTCTGGTTTCTTAACTACTGGCATTTGGCTCAACAGTCGGTTAAGGTTCAATGATGTTGATTTTTTGCCGTTTTCTGTGACAGACCATCCAGAGCACGCTGATGTGCAAACCTTGATAGATTCCAAAGAAAATGATATGAAGAAGAACTCCAGAAAAAGAAGAGCATGTATCAAAACTAAGTCAAGAAAAAACGCCTGATGTGGCTAATTTAATCAGAACAACTTCCATAGGCTTAACCGCTAAAATGGCTTACCCTTGCCTAAAGCTGCTGAAAGAAATAAAAATAAAACTAGAAAAAGGTTGCACATAAAGTCAACAATTTACACCTCTACACCGGAAAAAGAAAAACTAGAAGAAAGAGAAAAAAAAATTAAAGTAAAACCCAAGCCAAGAAAAGAACTCATGAAAAAACAGAAAATACGGATACAAAAAAAAGATATTGTGAAAAATGACCAGTCCTCCGATTCTGAAATCGACATGATTCTGGAATCCGAAGATGAAGGTTGGGCTGAGACAGACGAGGACAGTGACAAAAGTGAGGGACTAATAAATATCGATGAGGAAGTGCTGGTCATAGGATAATTTGTTTTGGTACAATTTTCCACTAAAAAAAACCCTTAAATACTATGTTGGTGAAATCACGGCCGTGGACAGTCACATCGAGGTCATAGTCAAATTTTTACAATATAAGAATCGTCATTTTCTGTTTCCTGATGTTGTTGATGAGTCAGTTGTGACACGGGCGGATATTGTTGGACTCCTGCCACCATTCAACAAAAAACAAAGAGGCAGGAAAGTCTTTTTACTTTTAATGTAAATTTTGATAAATATAATATCTTTTAATTGCTGGTACTACATTTTTTTAAACTGTCCAAAATAGCCCCTTGAACTGTTCACAATGACCCCGGGTGGGGGTCACTTTGGACAATTGACATGATTAAATGAAACTGTCAAATTTCACTCCTACAATGAATTTGCGAATTTTAAAAAATTTTCGGTTAATGAGGAATGGTATGCTTTATTCAGAATTTACAGAACGACTGTGTCACTTTCGATTAGTGAGGTTAAAAAAATATTTTAAATAAATTTGTCCACATTCTATCTATATATACAGACACACAAAAAAAAGATCTGTACAGTTGACTAGACCTACTACTGACAAATTTTAACGTGCTGAATCCAAATCTGAAGTCCGTTTAACCCCTACACCCACAGATTTTCAGTAAATTGCAAAAAACCGATAATAAAGCAAAAGAAATACGAATAATGCCAGTTATGGCACTGAAAAAAAATTTGTGAGCCTGGATCGAGTATGATTTTCATGTGATTTAATCCGCTAAATCTAAATCTAAAATTTCTTTGGCCCGTCAACCATGCAAATTTTAAATAAATCGCAAAAAACTTGCAAAATATCGTGAAAAACTAAAAGAAATTGCAAAAAATCTCAAAAAACTACAGTTATGGCGGTGAAAAAAATTTTATGGACGTGGATCGAGTATAATTTTTATGTATTTTGATCCACTGAACCTGAATCCGAAGTTCATTTGGCCTATTAACTCTCCCTAATTTGAGTAAATTGCGACAAACTGAAAAAAAATTGCAATAAATTGCAGCTATAAAAATAAAATAAAAATATTAAACGCGATTATATATGTTTCTCGTTATTTTGATGCATGGAATACAAGTTTAGATATTATAATCTCAAACATTCATAAAACTACAAAATTCGAAAGAAATAGCATATAAAGAGGGGTCTAGTACGTTTCGCCGCGGTTGATTCGCCGCAACCGTTTCGCCGCCGGGACTATTCGCCGTGAAAACGATTCGCCCCGATTACGGTTCGCCGCACAGTTTGCAGGGGGATGTTTTCACGCAAATATTTTTATGTTTACATTTTGTTAAACATTTCGAAATTTCTAATTGCACTTGTATTAAATAATTGAAAAAGTTCAAGTTAATGGCCAAACTAGTAAAATTAATGGCATTTTGGGTATAATTATAAAATCTATGTTTAGATAATTAAACTGTAAATTACAATTTAATTAAAATTATTTTAACAAATACGGCACAAAAATTTTAATACCCCGGATTATATTTAATGAGTCCTTAATATCACATTAATATAAGTACTTTTTCTCAACTATAGAAAGAAATCATGTTGAAAAAGTATGTTAGTGCTAGATTGTTACACATTGTACCTATAATAGAGCAAATAATCGAATCCAAACGTGGAAAGCGAAAGTTTGTGATGGTGATGGTGCAGTAAAATTTTGGCGATGTGAAAGAAGAGAGCGTTGTAAAGCTAGAATCCGCACAAGCGTTAGTGATCAAGTGATCAAGAAAATTCACATGCATTCACATGGATCCAACGCCGCGAAAGTTATAGTTGATGTCCAAGTGATAAGAAGGAAGGAAGGAGCAGAAAATGCTTGCCAAGGTGCCTTGTCGAGTACATCTGCGGATCTTGCGGATGATGGTTCGACGAAAGCGTAACGCCATAAGAAATGTTCCACCGAATCCTCTCAGCGTTGAAGCACTTGTAATTCCACCAGAATATTGCGAGTATAATGTTGAAGAAGGCGAACGAGAGAATTTCTTGCTGTTTGATAGCGGACCACAACACGACCAGATCTTTATATTCGGACGCCAAAGTAACACCAACACTTTGGCAAACTGACCCAGTGTATTTGTTGATGGAATTTTTAAAATATGTCCAAACTTATTCACCCAAGTTTATACTGTTTCTGGATTGAAATATGGCGGTGTTCATCCCATTTGCTACGCTCTTCTTTCGGACAAAAGGAAAGTTACGTACAATGCAGTGTTTGAGCAACTTTGCGTTTTAATGCCAAATTTGGGTCCGCAGAACATATATTGTGATTTTGAAATGGCAGCGCTTAAAAACATTGCTGAAAAATTTCCCGATTCTGAAATACGTGGGTGCTTCTTCCATCTCGCACAAATTTTTAAAAACACATGTGGCGACATTAGGTTTACAACGTTTATATAACAACGACGCTGCTTTCGCATTGCAGGCACGGATGATAACGGCTATGGCATTTATTTCCATAGAGGACATGGAGGAAGCGTTAAGTGATTTGGGAAACTTTCTACCTGAAGAACGTCAATTTGTTTTTAGACTATTTTGAAGACAACTACGTTGGAAGACAAACTTGAATAGGAGGTGGACGTCGCCCGCCCATATTTCCATTGAGAATGTGGAATGTATACGACCGAACGTTACAAGGGGATGACCGCACAAATAACCATGCGGAGGCTGGCCATATACGATTACATACCGAACTGGAGTTGAATAATCCTGTAATTTGGAATTTTATTGAATGCCCTAAAAAGTGCAACGTGGGAGAGATTTACATTATGAACAACTTATGGCTGGGCGAAATCCATCGCTAAAATTAAAAAAATACAGAGACGCAGACGAAAGAATTATTCGTATCGTTTGGGAATATTAGAAAAGAGACACTATCGAATATCTTCGCGGAATAGCCCATAATTTTGAAATAGATTAAACATAATGTAATGTAATTATGTGACTTTATATTACTTTATTATTTTAGAATAAGAATAAACAAAAACAATTTATTTGCATTTATATTAAAACTTCTTGGTTCACCGTCACCGCGGCGAACCGTAATCGCGGTGAATCGTTTTCACGGCGAACAGTCCTGGCGGCAAAACGGTCGCGGCGAAACCTACCATTCCCTATAAAGAGACGATAGGAAATGATCTTCATAGATTTCAAACGGTTTTTTGTTTGTATCAAATTGCCTTCAAATGACCTATGCAGCAAATTCCTTTTGCATTTTTTATTTTCTCTTAGTATTTCTCTTTACCATACTGTTTTATGTGACCCAACTTAATATGCAGCAGCGGTAGCATATATAATTGCTACCGCTAAATATATTTAGTTACAAGTGATAAGTACTTTACAATGCAGGGATTCGGAAATCCAGTATCGGCGTCTCCTCAGGGTGACAAAGCAGGCCGGCAGGCGTAGTCATCAAGCGACTGCAACTCTTCACTAGTAGGTAACTTGGCTTCTGAAGAGTATACTATGGCAAGAAGTAACTCCCATTTATGTAATAAAAGACTTGATTTATTTTGATACATTTGTGTGAAATTTCGATTGGTCAAACACCGCAGACCGTTTTCTGATAAATTGAAAAAAAATATATGCAGATTGCTTTAGTATCCAAATAACGAATTAGGATACGGCTTTGGTTCCACATATTGCTTGCGGTCGATGCAACATTATGTTAACCCAATGATAAAAAAGCAAAAAGCAGGAAAACTTGAAATTCACAATACCAACGATATAGTCTTCGTCAACAAGTCAACGAAATTGTTATTTTTGTATAACTAATGTTACCGATTTTTACGTAAACACTAAAAGCAAAATCTAATACGTAACTGCTGAAGAGATAGAAGTCGGAGAAGAAGAAATTGAAATTGACAAGGTCTCCAAAGAAGGAGTTCCGAGAATGAGAAATTCTCGCCAGACAGGAAAAAATGATCCAGAAACATTTAACAGGAAAAAACTCAATGATGTGCAAAATTTTAAACTTCCTAAGGATGCAGCTGAATATCTAGCGACAACACTAAAAAAAATTGTTAACTAAAGAAGTATCAGCTCACTTTTATGGAAATAGGGAAGAAAACGACAATGAGAAATCAGTGGTATACTGTTCGAACGTCAAAAGTTGATGAATTAAAACCGAACACGTATAAAGACGACGAGTAGAGACTCTTTATTGATTCATCAACAAAAAGTCTCAAAGCCGTCTTGACGGAACACATATGCGCCAATTCCAGTAGCTCATTCGGGTAAACTAAAAGAAACTTACGAAAATTTACAGATTGTATTGGATAAGATAAAGTATTCGGAACATGAATGGAAAGTTTGTAAGGATCTAAAAATGGGAACACTACTTTGAGGTCAACAATCGGGGTTTACAAAATATCATCGTTTTTTATGTTTGTGGGATAGTAGGGATAAAGAAATCATTATGTGAAAAAAGAATGACCAACGAGAGAAACATTTGATTCAGGTACTCACAATGTTATACGAACATCATTGATTGATCCTTCTAAATATTTATTATTGCCACTACATAATAAGCTAGGTCTTATAAAACATTTCGTTAAAACTCTAGACAAAGGTGGCAAGTGTTTTCAGTACTTATGAGAAAAATTTCCTGCGATAAGTGATGCAAAGTTAAAATAGGAAATTTTTGATTTTCGCACTTTTTGTTGAAACAATAAACGACAATGAGAGCCATGAGAGGGCAACTTGGGTAAGTATTAAAAATGTTTCACCTAACTTTTTAGGAGATAATAAAAGCGAGAATTAGAAGACTTTAGTAGAAGAGTTGCTAGAGAATTACAACAATTTGGGTTGCTTGATGCATCTTAAAGTGCACTTTTTACATTCTCACCTTGACTACTTTCCTGAAAATCTTGGAGACGATAGTGAAGAACACGCCGGAGCACGATTTCATCAAGACATAAGTGAAATGGAGAATAGGTATCAAGGAAATTGGACCGTCAACATGATGGCAGATTTTTGCTGGACTCTAAAAAAAGGAATACCACAAAAAAACAGAAAACGAAAAAGGAATTGACTCCGTAAGTCATTTAAAGACAAACGAGTTCGACACAAACAAAAAAACGTTTAAAACCCATGATGATCGCTTTCTATCTTTTCTTTATATGCTATTTTTTACGATTTTTTAAATATTTATGAATGTTTGAAATTACAAGATTCTAAATTTGTATTCCATGGATTAAAATATACAAGAAATATATATAATCGCGTTTAATAATTTTATTTTATTTTTATAACTGCAATGGTCTACAATTTTTTTTATCTTTTGCAATTCACTCAAATTTGGGAGAGTTAATGGACCAAACGAACTTTAGCGGATTGAATTACATGAAAATCATATTCGATTCAGATCCATACAATTTTTTTTACCGCCATAACTGTAGTATTTCGCGATTTTTTGCATTTTTTTTTTAGTTTTTTGCAATTTATTTAAATTTGAGAAGGTAGACGGGTCAAATAAACTTCAAATTTAGATTCAGCGGATCAAACTACATAAAATTCATACTTTATCCAGGTCCACAAAATTTTGTTCACTCGCATAACTGAGTTTTTTCATATTTTTTTGCCTTATTTTCGGTTTTTACTAAAAATCTGTAGGTGTAGGAGACCTAAACTAAGATTCAAATTTAGCGCGTCAAAATCCATGTCGGTAGGTAGGTCTAGTAAAATGTACAGACTACTTAAATGCATTTGAGCATTATTTGGTGGTACATTATAAGGACCAGTGGAAACATGGCAAAAATATTTTGAAACTTAAATAATTTTATAATTGGTTTTAGCTTACTGTTCATAAACATGAATCAAAGGAAGTTGGATGAGTTACCCTTTAATTTAGTAGATATGACAATGAAAGAGTTTTACGGTAAATACGAAACTTTTGCTACTGATCAAGAGACAGTAATTGATGAATTGGATCTAAATGACCACCAAGAACTGGAAATTGATAAAGAAATTATTAAAGACGAATCTGATTCGTCAGATCTCGAAAACAATATTTCTCTTAACCAGTTACTTATAAGAAATAATATTCAAGAAGCACAGATAATACCTATATAGAACACTAATTTTATGGGCCATGATATTGGCGATTTTACAGATTCTACTGGAGTGGCAGATATGGTTAATCAGGTTACCAACTCTACCTCTTATAATCTTTTTTTCAAAGAAACCTTTATGCCGCTCAAATGGAACTAAAATCCAACAAAAAATACAAGTCAACGGATGTAACTGAAATGAATACTTTTGTGGAAATAAATATTCTAATGGTATAAAACCTTTGCCAAGCTACAGAGATTATTGGAGTTCAAGTACTGATCTCAATAGTTATATTAGTCAATTTCTGTCAATAGTTAAGTTGGCTTTTAAATCACGTACATATAAATGACAATTCGCTTCAACCTAAAAGAAATTTGCCACACTTTGACAAATTATATAAGTAGGGTAAGTTGGAGAGTTCTGTGACAAAAAGAGAAGGGACCTTGACCTTTAAATGATCTAGAGTAACCTTACTTCTCCTTAGGGGCCATGACCTACATTCAGTGCTTTAAATGTAGAGTAACCTTACTCTTTCTCACTGACCTACATTCAGTGCTTTAAATAACCTAGAGTAACCTTACTCCTCCTCACTGACCTACATTTAATGCTTTAAATGACCTGGAATAACCCTACTCCTCCTCACAGACCTACACAGAAAAAGACCAAGACTTTAAATGACCTGGAATAACCCTACTCCTCCTCACAGACCTAGACAGAAGAAGATATTTTTTTAATATTTTTATTAAAAAAACCGGTGGATATAGTTGGATTCGAACCAGGGATTTCACGTTAATGAACCAGCGAGTTTACCACTGCACCATAAACCTGTTGGATTTAAACAGTATTGTTGATATATAAGACGATTGAAAGTACTATGAACTTTGTATACTAATACTTCACTATGCGTATTATTCCTTCTCCGTAACCTATATACAAGTAACCGAAGATTAGATTGATTAAAGTTTTTATTTATTCTAACCTTCAAACACAGTTACTACATAGAGTAATTTAGTAAGTCTATTAATAACTTAACATAATAAGTTACAGTAAATCATAAATTGAACCAAAATAATATATAAGAAAAGTTAATATTAGCATAAGTAATAACATTGAAAGTATAATAGATAGTATACCATATGTGGTACAGATGGTTGATAGAGAAGTGTAGTTAGTCGAACCACGTTTGTCTAATAAGTTAATGTAACGCACAGAATTCCAATCCGTTTGTACAAAACTTGAATTGTTATAAAAACGTAATCGAAAATCCTGTGGTTCTGCAATTGGTAGAACTCTGACACCGTGTAAATTAAGTGGTATTAGTTTATACCACTTTGTATGATTACTTTTAAAAGATCCAAGATGATCTTCAGTGGTTAGTCGTAGAGTGGTATCAGACTGCTGGTAAGTAATGTTGTCAAAGAATTTCCAATCATCCGGGGATAGAGTGTTGGCCAACTCAAGATGAAGATAAAAGAGTTGTTTCGAAATGGTGTCTAACTCTCGTCTAGTTTGCTTAATCCGTTCGCGTATCAACGCTAGACGAGCACGGTGTAGGATGTTTTTAGAAGAACGTGTCTGAATGTGGAACTTAATTTTGAGGAATGCAGGAATGATGTTATGGTCACGACAGCGACTAAGAAAGGTTAAATTGCACAAAAGTTTGACGAGTTTGTGGCGAAGTTTAGAAAATACGGAGGTTTTAGAAGAAATATTCTCCCCGTAGAGATTGTTAATGTAATAGCGAAGGTTTTTTTTTTCAGGTTATCGTTTTCTTTCTTACCTTTTCATAGTTTAGGTTATGGCTTGTTTTACAAGTGGATCACCTAACTTTTGAGAAGTTCTTAGTTAGATTTCGATTGCTTGTTTGAGTTTTGCGATTTATCTCACGCCCTGATGAAGCCCCTTACGAAAGTGGGCAAAACGTTGGCAGCTTCGGTTGCAACTATGACACGGTCCAAACCCGGAAGACATTCTAATGTTAGTATAGATTCCGGCCGTGGAAGCCTTCGCTATTACAAAATGGTGGTTGTAGCACATATAAACTGTTGTTAGAAACAGCGGTGAAAATTAACAGGCTAAAGATTTTTGGAACCATCGCACACACAAAAGTTGAATACACAACTAACAACACGTGTCACTGTTTGGCATAATTATAATGCCGCGATCATTAAACGAATCACATTTACGCCAATCCGTGTGAATGTAATGGTTAAAGCTGGAAGATTGTATGCGAAATTTTTTCGAAGTATTAGGTGCTGGTATAGTAAAAACTTTAATACCATGTAACACGTCAGGTATAAGTTGAAACCACTGGTGTGAGTTATCTTTAAAACAAATAATAGCCTCATCACAGTTTGGAGGTTGAACTATAAAAAGAGTATTACCATAACAAGCACTCAACACAACTGATTTAAAAACGATGGGAATCATTGCATCGTTGAAAATGAACTAAACTAAACACACTACCCACAAAGTTTTAAATGACCTAGAGTAACCTTCTTCTGTGTAGGTCTGTGAAGAGGAGTAGGGTTATTCCAGGTCATTTAAAGCACTGAATGTAGGTCAAGGCCCTTCCTCTTGTCACAAAAGTCTCCAACTTACCCTACTTATATAAACTGCGACTATTCCTATATGAATTATTAAACAATTTTTTAAATGTTTAAAACTAGCTCGGTTTTTGGCTATAGATTGAAAGATAAGAGCAGCTTGAAGCAATATATGCCAAAAAAGGCAATTAAAAAAGGTTACAAAATTTAGTCTTCGGCAGATACATCAGACTATCTATACAAATTTGAAATATATACTGGTCAAAAAGGAGAAACTTAAAAAAAATTTAAGAGGAACAGTAGTGAAACGTTAATAGAAGGTTTAAAAGGAAAAAAACATCGTTATTTTTTTTTATTATTATTTTTCATCGTACTAACTACTACTAGAATTGAAAAATAAATATATTTACACTTGTGGTATAATAAATCCATCAAGAAAAACCATTCTAGAAATTTGAAGTGACAAGTTAATAAAACATGATGAGATAGATTGGAAAATAAGCGATGTGGGAAAAACAGACTCGTGTCGATTGATCAAAAAAAATCCTCAAAAGGTTTGATAATGGTGCATCTAAACACGTCTATAGCATCGTGACAAGTGGCAAATCTTGGATCTACGCATAGAAACTCAAAAACAAACATCAGTTGGCTGTTTGAGTCTTTTAAGATAAGGCAAAACTAGCAAAAGTTGCTAGTGCACAAAACGTTTTAAAGCAAAAAGTCGCCTGTTATTTCACAAAAACTGAGCTTGTCGCAACTGTTAGAAAAATGTAAAACGATTAATTCAGAATGGTACACATCATTTGTTTGTTCGAAATTTTCAAAAAAGGCCAAGAAAACCAACTACTAAAAACAGGATAATTATCTACTATGACAATGCAATCTCCCATAAATCGGCAATTATTTTTTTTTAATTTTGATGTATCAATGTTTTTTTGACACTTGAAAAAACATCTTTAAAATTTGTACAAGAGTGAAATTCAGTACTGCAATTAATTTATCTTTACATTTACTGTCCTTTACAGAAACAGCTGTTTTGTATAAAAGTTTTGACTTTGTATTTGCTCAAAAACAACTTGCAGTTGAAGAAATTACATCCGGTGTAAAAAACTTTTATCCAAACAGGTCCCCATATTTTAATAATTAGTTGTAGAAATTAATCCTGTATTTCCAAATCGAGTACAACCTCTTTATGTTATCAGATGGACATAGTTATCCCAACTTCTTGACGGATAGCAAATTAACACACAAAATATAATATAAAAGTTCTTTTATCGCCAGCAGAACTCAAAATAATTTGCGTCGTGTTTGCACCTCTTTGTATTTACTGTACTTTATTATTTTCAATTAGTCTTTTACTCTTTTTTTTGTTAAAATAATTTAATATTTTAGTTCACATTAAAGTTGTATTTAGAATGTAATCACATAATTTTTTAAAAACAAATTACTTTACTAAAAGTTACGTAATATTTCCTCTTTAAGTAAATCTAAGAAAGCTTTTAAGATTTTCTTTAAAACGTTATGCTAATAGTTTAGCTACATTAAGACTTATAACGTTTATCATCACATAGTCAAAGTAGATTCTCGTGTTCATTCTCTTCAACTTCAGAAAGTAAGAACAATTATATCTTTGTAGTAATTGAAGGTACAATTGTGTATTGTTACAGAAATACATTTTAGATTAACTTTAAGTTTTAACTTTTCATTGTCTTGCGTGTTGACGTGCTTTAAACAAAAATAAAATAATCTTAAGTTTATGACAAACTTTAATTTTTTGTCTTTGCTAAAAGTAATAAAGTAATTATTAAAATAACAATATTTCTTTATAAATTACAGATTATTTACGACATTAAATTTTATAAAGTTTTATATTTAGTAAGAAAAAAGTAAGACAATATTACTATATTTTTTTATTGTCAACTTTTAGAAAATATACATACCTATAACTTTCAACTTCTTTTAAATCAACACAAAAACATGCAGTTTTATTTTTTTAAGTTGCAGGAGTTTTTGTGCTTCTGACATCGTAAAATGACCAAAAGCACTTGTGCTTTAACATAGTATATCACTATGATGCGCATTGCGTTCTTATATGACTTATATGTTAGGCCTTAGCGCATTTGTTTAACATTAATAAGAGAAAAAATTGTAGAATCGGTAAAAAAGATAATTTAATAAAAACGCATGTCGATTATTTCGCGTCGCAAAATGTTTTTATTGCGAGTCCAATCTGCTGTAAGTTTTCTTTAAATATGACCAAGAATCGCAAGCGCGACAAACTGTACAAAAAAATTCAATTTTTTAACTGTGGACGCACATTTCCAAAGATAAAATATCCACTTTGAAACTCTTACATCTGAAAGAATGTGACAACGTAGTTCGAATCGTGTCATAATCTTAGAAGCTGTAGAATTGTGAACCGCCATAAAGCTCGGGTAAAATCCAGTAATCATTTAGTTTTGTTCTTTTTTTAAAAATGCGCATCAACTAGTTAGAAGGTCGTGAAGCAATTGTCAGGAATCACGCGATATAAATTATTTAGTTAATCATTGAATGATTTATTGAATCCAAGGTATTCAATCAAAGTCTGGCAAAATTTCTGAAAGTTCCATTTTGGTTCTAAAATTGATTGGGTCTAGACAAAATTTTACATTTATTCGAATGCCTTCAAACGTATCTAAGCCAGCAAAAAATGAGTCAGTGAACGTGGATCAATAATTTTTCGACGTTTCCTTGCATAACATGCTTGTGAGCGCAATATTATTAGTGAGTATTGCGAAGGTGACTTTTTCCCTTGAAAATATTTTGTGTCAAATATGTATGATGTTTTGAGATTTTGTTACTTGCTTTGTATTTCTTACCGTACATCACTTGGAAAAGAAAAGCTAAGCATTACCTACACAGATCAAATACCCATTTTTGTGCTTCTCTAGGAAAATTTTCTATAAAAGATGTAACCTCTAGTTTGCAATCAGTTCGCACTAAACTATTACATACTACTAAAGCTATAATTGAGAAACAACAGCCGGGACTGTTTGGATTTAAAGTTTTTAATACTAATTCAATGTCGAGCACAGTTTCCGTTCTTCTTGGAGAAATAAAGAGCAAACAAATTGAATTACAAAAATAGAAAAAATTAGTGACGCTGGCCTATTTACATGCCATCATGTTTGTTCAAGTGCATGAATTTAAGATAACGCGATCGGGTTTCTTTTTAGATATGTCACTGGAAGCTATGTTTTATTAGAGCACAGCAATTCTTGATAATGGACGGTCTTGGTCATAATTTTTGATGACAAAAAATTCTATATAAATCATTGGTGTTGCTGATTCATCATCTTCCAGCGATAAAGAGGTTATGGGAAACATTTCTCATGCATTTCATTGACAAATGTTAAATACAAACAATTAGTGAATTATCATACGACTATATTCTCGTTTAATATGTACTTAGAATACTAGTTTTGTGTTTTTTTAATTTTTTTATTATTTATGTATGCATTCTTATTTTTAAAAATCGTAATAAATCTTGTTCGTTATATTACGTAGGTGATATTGTTTGTTTTGAACACCTTCCGATAGTTGCAAGATTTGCGATATCTGTGAATTTTTTTCTTTGTTTTCTAATGTTTCCAAAAAGATGAAAATTGTTAGAAAGTTTTTGATGCCAAAGCTAATAAAAACTTCTGTTTTTAACTTTAGACAATTTTGGAAATTTGAAACAATTTTTATCTTTGGTAGTGATTTGAGAACTTGTTTTATAAAAGACCTAATTTATTATGCAAAAGTGGCAATAGTAGTTTTTCTGACGGAACCAAGGTCGTATTAATTACTTTTTTGTCAGATATTAGTATTAGTATTTTAAGATATCAACAAACCACCTGTTAACGCAACAACTACTGTCTTCACTTATTACTCTCTTGGACCATTTTTTTTTAAATTTGTTACGTGCAAAAATTTCATAACGTAGTTATGTTAAATATTATGGTTAAATTAAAATTAGATTTCGGTTTTGACGCCCTCTGCCGAATTTTCTTTTACTGTCATTTCCTATCAAGACGTTAAACTGACAACTACGTAAAATGGTCGGTGCTGTAGAATAATTTAAGTATGGTTTGTTTCTAAGGACATCCACGTTAATGGAAATGTTTCGACCAAAATTTGCCTCCGAGATGCTACTTCTTATACGTCAGTCAATTGTCATCCCCACCTTTTAATAATTGCAAAGAACAGCAGTCGATACATTGGGTTCTTATATCAATTTTGTAAATTCCTACCTTCGTGAGTTATTGTGCTGACACGATTTGCTATTCATAATTATTTTAGACCTACTCAACGAGGAAAACGTTTTCTTCGAGCAGGTACTGGATTGTAGGTAAGTTCTTTATAATTATTATGTCGCTATTTAAGAAGGTCACTCACGAAATTTAACTTGTTTTACTTACGCAATAGTAATAGTAGTTTTAATATCATTTAGGTATTGTCAGTAACTAATTCTGTAATATCGTATGCTGTGAACCTTAGTTATTTAATGTGTAATTTTCTTCGCTTATCGACACCCGATGTGTAACTTATGTATTGTGTGTTGCTGACACTTCCGGCATTTATGTAATTAGGATGTACTACAAAATTTCTGAATTACCGTTGTTAATACCCTACGTTATTGAATAATAGTTGTTAATACTCTACGTTATTGAATTATAGTAGTTAATACTCTAGTTTATTGAATTATAGTTGTTAATACTCTACATTATTAAATTATAGTTGTTATACCTATTTAATCTTTCCTTTATGGTAACATACCTTTTTCTTTTATTGTGGTTACACGAACATCAGAGTAACAAAGATTACGAACCTAAAGTTCGTTACAAGCTTGGACCTTCTGTCCTGATCGAGATAGAAGTTTTACTTAGAAAAAATCTGGAGCCCTTTAAATATTATTTACTTGAACTTCCCCGGTCTCGCACTGTGTAAGTTGACCGTGCAAGGTTCGTAAGAACTAAAAGCTTGTAACAAATTTACTGCCAAGTTCAACTATAATTGACAGAATTAATATGAGAAACCCTAGTTTTAAGGCAATTTTTTAAATAAAAAACAGAATATTTATTTTAAGTTAATTAGTAATTGTTTGACTTTGAAGTCGCCGATCCCACAAGTTTGGTACTGATCCGTTTTTAAATTAACTACCATCGTTGTAAGAAAACCACATTACTCTAAGACGCCACTCAAAGATTTGAGAAAATAAAAGAATTTGCATTTGAAGAAGATCACACACTAATATTACGGAAAATAAAAGACACGACAATTACATCAACAAATACACGACAAGAAATAATCAAAACTAACTCGATACCAACAAAAGACTATCGATACACAAAAGAAACTAAGAAAAACCATTGTCAACATTTCATTGCACCCACAATCATCTACAAAGACCGCCCTATTAGAAAGTACAAGTAGAAGAATTCAAATGGAAAGTGAGGTGTGCACTAAAAAAGAAAACAAAACATCTTATAAACATTACTAAACAAGAGGATAATGCCTTCAAAACCTATAGAAAAACAAATCCATCAAAATTCTTCCATTCGACAAAGAAACCGCAACAGTTATTATGAACTCGTTTATCGACGACAAAAACCAAAGAGATTTTAGAGCAAACAAACTAACAAAAATTAAACAAGTTTGGAGAGAAAGATCTACCAGACGCTGAAATTATACCATAGATTTGTAACACTAAGAATAAAAGCTACGCTGACATCGCACTAAAGCAAACCTCTGCATCTGTAAAAACTATCCAAGATACACAAAAGTAACATCCCACTTCTGCCGATAACCAGTTCTTGTAATGAACCTACATACCAGCTAGCCAAGTTTCTACTACCGATCGTGCAACCCCGCTTCAAGACAACAGCCCATTCTTTGTGAAAAACTTGAAGCATTTTGTGGGTATTCTAAAAACAGTAAAACTGCAAAAACGAGATCAATTGGTCAGTTTCGACAAGGAAAATCTAGAAACACTAGAAATTATTCGAAAAAAGCTTTAAGAAAACAAGAACCTACAAGAAAGAACCACGCTTCCAGTGAAAGCAATAACGAAGCTACTAGAATGTTGTCTCAAAAACTCATATTTTTAAGAAAAAGACAGAATCTTTAAGTAGGACAACGGCTTATCTATATCACCCATCATTGCCAACATCTACATAAACTGGTTGAAATCTCAAGTTATTTAAAAATCTAAATTTAAAGATGTGGGTTATATGTCTAAACGATACGTTTATAATTTAGAACCACAGTGATCAACAGATAGATCACTTTCTGCATCAATTGAACAACATTAAGCCATCCATCAAATGTACCATAAAAAAAGAAAAGGAAAACATTTTACCATTCTAAGACGTTCATGTAAAGAAAAACTATGCAAAATCGAGACAGCTGTTTACAGAAAACGAACACATACTGGCCAATAGCTAAGCCACGCATGCAATCACTCACCAACAACAAAGAAATGATGAAATAAACACTTGAGACCCGAACCATAGCCATGAAAAAAAATTGAGTGGTTTTGATAATGCCTGTCCTAAGTGAAAAGAAAAACATCAATTATAAAAAAAGACTTAAAACAAAATGGTTATCTAAAAAAGATAATAGAAAAGCTTCTTCATAAACACCAAATCAACTTAAACCAACAATCAAAAAAAAGAACTAGCGAAAGCACTGCGTAGCATCCCATGTATCAGAAAATTATCTGAGACGATAAAATACATAGGAAGAAATTATGTTAAAAAGTTGGTAGTTCAATTTTCGAGTATAAAAATTTTTCAAGTATGTATAATTTGTCCCTCGACATGTCCTACTTTTCTTTTCGTAGCCGGCTGCCAAAACGAATTTAGTTTCTGTAAGACCTGGTGCAATACAAACAAGTTCTGTACGGTCTGTGTTTTTTACGCCCCACAAAGCTTTCATCATTAAATTATTTCACGTAAATATGCAAATTAATTTTGTGGTTACTTAGGGGAAAGCTGAGTAGGGGTAAGCCGTTATATTTCTTTTTATTTGGGGTTTAATTTGAAACTGTCCTATTTGTCTATAGCGAATTTCCGTACCCACCACACGTTCACCGTTATCAGTGCAAATAACAAACAAGTGGCATATTTGGAAAATTTTCCATGACGTCCCGTTATTAAAACGTTACTATTTACATCGTCAAGTGGTTGGAAACTTTTAAAATTGGATTTCTTTTGAGAGGAGCTACTACCATAAATTATTACGTTAAGTCGAGGGAAAACGCTGCGCATTTGCTATCTCAAATGATTGTATGCTTTAAAAACTAAATTTATTTGTGCTAGCCGTATGTACGTTTTGTGTTAGATTTAATATTACGTTTTAGGTAATGCAAGTACGGAATTAGCTAATCCCCTACTAGATAAAACCTAACTGTGAGTATTACAATTTCAAATTTTACAATTTGTATTTCAGTGGTCATGTCGATTGTTGACCGTACGTGCATGTTAGGTTAACACAGTTAATAATATCATTTTATGCTTTACAAAGTCGTATGCAGTGCGCGTTGAGTCTCGGAGGCTTAATTTAGTTGATTATTTACTTTTGCGGTTTTAAATTTTTGAATATAAAGTCATTCCTTCTTTGTATGTAAAAGTTTAGACCGACAAAATTAGTTTATTGTACAGTGTGTTGCCCAGTATAGGGTGCAACTTATATTTGATTCAAGCTATGTATTAACATATGGATGATTTATACTTATGTACCTTCTTCGTCCTTTTTGGAATTATTGCCTGTGATAAAATAAATATATATTCTGTGTTATTGCTTCTGTCGTGTTATTTGTTCTTTTCCAGCTACGGGTAGAGTTAGACGATATCTCCTTAATTTTATCTGTCATTGTCTTGGCGCCTTTTTTTTCGATTTAAGTTATAATTTAGCATCACAAAGCCTGCGACTCCCTCTCCGGGAAAACTGTGCTAACCGTTACATTTTTTTTGTTGCAAGGAAACCACGTAACAGGTTTGGCTGCCTAACTTAAGGAACCTGATTTTTCGTAACAAAGTTACAAAATCAATACGGTGTTCAGATCGTCTGCCATTAGAAGTATGATCTCTGACACGAGACAGTCGAGAATCTAAAAACTGCATCTACCAAATCTTGTGTAAATTTCGCAGATCATACGTAAGGGAAGCCAACAGACCCTTCGAAATCAAACTGAAAGAATACAGAATTCATACGTAAGGAGGAAAGATATCAAGATCCGGCATTGCGCAACACTCCTAAGAAGAACAACGTTAAATGAAATGGGATGAGACAAGAATCATACAGAGAAACAAACATTGGTACAAAACAAAATTCAAAGAAGCAGTAAACATTAACAAGAACAAGGAAGTATTCAGTCAACCTAGTGTAGAAATAAGCAACCTATGGAAGCCGTTAATTGTGCGCTTGAAAGAACTAAGCTTCGCTAGTGTTTCCATTTAGTTAATTTTTGTTTTGTTTAATTGCTGTTTGTACGCTTTATCGCTTCATTTATCATGTCTTTAGTATATAAACTTCAGTAATTTCTAAGTCTAGTATTCATACCTAATAACGATTGCAGATATTCTAGCAATCGAAACGTTGTGATAAATACCGATTTTTTTAATGGAAGACCAGACTTGTGCTATGATATCAAATGCAACATTGTCTACCTTACTCAAACGGACGGACGAGGTCATCGGAAAAACTTGAATATAGCAGAAAAAATGACAAAATCAAATTTTAGTGTTAAAAACACTTATAGAAAGCTTGATTCAAAGGCTCGTGTAACGAAACGATGAAACGCTTAGATGAAACAAATCTGGAACTTGCGTTGGTGCCCAATTTTACTTCATCTTTTTCGGATGCAATGTTTATTATAATTAAACAAGATATTCCTTATTATTCGTTTTATGTTTTAAAAATATAATAAGTATTAATTTCACTCAGCAGTGATAAAAAATAATTAAAGTAATTGCAGAATTCGATCCGTGCGAGCTTCCGCCTTGTATGCTGCAAAAACGGTACAATATAGATAAAAATTGCACATAAACAATTCATTGAGCACAAAATTTACTACAAAAAAGTCCGTGGGAGTGTATAATTATATCTGATAGTTTAAGAGTTACAGAATTTTAATGTAAAAAAAAAGCCGCGATGGTCACCAAAAGCAACTCGACTGAAACACACATGTTCTACTAAACCGATAATTTATGTTAAAATTTTAAAATGGGTAAAAAAATAATTTAATAAACCTGATTTATAAAGTTTTATAATAAAAACTAGCAGTAATTACTAGTTTAAATGTTTAAATCATAAACGAGATCACAGTAAAGTTCTCAACATAGGATGAAAGTAGGTAAAATAAAATTTGAGTTTTGAATGTCAAAATTGTATCAGCAGTCAAACAATTGTAAAGATTATTAGCGTTATAAATCTGTTAAAACTAGAGAAAGGATTTATGTTAAAGTAAAGTTCATCTCTTTAATGCTTTTTTATAGTCAGTAGCGCATTTGTTTATTATTAAAAGAAGAAAAAAATGTAGAATCCGTAAAAAAAAGAGAATGTCGGTTATTTTGCGTCGCGAAATGTTTTATTGCGAGTCCAATCTGCTGTAAGTTTTCTTTAGATAGGACAAGGAATCGCGAACGCGACATACTTCAAAAAAATTCAATTTTTAAAGTATTAATGCACATTTCCAAACATGAAATCTCGATTTTGCAACTTTTACATCTGAAAAGATGTGGCAACGTAGCTCGAATCGTGTCATAATCTGAGAAGCTGTAGAACTGTGAACCGCCATAAAACTCAGATAAAATCCACTAACTTTTGTTATTTGTTTGAAAATGCGCATCAACTAGTTATAGTGTGGTGAAGCAATTGTCAGGAATCACGCAATGTAAATTGTTTATTATGATCTATTTAATCCAAGCGTATGCAATCAAAGTCGGGCTAAATTTCTAAA
Source organism: Aquatica leii (assembly GCA_035610365.1). NCBI lineage: Eukaryota > Metazoa > Arthropoda > Insecta > Coleoptera > Lampyridae > Aquatica > Aquatica leii. The sequence continues at coordinate 64,680,260 of CM069437.1, forward strand.
AGTTCCACTTCGGCTCTAAAATTGATTGTGCCTAAATAACATTTTACATTTATCCGAATGCTTTCAAACGTATCTAAGCCAGCAGAAAATAAGTCAGTGAACGTGAATCACAATTTTTCGACCTTTCCTTGCATAACATGCTTGTGAGCGCAATATTATTATTTGAGCTTTGCAAAGGTTACTTTTTCCTTGAAAATATTTTGTGTCAAATAAAATTTGATGTTTTGAGATTTTGTTGCTTGCTTTGTGTTTCTATCGTACATCACTTGGAAAAGAAAAGCTAAGCGTTACCAATACAGGCCAAATACTCATTTTTGTGCTTCTCTAGATAAATTTTTTATAAAAGATGTACCCTTCAGTTTGCAATCATTTCGCACTAAACCATTACACACTACTGAATCTATAATTGGTATTGCTGATTCATCATTTTCCAGCGATGAAGAAGTTATGGAAAACAATTCTCAGGCATTTCATGGACAAATGTTAAATACAAACTATTGGTGAATTATCATACGACCATATTCTCGTTTAATATGTACCTAGAATACTAGTTATTTGTTTTTTTTAATTTTTTTAAATATTTATGTATGCATTCTTATTTTTGAAAATTATAATAAACTTTGTTTATTATATTACGTAGATAATATTGTATTTGTTTTCAACATCTTCCGATAATTGCAAGATTTGCGATATCTGTGAATTTTTTGTTTTTTTTACCAAGTGGAAGTCTATAAGAAAATGTATAAAAATGCTATGCTTCTTTTTACTTGCTGGTCTGTGTTATTTATTTAATGCAATTAAATAAATTAATTCGAACTAAACTCACTTTTCTTTGCAATTATGAGTAAAACCCGTAAAACATATGTAATCATGAGTTATATATATGCAATTGTAACTAATATACGTATATGCAATTATATAGATAAAGATATAGCACATATAATTAGTTAATTGAAATGTACGATTATATTATAAATAGCTAAAGTAACTAATGTTAGAAGCTTTATTTAATTGTTGTAAAAACAAATTATTAAAGAAACAACACTATAACGTGTAAACACAAAAAATATTTTTCTTTACTTTTGCCGGAAAATCTATCAGCTACGATTTACCATCATGATTTGACGAATACTTCATTTATCACTGTCAAAAGCAATTTGACAAACACTATATTATCACTGTTCACATGCAAAATATGACCATAAAATATTGACACTTTTTTAGTTGATGACAACGTAAATAGTCTCATTTAGTAAACAAATTTAATTTCCATTACTGTAAGCTATTTAATAAGGTACGCTTTTTTGCAATGAACTAATTAACATAAACTAATTTATTACGTAATTTTAGATAATTAACCATAAAACTTTTTAAATTATGTAATCTTAATTTTTAGAGTAACTTATTTGTAGAAAGATTTATCTATAGATACTTGTACTTTGTATTACGTTAAAACTGAAAACAATTCTACAGTTTATAAACCAAATTATTATGACTTAACGATTTCTTTTTTCAGTTTTTTAGTAATTTACACAACAAATTATCTAAAAAAGGTATACATTATTTCAGCACATACTAAATTGTTTTCAATATTTGTAATGGTAAAAGTTTAACACTAAAATGTAGTTATTGTACTGTGTTAAAATACAACGAATAAACAATGTAAAATAAAAAATTAATTACTACATTCCGTAGTGTAGAACTACGCCATTTTAATTATGTCTATAAAACCAATCCACTTGCATTGCGAACAATCGCATTATCAAAGTTTAAATTGCCTAAAACTCGAGTGAAATTGTAATAAATTTAATCACTAACAAGTTTTTAAGTAATTTATCTACCGTTTGAGTTCGAGTGCATTGTTATCACTTCGACTCTTAAATTAAAGAATTTAAATAAAACGAAAATTTGTTCTAAACAAAAGTAATAGAAAAAGAAGAAGAAAACTAACGCAATAAAAGTTTTACAGGTACGATTAAAAGTTCCAGTGAAACGCGTTGACAGCTTTTTCCTTTATACACTTTTCAATCTACGAGACCTTTTAAGATATCAAAAGTTACAAAAAATGCGTCATTTTACATTTTTACGTACACGTTCGTTGTAGATTTTTAAATAAATATTTCAAATTGTTAAATGAAAAAATATATTAATTTTATTATCAAAAAAAAAGTCCTCGGGGCTTCTATCCGCTTTCGCGAAAAAAAACAGAATAACTTTTTTGAGTTGATGGTTATGCTGCGATTTCAATTTCCGTTTAGGAAACCTCCCTGTTAACTTATCATATATTTTGCTTGAAATATAATTTGTAAAAGCAAACATATTTTTGATAGATACGTATTTTGTTGGTAGAGATTAAAAATAAATGTTGTTTAGTATATCAGTCACGTAATGTAACTTCACTCTAAAGATTTCTGTCAGTCCATTTTCTTTTTTCAAGATAAAAGTTTGTATTGTTGTTATTAAGTTTACGTAGACGTTTAATATTCTCAAATTGTTTGTTCAAATATTAAAAAGAACATCAAAAGTGAATTAAAAGTAAGCATTGATGTCTTAATTTATATTGGTCAGTTTATGAAGTGCACTTTCGTTACATTTTATAATTTCTTCTTAAAGGAGATGTGAGAGTATAAAAAAATCTGTTTCAATTATATTGCATTGTTGAATTTCTCTATTTATTTATAAATAATGATCAAAGTGTTAATCTTACAAATAAAAATTAATTTTTAAACTCTAACTCCACTGATTTTAAATTTCTTTATTAATAACTAACGTGTAATACTGACGTTATTAAATTTTATATTATGCTTAAATTAAATTTATAAAACAATGTAATTTAAATTAGCGTAAAATGGGGATACATTGACACATCTTTAACGATCACTTTGTTCTTATGCTTTGTTAATTATTAATTATTGTATCCAACCAATTAAGAGTTTTCAAGTTTCTTTTGCTCATATAATTCAGGCTTTTAGCACATTTTCTTTAAACATGACTTTGCATTTGAGTTGTGGTTAAATGACCTTCTCTCTTTAAAAAAGAGTTAATTTAAACTTTTTTTTAGACGTAATAAGGAGTCTATTTTTAAAACTTGGAGATGGCAAAACTATTTGAAAAGGTCTAGAAGAAAATCGAACAAAAATGTTAAAACAAAAAATAAGAATGACAGTAAAAAGTGATGAAACAACGCTTTTTCAGCACCTGCAAGTCTTCCAATTGCATTTGATAACGAGAAGGAATTAGTGTCAGTCAATTTTTAAAGTAACTTTGGAAAAATCTACATTTTGGAAGCGATGTTTAAACGGCTTTGAATACACCCAGATCTAATGGTTATAAGATGTAGGATGTATGTGCAGGAAAAAAAAGAATGTTATTTTTTAACTACAAAATGTATTAGCACCAAGAGTTGTACAGATGAAAACTTTTGTAATTTACGAAAAGAGGTATAAATGTATTAACGGTCTTGCAACACACTAACACATAATAGTTCTTTTAATCGTACTACTATGTGAGCATTTTTAGGCCTTTGTCGACTGCTTGCCATTCATTTAGTGCGTTTTTAACCATTGATGTGTAAGTCTTTTTGACTGTAATTGTGTAGTTTAAACAGTAGAAAATAGTGATTTACACGGTCTAGTTAGGTCGCAAAACATTCCAACTGAATATATTTTGTTTTCAAAATAATTAGATACAATCCTCCAATCGTAAAAAACCAAGACAACAGAGAATAAAGAGAATGAAACAAATAGAATGGAATATAGTCACATTCAACATAAGAACATTAAGAGACGAAGAAAAATTAATTGAACTAGAAGCAGAAATAAAGAAAATAAAATGGACAATAATAGGTTTAGCTGAAGTACGAAGAACAGGAGAACAATGCATAAAACTTAAAAGTAGACACGTATTGTTCTCAAAGGGACGCGAAGACAAGAAGGAAGGTGGAGTAGGTCTTCTAATTAATAAAACAGAAGTAGACAAAGTTAGTCAGTACAAAGCTATATCAGAAAGAGTTATCTCGATAGTAATAGATATAAACAAAAGATATAAATGTAAAGTCATTCAAGTATACGCCCCAACATTGACACAAGAAGATGAAGAAATAGAAAAATTCTATGAAAAAAATAATGAAGCGCTAAAAACAGACAAAACAAGATATACAATAATAATGGACAATTTCAACGCAAACGTTGGAATACAAGAAGAACCAAACGAACAAGGAATAGGTCCATTTGGATTAGGAAAAAAAATCCAGTAGAGAAACATTGGTCAATTACGTCCAGGAAAACAACCTTCACTTGATGAACACTTACTTCAAAAAACCGAAACAAAGAAGATGGACCTGGCTAAGTCCAAATGAAGACGTAAAAAATGAGATGGATTACGTTATATGCAATGATAAACATATAATCGTAGATACGACAGTACTGAACACAATAAACGTAGGAAGCGATCACAAGATGCTAAGGGCAAAAGTGCAAAGCAACAATTAAAAAGAAATACAATAACTAATAGTAAAAACAAGGAAAAGTATAGACACAAAAAAAAAGAAAACAAATAACAACATACAAACAACTTATAGAGAAGAACATGCAGCATGTAGAAGAGCTATTAGAACCCGACTTAGAAACCCTAAATACGGAAGTAACAAACAGCCTACTGCTGGCAGCTGCACAAATGAGAAGCAATAAAAAAGAAAAACGCCAAAAACTAAGTGACAAAGCAAAAAACTTAATTGAAACACGAAAACAACTATTAAAAGACAGAAATACAAACAAAATAGAAATAACAGAAATAAATAACACAATCAGAAAACAAATCAGAGAAAACATGAGAAACCATAGGAATACAAAAATAAAAGAAACTTTAAAAGAAAAGAAAAACCTACAAAAAATTACGATCATAAATGAACAAATAAAAACACCAAATAACAAAACTAATAGATGAAGAAAATAAAAAAATTACAAGCATCAAAGAATTAAAAGTGGTTATAGAAACATTCTACCGTACACTATATGAAAGTAGAAATGCACCACCACCAGGAAAACAAGAAAAAGATAGAGAGAAAGTCATAAACATAGGATCAAAAGAAATACCCGAAATTACAGAGGGAGAAATTAACAATGCTTTTAAAAAGATGTCAAACAATCGAACCCTAGGGAAGAATAGATAGAAATAATAAAATACGGAGCTAAATCTGTCTTAAAACAACTTAAAAAAATCTACAATAAAGTCCCGAATACCTAAGTCTTGGTTAAATGCCTATGTAGTCTTAATCTTCAAGAAAGGAAATAAAGATAGAAAATTACAGACCAATAAGTCTTCTGTCAGTACTGAACAAATTATTTACAAAGATGGTAACACAATAACTAACGAATAAACTAGATAGTTACCAATCACGTGAGCAGGTTGGATTTAGAATAGACTATAGCACAATAGACCACTTACAGACAATGTGAATATAAACAGAGAAAGCTAAAAAATATAATATAAAATTATGAATAGCAATGGTAGACTATAAAAAGGCATTTGACTCTATAGAGATATGGGCAATCCTGAACGCTCTAAGTAACTGCAGAGTAGGCGAAAGATACACAGGGCTTATTAAGTACATATATAAAAATGCAACAATACAAGTAACGACAGCAGTACAAACCAGCAAATTCAGAACACATTGTGGAACACGACAAAGCGACTCAATCTCTCTTAAATTATTTACATCGGCTTTAGAAGATATGTTTAGAAGATTGGACTAGAAAAAAAGAGGAGTAACAATATATGGAAAGAAATTAAACCATCTAAAATATGACTGAAAATAAACACTCTGAAAACAAAATATTTAACAAATGATACAGAAAAACAAGAAATTGATCTAGAAAGAAAGCAAGATAAAAAGTGAATACATTCGTATATCTAGGGCAAAAACTCAAAATCTCAAAAAAATAACTTCTCAGCAAACTTAGATAGAAGAGTTTCATTGGCGGGGTCAGCGTTCGGAAAACTGAATAACATACTAATAGCAGACATGCCAAATACGTTATAAGCAGAGAGCTTTAATCAATACGTGCTGCCAGTCCTAACTTATGGCACTGAAACGTGGGCTCTAAACAAAGGCATCATACATAGACTCCAAGTAACGCAAAGAGCAATGGAGAGAAGAATGCTGAACATCAAATTACGCGACCATATACCTAACATTGAGATACGTAGAAAATCGAAAGTGGTTGACGTAGTGGAAAGACTCTGTTTTCTAAGATAAAACTGGGCAAGACACGTAGGAAGAATGGAAGGGATAGATGGACGCGTAAAATAATAGAATAGAGACCTCGAGAAAACAAGAGATTTAAAGGAAGACCACAAACTAGGTGGACGGATGACATCAAGAAGATGATAGGACACGATTGTATGAAAAAAACATATAACCGAGAAGAGTGGAAAACCTAAAGGAGTCTTACATCTGACGATGGGTGGAGTAGGCTGTAGAAGAAGAAGATATCATATATTTCATATTTTTGCATATATCTAATAAACATATTCGTGTCGTTGATTAAGTTTTAGAGAAAATCTATATATGGTATCTATAGTTGACGTTGACAAATATTGCACACTACCTATAAAACAGTTCTGCAATTTCCAAAAAATCTTGCAATATTTTATTGTCCGTGTGTATTTTGTCATCATTGTAAATGGAGGCAGTATTTTTAATTCCACATAGCATTGTTATTTAATGATCTATGTATTATTTTAGAATAGTATTCTTTTTTACACATTTCAATATTGATTTTATACTTGGATTTTAGCGTATACAGAATCAAAACAGTATTCCATCTGTTACGGTCGAATTTTCTTTACGTACGCCTATGTTGTTACGGACGAAATTTTCTTTGCGCACGCCTATGTATTCCGACGTGGAATTAATTTACGGTTTGGACGCCCCCTAACGATCTTTTACGCGTGACTGTCATTTACGACGAGTTCTTCAATTTGAAAACTACATAAAATGGCCGGTGAATTGGCGATTGAACGTTTCTAAACTTATCCACCGTCATGGGGACCAATCTATAAGTGTATTACGCTTATAATTCGTTTGCGTCGTCACCGGGTAAGATATTAACTGTCATTTATTAAAACTCTGTTGTAATTTCTCGTAATTTGATAGCCGTTCCGCCACGTGCGAGCAATTCGTTCCTAATTGTTAACTGTTAATGAAGAATCCATTTCGAATAACAATTTCGTCAAATAAATATTCTCTGAGGCAAACGACATATGGCAAAAATCTAATGTACCGAAGTTAACTAAAAAAATTGTCGAGATTCTACTCAGGCGGCAGATACCTGCGTAATCACTGTTTTCGTCGGGGTATACCAGCACACGACGATCGGTTCGGCCTTGTGTATTTATGTTAAATATACTTAATCATTTTGTAGATTTCACTTTCGTGAGGAATTAGTTTGACACGACTTGCTATTTCAGGGTGTTTACAGGATATGTGCCGAGGAAAGTACTTTCGTCGCACAAGGGAAAGGTCCTGTGTTTTGGTAAGTGATTTTATGTATCTTATTTCGTTGTCAAATAGGGTCACTCACGAAACTGTTGCTAATGATAATTCCGTAACGATTAACGTAAGAATATTACCATTTAGGTAATAAGTTTGCTTGCTCTGTGTTACGTCTGCTGTGTACTACCCATAATTATTAGGATAATTTAATGTTAACGCCATAACTGTTATCACTGTTTTATTGTCGGTAATGCCATATTACTAATTTTCTTTGTGGATTTCGCATATTGTATACAAACGATATTTACTACGTACTATTCTTCGCTACTTATTTCATTGGAATTTATTGATGTGATGTGTGCTGCCGATACTACAGGCATTTAGTTAGAAAATTGATGATGTACTTCTTAATCAAAGTGTACGCTAATTATTAATGCGAATCGTTACTCATTGTAGAATTTAAGATTAGCGTATAAGCAAACTGTGATAGATACTAATTCTACCTCGAAAATATTAACGCTCATATCTTCTATTATTATTCCAACGTTAAACCATTAAATCGATTATACTTGTTAATCTTTCTTTTTATCTTCCCTGCTCCTGTGATTATCGTTACCTAATAATTACTTTTGGCTACTCGAACAGCCGAGTAGAAGGGATTACGAACCTTCGAATTGTTACAAGTTCTACACCATTCTGTTGTGAGCGGACAGAAGAGTTACTTTGGGATAAGCTCTGGCGCCCTGGAACACCTTTTATATATTTCTTGGAAACCTACCCCTCTCACCGACTATTGCGAGTTGGCCGTGCAGGTTCGTAAAATACCTAAAGCTTGTAACACATCTCTGTAAAATGTATCAATCATTAACCGTTCTTTTTGGACTTTAACGTAAATGTTACTAATATAATAAATAAGTAAAGTGCGCGTACTCGTGAAAAATAAATACGGCGTTGTAAGTGTACGTGTTTTTAATATAATCAAATATCGGTTTAGATAAACAAAAATTTTTTACGGACATTATTTTTTTAAGTGATAGTAATACATAAATTAATGTAAGTGTTTTTCTTAAATACCGTTGCATTTTATTCGAGTTAGAACTAGTTAAATTAACTCGTGTAAATATTTAGTTTAAATAAGTTAATTTTAAAATTTGTTGCACATGATAATATAGGTTATTCTAACCCCTTGAAAACGTTGATAATGTGTACATAAACAAATGTCTACTTTGCGTTTTGCGTGTTTGTTTGTAGAGTGTAATTATAGTTGTTCCATTTCGTTAAACTAGTGTCGAGCGTTATTAAAACTTAGTATTATTAAACTTTTTATCCGTGTTATATCTTATGTCGGTAACTCCTTATCAAACCAAAATAAATGCGAAATTATTTGAATTTCTTGAATCACTAAAAATGGTCAAGAATTGATAAATAAAAATATGAAATAAAAACTGTTCGAAAATTCTCAGAACATGGAAGAAAATTGTAAAAAAATGAAAGACAAGCTATTCGAATATCCTCAGAAAACAAAAAATATTCTAGAAGTCTAAGAGAAGGGAAGAAATATACGAAATTTTAAAAAACAAAAAAAAGAGCTTAAGGCGTCAAATCAAGCGTGGCACCATGGCAGCTATAAGCTCCGATGTACTGCAAAAATACTTTCGCACACACAAAAACACATTGCAGAAATAGTGCGACGTGCAGAAACTGCGGAGATTTCGGCCACTTACTACGACGCTGTACTAAGCTCAAAAGAAAACTAGAACAACGTCCGGAAAACTAAAACAGGTTGACCAAATGGAGCGAAAGTCAACCTGAACAAGCCATGCCCAGGAAATTACTATTTAATTAATATCGCTTATAGAGCAGGTGCACAGCATTTTTTTGATTGCCAGATTAATAGAAGAAGTGTTCAACAAAGCGACAAAGACCATCATTCGTCCGGATATATTACGAGAAATTGACAAAACATCACCAGTATCAGTTAACAGTACGACTTTGAACGGCGACATGTAAAGAAATACCTAAGATAAGAATGTCTTCCGGGTTTGAACCGTGTCATTGTTGTAACCAAAGTTGCCAACGTTTCGCCTACTTTCTTAAGAGGCTTCATCAGGGCGTGAGGGTTATCTAAGAACTCAAACAAACAACCAAAATCTAACAAAAACTTTAATACTATTTTTACCAAAGAGTTTTCCTATTTGATCTGTAACATTGTGAATTTAAAGTAAAAAAGCCAATTTCGGATTGGATTCGACAGTAGAAATGTTCTTAAGTAATCGAGTACGTGGATATAGACGACGATTAATAACTCTATGAATATTTCGCTTTATATAATCATTGTTCACTAGGGTTCCAGTAAGATGACGGTTTCCGAGTCTAGATTCTCAGGTTGGCAAATAGAAAAGGCATGATGAACCAAAGATTCAATAACAGAACGTTTCTGTGCAAGATGATGATAAGACGAAGCATGAAGGTATCTGTCGGTATGGGTGGGTTTGTGATAAACAGAAAGGTTCAGAAGTCCTTCGAGCTTACGAGTCACAAGAACGTCAAGAAGTGGGAGAGAACTATTACTTTCAATTTCTATAGTAAATTTGATATCTATGTGGTGATTGTTAAGATGATCAAGAAACTTAAACAATTCCAGATGACAATAAGAACAAGCAATAAACGTGTCGTCAACATACCTAAACCAAAATTTAGGTTTTAATATTTATGATTCTAAAGCAACCGTTTCAAAAGATTCCATAAAAATGTTAGCTACAACAGGTGATAGAGGAAAACAATAGCTGCACCAAAAACTTTTTCGTAAAACTTGTTATTAAATTGGAAGTAAATAATACCTTTTCATTCGGCAGAGAAAACAGTCGTGCGAGTCTTATTGAGTAAAAACGTAATACTGCCTGCAAGGACTGAAAGTGTGGTGATGACACGCCTAGATGAAAATATACGTAAAGATTACATTCGCACTATTGAACCAATAGTAGGTTGGAAAGAGACTACTAGTTGACAGATCATTAGTATGAGTAAAAAACACGATGTTAATAATGATTTTGGATGTCTACTCGGATTCAATAACGATGAAAAAAAAGACCGTGGTAGGACAATGCACGCCAGTCGCTCAAATTGTGAGATGAGTGAATTCTAACAAAGATACGTCGCCAAAAAAATGCCTGCAACATCTATTGGAGATTCTTACTTCCAACTGCTAAAACTTCTAAGACCAGCTATTGTGGTGAAGCATAACATTAATAGCGGAGACGCTCAGCGGATGCAACAACATCTACGTCAACTTTTTTGGCAAAAAGAGAAGAAACCGAACAAATAATTACAGATGCAGGAAGAAGGCTTGATGAAATCTTCAAATAGTCCATAAGCGTCCCTAAGTAGACTGCAGACAGCTTAACCACTTGACTAAAAAGGACACCTACCTTTTATTGAGAATTGACGACACTTTAAACACCTTGTCAGGATCCCAGTGGTTTTCCACATTTGATTTAAAGAGTGATTATTGGCAGGTCAAAAGACAGCTTTTTCGATTGCAACTGGTTTGTGGAAATTTACTGTAATCTCTTTCCGTCTGTGTAACGCTCCTGCGACATTTGAACGTTTGATAAAGACTATCTTGCGCGGACTGTCTTTACAACGTGCTTGGTTTATCTAAACGATGTGATTGTAGTTAAAAAATCACTTAAAGAACATTTAAACAACTTGAAAGATTTGTTCCCCAAGAGATCGAGTAAAGGCTGGCTTAAACAAAGTCCCAGCAGTGCAAGGATGGCCAAGACAAATCGACAAGCATCAAGTTTGCAGTTTTCTTGAGTTGTGCACCTATTATAGACGATTTGTATCCGGAATTGTTAACCTTTAACAAAATGGACCAAAGAAAGAGTAGAATTTAAATGGAATAAATACTGACAAAACGCTTTCCATTATCCAAAACAGGCCCTAGTCACTTTGCCGATTTTAAGTTATCCAAGAAAAGATAGAATTGTTTTGGATACCGATGCAAGTAATTTGACCAGTCCTTACACAGGTGCATGATGGACAAGAAAAAGTGTTTTAGTAAAGCTTTATCCAAGCCAAAAAGGAATTATTGCGTTACTAAGCGAAAACTGTTAGAAGTCGTCAAGTCCATGGAACACTTCTACAAACATTTGTATGAACGAAAATTTTTACTGAGGACGGACCATGCCGCTTTGAAATTGTTATTGCAGTTTTGTAATTCGGAAGGGCAACTAGTAAGATGGATCGAGTAGATGCAAGAGTATGACTATGACACAAAACATCGTGCTAAAAGCAGTCATTGGAACGCTAGTACCTTGTCTGGTGTAGCATGTCCGACAGACTGTAGCCGTTAGTAACTATTGATAAATTGTTTTCAAAGAACTGGTATGGTTGATAACGAGTAGAAACCTAAACAGTTGCGTTGCGAACAAGAAAACGATCCTGTTATAAGAATGTTGTCTGTCGGTATGGTTGTGGAAACACGTTGGTGTATCTTAGCGCTGACGAGTTCCTAAAGAACGAAACAGCTATCTGCTGATTCTGATGTTCTTTTCCACAATTGTACCGACAATGTTCCTAACCTATTTTATAGTTATTTTGACGTCGTTACTTGTCAATAGATCATTGACTTTTGCTGTCATTAAATCCAATGACAACTTTTCTACCTTCCGTGCTAATTTATAATTTTTGTATATATCATACGTGGTATTTTCACCACAGGATATATATATGTTGGTTATGTCTACACGATATAAAAGAGTACGGTTGTCTGTCGGTATGGTTCTGGAAACACATTGGTGTATCCTAGCGCTGACGAGTTCCTAAAGAACGAAACAGCTATCCGCTGGTTCTGATGTTGTTTTCTACAATTGTACTGACAATGTTCTTAACGTATTTTATTGTTGGCATTTTGTCGGCGTTACCTGTAAATGTATCATTGACTTCCGCTGTCATTAAATCCAATGACAACTTTTCTAGCTTCTGTATATAGTTTTCTATTATTATTGAGTTAATTTAAATCAGAATTAAATTTACGGATATTTGCAGAATCTTGCAAATACGTTAAATTCAAATTTAAGTTTACTTTGATGTATGATTCAAAACAAGAACATCACAATCATATTTTTAGATAAGTACTACAATATTCACTCGTAAAAGAAACTTCAAACTTCTGCTTTGTTCCAACACATTTGTCTAGTTTGTATTTATATAATTTATAATTTAAATATTAAAAGTGCTCTAAAATTATTTATCTTAGTAAAATTGTAAAAAACAGAAAATAATAAAAAGAGAATAACGTTTATAATATGTAAATGTAGTAAAATCATTTTGCGTTACGTTTTCATCAAAACTATCTTCATAAGTTTATTAAATAAACTACTGAAACTTATGTATGAAATCAGAAACGATTGTAAATCAAGTTTAAATTTTTGATTTCGAATTTCTACACACAACACAAATAGAACTATGTAACTACATGCTAGCATTAAAAACCTTTTCGCCACATTCGCAAACTCAAGTGGCTTATTTGGTTTCGGCTTTTGATCTTATCGAAATTGTATTTGCACGATATGAAATTTAACAGCATATCTCAATATTCGAAATGTGATTTATTCTCTAACAAATTTAATACTGTAACTAAAATTGATAAAAATAACATTATTATATTTAGGTTTTTAATTAAAGCAGTTACTCAAAAAATAAATTTTCTTTTTAATTGTATTAATTATTTGTTGGAAAAAAATGCAAAAATATGCTTATACAAAGTTCTAACAAAATAAACAAAATTTAAAAGAAGGAGAAAACAATGGTATCTACAAATAAGTAAACAAAAATGTGTTAGTTTGTGTTTTAAAATAATTAAAGTTTATTAACATTATAGTAAATATGAACAAGTTAGACTAAGCATATCTAATAACAGAAAAAAACATTTTTTTTAACTAAAAATGTTTTAAATAAATGTAAATAAAAAATTAAATTAAATATATTTTTGATATAATAATGTTTTATTAATTTCAGCAAAAATAAACTTAGGTTATATATTTATTTCTGTGTTTTAAGTCACAACTACATCAAAAGAAATTGTTTAATCTATTGACAACTGTTACAATTACAAAACAAAACACTCGCCTATTTGATTTTTAATTCAAAATAAATTTTTTAAACTGTGAATTTAGTAGTGAAAAAAAATTGTATCTTAGGCCACGGTTGAGAAAATTATTATAACCTAAGCAAGAGATTATATCGCAAAACGTGAAGCGTCGAGGGATATAAATTGCCCTTCTGAACCTTGATCTATAGTATACTATTTTACTGTAGTGTATATATTATTTTGGCATTAATTACGAAAATCAATTTTAAAATTTAAAAAAAACTAAAAAAATTATGGCAAATAAAATAAGGGACCCCAGATATTAGAAGAAAACTAACACCATATCTGATAGATGCATGAAAACAAGAGAGTCGAACAGTTATAATAGACGATACATTGATTGCAAATAGAGAAAATAAAAATTATGAAAACTGCAAGAAGAAAAAGAAGAAGAGGCAAGAGAAAAATCAGAAACAAGCAAAAGCAAACAGAATCTGGACAAGAAAAGAAAAAGATATATCAATAACAAAAAACAAAGCCAAAGAAAAACCAAGGAAACCGTAGAAAAAACAAATCCTTAAAATAAAAAAAGAAAAAGGAGCAATGAAATAACATCTACAGAAACATGGATACCAATAACCTTTCTCAGCAGTTGAGAAAAATTACAAGAACCGATCCATAAAACCGAAAAACAGTAAACTAGATAAGCAAAGGATTGGCAAATGGAGAGAAAAAAAATCAAACCATAAAAAAACAAGACAAAGTAAAATAAGTACGTAGAACGATGTTTAAAACTGGAAAAATGAAAAAAAAATTGTTCGAATTAAAGGGATACTAAACGTATATAACAGTTTTACAGAAATTTAGTTCAGGAAAAAAAATAGACAAAACATAATTTATAATGATATATTCAGAAGCAGAGAAACAGGGAAGACATAGTGTTAAGTTTATATTAACAAAAACTATGAGAGAAAACATAATAGAAACAAATTTAATCAACAAAAAATGGCTTATATCAGAATAAAAACAAGAACAACAAAAATTCCGGTATTAAATATATATGCACGTACAGAAGCCCGCGCGTACAAAAAAGCTCTACTACAATCTAGAGAAATTAGAGAAAATACAAAAAAAAATTTATTGATAATATGAGGCGATATTAATGTACAGATCGGAAAAGAGAGCACAACAATTCAAATTGCAGAGAAAAAACCTTACATGAAAAAATCAACGACAATACCATCAGATCATGTGGATTAGCAGAGAAAATGAGTCTAATAATAAGCAGCACTAAATTTAAACATCTAAAAAAACATTATAACATGGATATCACTAGATAAAAAACATTAGCACAAATGCGACACAAGCAAAGCAAATTAATAAAGTATGACACAAAAAGAAATGGAACATAATACAATTAAAAGAAGAGGGCATAAGAAATCAGAAAATAAACCAAAACAAGAATCAATAGATGGAAGTTGTAAGGATATTAAAGTAATAAATAAACAACAGAAAAAATACTAAAAAAAAGCAATAAAGACAAAAATGTACAAAAGCACAAGAAGAAAAAGTTAAAGCAAAATTAAAATGGCTAGAAAGCAATAAAGTTAAAAATAAAAAAGGATACAATTAAAGGAAGAAAAAATGTAACAAAATAATAAGAAGTAATAAAAAGAAATCGATAGAAGAAAACGTATAAAAGATAGAGAAAAAAGTAAAAAAAAAATATCAGAAAATATTACTAGAAGGTTAATAATGAAAACACAGTGTACAAACCTAAAACGACTAGAAAAAAATTAAACAAAAGAAATTAACCAAACAAAAAAATAATACAAGAAAATTTAGCAGGAATATTTCAAAGACTTACTGAATGTAAACCAAGAACCGGACGAACTAACAATTAAAGATAAACCAGTTGAAACCCACGATGAAAAAAGTGGAAGACATTATAAATAACAGCCGCAATTCAAAAACGTCTGGCAAAGACAGAATAAAAATGAAACTAATACAACATGAAAGTGAAGCAACAATGGAACATATTGTTACGTATTTATTTATTAAAAACTAATTTATTTAAAACGACTAAAACTACGTTTACTTATTCTAGAAATATGTACACTTTTAAATTAACCGAACTAATAAAATCTAATAATAAAAACACTTACACTATAATTTATATCACTTACAAGAAGATAAGATAACGTCCTCGGATATCACACTTGTCTACACTAATTATCACGTTCACGATTATTCTCGATTTATTTATGTAGACACACGCGTGCTAACGATTTATTTCCACTTGATAATCTTCTTAACACATTTGCATTCCAGCAATAACTGATCTACGATCTGTCTCGTCGCTATATAAAGACATACGGAAATCCTTCTCGATCGTTCCTCACTTTTCGCTATAACTTCTAGAAAATAGATAACAGCCTTCTAGAAGGCTCTTGCATTTGCAAGTAATTTCTTGAACGTTTCAATATATTTACACTTATCAAAAAAATATGGTAGAAAGAGAAGATGCCAATAAACCAAAGACACACAATACACAAAAATGAAAACCTTCAAGAATACAAATGACACTAATAAACACAACATACAAGGCTTAAAATATGTTAACAATTTTTATATTTTAAAAAAAGTCAAAAAAAATATTTTAACAATTTTTCATGTTAATTTATATTGTGTAATTAGTTTTCATGTCGTTTAGAGTTAAGGACTATTCCACTCTAACCTTTTTGTGTAAGTTTTTACGTTGTTCGTACCTAAAATGTATTATTTGTTATGTAATAAGAAATGTGTAGCTTACTTACAATATATTTCAGTGGCCTGAAGAAGTGCACGCCTGATTGCACGAAACGTCGCCATAAAAAATCTTAAGTGGTTTAATTTGCCCCTCCTAGTGAAGAAGATTCTACAACCTATTCATTAATGAGTTAACCAAGGTTAACAACACTTAAACTAGTGTATAAAATACACAACACGTGGAATAAACAAAGACACATTAAGAACGTTGGGAAGGCTATGCTGACGACCTTGCATTAATAACCGAAAGAAGAGATGTACTAAATCATATGGTAAAAGAATTAACGACTGAAGGGCAAAAAATAGGATTGAGAATAAATGAGAACAACATAAAAATCATAAAAATAAAAAATAGAAGTACAGAAGGAAGTCTATAAAGACATAACTAGTAATATAAGGAAATCGACAAACTTAAATACATAGAGTTATAGTAACAAAAGATGTAGACAAGGAAACGTATAAGAAACAAAATATTGACAGAAAATGAGACATTTTTTGCAAATAAGAAATTGTTAAAAAGCACTAAGAAAACCAATAGTAATGTACGAAACCGGAAACAATGTCAAGAAGAAACAAAGAAGAAGAAAAACTGAGGGTACTAGAAAGAAAAATAGTGGGGACTTAGAGCCAATTAAAGTTTCAGAAAACAAATATAAAAGTAGAATGAACTACAAGATATTACAGAAAATAAAAGTAAACATAGTAAAAAAAATAAAACTGCAGAAGATAAAATGACTTGGGGATTTGTAAAGGACCGACTAGCTAGAAATGATAAGCATAGTAACGAATTAGATACCACCTGAGAAAAAAAGAAAAAGTCGAAGTAACCGGACAAAGTGTGTAACCGTCGTTTAATTTGGTGCGTATTCTTTGGGATTTGGGTTTGTTTTATTCATTTTGTTTTCTTTAAGATCATTTGAGTAATTTTGCATTAACTTATTAAAATAATTTTGTTTTTAAATTTGTCTTAGTAAATTGTAATTTATTAAATACATATTAAGTGCGTATGCATTTGAATCATTTAGGTCGATTTTATTGTCATACGTTTTGAGTACACCTTACAATTTACTATTTGCGACAGTCAATATTAATAATGAGTTTTAAAGATTTATATTGTAACTGAATCTTCTGTCTTAGATACTTTTGCATTTCTCGTCGTGAAAAAGACATTCAAGGAACGTGCTTTAGTGTGTTCACGTCTTTGTTCTACTGTTGTTCTCTTTCAAAACGATTTACGTCACTGGTTGTAATGTTGGAAGTGGTAACGATGTAATAAACGAGTTGATTGTTGTTGAATAGAATTTTTTTAATTTGTATGTTTCACGGTTTCGACGATTCATTTGTACCCAAGTATAATTAAAATAACATGCAATTTATTGTGTGCCGACTTTGTGTCGTATTATTTCATTTTGTCTTGGGGTGGTTAAAAATTTTTCGACAAACCAACGCAAATCTGTAACCATTCGAATTTTTGAGTAACATCTTTTGAAGGGCTTAATAACCAAATAAAACCCACCACCTGAAGCGATGAAAGGTATCTATAATAAAGCTTTTGGTTTGTGTTGTTTGCACCATTATTACAACTTTTAATTAACGATACCTACAATTTATTGGTTTTATAGTTTACGCTTTGACAATTTTTTTTAGTAATATCCACGTCAGATCCATCAAATTAAATCAGAACAGTAGTATTAAAATTTTTGAATTTATTGTTATGAAATGTTTATTTTTAGTGTATTTTATTTTTTATTCTATTCGTTTTGCTGCGTACAAGGCCTTGCAATTTTAATTAAGTTTAAAAGTATGTAACATTTTGTAAATTCAGTTTAAATCTACGTATTTATATTTTTTTTATTTTGTTTTTTTTTTCCATCTTAATTCATATAATTATTTTCGTTCTTATTCTTTTTATTTGTGTTTAGTTTTCCGTTCAAAGTATGTTTATCAGGCTTTTTGATTGGCAAGGTCCAAAAGACCTTTTTGAGCTATAAGGTTTTCTGACGCTTTTTTGTTTTATTTTGATTTTGCGTTTTAAGTTTTTCAATCTATCACGGATTTGTTTTAAAATGACCTGCGACCGTCTTTACTGAACACCGACAATTTCTTTATTTATGTTACCTTATACCGGTAATTTTCAGTTCAGTTTTTGCGTGTAACAAGTAAAACAAGATCTGCTGAAGTTAGGAATCAGATCCTATAAAGAAATTTGAAAAGCTTCTCTAAAAGTGGCAAAACCGGCAAAAGATCTATATTTTATTGTTAAACGAAAATATTTATATACACATATACACGGTGTATCTGATTAAATGAACGGGTTGTTATTTTAGCAGGTGAAATGAGAGCATAAGCACAACTAAAAAATGTCCGAGTTCCATTAAAACATTTTAAAAAATCAACATTTTTAGCAAAATAAATCTTAAATTACGGACTTGTAGCCTGCTAAGGTTATTGACACCACAATTAAAAATAAGCTGTTCTAAGAAGTGCAAATTTATTTTTATTTGCTGGCATCAAAAATTACAATAAACACAAAATAATGTTATCGGATAACGCGTAGTTAACTTACTGTATTAAATGAATTTTCCATTTAATTATCTAAAGTCTTGTTTTTGGTTACAACCAAAGTAAACGTGATCGTGTTCACAAAGTACATTTTGTTAAGCTAAACCAGTAATAATGCTAAGAAATAAATATTACTATCTGCTTTAATTATTTTGTTAACAATTCATTTTGTAGATGATGGAAAATTAAAGAAAACAATAATTAACACAATGCATCAATACGTTTCACAGACAATCAACAAACAATTTCCAATGGCTTAGATAGTCAAAACCGGCCTGAAAACTTTAATTGCAAATATTTCAAAACTGGGCCACTTTAAACCAAATCTTTAAAAAAAAATTTTCATTTAACGCCGCAAGTAAACTACTTCTTTAGTTTGTAGTCGTAAAAACTTCAGATACACCATGTATAAGGTAAGTACTACAAAAAATCGTTTCAAAGGTGCTCCAGTCGCCGGGCATCCATAAAGTCGCCGCTGCTGCTAATAATAATAGAATAATACATATATTAACTTTCTTATAATTAAACTACATACTAGAATTTAAATTGCAAGCTAAAAACACTTAGTTTATGAAAACAAACAATCATGTTTGTTATCCTTTAATGTATGTAATTATTATTATTCTAGTGCAAAATTGAGTTGCGTTTCATGTGCCATTTATTGATTACATGTTATAATGAGCACCTAGCCTCTAATAAATTTCATTTTAATGATAAAGTGATCTTTATTACTATTGCAGTAGAAGCATTTATTACTATAAAAACGAACGTCTAAAAATAATTTAAAAAGTAGAAAATTGATTAAAAGACATCTTCGCTTGGTACCTTTAACCATTTATTTAACATATAAAACATTATTTTAAACAAATTACATTTACATGCAATAACATTAAAATATGGTACCTAAATGTAGAATAACATTATTTATTATTAGAAATTAAAAATCTGGCAAACATAACCATTCAATTTTAGCGTGAACATTTATCAATCAATATTGACTTGTATGTACCTCATCTTAACGTAGCAAATAACAATAATAAAAAAAATGTTTTTTTTAAATTAACACTTAAAAACTGCAGCTTTTAAAAAGTAAATTTAACTGAAAGTGACAAGCAGGAAAGGACAATTATATAAACTTTTGCTTTAAAAAAAACTCAAACGCATATTTTTATTAATTTAACTAAGAGAACAATAGTTTACTATGAAAAGGAAACTTCACTTTTAACAGATGACACGGCAATTAACGTTAAAAATTACTTTAGAAGTACTTCCGAAAAGGGTTTTGCTTAAAATTAATTGGTTTAATCAAACTTATAAGAAAAGTTTAAAGTCGTAATTACACCTGGTGTTCTAAATCAAATTTTTAACTTATTACATACTCATTTATTCGTTTTTAAACGCATTTTTGTGACACGTTTGTAAATGAATGTTTGTATAAACAAATCTGTAAATGTATAACGTAAACAAATAACACAAATTTATGTCGTAATTATCAATTTTTTAAAAGTAACATCATTTTTTTAATTATTATTACTATCTATACACGAAGTCAGCTCACAATAGTTACTGTAGCACTAATCCAGAAAGTACTATTTTGCTAGTATAAACATATTTGTTGGCTGAGGTAAAACTAACAAAATGCGAATACTTGCAAAATACTTTCAGGACGTGTGTTACGTGGTATTTTTAGCTTAAAAGAGCGACGACTAACTCCTTTGTTCCGATGATTGTGTCGTAATTTTAATAGAGCTAAATTAAAAAATAAATTTAAAAAAACGCCAAAACGATAAAAGCTGTAATAGAACATATTACAGACAGAGTATATTTATTTTATCGCAGCTTGTGGTTCATGTTAGAAGAAGATACATACATATGTATGTATACAAGTTTGTTCAAACACTAGCGTGTAGGTCGGTGTCACAGACAAAATATGAAAAAAAATTTCGACTGGAAATACGTCGTACAACAAAGTGACCTAGTCGTCCTAATTTTTATATTCCAAAGAGAAATGAATCTACATCCACAAAATTAAATAAAAAGATACGAATCTCGAAGAGTTAGAGAATCAAAGTACACCGTAAAATAATACGTCACTCACAACAAAACGATTATAAAATTAGTTGCGCTAACAATCCACTATGTACGTTCAGTCGTTCTTACAATCGACTGACCACCAAAATACTAAGAATTAAAATGGAAAGTATGATACATCCAATTTAGTTTTCCTCAAAGCAAGTGGTTAGCTAGCAGCACCATCTCAGCATTTCTTCAAATTAATTAAAAACTAACAAAGACGTACATACGGTATTATTACAAGTAAGACCCATTTTATTCATACAATTTCTGAAAAACAAACGAATGCGGCGAATTTCCCTCAAATTAATTTCGTAATTTTGGTAAGTGTTTCTTCTAATACGGTAACAATTGCATCCAACCCTTCAAAGGTATAGATAGTGTCAGCTACAGTAACGTGACGTCATCATAAAAATTATCCCCAGTTACAACATCCGCTTATTATATCCACAGACAAAGAACACGTGTGGAAGTATGGAAACCCGCTACAAACAATTACGGAAAAATTAAATTAAACCACAAACATAAAAAACAAATGCTTACACCAAATAAAGACTTTGACTTAAATTGCAACAATTGTTACGTGCGAAATTTTCACAACGGAGTACCCTGTGTATCGACTTAAAAATTAGTTTCTGGTTTTGACGCCCTCTGCCAACCTTGTTAGTTACTGGGAGGCCATTTTGACGCTGTCAACTACGTGAACCGGTCGGTGTCGAAAATCTTGAACTGATTCCTAAGCTTTTAAGTGCATCCCTTGTGATGAATACGAATTTATTACAATTTGTTCGACACAGGGTAAGATATTTTGTCTCCAGTTTATTCCTTCGTAATTTCTGTATTAATTTGATAGCCGGTTTCGCCACGTTTCAATCACCTGTTCGCTTCAACAAAGAATAATGATGCATAAGTACAATTGATAAATACCGCTACCGAACGTATAAGCTTTTGGGAGGGCATACTACTTATACGAAAACGAGGTCTCGACGAGCAATGCGTCGGAAATGTTAATTCTTGGACAACAGTCGATTGCGTTACCAACCACCTGTTTGTAATTACAACCAACAGCATTCGATACAACGGGTTCTTATATCGCATTTAATGAATTATTATTACTGATTTGGTAGTTTCCTTTTTCGTGAGTTATTGTGTGACACGAATTGCTATTCAATAATTATTCTAGGCTGCCGGTGGGAAAACGTTTTTTTCACGCAAGCAAGCACTAGATTGGGTAAGTCAATTTAATTATTTTTTTTTTTTGACATAAAAGTCACTCACGGAACTTTGATTACTGTCGGTGTCTGTAATTACGTTTATTGTTTACATACCAATAAGGTAATTTCAAGTATCATTTAGAGTGTATCGCATGCTGGGAGTAGACAATATTTATTACGAAATTTACTTCGCTATCTCGACGTAATTTAACTATATGCTTTGTGTGTTGCCGATATGACTGGCATTTATGAATCGAGAAATTAGACAATACTCCGGTTAATCTTTTACGTTGCTAATTTAAGGTTTCTACACCTATTAATCATACTTGTTAGTTTGTCTAATGTTTATGAATTGAGAACTTCAACATACTTCTGTTAATTTGTTACATTGCTAAATTAAAGTTTTTTATACCTGTTAATTATACTTGTTAATATTTCGAGCATTTATGAGTGGAGAAATTACATACATTCTTGTTAATCTTCTACGTTAATACATTAAAGTTGTTATACTTATTAATCTTTCTTCTATGGTAACATACCTTTCTCTTTTAATTGTCGTTACCCGTTAACCAGTTTTGGCTACCCGAACACAGGAGTAACTAGGATTACGAACCTCAAAATTAGTTACAAGTTTAGACCGTCTGTCGTAATCGAGGCAGAAGTGTTAATTAGGTTTGATCTGGCGCCCTTAAGTATAATTTCCTTGAACCATCTTTATCTCCGACTGTGTGGGTTGGCCGTGCAAGGTTCGTAAGCTAAAGCTTGTAACACAATATTTGCATAGATGCGCGTGAATAATTAACAAAGAAAGCCTTGTTGAGCATACACAACGCTAGATAATGTCCGCGTAATTCAAACCTTACCGGAAAAATAATCGTTTTTAAATCCTTGTCCATGCGACAAAAAATGGGCGTTCAAACGCTCTTTTAATTATGTTATATTCAGGACTACTTACGGCTCACTCTCCAAAGTGCTCAGCTGCTCCTTACTGTACGTTACGGTTTTATTAACGTAACACGTATGCGGAGGTAAAGTAAAAACTTTATGTATTATTATTGGCATTATTAGTTTTTCCTAATATTAATTTTTTTTGGTTTGCAATAGATAGGTTTTTATTTTTGATTATAAGCGACTTTCGGCTTAGACCGCGTCATAGTTAAACACCCAGACTTTGCCCTATTGTAACATTTACTACTCTAAATATGCTAGCTGCAATGCAAAACGTCCGTTTGTTTGGATTCACAAACGACAATACGGCAAAGGCCAAGTTCTACTTGTTGTTTTGGCTCTCAAAGACCAAACCCAAAAGTTTGGGTGTTTAAATACGACGCGGTCTAAGCTAAAAATCGCTTATAATTATAAACAAAATAACCGCAAACGTTTAAAATTTTATAAGTTTTTATTTGTTACTATAATAGTGATCCGTATTATTAATTTATATTGTGTTGGCTTTATTAGACAGACAGAGACGTCTGAGGTTGAATATGAGCTCTAGATTGAAGAATAATTGTCTGAATTCCAAAACATTGCTGAAACAGAAAGTGGGGAAGTCTTTCACCAGCAATAACACCAAATTAATAGGTCTAGCAAATGTAGTCGCAAATAAACTGCTCTACATAAGTTGAGGATATATCTGAAAATCTGCTCAATTTTTTAATTTTCAAATTTTTGCTATGTTTGACACTTTATTAAAGTTGCTAGTTATCGTACCTATGCCATTCGGATGAATGTAGCATTATATTGCAAATAGAAGACTGTGGAGATTTTGTTCGTTGCTAATTCCCAATACTTAGGCGTAAATTAACATCTGACGAAGCAAATAGAGCAATTAGTTTGCCATCGGGCGATCAACGACAAAGTGTCGTGGCAACTTTTTTTCAAGTTAGACAAAGTGTCATTTCTAGACTCTTAAACCGTTTTCAAGAAACTGGGTTTGTTAAAGAAAGACCTAGAATTGGACGCCCATTACTAAATACCCCTGCTGACAACCGATATGGTACCATTTCTGCACGCCGAGAACCTTTGGGCACATGTCGAATGTTGAGTAGTAGCCTCGCAGAAGTCACAGGAATAGCACCATCAGTTGAAACTCTCAGAAGACGTATATGGGATGCCAATTTACGTTCTAGACGACTTTTTAGAAGTGTACCATTAACTCGCAAACATAGAGCGTGTAAATTAGACAGAAAAGTAGAAGTTGGTACTATTCACTGATGAATTGAGATATTGTCGTTTTTCAGATAGTGAATAGGTAGAAACAATACTTTCAAAATATGTTAGAAAGAATTGACACAAATAAAAAAATAAAACCAGGTGAAGAAAGAAATTACATACGACCACAAGAAGCAAGAGATACACACATTAAAGAAGTAAAGAAAGCAATTGGAAAATTAAGAGATGGGAAAACAACAGGAATATATAGTTTAAAAACAGAGTTATTAAGCTACATGAGAGAAGATGAAACAGTAATTCTACATGAATTGTTAGTAAGGCATAGACAACTTTAGCATTACTCAAAGACTGAAAAACAGCTGTAATAGTACCAATTTTCAAAAAAAAAATTAAGTGTGCAAATTATTGTGGACTTTTACAGCTTTGCGCAGCCAGTAAGGTATACGAGATAATTCTAAAAACAATACTACAGGAATTAGAAGATAAGTGACATAAAGCGCTCATAAGCATGTTATGCGAGAAAAGGTCGAACAAATTGAGCCTCACGTCCACTGACTGCCGTTTTCTGCTGGCTTAGATACGGTTAAAAGCATTCGGATAAATGTAAAATTTAAAGTATTCTCTAAACACAATCAATTTTAAAGCCAAAGTGGAACTTTCAGAAATTTTGCCAGACTTTAAATACGGTCGGATTAAATAAACAATTTATATCGCGTGATCCCTGGCAATTGTTTCACCACACTCTAACTAGTTGACACGCGTTTTTTAAAAAAACAAAACAAAATGATTACTGGGCTTTACCAGAGTTTTATAACGGTTCACAATTCAACAGCTTCTAAGATTATGACACGATTCGAGCTACGTTGCCACATCCTCTCAGATGTAAAAGTTTTGAAGTGGAAATTTTACCTTTGGAAATGTGAATCCACAGTTTAAAAACTGTTTTTTTTTCAACAGTTTGTCGCGTTTGCGATTCTCTATCATATCTAAAGAAGATTTACAGCAAACTGGACTTGCAATAAAAACATTTCGCGACGTGAAATAATCGACATGCATTTTTATTACATTCTCTAGGTGTTCTTAGCCTAATCTTACGGCGCAAAAAAAAGTAAAACTAATCTTATAAACGACCCGTCAATTGTCAAAGACAAAGAAAAGAAAATATTAAATTTGCTCTCTCAGTTTACAACAAAAAAACAAACAAAAAACCTTGTTAAACGATAGAATTAAATTTAAATAGTTATTTTAAATTTTCTCGTGCTGTGCCCCTTTCTACCCTTAAGATGTTACTACGTTTTGTTATTGGGCGGCGCTGCATGCTACAAATGAAATAAAAATTTACCGATGCTACTATTTGTTTTTTTTTCCTATTAATATTAAACAAATGCGCTACTGATTATAAAAAAACATTAAAGAGAAGAACTTTACTTTAACATGATTCTTTTATCTAATCTTAACAGATTTATAACGCTAATAATAGTAATAATATTTACGATCGCCTGACTGTTAATACAATTTCAACATTCAAAATTTACTCAAATTTTATTTTACATACTTTCCGTTCTATGTTGATAACTTTACAGTAAAATTGTTTATGACTCAAATTACTAATTACTGATAGTTTTTATTATAAAACTTTATAAATCAGATTTATTAAATTACTACTTCATTTACGCATTTTAAAATTTGAACATAAATTATCGGTTTAGTCGAAAATGTGTGTTTCGGTCTAGTTGATTTTGGTGACCATAAAGTAAACCCAATGAGAATAACAAATAAACTTTAAACCTAAAACGTTGCAAAATAGAAGAAAGTTGCACATATACATTTTTATAGAAAACAAAATTTACTATAAAAAAGTCCGCGGAAGGGTACAATTACCTTCTATAGTTTAGAAGGTACAAGTGTGCAAAGTTACACGATAATGTTTGACTTACATTAAAATTGTGTAACTCTTAAAACTATTAGATATAATTATATCCTCCCGCGTACTTTTTGCAGTAAATTTTGTGCTCTATAAATATGTTTATGTGCAATTTTTATCTATATTGTACCGTTTTTGCAGCGTACAAGGCGGAAGCTCCCGCGGATCTGATTCTGCAATTACTGCTGAGTGAAATTAAGACTTAATAAATTTTTAAAGCATAAAACAAATCATAGGGAATATCTTCTTTAATAATAATAAACATTGCATCCGAAGAATACAAAAAATGAAGTGAAATTGGGTACCACCGCAAGTGCCAGATTTGTTTCATCTTAGCGTTTCATCGTTTCGTTACACAAGCTTTCAAATCAAGATCCCTATAAGTGTTTTCAACACTAAAAAAAGGAAAGTGTCTGTTATATATGAAACATATTGAACAAAGAAGCTTTAACAAAAAAAAACTAAGCCTTGAGGCGGTGGGAATATTATTGGTACCGACAAAATTATCTATTATACCATTCTTTATACAAGGATTATTCTTAAGAGAAAACAAATGCACAATATACAAAAATCCTTATTAACTAATAACTAATACTATAATAATAATTCTAACTACAATAATTTCTTTGAGGCACGAACAGGTACCATAAATTAAAACCAGTTAAAGTGTGAGAATTTGCAAATGACGTTGCAATAATGGGAAATACAGAGAGAAGTTTACAATTTAATGTAAACATATAGGTGCAAGAACTGGAAAAAATCAATATCAGTAAGGCAAAAATAGTAGTAATATCAAACAACAACAACAAAAGAATAAATATAGACATTCATAATCAACTAGTGGAGCAACTAAATAATATAGAATATCTAGATATGGAATCATAGAATCAGTAATGAATTTATTAACAAAAAAGAAATAAGCGACAAAACAGATATGACGACATATAAAGCCATGTACTTAGCGACATTATTACACGGATGTGAAACATGGGTTCTAACCGAAAACCTACGTTAGAAAATCGAGGTTCTAGTAATGGAGTATTTGAGAAGAGTAGCAAAAGTAACAATAATGGAAAAAATAAAAAACGAAGATATAGGAAGATTGAAAATAGAAAGTGCAAAGAGATATATAGAAAGAGTTCAGCTACAGTGCTGGAGGCATATTAAAAAACTATCTAAGGAAAAGCAAGTTGAACAAGTATGGAAAGCGAAAAGTTTTGGAAAAAGAAAAGACAGGCCAAGTATGACGTAAGACAAAGAAATGAAAGAAGTACTGAAGACTAGAGGATTGTCTTGGAACCAGGCAGAAAACTTAACGAGAGACAAAAACAGTTGAAAATCAGTGACAAAATAGAGATGAAAAGAAAGAAACCTACAAATTAAATAATTTTAACATTTATTAAGTTAATTTAAAGAATGAATTGTTTATTTTAGCTTATGTTCTATTTGAAATTATTCAGTTATAATAATTCAGTTATAATAAAAGAGCGAAGTCCTTAGTTATGTGCGTTATCAGACCTCTACACTTAACAGTAGATAAGGAGTAGTTTATATATATTAGGTAATAAAGTAATTTTTTAATTACGTCAATATTACCTATATTTTGTTTTTTTTAACGTTTCAGCTTGTTAAGATACATTTTGTACATTGTTTTCCGATAGCAATCCACTTATTAGGTTTCACGCTTTTAGTCTCAAATTTTTCCAATACATGAGGCACAAATTACATTGATCAAACGACAATAACTAACCAAGTAACAAGTGTTTTGACAGGAACAATATAATAATAAAAAGAAAACCATTAGAAAGATTAATATAACAAAAACAAAACATTAAACACCGCAGTTAATGTCACAATTTTGTGTTTAATTAAGAATTGTGTAGTTCATGTATTTTTATGTACACTAATGTATCACAACATTTAAAACAAGATAAACATTATTACAATATTTTCAAACAAACAATATTTATGAAGGATAGAAAACAATGCCGTTATGAAAAGTAATTTTTAATAAACGCTGTCTTCAAAACTTAGTACAAAACCGCTATAAAAAATAATCTCCGAAAAGAGCAACAAAAGTTCTTACAAAAAAGTTAATAAATTTTAGGTAACAACCTTAATAACTCTTATAAATGCGTAACTATTATTAAACAAGATTTATGAAAACTTGCGAATCTGCTTATTAACATTTTTAAAATTAGTATTGGTAACGTTTACATTCAATTTTTTTTGTATTTTATTACACGAATGAAGATGTGACATTAAAGATTTTGTAAAATTGGTTTTTAGTAGATCAGTGTCGTGCTAAAATGCTATTTCTTTGATAATATTTTTGAGGTTTAGAATCCAATAAACCCTTATATACATACATAAAACTTGCGATTTACTAATAAACGCTAAACTTAATTCAATTTTTGGTCACGTTACAATTACACATATATCAGTTTCGCAAAAAACTTTAGTTTATAAACAATTAAATTTCATATTGCAACACGGATTTTTCTTCAACTTAAAAGCGTCAATAAAACTCTCCGTTAGAATCGCCAATTAAAATTTTCTGTGTAATGTTTACATGAACGCAAATATATGCCTGTATGTACATATGTATGTATAACGATTCCCTACTCATTAAACTCCAGTTTAATTCAAGTTATTTAATACACAAATTTTTTCTACTGCGCTCGATACTGTATCATGTTTTACACAATTCCGGACTTTAATTAACGCTGTGCAGCATTTTTAATTATAATTCAAAAATAGTTCCTAACGTCTAAATCCAATATTTTTAATTGTAAAACAAAATTTTAGTTTTTTTTTAAATAAATTGAAACTGAACAAATGAATAATTTAAAATTGGAAACTCAATAAAGCATTTTCTTTAAAATAAAATTTCAAAATGTTTGGTATGCGGTTAGCATATTTTGAAGTTTCTTTCTCAAACAATATTCAGTACACGCGGAAATTATTGTGTACGAGTAAATGAAGTGAACTTCAAAAAAACTTAATCTTTAAATATAAAAGAATCTTATATATAAAAAATAAAATCCTTTAAAAATGTTTATTTTAATTTTAATTTACTTTTTACAAAATTTTAATTCAATTATTTATGGCATTTTAATATTGATAGTAAAATAAAATTAAAATAAACACGTACAATAATATTTACTAACAATGTTCTAGAATATTGCGTTTTTCTTATAGATAATATTTTTTTTTAATCTATACCAGGTAAAATCGTGTCTAATAAAAAAACTAAAGCTTTATTCTTTCCACATCTACTTATTCGGTGAAAAATTATATTTTCAGACCCTATCTTACCCATATCAAATTCATTCTGACCTACATCTTCTACTCATCAACAAGCTTGACTAACGTGACATTTTAATACCAAATCAGTTACGTAAAGATTTTATTTTACAATTTTACGATACAGCAAGAAGGACATTAACAACGCAAAACAAAATCAAAAAAATATTGTATTTTATTAAGATTACACTACGTCACTAAACATAGACTGCATTTTTAAAAACGTTAGATAAAATACAAACAAACACAATATATTTTTATTCAATTTTAACTATTGGTTTCGTAAAAAACTTGAATACAAAAATCATTAGATAAATGATTAAATATATAAGAAAATGAAACATGCAAAAGAAAATGTATATACATTTCAACATCATTATTAAGGTATCTAACACCAAAAAAAAAAGTTAAAAATATTTAGCAACAGTAACATTAATTTCAAAAATTCTTTTTATAAAAGTGGTGACAATAAAGAATTCAAGTTACCTTACTTCAAAAATGGGATTAAATACAAACTCGATACAGTGCACATTGGGACTTGGGGTTGTTGATAACAATAACCGAGTGATAACAAAATCCAATATTCAAAAAAAACAGCAAATAAACGTTTATTAAAACTGAAAGGAATCTTGTGGCACAATCTACGAAATAGTCTAAAAACACCAAAAACCACGACTTTAACTTTAAAAAACACCGTACGCGTTTCGATAGCTATGCTATCATCACCAGCGGTACATACATTAAATTAGAACTATTCTGTTTATACCATTTTGATGTGAATGGTCGGTCATATAAGTTTAAAAGTTTAAAAAAAAAACTTAATGGTCCTCGATTGTCATTATTTAACAATACTTTTTTATGTTTTATAATTTACAGGCATTCATATCCATCAAGCTTGTTTCTACTATTACCCTGTTTGATTAAACATATATCGTTTCCTTGATGTCTTTTTTTGAGCATATATCTCACAGCGTCTGTCTTCTGTATTTAATGTAAGCCAAATGCTCTTTAACCCAATCTTTAATCGGTCTCTTAGTTTGCTCTACATATACTTGTTCGCAGTTTTGACAATTTATTTTATATATCTTATATACATTTTTTTTTTTGGTTTTCTAAGTAACTTTGTAAGCTATTTTCAAAATTGACAACTGTTTTGAAGTCAAGTTTTGTTAATATCCTAAACAAACTCTTTATATAAGCAAAATAATTAAGTAATTTGACATATTTTCGTCTATCATTTTTATTTTGATTTAAAATGGTAATGTTTTTCACGTGTAATTTGTGTTTCTGTTTTCAAATAATGTTTGACACAATTTCCTCCAAGAATCCATTGTATCCAGTAGTTTCTTTTATTGTCTGAAGTTTTTTTCTTAAAATGTTGTTTACTCAATAGAAAATTTAGTAGTCTATGGCTTAGAAAGTTAATATTATATACAATGGTTGGAATCAGTTGTCACAAACCTACTCGTGTTTGTCGTTTTCTGGTGTATGTCAAATTCAATATTACCGTTCTTCCTTAAAACAAGAGTATCAAGAAAAAGTTATTGCAAAAATTTTCTTGCAACAAAATTTGCTAGCGATTAACTCGGTTAAATTTTGATATTTCGGTCGCAAGCTTCGTGGTGCTAAATTATAAAACAAATTAAAAAGACACCAAAACAATTAGAAACTAGAATGATAGACACCGTTTAAATCTATCTAACACTAAAACTGAATAAATGACAAGACTATATTATTTTTTTCTAATAAGAAGAAAAGGTATTACTTGCAAAATTTTTCTAACGGAATACCCTGTATATGAATTAAAATTAGATTCCGGTTTTGACGCCCTCTGCCGATCTTTTCTGGTGACTGTCATTTTACGACGAAGTCGTTATGGTGTCAACTGCATAAAATGGCCTGTGAGGCTTAAAAATAATTCGAATGACATCCGTATTAATGGAAATCACATTATAATTTCATTACGTTCGTAAAATAATTTAGTCGTCACAGGGTAAGATAGTTACTTCCGTTTTATTAGAATTTTGTTGTAATTTGATAGCCGTTCCAACACGTTCTGGCCCACATGTTCCTATTTAATAAAGAATAATGAGGAATTAATATCGACAAATACTTTCATGGGACGAGTATAACGCTATATATAAGGCCTACGGTTAAAACTAAATAAACCGAAGACAATTACTTTTCTTCGAGATCCTACTCATGCGACAAACACCTGCGAAACCAACTTTCATTGAATGTGTACAACAGCATTCGACAATCGGGTTATGTTATGTGTACTTTCTTTTAGCAATAATTAACAATTTTTGTAGATCTTGATTTCGTAAGTCATTGTGTTGACACGATTTGCTACTCAAAATTATTTCAGGTTCACTTGCCGGGGAAAACGTTTTCTTTGACCAAGTAGGTACTGGATTGTGGGTAAGTGTATTTAATTATTTTATCGCTGTCAGAAAGGTCGCTCACGAAACTTTGGCTAGTGTTAATTCCGTAATTATTATCATTGTTTTAATACCATTAAGGTAGTTTCATTAATTATTTTATGAGTATCGCCAGCTGTGGACAACCAATATTTACTACGAAATTTTAATGTTGATTCCGTAATTACTATCATTGTTTTAATACTATTAAGGTAGTTTCATTAATTATTTTGCGTGTATCGCATGTTGTGTACAATCAATATTTTCTACGAGATTTTCTTCATTGTTCGCTTCGACTTAACTTACAGATGTAGTGTGTGTTGCCGATACTGCTGGCATTTATGCACTGAGAATTAGATATATTTGTGTTAATCATCGACGTTGCTAAATTACAGTTTCTATATTTGTTAATTATACTTATTAGTTCTTCGAACATTGATGAGTTAATTGTTAATTTTCTACGTTAATACATTAAAGTTGTTATACTTGTTAATCTTTCTTTTATGGCAACGTGCCTTTCTCTTTTAATTGTCGTTACCTATTAACAAATTTTGGCTACTCGAACATCAGAGTGACAAGGATTACGAACCTCAAATTTAGTTACAAGTTTGGACCGTCTGTCGTGATCGAGGCAGAAGTGTTAATTTGGATTAGATCTGGCGCCCTTAAGCATAATTCCCTTGAACCTCCCTTATCTCCGACTGTGCGAGTTGGCCGTGCAAGGTTTGTAAGACCTAAAGCTTGTAACAAAGAGGTTAAAAATAAGCAGAATTAAGTACATATATAGCGGCAAACAATAATTCTATAAATATCACAGTTACAGTGTTAATACAAGTCCTGAAAAGTAAGCAACACTCCAAACATACAATTATCAAAATACACAGATAATATAACAAAATTAAATAATACCTAATTTTAGAGTTAATCGTTGATTTAAGACAAAACTCGTAACGTTACCCTCGTTGCAAATCGCATCTAGCGTAAAACCAAATGAGTGAAACAAAAATATGCATACGTTAATTGCGACAGTAAATATCTAGTTCGTACGTATTTCACGTTCGACAAAATTACAAATTACTGTCAAGTAAAAGAAAAAAGGATTATTTACAGTCGTCTATGCAGATAGCTATCGCACGGTCTAACCATCCCCTAAAATTGCTAAAGGAATGAAGCAAATATTTAATATAGAATCGTATCACAATTAAGCTGTTTATCTACAAAAAATTAATCCTAATTAAATGGGTCGAGCATTCAAGTGATTTTCACTTCAACAGGTGGGTTTTGTCTCGGAAGTAGCGTAATTGAACGAAAAACATTTTTTGTATGTGCTTCTGAGTATAGTTTTCAGTGAAAAGTAATAGATCTCTCATGAACCCTGCTAACTTGGCCGAACACGTGGTGTTATCGTAAAACGCTAAAACAATTACGGGAAAATCAATGTAAATCACAAAAAGATGTGTTATTGCTTATAACACAGATGCTTGTAAAATTTTTAGAAGCAAAAACGTCGCATGTGAATTGTACTACAGACACCGGAAAAATTGTTTTTCTTCCGTTGAATAATTTTAGCTGTCAAAAGTAAGCACTCTATAGCGGATGACTGTCATTATATCAAAAAGTGGGCGTTCCGTGAACAAATTTTATACTCAAAAATTTTTAACATACCAAATTTTTAACATAACCATGTAATTTTTCGTTAAACTCTGTTTCGTTAGTAAATTCCATGGATGAGAATTTTGAGTTTAGCTCATCCAGCTCTGTAAGATTGCATATCATAATATCTATTATCGCAAAAATGTCGTTTACGTAGCGCAACCACACTCTTAGAAAATAGTCTAACTCACGTTTTAGGTTCTTTTCGAATCTGCCGATAAACAAGTTAGCAATGAACCGAGATAGATTCTTGGTCATTGCTGTTCTTTCCTCTTGTTTCTAAAATTTGCCGTTAATTTGAAAGAAAGTTTGATTCATACACAAACGAGTTAGTTTTAACAGTCACACTTATAAAAAGAAACTTGACTGATTACTAAGAGAAACCACACCTGAACGTGAAATCAATTCAGTAATTGACAATATAGTTAAAAATAAATCACCTGAGACAATCATTAAAGAGAAGATTAGCTTCTTAAACCAGTGTTTAAAATATAACTTACACTATAACAAACTTAAAGACAAAAATTTAATAAGTATAAAGCGTTCGATTCAAACTTTGAACAAAAGTCAAATTTTGAAAAATATTAAGAAGAGAGTTGAAAGGTAATTTTAATAGAAACTCAAAGCATGAAGCAATTAAAAGTCTCAGAGGCAAAAGTTGTTTTTATCTTAAAGCCGATAAAAACAATAAAGTAGTTCTTTTAGACAAAGAGGATTATGTTGGATCAATTAAAGACATGATTAAAAAAAAAGTTTTTATTCAATCCTCGACAAGAATCTTCTTCGACAGATGATAACTGTTACTAAAAAATGTATGACAAAATGTAATAACATTCTTACTGATTCTCTAAATTCACGACTAGCTGTAAGTGTCCCTGTTTTCCAAGAATATATTGTTTACCTAAGATTCGTAAACCAAGTAACCTTATGGGACTTATCGTTTTTGGCATCAATGCCTGTTGTCAAAATGGTTTTTCCAACAAATTTATTAGTTTGGAGTACCAACAACCAAATTTTAGAATCGTGAATTTTTATGAATTTATTAACCGATTATAAACATAGAGTTGACAGCGGATGAATTATTAGTATATTTTGATGTCAGTTTTCTGTTTCTAAGTATTCCCGTCACTGAGACTTTGCAGAGGTAGATAAGTATTTAAAACTTAGTCGCTTGTGTTTAGATCAAACCTTCTTTCAAATTATCGGCAAATTTTATTTAAAAAAAGCAACAACAATCTCCATTTATTGCTAACTTATTCATTTTAATTTCTTAGTAACAGATGTTAGCTTTAAGTGTGGGTCACGATCACCTACCTGTAAAAGTTAAGCACATTTTTAGTGGGCCAGGAACATTCGGATCGACTGTAAAATATTTTTAAAGTAAAACATCGAACTTATAGTTAACTGCAATGTGTAAATATGATTGATACCTTTACTACAAAGCATCGACGTTTAACACCACCTTTAAGAAAGTACACATGTTACAGCATACGATAAACTCCTTTTTTACTTGTCATAAATGTTATCTTTACCTTTTCTGAATATTAACACCGGCTTGAGTAAATCAAATTTTGATTTCATTTGATGTCACTACGATGCTTTTCGCGAATTTTTTTTGCTAATAACTTCGGTTACTTTCACAGCAATTTGTTTACTATTACTAGTAGTCTAACTTAAATTGGTATCGCATGCTGATATGTAAACCGTCAATTATCATTGTTAAATTAATTAATCTAGAAATAATTTATATGTCCTTGCCATTTAAATTTACTATACAGGCGTTCTTATAACCAACGTTGTATCTCTAATCAAACTAAATTACTTCTTGTGTAGCTACCTAATTTGGGAGTTATTTGTTATTGATTCTAATTTTATTTATACGTTATTAATCCTAAGATAAATAAATAGAATTTGATGTTAACGATTTGGTTCATTTCTTCGTTCTTTTAATTTTACAGACCTTCAATTTTTAATGCACGCTTCAAGACTTCTGTACTAATCTAACAGATGCTGTATCTGCAAAACGAGATCTGGCGCCCATTAGAAAAATTCTTATTACTTGAACCTTCAGTCTTTTGGATAAGAATTGTTTCAATTCTATTGCGAGCTGGCCGTGCAAGGTTCATAAACTTCTAGAAGTAAGTATATGTAGGACAAACTAAGAGACCGATTTAGGTTTAGTTTAAAAAGCATTTGACTCACATTAAATACAGAAAAGTAGATAAATTTAGCATTGCCAGTCATATGCTTGAAAAAAAACATCAAGTAAAGATATATGTTTAATCAAACTTGTTGATCGCGGACCGTTAGGTTTCTCCGAACTTTTAAACTTATATGACTCATCATGCGTATCGAAGCTCACAAAGTTATAGTATAAATAGACTAATTCTAATTTAATGTATTAATGTACGCTGATGATGATAGCACAGTTATCGAAACGCGTACGGTGTCTTTTAAAGTTATTATTATGGTTTTTGGTGTTTTTATACCATTTCAAATATTTATTGGTTAGAACGCAGTAAATACTAGTGGCGGCTGGTACTCAATGCTGCAAGAGGGTGAATTCAACATTAAAACTTTAAACACGCATTCTTACTTAATATTACAGGAAGTTTGGATTTTTTCTAATAAATCGTGTATTTAAATCAATTGTAAGTATTGTATTTCCTATTCTAATTTTCTTTTTTACGTTATCATTAGTTTGCACGCACGACTGTACGTACATATCAGGTTTTTGTCACAAACTATAAAACTTTATTTTTGTGTGTAATATATTATTAAACGGTGCACTTTGGTTCTCCTAATTATCGAGATATTACATACTTGTATTATATTTACCAATGTAAATTTGTTCTTTTGGAATATAAAAGTTAGGCCGACATGTTTAATTTTATGTACGAGGTGTTGCCCAACCGAAGGAAGAAACTTCATTATTTGTTAATTATTTCAAAATTAGAATTTTTTTAAAGACCTTATCAACAATGTATCATAAATAGGGGCTTGCAATTTACATTTTTAAAGTTGGTGTAGCCGGAGTGAAAGAGTAGGTGGGGATGTTTGGTTCTCCCTCCGTATTGTCAAAACGGGTTTTTGTAACTTTTGATATTATTTTTTGTCACCAAATGTATCGTTTTCAAATTGACACACTGCATATTGCACGAGCAAAACTAGATTATCACACAAATTGCGCAAATATTAAATATATTACACACAGTCTTTTAAAATGTAATTATTTCGCTTTTATTTTAAATATAATCACTAAAATAGGTACATTAAATCAAACCAAACTTATGTTTAATATAAATCCCAACAAAACTAAATTGTACTTGCTAAAGTTGCTGTCTTTAAAAAAATGTCTAAAGTGTTTTGACATGTTCCCACTAGGTAAATTATATATAACAAATTTTATAAATTCCTAGAAATATAAAAATACATTTTTTGTTTATATCTGAAACATCATTGTATTTTTTCTAAAATTAATGCCCACGTATAAGTAATAATTTATTGCTTATTTTGAATTTTATCTTTATTTTTAGAAATTGTTTTTTGCGGGAATCTTATTATAAACAACTGTTGGCTTATAGTGCGTCATAATGAAACATCCAGACTTTGTAAACTTGATCTTAGCGAAAAAATAAGTTTAACTTGGCCTTTACCATAACAATCGTAAGTTATGTAGAAAATACAAATAAAATAGAAATAATAATAGAAAATAAACATTACTATAACTATAAGTAGTACATACTTGAGATTATAAATTTGTTACGAAATTTTGAACTTCTGGCATAATATTATGCCGCGTATAATTCAAATACATTTTTTGAAATTCGCGGTTGTAATATTTACTATCTAACTAACAACTTCATAGTTTCCTACATAATTTATTATCTAGCTCAATTTTTTAATTAGAGTTAGTGTGTTATATTTAATTATGTTTATAGCTTTGAAATTGAAACCGAAAAGAACTAAAAGATAAATAACGATTTTGGTCTGTTTTCTGATAAAAAGTAAAACACCTTAGTACATCTTTAATAGGATTTTTGGTAAAAAGCGAAGTGACATCAAAACGCACTAGAACAGTTTTATAATTTCTAGACGTTAAATAAAATGCTGAGAGTTAAGGATGTGGAAAAGGTTTTATCTGTAAATTGGCAAAAAAATTTAGACAAGAACTTAGCTAGCTTGTAAGTAGGAGATTGAATAGTACTGGTCAAAAAGGGATACCTTGTTCGTGAACTTTGGAAAGTCTGTATAGACAAGACAATTTAGAATCTGAAGGGGTAAGTCGACGTTTAGTTTCTAGAAATAAATAAACAAATTTGATGTTTTGGCTGACCTCACGTTCAATCCTCGAAGTGGGATTACGTTAGAAGAACGTACGTTTCCTCAGACAAAATAGAATACATTTTTGCAGCATACTAAATTTGGTTCAAAGCGACAGTAGCGTTGTCTCTGTCGGCTGGAAGAACAATATCGGGGTTCTTACGAAGACCTTTTAGGACTAACTCTTTCGACTTTCGATTTTGCCAGTGTGAATACAAATGGAATCTGAGATGTGTTAAAGAAGATGTTTTATAGAAAACTCGACAGCACATAACATATCTTCTTTAGAAATACGTTTGGACAGCAAAATTCAAACCTTTAAATACCACCGATTCCTGTTCTGACCTGAGAGTCAGAGTCGTGCTGGCCTTTCCACAAAATTAAAATTTTAAAATATTTAATATTTGTGTATTGTTATCTAAAATAACTTTTGTCCTAAACGTGTTGTGAAGGAGGCATCCTAACGGTGTCTACGTAATGACGCTTTAAAAATGTACAATTTGTTTAAATTAGACGTCTTTAGAATGTAATAGCGAAGGCTTCCACGGCCGGAGTCTATACTAAGATAAGAACGTCTTCCGGGTTTGGACCGTGTCAATGTTGTAACCGAAGTTGCCTAGTGGGCGAAACGTTGGCAACTTCGGATACAACATTGACACGGTCCAAACCCGGAAGACGTTCTTATCTTAGTACATCTTTAGAATGTCTATAAATTGCCTAAAGACATGCTAAGATTTTTAAAAGATGTCTTGAATATCTTGGCTTGGCGTCTCTGAGTTGTCTTTAAGAGGGCTGGGTACTATTAGAAACGATACTATTTTATTTCCTTTTTTTGGCATTTTAGTGTTTATCTCTTACATTACGTCTGTAAGTTTTTAAGTTATTTTTTCATTTGATTGTAGAAAAAAACATTTTTTGACCTCTATGAGTTTGAGTAGTATTCTTCTGTATTGACTACTTTATTTGGGTCTCGTTTTTTAGCATAGTAATATTTTTCTTTTCCAGTTTATATTTTATGTGTTTTAGGTTACGATTTTCTTCTACAATTTTTTTAATTCGTTTTTCTTGATTGATGATTCTTGATCTTTTTAGGTCTTCCTTATTTTTTTTTCTTGCGGTTTTATTTAATTCTAGAAATTTTAAGGTATTTGTAGTCTTCATTGTGCATATTCTAGCGTTTATTAAACAGTACTAGAAATTTGTTACTAATAATTTGGTTATTTGCATTTAGGTCGCAGTGCAATCTTTTTGTTATTGCTGAATTTATTTCGTTGTAGTTTAGGTTTAGTGTTTCTAAGTTTAATGTAAGTACATGTACTTTTTTCAAAATTGACTGACTTTACTTGCGTGTTTCTTAAAGACAAAAAATCCTGCTGTATCTAGACTTCCGTTTTTCTTGTCTTTGTAATACAAAATGTTTTGTCATTTAAATTTCCAGCGTCTTTCTTATTTTCTTTTAATCTCTGATATTCCAGTTCATCATCTTTATTTTTCTTCAAACTTAAGCACTTTCTCGTCTTTGGTTTCAGATTGTACATTGTAAGTTGCAATATTCATTGTTATTTTCCGAATTTATTGTTTGGTTTACTTTTTTTTAAGAAAAGTATAGCAATCGCATTTTTGCAAAAAAAAAATTTCAAAGACTCCTGCATCAAAAAAATGTATTTTTGACAAAAAATGTTTGGTCGTGTTTTGATAAGTATTTTACATTAGCTGCGCGAAAAATAATTGACGTTCCCAATTTTATTTGAAGTGAGTTTTAATTTAGTTTCTATTTATAGGTGTATTTGATCTTTCGACAATGAATTTGTATTTGATAATCGGGGGCAATCGCTTTGTCAAGATGGTCGAATGTTACATTAACTTTAAAAAAATTGTAAATTTTATTTAGAATAAAATATTATACCACATAGTTTCTTGTGACTTAAGTGCTACAAAATAATAACATTTTTCATAAAATTTATCAAAAAACAATTATTGTATATTTTTTAACGCCGTTCAATTTTAAGTGTGAATCACAAACTGTTGGTTTTGTTAATTCAAAATAACTTTGTAATATTGGATTTATACGTACAATAAATTTTAACTAAAAATAACAATATAAAAAGAGAATAAAAGTTCATTGGCAGTAGATTTAAGTTTAAATCATGTATTTTCAATAAAAATAAAAAAGTAACAATAAAATACCATATGGTGGAAAATATAACTTAAAACAGATAATGTAATACGATAAATTCTATCAATAAAAAATTAAATTTTGTCTACGTTTTTATGTAAAAAATTCCAAAAATTAAACACAAGTTATTCTTTTTTTGTTTAAAAAATGTTTGATAAAAATGATTTAAGTAACTAAAAGATATAAAATAATTTACTATCAACTACGTACGTAAACTGTAGTTTTTTTGAACAAATTTGGGCAAACTAAAAAATTACGTAATAATAATCAACAAATTTATTCTAAACTATATACAATTATTTAGGTTAGGTTATGATAATCGCACAATTTTTGTTTATCATTGTTATTACTTAATACATTGTAAATTATTGAAAACATTAATTTACAATTGTACAAAGCATTTGTAACAGTTTCAAACTTCCACCAAACACGAGCATAGTCATATTTATAATATATTACTAAAATTACAATACGCTTCAATCTATATTCTGTATTCAGACACAATATTAAGTAACCATGTAACATGTAATTTATCTCGACTTTATTTGACAGTTATATGGAATAGTGAGATATACTGCAAATGTACAACTAAGTTTTGCATCTGTCTAACCTTCAAGATAATATAGTGCTTACTAATATTTCAAATAACGTCTTTGTGCTAACTGTGCCAAACAATTTCAACGGTTTTAAACAATTAAAATACAACACGAAACTAAACATTAAGATCTCTTAAAATACATTAAAACTATTTTTTTTATATTAAGAATTTTTTAATCACCTCAATTAAATAATACTTAGGTTTATATGTATTTTTTGTAAATATTAATGCAATGGTAGAATTTTAAACTAAACAAAAAAAACAAAGAATTGAAAGAACATTTTTATTTGACTTGACACAAGTAGATTTTATTTTAAAAAAATTTATATGAGTTACAAAAATCCTTAAAGCTAACTAATAAATTTATATCTAGCATTTGCTGAATCTGTTCTACCGTAAATAAAACACTCATTGAGAAATCAAAATATACACTCATATAAAAAAAGGAACAAAGGAATTCCCCGAAGCAATTTTACACTGTTATTCATAAATAAAATCTACAAATCTTTTATAAACGTTATAAAGCAGAAAATTATTAATTTTAAGTAATAAAAGTATTTTTTCTTATTTATACAATTATCATTTAAGAATTCCTTTCATTCTCACTTTTGTATAAGGTGTATACCTAATATTCTAGTAATAATTTTTTATAACAAATGTCACTAAAATTAACGAAAAATATATTTGAATCTAATAAGTTTTTATAAAGTGATGATTTTTTTTAGTTATGTAGTATGTAGTTAATAAGAGAAAACAAAAAAAAAGAAATTGTACTTACACCTAATAAAAAAATAAAAAATTACAAAAAAATAGAATTATGTTATTTCCGAATTTGATAGCGCGAGCAAGTGACGAAAAATTGTTTCGTCTCATAAGATTTAAAATTCCGTTAATACTTTTTAGCAAAAGTGATGATAAAGTAACGGACTGATTAGAAATAATAATCCATCAATTATTGAACAATTTTCAGGACTCCTTGCTTTTAAATCATTATATTTAATTCCCCCGCTACGCAGCTATGTTGAGTCACTTAGATTAACCGCTTATATGTTAAGTGCGTACCACTAGGAGATCTTAGACGTACAGACTCTTAGCGACCACCACTACATCAAAATCTGTAAAATATTAGAAAACTAAACACCGACAAACTAATCTTGACATTCTAAAAATTTATCTTTAACGACCCGGAAAATAGCAATATAAATTTGGGTTGATACCTATCAAAGGTAAACCTCACAAATACTGGTTGAACGCAGATATGTCTATGTATTGCCTGCAAATACTCGAAAGGTTTCTCCTCAGAGCATAAAAAACATCTTGCTTTGGAGAATTTTATTGTTATGCGTATTGAACTAACATATTGACGTATTGTCATCAAAAATATAAATATATACAAAAGGCTCAAAGTTAACTTAACACCATTAACACCAGATCAAAAATTTGTCATTGGTAAATCATTGTTCCCCAGCAATCGTGATTTAAAGTTCGAACGGATTTGCTTCAAATTTGTTGACAGACACTTAGTATTTAGTTGTCACTGACATAACTTCAGTTCTTAAGCACATAAAGGTAAATCTCCTGGTTTAAACAGGATACCAATTGAAGTTATAAAGATTCTCGGAAGTAAGTTTGATAACATCTTTCATAATTTTTTTATGATTTATGAGTAAATGATAGTTTACCTCAAGCATGGAAAGCTTCAAGAATTGCTATAATTTAAAAAAAATTACTAAACTCCGACTTATTTGCTTTTTAAATGCAATCGTCAAAAGTAAAAAAAAATGTGGTCAATAAAATTAAATTAACCACTAGTTCGTCCCCTAATCAATTTGGATTTATGCAGAAAAATTTTACAGTAAACGCGAACAGCAGTGTGGGATGTGTATGGGATTATTCTTTCATCGAAAAAAATAAAAAATAATGAGTCAGAAACTTGGTAGACATCATAACTATTGATATTAAAAACGCATTCAATTCTATCAGATAAATATTTTTAGAAACATTAAATTTTACAATCTAAGCAGCAACGTTATAATGATTTAATGAAATAGAGCTGTTGTCACTGATAATGGTGACACCTATAAACTAAATATGGGAGTTCTTCAAGAATCGATGTTGCAGCCGTGACTGTGAAACCTAGTTTTTGGTAAGGTTTTAACTAAAAAGTATCCACTTGGTTGTAACGGTCGTTTAAAGTAAATCATTGGTTGTTTGATTATTTGCGTTAGGTTAGGTTGAGTTTAATAAGTTATTTTACATTTTTGAATTCAAAGTCATAATTTATTGAAAGTTGTGCATAAAATTTTGTATTTTGTTACGCCGTGAATCATCTGTATTCTCGATTATGTTTGTTTGACAATTTTATTGTTTCATCAAAATTCCAGTGGTAATTTATGTTTCACTTCTTGTAATTAAATATATTTTAGCCGTTTGTTTATTTCAAGTTAGTTTAAAAGGTCTTTGTTTTAAGTGGATTCTCGGTGCAGTCGTACTTGATTTCTTTGTGTCAATGGTTTAGATTACGTGGAAAATTAAGGAATTTGTCTTGATTTATTAGGCAGTTTAAAATTTTATGACCGTCTTGTAATATATTTTGTCAATTTGACATTTTTACGTAGAAACCAAATGTTGTGATCTAATACTACAATTTTGACGTTATTTGATCTGTTTGCCTCCTTGTCGCACTTCTTAATGAGATTGTTTTCGTTCATGAAGTTTTGAATACAGCCATTAAGAAAATGGTAATCCCAATTTTCGTCTTGATAGTGGATATTTAAAAATCTTCCGACGGTTAATGGTTCAATTGGTTGTGGTACCCTATCGAGATTTCGGACGACGTCATCTGACCTAAGCTAACCAGGACCTCGACTTCGAACAATCAAGGTATTTATAGATTACCGATTAAGTTTTAATTCGTGAGTTCAGTGATTGATAAGCTTTGAAATTAGTTATGAGACTTTATTGATAGGTATTGAATATTCCGATGAACCAAACCATTTATGGTGTTCA
Source organism: Aquatica leii (assembly GCA_035610365.1). Taxonomy (NCBI): domain Eukaryota; kingdom Metazoa; phylum Arthropoda; class Insecta; order Coleoptera; family Lampyridae; genus Aquatica; species Aquatica leii. The sequence continues at coordinate 64,724,090 of CM069437.1, forward strand.
TGTGTGCTAATTAAAATTAATTAAAAAACGTAATGTAACCAACTTATAAAGGTTGTTATTTATATACAAGAAAAACACAAAAATCTAACATATAGAAGAATGAGATAAAATTTACAAATGATATTAGGGTCGATAATGAATTCTGCGGTACAGTCAAATTTAGTATATTAATTTAAAAATTGCTTAAACTTAAATTTTAGACGCCTCACTATTTTTATGAATAAAGTTAAAACTCGAAAAAATTACATAAAACAAACTAATTTAAATGAAAAACTTATCTAATTAATAAACGTATTCACACAATCAAACGTACCGAAAGTCAACTACATAAAGATTAAGATTTACCTTACTTCAGTTCAAGTTGTGCAATTGAACCTGGAGTGCGGTCCATAACGGGTTCAACAACTGAATCATATGATGACGTAATATTGCGTAATTTTTCGAAATGCGTACAAACTTTTTTTCCGTAATTTATGCTGAATTATTTCTTATTCGTACTGATCATTAATCAAAATATCATAACACACAAACGTAACGTATGATAATCTTTAATTCGCCACAATCCAAATCAAATTACTTTAGACGTAACACATGAATAATTATCGAACCATATTATAACGGAAATTCTTCGAAAAAACGACGTTGTAACTAACATCAAACGTCTATAAAAAATCGTAAAGATATACTGCACTCCAAAAACCAAATTAAAAAACATAATTGTACGTACGTATCTAAAATAAATTTTCGTACCCATAAACGAAATTACGTACATAAATAAGCATCGTATAAATCAGAAACGAAAAAAACACGTAGCGGAAAAAACGCTAGCTAATTATTGGTGTTTTTTTAATTATAACGAATGCATATAATTACAAAAACAATTCAACGTAATAACAAAGAGACACACCACAATTAAATTTAAATGTAGCCCACAGCCACACCTGACGAGGACGTTTTTTCGCGACAAGACGCCGCCCCAAGCTGAAATAATAAAATAGAATAACACGAAGGCTAAAAACGCATATGCAATGCGTAAATGCATTGCGCAAAAAAAGTTACAAACACAATAAATACATAAATTATATTAAAATCAGAAGTGTTCAATCGAAAAAAATGTGCTTGCTTCAACTTTAAAAACACAATCAAATGTCTGAATATTACGTTGGTAAACTGACCTTTGGTTCACACCTGAGAGCCTCCTAAAGCAAAGTCAACCTCTGTACAAGACGATTTTTCAGGACACTACCGAGATCTGTAGAAATTATGTATTCCCAAAGAAAAGTCATTGCCAGGTATGAATTTCTGTTGCACTTAAGAGAGTAACATATAAAAATTTTATTATCCAAACAGACAAAAAACTACTACTTCTTCGATCAACAGCCTACAAAACGGTCAGGACGGAAGCGCCTGCCGTAATCTGCAGAGCAATTCTCCTGACCTTCAAGATCCAGCAAAGATCAAAAACTTTTCATTCTTCTTATAAAGATGCTGCCTTAACACGTACAAAGTACTTGGATACTTTCCAGGGTATATAGATCAAAATCGACAATTGGACCAGAATACTAATCTTAAACATTATAGAGTGGTACCGGAGGCAACACGAAGATCTTATTTGTTACCTCGTGCAATGCGTTACCAACCATGATAATTTCCAAAAATATCTACACAGGTTTAGTGTGATGGATAATAATCTATGTATAATGTGCAGTCAAAATATGAAAATGGAAGAAGGCCGCCGGAAGTATAGGCTTAATTATCATCTCTACTGCATTATATACTACAATTAACTAGGATAAAGTAGTCGAGTTTACTAAATTAATTGTCAGCAAAATATGAAGTGTGCAGATGCTCGTAGTTGTATTAGTTTTGGTATCTTTGTAGAACTGCCTTGCACATTGCTACTATGTGCTTATCTTTTGTTTGATGTTTTGTTTCCTATAAGAAAAGAATAGCAATCGCAATTTTTATCGTTTCAAGGTTTTCTGAATTAGAAAAATGTATTTTTGACAAAAAAAATTTGGTTGTCTCTGTGTCTGTGTACTCACGATAATTCTCGAACCAAAGGTCCTAGTAACTTAAAATTTGGTATAGAGCTGGCTTTTTATATTCTCTCGGTTCTATCAAAAGATTAGTCTGATAAAGAAACCGGAAGTGGGTATATCCGCCATTTTTATATTAATTTGTATGTATGTAAATTATTCGAATTATTTTTACAGTGTCTATAGTTAATTCTTCCTAACAATTTATTCAAATAAAAATGTTTTCTAACATTAACAGTTTTATTAGATATTTGATTTATAATTTAAACTGAATTTCATATATCATCCTAGGTTCAAATCCTGCTTTCAACGATTTTTTTTAGAAAACAACTTTATACCTTAAAGGGAAATCAAGATACGTTAAAAAATAACAATTTTTCTTTATATTTTTTTGACTTGTTTATATCGTGTGTCCCGGAAATTCTGAAGCATACAGATTAACAATGAGAATTTGAAAATTTCGATTTATATGTCCCCAAAGTGTTTTTAAGATATTTCTAGTATCAGAACATATGACAATGTGTATCAGAGAACGTTTTGCATAATAATTCTCAAAATGTAATAACAAATATCAACAATATTTTCAAAAATGTATCAAGTGGTAAAAAGGTTAATTTAAAAACAGATGTAAAGATTGTATCACTAATACAATTAAATTTAAATAATTTTATATATAGTCTTCCCCACAAAAAATATTTTAGTTTTAATTTATTTTAAACATGTTTCGACAGTTTTAAATGTCATCATCAGTATGTCCAGTAATATAATTAAATTTTTGTGGAGAAGAATTTAAGTAAATAATTTAATTGTATATCTAATACTCTACTTTGAGCATGGATTACTTTAACGTTATAATTTATCAGTAATAGTCACTTTGGTGTAGTGACATCAATTGTACGACTGCAGTAATACGTACGTACGAAGGTTCAAATCCCAATGTGGGTTCATGTTTTTATAAAGTGTATTATTATTTTAAATTAACGACAATTAATTTTTATAAGTACAGAGACATAAATAAACGTGTTAATTGTGTTTATTAAACTCATAATAAATCGCTTATGAATATGATAATAAAAACAATTCACGCGTTTAAATATGTCTCTTTACTGATAAAAATAAATCGTCGTTAGTTTAAGATTATAATACAATAAAAAAAAAGCATGAACTGCAATTGGGATTTGAACCTTCGTACGTAGCGGCGATATTACCGCAGTCGTGCGATTGATATTGCTACACCTAAGTGACTATTACTGATACGTTCTTTATATCTATATTTTAAACTAAGCTTTTTACTACGCGATACATTTTTGGAAATAATTTTGATATTTGTTATTAAATTTTGAAAATTATTACGCAAAACGTTTTCTGGTACACGTTATACGTTCTGATACTGGCAATATCTTAAAAACACTTTCGGGACATATGAATCAAAATTTTTAAATTTCTCATATTAATCTGTATGTTTCAGAATTTCCGAAACATATGGTGTCTTATTTAAATTATCTTTGGATGTACCCACTATAACTCTTGAACCAAAATTTCTAGTAACTTAAAAATTTGGTATGGAGCTGGCTTTTTATATTCTCTTGCTTTTATTAAAAAATGGGTCTGACAAAAAAACTAGAAGTAGGTGTATAAGCCATTTTTAACAATTTTTCTTATATAATTTTGTAAGTATGTATTCGAATTATTTTCACAGTTATTTCTTCCTAACAATTTATTTAAATAAAATTAAGTTTATTTGGTATTTAATTTATAATTTAAAGTGAATTCCATATATAATCCTAGGTTCGAATTCTGCCTGCGACAACTTTTTTTTTTAGAAAAAAATTACATATCCGCAAAGCAAAATACGTTAAAAAATAACAATTTTTCTCTATATTCTTTTGACTTGTTTATATACGGAGTGCTCGATCTTATTTAAATTATCTTTGGATGTACTCTCGAGAACTCTCGAACCAAAAGTTCTAGTAACCTGAAATTTGGTATGGAGCTGGCTTTTTATATTCTTTCCGTTTGATTAAAAAACCAGAAGTGGTTGTATCCGCGTTTTGTAACAGTTTTTCTTGTATAATTTTGTACGTATGTAAATCTTTATATATATATATTTCTTGTGTGCGTGTGTATGACACTAAACTCCTTCTAAATGACTAGACCGATTTTGATGAAATTTTTTGTGTGTGTTCAAGTGGATTTAAGGAGTGTTTAAATTCACAAACAAACCCGGCAGATGGCGCTGCAGTCGTTATCTAGGTTATTTATCTATACTGCAAGTAAACTGCTGAATCGACTTGAATGATTTTTTGTATATGCATTTATTCATTCATTTCATTCATTTTCTGTATGTATTCATTCAGTGCATTTAATTTTTTTGTACGATGTGTTTTGATATTATATGTATTGCATTTACGTAAATATTCAGATAAAGTTACGTGCACAGGATTTCGTTTATTTTTCAACATTTTAGTTTGAGTGTATTATATTAAGTGTGTATCGTTATGTTGACATTTTAATTTTTTGTACGGTGTCTTTTGATATGTGAGGTGTCGCATTTCACATATAAATTATGTACATAAAACAATACCACGTCTTCCTGGACGAGGAGGAAATATTAGTCGACGGACTCGGAATTCACAATTACTCCAGAACCGTCGGTTAAATAGATCGGCAGAAGACAATAAAAATGTAAGAAACCAGACTGCAATCACACGTGCTAATGAACGTCAAGAGCAACGCAACGAATGCCTTCGAGCTAATGCATTGAGACTAAGACTGGCCTGTCAAGGAGTCACCAACACATTCAGAACACGCGAACAACAACGTTTGCAAGTGTATCGCGCATTGACACGTCCATCATTTCTTCGCCTTGCGTTTGAATATGAGTCGGACATCGACTATTCGTCACATTCACAAATTGTAATCGGTGCTATGAATAAACAATGCCAACTGTCATGCACTCAAATACAAAGGTGAATTGGCCGGTTTCGGCTGCGCATCTGGAAAAGTTGTATAGCCACCATTGAATTTGCCGCCAGAACCATTGAAAGCACTATTGGCATCTCAATCTAAATTGTTTTTTCGTAAAATTCGTAAATTCAATTTGTGCTTTCAAATGACATCATTTGGAGCAACAAAAATCGTTCAGAATGAGGATGGTCGCAATTCTCAATCAACGTTTAAGATTCAGGGCCAAGTGTATCATCAAATTGGTTCTTTAATGCCGATGCCTGATAACGATCCAAAATTTCTGCAAATCTAATTCATGGGTGATGAGGAGCAGCAAATAAACGCACGCTGCCAGTACAACCATATCGAGCAGATGGAGGAGCGAACTAAACAAACATTATTGATTATAACGAATTGTTTTTAGAAAAATTGAAAAATAAAGATTAACAAAATTATTATATTATTTGTCTTTCATTTCTTACTTTGTTTAATATCCTAATCGCTTATATCATGCAGGGCAACGTCTGTCGGGTCCGCTAGTTATTTGATATATTTTTACAGTTTCTTATAGAAATCATTCTTCTAACTATTTATTCAAATAAAAAATTTCTAACATGAACAGTTAATCAGATATTTAATTTTTAATTTAAAATAAATTCACAAATATACCTAATATAGTTTCGAATCCTGCTTGCGACAATTTTTTTTACTGATTTACTAAAGAGGTAAGTAATAAAAAAGAAAAGAAGAAGAAAAGAAAAATTTCAAAAATATTATAGCATGCTAGGAAATCAATACAAACGTGTACATGTCACTTCAAAATGGTTTTATGACAACATAACTTTAAAAAAATATGTAGACATTCCTTATAAAAAAGTCGTGTGGTGACCACATCAGTTTTTTTTTTATTTTGCTTTGTAAATCAATTACGATACATTTGTATTTTCTTGCTTTGCACTAGTGGCCACTAAGGCTGAGTGTGAAAAATGCCTGTTAGCGATAGCGCATAAGCTAAAAGGTTTGCTACGGCATAAATTCGTACATGTAGTTTTTTATTTACTTTTTGTTGTTATGTACATATATGTTTACGTTAGAATGTCGTAGCGTGTAGCTTTTTCGTCTTTCGTCAATTTATACATACCTTGTATAAAATAAAAATTAAAAATGAATAATTATTTTAGTTTTTATTTAAATAAATCCACAAGTATATCTAGTACAATAAATAAATTTTATAATCACAATTAATGTGCGGGAATTGCTCAAATATGTTGAAAAAATGCACAAAAAATAGAAAACTTGTTACCATCTAAATCTAAACAAAAATATAAAAAAATACCATTTTTGAGTACGTACTAAAAGAGCAAGTAAAAAGGTTGCCCGCAAACCTCTTAGTTGTGTACTATACTTTGTCTAGGAATACTTTCATTCATAAAAATAAAAAGCATAAATAACAAGTAACATTTATTAAATTAACTTGTTGAAATAACGTCTACTATTTCGTTTCCATGGTTATTCTACGCAAAAAACGTAATACGTTAATCTCGTCGAAAGTTTCATAACATAACTTGTTCAAATACAACGCTCGGTCGTGCGGCCTCGCGTCGCATTACAGTTCGTTATGCTAAGATGTACTTTCGGTGCTTGTTACGTAAATTACTATTATTACTGATAGTCATGACGTGTCAGTATCTGTTATGATTTATTTACTTAGCAAGTAAATAGTAGGTAATATACAATGTACTAGTACGAAAGTAGAAAAAAATGCTTTCACGAAAAACTTAAACACTTAATAATTTCTTTATTCCAAAAGTTGCAAAAAAGTTAGAGTAGTAGACTTACCCATTATTAGTTGTAGTTTATTTGTAAGTTTTTATTTTGTCTTATTAACTACTACATAACTTAAAAATCATTACTTTATAAAAACTGAGTATCAACCTATCACGTAGAGAAACGCATTTTGCTCTTTGTTTCTCACCACTTGCTTACACCAAAGCGTATTTTAATTTGTTTTTGAAAAACATTATTGCAAAATTTAAACTACTTGTCCAAACAATGTTGTGTAAAAGATAATTTTAATTTTGATAAAATTTTCTTAATGATAACTAAATATATATTTAGCGTTAAGGCAGCGTTTGTAAAAAAACGCATTTTTTACCATTTTTTGTCGACTTTAGCTGTAAAATAAGTCACCACAAAAAACTCTTTTATTTTAACGGGATATAGTTTATGTTTACCCTGAAAATCCATTCTAAATATTTGTAGAAATTTTTGAAATCGGATTAGTTGTTTTAGAGATTACCTGATACACAAAAACTTACAAATTTTATTTCTTTACAATATTGGTGTAGATATAGCTTACACAAAACTGAAAATGAAAGATATCTTAAGTGGTAATAATTGTATAGATAACGGGCAATAGTATTATGTAAAATCTGTAACTTCCTACTTGATCAAAGGATTTGTAAATCTTATATATATAAAAATGTTATGTTCGTTTGTGTACGCTTCAAAAACTCAAAAAGTTCTGCAACGATTGAGTTGAAATTTTTACATGATATAAAATCCGCATCAAGAATTGTTTTTATATATTTTTTGCATCAGTCACATATCTGCGACCGCGAGAAAATAATTTTTTTTAACGATCAGCTGTTTACCAGTGACCGCGCTATCTGCCATAAGCTAAGAAAACACTCGCTGACAACCGAAATAATAATGACGCAGTCACATGAGAAACAATTTCGTTCCCAATTACATTGTTTATTTACAAAAAAATTTGCATCTGATTCTGATTATTATACAATCTGAATTAAATATTCACTTAAATGTGTAATAGTGTTGTGATCGAACTGCGCCTTTCACCAAATCGTAAGTAGAGGTTATATTTTATATCAAAGATGGACAGTAAAAATATTATTAACTGACAGGCAAAATAAAAGGACTTATTATAATTCAAGTGAATTTCTAACAGAAGTGAGTGGTTATATCTTTTTTATTACATCTAACACGTGGACGTAATTATATTATTTAGAAATTATATTATTTATTTTGGATTAACCTCACTTTTAATGTATATAAATATAATTACATTAAATGTCAACTATTCAATCACAATGTGCCACTGCGAAGCGTGGCAGGGTACAGCTAGTTTTATTTATAAATAATGTATTCCAATACTCTAAAAGTAAACTTTAATTACTAAAATTTTATTGTTTTATTGTAAAGTGTTTAACGATTTTGATAGTTGCACTTATTTAAAAATTTATATTATTGCATAATAGAACGCGGTAAAAAAATTAAGTTTTTCCAATGCATTAATTTTTGCAATTTTAGTTTTAAAATAAGCAAGAAAAGCAATAAATAACTAATTAGCGAGAACAATAGACACCTAGGCAGGTATAGAAACATAATACAACACGCCGAATGAATACAAACTTAAAGGCGATGTACTTAAACAGTGTAAATTAGCATCAGGGAATCTTTTTTATATGATGTACAAAAAGAATTATTTTAAAGTTAAAAAAACTTTGCAGCTTATATTTAACACCAATCGTTATTGGATACTGAAACATAAAAATGCAATCTACTAGAAACAAACAGATAAGGTGTGGTAATGTTTTGTTACTACAAATCTAACTTTTATTATTGCAATGTATACCTTTTTGGATTTGCCAAAATTGACTCTTAACGACTTTATCTTATTTCCAAAATCAAATCGTTTTTTTATCAGTACCAGATTTTCAAGCGCTCAGTCAACAAGAAACATTTTAAAATTCCAGTTTTTTTCAAATTCTTGTAAAACAAATTGCTAAAATGTTAAATATCTATATTTGTTATTTCTCAGCAAAAAGCGTATCAAAATTTGTTTACTTAACATGAATGTTTAAATTTTTTTTTAATTAAGAAAAGGCGATAGGATCTTAAGAACACAAAATATACCGTTGAATTTTTAATTTAAAATAAAATTGCGCAGACCTTTTAAATTAAATGATATTTTTTTAAATAAAAACGGATTAAATAAATAACATTGCCTTGTTTAATGTAATTATTTGTGTTTCTATTTCAGCTAAAGTATTTGACTTATGTAGGTTAATACGGTAATTAATGTTCTAAATAAAATTCAGTAATTCTAACTAATAAAACACTTGTTCTAATTATGAAAAACGAAACGATAAAATTAATTTGCTAATTGACGTCTAATTAACATTTTGCATGTGTAAAACCAAAAGATTAATAATTATAAATCAAAGCATTAATGTAAAAGCGTGTAATATTAAAGAAATCAAAACAAAAAATTAAAAGTGATTTTTTGTTTCGATTCCGTTTAATACAACTAAATTTTTTTATACTTCAACTTGATTTGTTAAAAAAAATGATCAGCATAATTAGATTAGTTTAAAATCTTTTAAAGTTGAGTAAAGTTCAACTTATGAAGAAGTGCGCTATTACAAAGATCAGATCAGAGCAATAACAGCCAAAGAAGTGAGCATCACGCTAGGAACTTATTTTACCCTAGCACGCACATAGGTTTTTCATTGAAAAATTTCTCTTCAAACTCGAGCATTTTCGCATTGAATAAATTTAAAGAAACCGCGACAATAAAAAATTTCATCAAATACTTATGCTTCATTAACACCTAAAAAAATTTCGAAATAACTTATTTTTGTTGGCATCTACAAAACACATTTCCTCAACTTAATGAGATTTAAACTGTGTTTTTTATACAAGAAAATTAACGTGCTCAAGCAAATACCGCGCAAAGCAAAAAAATATTACCTTAGATTATTTTCTTACTAGTTCGTATAATCTTCCACTTAAAGATATTAACTAACACAACAACACAATGACAAAGTGACTTTTTGTCGATTTCACAAATTTTTTATATCATAAATACTTAAAAATTCGATCAAAGTCAATTCTCTTAATTTACAACAGTTATCAATAATTGTCATTAAATCTATCACAAATTCTTAATAAAATCTTATCGAGATTGTCATCGTTTAACAAATAAATAAACCACTAAGCACAATTGTGTTCGTAAAATTTGAAAATTGTAACATGCGGTTACCACATTACCACGCGATCGGTACTGCATTTACGATGTATGAAATGCACCGGACACGACTCTCGCGTCCCGGAAACTTCACCAAAGGTATCCAAAGCGGCTACCGGAACGAACTGTGGCTCCGGGTTGTCGGTTTGGGTCCGGGGAAACTTATTCGCCTGCGCTTTTCCATCGATTTTACTGGGCCGACCTGGCCTACTAGATGTATTATACATGAAACCACTCAGAGGACGTGGACCAACCTGAGGCTACGTAAATCCCCTGGTTTTAGAAATTGTAAAAATTTTCACTTCTAAACGTCAAAAAGGTAAATATTAAATGTCTTTTCGATAAACCCGCTCGACGATAATCCCGTACCATTAACGTACAAGCACGCCAGAAAACGTTATTTATTTTTCGTCTAAAAGAACGTGGACAAAAGCAACTAAGAAAATATGTAGCCCATTGAATCTTTTAACAGTGGCGTTGTTTGTAAAACTTATTAATTTTATCCTCAATAGCAGGAAATCTTGCACGTCAGGTATCTTTTTAGTAATGGAGTTTAACAACTTTTGGAGTCGTTCAGTGTCGCTTAACAGCTTAAAAAGTACTTCGAGGTTTTCCTAAAAACAAATTCGAGCTTAAACTTAAAATTTTCAACTTTAGACTCTGATAACACTTGTAAAAATGTTACGGCGTAAGCAAATACACCAAGGACTCGTTAAGAAAGCATTTCTTTCCCACGTAATTTATCTTCCTTACAAGTACTTTATTGAGTTACATAAAATTGAACAGAAATTTATTAAAAACTAATTATTTCAAAGCATTTATCTTCTAGCCGTCAAAAACGCTGTTCGTTTAAAATGTATACCATTAAACCAAACGAAGAAAAGCATTGATTAAACGTTATTTATTATCTACTGAATTTTCTTCGTCACAAAACACGCTTAATAAGAAAATACTTTTTTAACTAAAATTAAACTTAAAGACGAGAATGAACTTTTTAAATAAAATTGGCACTTGACTTTTTGCAGAGTAAGCAAACACGATTGCTGCTGCTGCTGCTTCAGACACTCTGAGGTCAAGTGTGTGTATGCGTGATATAATAATTTGACTTTTCTTTTTATTCGCTCCACATTTCGTATAATAAAATGAAAGCATAAACAAAATAATGAACTCGCGTAGTAAACAAACTAAAATCAGAAAAATTTTTCATGATTATTTGCGTTAAAGTAACAAGTCGCATTACATACGCATACATTCTAATAATTACAATAAAGTTTTCTTTATTCATGGAATTTTCGTTTGTTGCAAACATTTTTATAACAAATTCCGACAAAGACAACTTAATTAACAGACTTTTATGAAGTACATTAGGCCCAACCAAATTTTAGTGTATAATTAATAATGAAATAATTCAAACAATAAATTCTAATCACGAAGTAAATTTTCAAGTTCTTTTCAATCAACTTTCTTTAAGTGGCGAATTTTTCATCACAATAGAGGCCCCAAAATTTAATATTGCTGAAACGTTTGTTATGGCACAGATATTTTCAGGTCGATATCTTCATTTAAAACATCGACTATTGTTCAAATAATAAACATTACCTAAAATAAACAACAAACACTGTGGTTTGTGTCTGACGATAAATCTTTCTCGATTAAATAATTGGATTAATTAATTAAGAGTGCAAATACGTGAATAACACGAAATAATAAAAATTTTAGAAACAGCATAATACTGTACAAATTTTAAAATTTATTTAAAAACTAAATTTGTACACGATTTAATTAAAATATAATAAATATAACTACTTTTAACTAACATTAATAAAATGGAACTGTATTTAAGAAAAACACTTTACATTAATTTATATATTAATATCATTCGAAAAATAATGTCCGCGGACATTTCTGTTTATCTAAACCGGTATTTGTTTATACTAAAAACACGTATTTATTTTTCACTAGAACGTGCACTTTATTTATTTATCTAAGCACACATGTTAATCACTTATTTATTGAAACCGACAAAGTCTTCTTAACATTTCTTCTAATTTAATCCGAAAACTGACTTCAGCTAATTTTGAATATTTCTGTTATCTGAGTCAAGAACGTTTTTGTTGTCTCAAAGTTGACAACTAGTTCTAGAACGTTTCACTGCTCTCTTCTTAAGACTGTTCTGTCCCAGAACAGAAAACTGGACGCGATACCGATAGAAAAGATCGTAGCAATAGCGGCAGCTATCTCTATTTCGGCAACTTTCGTGAGCATAAAAGTAACAGCCACTAGACTTTTTCTGCCCCGATATTCTACTTGGATGGTATCTGCAAACACTTGAACGTCTGTTCCTCGAAAGACGACCTCCAACATATTTCGAACTGTCCTCCGATTCAGTTGATTTAAGCCACAACCAAACTTGGGTACTGCCAATTTCTTAGTAGTTTGGAACTCCATTTCTCTCTTGAGATTTCATAATGCTCGCATCAAATTTTCGTAAAACGGCTTTGCACGTAAGTTTGTAACAGGTATTGTTGTTTCTTGGTGGTAACTCCGAATCTAACTTTTCCAGAACCCACGTACACCCTCATAAATTTATTGAAATCTATTCCATTGACTTGATTTCTGGTACTACTTGTCATTACCTTGGTTCAGACTTTGGCTTGCTTAACGTTGTTATTGCCAGCAAACGGGGCTAGATGATCGAAGTAGACCACTTTTCGCTTGCGTCTGGGTGGCTTTGTCTTTGCAGCACAACAGCGACAAACCACGTCTTCTTTGTGTGTTTTTACGGATCGCTTTATGAATTTCGTCTAGCTTGCTGACGTAGTCTTCTCCATCAACTTCTTCTACCGGTCTTCGTCTAAATTGGAGGTCGCATAACAATCCTATTTTGCGACCGAGCATGACATCGTAGAACGTACGAGAAATTATTTTCAAGTCAGAGAACTTTCGCGAGGTCTTTGTACATTTCCAAAACGTTCACCAAAAGATATAAAACATTCGGGATCGTTTTGCCAAAATGTATAAATTCGGTACAAACAAATCATAGTTAGTTATTCCAACAATTTGAAGACGGTAGTGTTCAGAAGATTATTCAACTCTAAATATATGAGTGATTAACGCTGTGTTCGAAATAAACATACGGAGTATAACGTTTTACGGGACTTTAAAGTAAACAATATGTGTTATTCGCGAACTTTATCTTCGTGTGATAGTTTTATATATAAATTAGTATACCTAAGTGTTTTTATTAAATATCCTTAGCTTTAATTAGTTTGGTTAGTTATAAACGTGTACATATTTTTAGTATAAATAAATTAGTTTTTTTAATAATCGTTACATTGGTGACAGGTGCGTGGTATCGAATCGAATCAATAAACAATTGTTTAGCTCGCGATTTTAGTGTAAATAAATGAAAACATTGATTGCGTAAATAACTGTTAAGTTCTCGTTATGCGTGTTTATTTATAAAGTGTAATCATAGCTATTTCAGTTCGGTAAAGTAGTATATTTAAACTTTTCATTCCTGTTATATATAACTCGATAGCGGTAACAGTAACTCGTTATTTGAAAATACCCAGAAAATAGAACAAAAATTGATGGAAATTGTAGACGTTTAAAAAAAGAAATACCAACGAGCATAGAAAATAAAATCAAAATGATCCAAGAGAAGATGGAAAATTTGTTTTGGATACCGACGTAAGCAATCTGGCCAAAGGTGCGGTCCTTTCGCAGGTTCAAGATGGACAAGAAAAAGTTATTGCGTACTTTAGCAAGGTTTTGTCTAGGTCAGAAAGGAATTATTGCGTGACTAGCAGGGAGCTGTTAGCAGGACCACGCCGCTTTAAAATGGTTATTGCACTTCCGTAACAAATGGTAAGGTAGATTTAAAGACTGCAAGAGTATGACTATGACACAGAACACCGTGCCGGAAGCAATCATCAAAACGCTGATGCCTTGTCTAGAAGATCATGCCCGGCGGACTGCAGCCATTGTTCGCAGCTTGAAGAAAAAGTCGAATGCCTCCGGAAAACTGCTATGGTCGATGATGAATGGGAACCTAAACTGACTACTACGACTAACCTGAGAAGAATTGAGTGCTTTGGGCAGAAACATCAAAGCGTATTGGGCGCAGTGGAACTCTTTGATAGTAGAAGACGGTCTTCTTAAACGATCCCTAAAAAGTCTCAAAGGCACGGGAAACAGACTACAGTTCGTAGTGACAAAGAGCCGGGTTTTTAAAGTGTTGAACCATCTCCACGATGGTACATCAGGAGAACACTTTGGCATTAGAAGACTTTGGGGAAAGTTTGAGAACGATTCTACTACATGAACTGCAAAAAGGACGTCATAAAATGGTGCCGTAAGTGCATGGTCCAACGAGAAAGCGCAAAGCACCAATGAAGGAATACAACGTAGGAAGCCCTTTAGAAAAAGTAGCGATTGACATCGCAGGGCCGTTTCCACAATCTGATACGGGAAATAAATACATCTTGGTGGCGATGTATTATTTCACAAAATAGATGGAAGTTTACGCCATACGCAATCAAGAAGCAGCTACAGTTGCAGGCGTATTAGTAAAAGAGTTTTTCTTCCGGTCTGGAGTTCCGTTAGAATTACACTCCGATCAAGGCCACAACTATGAGTCTGGGCTGTTTCAAGAAGTTTGCCGACTGTTGGGAATTAAGAAAATTAAGAAAAAAAATCACGACGCTTCTCCCTCCTCAATCTGATAGCATGGTTGAATCGAACAATAGGAAAATACTTTCCAAACTAGTGTCCGAACACCAAAAAGACTGGGATCAGTAGTTGCACATTTTCCTAATGGCATCAGCCGTTCACGAAAGCACAGGCCAAACATCATCATGTGGAAAATACGACTGCCATGCGACCTCCAATTCGGACGAAGTTGCTAGAAAAGACTACGCCAGCAAGCTGACCAAAACTCTAAACAAAGTACATGAGGAGGTCCGTAAAAACACACAAATTGCCAGCAACAGAATGAAGACTAGATATGACGTCAAGGCACAAAATGGTGAGTTTCAACCTGGCGATATGGTGTGGTTGTATAGTCCCCAAAGAAAACGTGGTTTGTCGCCGAAGCTGCAAAAGGAGAAGGGCCCCTATGAAGTCGTGCAACGTATTAATGACGTCATATATCGCATCCAAAAACCACCCAGAGGCAAGCCAAAAGTGGTCCACGTCGATCTTCTAACCCCGTTTGCTGGCGATAACCACAATACGCAATTTCAGGTCCGAACCAGAGTAATAAGCTGCAAAGCCAGAAACCAAATCGAATGAATAGAGTTCAAGAAGTTTATGAGCTAATACGGAGGTTCTTGAAAAGCTGGATTCGGAGTTACCACCGAGGAACAACTATCTGGTCACCAAGAAATACTCAAGTACCAAGCCGTTATACGTAAATCTGTGGCGGACATTATGGAATCTCAAAAGAAAAATGGTGTTCCACCATGTTAAGAAAACTGGCAGAAAAATTCTTTCACTGAAACATTTGCGACTGTAGCTGCTTCTTGATTGAGTATGGCGTAAGCCTTCGTCCATTTTGTAAAATAAGCTATCGCTATCATGTATTTGTTTCCTAAAACAATTTCTGGGAACGGTCCTGCAATGTCATTCGCTACTTTTTCTAAAGAGCTTTCTACGTTATACAATTTCATCGGTGCTTTGCATTTTTTTGTTGGATCATTTCTTGATGCGGAGACCAGCCACTTACGGCGCCTTCCATGACGTTTTTTTTTTGCAGTGCACTCAATAGAATCTTTCTCAAACTTTTTCTAATGTTTTTTTCCTGATGTAGCATCGTGCAAATGCTGCAACACTTGTGACACTTGGTTCTTTGGCAACTGCAATCTGTTTTCCGTGCCCTCAACACTTTCTAGGGATTGCTTAAGAAGACCGTTTTTTACTCTCAAATAGTTCCTGTTTCTTCCAAAATCAGTCACTTTTTCCCAGGTTAGTCGTCGGTTGTTTTCTTTCAAATTCAAGCGTAGCCTTATTTTGGGATTGTTTTCTTGTCTGCGACGCAATTGCTTAGATTCCTACTCGTCATCAACTAAAGCAGTTCTCCGGAGGCATTCGACTCTTTCTTTATGTCGCGAACAATGGCTGCAGTCTGCTGGACATGGTCCTCTGGAAAAGACATCGGCGTTTCGATGACTGCTTCCGGCACGGTGTTCTGTGTCGTAGTCATACTCAATCAATCTCTCAATCCATATTGCCACTTGTTTTTCGGGATTACGAAATTGCAATAGCCATTTCAAAGAGACGTAGTCCGTCCGTTCGTCGTTCATACAAATTATTGTAGAAGTGCTCTATGAACTTGACGACTGCTAACAGCTCTCTTCTAATCAATCAGTAATTCCTTTCTGGCCTGGAGAAAACTATGCGATGGTTTTTCCTTGTCGATTTTCCATCTTATCTCGGAAAATTTAAATTTGGAGAAGTAACTAAGGTTTGTTTTAGATAATAGAATGCGTTATCGTAGTTTTTATTTCATTTAAATTTTGCTTTTTCTACACTCAATTTTGTCAAAGGTTAAGCTATATTGGCAAATCCGGAAACAAATCGTCTATAATAAGACAACCTAAGAAAATTTAGGACCTGATGTTTGTCGATCGGTCTACGTAGCATTTCGGACTCAGTTTTAAATTTGCTCCACGTAGTCGTTAGAACACTTTCTTCAGGTTGTTCAAATATACTTCAAATGACCTTCCTACTACAAAATCATTATCTAAATAAACCAAACACGTCTTCCAAGACAGTCTTTGCAAAATGGTCTCCACTACACGCTCGAACGTTGCAAGAGCATTACACAGGCCAAAAAACATCACAGTGCCACAAACCAGTTCACGTAAAAACATTCTTTTCACGGTTACAATTCTACTTGCCAGTAACCATTTTTTAAATCCAACGTAAAAAACCACTGGAATCTTGGCAAGGTGTCTAAGATGTCGTCAATTCTTGGTAAAAGGTGGCTGTTCTTTTAGGTCACGTTGTTGAGCTGTCTGTAGTCTACGCAAAACCTCGTTGACTAATCTTTGTTTTTAACTAGTACCACTGGGACGCCAACAGATTATATAAGTTTCAATCACACCGTCTCTTTCCATATCCGTAATTAATTGTTCGAATTCTTCTCTTTCTGCCAAAGTAAGTCGGCGTAGATATTGTCGTATTGGCTGAACATCTCCGTTATTAATTTTATGGTTTACCACGTTAGTACTTCCTTTAGATCTACTCTCCAGTTTTAGCACTTGGAACTAAAAATGTCCAATACATGTTGTGGGCACTTCTTCGGCGACGTATCTTCAATAGAATTCACGCATCTCACAATGTGAAATACTGGAATGCAATCAAATATTACGGTCTTTTTTTTAATTTACTAAATTTGAGTTGACATTCAAGATCCTTACTGGCATCATGTTTTTTACTCGTACTAACGTTCTGCCAACTAGTAACCTATTTTTAACCAAGTCGCCCTCCGTTGGTTCAATAGCACGAATGCAGCCTTCCCGGAGATTTACATCCAGGCGTACCATCACCACACTTTTAGTCCTTCTAGGCAGAGTCACGTCTTCAGTCAATAAAACTCGCACTACTCCCTTCTCTGACGATTAAAACGGAATCTCTTCACCATCGATCTTCAGAGCATCGTTCTTCATATCCAAATAAAAACTATACTTTTTTATAATGTTCATTCCAGAGATAACTTCTTCCGTGATGTTAACGATCAGTACTTGATGGTAAAATACTCCATTTCCCAAACCAATGATGACTATTATTTATTCGTGAGTAGGTATTTCTTTGCCAGTCGCCGTTCGAAGACATACCGTTATTGGTGATGTCTTTTCATTTTTTTGTAATATGTTAGGACAAATGATGGTTTTCGTTGTTTTCGTGTCAACTAGTAACCGAACACTTTTTCTATTGACTTTGCCATCAAGATAAATGCTGTGCATTTGCTCCATAGATGATTCCATTTAAACTTGTGCTTTATTTGGTCAACACTTCTTTTCCCTGAGTTATTTGTTTGCAGAATACACGTCGCACTATTTTTTCAGTGCCCATTCGTGTTTGCGCAAGTACTTTAGCAACGCAACAGAGTTATGGCTGCGGTGTGGCACTTGTTTCGCCTCCTCAAACTCTAACCTAAGGGTTATAGCCCCATCCTATGTCTTAGGTAGAGCTAACAGTACAGTTTGCTGCGGATCGCTACTTCGGAAGCCGTCCACAAAGATTTGAATAGCCAATTGCTTTAGGAAGGTATCTGGTGTTGTAGGATACGCAAACTCTGTCAATTTGGCAATATCAGTCTCGTACTCTTGAAATCTTTCTGAACACGATTTTGTATTTAGGCTTCGTTGAAAATAAGCATCTCTATATCGCATTTCTAAACGTAAACTTATAAGTTCGTAATTTTCTTAGAGGTGGTCAGTAACAGTCTGCAAAATTTCAATTTCTGATAGGTTGAGGTAAAATTTTAAACTTGTTAGTGGTTTCTTCCCGATAATCCATTATCAAATCTTTGCTTGTGACGGTTCTTTTACCATGGCAATTGATTTGGTTCATTCTTTCTTAAAGAAGTTTTATTCTGTTTTCTAATTTGTTCTCTATTGTTATTTTATTTTCTAAAACTTCACATATTTCTTTTCTTAAATTCAACATTTCTGCTTAAGTTTCTTCTTGAACCACTTTAATTTGGTTTTTCACACTAACTTATATTTATACTTCAATAGTCTTTATTTGATTTTCAATACTTGTTCGAATTTCTTCTTTTAAATTTCTAAAATTTTCCTCCATTTTCTGAGAATGTTCGGATAGTTTTTCTTTCATTTTTTGAGAACTTTCGAACAGTTTTTCTTTCATTTTTCTAGAATTTTTAGAAAATTTTTCTTTCATATTTTTATTCATCGATTCTTGACATTTCCTTATTGATTCGAAAAATTCAAATAGTTTCGCATACATTTTCGTTTGATAACGAGTTACCGGCATAAGTTATAACACGAATAGAAAGTTTAATAACGCTAAATTTTAATATCAAGCAATTTTTTATTATTAATGCATTAGTTTAACGAACTGGAACAACTATAATTACATTTTATAAACACCCGAATCGTAAACTAAACAGTTGTTTTTACTTACACAATATCAAAAATTTATCAAGAGTTTTTAATTACCCCACGCCTGGCACCAGTATTAACAAATAATAAAATTATTTTATTTAAAAACTAAATATTTACACAATGTTTATCTAAACTGGTATTTGTTTATATTAAAAACACGTACACTTACCACGCCGTATCTTAGTACACACGTAATCACTTATTTATTTAAGCCCACAAAATCTTCTTACAATTTTTTCTGACTCAATTCAAAAACTGACTTCAGCTTTCTTTGAATACTTTTTATATATTTCTGTTATCTGCGTCGAAAATGTTACAAATTTTTCGGTTATTGTCTCAAAATTAACAATTACTTCGAGAATACTAAAATATTCTATACTAAAAAATTAAATGAACTAATGATAGTATCTAAAAATTACATTTTTATTCTACAGGTCGTTTTACTAGGAAAAATCAAGATATTGATATAAGAAATCAAAATAGAAATAAAACAAAACATAAAAATAACGTTTGTTTCTGAATGTAATTTTTGTTCACATTCATTGCTCATTTTTATTATTTTACAAATTTCTAAACACTTTGACATCTTATAGTGTTTTTTTCATATTATGGTAGTTTTTAAATAAAAACAACATAAACGAAGGTTTTTTTTTACTCGGTGCTCAGTGGTAAAGGGTGGATTAACTCAGAATCAAAATTTGCGACTATTTGGAAAATCTCAAAAACGGAAGTAAGATGCTTTAAATCGGTGTGAACGCAAATTAAGAACATGATGAATAACAAAAAAAATAAATAACAAACTTTAAACAAAATTACATGAACTTAACACAAAATTGCAAAATACAAACCTTAAAATTTAATTAAATACAAAAAAATAAATTAAACTGCATGGTTATTTATTGTGAACAAACGAACGTAAACAAAGAAATACTAAACGTAAAATTGCAAAGGCCGCGCGACGTATGTAATTTAAAACAAAGTTATTAAAATACTCACGGCGCATTAATAAATTACGCATATCTTA
Organism: Aquatica leii; assembly: GCA_035610365.1. Taxonomy (NCBI): domain Eukaryota; kingdom Metazoa; phylum Arthropoda; class Insecta; order Coleoptera; family Lampyridae; genus Aquatica; species Aquatica leii. The sequence continues at coordinate 64,744,283 of CM069437.1, forward strand.
TTCCGCTTAAGATTAAACCAAAATAGACGAATGAATACTTGTCGATCGGTTAAATTTAGTTACTGACAGCAAATCAATCACTACATAAATGTTTTAGTTAGTTGACAAAATTGCATGAGTAAAAGTTCTTAAAATTCACTTTGATAATTTCAAAGCACTTGAGTTACATTGAACTGAAACATAATTGCAATTGAATATTTTGCAATCAACGTAAATTGTAAATACTTAAGGTAATTTTGTTTTCTGATAAAAGCTGTGAGTAGCAGAACCCAGAAGCTATACGTTAATTCTTGCATCGGACGAAGTGGTAAAACTTACTCGAGGACAATTTGAAGAAGTATAATATTTATGTAGAAGCAAAATGCACATCACTCAAACATAAACCTAATCAAAATTCATATTACGTAAAGAACTAATTGGTATATCTAAAAATTTTCAAACTTGGCTATCTTTCAATCCTAAACACACAACTTCATGATTCTTAGGTAATTAAACACTCTTTGCGTCACGCGCCAACTCTTGATTCTCGATTTAACTTGTTCCAAAATTAGTAAATCATTTTTTTTTTATAAACTAACACACGTTCCAACGACGGAAGTATCAAAAGAAATCACATATGATCAAAATGCAACAAACAGAAATTCAAAAGGTACATATTTAAGGCGTAATTAAACATGAGCAACCAAAAACTTGTTCTCACAAGAAACGCAAAATCATCAAATGATAACAAAATACAAATTACTAAAGCATACAACTCTACTGTAATATAGAATTACAATCTAAATATTTAAAACCAAATAATAGTGACGCATTAAGTAAGAATGCGTTTTTAAAGTTTTGCTAATAAAATGACTGTGTCGCAAAATACCGCTAGAAAACATGACGCAATTAAAAGCACGTACAAAGCAGGTTCCAGAATGTTTCCAGGCAATAAAGTAAACTTAACGAAAATAACCAATAACTTATTACCTTATTAGAACCGTTAAACAAACTAATTTTTCTTGAAACTAATTAAATCTAAAAATAGCTAAATAAACTAAAACTGTTCATTTAGCAGTTGTCAAAAATAAACATCCTAATATAAGTTATAGTTGCCGAAAAACTTAAATCTTAAAACATCAATAATTTGAAATACGTTAATTAAATGAAACTAAAAATTATTTAAAATTTGAAATAATAATTTAAAATACGTCAATCAACTGGCAAATTTTTTAAAATAACTTAATAAATAACCTAAATACAAACGCGAAATTACAACACTTGTAAATACGACGTTACGAGTAATAGTAAAGCGTAGTATCTTTTATCTTTGTTAAATAAGAATGTATATAGTGACTTTTACTTATCTTGCTGTAAACGTCTAATTCTAGCTTTAAAAAAACGATGACGTCGTATCGCCATTTTGTTACCTGTACATAATTTTTAATTTTTGCGAAAGATTTGCTCTAAGGACTTTTAATAAACAGAATTCCTCATTTGTAATTCACATCGCTAAAAACGTAATAGGAAACGACGTGTAATGAACTGAAAATGAAAGCACTTACAGCTTAAAGATTTTAAACAAGATTACCTGCAGCGATCACTAGAGTAGAAAGTATTCGATGAACCGCTCCGCACTAAAATATCAATTTACGTCAAAATAACCAATCAGTGGTGTCAACATACCAGCGATGTAGTAAAAATTTAATCAACATACAACTTTTTAGAAAAATAATAATTAACGACACCTTACAAGACATAAAGAACCAACAGATAATTTTAAAAAAATCATTATTGGATTGCTTAATGTTTCAATTTATTGCACTAACACAAACTGCTTTAATAAACACATAGATGTGAATATTATATCTTAAACATAAAGACACAATAATCAACAAAATTGGGTCGCGTAGTAAATAATAAACATACAGTACAAACAAAAAATACTACAAAAAATTGTTTTAAGTTGTAATTGATTACACCAGCAATCAACGCCCTAATGAACAATGCATAATAATGTATGTTAAACATAAAGACACAAAATCAACAATGTGGGGTAGTGTAATAAATTATAAGTATATGTAAGAACAGATAATACTAAATAAATTTAATTATCGGATTGTTCAAAGTTTTACTTTATTACACTAGCGCACACCGTTCTATTAAACAGTTAAGTGTTTCCTATCGTATAATAAACAAAAAAAAACATATTTTAATTATATGGGGTAGTGTGATAAATATATATACACATGCAGTACAAGCAAAAAAATTAAATCGGATTGTTTAAACTTTTATTACACTAGCACACACTGTCTTAATAAACATCTAGATGTGTAATATTATATATTAAGCATAAAAACACCATAATCAACTATATGGGGTGGCGTAGTAAACTATAAACATACAGTACAAACAGATATTACTAAAAACAAGTAAAAGTTGGATTGGTTTTATTACTCAAGCAAACAGTACCCTAATGAACACCCTAAGCGCGTGATAATGTTTATTAAACATAAAGATACAAAATCATAAATGTGGAGTGTAATAAATTATAATCATATACTAGAAACAGATATTACTAGAAACAGATATTACTAAAAAAAATTAATTACTAGATTGTTTAAAGTTCTAATTTATTACACCAGCAAGCAATGCTTTAATGAACACCATAGGTGCATAATAATGTATATTAAACATAAAAACACAAAATCTACAATTTGGGGTAGTGTATTAAGTATAAGTATATAGGAGAAACAGATAATACTAAAAAAATTATATATTGGATTGTTTAAAGTTTTTTTTACTACACTAGCGCACACCGTTTTATTAAACACCTAAGTGTTTAGTATTGTATATCATGTGGAGTAGTGTAATAAAATTATACGCATACAGTAAAAGCAGATAATAAAAAATTTTTAAATTGGGTTGTTTAAACTTTGAATTACTTACACCAACACACACTGCCCTAATAAACACCTAGGTGTGTCATATTATATATTAAACATCAAAACACAATAAACAACCATATAGGATACCGTAGTAAATTATAGGCATACAGTACAAACAGATAGTACTAAAAAAATAGAATTTGAATTGTTTAAAGTTTTAATTTATGACACTAAGAAACAACGCCCTAATGAACACCTTAGGTGCGTAATAATGTATATTAAACATAATAATAACACAATAATCAACCATGTGGAGTACTGTCATAAATTATAAGCATATAGTAGAAACAGATAATACTAAAAAAATTAATTATCGGAAGTTTTAATTTATTATACTAGCGCACACCGTTTTATAAAACACCTAAGTGTTTAATATTGTATATTAAACAAAAGTGGGGTAGTGTATTAAATTCTATGCATACAGTACAAACAGATAATTTTTTTTAATGCAAATCGGATTGTCTAAGTTTTTAATTTATTACACTAGCACACACTACCCCAATAAACATTTAGATTGTAATGTTATATAATCAACCATATGGGGTTGCGTAGTAAATTATAAGCAAACAGTACAAACAGATAATGTTAAAAAAAATTGGTTTGTTTAAACTTTTAATTTATTATACCAGCAAACAACGCCTTAATGAACACCCTAGGTACGTAATAAAGTATATTAAACATAAAGAAACGAAATCAACAATGTGGGGTAGTGTAATAAATGATAAGTATATAGTAAAAACGGATAATGCTAAGTAAATTTAATTATCGGATTGTTCAAAGTTTAACTTTTACACTTACACTAGCGCACACCGTTCTATTAAACAGTTAAGTGTTTGGTATCGTGTATTTAAAGCTTTAATTTATTACACAAGCGCGCATCGTTCTATTAAACACCTAAGTGTTTAATATTGTATATGAAAGAAAGAAACATATTTTAATCCTGTGGGGTAATGTAATAAATTATACGCATATAGTACTTGCTGATAACACTAAAAAAATTAAATCGGATTGTTCCATCTTTTAATTTATTACACTAACAAACACCGCTCTAATAAACATCTAAATGTGTGATATTATATATTAAACATAAAGACACAATAATCAACCATATGGGGCGTCGTAGTAGATTATAAGCATACAGTACAAAAAATAATACTAAAAAAAATTGGGATTGTTTAAAGTTTTAATATATTACACTAGCAAACAACGCACTAATAAACACCGGAAGTGCGTAATAATGAATATTAAACATAAATGCACAAAATCAACAATGTGGGGTTGTGTAAGAAATTATAAGTAAGCATACAGTAGAAACAAATAATAGTAAAAGAATTTAAATCGGATTGTTTAAATTTTTAATTTATTACACTAGTAAACACCGTCCTATAAAAAACTTAAGTGTTTAATATTATATATTAAAGATAAAGACACAATAATCAACCATATAAGGCGGCGTAGTAAATTACAAGGATACAGTAGAAACCGATAATACTAAAAAAATAAAATTTAGATTGTTTAAAATTTTAATTTAATACACCAGCAAACAACGCTTTAAGGAACATTCTAGGTGCGTAGTATTGTATATTAAACATAAAAACACAAAATCAACAACGTGGGGTAGTGTTATAAATTAAAAGTGAGCATATAGTAGAAGCAGTTACTAAAAAAGTTTAATTATTGGATTGTCTAAAGTTAGTTTATTACACTAGCGCAACTCGTTCTATTAAACACCTACGTGTTAAATATTGTATATTAAACAAAAGAAACATATTTTATTAATGTGAGGTAGTGTAATAAATTTCACGCATATAGTACAAGCAAATAATACTAAAAAAAATTAAATCGGATTGTTTAAACTTAATTTATTACACTAGTAAACATCGTCCTATAAAAAACCTAAGTGTATAATATTATATATTAAACACAATGAAATAATAATCAATAATGTAAGATAGTGTAATAAATTATATGCATACACTACAAGCACATAATGCTAAAAAAAATTTAAATCGGTTTGTTTAAACTTTTAATTTTTTACACTAGCACACACTGCTCTAATAAACACCTAGATGTGTAATGTTATATATTAAACATAAAGACACAATAATCAACCATATGAGGCGGCGTAGTAAATTATAAAGATACAGTACAAACCGATAATACTAAAAAAATAAAATTTAGATTGTTTAAAGTTTTAATTTATTACACCAGCAAACAACGCCTTAAGGAACATTCTAGGTGCGTCGTAATGTATATTAAACATAAAGACACAAAATCAACAGCGTAAGGTAGTATAATAAATTACAAATGATCATATAATAGAAACAGTTAATACTAAAAAAAATTAATTATTAGATTGTCTAAAGTTTTAATTTATTACAATAGCACACACCGTCTTATAAAAAACCTAGGTGTATAATATTATATATTAAACAAAATGAAATAATAATCAATAATGTAGGATAGTGTAATAAATTATATGCATACACTACAAGCAGATAATACTAAAAAAATTTAAATCGGATTGTTTAAACTTTTAGTTTATTACACTAGCACACACCGTCTTATAAAAAACTTAGGTGTGTAATATTATATATTAAACACAATGATACAATAATCAATAATGTAATATTGTAATAAATTATATGCATACACTGAAAGCAGATAATACTAAGAAAATTTTAAATCGGATTGTTTAAACTTTTAATTTTTTACACTAGCACACACTGCTCTAATAAACACCTATATGTGTAATATTATATATTAAACATAAAGACATCATAATCAACCATATGAGGCGGCGTAGTAAATTATAAGGATACAGTACAAACCGATAATACTAAAAAATAAAATTTAAATTGTTTAAAGTTTTAATTTATTACACCAGCAAACAACGCCTTAAGGAACATTCTAGGTGCGTAGTAATGTATATTACACATAAAGACACAAAATCAACAGCGTAAAGTAGTGTAATTAATTACAAGTAAGCATATAGTAAAAACAGTTAATTCTAAAAAAAATAATGATTGGATGATCTCAAGTTTTAATTTATTACACTAGCACACACTGTCTTATAAAAAACCTAGGTGTATAATGTTATATATTAAACACAATGAAACAATAATCAATAATGTACGATAGTGTAATAAATTATATGCATACACTACAAGCAGATAATACTAAAAAAATTTTAAATCGGATTGTTTAAACTTTTATTTTTTTACACTAGCACGCACTGCTCTAATAAACACCTAGATGTGTAATATTATATATTAAACACAATGAAATAATAATCAATAATGTAGGATAGTGTAATAAATTATATGCATACACTACAACCAGATAATACTAAAACAATTTTAAATCGGATTGTTTAAACTTTTAATTTTTTACACTAGCACGCACTGCTCTAATAAGCACCTAGATGTGTAATATTATATATTAAACATAAAGACACAATAATCAACCATATGAGGCGGCGTAGTAAATTACAAGGATACAGTGACATCGATAATACTAAAAAAATAAAATTTAGATTGTTTAAAGTTGTAATTTATTACACCAACAAACAACGCTTTAAGGAACATTCTAGGTGCGTAGTATTGTATATTAAATATAAAAACACAAACTCAACAGCGTATGGTAGTGTAATAAATTACAAGTGCGCATATAGTAGAAACAGTTAATACTAAAAAAAATTAATTATTGGATTGTCTAAAGTTTTAATTTATTACATTAGCACACACTTATAAAAAACCTAGGTGTATACCATTATATATTAAACAGAATGAAATAATAATCAAAAATGTAGGATAGTGTAATAAATTATATGCATACACTACAACCAGATAATACTAAAAAAAATTTAATATTGGATTGTTTAAGGTTTTAATTTCTAGCACACAATGTTCTATTAAACATCTAAATGTTTAATATTGTAAATTAGATTTAAAATTTTTGACATATTCTTTCAGTACATTTTAAACAGATTTGCATCTAATAAAAACAAAAAAAAACGAAACGGATGTTAAAAATAAATAGGTATAAAATACTTTAATCTTTGAACTTCTTGAAAACTAAAATTTTGTACAGACTTTTAAAAGATAGCCGAGAGTGCATTATCGAGTTGCTTCAAATATGAAAGTAATTACAGTAAACGAATACTAAAATTAGAAACTATAAAAATAAAAAAATTACTTATATTTAATAACATAAAAAAATAATACAAAAAAATTGAGTATACTTAGAAAAAATAAATCATAATGTATTTATAACTTTGTTTTTTTAATAACATTTATTATTAAAAAAATATGTACAACAGTAAAATATTTTAAATAATTTAACGTAAATCTCTAGAATTTACAATATCAGCAGCATTTTCACATAAATATTTTATGACAAAAAATAAAATATTACAAATTCTTAAAGATAAAACAAAATTTAAACAACATCAAAATTCTTGTTCTGCAATCTAGAAATGTTAAACCAACCGTTTCAAATGTATCCATTGTTTTCAGCAAAGCGTTTCAATGATCGACCTTTTCCATTTATGAATACGTTAATATATTAAAGATGTAAAATATTCTACTATAAAGACGTATAGCATAAAATTTAAGCACGTAAATATAAATGAGTTTGTTTGATATTTCACATTTTTAAGATTTTTTTGTACAATTCTTTTTTTGCTTTTGTAGAATACTAAATTCGTAACATTAAAGAACAGCACGAATGCTGCCATATTGAAACATGTAAATATTATTACTTTATTTTGTTTCTAGATTCTAAATATGTTGAAATTTTTTGCATAAGCAACACAAACAAGATGCGTAATTGATATTTATCGTACATGTAAGAGTAACAATACCATCGTAATTCTTGCCTTGGGAAATTAGTTAATTTAATATTGCTTTTATTAGTTTTTTGATGTTTTTAAATTAGTTAAAATGTATGTTTTCTGTCTAGACAAACAAAAAAACTACTTTTTTGTCATATTCCTTCTGTTTTTATTATGGTATTATAACATCACTTTAATTTTGTTTAATTAAAATGAAATTCCTACTGATGCTACTACGTCTACACGTAACAATATTTAATTAATTTTTGATTTAGTTTTATGCATCACTTTTTTCATGAAATTAAATTTTAAACATTTTTTATATCTACCTCGTCGGCCCCACTTTTTATTTCGTATCTGAATAAGGTTTCATCAAATCGAACCGACATAACGCGGAAACAAAGTTTTCCATAATATTCCATTTGTACTATTTTAGTAATAAGAGTGTAAAATGCATGTTTCAAAGTTATCTGTAAATTAGTGGCGTACTCAGACTGAAGTCATGAGAGAGGATTAACCAAACCCAAACAAAAAAGTTGGGTTTATAAGAATAATTCTTTTTTAGTTAAAGCGCTCTAGAACTCATTTCAAAGTGGTTTGACATCATATGTAACCATACAGTAAATAAGTAGTTCAAAGAACTGTGGAACTTGCGGTCGGATAAACAAAAATATATGATATAGTACACTCAACTAAATAAAAACGAGACACCTTGGTTAGTTCAATCGAAATAGTTAGCAGTGTAAACTAAACTTGTTATCAAATCCGATCGGCAACCATTCGTGGCCGTTTGCGATGCTATTCAAGAAATTCAAATTAGACAAATATAAACATTGACAATACCAAAAGGTCAAATTGTTTATCTGCAAAAACTAAAAAATCAATCTATGCTTATTTTTGAATGGTTTGAAACTGTATTTTATTTTCATATATAATTTTCTCGTGTGTAAATAAAATTATTATAAACTTTATTAAAGCTATTTTTTGTACACATTTTATATTATACTTATGTAACATCTTATTGAGAACATTGTAAATATAAGACTACTGCTCTTAAGTTTTAGTCACGTTTCAAATTCAAGTTTAATATATTACATAGTAAAATGTATTTAAAAAAATAACCATAGTAAAGTTTATAATGCACTTGGAAAAAATTACGCCAACAATCACAAACTTATCTGGAGGTTCTTAACACCGATGTGCCATAACCAATTTTGTAAAGTGAATAAACTGTAATAATGTTCTACACAAATATTAGTCATGTTTTGTTCAACACTCAACTTATCTGAACCAAACTTTAACTACATTTGAACTGATCTGATTCTTAACGAACTTTGGCGTTTTAAAAAAACAGCTGAAGGTATAACTAACCAATTTAAGGTTATATTAAGCTACTCATATAGTAATTCGAAAATTTCTTGGCGTACGAGAGGCAAGAAGAGGGTAGCACAGATCACTTGTGGTGTACTTACATTAAATTCAAAAAAACAATTCTTATGTTGCCGAATCTGGTCAGAGTAGCATAGATCTTGTCGGTCAGTTAAAAAAGTAAAAATAAATGAAAATATATTTGAAAAGGGTAGAATCAGTTATGGGATTCCTCAAGAATCTGTTTTAGGCCTACTTTAATTTATAATTTATATCAACGATTTACCACAAATAAATCCTCTTGCTGATTACATACTCTTTGTTGATGACACTACTATCACAATTAATGGAACGAATCTGGCAGATTTAGCAGCATCGTCGTTTAGTGCACAAGTAAATGTGCAAAGATAGTTTTCTAATCATAAGCTAGCTTTTTGGCGTTATTATTGACAAAACTTTAAAATGGGATATTCATATTGACACCATTGCTAAACTAATAATAAACATATATCTTTTTAGTAATTTAGCTAATTCTATATCATGCCAGTATTTAAAACAGCCTACTTTGCTCTGTGTCATTCTTTGCTTTCTTACTCAATTTTAGTTTGAAGTCAGAGTCAGGCTGGCAACGATTATTTGCGTTCCGACGCAAAGCTGTACGGATCATAAGTAATTTACAGTATAGAGAAAACTGTAAGTTAAAGTTTTCAGAATTACAAATATTAACCTTGCCGTGTATTTATATTTATGAAATTCTAGTATATACGAAAGTTAATCTAATGAAATACAATTACAAAAAATCTAAACACACTTATAACACTACAAATAGAAACGATCTACAGTTTCCAGTTTGTAGACTGACCAAATCTCAAAAATCAACAAACATTTTAGCACCTAAATATTTTAATAAACTGCCAGATGATATAAAATCTTTGGATATTAAACTATTGAAACGTTAAATTTTGAGAGCGTTCACGAATTTATTATCAACAACTAAAACGCGAAGGATGTAGAAAACTCTCAAGAATATAACAGAAATGTATAAAAGCGTTTAAACGAGTCATAGATCAGTTATTCGAAGTCGGCAGACGTTTAAATAAATAAGTGATTAACGCATGTGTTCGAGATAAATATAACGGAGTATAAGCTTACGTGTCTTTAATGTAAACAAGTGTCAGTTTTAAGATACTCAGAAGTTATCCGCGGACATTATCGCTCGAGAGATTGGACTATATAAATTAATCGTAGTGTTTTTCTTAAATATCGTTAGATTTAATTAGTTCGTGTAGTTATAAACGTGTAAATATTTCGTGTATAAATAAAATAGTTTTAAAACTCGTTACATTGGGGATACAGGTGTGCGGTATGGAATCGAATAAACAAACAACTCTTTAGCTTGCGCTTCGCGTGTATTTGTTTATAAAGTGTAATTATAGCCGTTTCAGTTGGATAAAGAATAGCCCGTTACATAAATTTAGTGTTATTAAACTTTTTATTAATGTTTAAATTTATACCGGTGACGCGGTTGCAAGCAAATGGATTCAAAACTGTTTGAGTTTCTTGAATCAATAAAAAATTGTCAAGAATTGATGAATATAAATATCCAAGATAAAACGAAAGAAAAATTTTACGTAAATTCGAAGAAAATAGAAAAAAAATCTAGAAAAGTGAAAGAAAAGCTTTGCAAAAATTGAAGAAAAATTATTTGAAAATACCCAGAAAATACAAGAAAAATTTGTGGGAAATTCTAGACGTTTACAAGAAGAAATACAAACAAGCATAAAAAATAAAATCAAAATTGTTCACGAGAAAACCCAAGCAGATATATTAAATTGAAAAGAAGAAATTTGCAAATCTATAAATGACAAAGTAGAAGCAGTAGGAGATAGAATAAAGCTGCTTGAAGGAAGAATAATTCGAATGAATTGTCACGGCAAACGAAGAGTAACGAGCAAAGATTTAGTAATGGAACAGAGGGATGAAACCACTCACAAGTTTAAAGTTGTATCTTCAAGTTTTGATCGTAAAGTTCCATGGTAGACTTACTACAAGCAGTTTGAAGCCGCAACTGCAGATAATGGTTGGAGCAACAAGCAAGAAAATTACAAACTTTTAATTTCACGTTTAGTTATGAAATATAAAGATGCTCATCTTCAACAAGTGTACCAAGCTCAAATTAAAAGTCGGATTCAGAGAGCTACTAAAAATCTTCAAGAGTTTGAGGCCGACATCGCCAGATTAATACGGCTTGTTTGTCCTACAGCACCAGATACTTTCTTAAAGCACTTGGCTATTCAAATTTTTGTAGACTGTCTCCGAGACAGCGAAACGCAGCCGACTCTGCGGTCAGCTCGACCAAAAACATTGGATGACGCTTTAATGCATGCTTTGTACAACAAATAGAATTGGGAAGAATATTGTCAAAAAATTAATGCATTATCAACAAAGGTAACCAGAAATAAAAGTGATGCAAATGAAAACTTTTGCTTGCATCAAATGCGGATTTTAATGAATTAACAATTGAAATTCAATTGTTATGTTATTTACTTATAAAGGTACGAAGAGATTATTTCATATGAGATTTTAGGTTAACATACATAAATTTCAATATGTCAAAGTGTAAGTGTTGCCAATTCAATAAAATACTACACTTTCCCAAGGTTATTTGAAAATTAAAATTATACGGATAATATTAAAATTGAATTGAAATAGAGTCAATAGTATAAAACACACGTCATAGAATACGTTTCAATTACTCTACCGTCTCGTAAAATCGCCGCTGCGCGGCTCGTGTATGCAACCCGTTCTCCTGATTGAAGCGCGTTCATTCTGTCACTTGCGTTTTAATATAGTATTCATTAATGTTATTACTTATTACATTATCTCAATAAACGTCAAATGACGTTTTTGAAATTTTTTATTTTTTGTTGCGTTGTCACGTTACTTGTCCTTTACTTACCATTCTAGAACGGGAAATCAATTACTTACCGACAAGTTACTACTAAATTAAACATACTGTTTTAAAAACAAGCGTAGTAACTAGGAAAAAAATGATCTAGTAGTGCAAAAACCACTGATTACTTACTTATGAGAAAAAAATTAAAATATGGGTTTAGACTGCGTAGAAGGCAGCGCTACACAATATCGAAATTAGGAAGCTTTATGAAATTGCATAAAAATTTACGGAGTTGCATAAAACTATAGAATTTTGTGGAATTTAATAGCTTTAATCAATTTTTGATTAGTTTGAATTAGAATATACAAAAAACAACGCAGTTAAACATTTTCATTCGGTTAAAAATTAAGCACACATGCTTAACCCGCTCATAGATTTAACGATCGAACGCATAACTGAAAATTGCGATGAAATCAAGAAAATTAAAAAAAAGTATTCAATCAGTAAAGTTATAACATACATATTGAAATAATAATCTAAAGTACAACCTACTACTGATGCGCCCAAACAATTTTCTATATATTTTTAAACCTAGTAACCTATTTAAAAAATATTTTACAAAAATATTAATATTGATGAAAATTGCACTGGCAATTTACTGTTTTCTTTAACTCTTGAAACGCTGTTTCATGTTTCTCTTCCCAATTCCATCTTTTTTCTTTCTTTAACAATTCTAACAAAACCACAGTTTTCTCACTATATCTTTGGACAAATTTCCTATAATAATTTAACAACCCTAAAAATTCTCTAAACATTTTAATGTTCCTTGGCCTTCGATAACTTCTAATTTCACTTATTCATTCTTCGTCAATTTTTATTCCTAGAGTATCTAAGTAAAAACCCAAAAATTTCGTTTCTCGTTGTATAAATTCGCAGTTTCCTAAATTAAGTTTAATTTTTACCTTTTCCAATTCTTTAAAAACGATCTCGATATGTGTAAAATGTTCATTTATATCTCTACTGTAAATTAGTATATCATCTATGTAATGTATGCAAAATCCTTCACATCTTTTTAAAATCTTCTGCATAACTCGTACGAACGCTGATGCTGACGTCGACAATCCGAAAGGCACTACCCAAAATTGAAATACATTTCCATCTATACTATGTAAAAGTATTAGCCAAAAAGAATTTCTTAAATCTAACTTCGTAAAAATTACAACCGTTCCTAAACTACTTAATAAAGCATCATTTTTTTTGGCATCTCAAGCCTAGTTTTTGTAATTGCGTTAATTCTTCTTGCATCTAAACAGAGTCGAATACTTCCATCTTTCTTAGTAACTACTACCATCAGTAGGTTTGTAAATAAGATGCTAGACCTTTGAATGATACCTTGCTCTTCCATTTTTTTTATTTCGACCCAAATCGTTCCTTTTAAACTTTGCGGTAATTGATATGATCTGGCCTTAAATAATTCTTCGTTAACAATGGGCAAATGATGTTCATACTCTTTTATCATTCTTTGTTCGTTTCCGCATTAATATAATTAAAATGTTCTTGCATTTTCTTCGTCTGTATTACCATTCCTTAATTATTTCTTTTAATTTTTTCTTTCATATTCTATATATCTCAGTTATTTTCTTTTATTTTCTCATTTTGTTCCAATACTCTTTTATCAAATTCTACAAAGATCTTATCATATTACCTACCATTTTTTTGAACATTCCTATCTATCTGCTCAATTCTGTTCCAGGATCCTTTAACTTTTTCTTCAATTTCTTGTACTTATTCATTTACCTACTACTTTAATTTTCCAAATAATTTTTTTTTCATAATCTTGAAACTTTTTATCTTGTTGTTTCATAATTTCATAATTTCATAATTTGTTTAATCATTTCTTTTATTTCCCGTCTATCCCGTTCTTGTTCTTCTTTCCTTTCTTTTTTATCTGCTCTTAATTCTTTAAAAATTTCTTCACTGTTTCTTTTCAGTTCTACTCTAATGTTTTAAATTCTTCCATACACATTTGCATAAAATTCATATCACACCGCTGCAGTTAAAAATTTTTTCATTCTTCTACATTGTTCCGACCTTCCTCACTATTTATCTTATTTCCCAAATCTACATCTTTTTCTATTTCAACTTGTTTACCTATTTTAAAGCTAGTCACTTCCTGATTTTTCATGGTTTCTACGTTCTCTTTTTTACTAGATTCGCTTTTAATAATTTATTTTCCGCTTCCAGATGCCATTAAATTATGAAATATATTGAATTTACACAAGTATAATAACAAAATAAATCGTATTTTTCACCTTTGAAATAAAATATCTAACAAATTTTGCAAATAAAAATAAAAACTTTCTTTCTATCAAATTACTTCATCTGCTTACTTTTTATAATAATTTTCTTGACCCAAATAAATGTACCTAACCTAGGTTATTAACACAATTACTAATCTCTTTTACTTAATTCGCGACATTATTTTGTTTTCCTTATAATTTAATTAAATAATGCCCCACGTTGGGCGCCATTTAATATATGCGGTCATATTAAATTGACTATAAAATATTTTATCGATGGGAATTTTCCCGGATAAACCAAATCATAATCCAATCTCTAACCGCATAGTCCGTTTAGCTCAGTCTTACTTTAGGGTTCAAAAAAAAATACTGAACTACGTCTATGATGATTATTTAATATAAGAAAAGTGAAAACATCTTACACCCGACACTAAATAAATAATTAAAATAAGAAAATAATAATAATAGTCAAAATAAAAATTTTCATCCTACAGACCTACATCATTGACTAATCATATAAGACATTCAACCTTTAGTTGCGTTTTTATGCAAGAGATGGCAAACGTGTTTTGCTTGTCTAGATCATAACCGTCACGTCGTTGACAATTAGCACTGAGTTTCTTCATACAGTTGTAGACGCGTGTTTGCAAATAGGTGCTCGCGCGTATCTATCGTTCAAAGCGATAAGACACGTCCTGACTCACAATGATTTGTAAACATAAATTTTTTACGAATTATATTGCATAATCAACGATTGCATATAAAACAAAACACACATTCTCTTTCCGTCGTTAGTTAACAACTAAAAATTATAAGGCTTTATTTTTTTATATATTTCTAACTATATAAATCAAAAATGAAAAACACTTTGTATGTACAATGTGAGTACTAAATTTCAAATTTACATCATAAAGCTTACATTTTTAATCTAAAACTGAAAACCAAATAGTAAGCTAAAAATTAAGCACGTAAGTTTTACTTTACTTTTAAATCGTTTGACATCTTGATACTATCTGGCTATTAGTTAAAAAACTTAGGTGCTAAAACGCTTACGGATTTTTGGAATTTTTAATATGAAGGAATACATCCGCGAGAGCTGAGGCTCTTTGCTACAACCTAGCTAGAATAAACATATTAAGCCAGATGTTTTAGATTGCATTAAAAGTTTACTATAGTTTTAGGATATTTTTTTCTTTATAGGATTGCAAAAAACCTAATTTCGTAATTTTATATTTTGTACGTTAGCAAAATTATTACGATACATACTAGCAGGCAGGCAGTGCAAATCAGATATAATATGAGCACAAAGACTGCGATCTCTCTTCTTGTTTACTACCCTCCAAACTTTTTCACATGTTGTAAAAAAAACGACATTTAGTTACTGTGGTTATACTCGTAAAACTTTTAAACTATTTTTTTACTTTGTTTTTTTTTCAACCAGGTTTATAGAATAACGACCAATTCTAATTTTGAGTTAATTTCAGTAAATATTTTAAGAATGAATAAAACAATTTTGTAGGTATTGAAATAAGAAATTGATTGCACAAAACCCGAACTCAATCGGTTAAGAAATACTCTCAAAAATGAATTAGAACTTTTACATTCTGCAAAATTATGTTGGAAATTGTATTGCTTTAATGTAAAAAACAATTACGTGCATTTACAATCTAAAGTTATTTTTATCTGTAAACGCTATGATTGCGCACGTATTAATTGTTATAACTCGGAGAAGAGTAGTGATAACACTGACCGATACAAACGAATGCGTAAATACTAGACGACCTTGAGCGTAATATTAAGTCGAATGTCATTCATTTTTGAATTATGTGCTGCTATTAGAAGTGCCCAGTATAATAGTATATTGTACGCCACTGTTAGTATCGTTGCGACTTGTGTTTGCACCTCGCCATCTATCTCTGTTAGACCCCAACTAGTTCAGTTACAAGTCTTATATGATTAGTCAATGTCTACATTAAAAAACACAAGACAAGAAAAACTTCAAAAACTAAAACTAATTAAACTTAAAATGTACCTTATGTAAATGTCAACATCGTGTCCCATAGATTACACTGAGATTCAATGACTCGCACATCTTATAGCGTTATTATAGTTAATTTAGTTATAATCGCAACATGATAATGGAACAACAATGGAATAAACGCTTATCGCTTATGAATGATCTAATTGCATATCGAAAAGAATGGAATTAATCGAAGTACAAATATCGAATCAATCGAAATAATCGAATCGATTGAATTGAATTGAATCGATTGTCCTCATCGCTATCGCCACCCTTATTTGTGGGGTTTATCACTTCTTCGCCCCTCAACTAGTGTAAATACCAAAATGACTACTTTTTACTGCGAAATATTGATAACTATTAGTTTTTTTTATTATTATTAAAAGTTGGCAGCATCAATTATATTTTACTAATTTTTTACTAGATTTCCGAAGATTTGCCTCTAATTGTCGTTGCTATTGTCTTTCTTATTTTTTATTTTTTTGTTATTATTGAATTGTGGTAATTAGTTTTTAAATTTAGATAATAATTAATTATAGTTGCTTTGCATCGCTAACCTTTGTATGCTTCTTTTGTTTTTATTCTATGCCATGCTTATCCTATTGCTTATTGCTTTGCTTAGAATAAGACTTACTATTAAGAATTTTGATGTGGAGAATTTCCATTTATCAAGGATTTCTTTGTTTGATATTATATTCTGAGTGTGTTGTCTAACCACCAGCTATATTCGATGGCAATACAAATCAAAATAATAAGCTAATGTACAAGTAATTACTGATGCGCCCAAACAAATTTCTAAATATTTTTAAACATACGAATCTATTTAGAAAATTTCTTACAAAAACATTAATATTTATGACAATTGCACTGACAATTAAGCTATCACAAAAAAGTATGGTTAGCGCGACATTTTAATTCCTGTTTTAGTAATAAGTGGTGCTGATGATTTCTCTAAAGGCGTCAATGCACTGATCTCTATAATAATATGGATAGCTGATACTGATACGCTACTGATTACTGAGACAGCAACTAAAATGTAGCGCTAACCATACTTTTTTGTGACAGTTTAACTGTCAGTGCAATTGTCATAAATATTAATATTTTTGTAAAATAAATTCTAAATAGATTAGTGTTTAAAAATATTTAGAAAATCGTTTGGACGCATTGCAGCTCAAAAGTTTAGGAACACAAAGAAAAACACATGAATTTCTTAAATATAAAATATTTGATGAATATAATTATTTAGTAATGCTAAACTTAAAAAGCCTAAATCATTATACAATTTTTAAAACCTAACAAATATTAAAAGAACTTTAAAACACTAGTCATATACTTCTAGATACTAAACGCTTCTTTCGTCGAAAAATCGATGTTGGACAATTATTACGAATCTTTCTGTCAAGCTCCTCCCCTAGCAAGTCGATCGGGTTTAGATCAGGTGATTGGGGGGGGGGGGCAAATCATATTTATTAATGTACTTTTAGTCTCTTCGTCTTTCAGATATCTTCGGCATAAGCGCGAACTGTGTTTGGGATCATTGTCTTGCTGGAATATGAATTCTTGACCAATTGTTCTACGTCCCGAGGGTATCGCGTTATTCTTTAGTATTACTTTATAGTGCTCTTTTTTCATAATAGCTTCAATTTTTATAAGATCACCAGTTCCATGGTCAGAGAAACAACCCCACACCATGATGGAACCACCGCCATGCTTTACTGTAGGCACTGTACATGCTGGCAACATCTTTTCATTGACTGTTCTTCTTACGTAAATACGCCGATTGCATCCAAATACACAAAATTTCAACTTATCAGACCACAGTACGTTTCTTCATTGTTCTAATGACCAATCACAATGGTTCAGTGCCCATTGTAACCGTTATTTCTTATTTTCGGGACGAAGTAATGGTTTTCTCACAGCAACGCGACTTATTAACCCAACGCTACGTCCTGTAACCTTCTTTTCACTGTGCTTAGAGAAACAGGTTTACACCTCGTTTTATTCAAAACTGATCGGATTTCTAGAGCAGTAAGTTTTCTCTTTCGTTTACTAGTAACCACTACATGTTTGTCTTCTTGAAAACTTGTAACTTTAGGTCTTCCTGATCGAGGTCGATCTTGTAACGATCCAGTGTTGCTATGTCGAGAAATAGTTCTATGGACACTTGTCAATGAAATTTTTAGTTTTTTTTATATTTGTCGCATCGAATTTCTTTCGTTGCGTAATGTGATTATTGCACTTCAAATTTCCGTACTTAGTTCCTTAGTTTTACCCATGATTTTAACAGAAAAAAATCAGAGAGTTGATTTCACTTTGACGACGAAATAGCGAATGTTACTTATTTTAATAATCTACAGTAAGCAGTATATACTTCAATTATGTAATACGAGTGTCTGGTTACACTTAAACAAGATTAGTATTTCAGGATTTGTTTTGTTTGTTGACTTTTGTTATTTAAGAAAAAATACAAATTTAAGGGAACAATATCTAATTAGCTCATTCTCCGCAATAGATTGTCCAGTTAAGTGATACGTAAAATAAATAATGTTATGAAACGGTTATTCTTTACTAAATGACAATTACATTCTTTTTTTTTTATTGTAAAGAAAATGACAATAATAGGAAACAACGGTCACCGTTCCTATACTTTTAACCTGTAGTTATGTTATGTTCTTTAATTTTCTTGATTTCTTCGCAATTCTGTCATGCTTTAGATAAAGTCATTAAATAAAAAATAAAGATTCTATACAGTTTGTAACCATCATCTAAAATAAATGATTGGTTGTTTATTTGCGTAAAAGACCCGGTATTTGGAATTAGGTACGTTACTCATTTTATGTATTCTGAATTTGTTTTAATGGATTTTAGATTGAGTTTAATAAGTTATTTTTTTTTTAATTCAAAGTTACAATTTAAATTTGTAGATTAAGTTTTATATTTTGTTACGCCGTGAATCATCTGATTTTGCGTTTTTGTTTATTGAGCATATTTTTTTTGTTTGATCAAAATTCCAGTGGTAATTTATGTTTCTCTTCTGAGATGTAATCGTAATTAAATATATTTCAGCCGTTTGTTTATTTTAGGTTGGTTTAAAAGTTCTTTGTTTAAGTGCATTCTCAGTACAGTCGTGCTTGATTTCTTTGTGTCAATCGTTTAGATTACGTGGAAAATTAAGGCATTATCTTAATTTATTAGGCAGTTTAAAGTCTTGTAATATAATATTTTGTCAATTTGACATTTCTACGTAGCAACCAAATACCGTGTCCAAATACTATAAATGTGACGTAATTGGATCTGTTTGACTCCTTATCGCACTTCTTAATGATATTGTTTTCGTTTCGTGAAGTTTCGAACACAGCCTTTTGGGGTGGTAATCACATCCCCTTTCGTAGGAAGTAATATGCCGTACGCGTGAATTTTTTTTGTTGTGCAGTTAGTGGAGTGTTGCTCCAAGTTTGTAGAATCTACGGTTTTAAATAAATTTCACGCGCTTTCGGTATCTATTTAACGTAGTGTAGATCCGTGTTCGTCGAATGTTAGGGCACGGCTACATCTTCGCCTTGGTGGCGGATCAATAAGGAATCTTCCGTCGGTAAATTATTCATATGGTTGTGGTACCCTATCGAGGTTCCGGATGACGTCAACTGGCCTATGCTAACCATGAGCTCGATTTCAAACGGTAAAGGTATTTATTTATTATCGATTGATTAGTTATTCGTGAGGTCAGTGTTTTAAAAGCTTTGAGATTTTGAGAAAAATCAGAAGTGTCGCGAATTAATGTTGTAACGATAATGTAACTAATAATTGTCAGAATTTATCGAAACTATGTGACAAAAATTTTGTGAAGTATACATTTATATTGGACGTTAGCCGAAAAAAATTTACGATTAAAAATTTTCATCTTGAGTTAATAATAACGAATTATTTCGTTTTATATTTAAGTAATTTTCTTTTATGTAATGCGCCCACGGCCGTGATTTAGGTAATTAAGTTTTACCAGTGTTTTTTTTTGTGTTTTATTTCTTTAAATTTTGTTTGATTTTTTTTTATTTTTGTGGATTTATTCAGTTAATTTTTTTTTGTTTCTGTGTATTAAACGTTCATTTTACGTACATTTTGTTCTTTGTGTTTTGTTTTGTTAATTTTGTTGATTTCAATACCATTATTTTATTTTTTTTTCTGTTCAAATAAATGTTAAATAGTTAAATTGTAAACAAGCTTTTAATTCCGTCGGTCTACGCGTTACGTAAATTTTATTTTTTTTAGATTATTTCACATTTTAAAGTTCATTTAGAGTGTATCCTTCAGGAGCGGGCTTGTGGTTGGCAAGAGCCAGAAGTCCATTAAGCTTTACTCCTTCCTGGCGCCCTTTGATTTTGACTTTATTACTTTTCGATTTTGTGTTTTCGTCAAGTTTTCCAAAACAATCACGAAATTATGTATAGAACCCATCTTATCTTATTTTAGGCAGTGACGTCGTTGTTTCAATTTTTGCATGTAACAAGTTTTATGCAATGTCGTAAATTTCGTAAAACTTCTTTACCTTCAACAAAATGAATTATCATAAAAAAAATTTTTTTTTTGAAAAATAGCGGTGCTGTTGTAAAGTAAAATTCGTTAAATTTAGTTCTAATCTCAGTATTGTGTGGCACTGTCTTCTACGCAGTCTAATTCCATATTTAAAATTATTTTTCAGTTATCCATATTATTATAGAGATCAGTGCGTCAATGGCAGACTACAGTATCACCTATCCATATTATTATAGAGATCAGTACCAAAAACGTGTATCAGCCGGACATTCGAACGTTTTTTATACCAATGTGTTGCTTGGGATTGTAAACAAGTATCGTATCAAAAAAGTCAATATATTTTAATTTTTTTAACAATCTAGATATCCAAATAATTATTCTCTTTATTACACCTCAATTCTAAACTTTAAAATGTGGGAATAAAATGAGAATTAAAAAAAAATTTTTTGTTACTATTTGTATGAAAATGTATTAATTCATGTGATTAATGCTAAATAGTTTTCTAAAGTACAATTAAACGAAAAAGTGATTGTAAATCTGATTTTAATTGTTTCAACGACTTGCAATAACCATTTTGTAAACATACACATATTGAACATCTAAAGTAACTGACAAGTCAATTTTTTTATATACAGTTTTTACGACGACAATGCTACTGTCCATACAAACAGTACGTGCTTCTTCCAAAAGTAACACGTTTGTAATTCTTTCGGCAATACTTACGTCCTTTTCTAACAGCTTCCTTCTAAAATGGTGGTAATAAAGAAAAGTATACGCTTTACTTTAGAAAACAACAAATCGTGTGAAGTTGTCATAAATGTCAGATCACACACTTGACTGAAAATGTGCTTTCCTGATCGACTCTTCGGTCTGTTTTATTTTCCGAGATAGTATAGCACCAATTTTACACCTGATGATTTTCATACTCGATGGACAACGTGTAAACATTAAATTTGTTCAACGGCGCGGTAATTCTATTTATAATCTTTTCTTTAATTCTTTTCTTCCAATATTATTTTCTTTTGTTATCGACAAAACGAATCGATCAAATAAAATTAAAACGAATTTGTAATATTTCCGTACGATTCTTTCGAACAAAGTAAACTGTTGTTGGGTTTATTGTTCTATACAAATAAGTAAGAAGTTATTGAATGCCAAATTGAAAGTTTTCTAGTTAACAGTGAATTGCAGAAATAAAGACAATAAAGAACTCTAGAAAATTAGAGCTTCAATTGTTTTTCATTTTTACTAAAATGTCGAATGCTTTTGAAGTTTTAATTTAAAATATCTCTTTACTTACTTTCAGTCTGAAGCTTTTTACCTAATACCTTTTATTACAATACTTACTTTTTTAAGTAAGGAAGTAATAATGATTAAAGTGGCAAAGGTACTAACACGAAAAGTAACTTAAACTTTAAACGAATACAAAAACAATGCTTTCTACTACTATGTTTAAGATTCGAATTAAATAGTAAAGTTGACATTCGTAAGTAGATTTAGGCAAATTTTAAAGAAGAATTTGTAAGTTAAGACATAGGAAGTCATTTCGAAACATGTGAACCATATATTTATTTCGCCACAAGCTCGTTTTTATATGTAAGAAAAATTTATTACACATTTGCTAAAAGCAACGACTTGTCACGTCTAAACGGAATCAAAATCTTGGCATTCGATTTTCAGTAAAATTAGTAATAATCAGTTTTCTTTTGCTCTCGACTTCATCACTTTTTTATTAGGTTTGTAAAAATGATATACTTTCGAATCTTAAATTTAAATTGCATCAGTTAGAAAATAAAATAATGCATACTTTTCGTTATTTTTTTTTATGTTTTTAAATTTTAATTTTTAAGCGTATGTGCGTAATTGTAATTAATAGTAATTTACGTCGAAAATAAAGTCTTTTGTAAAATTACATTATTTTTTGAAGAAAAATTTGAAAGCACCAGAAATATAATGTTGGTACCATGTATATTTATTATTAAATCTGTCAAATTTGACATTTACTTTAACATAGTTTTTTTTTCAATTTTGTGATTTATTTATTTACCGTTCTAGTACGGTAATTGCGCGTAGTCGTGAATTTGACCGACTTTCTTGTAATCTCTTCCATACCCATACCGTTTTCTCTATTTTCTCTTTAAATCTCTTTCTCTTTTTTTTCTTTTTCTTCCTTAGTCAATTCCAGTGGTTGGTGGTCGTCAGACACCCTTTCTCTCAGCTTAAATGTCTTCACTTTTTCTACAGCCTCTTCATTTTTTATTACAAAATCTATTATTGATTCTCTCCTTCCTCCTATGTACGTATACTCCCCCGTTCTTTTTTCTTCTCTGTTTCCATTAATTATTCTCCGCTCCTTTTCGTTGCAAATTTCTTGTATTCTCTCCTCTTCTCCTATTCTTGCGTTAAAATCCCCTCCTAATGTTATCAATCCCCCCTCCCTCCCTTTAATCATCTCTTTTATGTTTTTTCTAGTCTTTTTCATTCTGCTGCTAGAAACCGTCATTATTTTAATTTTTGCTTTTCTCCACTGTATTGTTACAAGCTTATAGGTCTTACGAACCTTGCACGGCCAACTCACACAGTCGGAGATAGGGGAGATTCAAGTGAATAATAATTAAGGGCGCCAGATCTTTGACAATTAACACTTCTGGCTCGATCAAGACAGACGGTCCAAGCTTGTAACGAAGTTTTAGGTTCGTAAAGTTGGAGGGAACGCAGAAAGAAACCAAATCGTTAACAACAATTGCACTTTAATTACTCTAGAAGAATAAATAGATTAAAATTTGAATCAATAACAAATACAAGATAAGTGGGTAGCATAACAATGAATAATTTTAGTCCGAGTACAAATATATGTAGTTAGTAAAATAACAGAAGTATCGGCAACTTACACTACACTTAAAGCAAAAGTGTAACCATCAGAACATATAAAAAATCTTTGTCAGTAAATTATATTAATAATAGTAATAATTGACAGTTGACGTAATCAGCATGCAATAGTAATTTACTTAAACTAATTGAGTAATAATAATAAGAAGCAAATCAAGTCGGACGTTTCCACACGATTAGTAAATATGATTATGAGTAGCACCGTAGCGACAGCGAATAATTAAAATCAAAAATTGACTTACCAAGATTCAAATGTACCTTCAGAAAACGTTTTCGTACTGGCTTGCTGTAATCAAACTTCCTCAAAATAATCGTGTCTACCTGGCGACTCACAAACTATAACAGGTAAAAGAAACATTTAAAAGAAAGTAATAGAACCGAAACTTATCGTATGCTGTTACAATATCTTTTCGTCTACGATGGTATTAATTTATTGCCTCCGAAGAGAAATTCAATGGTGTCCGGTACTTAGGCTCTTCCGAACAAGAAGAAGAAATAATTAACGGTATTAATTGCCTCCGCATAGAAATTCTGCCCTTGTATCGCCGCGTTCTTAGGTCTACAGCTTCCGATTATAATTTTCTCTTGTAGATTTTAAACTAAGACAAGAACACCCATACCTAGGAGGTAGCATATGACGCCTGCGTGGAATAAATTAGTTTATTAAGAATACTTTTATTACCCATCGTGTCACAACACGTGGATGTTTTAAGAAAACGATTTTTAATTCACGCAGACATATGTTATATCGTGAACGATGTTAAAGTCAAAAATGACAGTCCATCGTCTTCTCCATACAAAGAGATCAACAAGCCCGATAGATGGCGTCTAGAAATAGAAAAGTAATTTTTAATTAAACCAATATACAGGGTAGTGCATTATTTAAATTTATGCACGTAACAGTATGTTCCTTTTTACAATTCCTCTTTTCTGTCGCATTTTCTTTTCCTGACTCAACCATTTTCTTCTTATTCTCGTTATTCTACCCACCTTTGCTCTCCCTTTACTCTTCTCTCTTTCTGCCTGTTGCACCACCTACTCAAATTTCTCCGGCAACTATTTTTTCCATCACTTCCATTCTTTTTCTTCCATTTATGTCTCCTGTAATCCTACTACATCCTGTTCCCTGATGTATTTCCAAAAATCTTGTTTCTTGTTCTGTATTCCCGCTACGTTTTAAAACAATACTCTCAGCTCACTCATCTCCCTCTGTGCTTCTTCCTTACTATGTTCTATTCTTCTTTCTTGGTCTTTTACCTTACCATTACTCATTATTCCTTTTCTTTGCCATTTCGTCAACCTTCTTTCTTTTTTCAACCTCTCTTCATCCTTTAGTTTTTTACCTTTTGTTTACCTTTTTTTCTCCTCTTTTTCTGCTCAGGCCCCTGTTTCTGTCGTTCCATAAGTATCATTCTCCGTCTATCTTAATTTTTTTTGTATCCTACCTATACTCTTTTTCCTTCTGCTCTTTTTTCGACTGCTAAATATGTTTATTATTTCTCCTTGTACTCTGCTTTCTTCCTATTTCAAACCGTGATTTATATAAATTCTTGTGTTTCTTAGTTTTTTCTTCTGCGCCATCACCTTCTGCTTTTCCTCCCATTTTCCAATTTCCGCTGCCACCATCTCATTTTCTTTCTTTTTATTTATCGCTGTCACTTTTTTCACTTCTACGTTCACATTTAATTTTTCTTCCAGCATAAATGCTAAATCCTTTTGTGGTTCTTCACTTCTCCGCCCTTTTATTACAATAATATTCTTCCTTTTCCATCTCTCCTCATTTTCCGCTTTTTTCTCCAGTTTTTCTATTCTCTCCACCAGTTCCTCTTTTTCTTTCTTTAACTTATTTTCCCTTTCTCCTATTTCCTCTTTTATTTCTTTAATTTCTTGCCTTATTCCTTGCATGTTTTCTTCCATCTGTTTCGTCATCTCTCACATTAATTCCTTCAGATCCTTCATTTCTTTCTGTTCTTTTCTCTTTCCTCTTGATTTTCCAGCTCATTATATGTTCTTCTCGTCAATCGTATGTTTCAAGTGAAATTAAACACATCCAAATTAAACTCGAGAAGAATTCAAGCCAGAGTACCTTAAGGATCGATTTTGAGTCTTCTGCTTTAGCTTCTGCGCCCAGCACGAGCAAAGTACGAAGTATATATATACACCAGCGACGCCGTAGTAATGATAAGTTTGAGATCCTGGATCGGTACAGGTCGCTGTAGATGTCCAGTTAGTACGTCGACTGAAGGATTACCGTCAACCCGACGAAGAGCACCGCAGTACAACGTTGCAGCAACAGCTTCATTAGCAGTCACAGTTCAGTGATACGGTACACGATAATATATGCCTCGCCAACATGATCATAGCCCAGTAAACGCACGACGTTCCAAAGACGTTCGTTTTATGTCCAAATGATGCCTTTAGATCCCAGGATTTAAAACGGACCTCTTTAGGATGTCTTTAATAGGACGTCCTCAGGATGTCAATAAAGAACGTACGATGGGATGTCCTATGCGGGAAAACAAATTTTCAACTACACCAATAATCGGTTTTCGCACATAAACGAGACGAATGCAAACTTAGTGCGCGTGCCCATTTTCCTTCTAGTTTTCTGGTGCCTACTCGACACTCGTACACTCTTTTGGTATATCAAAATTAATTTATTTTATTATCTAACGTTTTTTAGTCGTTTTAGTGAATACACAAATTTAAGTTTTTGGTACCTTGTATGTGTTTATTTATAATGTATAAAAATCTTCATTTATAATTATTATTTTGAATTACTGGATATAATAAAAAGTTTATCGAAATTAAAATATTATTAATAATAGTGATTTAAAACGTCATCGCGCGCATATCTATGCGGTAAATTGAAAATATTTATTTTATGCAAAAAAAAAATTTTTTAATCAAAACAATATTTAAAAAATGTTTTCTTTGTATTAAAGGTTTAAAAGAGAAACGTTATCACGACTTTTATTGTCGCGATTCACAATAATCCACTGCCTGTCCACTACATTGTGTCAAACGGCAGGAATCTTACCGTAAGATACGAATCGACTTTACAGTATCAATCAACATGACCGATAAAGCACAAAATCGCTGATCCAACTAAGAAACTATAACGTTATCGCTTTCTTGGTAACAACGTTTTAGTTTAGAGTTATGATTAGTGTGCGGATTTCTGGTATTGTATTACTGTTTCCACAATAATTAGTTAAGCAGTTAAAAATACGTCTAGAAATAAACGAAATAATTAATTTTGTTTTTGCCACATTCCTCTGATGAAACGTAAATACAAAACCTATAAAAATTCTTAATGAATTTGCAAAACTGACGTGTTTACAAAAACATTTTTTAAACACGATTTAAACAATATTTAACTGGTTATAATCGATCGTCTCTTATGATTTAATCAGTAATAGAATCGTCAAAAAGATCAATCAATAATTCTAAAAAATAGCCAGAGGTATCAATTTATCAATTCTTTAATTTAAAAAAATGTAAATTCTGACTACATGGAAATACCAAAATAAGTTTTTTGCATTCACTTTTTTATCGGCTCTACATGACTATTACCATCTCTTATGTATTTGCAGTGCTTCAGGTGTCACTTAAAAAAATCGAAAAGAAAGTATAAAAAACTGCCTAAGGAAGCCAAAAAAACGTCGGGATCAAAAAGATAAAAAAATGAAATAATCTCTAAATTTATTCTAATTGGATATAATTAGAATTCTTATTTAAAATATAGATTTATGTAATGATAATTTGTATGTTATTTGATAAAGTTATTTTTATTCATTACTTCAAGTCGCAGAAGTGTACGTTAAGTCTCCTGACTGAATAAAAAAAATAATAGATAAAACAACAAAGTAGATGTAGGTACTTACTTTTCTTGATAAAAATATAGTATACATATATAGTAGTAATTACGAGAGCGAGAACAGAAAACGTGTCTCGCCAACACACGTTGCATTGAAAGTATCGTTCGACATATTATAGTTGCTATTTCTTTTCTCAATTCTTGTTTTTTCTTAACTGACTCACACTCGAAGTCTCGTTATTACTACTATATATAAATATTTTTCCAATTCATATATGTAAAAAAGGGGAGAGGTGACTACCCACACAGCACAAGCATATCTAATGGATATGAAATGTACACACCAACCATGGATACCGGAGGTGCATCGAACATCCATATTTAATATTATGGAGCAAGGATGGAGGTCCATTGGATATATCATTCCGTCACGGAAAGATCTTCATAGTATGTCCATAGGACCTCCAGGTGGATAAACATTTTACATCCATATGGAGATATATTGAACAGTCATATGAACGTACAAAATACATAGATATGGAGGTTCAATGAACATTTAATTAAAGTATAATAAACATTCATTTTTTTATAGAACCTTCATATGTAGGTAAAATATATGTGCATATCTATATATTACCAAAAAATATGGCCACACGTCAAATAAAGTCAATACAAAATGCCAATAGTGATATTTTCCAGATGCAACAACTCCGGTTGGTCCACAGAAAACGTGTTTTTTCTATTCTCGTCATTATTTAATATGACCACTTGTTCATTTTAACTCAAACACAATCGAACTTTTTTATTTACACATTCTCTCATTTTTCTAGAGCTTTTATCCATTATTTATATTATAGCAATCCAAATACTTACTAGATTAATGTACAGCAAAAGTAAATTCAAATATGCAAAAATACCTTGTCTTTACCCAATAAACACAAATCAATGGGTCTGTACTGGCAATGTACTCCTTAGCCGGCACTCAGAATGCTGGCAATGTAATAAAATGAAGTACACTGCCGGTAACCAGGTGACACACCGGCCGATATATTGCCGGATGAATCTTGCCAATGCAGAAATTGCATCGAACTAATATCGGCAAGTTATGTATATTAATACAAGTTAAATGCAGAATGCCAGTAAAATCTGTGCAATATAATATGTACTTTGCCATCACATAAATAGTGCGCAATTTTAAAAGCATTGGCAATGTTAGCAACTTGACACAAATTAAATGCATACAATGGTATTATCATTTTTAATTTAATTAATAAAACAATTTGGAAACTTAACATACAATGTCCATATATGTACTGAAAAAAATTTAAAAAATATAAAAAACTTATTTACATTCATTCTGTGCTTATGTTTATTGGCGTCTTTCGTACCCACTACTCCTGGTGTTTATTGCGTGTTGTAAAGCTGCACCTCAATTTGAATTTTTTCTTATGGATACTGTAAAATAAAAATTACATTGTAATGCTACTCAAATAACTTATGCACTTTTTTAGCAATTTCTAAACTAAATTTTGAAGTTTTTGAAGTAATTATAAAGAATTGCTTTGTAAATAGTCGTGAAATAAAATACAACATGAAAGTCAAGTTTGTCAGTAATGCACTTGAAATCACATTACGTTAATATACATATAAAGTTAATGTTTTAACCTATAAACTATAAAATACTCTGAAGCCTCTTACCATAAATTAAATTTAAAATATTTTTACAAATTTGTTTTGCTTGATCCAGACCAATTACTTGGTTAAAACATGTCTCGTTTGCTGTATCTTTTCATCCAACAAAGTAGATTGAATCAATCTAAAAAAAAATTTCAATTAAATAAAACTCAGCAATAAGAATAATGAATTGGGAAATTGTAGATAAACTCACAAACTGGCTCTTAGATTACAAATTCCAAAGTCATTATATATTTGCTCGAAAACGTTTTAGTTTTTAGGTTATATATTTATTATTAAGAAATAATTTATATTTGAATTTAATACTTACTTATTTTGTTTAGCCATCCATCCTAAATGATGAAAAACAAACACATTTTTTCGAAATTTTAAAGCACAAAATGGTTTGCATACGATAAATACAAGCTAAACAAAAAGCCAAAAAGTTTGCGTGTGCAATAATTCAGTGGCGATAATATACGCGAAAACCTTGGCGAAAACAAACGAACAACGAAGAAAGTTTAAATTAAACCGCGCCAAGTATTTTTTTTACTTTTTCAATTTTTCATTAAATTTGTTGTTGCATGTTAAATATTTACTACAAATGTTAAATTTTAGAGAATATAATTATTTCTAAATAATTTTGATAAAAAATAGCAACTCACAAAATTATGTAACATGATACATAAAAAAAAATGTTTCCGAACATAACACTTATAACACTTAAGATAATCCTATTTCACAGATATCCATGAATGTATATAAGGTGCATATACAATGGATATTAAACTACGGATGTACATCAATGGATATTATATGGATAAATATGTATATCCATTGCATCTCGCGTGCTGTGTGGGTACCTCCTACATATCCTACAGCCATTTAAAAGGGACGTTCCGTAAACATCCTACGCGGATGCGCAAAATTGTCCTATCAGGACATCGTAGGGATGCACACAGCTGTGACAAAATAACGTCCCATGAATGCCCCTACGACGTACACTGGACCAGAATGGGATCACTTTGAGACATCCAGTAATCATGTTCCAAGGACGTCTTTGGGACATCTTTGTGTTGGTTGGGAAGCAAAGAAGAGCTTCGTCAAGAAGATCCAGCTAGTTGCAACAGAATTTACTACCCCGTCGGACAGCACAAAAGTTGTCAAGAGAGATAACAACATACCCCAATAAGAAAATATTGAATCCATGGAAGTACCACTTGAAGAGCGTGCGTAGGTACAGTAGACCAAAACACATTCTTCGATAGCTAAGCAAGTCTGTTTTTGGCTAATTAGAAACAGCCAAGTAAATAGTCAGTAATCAAATTTGATATAAAAAATCAATTAAGTTAAGTATAAACAGGCCAGTAGCTAGAGGAAAGCCTGGGTTTTTGGTTTGTCCGACCTAACAAGTAAGTAGTACACCAATTGATATTCAAAGAGACAAAACAAGGTTTCATTATCGACCCTTCTAAAAAACAAATTGTCCCCCTGCGCCGTAAGGCTGTCTACGAGTCTAAGCAGAAAGAAAGATAGTTGCTTTAAATAAAACTGATCATAAGAATTGATGAAAAACTGTTTTTAAGTCACAAAAGCATTGCTATTTTGGCGTCGGATGTATCAGGCAATATGTTTCAAACCGTTGAACACACGTATTTTGCCTCTAGTAGCTTTACTTTTACCAGTCCTATCTAACACCTGAAACGCATCCAGTAAACTATTTTTTAAAAATGTCAAGAAATATGCTTTAAAAAACATTGCTTTTGATAAACAACTAATACACTATAATTTTAGAGTTGCTATGCAAAAGCTAGATTCTTTAATATCTTAAAAGCAATCACTTAAATCATAAAGAACCACGTACAGATTATATGTATTAAACTGAATCACAATTATAAAATCAGCAATACAATTCAATTCTTCACAACCTGACGAAACAACAATTTATATGATAATAAAAAACAGCCGGTAACATTTATACAGTTTATTGGAATATCTAATTTTTTTTACAATAAATTTGTTATTCCACAAAAATTTACATAATGAACACCAAACACAAACAAAAACTGAATAATTAATACAGGAATAATTGAGTTAACTAAACTCTATACATTTTTTTTAATAGCATCTTCGACTTCACCAATAATCCCTTTAAAGGCCTGCCACTGTTCCATAGTAAGCATAATACCTTTCTTCCCGGGTCTCAATTCGCCACCAGCATCGTAATATTCTCTAATATTAACGTACCATTTACCCTTAAACTCAGACAACTTTACCATACGATTTTTCCCAATATTCCACAAATTTTCTTCGCCGGTTGCTACTTTCTGCTTCTTTGCCGGACCCCTCTATCAAAAATCAAAATGAAGGTTAAATAATTTCAATCCAACAAAAAAATTCGAAAATACATACATCCTCGGGACCTGAATCTGAATCGGATGATTCGCTCTTCTTCTTGCTAGGTTTAGTTTTCGGCATTTCTGTTTGATTAATTTAAAACTACTTTTGAACAATGTTCTTGCCAACGACCGGTAATGAAGTAGGTAGATAAATATGAAAACAAAGTTACCGGCAGTACGCAGTAAGTTTCTTAAAAAATAGCTAACATAACCAATAAAATTATGCATTCTCTTGTGAAATTAAGTAGAAACAAATTTAAAATATTTAAAGATATTGTTAGAAATTGTACTACTTTACAAGGCGCTTTATCATTAGACCCCCCAATTTTTCAAAATGTTAGCGCTAGTCAAAGTATCTTAAAAGTAGCTGTTGTTGGTATGCCCAATGCAGGTAAAAGTACCTTCATTAACCATTTAATTGATAGAAAAGTAAGTATTACCGATACGTGTTTGATTTGTCTTATAATTGTTAGAATTAGGTGTGTCCGACTTCGTCAAAAGTTCATACAACTCGAACAAAAGCATGTGCGATATTCACCGAAAACAATGCTCAGATTATTTTTCTGGATACACCTGGTCTTGTTACAAGTCGTACTTTGAAAAGGTATTAGTATGTACATCGTAGCACCAGTTTCTAATTAATAATTATAGGCATCACCTAGAAAAATCTTTTATAAAAGACAGCGAAAGTTCCTTATGTGAATGCGATGTTATTGGTGTAATTCAGGATGTTAGCAACGCATGGACAAGAGACAAATTGGATATAAAGATCATAAAGTTATTAGAAAAACATCATACGAAAAGCAGCTTTTTAGTACTGAATAAGGTAATCAGATTAGAGAATAAGCTTTAAAAAAACGATATTGGAGACTTACTTGAAGTTTATAGTCTCTATAGGTTGTATTAGAATGATTTTAAACAGGGAAATGCTTACAAAGGTGAACCATACATCTGTGTTCTAAAGTTGAATCTGTAAATAAAACCCTTATAGAAGGTTTTAAGTCTCGATGCTTAATATATATCGTTAATTTTTTTAATGAGAACATTATTTTCAAAGAAAAATCAAACGTTTTATTTTGATTCTTTAATTTTACATATTTCAAAAAAAAACTAAAATTGTTTTTGGACATCTGTATTTTAACATGCGTTTTTTATGTGCATACCACCGTAGCTTTTTTGTCGTTCAGAATTATTTTATGTTCGCATACTTTTGTATTTAGAATCTTTACTCTAACTTGGTCTAAGATTCTTGCTGTCAGGTTTGCTCAGCGTTTTCACATATTTCATTTGTCATATTATTAAAGTTTCCTCAGGTTTTTAACTACAATACAAAGTTAAAGAAAAACAAATTTCCTACACTTCTATTTCAAGGTGTATACCAAATTCCGTGTTTATATGGTTTAGTTTATATCGGTGAAACTGGTCGTTCCGTTATCACACGTATTTTAGAACATAATCGTTGTAGAAAGAAGAGACATATTTCTAAATCTGCCGTTGCTGAACATTATTTTACCACAATATGGATTTTGATAACGCCTCGGTTCTTTGAAAGTTTCATTTGTCTTCAATAGGAAACTCCAAAAAAGCATAGAAACCATCAAACACCCCAATAACTTCAATCGTGATAACGGTTTTGAACTATCGCCTTTTTGCTTATCGGTTGTTATTGACTTATCGAAGACACGCCCCTTTTCGAACGTAGCCTAATCATAGTCGAGCTTCTACGACCGGGACGATACTTCTGTAAATACGGAGACAACTTCTTCTTAAGTCACTTCTATGGAGTTTAGAATCTAACTTGGTTAATAAGTTGATTATGTAACTCTGTAGTGATTCTTTGTTAGATTATCGTCTACTTTAAGTTTTCGATTTCTTTCACGACTTAATTAAGCCGCTTGCGAAAGTGGGCGAAACGTTGGAAACTTTTGCCTGTTAAGACGTCGGGTATTGAGAGTTCAGCCAGTTCTTCCATTTGTTTGTTGAGCCAAGATTCGTAGTTCTTTCGTTTTTCCGTTTTCTTCCACAACTTCTTCTATTTTCTTTTTCCAGTTTTTCCTTTATTTATTTATTCGTTTTATATGCCCAAACCAGTTTTTTTGTTCGTTTTCCTTTTTTTCCTGTTCAACTTCCTCATAGATTCTTCGTATTCTCCTTTTATCGATTTTTGTTATGCCTAATATTTTCTTTAGAAACTTCAATTCTATGGCACGTAGTTTCTTCTCATGTTTTTGTTGAGTGGGCAGTGCTTCTAAGCTATATAATAGCTTTGATATGACGACAGTATTATAAACTATTTTTTGTGCTGTCTGTTTTGATATTGATATTTTACTGGCATCATAATCGCCCGGTAATTATAGTTTTCCGGTCTAGGTCGGTAAAGTGTTGTAGAATTTTATAACTAGAAGTTGCATCGTGTAATTTCAGTTGTTTCATGTCTATAAGCAGGCTATAGTGTAATAGAAAATCAGCTCCGATGATGGGTTTGTGTGTGTACCTACTACGATAAATCTCCATGTAAAACTTCATAGCCTCAGATCAAAATCCAGATTTTTGTTCCGTATGTGTTGATTCTCTTTGAGTTATTGTCATTGGAAAATGCAAACGTCGATTCCTCTGTCTACCAAGAATTCTATTTCTGTATTCAGGTTACGAAGAGACAGCGCGTAAAGTTTAGCGAATGGTCTGACCATTTCCCATTTTGTTTGATGCTTTTTATGGAACTCGGCAGTGTTTTGCTTTTTCTCCAAATTTGAAGTAGCACCAACATGTGTCGTAGATTCTGTTCTGCTCTGCAGCTGTTTTAAGTTGGCACATATTGTTTGAAAACTCACGGTTTCATTTAACACTTGTTCACTGGGTGTTTAGGGTCACCAAGTTTGTGGTATGGTTTCACTTATTGATTAAAATAATTGTTACGAGTTCGAGCAGTGTATCCGCGGTGGACGATGTACCTTCGTGGGAAGGTTAGATTGAATGTATTAGGATCGGTAATGGCAATATGTCGCTTGTATGGATAAAACGTGTATAAATAGAAATCTGGACGATAACCAAGATGATTCGACACATGATACTGATGTCTACTGTGTAGTATATTGGGCGGTATCCTGTTGGCTTGCTCGCTTATTATCATTACAATGGAGGCATTGATACTCGCCCAGCGTTCCCGGGAGCTCAACATCTGGGGAATCAATTGCTCGAGGGTCAGTCCAGCTAGATCTCATCTGAGGCCGGTCCATTATGGACAGGCAAACACCGTATGTTCCACATCGTCCACCTCTTCACAGTATATGTATTGCGGATTTCGTCTTTTTTGGATCCCATGCACATAGATGTCAAAGCAACCGTGTCTTGACAATACCTGGGTTAGATAGTAATTCAGTTCCCCATGGTATCTACCTAACCACAGTTCAATGTTGAGGATTAGCCAACGTGTCCATTTGCTCTTATTAGCGCCATGTCAGCTTTATAAAGTCAGCTCTCTGGCTTGTTTTTTGCTTACTGTGCTGTGATGTGTCTCTCGTTTGCTAGAAGGCCACAAAGTACAGTTTTAGCAAGTAGTTGTGTCACTTCCGTAGCTGTAGTTCTGTGGCTCATAATAATTCTAATACATGTTTTGTACTTGCTAGATTATACCTCGATACTTCTCCATCTTCGTTCCATACGGGCGCAGCATATAACATGCTCGAGGCCACAACTGATGATATCAATCACCGATTCAACATATCTGGCCCATTCACGTTCGGCATGATATTCGATATTGCCGAGGCCGTTTTGGTAGCTTTAGCAGCGACCATCTTCACGTGGAAACCATAATTCAAGTGTTTATCTAGAAATACGCCGAGGTATTTGACATTCTGAGGTGTGACGACGTGGCTATGAACTAGAAAAGATATAGGGCCTATACAGCGTCTGCCTGAGAAGAGTATCACCTCGGTGTTGTTCGGCGCTCGCTTCGATCGGTAACTGGCTCACAAACCACGAGCTGAAGCTAGCGCCGAACAAGACCGGGATGATACTCTTCTCAGACAGGCGCCATATCTTTTTTAGTTCATAGCCACGTTGTCATACCTCAGAATGTTAAATACCTTGTCGTATTTCTAGATAAACACTTGAATTATGGTCACCACGTGAAGATGGTCGTCGCTAAAACTAATTAATCACTTGCAAGCACATTTTTGGTCCTGGCACTGGCCATTAGCGCAACATCGTCCGCAAACGTCACAATTTGAGCTTGTGGGCCCAGCTCCACTCTTAATAAATTATCGAAGGTGGCATTCCACAGGGTCGGCCCAAGTATTGAGTCTTGCGGGACCTCCCACGTCACCTAGATTTGTTCTGGACCATCGAAACTCTGTAACATCAGTCCTCTGTTGCTTAGGTATTCTTAAATATTGTTGACGAGGTAAGGTTCCACATGTTTAAGTTTTAGTGCCTCAACTATGACTGGCTACGCCAGGGTGTTGAAGGCGTTCTTGACATCTAACGTGACCAGGACATAGAGCTTTCTAGTCCTCCTTGTGCCTGCGCAGGTCGTCCTGGTCCATCGGTCGACAGTCTCTATGACATTCATAGTGGATCTGACACGTGTAACGATACTGGTATTCTGATAAACCCCCTGTTGCCTATATACTGACTCTCTGTCTATCAAGTATGAGGTGTTCATAGAATTTAGCTGTGGTCTTTAGTAAACAGAGGAGTCTATATGAGCTGGCTTAGTTTTGAGCATTTTTCATCTGTTCCGGGAAGGATTCTTCGGGATTGCTAGTAGCGACCTCCGCTAGAGCTTTAGCCGGAATACCATCAAGACCCGCTACCTTTTTGTTATTGAGTCTTTTGGGCGCGGCGATTATGTCCGTTGCGAATGTAGGTGGACGATAGAGGATCGGTAGCCTGTAAATCTCTTGTTGGTTTTTCTGGAAAAAGTTCTTTAATAATTAGGATCGTGGTCGATGCTCCTGCATAGTTCATGTCATACATCATTTTTGGCAGCGTATATAGCTCTGCACGAGCGCGAGATCCGGGCAAATGCCGCCCTTAGTCTGTCTAGGTCTAGTTTATTGCCGTTCCACGTTGGATGGAAGTATTGATCGCTAGTGGTTGACGAGTTCTTCATTATTCCATATAAAATGTACCTGTGGTCGCTAAGCATCTCGTTTATCATCACTTTCCATTCATTGATCATTGAGGTTATTTTGGCGCTGGCACATGTTATATTTTTAGACAAGAGTCTGACTCTTGTTTGTGTTGGCCTTCGTCATTTCTTTTACCTCAAAGATCCTGCAGCATTTCTCTTAGGGTCGCGTTTGGTTTGAATCGTGTACGCAGACGGTGCAAACTGTTTCATGCCATGTATGGTAAGGTAAGGAATTCCCGCTAGATAACTCTTCTTTTACTACTTTGTTGTGATCGAAATAGTTACGTTATGTCTAAAAAAAAAGTCTGGCCTTGACCGTTTAGTTTGATATCTTCATTCTACTTTCTTTTTTTCATGTAGTAGCTGTTCTTTTGGTGTCGGGTACAACAGTGTGTCGGAGGTACCCGGATGTAGATTATTTCTGGCTTTAACTTTCTTTCTTGTATACATTCATTTCTGCTTGTAGGCGTGAGCTCGGTCCAGCATAATTGGACTCTAGGTATTAGCAGCTTACTAGTTCTTTACATCATTCTATGTTAAGCTCTATTGCGCAGATGAAAAGCAAATACATTAGTCTTTGAAGGGTTAGGACGGAGACAGTTTCTCTTAATACAGACGTTTGCTGCAAAGCATTAGTTAGTTCCTGTTCCACCTTCGAGGAGATCTTTCCCTAAATTAGACGGGTGTCAGTTATTCTGTATTCTCCACTGGCTTTTTTTACAAAACACTAACAAAGAAGCGACAGTTTTGGAGAAGTATCTAATTACGATGGTCAGATGTCAACCTTTTATCTGGTAGAACTTCTGAAGCATTTTTATGTATGGCAGTGTCATAAACCATGGAGAAATCGATGAAAGCCACTTCAGTAATTTTGACAGTCTGAAACGGACGTTCAATATCTGACTGCATCGCGATTCGCCTTGGCAGGATCATTTTCTCCTCGATACGATTAGGAATCAGTTTTTCTAGAAGCTTAAAGATCTGGTAAAGCAGGAAAACTGATCTAAAATTTCTGAGATCATTGGGTTTCTTCCCTGGTTTTAGTAAGGTTATAATTCGAACTCGCCTCTAGATATAAAAATATTCAGAAAACATACTTAGTATCCATCGTCGTGCAGCTGGACCAAAGTTTCTTATTTGTTTTAAACGAAGTTTGTTTTGGTCGGGTGCGCGGTTTAGTTTTAGGTATGAGCTAGAATCATTTACTTCAATTTAGAGTAAAATGGTTCATTATGGCATCTGCTTCACTTTATCGATGGGCTGGGATGTGTTTTTGTTATTTTCATAATTTATTTGTGACTACGATAATCTTGTCTCACTAGATTCGGTCCCATCGACTTTGAATATTGGATGATCTGGAATCTAGGTTTATTCTATATTTGAATTCGTCGATGTCTCACTTGTAACAAATTGTGTTCTCTTAAAATTATTTATTTAATTTTCATTATCATCGACCCGAGTCTTAGCAAAAATCCATACTGACTGATAGAAACGCTCTTAAGATCGGACTATTTGAGATAGTGCTTATAAATCCCTCCATTTTTGTTTAAATATTTAAATTACAAGTAGTCAAATACCGTGCAAACTGCCTAATAGAATCAGATTGGCACTTGGAGTTTTTGATAACAATAACCGAATGAGCTAAATTAAGTTGTTATTCTAAGAAATGCACATTCAAATGTAACTATTGTAGGTCGATATTCTTAAATCCAAACGAAAATTACTGGATATTACGCGATTAATTACAATGAATTCAATTGACGGAAAGCCGTTTGGAACTAGAAGTAACAATACGAAATATGAAAATCGAGGTTGGCCAAATTTTAAAGAAGTTTTTATGGTGTCTTCATTTACCGGTACGTACTTGTATTGTTTAAAAATTGTGTACCGACACTTCTCCAATAGGTGACGGTTTAAGCCAGGTAAAGAATTATCTTTTGAAATTGTCGAAACCTGGTAAATGGTTATTTTCTGAAGACGCTTGGTCGGATCAAACACCAGAGAAAATCATTACTAATACAGTCAAAGCCACGTTATTAGATTTCCTACCTAAAGAAATACCTTACCAGATGGAGCCTGAAATGGAATTATATGAAGTTAATGACGAAGGTATGTTTGATTTTATTCTGTTGCACACAACAATTTTTTTTTGCGTTAAAGGTTTAATCAATGCAGTGGTCAACGTTAAGTGTGTATCAGAACGTGTAGCAAAGTTAGTTGCAGGAGTATCGGACGGTAGGCTAAGACAAATTACCGAAAGTACACAACGAAGTTTGCAGGATGTTTTTCATCATTTTGTGAGGATACGCATAGTACTACAGCCTCCCAAAGAAAGTAAATAAAGTAAGCGTTTAATAGTTTAAATAAATACAGCAATCATTATGTATTCTTTTTATATTTGTTTCTTTATTTTCTGGGTATAAAACATAAGTATTGCACAGTTGAGTTTTAATAGGGTGTCGACAGACGCCTAGAAATACAGAGCACACTCCTTACGATACAATTAAGCGATTGAAGTTTTTGTTTTTCCATGGTACACCAGCTATAAAATTACGGCGTATAGAGTAGGATTAATTTGAGCAACAGACGAGGCATCAAAAATTAACTAAAACCGTGTTACGAGTTGGTAGTTGGTGTGGATCATACCATGGCCAACCTTCAGCGAGTAAGGTATGGTGGTTACAGCTAACAAAAGAATACAAAATATAAGGGCGCGATATCAGTTTAGGCGCTACTAGAATAATCCTGTCCGGATAATACTAGATAGCCTTACAACTTGAAATTAAATGTCTACACTCGACGAAGCACAGGTAAAAGATGTTTTCTAATTCCGCTATGTATTAATCGGATATGTCCAAAAGTGGCGGAAACTTTTTTGTAAAAGTAACAATTAACTTTATTGTGAAAACGTACAAAACTTATATTACAAACATTTACTCAATTACCCTAGAGGTACGCCCCCCATCCAATGTACATTTGACATAAATTATCGATACTCATCGCTTCTAGTATTAGATTATTTGTTTGGCCGTCTACAGACAATGGTATAGCAGTCGATGACTTACGTGATTTCGTAATGCCTTTAAGCCTTTGTTCAATATTGCCGATGTGTTCAACAGCCTAAAATTTATAAAACGGTAAAAAAGTTAAGTGCGTATTAGGGAAAGCACCTGTAAGTTTTGTTGCTCCGCAATTAACACGTTAGTGTTGGTCATTGTTTTCTTAGACCACGATACCAGTGGATCGTACACAAATGGTGTAACAATAGACATCAAAGTGTTGATATGCGCCCTTAACACGGATAGAGTACAAGCACAGGATTTGCGAAAAACTCCTTCGACACCAAGTGGACCCATTGCAGCCACCATATTTTGCGTTAGCCGAAATGGAACTCGTTCTGGCCATTGCAAAGTTTCGCCTTTGTTAAATAAACAGTTGAAATCTACATGCACGGTGTCTCCACACGTCGAATCGAATAAGATATTCTCTCCGTGTCGATCTCCTAGTCCAAGAATGTAACCAACCATGGATATTGCTGCTGTTGTACGGATATACGCTGTTCTAGCCGTTAACCAGCTCTATACATAATATAAATATTAATTTAAACTCGTTTTACATAGCCATTAAACAATTTTGAAAGAAACAGAAAAAATAGTGACAGCTTTTGGTAACAGCGTTAATGCCAAAAACTGTTAACTAAATATACACCGATTTGCATCACGATTTTCCTAGGTAAACTGATAAAATGTGTTTTATTTGGTTTTATTCAACTCTTTGATCGGTAGTATGGCTAAGGGTACAAAAAAGGCCATATTAGACATTACCAATAACATTAAATTTTAAAGTAACATCTGCAGTGCTGCAGGGTTCGATATTGGGATGTTTTGAAAACCGGTCTGTCCAGAGTAAGAATAGCAGTCGTTATAAAAGCAGGTTTATATGCTAAAAATATTTTGGTATAGTTTTCGTGTTATATGAATTTTGCCCTATGATACGTCATTTTGGATACGGAGTATCGATTTTTTTGGTTGGTGCGTTAAGGAAGTTGCACGTGTTTGCTAGTGTGAAGCCCGTGAGTTCCTACATTTTTAACTATATTAAATCATCCACACTGATTTTTAATAAATAAATTGCGGTTTAGAATGTGGTTGTTGTAAGAAATACACTGACAACTAGTTACCTTCACATGTTCTTTTAACTTTGGGATACCTGCACATGTTCTTCCATTTTGGAAAATTCCTATTCGTTATAATTAATAAGGCATGCATGGATTATCGAGAATTGTCTCGGGTCGTATTTTGAAAACCTATGTTAGATGGGGACATTGATTTCTTCACTAGGGGAAGCTTAGCGCACTTGGGATTTAACATATCGTATGAAATTGAACAATTCATTTGTTGACGAACCCTTAATTGCTTTTTATCTGCTCTAGTTCTGCCACGTTTTAACCTCTTTCTCTTCGTTGAAATAAATATATTCGTTGTTATAATTTGTGTTCAGTGTTCGACAGATGTAAACGGGATCTGTGGTTAATATTTCTACCGTTTTGGAGCTCTTTTATTTTATAATTAGCACACCAAGTACCATCTACGACCCTCTCTCCGAAGCATTGAGCGGCTGCATGCCTTAAATTACCGTTAAATTTACGTAACAACATTTGGCACCCAACATGGGGCTCGATTATTCTGTGTGCGATTATAGTTCTTTCTGTCTTTATTGATTCTTTTACTTATTAATTGTCATTAGTGGCTTCGACTTTCTCATTTATATTGCTTCTTTTGTCGTGTTGCATGACCTGGCTTCGTTGTTGGTTTGCTTATCTTTTGCTGCCTTTTAGTAGTACGTTGGCTTCAATTAACCGTTGCTATTTCGTCTACTTTTCTTTGGTTATCGACTTATTTGCTTTTATTTCGGTTGAATTATTGGATTTCTAGTCGTACACGTGTTAGCAGATTTCTGCTTTGGTTTGCGATTTTGATTAGTTTCTAGTTTTAAGTTTAGTGGTTTAGATATGTATTCTTTAGACAAAGAACCATTTCTTCTTACTTCTTCAGGCTCTGATTCGGAAATTAACTTGGCGGATTGGAATGTTACTTTTTCAGGTGGAGATCCTTCTCTACTAATGGAATTTCTAGGAGTGACGAGTTGTATTTCTGTCGTGGTTTTTCACAGCATCAACTCTTCCTTTCAGCTTCTGAAGTGCTATCGGGTAATCGCTCTTTATGTTGTTTGTTTAAAACCAGACGACATTCTTTACGTTCTTACGTCTAATGGAGATAATTCGTAAGCGCACAAAATTAAACTTAAGATCGCGTGTCATAATCTCACTTCTTATTATCAGTTAGGTCTTGCGTTAACACCGATTTCTACGTTTGCAGAATTATTGACGTATGGAAGACATCTCGCTTATTCTAAGGCTTCCATAGACGAGTATAAACCACCTATGCCTTTTCAAGCTACTTCTTTTGAGCCATCTTCGATTAACGCATGTTTTCATGATGTTTCTTCA
This sequence comes from Aquatica leii, assembly GCA_035610365.1. Taxonomy (NCBI): domain Eukaryota; kingdom Metazoa; phylum Arthropoda; class Insecta; order Coleoptera; family Lampyridae; genus Aquatica; species Aquatica leii. The sequence goes on from CM069437.1 coordinate 64,786,583, forward strand.
CTTTGTTCTTCTATAGCACCTTCTAATTCGAATGCTCGTATTCGTTGTAGTTCTAAAGGTGCTAAACCTTTACGTTCGGTTACTTCTCATTCTTGTTTGTCTTCTTTTTTGAGGATTACCGGACCTACTAAGGACCAATTGTATAAGTAGTTAGTGGATTAAGTCAAGTGCATCTCCTCGTCGGTTTTCTCGTTGGTTAGTGGTGCACGGTTTTCTTTGCAAACAAGTACCAGTTTCTGCGGACGATAAGCTAGTAGCTGCGAAAGACCAACGCAAACCAATTATTCACGTCCACTCCACTTCAAGTCATCGTAGTGTTGCCAAGACGTTACTTTTATTCGGTGTCATTTTTATTGGCTTCAAATGAAATTTAAAGTGCCCGAGTACGTTCGCTACTGCCCGATTTGTCGGTCGCAGAAAACGCTTGGTTTAGATCGACGACACGATCGCATTATTGCTGGTTTGACACCTCATATCTCGACAGACTTCAGCGAATCCTTAGTTTGTAGTCGTTCTAAAGATACGGAAGTTCTCGCTTGTCAACAGCTACTCCCTTCGCCATTCCTGATTGTGCTGTGTTGTCTCCTTCTAATCATTCTCTTTTTTTTCCCTCAGTTTCGTAAGTGCTAGTTCACTTTTTGGCCTTTGACCTTTGCTGTTCTTCCGGTTCTTGTCTCATGGTTTTGGTAGTTCGAGTCTTCTAATACGTCGTCGGTATCTTGTTGGTTATAGCTTGGATGCTACCAAACTTTTCCTCCTACATTGTTGTACTGAAATTCTTTTTGCTTAAATTTCTAGTAATTTATTTTGGTTTTTTTCTTTCCAATCTTACTGCAGGACAGACTACCTTTCCGTCTGTATATAGTTATATCCGCTTAGTCGACCTTTTTGGATTCGTACGTTATGTATAAGATTCTCTTACTGCTTTTGGACTTGCTTTTTCTTTTTCTTGAGTTTCCTATTGCGCTTGTCGGCATTAAAGTCTTGTAGTAAACTACACGATTTCGGGACAGCAATTGGTACGCATTCGTTCTATGGCTAACTAATACATTTTCTTTCTTTTTCCATCTATTTAGGCTATTCAGAATCAGACACTTACATATAGTCTTATCTTTCTCCGTCTTTCTTACTTTTCATTTTGTCCTTCTTAATTGGTTAATCAGCTGCATGCCTTACATTACGGTTAAATTTAAGTAACAAAATTTGGTGCCCAACGTGGGACTCGATTATTCTGCGTGCGGTTATAATTCTCAGACTCTGATTAATTAACTTGCCGGATTGGAATGTTACTTTATCAGGTGAAGGTCTTTCTCTACTGATGGAACTTTTAACTAGACGTGACGAGTTGTGTTTGTCTTGTAGTGTTTCACAGCATCAACTTTTCGTTTCAGCTTCTGAAGTGTTATCGATAAAACAGCAATTGGTACGCATTCGTTCTCTGACTAACTGTTTTTTTTGTATCTATTTAGGGCGGTTTGTTTGGCATTGAAGGGTTGGTCGCCCTTTTCGTTTCTTCTACGAAGAGAAGAACGAATCAGACAGGGCGGTTGGTTGGGCATTGAAGGGTTGGTCACCTCTTTCGTTTCTTCTACGTAGAGAAGAACGTCTTTCTTGTGTTTCTTGCTTTTCCTTTTTTCTTTTTGATTGGTCGTACGGTAACGAAGACATACGGAAGTGTCCAAGAATCTCGTTCGGTGTTGTTTGCGTTACGACTTTAAAGTGAGCTTATCAGCAGTTGCATCAAGTCAAAGATTAAATAAAGTGTTTGGGGATAGTGGTATAAATGAACGTACTGCAGGCATTGCTTTTAAAAATTCAGCCTAGGAGATTTGTCCCTTTGTGATGAACCACACAGTGGACAACCACACGTCTTGGATGATAAAGCCGTGCAAGCCGCCATTGAGGAGAACAGTAGTCTAACGTGATGTTTCTGATCATCTACACCGCTTAGATAAGGCGTACAGACTGAGCTCGTTGGTTCTACCGACGCTGTTAGAAGTCCACAGGTCGTCAAGTGATTCACTATAAGCTGCTGTTAACGGGCTAAACGGGTCACTGAGGACCTGGATTCACAGGTATTGGAACGTGTGCAACAGAGGAGCTAGCACTGGTTAATGACAAAGGTGACCTTGCGCCATTCGATTACCACCCCTCTTCCACTCCCTGGACTATCATCTTCGTGGAAAATCCACCAATGAAGCAGATTGGTGCCAAGCAGACACGTTAGCAGAAGCGGTGCTGAATGTCGATTACTTCGAGGATTAAAAATAGGCTACCCTTTCTGTAAATTATTTTCTTTTTGACCATTAACAACGGCCAGAACTTTAATAATTACGTTGAAGAATGGAATCGTGTACCTGCTATATACAGGTTTATAAAGAACCTACCTGAGGATCTGGAAATGTTTTTCTAAACCATTCATTAAGAATTGGTGGATGTTTTGGTAACAACGACTTAGTAAACACTTCTCGTTTTTTAACTAAAGAATCCTTTTGATCGCAGAACATTTGTGTTAATTCTTTCGTCGTTAGACCCAAGCCTGAAATGGAAATTATGAAAGATTCGTACACTGGAGTGTCGCGTAACAAACCTCTTTCTTTGTACAACTGCACCAAAGCAGGTCGAAATCCAATTAAATCTGGTATCCACTCTAATAATCCACACTCCTCGTTCAACGGAACGACTGAATATAAACGAATGTGTAACCGCCTTTGTCGAGACGCGGGGTCGCGCGACAGCATTTGATTTACAACGTCATTGAATTCCATCAATCTAAAGTCTTTCCTTAAATCGTCTTTAGGTTTTAACATTTGCGTGTACCTACAAAACTTAGTACAACGTAACTTTAATAGTGTTTAACAACCATACTTTTTGCCATCAGATCCTTTAAACGTAATCTTCCTAGGTGTTTGTAAACTTTGTAAGATCGTAATCTCATCTTCGATCCCTACAATGTGAACGTAGTGATTAGGAAATGGATTATGCTGACTGTTTTGAAAATCCGGATTAGGTAAAATTAATTTTCTGAATTTTTGCGTTGGAATCATAATCTCGCTAAAATCTTCCCTAGTCAATAACCTGTCAAATAATGAAAATTAATCGTTTATTTTCGAAACAGAAATCCGTACCTTGGTAGAGACCTCGACAAACTCGATACATACGTAACCTTAACTTTATTTGGTATTTCTATATTACACAACTCAATCAACTTCTCAGCCAGTTTTGTAAAATCACCGATAAGTTTAATCATAGCTGGGGTTTTTAACCGACCATCGCTTAAAATTTCTGAGCACCTCCGTGATCTCACAGTACATCTGGACTTTATAACTGATATCAACATCCATAAAGTTTGTTGAGGATATTGTAGAATCAGTTTTACAATAATACTTTTAAGCTCCATGTAAACCTACAACGAAAAAGTCACGTAAAGCATATTTGAAGCATTTACCGACTTGTTTCTGTGGATGGCATATCCTCGAAACAATCTGCGAAAACGCCGTTAAAAATATGTATGCTGGAAGTCTATCGAGGAAGGTGTCGATTAACTTGGTCATTTGCAAAAGAGTGTTCTCTTTTTCGGCTTTGCCTCTTCCTCCAGTTCTACTAATAGACATTCCACTGGATAAATTAAAAACATCTGTACCATAATCGAACCAGATACTAAGCATACGTGGCATAGATTGGTAAATAAACTCACTGCCGTATAATAAAGATCTACCAAAATAATTAATCATAAGAATGCCGATTTCGTCTCTTTCTTTTTCAGTTTCAGGCAACGTTTGGAAGATACGGTCGTAGTATTGTGCCAAACAAACTAAGCTTTTCTCCCACTGGTTATAAACGTCAATGGCGTCTTTGTAATGTTGCTTATTGACATCAGTCTCGACGTTTGAAACTGCATCGTTATAAGATGCAATTAATAACTTAACCTCTGCTAAGATTTTTCTGTTATCTGAGTTTAAGTTGTTATACGATAAAGTAACGGTGTTTAGATTTTCCGGTGCTAGGACTTCTAAACCTCGTTGTAAGGTACTCAGTGCTTGTTCGTGTTCTTCTCTAAGCCAGTGAAGCTTTGCCTTCTCTAAGAATAAACGCGGCGGCTTGTATTCGTCCGCTTTTAAAGTGTAAGTAAACGCTTGTTGATGAACCTATGCACGCGTTTCAATAACGTTACTCAAACATTTGAAACAACTTACACCTGCAGTCCTTGCTATTGTAGCACTTTGCAGCCATGCCTCCCCAAGTATAGAATTCAACAACGGAAGAGAAGGCGCAACTTTTTCGGCTAATAGTTGTTTAGCCTGCTGAATTCCAACTCTACGCAAACACAAAATTGGTTCTTGAATTCTGATAGATTCTTGTACTACCTATCATCATAAAATGTAATTTTTGACACGGTCCTACCTAATTTAAATTACCTTTAATCTCAATTCCCACTCGGACATTAGTTTTTTAATAACCGTTTCGCACACCTTGTGATCGTTAGGACGTATGCACAGTTCTTGTATCATTGCTCCAATTTGTTTTAGTTCATTTATGGCGTGTAATCTTGCAACATAGCTGTAGCCACGTTGGTACGCGCCTTCTTTTAAACTGGCTGCTCCTAATAACTCCACCTGAGCTATACTTAACATGTTTAAGGCGTTGTTAAATTCGTCGTTTTTACCTTAAAACATTTTAAGTTTGAATCTAAATACTGATGAGTAATAACTTACCATTTTGAAGATATAACAAAGATCTGCCCATGTCAACGCTCCAACTATGGTTGTTTTTTAACTCTTCTTTCTCGAGCAAGTTATCTAAATCAGTATAACGACTTAAGCGCCAAAGCGGTTCTGCTTGTGTCTCCAATAATAATGTTGTGCATTCTGGTTGTGTCCACATAGCACCTCGAGCAAAATTCAAAGCGGTATTAACATTATCCAAATCTAAATAACATTGTATTAAACACTAAAACATTTTAAATAATTTAACCAATTAACGTTAAGAAATTGCGTACTTGTATATGGTGGGGTTTAAGTGGAGGAGGTATTTGTTCATAACAAGCAATAGCATCGGCTAATTTCCCTGAAACTTCCAAAGCAAGTAAACGCTGCTCCAATGGAGGTTCCGTGTCCTGCATTGCTGTCACTCCAGCAACACCATCAGGCTCGTCCAATTGCGCATAAAGCTAAAAATGTTCTAATAAGGCACGTTACGACTACAAAAACATAATACCTCTGTGAGAAAAGAAAATTGATTAGTAAGATCACCTGGTTGTTCCTTAATGTACTCCTCGATGTACATTAAAGATCTTGCATATTCCCCGCATTGGTAATTGGCCTTAGCCAATCTCAACTTACAAAATTGTGATAAAAATCTCTACAATGTCAACGGTTAGCTTAAAGACGTAACACTAACATTCTTACATTAATTATAGCGTATTCCTTGTCATTTGTTGAGGCAACGCCCCTTTTACAGATCCACTCCCGTATCCAACGATCCAAAAAATCCAAAATAACAAAAATTACTTTTTCTTCTGGAGATATTGGGTTAGCAGTTAACGATGCGCCATTAGGCAAAGGTTTTATCTACATAAAACAAACCTATAGATGTATTACAACGAATTTTCAGAACGTACGTTTAAAATAGGCAAAGCCGTTTCCCTGTTACTAAACGAATTAATAACTGCCATAAACTCTTCGTATATATTTTGATGCACATCTGCGTCTCCATCCAATAAAGCGTGTAGCAAAATATGAGGCAAAAAAGTCATGAGTGTTTTATGATCTTGTTTTAGACTTGGTAGACACACTTGGAGAAGTGATCTGTTATCTGCTTCCAATTCCAGAATTAAATTACACGCCCAACTAAAATTAGGGTAAAAGATCGAATGATAAATGTTTTTGTTAATAAAACTATGAATAACCGCTGCCTTAATTAGTACACGTCTAAAAGAGGAAAGAAAAAGAGTAGGAAAAAGAACATATACATCGGATCGCCGGATCAAATAATTACAGGACGAAAAACATCAAATGCAAAGGACGAAAGAAGAAAAAGCTAAGAAATAGATGAAGTAAAAAACATTCATACAGAAGAAACAAGAAAAGAAACCATACTAGTAAAAAAGAAATCAGAGAAAGAAGATAAGCTGAAAACAGACAAAAAATTAATGAAAAGAAAAAGAATAATAAACTCATGAAAGGTTGGAAAAGCACAGAGCAAAAAAATGAATTGAAAAAACTGTTAAAAAACGATACGAAATTTAACAAGACAATGAAGTAATGATAATTAAGAACGGACAAAGAATGAAATAATAGAAGCGGAAGTGCAAAAGTAAAGAGAAACGATTTTATAACTATTCAAAAGAATTTGATGTAGTTGGGTTAAAAGAAACGTGAATAGAAAGAGTGAAAAAGAATCTAAGAACAAATGCCTAAGGAGTACGTATAGGAAAAAGATAATAAAAAGGGAAAAACGAAACGGGGAATCATTATAATAAGAGTGGATCAAAAAAGCTAACAAAACATAGAAAAGAGAGAAACATAGAAAAGAGAGAAACATATACAAAGAAAACAATAAGATAAAGATTCTAACAGTGTTCAGTCAAAACATGAAAGCAACCAAGAAAAATCTTGAAATGATGAATATTACTATACTTTTATAATAGGATAGTAAAAAAAAAAGTATCGTCACAGCTAGTTAAGCTCGACTCGGATTGGGTTACGGTCACGAGGGGCGTGTTTTCGATAAATGAGTAATGTGACCGGGGATTGAAACCATGATCACGATTAAAGTTATTGGGGTGTTTGATGATTTATATGCTCTCTCGGATTTTCCTATTGAAGAAGAATGAAGATTTTGCAACAACCGAAACTTTATCAAAATCTCTATTGCGACCTGTAGTAAAATGATGTTCAGCAACTGCAGACTTAGAAATATGCATTTTCGTTGCACAACGATAATGTTCGGAATTGCGTGTAATGACGGAACGACCGGTTTCCCCAATGCAGACTAAACCACATGAACAAGCAATTTGGTATACACCTTGAAATGAAACTGTAGAAAATTTGTCCTTGGGAAAAGGAAGAATCTGAGATTTTGCGTGTCGAGTTGAATATTGGTTTAATACCATTCTTACAAAAAACTTTCCCTATTTGATCTGTAACCTTGTCGATGTAAGGTCAAATGCCAATATCGGATTGGATTTGGAAGTAGAAATGTCCTTAGGTGATCGAGAACGTGGATGTAGACAACGATTAATAACTATTTATATATCTCGTTTCATGTAACCATTGTTCACCATGGTTTTAGTAAGATGACTGAGTTCCGAGTCTAAATTCTCAGGTGGACAAATAAAAAAAGTGCGATGAACCAAAGATTCAATAACAGAACGTTTCTGTCCACGATGATGACGAGACGAAGCATGCAGGTATCTGTCCGTATGGGTGGGTTTGCGAAAAACAGAATGGTCCAAAAGTTCATCGGACGATAGAAGCATTGTCTTTATCGGCTGAAAGAACAATAGTATCAGGATTGCTACGAAGACTTTTTAGGGCTCACTCTTCCGACTTAGAAATGTTTTATTTAGGAGCTTTAGATGATTCAAGGATTTTGCTAGTGTGCATACGAATGGAATGTGAGATATGGCGTGAAAGATGTCTTATAGAAGACTAGAAAGCACATAAAATATCGTCTTTACGAATACGTTTGGGAACAACAGCAAAATTCAAACCCTTGATAGCACCGATTGCTGTTCTGAAGTGGGAGTCACACTAATGATCGTCTTCAAGGAGTTGTTAGTGGATGAAACTTTATGATTCTTGGATTCCAAGAGTTGAAACTTTTTGACATGAAATTGAAATGAAAAAAGAATAAAAAGAAAGACAGCAAGAATCAACTTGTGAACTAAAACTTTATAGAAGTGGCTTAAGAAAAAGTTGTCTCCTTACTTATAGATGAAGTCTTGTCGCGGTGGGATGAGCTCAACACTGATTGGATTACGTTCAAAAAGAGGCGTGTCCTCGATAAACCAGTAACAACCGAGAACCAAAAAAAAGATTCAAAACTGTTGTTAAGGTTATAGGATGTTTGATGATTTCTATGCTTTGTCGGACTTTACTATTATAAATAAATGGAGGTTTCGCAATAACCGAGGTGTTATCAAAACCTATATTGTGGCCTATACTAAAATAATGTTCAGCAACAGCATACTTAGAAATATGTCTTTTCTTTATACAACGATTATGTTCTGAAATACGTGTGATAAAGAAAAGGTCAATTTCACCGATATAGACTAAACCACATGAACAAGAAATTTGGTATACACGTTGAGATGAAAGTGTAGGAAATTTGTTCTTGTAAGAAGGAAGAATTTGAGAGATTTTTACCTGTCGAGTTGAATATGGGTTTAATACTATTCCTACGAAGAAATTTCCCTATTTGACCTGTGACCTTATAAACGTAAGGCAAAAATGCCAATTTCGGGTTGGAATCGGAAATAGAAATATCCTTAGGTACTCGAGAACGGGATTGTAGACGACGATTTTTAACTGCCTGAATATGCAGTGGAAGATGGGTTATACTATTCTTACGAACCTATCGTCAGTACTATCCAAGTAAGAAGTAAAACTTATGGTTGTTAGAAAAGGATGGGGAAGAAGGAAAAGAAAAAAGTGGAAATAGAACGGAAAAGATTTGAACGATTTGGGCCAAGTCTGAAGCTTAGGAAAAACAGGTTCGGAAAAAACATTAGAACAAAACAATTACTTTTCGACGAGCTAATTTAAAGAGTGGAAAAAACAAACAGAATTAGAAACAACACAGAAAAAATATTGGAAATAGGAACATACAGAAGAAACGCGAACGAAAGCCAAATGCAAAATTTTACATAGATGCTAGATAGAAGTAAAAAACGGAAAAAATAATTTATAGTTAAAAAAAGAAATACTATGTGAACCCAGCGAAGAAGAAATGATGGTATTGGAAGACTGGTATTCAAGGACAAAAAAGAAAAAATACATGGGTCAAAGTAGAAAAAAATATATACAGATTTACGAACGGAAGAGCTGCCAATTCATTCAAAATTATCTTCTTCTTCTACTATATCCTTGTACTCTAATGTGTGTCGAATTAATTTACGTCTCATTGATCCACTTTCTCCATTACTTTCGGTCATTCACCAGTAGTTTCATTTCCATTTCCTGTCTATCACTCTTTTTTCCTCTATTCTCTACATCCAGCTTTTCTTCGTTCTTGCCATCCTCCTTTTTCCTATTATCCGCACTCCATGATTTTCTTTACTAATACATTATTGTTCATCCTTAGTACAGAGCCATATCATTTCAGTTGCTTTCACTCTATCTTGGCTATTATTACTTCTTGTTAGGCCATATGTCTTATTTCTCCATTCTTTATTCTGTCTAGCTTAGTTTTTCCCTAACGAATCTCATTTCCGCGGCGTTAATTTTTGATTCTTGTTTATCATTCGCACGGTATAACCACTGAATTATACAATCTTTTTTTTGTCTCCCGCTTCCCAAGTATTGTTATATTTAATGAATAGTATAATTTTACTTATTCTATGTTTAGGTTTATTTTCCCATCTTCCGATATTGTACTTCCATTCTCCATTTATGTCTATATCTCTGTGTCCGTCCTTTGCTTTGTTGTTAATTACCATTGTTTTACATATTTATATTTACTTTTTACTTTTTTTTAAGTGTTTCGTCTTATTATTGCTGTCGCATATTAGTGCTATACCATCGGCATATAACATGCGGTCCATTTTACTTGGAGTTAGGCTATTATATCCAAGCACTGTCTGATATTGTCTAGTTTTTAGCCTAGTGTTCTTAATTACTCTGCCCATAACTGCTATGAACAGGAGGGAGCTCAAGCAATCTCCTTGCTTTATTCCTAAGTCCATATTAAATCTCTCCGCCCCCTCACCCTTTATCTTAACAACTCCATTCACATTCTTGTATATGCTTTTTATGACCATTAGTTTCTCTGGTACCTACAGTTCTAAGCATTTCGAAATGTTTTCCCTGTGTATTGAGTCCCAGGCAGCTCGCATATCTACAAATGTGACAAAAAGTTCTTCTCCTTTTTCTTCTTTCAGTTCAATTATATTTTTTAGAATTTGAATATTCTGAATTTGACGACCTGTCCTGAATGCTGCATGTCTTTCTTCTAATTTATTTTCAATCGATTTTCTCAATCTTCTTACTATTATTCTCATAAACACATTAAAGCTGGTGGATGCCAAGCAAATTGTGTTGTAGTTATCATAGTTTGCGTATTCTACTACCTTATTTTCATTTTTTTATCATTCTTCTAGGATCACTTCTGCCTGACATGCTTCTCTACATATATTTAACAACCTTTTTCCCCTAGGTACTTTATCATCTCTAGTTCCAGTTTATCTTGTTTACTTGCCGTTCCTAATTTAATGTTTTATTGCTTTCTTGCTTATTTATCTCCTACTCTTCTTCTCTTTGCCTATATGATATATTTCCCGTATCGTGTTCTCTTCTACTTTTCTTTCCTTGTAAAATATTCAGCCCACACCCCAAGTATAGTTTGTATATCTGATTTAATTTCGTTATTGTTATTCAATTTACGGTTTTCTTTCATTGATCTTATTGTCTTCCAAAATATTTTCTGTTATTTATTTGATAAGTGTGTTCCATTTCTGTACCGAACTCATCCCAGCTTCTCGTTTTGGGTTCTTTAACTTCTTCCTTCGCTATATTTTTTAGTTAGGTATTCCTGTCTATCCTTTTCATCCATCTGTTTGTATCTTTTCCTTGACAACTTTTTTATTTTTGATTGCTTTTCTTACCTTTTCAATACACTTTCTATGAATTTTTTTTTAACCTTTTTTCTAGTGTCCAGTTTTCCTCTAAGTGTTCTTGTTTTATGAATTCATTATGGACTTTTCTTTGATATTGTTTTCTCGTCTGATCATTTCTTAATCTGTACACTTGTATTCGTTCATATTTTTTTACTCTTTACGTCTTTAATTATTGCCGTTATTAGTCTATGCTGTGTCCCCAATTCAGCCTCCGGTGTTGTGTTAACCTGTTGTGTACTGTCTCTGCTCTGCTATAGAGGTGTCTTCCAATCTATGTTGCCAGAAGCTATTTCTTATTCTTAAGCTGTACAATTGACAGAATTCTATCAGTTTCCTTCCGTTTCTATTTAAGATATTCTCTGCATATTACCCCCATACAGCTCATTCCCTTATTCTGATCACTACCAATGCTCGCGTTTCAGTCCCCTATAACTATTATTTGTCCGCTTTCATCTCTGACTTTATCAATTAATGCTTGCAAGTCTATGTAGAAGTTTATTATTTCCAGTTATTCCGCCCCTTCCGTTTGTGCAAGTATTTATATAATATTGCTTTTCTCGTATATGTAGATCTATCTCTATGACCATAATTCTCGAGTTTATTGCTTCGTATTATTATCAGCCTAGTTCCTCTGATACTATTATCCCCACACCTTCTTCTGCTCGTTGTTTGATAAGCTTTCCTGAGGAATATAAATTGTAGTTATCTTTTAACGTTGTGTCCTGTTTCCTTTTTCTTAGTTTCACTCAAGTTCCATAATTCCAATGTCGTAGTGTTTCATTATCCTTTCCCGCTAATTTTCCTCTTCTCTCTGCTTTTTATTTCCTATGTTTGTTTGTGAAGTCCTTTGTGATCGCGGTCGCATCATTTATTGTCCGTCCCATTTATTCATTTTTCTTAATAGTTTATTATCCTCCTCCTAGCATTGCTAATTGTTCTCTTCCTCTACTTGTTGTGGTGATCTCACTAATTCTTCTTGTTTCCTGTCATTTATCTATACCAACGGATTAATTTCTTCTAGTATTTTTTCCATCACCGCTGTCTTCGTATTTATTTATTATACGTTTAGTATTACTGTTTACAAACAAGAGCAGAAAATACAAGAAAGAAAAGAAATACATGGGTTAAAGTAGAACAAAAAATAGACAGATGTATGGACGGAAGGGCTGCCAATTTATTCAAAAGGATCAATAAAAGGTAAAAAATTTTAATAGCATGCAAGAACGAATAAACAGCGAACGAGTAGTATGAAAAACGGCAATAAAAAGTTTTTTTTTTTAAATAAGTTAAGATAAAAATTTCTAACTTACTTAGAAACCCATGTGTTAAAACTTGACCCATGTTTTGACCCATATATTGGTACCGCGCATATTTTTTCAATAGGTTGCACCATCGTGTACCGAGAAGACAGTAAAGGTAACATAAGTTCTTGTTGACTTTCCGAAAATTCTGTCCACAGGTTATGCCTCGGACTATTAGGATCTGAAGAAATTCCATAAACTTTTAATATCTCTTGTATAGCAAGCGCAAATCGGTCCACGTTCTAAAACAAAAAAGCAACGTAATAAATATTAATATAGAGTCGCTACGTACGTGAGTATTTTTTTCTGCCTGTAAAGCACGTCCAAGTTCGTTTAAAGCGTTTACTATAAAGGCGTTCTCCGTGATAAAAAAGACGAATGTTTTTACTTCATTCTTATATTGTCTTGGTAAATGACTAGGATCGATAGCACCTAGTTCGCCGATGCATTCTCCACACGCTAGCTTAATGGCGTCTTCTTTTTCTCTGCAAGCTAACATTAAAATATCCAATAGATCGACAATAGTCGGATCGATGCCGTTATAACCCAATATCATCTGATCTACTTCTTCACGGTTCTTTTCTAACAAACGCTTAATATATTTTAAGCCATAGACACGAATGTCCACAGTCTCATAATTCAAATATTTCAAAAACGACTTCAATTGATCTTTAAACGGCATATTTTCAACACGCCGCAAGTACTTTCTTATAACATCGCAGATTTCAATATCGACGTCGCTCTCGAGAACAAAAAACAAATCGCAAATATGATCTTCGACGAATGCTTCATTGCGTATGATTAAGTATTTAAATATAGAAGTAACTTTGTTTGGACATTTTTGAAGCAACGGTAGCAGAGACACAAATATGGATGCTAGTTGTGGTCCAAGAGCGTCGATTTCGCAACTTTTAAGAAACGCCTCCCACACGTCGCAATTTAAATCGGGACAATTTCCGCTTTTTGCTCCTAAAGCAGTTTTTAACATTGCTAAAATTTTAAACCTCAACGGAGTGATGAATTTAGGTCCCATAAACGTTACGAGTTCGGCGAGACTCAGCAGGACTTTGGTCTTATCTAAATGACGCGCGGTTAGCTTCATATCGAAATATGCCAAAACACCTAACAATTTTGGATTGAGGTATTCAGGTATTTGATTAACACTGAGAGTTTGGCCTTCCAAATCGTCCCTAGCTAGAATCCGTAACCCCAATAATACTCGGTCTCGTTTTTCGTGAAAATTTAAGAGCAACTCGTTTAGGATCACCTAGAAAATAGTAAACAAGTTGAATTTCAGAGTTCGGCAACATAAAGTTTTTTTGGTATAGACTAATGAAATTATTTTTAGATGTTTATTCTAACAACAGCCTACAATCTCTGACCTAGAGTGGAAGACTGCAAACAACGTCGATCCTCAAAATAAACGTCTGAAATACAATTTACCAACCTGTCTGGTGTGGTGTTTGAAGATCAAATGAGGAACCATAAACACAGACCTTCAGTCTACGGCAACTCAAACATCTCTATACTTCGACGAAAAGAATCACTGAATTAAAAGCAAAAATGAGGCATCGTGGGTATCCGCAAGAAACATAGGAAAAAGATACATTAAACTGCCATCCGGCATATGCTATACTACAAAGGACTAAGAGAAACTAGCCTAGTTGGAATGGGTATATTAATAAACAAAAAATGAAGAGAACATATAAGTACACCAAACAAGACAAAGGAGTGGAACTATTTTACGAGGATACATCCATTGGACTCACAGAAAATGGAACAGAATGCAGCATTGTTGTAGAAGAGTTCAACTGCAGAATAAGAAAAGCCATACGCAAAAACAAATTTGTAGAACAACATAGACTAAGAGAAAGTGTTTTAAAAATTAAGTTTATGATAATCCTATCTAAATTACGTGTAAAGAGTTTTAAAATTCGTTACATTGGTGACAGGTGAAGGACAAAATCCGTAACATTAAACTGTTGATGACGTTCTGTGATTAGTACGTGCTCGCGTGTGCTTATTTGGTGGAGTTCATTAAACCTTTTTTTATCAGTGCTTATAATTTAGGCATTTAATAATAAACAGAAGAACGTGATCTAGAAATAAGTGGTGCTAAAATCATATTACAACAACGGATTGGCGAAAATTTGGAAGAAAACGGAATAGACATTGATTCTTATTTGTTTGAAGTTCCCGAAGTAATAGATTTTGGTAGATATATTTGAAAAATGGACAATTCTCAGAAAATGGAAGAAAAACTGACCGTAAGAATATTTTGCAAAAAATCGCAAGACAAATTGCTAGATAATTCTTAAAAAATGGAAGAAATACAGGCGAGTATTGAGAGTCAAATGAAAACCATCCAGAAACAAATACAGGCTAGTGTAAAAAACCAAATTAAAATTGTTCAAGAGGAAACTCAAACAACTATGTTAAAATTAAGAGAAAAAATATGCACTAGAAGACAAATTAGAAAACAGAATAAACCTACTTGAAGAAAAGAGAAATCAAATTAACTGCCATTTTGAAGGAAGTGTCACGAGCGAAGATTTAATAATGGACCATCGAGAAGAAACCACTCACAAGTTTAAAACTGTACCTTTAAGTTTTGATGGTAATGTTCCATGGTCAACCTACCACAAACAGTTGATTAGAGCCACAAGCGGAAAGCGACGTCTTTAGTAGGAGCCTTACGTGGAGAAGCACTTAAAATTTTGCAAACTGTTCCTGACCACCTCATTTTCAACAGATGTACTAAGCCCAAATAAAAAGTAGAGTTCAGAAAGGTGCAGAGAGTCTTCAAGAGTTTGAGCTGACATTGCCAGAGAGATATGGCTTGCGTATCTTATACCACCAGATACGTTCCTGGAGCAATTGGCTATTCAAAGCTTCGTAGACGGCCTCTGATACATCGAAATGCAGCAGACGTTAGATGACGCTTTAACCAACGCATTAAGAGTTTAAAAAAGCGAAACAGGCGTCGCACAGAGACAACCATAAGCTCCACTGTGCTGCAAAAGTACCCAGATCGAGAAAATGGTGCAACGAATGCTTCTAGAAAGTGGGGTGACGACTTCAAACTGCGGTGAAATAGGCCACGTACGAGGACACCGTAATAAGCTTATGAAGAATGCCCAAAGTCTGGAACGAGTTGACCAAAAGAGAAAAAGAACTCATGTAGTCATGCACCGGAGATTGCATGGTATCCGCTATGGAGCAATTGCACAGCATTTATCTCAATGGCAAGATCAATAAACGAAGTGTTTAGTTACTGGTTAACACGGGAGCGACAATGACCATCATTCGTGTAGACACGTTATTGGAAAATGAGAAGACTTCACCAGTAACAATACGACTTTGAACGGCGATGGGCGAAGAAATACTTACTCACGGACAAGTAATAATGGCCATTGGTTTGGGAAATGGAGTACTCGACCATCAAGTACTGGTAGCCGACATCACAGAAGAAGTTATCCTACAAATTGACGTTCTATAAAAGATTTTTTTTTCATTCGTCAGAGAAGGCAGCCGTGAGAGTCTTACTGAATGAGATGTGACTTTGCCTGGAGGGACTGAAAGTGTGGTGATGACACGGAAATCTCTGAAAAAGCTACATTTGCGCTATTGAACCAATAGAGGACGCCTTGGTTGAAAAGGGACTATTAGTTAGCAGAGCATTAGTACGAGTAAAGAACACGTTTCCAGTAAGAATCCTGAATGTCAATTCGGATCCGGAAACATTGAAGAAGAATGCGAATGTACGCCGGTATCTCAAATTGTAAGATGCGTGGAATGTAGTGAACCTACGTCGTCGAAGAAGTTTTGGATACTAAAGCATGTAATCAGGCCATAGATGCAGTCCTTTCACAGGTGCAAGATGAACAAGAAAGTCATCGCGTGTTTTAGCACGGTTTTGTCTAAACCCGAAAAGAATTACTGCGTGACACTTTTGCAAATATTTGTAAGGACGATTTTTAAAGATTACAAAAATATGACTATGACAGAACAGCGTGACGGAGGCAGTCATCGGAATGTTGGTGCCTTGTCCAGAAGACCATGTCCGGAAGACTACAGTCATTGTTCGCGACTTGAAGAAAAGGTCGAATGTCTTCAAAGAACTGCTATGATTGAGGACGAGTGGAAACCTGAGCGGTTGAGCCGCGAACAAAAATACCGAAATAAGACTACTCCTGTACTCGTAAGCAAACGGACGACGACTAACCTGGGTAGAAGTGAAAGATGGTCTTCTTAAGCGATCCCCAGAATGTCGAGGGCACGGAAAACAGACTACAGTTGGTGGTGCCGAAAAGCCGAGTGTAGAGATGTTGCAGCCTTTGCACGATGGTACATCAGGAAGACACCTTAGCTTGAAAAAGACGTTAAGGAATGTACGAGAAAGATTATATTAGGTGAACTGCTAAGAGGACGTCATACAATAGTGCCGTATATGCACGGTCTGCACATCAGGAAATGATCTAATGAAAAAACTCACAGCACCAATGAAACAGTAGTAAACGTGGGAAGCCCTTTAGAGAGAGTAGCATCGCAGGGCCGTTCCCAGATTCTGATTCGAGAAACAAATACATCTAAGTGACGATGGCCTTACGTGGGAAACACTTAAAAGTTTGCAAACTGTTCCTGGCCACCTCATCTTCAACAGATGAATACAGAACAGAAACAAATACATCTAAGTGACGATGGATTATTTCACGAAATGCAATGAGCTTACGCCATAGAAAAACTACGACGAGGCCTCTCGATCCTCAATCTGATGGCATAGTTACATGGATGAATCGAATAATGCGGAAAGTACTTAGCTAAAGTAGTGTACGAACACCAAAGAAGTTGGGCTCAGTACTTGCATGTTTTCCTAATAGCATACCGATCATTTGTTCATGAAAGCACCGGCAAACATGTCACGCTCGGTTGCGAAATACGCTGAAGAAAACTACGTCAGCATGTTGACGAAGAGACTAGACGAAGTACATGAGGCGATCCTTAAAAAACGCAAATTGACAGCGACCGAATGATGACCAGATATGACGTCAAGATATAAAACAGTGGGTTTCAACCGGACGACATGGTGTGATTGTATAATCCCCAAAAAAGACGTCATTTGTCGCCGAATCTGCTGAGGCAATGGGAGGGTCCTTATGAAGTTCTGCAGCGTAGTAATGACGTCATATCGTATCCAAAAACCATCCAGAGGTAAGCCAAAAGTGGTCCAAATCGATCGTGTAGCTCCGTTTGCTAGCAATGACAACGTATCCTAAGACCAGGTCCGAACCAGAGTAATAACAAGCTAAAACAGGAATCAAGTAGATGGAATGGACTTCAGTAAGTTCATGAGCATGTACGGGGGTTCTGGAACGGCTAGATTCCGAGCTACAACCGAGGAGCAACAAGACCTGTTCCAAATACAAAATGATGACGCCGTTGCACATTGCGTGAGTGAAGTTAAAATGTCCAGAGAGGTTGCAGTAGTATTTAAAAAGAAATTCGGTCCGCTAGATGAACTACGAAAACAGCAACAGGCGGTCGGCATAGTCGTAAAACTACGTGATGACCGACTCTTCATTTTCTATCTGGTCACCAAGAAGTACTAACGTGCAAAGCCGTTATACAAAAATCTGTGGCGAGCATTATAGAATCTCAAGGTAGTGCAAAAGCTTGGTTGCGGCCTAGATCAACTAGATTGGAGAACAGTTCGAAATATGTTAAGGATCTTCCGAGAAACTGACGTTGAAGTGTTGGTCTACAGTTACCATCCAAATAGAACATCAGGCCAGAAAAAGTGCACTGACTGCTATTTTTATGATCAAGGAAGTTGACTAAATGGAGAGAGCCGCTATCGCCACTACACTTTCTATCGGTGCCGTGTCCAGCTTTCTGTTCTGGGACAGAGTGAAACGCATAGAAGCTTTGAGATCATTCAAGATGATTCGAGGTTATTACCAGAATGTTCTCGAAGCAGATAAAATAAAAATATAAAAGGTGTCCGAAGGAAATTTAATTTAATTTAGTCAGAAGTCTGAAATCGTAACAACTTTCGGTCTAAATAAATAAGTTAACGCGCGTTCTAACATGCGTGGCCAAACCAAGAAAAATAGAGCGACAAAGTAATGAAGTGGAAACCGCGGCGCAACAAGAGTAGTGTGGGCAACGTTCAAATGAGATGATTTGATTAAAAATGATGACAAAACTGGGAGAAATAAAAGGAGGCTACGAATAGAACTAAAAAAGAGGATCCATAAAACGCAATTATTGTTAAATAAGCAAACTTCAGAATTATGAGTAAAGATGTCAGAGTTCCTAACAAGTCTCCTCAAAATAATTCCATTAAACTACATCCAAAAAAACCTTAACATCTACGAAAACTTACCAGAAAATCTTTTTTCCTCAAACTTTTTCCACTGCAACCCGTACACTTCTCAATATAATTCATTAACTTCTTAAACGTGTCTTCACTTTCATTAAGAAATAGGTGCAAGAAAATGTAACCATATCTGGTAGTGACTAGTTCGCTTAAGCTAATTTCGAGCAAACTTGCATATTCTTCTACGAGTTTTTCGATTTTTGGCATTGTTACTATTAGTGAAATTAGTGTAGGTAATAAATTGCGAGTTTCTTTCATAAGAAAATCTTTAGAACCGTAAAAACCGAGCACCAAAGAAATATTCTCTAACGACGTTAATAAGTTGTAATCAATCAATGCGTGATTTATCGCACACATTTTCATTATATTTTGACATAATTGTTTTTTGTACTGTAAATAAATAACGTTTGTGTTTATACCCTGAACGTTGGCCATTTCCATAAAGATATCAGTTGCTATTAACAGATACTTGGAAGTAGGAATCATTATAAAATATAACAAAACCTGTGTAACATATCGAGTTATCACGTTAAACGATACTTTCGATAATTGATTTATAGTTTCCAGTACAGTTTCTTGTAACTCAAAGTTAGAAAATTGCAGCGAGAGTTTCGAGATGTTCTCCAACTCCAAAAAACAAGATTTGACAATCATCTCTTTTTTCTCAGCAGATAACATAGTTGAATCCTAAAAATATTATTCCAAGCCTGTTTTCAACACACGCAAACGCTTACCTTAACAGCGTTGAAAATACGAGAAATTACTGACGCAAATTTAAACCGAATATTTTTATTTGAATCATTTGCAAACCGAATCCATAATTTTATATGTTCCGCTTGGAATAACGATGGAATGTGAGTGAAACTGGGAAGAGATTTTATAATAGCCATTTTTACTTCATAGTTTTCGTGATTCGATAACGTTATAATCATCAACAACAAAAAATCGTGGTCTATATTGCCTTGGACCGGTGCAAATATTTTATATACCATTTTAGTTTCCTGCATCTGGTCCAATATAGGTTTTAAGTCGTACTTGTTCGTGTACGAAAACTTGTTTTGGCAGGTTAAACAGTGATTCTCAATAATAACGTTACTATCGTTGTTCCAAGAAACAATTTGAAGAAAGTCTGAGTTTGATTGACAGATGAGATCCGATGAGGCTTCAATAACCGCGGGTAATAGATGTGATGGTAGTGTTTGTAACGCAGGACAAATTATGTCGTTTACCCATTGGTCTCTGGTATTAAAAAGTAATGGATATTGCAGAACTTCTTTTAGATCCTAAAAAGTATAACACACTTATTTTTATATAAAAAATTATGTAATAAAGTTTTCATCATCACGACTCAGCTATATGTAGTACACTCAACTAAACAAAAAACGGGACACCTTGGATAGTTTGATTGAAATAGTTAGCGGTGTAAACTAAGCTTGTTAGCAACAACCTATTAATAACATTGTGAATATAAGACAATTGCTCTAAGTTTGAATCACATTTTAAGCAGTTGTTTTTTTAATATCTCTTTTTAATTATTTTATACAAAATATTTTCGTGTATAAATGAACGGGTATAACATTCGTAAGAATACATAAATCAAACTTAATGTGTCATTGAATTTCCACACGTTACGTTCTTTTAAGGGCGGGAGAGGCACCATCACTAGTATGATAAACAAAAAATTCGTATTTTCCTTGTCACCAATATCCTGCTTTACTAAACTACCATAACTAAATAATCGTTCTAAATGTATTTTTCAGGAATGTCAAGTACAATGAAGTATTTTAATTTTATATTAATTTACTATTTTTAGTTTAGTCGCTGTTATAGTTTAAAAAAACTAACAGACAGTCGCCGTGAAATAAACAATGTAATTTTAAATGTTTTTATTGCACTCCAAAAACATCATATACAACCTAATTATTTACACAAGTTAATTTAACTAGTTCTAACTAACACTAATAAAATGCAACGCTATTTAAGATAAACGCTTACATTAATTTATATATCGCTTATTACTATCGCTCAAAAAATAATGTCTTCTGTTTATCTAAACCGGTATTTGTTTCTATTAAAAACGCGTACACTTCAACGCCGTATTTATTTTTCACTAGCAAATACGTTTTATTTATTTATATTAGCACACACGTTAATCGCGTATTTATTTAAACCAGTGGCCCGCGGAAGCACCCGAGATGGCCCCCAAGGCAGTCTTGAAAATATTAATATTTGTCACCTAATAATACGATTTAAAAAAAATAAAAGAAAACGTACGTGTTCCGGTATTGTATAAGAGTACTGTTCATCAACGAGACACGGGGTTGACGCGAAGCGACCTGTGCAGTGTGGAAGTTCAAATATTCCTAACTAATAAGGAGAGCATAGACTTGCTGGATCAGTTCTCTGACTCCATATTTCAATTACGTTTAGCTTATTGGGTTGATTTTTTTCACACAACTAAATAAATTGAATCTTCAATTGTAAGGGTCAAAAAATTTGAATTTGCCAGACACGAGCAATATTTTTGCATATGCAGATAAAATCAATGCATTTATTGCTAAAATCGACCTTTGGATCGCCAAAGCCGATAATGAAAAGTTTTCTGCGTTAGAAAAACTGAATGAAATTCTAAACGGAAATTGTGCTGACAAAAGAGAAACGCAGAAGAATATTTCACTGCATATAAAAATTTTAAAAAGTGAATTCAATCCCTATTTTCCTGACTGCGAAGACAAAGGTATTCTGAAACTGATCCGCAATCCTTTCACTGTCAACGTCTTAGATTTGCCAGATGAAATTCAAGGAGAATTTCTAGAATTGCATCACGATAGTAACCTGAAAGATACATTCGAGGCAGGAATTAATTTTGAAGATTCCATAATGCTCGCCAAAATTTTCGAATAACAGCTTTGCACGTGAGTACTTCTTGGTCAAAAAGTACTAATAGAAAATGATGCGTTGGTTATTCGTAGTTTTAAAACCTCTTCGACCGCCGGTTGCTGTGTTCGTAGTTCATCTAACCGTCCAAACTTCTTAAATACGACTGCAACCACTCTGGAAATTGCAAGATCCTTACTCACGCAATGTGCAATGGCGTAATCATTCCTTGTTTGGAACACGTCTTGTTGTTCCTCGGTTGTAACTTCGAACTTAGCATTTCCTAAATGCCATAAGCTTTTCGAGATCTATTCCATTAACTTGATTACTAGTTCTGCTTGTGATTACCCTTATTCGGACCTGGCTTTGCGTAACGTTGTTATCGCCAGCAAATGGAGCTAGACGATCGATGTGGACCACTTTTGGCTTGCCTCTGGGTGGTTTTCGGATTCTTGTAATTCCAACGGAACTCCAAACCGCCAGAAAAACTCTTTCACTAATACGTTTACGACTATAGCTGCTTCTTGATTGGATATGGTAAAAGTCCCCATCCATTTTTGAAATAATACATCGATGTATTTGGATCCCAAATCCGACCCTCTGAACGGCTCTGCGATATCAATCGCTACTACTCTCTCTAAAGGGTTCCCACGTTATACTGTTTCATCGGTGCTTTGCGCTTTTTCGCTGGACCATTTTTCGATGCGCAGACCGTGCACTTACGACACCACTCCATGGCGTCCTCTTTGCAGTTCACAAACTTTCCCTAATGTTTTCTTCATTCTCGCTTGCAGACGCCGTAACACCTGTGACACTCGGCTTTTTGACACTACCAAACTGCACTCTGTTTTCTGTGCCCTCGACACTCTTTACGAATCGTTTAAAAAGGCAGTGTTCCAGCCTCACAGAGTTCCACTGTGCCTAGTATAATTTGATGTTTCTGTCCAAAGCACTTACTTCTTCTCAGGTTGTTTGTCGGCCGTCTGCTTTCCAGTTCAAAAGTACTCCTATGTCGGGATCGGTTTTGCGACGACATTTAATCTTTTCTTCAAGTCGCGAACAATGGTTACAGTTTGCCGGACATGGTCTTCTGAAGAAGGCATCATCAAGACTACTTCGGTCACGGTGTTCTGTGTCGTAGTCATACTCTTAAAGTCTCTCGATCCATTTTGCCAATTGTCCTTCCGGATTACGAAACTGCAGTAGCCATTTCAAAGCGGCCTGGTCCGTCCTGCAAATGAAAAAAGATTTCTTCACCGACGACCTTCTGAAGATCGTTCTTCATATCCAAATGGAACCCATACTTCTTTATAACATCCATTGCCAAGACAACTTCTTCCGTGGTGTCGGATACCAGTACTTAATGGCCGAGTACTCCATCTCCCAGACCAATAATGACTTTTACTTGTCTGTGAGTAGGTATTTATTCGCCCGTCGCCGCTTGAAGTCGTACTGTTACTGGGTATGTATTCTCATTTTTCCGTAATATTTTAGGGCGAATGATGGTCCTCGTAGCTCCCGTGTCAACCAGTAACTAAACACTTCTTCCATTGATCTTGCCATCGTGATAAATACTGTGCACTTGTTTCGTAGACGATGCCATTTGAATGGTAATCTTCGGGATATGACTGTTGAGGTCGACTTTCACCCCATTCGATCGACCTGTTTTAGTTCTCCAAACGCTCCTCTGGTCTTCTCTTGGACTTAGTACAGCGTCGTCGATTGTGGCCAACATCCTCGTAGTTCCAGAACCTTCCCCGAGTTACTTCTTCGCGGAATACACATCGCACTATTTCTTTGATGCTTTTCTGTGTTTGCGCGGATACTTCTGTAGCAGAACGGAGCTTATGGCTGCTTCAGTGCGACGCCTGTTTTGCCACCTCGCATGGGTTAAAGCGTCATCCAATGTCTTAGGTCGAGCTAACCGTAGAATTTGCTGCGTTTCGCTGTCTCGGAAGCCGTTCACAAAGGTTTGAATAGCGAATTGCTCCAGGAAGGTATCTGTTGCTATAGGATACGCCAGCCGTGTCAATCTAGCGATATCAGCCTCAAACTCTCAAATACTTTCGGCAGCTTTCTGAACCTGACTTTTAATTTGAGCTTGGTGCACTTGTTAGAGATGAGCATCTCCATACCTTATACTTTTAACTAACACTAATAAAATGCAACAGTATTTAACAAAAACACATTAATTTATATATCACTTATTAGTATCACTCGAAAAGTAATGTCTTCTGTTTATCTAAACCGGTATTTGTTTATATTAAAAACACGTAGTCTTCAACACCGTATTTATTTGTCACTAGTACGTGCACTATTTATTTATTTATCTTAGCACACACGTTAATCACTTAAAGTAACTAAAACTGACCTCAGCTTCCTTTAAATACTTTTTATATATTTCTGTTTAAAATACCTAAGTAACCCTCTGTATTAAAACACCCTCAATCACCCAACAAACTCCTGGGCCATGGGAACTCACCCAACCCAATAATTTAATGAAAAGTGTCCGTCACACTTTTTGGAGCTTGTATAATTAACTTCATAACGGCTGTTTGAAGATCAAACCAGTTTTATAGGAGCGTCATTTGAATTTTTAAAAGCTTTTTCGTCGCTAAAAACAACACGATTCCAAAAATCCAACGGTAACGTCTTGCAAATTCCAGGCGCTTTCTTTTATTGTCCTCGCTAACTATTTCTTATATAGTTGCCTGATATTTTATTTCAGTCTTTTTCAGTCTTGCCCGTGAGATTATCTGGCATCCTGGAAACTCGACGCCGGCTAGACCATTTCGGAAAGTTGTAAAAAAATTTTGAGTAACATGTGCCACTAATGCCGCGTCCTGGGCCACCGTAAACACTCTTCGTCTGCCACTCCCGATAGTCCTGTTAGTGAAATCAGAAACATTTGAGGCTACAAATCAACACTCGTACGTGTAGGCTTTGTAGAGAAACTTACTATCCATATTTCTACTAAATCATAAATTAAAGTAAAAACTACAACCACTCTTACAATAATTAAGGGTAGCGGTAATTCACATTCAGAATGCACATATAATAAATAATAGACCAACCAATTAAAACTTTTGAGACTATAACAGCAACTTAGAAACAAAAAATAGTAAATGAATGTAAAGGTAAAATACTTCATTGTTCTTAATTGAAATTATTTGTTGCATTATAGTAAAGCAGGATATAGCTGATAAGAAAAATAGGAATTTTTTGTTTATCATACTATTACTTCCCTGTCCCTAAAGAAACGTAACGTAAAAATGCAATTATACATTAACTTTGATTTATTTATTCTTACGAAGATTATACGCGTTTATATATATCCATACGTATTAACAACATTGAAATAAATATGTTATTCTTCTACTAATGTCGCAAAAAGAAAGTTGATTGTTTTAACGTTATCTGAAAATGCAGAAAAAAGCTAAGGGCGTAAACATGAATTGACGAACAAAGGAATAAATAGTACAGCCTTGCATTACACAAAATTTTTTTGTATAAAAATAAAATACAGTAAACATCTTTTTTGACACAAAATCATTCCACTGTTAATAAGTCGTTATAAGTGTGTTAGCAATTATTTAAAACATTTCTTATAATAGCCTTTCTTTGACATTTAGACCAAAAAAGATATTAAAAAAACAACTGTTTAAAACTTAATAGCAATAGACTAATATTCACGTTATTAATAGGTGGTTACATGAGTGTAATATTAAATGTGTTCAAAAAATAGCCCTAATAAAGTTTATAATGCATTTTGAATGTTAAAGTAAATGAATTAAATGCATTATTAAATATTTATAAGATTAAACCGAAAAAGAGTGAATATCTTCGATTAAGCACACGCTTTACTCATGTTTTGCGTAGGTTGAATTACTATAAAAGTTTTATTTACACACGAAAATATTTCATATAAACCTAAAATGTAGTTTACTGTTCCAAATCATTCAAAAATAAGAATATATTCAGTTTTTAGTTTTGTCTAGTTTGAATTCCTTGAATAGCATTGCGAACGGCCACGAATGATTACGCTAACAACCCTAATTTACACCGATTCGATTTCATTGAACTAACCTATGTGTCGCGTTTTTTTTTAGTCGAGTGTACTTGGATGCTAGTGTCTCGTTTTTTCTTTTCTTGAGTGTGCAATGTATAATAGCAACAATACTGATCAATTTTATAATAAATGTTTTATGCGTACTTTAGATGCTTACCTTTACAGAGAGACCTTGAACAGTGTGTGTTAAGCATTTCTTCACAATCTCCATATAATCCGTTTCTAAATTTCTGATACTGGCACTTTCTGCATTCAACAATTGAGTGAGTTTAGACGAAACATTATGAATAAATCTGCACAAATACATTAAAGCATCTTGATGAGTAGTAATCGATTTATAATTCAAAAATCGACTTATTCGTATATTCTTATCTGCAGCCTTTTTCGATTTAAGCGCCATCACAATGTTGTTAAACGAATGGGCAAATGAATAAAAAACCATTTCTAGATCAGCTACTTCGGGTAAAATAATAAACAGTTTTTGAATGAAAGTTCCCACTAAGTGTTTTTCCTTACAAACTTCATAGTGATTAAATGCTTTAACAAACAAATTCTGAACTACGTTGTCAAAAAATGGTAAATCCAATTCTGGTACGTGACTTTCAATTTTTAACTCAAGTACTGTTTCTGCAAGTTTAGCAATTAAAGTAACTTGTTCGAATAGTGGACACTTATCTGTACAATGTACATTTTTTAAGTCATCCGTGCATTTACTTTTTAATCCGTTCAATAACTCATACCATAACTTTGAAATCTTCTGTGTCTTAATTTCATACAAAATTTGTTTCTTAAAAACCTTTAATAAATGGTATTCGCCGTTATTAATAACTTTTTCAATGCATTCGTTTACATGATCCATACAATGCAAAGTTTGTGCAGATTGCATATAGTCAAAGCTAGCAGATTGTAATTTTTTATTAGACGTTTTTGAATATAAATAATTAGCTATCCTATGCAATTTCTCCTTTAAGCCATCCGAATTTTTAAAATGAATAAACAAAGAAATCATAATAGTATCAAGCTGCTGTAAATGTACACCCGCAATAACGTAATTTTTATCATAAACATTATAAAGTAAAATTTCTAATAAAGGAATGAAATTGTTAAATGTAGTTATAAACTTCTCATCGTTTTTCTCAGGGACTATTTGATTATGTTTTAATAAATCTACGTGAACTTCTAACACTAATAATTTTAGCTCTATATTGCACTCTCTTAAAATAAATTGCAAACATTGTAAACTTTCATAAACGACGTCGTTGTAATAACATTTTTCAATGTTTTGTAACAGAATTTCGTAGATAAGTTTAATGAGTCGTTTTTGCATATTGATACAATCTGCTTTTGACGTTATATTTATCGATAACAAATTTAAATCTAATGTATCTTCCAATTCTTTTGTGTAAATAGGTTCGAACACCTTTAATATCTCAGATTCTTGTTTAAATTCACATTTGCTATAATAATGATTCAACTGTTTAAGAGCTGAGATGTACTCATCACATAATTCGTCATAAGTAACTGGTTGCGTCATGTTGATATAATGTAATATACGCACTTGAGCATCAAATACTAGGTTGTGGATTCTACAAAATTATAAAATAAATACTGCAAGTTAAAATACACATCATACTTCAATAAATTATCACAGCTTAACAAATAAAGAAATCTACCCAACAACCACACAGTAAACGCTTTATAATTTTTCGATTTCCTTTCATAGTCTTCTAAGGGTGTGTTTAAGTCTCGAGCGTAAACAAATATATTTGAAAATTCCGTTGTTTTTATTATGTTCGTTAGAGTCTGTAAGTCGATATCCGAATATTCCATATTTAACAGAGCCGGAATAACTGTTTTATTAAACATTTTCCACATTGGAAAAGCCGGTATATTTTCCTCTACATTTTCCATTTTTGGTTTTTAGCTAAAATATTTACTACAGTGTGAATTAAATTCAAATAAATATGAACATAATATAAACACTCCATAACCTAAAAAATTTTAAACTGGAAGCACAATGGCGGTTTAGTGACATATATTTGTGACATTAACATTGTTGTCACGTCTTCAAAAAGTATGCATAAAAAATAATTGTTCAATAAATGGTCGAGTATCCCAGCCAACCAAATCGCGTAATGAACCCATAACCACAAGTATTTTTCGTAATGAATTTGTGTATGTAAACAACGCATAAATATCAACAATAAAATAATTTTTATATCCTAGCAAATGCAAAGGTTACATCGCGTTTAATCCAAAAACAGTATTATTAATGAATTTGTGTGAAAGCGCCTGAGAAAAGTTATAAGGTTATGTTAAAACAATTTTGAATTTTTAAACTACGGCGGTGGTATAACGTAGCACTCACATGCGCCTGGACTGTGCACACTTGTTTTTGTGTTCAACTTGTATGTCCGCAAAGATCAAAGGACCGACAAGGAGTGGGATTATTGTATCACATTATACTATGGCAAAAGGGTGCCAGCCCGCGTGCCCTCAGTACAATCCATATTCATAATATAAAATTTGTGTAATGTTTGTTTTTTTTTCTGTTTTTATGAAATTTTATGTATATAACTAAAGGTATTAGTTAGCAAACGTAGAGTGATAAAATTAACAAAAACTTGTAAACACTTTGTATAAAAATTCCGGCGTTTTATAGAAACACAGATGCGTTGGTGGCCATTTCAGTTTTGTCGATTCAATTGTTTTATGTGTATGATGCATTTCAAAATCAATTTATGGAGAATTATTAAACGATGTTTTTCACAAATTAATAATTGAAAATTAAAATTACTAAATCATCATGTCTTCATAGGAAGGCTGTGAAATGTAATTTAGATTTTTCTTTATTTTGAAATTTGATTTATGTGTAATTGAACGCAACATTAGCGTCGTAAATTTAACTGTAATAATTACCTATTTTATACTTAATGTTAAAGATTATTAAAATTGCAAGTGGTTTTGTGTAGATGTTTCTCTGTTTGTAAAAGAAGCTATCTAAACTTTATTACCATTTTGTTTTTGTTGTTTGTATATATTTGACGTGTTTAGAATCAATTTGCGTTCATCTATTAAATCATTTTCTTTGCAAGTTATTTATGTTAATCTCTGGCTTCAATTCTAAATTATGCATAATAATATATGTGTTTTAGTACGTAATTCTGTAATTTCAAAGTTAATATAAAATAACTTTTTTTGAAGGATCATTGATCAAATGACCTAATAGAGAAGCCGCCGCTGGTTTGTACAAAACATTAAGGATTAGAAATGTAACCGCAATAATTAACTATTTATTTTTAAGTTTAAACATTCTCAAAATGCAAAGTATACTATCCTCCCCACACAGCACGCGAGATGCAATGGATATACATATTTATCCATATAATATCCATTGATGTACATCCGTAGTTTAATATCCATTGTATCCTTATATACATTCATGGATATCTGTGAAATAGGATTATCTTAAGTGTTATGTTCGGAAACATTTTTTTTTATGTATCATGTTACATAATTTTGTGAATTGCTATTTTTTATCAAAATTATTTAGAAATAATTATATTCTCTAAAATTTAACATTTGTAGTAAATATTTAACATGCAACAACAAATTTAATGAAAAATTGAAAAAGTAAAAAAAAATACTTGGCGCGGTTTAATTTAAACTTTCTTCGTTGTTCGTTTGTTTTCGCCAAGGTCTTCGCGTATATTATCGCCACTGAATTATTGCACACGCAAACTTTTTGGCTTTTTGTTTAGCTTGTATTTATCGTATGCAAACCATTTTGTGCTTTAAAATTTCGAAAAAATGTGTTTGTTTTTCATCATTTAGGATGGATGGGTAAACAAAATAAGTAAGTATTAAATTCAAATATAAATTATTTCTTAATAATAAATATATAACCTAAAAACTAACACGTTTTCGAGAAAATATATAATGACTTTGGAATTTGTAATCTAAGAGCCAGTTTGTGAGTTTATCTACAATTTCCCAATTCATTATTCTTATTGCTGAGTTTTATTTAATTGAAATTTTTTTTAGATCGATTCAATCTACTTTGTTGGATGAAAAGATACAGCAAACGAGACATGTTTTAACCAAGTAATTGGTCTAGATCAAGCAAAAAAACTTTGTAAAAATATTTTAAATTTAATTTATGGTAAGAGGCTTCAGAGTATTTTATAGTTTATAAGTTAAAACTTAAAACATTAACTTTATATGTATATTAACGTAATGTGATTTCAAGTGCATTACTGCCAAACTTGACTTTCGTGTTGTATTTTATTTCACGACTATTTACAAAGCAATTCTTTATAATTACTTCAAAAACTTCATAATTTAGTTTAGAAATTGTTAAAAAAAGTGTATAAGTTATTTGAGTAGCATTACAATGTAATTTTTATTTTACAGTATCCATAAGAAAAAATTCAAATTGAGGTGCAGCTTTACAACACGCAATAAACACCAGGAGTAGTGGGTACGAAAGACGCCAATAAACATAAGCACAGAATGAATGTAAATAGGTTTTTTGTTTTTTAAATTTTTTTCAGTACATATATGGACATTGTATGTTAAGTTTCCAAATTGTTTTATTAATTAAATTAAAAATGATAATACCATTGTATGCATTTAATTTGTGTTAAGTTGCTAACATTGCCAATGCTTTTAAAATTGCGCAATATTTATGTGATGGCAAAGTACATATTATCAATGATATTATATTGCACAGATTTCACTGGCATTCTGCATTTAACTTGTATTAATATACATAACTTGCCGATATTGGTTCGATGCAATTTCTGCATTGGCAAGATTCATCCGGCAATATATCGGCCGGTGTGTCACCTGGTTACCGGCAGTGTACTTCATTTTAGTACATTGCCAGCATTATGAGTGCCGGCTAAGGAGTACATTGCCAGTACAGACCCATTTATTGGGTAAAGACAAGGTATTTTTGCATATTTGAATTTACTTTTGCTGTACATTAATCTAGTAAGTATTTGGATTCCTATAATATAAATAATGGATAAAAGCTCTAAAAAAATGAGAGAATGTGTAAATAAAAAAGTTCGATTGTGTTTGAGTGAAAATGAACAAGTGGTCATATTTTCTGTGGACCAACCGGAGTTGTTGCATCTGGAAAATATCACTATTGGCATTTTGTATTGACTTTATTTGACGTGTGGCTATATTTTTTGTTAATATATAGATATGCACATATATTTTACCTACATATGAAGGTTCTATAAAAAAATAAATGTTTATTATACTTTAATTAAATGTTCATTGAACCTCCATATGTATGTATTTTGTACGTTCATATGACTGTTCAATATATCTCCATATGGATGTAAAATGTTTATCCACCTGGAGGTCCTATGGACATACTATGAAGATTTTTCCGTGACGGAATGATATATCTAATGGACCTCCATCCTTGCTCCATAATATTAAATATGGATGTTCGATGCACCTCCGGTATCCATGGTTGGTGTGTACATTTCATATACACTGGATATGGTGGTGCTGTGTGGGTCTTCTTTGTGCTAAAAAGACGCTGAAGATATAATTTAGATTTGTCCCGTTTTTTTTGTTTCGTAACTTCAATAACTTCAATTAGCATGTGTGAGCTTGTAGTAAACATTAAGAATTAGAAATGTAACCGCTATAATTAACCATTTGTTTTCACGTTTAAACATTATGTAAATTTAATGGACGTATATTTGTTTCTTTGCGGTAAAAAAAAACGCTTAAGATCTAATTTAGATTTGTCGCGTTTCTCTTGCTTTGTAATTTCAATAACTTCATATTTGGCATGTGTGAGTTTGTACAAAACATTAAGGATAAGAAATGTAACCGTAATTATTAACCATTTATGCTTACGTTTAAACATTATAAAAATCCAAGAGATGCATACCATCTGTATTTTTTTGTACTAAATAGACGCTTAAGATACCATTTAAATTTGTCGCGTTTTCTTTGCTTTGTAATTTCAACAACTTTATTTGGCGTGTGTGAATTTTTACAAAACATTAAGGCTTAGAAATGTAACCGTAATAACTAACCGTTTTATACATACATTTAAATATTATGAAATGGAATGGGCGTGTACCACCTTTTTCTTTGGATTAAAAGGACGCTTAAGATGAAATTTAGATTTGTCGGGTTTTCTTTGTTTCGTAATTTCAATAACTTTATTTAGCATGTGTGAGTTTGTACAAAACATTAAGGATAAGAAATGTAACTGCAATAATTAACTATTTATTCTTACGTTTAAACATTATGAAAATGCAAGGTGTACTATCTGTTTCTTTGTACTAAAAAGACGCTTAAAATATAATTTTGATCTGTCACGTTTTCTTTGCTTTGTAATTTCAAAAACTTCGTTTGGCATGTGTGAGTTTGTAGAAAACAATAAGCATTAGAAATGAAACCGCATTAACTAACCATTTTATACTTAGATTTAAACATTATGAATTGAAAGGGGCGTGTAAAACCTGTTTGTTTCCATTAAAAGGACGCTAAAACAGCTTAAGATGAAATTTAGATTGGTTGTGTTTTCTTTGTTTCGTAATTTCAATAACTTCATTTGGGATGTGTAAGTTTGTACAAAACATTAAGGAATAGAAATGAAACAGCAATAATTAACCATTTATTCTTACGTTTAAACATTATGAAAATGCAAATGACGTATACCATATGTTCCTTTGTGCTACAAAGACGCTTAAAATGAATTTTAAATTTGTCGCGTCTTCTTTGTTTCGTAATTTCAATAACTACATTTAGCACGTGTAAGTTTGTACAAAACATTATGGATTAGATATGTAACCGCAATAATTAACCATTTATTCTTACGTTTAAACATTATGAAAATGCAAGAGACGTATACTATCTATACTGTTCTTTTGTACTAAAAACGCTTAAGATATAATTTAGATTTGTTGCGTTTTCTTTATGTTTCGTAATTTGAATATCTTCATTTGGCATGTGTGAGTTAGTACACATTAAGAATCAAGCTACCCCAGTGAACACCTTAACATAATTAATACGTAAAAGTAACATAACGCAAAATTTTGCGTTATGTAAATTGTAAGGCGCTTTTGAGTCACATGTGACGCACAATTTCACACTCTTTTACGTAACGTCATGACATAACGTAATGAACGTAAATGTGACGTTCATGCTATATTACTGTTATATGTCGCTATATAAATCAAGTGTAATATTTACGTAAAATAGAAGTCATAAGTAGATCTAAATTTTACATTTAGCCTATGTTATTGTGACTTCTTTGTTACATAATTTTTTATGTAAATCTTATATAGTATCTATACGTGCTATTAATGTAATATTTACATTTAAATAGATCTAGTAAATAATAGTTTTTTCAATATTATAAAAAAGTATTAAACGTTAAAATGTTAGAATAAGTTAATAAAATTTGTACTTTTATTATTAAATTTGTTTGTAATAAAAATTCAAATTAATGACAAAATTTTTTTTAACTCATCATAACGTGTTAACTTCAATGACTTTTTTAATCTGTAGAGAATACTATTTACTGAATAATTTCATGTTGAGTAAATATACTAAATGAATAATTCATAACAATAATTATGAAGGCCACAAAGTTTTATTTAGTTAAAAAGAAAGTTTTTTATCATTGTATTAAGTGAAGTAAATAAAATGTAGATTTATTAATACGCTTGTAACGTCAGGATCCTAGCTGGAATTATTCTCTTTGAATTACGATAAAAATTACTATAACCATGCAATAGTGAAATTAAATTTTGATACACCTGAAACTATAAAAACAATCATCATATAGTAATTCCATATTTTGAAATTTATATACCTTATAAATACCTTTCACGACTTGAATGTAATTGGAGATAACTCAAATAAATATTATAATTCGCCCGATTCACGAACTGGTAGTAGCAGAACGATTATCATATGTATTTTAGCAATTATACTTTTGATATAATCAGCAGTATACTGTTCATCTCTGTTTCTGGAGCAGGAGTAAGCTTATTACTTCTGGCGCTTGTAACGTTGAGCTCCCAACCGAAACCATTCTCCGGCCTTACGGGTAAAATCACTAGAAGTAAGGTCAGGAAACTTTGATTGAATGGCTTCTGAAAATGTAATAACAGTAATTAACGATAAGTCAGTAATTATAAATTTATAGGCAAACATATACATACCTCTCACCGTTTTATTAAATTTAAGTTCACTCAGGTTCAGCTTATTTTTTTTCCCCATCCACGTATTTTCAGCCATAAACTTATCATCATATATTAGAGTGAATACATTTTTCATGAAATCAGCTCCATTTTTCCGAATTCTGCACACAAGTTTTCTAAAAAAAATTTTATGAAAATTATTACAAGTTTATCGTTACAGTGTACAATTAATCACAAAGCACAATTAAAAAATAGATAAAATTTATTGAAATATAACAACTAAAACATTTGGGATTATGAATCTTATAATTTATTTACGCTAAGAGTATTCTAGTAAACACAATTTTTTTTTTAGTTTAAACTTGAGTCGTCATAAATTGAAATTAGAAAATAATTGATTTGTTCATATTATTTTATATTTCAAAAAATCTGATTTATTTAAGAATTACTTTACTTTCTATTTCTTAATATATAAACAGGTACGTACAGTTATCAATTTTTTTGTTTTTCTCTTGTTCTTCGTCCTCGTCAGTTGTAAAACCATTAACAACAGGTGAAGCAAATCTCTTATTATATTGTCGTTCGGCATCAGTAGGCTTAGAAATACGACAACCTCGACCAAGAATTTCTGTGATCGAAGTGTAGTCTGACTCAGCTGCAATATTACGAGCTTTCTCATTAGAACCTATAAAACAAAAAATAATTTACAACTAATAAAATATAAATTTTAATGCATGTAAAATTCTAGTACATACCATAGTAACCTAAAAATTTCACACTCTCAAGACTCCACGATCGAGAATCGGGTTTAAATTGCTCTTTAATATATAAATTCATTTTTTACCTGTACTAAAAGACGCCATGATCGCAAGCAAAATCCAGTAAAATTACTAAAATCGAGCGGTAAATCAATAGTGATTTATTTATTGAAAACAGCTTCTATGTGCGGCCACAGGTACTACCCGTAACATAGATCACTTATGATTAGCTAAAAATTAGCGCGAAGTTTAAAAATCATCATTTATTACATATGTATTTATATTTCTTGTCGGTATTTCAACTGTGTATATTTTTGTAATGAATTTGAAACTCAGCTTAATATTCATACGGAATCCCAGCCATGTGAGTCAAAAGTTTAAAACATTTCTACAATTAATAAATTTTGTGAAAGGAGCAAATTAATTTCTGTCGAACTTTCATTTGTAAAATGTAAATGTGTACATTTGTCATTACATTCTGATGAAATTTTTATACCATTATTTTAATATAATAATTAATTACAAATAATTCTTGTTTTTTTATTTATTATTATTGTTATTATTACTTGTATTTGTTTTTAATAAATATTAGAAATGCTAAGTTTTACAGTTTTATGATACACAATACTTTTTTGCGTAAATTGAATATAAAAACTATAATATAAGAAATATAGAACTTAGTTATGTAAATGTAATAAAACATTACGTTGTAAACTAAATATAACTAATTTTATACAAGTGTACTGTAAAAATTTGAACATAAGTTAAACGTGTTTATGAGAGATGTAGATGTGACATTTCAACAAAAGCACATTGCGTTATATTACTCACAAGTTTATCTCGTTACATTATTAGGATGTAATATCTAGCCTGTAAAACATACGTAACAATGTAACATAAATATTATGTGGCCTATAGGTCGTTGATGTGATATCACTTTTAAAGTCACATATATGTCGACTTGATATCATGTTTACATCACTTATTTTATATTCTCTTTACATTACAATTTATATCATTGAAATGTAAAATTTATATAATATTTGTTATGTTACATGTTCTCCAGGTGTGATATCACTGTTACATTAGGGTGTTGACTGGGTACGCGATACTATTCAGTGCATTTTTTTCATGAAGCTTTTATGTACGCATGCGTGTATGTATTTTTTTGTATTTATACGTGAAATTTTACTTGCATAGCATCGAATAAGAGCATGTCCTAATTGTATTGTATTGTGTGTAAAATTTTAGTAATATTCTGGTCACATTTAGTGTCGCAAACTTAAAAAAACCGTTTTTGTTTTTGTAACGATCAGTAAACAAATTCAATTATTTTTTTATGTAGTGGTTACATTTTCTAATAATATCTTGCGCTTTTAGTACTTCATGTAAAACAATTTGATATATTTTATTAAATGTGCAACTTTTCTTGCATTACATAACACGTTACTGCATCGTGTAAAGAGTCTTTTAGAAATGTAACCGCAATAATTACCTATTTATTCTTACGTTTAAACATTATTAAAATGCAAGTGACGTATACCATCTGTTTCTTTGTGCTAAAATGACTAACCTTTTTATATTTAAATTTTAATATTGTAAAATATAAGTGTAACTCGAGATGGTAGAGCTATTTCGTTATCAGTAATTTTCCCACAGAATTAAAACACGAAAGGTTAAATGCATCTATTGAATTAACTACAAACACAAAAATAAACGTTGCTTTTTAACATTAAGGTCCTAAACAATATTTTAGGAAACACTTTCAACGAACGTACAAAGTAATATCATTAATATAAAGTAATTTAAATGTCGAACGGTGAAGATCCGTTGCAACGCACGAACAACAGGTACTCGCGTACGTACACGACCGTAGCGCAATTTTGTTGTTGCATGACTGCCGAATATTCATGCGGTATGCATTTAATTGTTTTATCTTCTCCAGTGACGTACCCTGGAAAGAGTTGCTACATCCTCCCCCTTTGGATGGAACTACCGTCCCGGGTGACATCCAAATCTTGGTTCGTGGTACTCGACGAATCAAACGAAGTTGGGTGTGTTGTTGTTGTACGACAACATTCTCCCACACATGGCTGTTTTGGTTGTCGCCGGCGGACAGGTCGTCCATTACTGAGTGACTTCACCGTCGTGACTACTTCTGGAGCTGCTGTCACTGGTTGTGCATCTGGTTGTTTGATGACAACTTCTTGATTAATCTTGGGTCGTCCTCGACGTCTGATTGGACGAATAGGGGCAAATACTTCATCGTTGTTGTCGTCCTCCACAAAAGGTCGAAGTGCGGACACATGATAAGACCCAATAATCTCGTTTGGGTTGCTGACACTCGCGATTTTATACGTGGTCGGAGAACACTGTGTTTTTATTAGATACGGTCCATCTCGGCGAGGTGCGAACTTCGACGTATATCCTTTCGCGGCGTCACTTAACGCGTGCACTTCCACGAGAACTTTGTCACCAGGTTCATAAGGAGCGACTTCCCTATGGCGTAAGTCTGAACACCGCTTAGACGCGTCTTGTCGTAGTTCATTTGTCTCACGGGCACGACTGAGAGTGCTAGCTAACTTACGAAGGTACGGCGTTATTTCAACTACTACGTTTTCATTATCGATGATAGCGCGAAGATCATGATGCACGTCCATTGGAGTACGCATTTCTCTTGCAAAGGATAGGTACGCTGGGGTGTATCCAGTGGATAAAGTTTTTGCACTGTTCATGGCAAAACGTACAGAGGGTAGCGACTCGGGCCATTTTGTGTGGTCTTCGTGTACTAATATTGATAATTGAGTCTTCAAATCCTTGTTTCGTCGTTCCTCTGGATTCGAAGACGGATGATAAAGTGGAATCAGGTTTTGTTTTATACCCAAACAATATGTTACCTTTTGCATCACGTCACTAATAAATTGAACACCATTATCACTTATTATACGTCTAGGAGTCCCATATCGGAGAAATATTTCATCAATCAGTACTCGGGCACAGGTCTGGGCGGTGGCCTGTTTCAAAGCGAATAACTCCATCCATTTAGTTCCGGTATCTTCCACAGCAAGTACCCAACGTTCTCCATGTTCACCATTCGGCAAGGGCCCAAACAGATCTATAGCAAGCGTCTCGAACCTTTGGGCAAGCACTGGGGTTTGTAGCAGTCCTGCCGGTTTTAGATTGCTTGGCTTAAACCTTTGACATTCCAAACATTTTCGAACATGGTGGGCAATGTCACGCCTCAGTGTAGGCCAGTAATACCTAGCACTAACTTTAGCAATGGTTTTGTCAACACCGTAGTGTCCGGCATCTGGTGCATCGTGACACTCATGGAGGATATCTTTAACGCTCGAGGTAGGTATGACTAACTGTGCCTCTTCGGATTCACCATCAGGTGAGTATCTATAAAGGACGCCTTGCGTCATAACATATCCTCGATCCGTCCACCGAGAATAATCAGTGGTGTCTGCCTTTTGAGATTCGAAACACTCGATAATCTGCCGTAGGCTTGGATCTTCCAATTGCTTTTCTCGAAGGTATCGAGGTGATGTGCGCGGCATCATAACAGTTACATGACATATTCCACAGGAATCATTTGTTGCCTCGGTGCACGGCGGTCGAGATAACATATCAGCCACAACGTTATGTTTACCTGGTAGGTATTCTATTCGAAGTTCGTATGCTTGTAAAGTTAACGCCCACCTAGCTAAACGGCCGCTCGGTGAACGCAAGGACATGAGCCACTTGAGTGGTTGGTGATCTGACTTAACAATGACAGGCGAACCCTCAATGTACCCACGAAATTTTGTCACAGCATACACAACTGCTAACGCTTCGCGCTCCGTGGTACTGTAGTTTCGCTCCGCTGACGAGAGGAGTCTACTCGCATATTCTACAGGTCTCTCTTCGGGTCCCTCCCCCTGGAGAAGACATGCTCCAATAGCATATGAACTCGCGTCTGTCTTCAAAATATACGGCAGGCTATAGTCAGCTTGACGCAAAATTGGGGCACAGGTTAGCAACCGTTTCAGAGTATCGAAGGCGTCCTGTTGCTCGCGTTCCCACACAAAAGTAGAATTTTTCCGCGTTAGGGCACTCAAAGGACGTGAAACACTGGCGAAGTCTGGTATAAATCTTCGAAACCAACTACAGGTTTGGAGGAATGACATCACATGCTTAACCGTACGGGGCGGACGCATCTCTAAAATTGCACTTATTTTATTTGGATCTGGTTCGATTCCGGTCGCGGTGATCACATATCCTAAGTACTTGACGCGCGTACTCGCAAACGTGCACTTGTCTCGATTTACATTTAACTTAAATAATCGTAAACGTTCAAACACTGATTTCAAGTCCGCGATATGACGATCAAAGGTAGGTGAAAATAGCAGCAGGTCATCTAGGTACGCTAATATAGTAACGTTAGATAATCCTGAACGAAATCTATCGATCAATCGCTGAAACGTCGATGGCGCGTTGCACAACCCGAATGGCATTCTCATAAAGCGATAAACACCAAAGGGTGTAATAAATGCGGTTTTATCGCGATCTTCCTCTTTAACAGCGATTTGGTGGTATCCAGCCTTCAAATCTAAAGTGGACATGTACAACGTGGATGAGGTAGCGTGCA
The DNA here is from genome assembly GCA_035610365.1 of Aquatica leii. Taxonomy (NCBI): domain Eukaryota; kingdom Metazoa; phylum Arthropoda; class Insecta; order Coleoptera; family Lampyridae; genus Aquatica; species Aquatica leii. The sequence goes on from CM069437.1 coordinate 64,825,623, forward strand.
AGAGGTCATCTATCCTCGGCAATGGATACCTGTCAGGCACAGTAATATGATTCAGGCGACGGTAATCCACGCACAGTCGAAATGTGTCATCCTTTTTGGGCACTAATACTACCGGTGCCGCATATGGGGATTCACACTCTTCTACAATTCCTAACTCTAGTAACCTATCTAGTTCTTGTTTAAGGATGCCAGTTTTCTTCGGAGAAAGGCGGTATGGTGGTACTGAGATTGGTTTGTCATCAGTTAACCTGATCTCATGCTCTGCGTACGGAGTCGCTTCACCACTTTCAATAAATACATCTTGGTTTTCGTTCAACACTCCTACTAGTGCCGTTTGTTCAGCTTCGGTTAATTGTATCCCCTCATCTGGACGTAAAGTGGTTTCAAATGAATCGACGTGTACTTCCCGAGAGCGAGGTTCCTCCAAGAAATCATATAATTCTAAACGGTTATCTGCAAAAGACCATTGCATCCGTGCAATCTCAATAATGATATTGGCTGCGGAAATAAAATCTACACCTAAAAGTGTTTTTCCGGACGTATGCTCGGGTATCGCCACAAATGTAGTCTTTACACAACGATCTTCTACTGTAACATCGCATGTAAAAGAATGTGCTACTGCATTTTTCGGTTCCCCATCCGCAAGGACGATTTGTATGTTATTTACGGAGTAAGGAATCTTTTGTTCCATTAAATGTTTGTATAATCGATGACCGGCAATACTGCATTTTGCTCCGGTATCAATGTATGCTAATCCTTTTAAACCACTCACCGTTATGGCAAGAAGAGGTCTCGTATTGGCTGCTCCTGCATCCGTTAACATGAGTTCAATCGGCGCCGCATCATTTACAGTTATCCGTGCGGTTGATGGGTTTTTGTGTCGACAGGTCGGACAATTGGACCTTACAAAGCCCAAGCTACCGCAACCGAAACATTTTATAGCCGACGACGATTGGTATACAACTTCAGCGGTTGGTGCACTAGCAGTTTTGGGAGATTCTGTGTTACCTTTTCGTATCTTTCTACACTCAGACTGATTGTGTCCAAAATGTTTGCAAAAATTACATCTCAGCCTTGGTTTTGAATCAGGTTGAGGTTTATATTCTCGACTTACTTCTGCGATCGATTCTTCAAGAGATCGGGCGTGTTCTATTAGGTTGTCAAAAGATGTGATTTCGTCACGCGATATTCTTTGCCGAATTCTTCGATTTAATAATCCGTAAATCATGTCTAGTTTGTGATTGTCATGAAGAATATGTTGTGCAGGTAAGCGCGAAAGTAAGGCCCTAGCGTTAGTTACAAATATGTCCGTCGGTTCGCGATCGCCTTGTTCACGAGAAAAAAGTTCGCGAAATATTTTGTGTGCGGGCTTATTTATACCAAAGGCATGGCGTAAGGCCGTCAATGCTGCTTCCCAGGTAGTTATGGAATCTTTTGTTCCTTGCCACCATGTTGCTGCTAATTTATCCAATAACATGGGTAATCCACGTAACGCGTTAGCGTCATTTACATTAACGCACTCCTTATAAATACTAATCGCATTAATAAATGCCTCTACGTCTTCTTCCTTTGACCCTGAATACCGTGATTTACATTGTGCAAAATTACCTGATCCTACTGGAGCTGTCACTGCTGTTGGGTTTGGATTTACCGAAATGCTGCGTAGCAGTTGTTCTAGCTGTTGTTGACTCATCACCACCTGTTCAGCCATCGTCGTTTTTGTCGAACGCAGATGATAATTGTGTTTTGCCCTTTTATCACTAATATTGGCGGTTTTTTCGAACACAAGTTCACACCAACGTTTGATTTTAATTAATTGTTACCGTAACACTGCGTTTGTACACAATCGTTTCAGTAATTGCACAATAGAATTTTAATAACTCGAAATTTTAATTTTCGCGAAAATAGTCAACACACAATTTTGCTTAAACGCAGTTCGTGCTTTATCTGTAGTTGCCACAAGTTGAGCGCCAGATGTAACTCGAGATGGTAGAGCTATTTCGTTATCAGTAATTTTCCCACAGAATTAAAACACGAAAGGTTAAATGCATCTATTGAATTAACTACAAACACAAAAATAAACGTTGCTTTTTAACATTAAGGTCCTAAACAATATTTTAGGAAACACTTTCAACGAACGTACAAAGTAATATCATTAATATAAAGTAATTTAAATGTCGAACGGTGAAGATCCGTTGCAACGCACGAACAACAGGTACTCGCGTACGTACACGACCGTAGCGCAATTTTGTTGTTGCATGACTGCCGAATATTCATGCGGTATGCATTTAATTGTTTTATCTTCTCCAGTGACGTACCCTGGAAAGAGTTGCTACATAAGGAGCGTGTACCACCTGCTTCTTTGCATTAAAAAGACGCTTAAGATGAAATTTAGCTTTGTCGCGTTTTTTTTTGTTTCGTAATTTCAATAAACTCATTTGGCATGTGTGAGTTTGTACAAAACATTTAGGATTAGAAATGTAACCGCAATAACTATTTAATTTAAAAATGCTAATCTTTGGCTTTAATTCTAAAAGTATGTCTAACAATTTATTTGTTTTTTTATGCGTTTATAACTTGATTCAAAAGTGGCTCACATTTTGAACAAACATTTTTAATTGTAATTTTTATGTATATGGTGATGATTATAATGGGTTTGATAACAGTAATAAAAACCATTGTATGTATTGCCTTGTAGCGAATGTGAATCTAATATTTTTCTACCGTGATTGAACAACAACGAACGACGGCAGATTGCTTCCTGTACTTTTATGTGTAATAAACTCAAGTTGCTTTTATAGTATAATGGAACCATACATTTTTGTGTAACCAGGACTTCAGTACCCACTGGCTGGGCGCCGGTTATAATAATATTTTTTCATTTTACAATTTTGTGCACGTTTATAGGTGTTGGGACTTAAATCTGTTATCATATCTGTGTATTTGTACAATTTGCTGTAATTTAGGATGTCCTAGCTAGTTCCTACGTGTCTTGATATTTTGGATTACAAACTAATTGTTTTATAATTATAAGTTGTGTATTTACCATACATTTACATTCAGTTAGGAGACCAGAGAGGCTTCTTCGCCTGTTCTTCCTATTCTACTGCGAGTTCCACTGAACAGGTAATCTCGGTAAAAATTTAACGAATTATACTTGAATAAAAACATGTTTGCTGTGTTTTATTTTACCTACTGCAGTAGACATCCCGAGAATAAGTAGTGTGTGTACAACAAACTTGGTATAACGATTATAGCCACAGCAAGATGTCGCTACTTTTTTGTTCGTGGGTTTTAGTTTTCAAACGTTAGTGAGTTACATCACAAGCTGCAAGTCAGTCTGAAAACGTAAGAATTTGGTGTCCTAAATAAATCGTGAAGTAAATATAATAAATAGTCTACTTAAAAAATTAAAATGAATCTTATCTGCGGACGGTGTTTATAAATCTCCAGCGATACGTCTGAAATAAATTACTTTCAAATTGTTCTTCTTAAATACCGTTAGCCATACATTTTATTAGTGTGTTGTATTAAAAATGAGTTACATTTATGATCGTATCTATAAATTTAAAAATAAATTAGTTTTAAATTCGTATACATTCTCCATTCTTATCTCCATCTTTTCAGTCGACAGTACGATTGCATTACATTTGTTGTAATAATAATCAATTTTGTGTCCAAACTGAAAACTACTATGACAATACAATCTCGGAAAACATAGTCATTTTAGCATTCCGGACGTAAAAATCTCCCTTCTTATATTTCTTGCAGAACTTGAAGTGGTATTTTCTAAACCTCTAACTTCTTCCTCCAGTTTTATTAATTGCAGATTTTTTATGGTGTAAAACTTTTATTTGACTTATTGAAATAAGATTTTAAAAAATTACTAATTGGGTTAGAAAAAATACATTTATTTCAAACATTAAATTTATACAGAAAAAGACATAGGAAAACAGTCCAAATTTTTCAAATTTAAAATTGCTACTGTCTTGGTGTTGGCGAATTCAGGAATTGAAATTAAACGCACCTGCTGGCCATCATCACCTAAAAATTAATCATTTTCATTCAATTTCTTTATAATTTAAATAAACGTACCAGTAACAATTTCGGTATCAAATAAACTTTGATTTCCAGTAAACATTACATGTGGACAATGCTCGATAACAAATGGATCATTCTCATAAAAAGGAAAACATCCTAAAGTATCAGGAGCCGTTGGGGCAATATGACTCCATTTCAAACACGACTCTAAAACTTTTAAAGGTGACGGTATTTCACAAAAACCCAAAATATTTGAAACTGGTTGCCCCGAACTGCCTAAAAATCTCAAACCAGCAAGTTCGCATTCATATGGATTTGATACTTGATTCAAAGATTTATAGGCCATCGAGTTAGGAAACATGCAATGATGCATTGCTTGCTGTGGCATAATATGATTAGAAGGATCATGTTCACCAGGCATTACATCGACTTCTATTACTTGTGCCAATTCCAATAGTATTGTGTCTAAGAGTTTTACTGATTCTATCACTTCAGGCATTTCAACTTTTCTTGAAGTAAGCGAGATAGTGGATTTAATCTTCTCATGACTTGTTCGTGTACTATTCCCTGCTATAATTAAACGAATTATTTTAGTGTTAACATCATTTGCATCAGGAATAAGACCACTCAACCAATTTACCAGTAATCGTATAGATAATAACGTCTTTTCTATATGAACTAAATCAAGCCCACTTATAAATAACACATATAAATCTTCATTTAAGATAGGACGTTCAATCTGTGTTTGAAAACCAGCAAAACAAAAATCCTCTGCATTAAATTTTCCTTTACCTAAATCAGATCCTAATAAGGCACAAGAAATACCCGTCACTAACTCGTCTTTACTTAAGTTCCCGATAACTTCATACCTTTGCAACTCATCTTCTAAATATAATGTATCAGAATCATCAGTAAAATGTACATGCACTGGTTGAGGTACCAGACTGTTACTTTCGGCTAGTTGCTTTAAAACTGACGGTTTCAATTTTTGATCCTTAAAGATCGTTCCAATGACAATACATTTAGAATAATCAGTTTCAGATAATTTATGTAAATCGCATATTGGATATTTGTCGCCCCATTTCTTTATTATCCGTTTTCTTAGAATCTGTTTCATTTGTCGTAATCTAACATTGTAAATATTACAATACTGTTTTGTAAAATCTTTCTTTTGATTTTTAAACCGATCAGATAAATTTTGGTAATCTAATACTTTACGTTCTGATATATCTTCAGGCATTTTTTAGTTGGATATTTCTTATTTTACAAACGAGAACTATAATATATATATTAGAACTATCTATAGTTTTAAGGTTAAGCTTATGTTTATTCCGCCAAATTGTGACACTCAATTGTTGCCAACGTTTGAACTTAAAGAAATTTTTTTCTGTCTTAGAGTACAGGGTGCTACCAAAATGAATTTGGTCAAGCTTACTATACATTTTACAGTAACAATAAGTTAAATCTACGTAAACTATATATAAAAAAAGAGGTATTTGTTATTGCATTAAAAAAAAATAAAGCAGTTTATTCTAGTAACGCTTTTAACTGTCATTGTAAATATTTTCTTTTCCACCGTTAAAAACTGATGGTTTTTTAATCTGTTCAAGAAAACTACGTAATTTTTCTACTATCTAATAACCGCTCAAGACATGGTCATAGAATGTTTTTTTTTAATTTAAGCATTCACTGGTGTAGACAAAAATATTCTTGCGTTTTTTGATAACCCATTTACACAAAGACATTCTGATAAAGATTCTAAAAGTAGGTACTTGAGTGATTTGGTTTGTTAATGCTCAGTTCTTTAATTGTTGAATAAAAAATTTTTATTTTATAATTTTAATTGATTTTTTTAATTTTTTTATTGAAGAAAAACTTTAATATATAATATTTAATTCTTAAAATAACTTTAATTTTTTTTTATATATTTAAATTTAATGTTTTTTTGGCAGATATTTTACATATTTCACATAGATTTGTATCTTACATACTTATTTTTTAACTGACTAAATTAAATATTTATTATAATTAGTTGTATTGGTTTGTGGTATAGGTACATACTAAAAAATATACAAAAATATGTTTTATTTTTAAAATAATATAAGTAAGATACCTTATTTCACATATGCATTTTACTTAAAATCTGAACTGGAATGATAAAATATGGACTTTATCGGAAAAAATACATTGAAAAAAATCAAATGTTAATCTAATCGCTTACGATACCCTTTTACTATTATTTTAAATATATTATGAAAAACAACTGCTAGTATTATATGTTTTAAAGTCAACGACTAATAGAAAATAACGTACATACAAATGTATATTATTTACTTATGTATATTACTTCACACTGTTCTTACTGGCATTCTTTCTGATTTTAATAGTAAAAGTGTTTCGAGAATATTTTTTGGTAGCGTCTATAGTGTTGTCATAACCTGTTTTCTTCCTATAGCACCTTTTTTTGTTTACAAAACACTTTTTTGCTATTTGTTTTCTTATGCTATTTTGCTGTTTGTTTTTAAGCTACAGCAAAGGTTATAGTATCAGTCAGTACAAACTTTATAAAATACTATAAATGTTGTTAACATGTTTTGTTTTTAATTTTTTTATATTTATAAAACCAATATTTAGTAAAAAAGCAAAAAAATTTGCTTAATTTGGTGTAAAAATCATTTTGACCATATATATCCAATAGTTTTTCTTATATGTATTTTTTCTTAAATTGCCAAAAATTTTTAAATCGCCGGTTTTAGACAAAAGTTAAGCAGAATATTATTTTCCCAGGTTTGCGTTACATTAAGAAAGGATTTTAGAAAAGATACATCACCGGATATGATAAAAGAATTAATTAACATTGGCACAAGATAGAATGCCAAGATTAGCGATGAAATTTGCTTAATTTAAATAAATGTTTTTTTATCGTTTAAGATTCAATACATTTTAAGGTAAATAAACTCAAAAGTACTTCTCAAATATGCAACTCTTTTTTTTTATTCTACATATATAAATTTTAAACACTATAGATTGTTGTATTGTGTACTTTAAAACATTTGTGTAATTAGAATTTAAATTAGTGGTAAAACAGCAAAATGAACAAAAACACGTTACAAAATAACACAAAAACTTAAAGAAACATAATCTTATAAATGGGTATATCAAAATAGATAGATAGATTGTATCACTAGTTCAGAAAGTGTCATTGTGCGAGTATGACCATATTTGTAGGTCGAGGTGAAGCCGAGGTCCACAAAATGCTGTAGATTCCACAAAAATATTGATAAATTGCAAATTTAAAAATAAATTAAATGTAGAAAATATATAAAAGTAAACAAAACATATTGAAATGTCTTTTCAAAAACAATCACATCTTAAGATAGTGGAAAACACAAAAAAAACTTTTTTGGGCTTGTACTATTAGGGTAAATATGGAAAATAAGAGCCGCTTAGGAATATTTTGAATATACAGTCATCTACCGAAAAAATGCGATTCAAGAGATCGCGTAAAAATCGTGTTATTTTGGTCGTCGCGTTTATTCTACATAGCGCCAATTTCGAAAACATTTTTTTAAACTTTAGTACGTATAGATCATACCGATATAAGCAGATTATTATTTAAACAATAAAATATTGTATTTATCAAAAAAAAACTAGTTTACATGTATTATTAATCAAAATAATCGATGCTTTGTTTTTGTGTTTGTTTTCATTTTCGTGGAATTAAAATTTATATCTTGTTTCGTACATTGCGTAATTGTTCTTGTTTTTTATCCATTTATTTAAACGGACAATGGTGATATCGAATAAATATAAGCAATTCAGTTTGCTTTTTAGGTACTTCTTAGGCGATGGCATTGAAAACTGCTTGTAGCTCTTCTCTAGTCCACGAGTATCTCTGTCATTTTAGTATACATACATGACCAAGATTCTTGCTACTTGCCCTAATACAAAAGACCTTCTAAAGACCCTTACATACTATAAAATAAATCAATGATAGCATGCTGTAAACGACACTTAAATATTTTTGGAAGAAGATAGATTTACACTGCAATCATATGGGCTCCAGATATTCAAAATTAAAAAAAAGCAGTATTATACATAAAACCACAATTTGCGTTAGATGGTAATTATTAGTGCTCGAGATAGTTTACGTTTTAAAACATAATTGTATATTTTTTAATATTAATACGTCCTTTAGAAATTTTTACATCATTTTTAGTAACTTAGTAGTAGTACGCTATTATCTAAAATTTTATTGTTGTTAATACACACTGTTATATAATTCGAAAAAAACATTGTTGTCTGAATCAAAGGTTTTCAAACTTTCCAGCCTTAAGACTATACTGATTACTCCAGTGAGATGCAACCATCCAAACCATTTTAATTTTTTGGGCATCTGGTGGTCAAAAGAGGAAATAGGTCGTACCTTCTATACGCTGTTAACAGATCTACTTTCAAAAGCGCAGTAACAATTAAACATTCGCGAATAACCTCGTTGGTCCGAGAAAGTTCTGGTGTATTCCACATCCACTCACTTCGAGATGACAGTAATTGGAGTATAAAAATGCCAGCGGAATAACCGTAAGTCAGCTTAAGAAAAGCAAAGAAAACAAAGCTGTCTGTTATCATATAAAATGTTGTGTGAGTGCTGAACATTCACAGATCAAGGGTACTTTCTATATTTCGTGATTGAGTCTAGTAATAGAGCGCTATGTTTAATTTGCAATGCAATGCATAGCCGTTTCAAAGAATATAACATTAAAAGTCATTATGAAACAAAACATTTTCAAAATTACTCAAAATATATTGGAAGTTTGCGGTCAAAATAATTTAAAGCTTTGAAATTACAGCAACCTTTGTTTATGAAAGTCAATTTTTGCTTGTTTAATAGTATATTACACTACTAGGACCAAAAGTTGAATTTTCGGCCCTGCGCGTCATGATGCCCCGAGGCGAAGCCGAGGGCATCACGACGCGCAGGACCGAGATTTCAACTTTTGGCCCGCGTAGTGTATGCGATTTTTCTTCATAGCCGGTCGAAAGTACGTTATTAATTTTACTTTTTTTAACTTTAAATGTTGATAAGCATGTTTTTGATGGGGGCAGGCATCAAATACGTTCGAAGAGTCAAGTCGTCATATTTTTTAAAAATAAATTAATTCCATTTTATCAAAAATTTCCATTAGTTTAACAAATTATATTATTTATTATAAAATTTATAAACCAAAACATATTATAAGCTAAAACCCCTTATTGTTACGAGTATTAATACGCATGAGAAATTCTTTCCTCCCGGCGTTATAGAGGGCGCGCGTGTACTTCTGAAAGGGAGTAAATGTTCAACTTTCGTCCCTGCTATTAGGGACGAAAGTACGTACTTTCGACCGAGGTATGAAGAAAACGTCATTTTTTCGCCATTGGTCTTGTTGTTCGTGCTTTGTTTCTGAGCTATGACGTCATTGACATTTTTTTATGGCAACTCATATTTTTTCAATGGATTTCAATAGAGTTAATTTTTCTGAGTACAAAAAATTCAAAAAAGTGTGACCTTGAAGAGAAAAGTTTAATAAAAAACCAATTACACAGTTCACCGTTAACAAAATCGAGCAAAAGTGTCGCTCTAAAATGAGTCGTCCAACAGTTCAGAAAATAGTTTAAGATTCTGTTAAAAAATATTTAAAATTAGAAACATGGCAGCCGTATAAAGTGGTTTTGGTCTAAGAACTAAACGAAGATGATCTTGACCGCAGGTTCGACTTTTGCGTTCTTACGCCTGAATGGTGACGAATAATTCTTACAGAATACTGTATTTCTTGACCAGGCTATCATGTCGGCAAAACTGTAGATACTTAGTGGTCTTTTTAAAATCAACACTGTAAAATGGAAAATCCTAGTCAGTTTTTACAAAAAGCTAATGTTTGGGCTGACATTATAGGTAACCGTATCTTAAGTTTATTTTTCTTTGAGGGCGCGTTTACAGGTGAAAAATATCTTGAATTTTTAAGAAACACATTAGCTTCTTGCAATATTTTACCTAAATGAAAAGGCTCCAGATCTGCTCAATAACATAATATGGCACCAACATGATAGTGCGCATCTTCATTTGCGAATAATTAAACCAAAGTATTTAATAACCAATAGATCGGTCGTTAGAGATTTATCGAATGGTTTCCTATATGTTTTGGTAAGGTTTTCCAAGAGTTTCAGTGGTGGTTGAAACGTTTTTAAGAAATCCTTGGAGGTCACTTACCTTTTTATTTTTTGTTGTGCATGTCTTTCAACGTCGTCTTAATTTTTTTAATTTTCAAAAGTTGGCAAACTTCTTAAAACAACCCAGACTCAAAGTTGCGGCCTTGGTTGGAATCTAATACCAACGGATCTCCAAACCGACAAAAAAAACTCTTTCACTAATACGATTGTGACTGTAGCTGCTTCTTAATTGGGTATGGCGCAAGCCTCCGCCCATTTCGTGAAACAATCCATCGCTACCTGAATATATTTGTTTCCCGAGTCAGATTCTCAAAACGGTTTTACGATGTCAATCGCTACTCTATCTAAAAGGTTTCGCATGTTATACTACTTCATTGGTGTTTTGCGCTTTTTCTCTGAACCATTTTCTGATGAGCAGACCGTGCACTTACGGCCCAATTCTATGACGTCTTTGACACTACCAACTGCACTCTGTTTTCTCTGCCTTCAACACTCTCTAGGGATGGCTTAAGAAAACCGTCTTGCACAGAGAGCTTCTCTGCGCTCAGTATGTTTTCATGTTTCTGCCCAGCGCACTCACTTCTTCCCAAGTTGGTCGTCGACTTTTTGCTTTTCTGTTCAGGAGTACTCCTATGTCAAAATCGTTTTCTTGTTTGCGACGCAACTGCTCAGGTTATCAATTATCATCAACTATAGCAGCTTTTCGGAAACATTAATCTTTAGTTTAAGTCGTAAACAATAACTACAGTCTGCCAAACATAGTTTTCTGGACAAGGCATCAGCGTTTCGATGACTGCTTTCAGCACGATGTTCAGTGTCGTAGTCATACTTTTGAAATTTCTTGATCTATCTTGGCACTTGTTCTTCCGGATTACGAAATTGCAATAGCTATTTCAAGGCAGCGTGGTCCGTCCTTGGTAAAAATTTTTGTTCATACAAATATTTGTAGAAATGTTCTATGCACTGGACGATTGCTAACAGCTCTCTTCTAGTCACGTAATAATTCCTTTCTGGCTTAGACAAAACTTTACTAAAAGTCGCGATTACTTTTTCTTGGTCATCTTGCTCTTGTAAAAGAACTTCATTTATGGCTAGATTGCTTGCATCGGTATCCAAAACAAATCTTTCATTTTCTCTTGGATAACTTAAAATCGGCGAAGTGACTAGGGTTTGTTTTAAGCGATGTGAAGCGTTTTCGTTCCATTTAAATTCTAGTCTTTCTTTGGTCGGTTTCGTCAAAGGTTTAGCGATATTGGCAAATCCGGCTAAAAATCGTCTATAATAGGTGCACAACTCAAGGAAACTTTGAACCTGATGTTTGTCGATTAGTCTTGAGCATGATTGTACTGCTCAAACCTTGCCTGGGTCAGCCTTTACTTCATCTATAGGTACGACGTGGTCAAGATATTACACTTCTCTCTTAAATACGTGGCACTTTTTTGTGTTTAATTTTAGATTTGCCTCATGTAGTCGTTGGAACGATTTTTCAAGTTGTTCAAATGTTCTTCGAAGGACGTTCCCACCACAATCACGTCGTCTAGATAATTTAATTTAATATTAATATAATATTAATTTTAATTTTCTAAGACAGTCGTTACAAGATGATCTCCATCAAACGCTCAAACGTTGCAAGAGCGTTACACCGGCTAAAAAACAACACAGTGAATTTCCACCAACCAGTTTCAATCGTAAAAGCTGTTTTTTACGATCTTTGAATTCTAATTTAACCTGCCAATAACCACTCTTTAAATCCAACGTGGAAAATCACTACGATCGTGACAGTGTGTCTAACGTATCGTCAATTTTCGGTAAAAGGTAGCTGTCTTTTTTGGTCATGTGGTTAAACTGTTTTTTTTTTATTAGTATCAGTGGAGACGCCCATAGACCATTTGAAGGTTTAACCACACCTTCTCTCTCCATATCTGTAATTATTTGTTTGGTTTTATCTATTTTAGTTATAGGAAGTCAGCGTAGATGTCGTATCAGCCGAGCGTCTCCGGTATTCATTTTATGCTTCACCACGTTAGTTCCTTCTTTGGAACCACTTTCCAGCGTGTATACATCTTGATATTGTTAGATCAACACTGTAACTTTAGCCAGCTGGTCTTGACTGAGGTTTTGGCATTTAGAGGTAAGAATGTCCAATAGATGTTGTAGGCACTTTTTCGGCTATGTATCTATACTAGAATTTACATATTTCACAATTTCAGTTACTGGCGTGTATTGGTCCACCACGACCTTTTTTTCAACGTTACTGGATCTTAGTTGACATTCAAGATCCTTACTTGCATCGTGTTCTTTATTTGTACTAATGTTTTGCCAACGAGTAGTCTTTTTTCAACTAAATCGTCCTTTAATGGTTCAACAGCGCCAATTGCGGAAATTTCCATCCAGACGTACCGTCACCACAAATTTAGTCCTTGCAGGTACAGTTACGTCTTCACTCAATATGACTCGCACGGTTGCTTTTTCTGATAGATGATAAGGAATTTCTTCACTGTCGATCTTTAAGACATCGTTGTTTATATTCAAATAGAACCCATACTTTTTTATAACGCCCATTCCTAAGATAGCTTTTTCTGTGATGTTGGCTACCTGTATTCCTTTTCTCAAACCAATAGTCACTTTTACTTGTCCGTGAGGTGGTATTTCTTCGCCCGTTGCCGTTCGAAATCGTACTGTTACTACTGATGTCTTCTCATTCTTCCGCAGTATGAACGAACTGATGATAGTTTTCGTCGCTTTCGTGTCAACCAGTAACTGAACATTAATCTTGTTATCGAGATAAATACTGTGCAATTGCTCTATTTGCAATTTGAATAGTAATTTCCGGGGCATAGTTTGTTGAGGTCGATTTTCGCTCTAGTTTTCCGAACGTTCTTCCACTTCTTCGCAGTTCCAGCATGTCACTTCTTTTTCCTGAGCTACTTGTTCGTTGAATAGACGTCGCACTATTTTTTCAATGCTTTTTTGTGTGTGCGAGTTTATGGCTGTCTCGGTGCGAAGCTTGTTTCGGTGCCTCAAATTTTAAAGCATGGGTTAAAACGTCATTCAATCTCGTTTGTCGAGCTAACCGGAAAGTTTGCTGCGTTTTGCTGTATCAAAGGCCATCTACAAAGGTTTGAATAGTTAACTTCTCTAAAAAGGTATCTAGTGCTGTAAGATACGCAAGCCGGTCAATCTGGTTATGTCAGCTTTAAACTCCTGAAGACTTGCCGCAGCTTTCTGAACCTGGTTTTTTATTTGAGTTTTATACACCTATTAAAGATAAGCATCTTCATATCTCATTTCTAAACGTGTTTGTAATTTTCTTGCAAGTGGTCAGGAACAGTCTGCAAAAATCTAAGTGCTTCTCCACATAAGATGTTGTTTTCTGCGTATTGCTCCAACTATTAGTTCTAGCTGCGGCTATTAACTATTGAACTTTACCATCAAAATTTGAAGATACAACTTAAAACTTGTTAGTGCTTTTTTCCGATGATTTATTATTAAATCTTCGCTCGGTCCGCTTTCTTCATCATGGTAATTCATTTGGTTCATTCTTTCTTTAAACAGTTTCATTCGGTCCCCTACTGCTTCCATTTTGTCATTCATAAATTTGCATATTTCTTCTTTTAAATTTAACATATCTCCTTAAGTTCCCTCTTGAACAATTTCAATTTAGTTTTTTATACTAAATTGTATTTGCTCCTCAATAGTCGTTATTTGATTTTTAATACCGATTCGTATTTCTTCTTTTAAACTAAGTTTGTAAACACACACGAAGCACGAACTAATCATTTGTTTACACAATCTTTATATTACGGGAGAAATATTAAATTACTTATATTTACACATTGAAATTGCAAACCCCACACCTTGCACAACGAATTTTTAAAATCTAATTTATTTATAACTAAATATTTACACGATTTAAATTTAACTACTTTAACACTAATAAAATGCAACGTTATTTAAGAAAACAAATTAATTTAAATATTACTACTACTAAAAAAATAATGTCCGCGAATAACTTCTATTTATCTATATCTATATAACCTGTATTTGTTTATATTAAAAACACGTACACTTACAGTGCCGTATTTATTTTTGACTAGCACGTGCATTTTATTTAATTATCTTAGCACACACGTTTATCACTTATTTATTTAAACCGACAAAGTCTTCTTAATACTTCCAAATGAATTCAAGAACTGACCTCAGCTTCTTTTGAATACTTTTCAAGAATGTTCTATATCTTTCGGTTATTGTCTCAAACTTGACAATTACTTCGAGAACGTTTCACTATTTAGCAGAACCTTGGTAAAACTAATACACACAGTAGCGAGCTATAAAACTTGAGTGTCTAGGTACAACTAACGATGTAGAACAAGTATTGTTTTTGGAAAGAAAATCGTGTCTGTTCACTTTGAAATTGTTAGAAAAAGTGTATCGTAGTACAATTACTGCCTTCAATAACAGTTTGAGTATTTTGTGAGCGGGTGGTAAAAGTATTATTTCCAGAAATGATACGTTTACGTGTTTAGCGCATGGTTTACACCAAATTTCAGAAGCATTTCGGTTTATTCATACTAACGTAAACAACTTGGTATCAAAAACTTGTTTAGAAGCTGTAAAGCATTAAGCAAAAAAATTTGAATTTATCAAAATGTTGAAACCCAAGGAAACACAGATGGTTAAAGAAGCTTTCTTTAAAAAAAAAATAGAAAGGATTATTTAAGCAAATTTTTCGTATATAGCAGTTGCAATAACCATAACATTTCAATACAGAAAGATTCTTCCGAACAACAGACGTTTGAAAATTTATTGCGCTATGTCAATATCAAATGTAATCAAGATTTGTAATTGTAATTTATAGCAATTAGTGATATATTTGAAAAAAAAGAAACAAAAATGCATTGCACTAAATGGTTTATAAGTTTGCATTTCATTAAAAATGATGTATGTAGGAGAAACACGAAGTGAAACAACAGAAAACGTAGTACACGATAGAAGAAAAAAGACGATATAAAGCAATAGTGTAAAACTCGAGATATTGTGAAGTTCGTGACAAAGAGAAAACAATAGAAAATGGAGAAATTACATCAACAAAATGCCAAATGACTACAAAAAAAGCAGGAAACCATAATGCCAAAATCACCATTACGACTATCGAAGAGATAGTACAAGAAGTGCACATCAGAATCTTAAGAATAAGAAGACCTCAAGAAAGTAAAAAAATAAATTTATTAAAACTACATTATTTAATAAAATTTAAAAAGGTATCTTCTAAATAAACTCAAATCAAACTGTAATTTATTGTTACACAAAAGAAAGCTGAAAACTTCTTTTCGGTTTAATGGTGGATGGTACACGTGAACACAAACAGTAAACCGGCATTTTGCGATTTACCAAGAAAATTATTTTACACAAAGTGAAACTTGGAAGTAGAAAGTGTCCTAAATTCAATCATCAAATTTTATCCAACATTCTTATTACACAACCATATTCATATTCTTATTTTACTTCCTTTTCAAACTTTCTCCTTCTATGATTTAATAACAAATAATACTACGTCACACTAAGAAATGCGTGGCGCAAGACGTTAATGTTATAATTACAAATATTTTAGCGTATTTATATTGTTTAAACAATTTCCACCACTTGTTTAAGTGTTAAGTAACATTACGAATTTCTCGTTGCGTTCAAATTGTCAGTTTATAAACGGACATCGTTATAAGCGCAACCATGCCGGATAATACCTATCTTGATGAAGATTTAGTTAATAACAACAACAAAAGTAATAAAAGTGAGAAGAAGAAATTTCCATACGAAATTAAGAGAGTGGATCCAGATATTAATAAGGAGTTGTTAGACGTATTTTCTGGTAATTTTTTTTTCAAATATTTTACTTTAAAAAAACTTTTGATTTCAAAATGTATTTAAACAAATTTTTATTTTATAGGTTTTTTTATCTTATAATCAAACTTATTGTTTATTATTGTTATAACTGCTTGAAACCGCTTCTAATGCTTAAGGTTTACCGAAAGCTCATTTTTACTGCATGTTACCGTTGCAATTCGGAATTTTGGATAAAAAAATAACAATAAGTCAAGTTGCAATGTAATTTGCATAAATTCCCTTAGATTTAAAAACCGTAATACAATGTTATTTGAGACGTAACAAAAGTTTGGAAAATCTCTTAACTATGTTAATCCGCGAAGATTATAACAATCTTTTCAGTAGTACATAAAATTTAATTAGTCTGTATTAGTGGTAATTGCTAAATTGTTATCAAATTTGGCATTAGAATTATTTGTTGTATTTAATTTTCAAGGTATCGCTGAAACAAAAAAATTTAAATTTGTTTTGTTTATTTATAGAATTATCTTGTTGTCACATCAAGCATTTTTCAAGTTGAAGTAAATAAAAAATCGCGAATTTTCTTTAAATAATGCATTTGAACACATTATTGTTGACTCTATATTCTAAAAAATATTGCAACGAAGTACTTAAAAAAATAATATTTTAGGTCTTTCAGTTGACTTTTTTTGATAGCATAAGGTGCGTTTTTGACATTCGAAGAGTTAACGAAAGAACGGAAAAGACGAGTAAACTAAAAAATGACTAATCTCTTATAGGTAATCTATTATGTAATGATCATATGTCAAATATAAATTTACAAAACTCGACTACAAACACGCCCGCGCCTAGCACTTTTGGCGCCTTTGTGCAAATTTAAAATAACGCCCCAAATTTGTATTACGTTCATATGTGAGTACAGATACAGGTTAAGTTAGGTATTATTATCCACTATTAAAAGTAATTTTAAAACGTATTTTCATATTTTTTTTTTATATTTTACAAGTACAAGCCATAAGCCATACAAGTATTTTTTCATTGAGGTACATAACATGATTATAAACTTATAGAAAACAGAAATATATTCTAAAAGTATTACAACTCAAAATTTTTGTATTTTAGTTTCAAATGTTATATATGATACAAAAGCACAAGAAATAAAAACAATATTTAAAACAATAAAAATACTTGTTTATATATCACAGTACGAAACTGATCGACAAATAAAAACAAAACAATATATTATTTTAATAATGCAACATGTCACCTTTTAAAGATTAATATCCAGGTATTAGGTATTGCTATTAATATTTTAGCTAAGTGAATTGAGCTTTCCGTGCTTTAATTGTTGCAAATTGTTTAATTAAATCTTCGGTGTCTAATTCTTTTAGCTGGTTCGTTTCTATTGAAATGCTAGCAAGATTACTTAGTCGGTTTTGATCCATGGTCAATCTTAAATAATTTTTTATTATTTTGGGTTTTGAAAAAGATCGTTCTGCGGTAGTAACAGAAACCAGCAATGTTAATAAAATACGACGTATTATGTTCGTATTAGGAAAAGAATCCACTAAGTTGTTAACTGTTATATAATTTAAAGTTTCTTCTTCAAAATTTTTATAAATATTGCAATTCTTTAACAAGTTTCACGACAGTTATATCTCGTTCATTGCGAGTTTTGTCGTTTAATAAATTTTCAACTTTTTGACATAATTCTAATTGTTCGTTTTCAGAATAATTTTTAAATTTATCAATATTCCATAAAAACGCAAAATTATTAGAGTAAGAAGAATGTAATTGGAATCTCTCATTCACTGATGTTATGATTACATCTAGAGCATTAAAAAACCAATCAACTTTGAACTTTAAAGTTTCGTCGTGGATCGGTTCATCGTCACATTTATTATCAAAATGTTTTTTTATTTTTCGCGGTCTTAGACTCCTTTGTTCTATGTCTAAACTGGATGCTATTTCTTTAGCATGAATCAATAGATCATTAAAATCATTATCGGAGCGGTAAGCTTTCAAAAAATTATTCAAGTTATTTAAATGATTACAACACTGAGCAACATCAAAGTTCGGTTTTTGAATAATTTTACTAACAATGTTAACTTTACTTAAAATGTTATGCCACAATATAAGAATGCAAATAAACTCAAAATTTTTCAATTTTTTGGCCAACGATGCAGCCAAATTTTTTACGTTATTTTTAAAGTTTCCTTCACCTCCCCAAGTTGATATCTTAAAGCAGTTATTGCATCTAGTCTACTAAACCATCGAGTATCCGATAAAGGTTTTAAAGTTAAATTTGTTACATTAGATAAATTAGATTTCAGAATTAACCAGCTGAAAAAAATAGAAACAATTATTGAACTAAAAAAAAAATTCATGCTCAAAGCATTCGATTTTGCGGCATCATTGACGCTTAAATTTACGGTATGATTGCAACAAGAAACAAAGAAACCTCGCGGATTAAAATCCAATTTTTTTTTGTAGACCATTATGCCTACCTCGCATATTCGTCCCATTGTCGTAACCCTGACCCCGCAAATCGTTGATATTTAAGCCTTCTTTCTCTAACGGCGACAAAAGAAATTTTGTCAATCCTTCAACCGACACATCATCTATAGGACAAAATAATAAAAAATGTTCTTCCATACTAATTCCCGTGTTCTTTAAGTTAAAAATCTTATACAAACTAAAATTTGTTCTTGGTGACTAGAGTCAGGAGTTCAGTCTAATAATATAGAATAATATTTTGCCTTTTTAGTTAGTTCTAAAATTTTGGATTTGATGTTTTCACTGATCAAGTTGATTACTTCATTTTGTATTTTATCCCTGAGATAGTTTTTGTGCTGTTTTATTTAAGAGCGATTTGTATGTTCTGACATAATCAGGTCAAATTTGGAAATCATTTCTATGCATTTTGAAAAGTTGCCATTGTTTTTCTCGAAGAACTTACTTCCCCGAAAATCTAAATTTTGCTGACCTAAAAACTGAATCACGTAGAAAATTCTTTCTATAACAGTTTGCCAGTATTTCGTTTCTCTGTTTATTACATTTTGAATTTCAGAATCAATGATTTCATTTTTATTAAAACGGTTAGAAAGATCTAGCAATTTTAGAACATTTTCGATATGTAACTTGCTCGTTTCATGAATGTTTAAATGTTCACTTAAATGCTGCCAGTCATTGTAACCAGATTCATCACTAAGGAGAATAGATTTCAAATCGCTGTCATTAAAAATTTTGCAACAGAAGCAGTAAAGTGAATTTTTTGTTTCGGAATACAACAACCAAAAACGCTCATCTTTTTCGTTCTTTTCATCTTTTTCTTTTATATAGCAAATTTTGGTATCCAGACAATTTCTTCTTTTTTCTGACATCCTGTGTAAAGAAATTAATACGAAAGTAAACAAATTGACAAATTATTAATGAAAAATAGAAATGTTTCGACGTCTCAAACTCAAACACGAAAGTATTTTCTCAACATTATTTATTTCAAGTTATTTCAAAATTTATTTAACAGTAATATTAGTGCTTATCAATTATTTTTGAGATGCAAGTTTTTGGCTTTATAAAGTTTCGTACATTGCAAGCTCAGACAGGAAAAAAACGCTTGTTCGCTCGTTGGTTCGTTGCAAGCCAAATTTCAAGCTCAAGCATGAATAAAATCAGATTTTTTTGAGTTCATATTATGTATCATGTTACGTATTAATTTTCGATCGAATAAATGCTATTTATTGCGTACTCTCATTTGGAAAACATATTTTTTTTGCTTTTGAGTTTTGAGGCTTTGGGGCGCCTTCGGCGCCTCGGCGGGGTCGTGCACCACACGACTTTGCCCTTATGTAAGGCACAGGACTGACAACAAAACTTGCACAAAAGTCTGCATTTAAAAAAAATCATAGTAAGCTTTAGAGTCAAGATTTATGTTATCATATTCTCTATCAGAAATTTTACAAAATATTTTAATTATTAATTTTATTTTAGATTTTATAATTTGTTTTGACATGCTAGTATATGTTTTTAATTTCTTTAAATGATTTGATGTTTAAGCGTTTTTATATTTCATCATGTGTGACTATAAAAATGACTAAGTTTGAATTTTAAATTTCGATTTTTTGTTTTTATTTTCCACCTTTGTTTTGATATTGCGAACATTTGTAATCATACTTAAGTAGCTTACAAAACTTGTTTATGTAGGTGTCTCACTTAGAGAAAAATGGAACATTAGGTTTTTTTTAAATAAATTAACTACACACTTTACTGCAACCAAGTGAAATAAATAAAATCGTATTTATATCTTTTTGCAACAATATAATATTATTAAACGTATCAAAAACTTGCTAAAAAAATTAATTTTTGGTAGAATTTGAATTATTTTTTGACACTGACATTAAAAACTTTTTATCAAGTTAAAAATTAATTTATATTTAGAAAATAAAAAAAATATCGTATTAAACACAGTTAATTAAAAAACATTTAAAATAAAAAAAATGTGGATGTGGACTCCACCGTGTGGGGGGTCTTCCCGTTGGTCTCCGTTCTTTTAGTATACTCTCCAGAGCCGTGCGAGCCATTCTTTCTTCGTCCATTCTTTTTACGTGTCATACCATTGGCGTCTTTTCTGTCCTTCCCATCTTACCACGTCATTTACTGCGCACGTCCATCTTATTTCGTCATTCCTAATTCTATCTCCGAGTGTTTTTCCGGCAGTTATTCTCAACGTTCTCATTGCTGCTGTCTTTAACATCGATTTTGTTTTATTTTGTGTCTGCTCTTGTCTTGATTCCGTAGGTTAGTACAGGTCTCACACCTGCTTTATATATCCTAATTTTGCTATTTGTTTGCATACCTTTGTTATTCCAGCATCCAGGTGTAACGACAGGCCTATTTATTTTATGTTTTAATTCTTGCAATGGGTTATGGTGGCTCATTGTATCTACTCCAAGGTGTTTCAAATCCGTAACTTGTTCTATACTGCTTCTTTCAATTTTAAATTTGCATCTTACAGGATCTTTGGAATAGGTCATAGTTTTTTCTTTTGAAATTTTTATATTATATTTTTGCGCTATTTGAAAGAAACGGAAAAGTTGTCTCTGAAAGTCGTCTTCCGTTTCTGACATGATCGTTGCATCATCGGCATAACAAATCATACAAAAGCGCTTGTGTTGCAGTCGATATCCCAGGTTTTAAAGTTTACTGTGTTTATTATGTTGTCCATTATTAAGTTATGGATGTTCAGTTGATACATAGTATTAATGATTAGTCGGACCTTGTCAATGCTTTTGTTAGGTCTGTGAAACAGGCATACAGTGATTTTTCAAATTTGATGAATTTTTGTATAAGTTGTCTTAGTATGAAGATAACGTCTGTTGATCTATTTCTTCTGAAACCTTGTTTTTTGTCTCTGTTTTTGATGTATCCTTCTAATTTAAGTTTAATCATAAAAGTAAACAGTTTTATGGTTGTGCATAGGAGACTTACCTCTCTCTAATTTTAAAGATTCGTCTTTTTGTTCTTTCTTCTTATGCCAGTCGACCGAGATTGTGCTTAAAATTTTATTGAATAAAACTATTAGACGTTTGGCCAGTTTTCTGCCTACATATTTAAGGAATAAATTTGGGATATTGTCAATTCCTGACGGTCTCCTGTTTTTTAGCATTTTTATCCCTGAAATTATATCATCTATTCCGAACTTTATTTGTACTTCTTCTCCTTGTAAAACTTCTGCATTTTCTTCTTAACCATAAAGTTTTTTAAAATACTTTTTCCATTCGTTTGTTGAAATGTTCTTTGTTTGCACAAATTCGTTGATTGGCTTTTTCTTGTTAACATTTTCTATATCTTTCTTTGTGCGCCATAAATGACAGGGTTCATTTCCATTGTAAATCGTTGCTAGTATTCTGTTTTAATGCTACTGATTTTATAGTTTACTCTATTTCTAACCTTTGTATATTTGTTATAGTTTTCTTCTGTTAGTGAGCTTTTGTACTTTATGTGGGTCATTTTCTTTTCTTCAGTTAGTTCTTTTACCTGTTTTTTCCTGTTTTGAGAATTTAAATTGACTTTTCTTTATAAAATCATAAGCTTTTGCGGTAGTTATGTTTATGATTATAAGCGACCTTCGGCTTAGACTGCGTCATAGTTAAACACCCAGGCTTAGGCTTAGTCGTAGTTTCTTCTTGAGAGCCAAAACAAGAAGTCACTCAGTCACAGTTATCACTCTGAAGATGCAAGCTGCAATGTCTTGCGAAACGTTAGTTTGTTTGGGTTCACGAATGACAATATGGCAAAGGCCAAGTTCTACTTCTTGTTTTGGTTCTCAAGAAGAGACTAGGACCAAGGCTAAGTCTGGGTGTTTAACTACGACGCGGCCTAAGCCGAAAGTCGCTTATAATCATTGACTTTCCTTGTTCCAATTGATTTTTTTGCAGCTTCGGTTATACAATTTCTTCAG
The DNA here is from genome assembly GCA_035610365.1 of Aquatica leii. NCBI lineage: Eukaryota > Metazoa > Arthropoda > Insecta > Coleoptera > Lampyridae > Aquatica > Aquatica leii. Next base: position 64,848,175 of record CM069437.1, read on the forward strand.
ACTAGCCCATATAGTATCTACATCTTAGATTCTTGATCTTGTGTTGTCTCTTGTACTTTCCACATCTAGTGATTCTAAATTATATTTTTTTTGTACATTGGGCAGGGGACTGGCCCAAAAACTCTCTCCACTTTACTTTACTTGGGTTTTAGACCGGCAGTGGTACCTGCTGGGCTACCTAATCCACTCAACAGCACTACAGGCGAAGTTGACATTAAAATTGCATCACAAAAAAGGGTGGAAACCAAGCTTGGCAGAACGCTTTAGATACTCAGAAGTGATAAATGATTAAAATTTTATTCAAATAGATCAAGTGGTAATGGCTTATCTAACGTTTCTTTTTTTGTTTCTACTACTTCATTATCGTGTGTATTTCGTCTTGGTTAATATTGTTATCTCCTGTGGTTCTTCTGTTCAACGTGTTTTGAGAGTGTGGTTACGTCTAGAGTAAGACAGCGTACTGATTAACGCCAATTAAGCAAATTTGACAGAGATTGAATTGTTGGCTTACGTGAAGCTAGTTTTTCGTAGAAAAAAATTTCAAATCGTCTTAACCGGAACCACTTCACTATCAAGCGCTGTTATTAAGCAAAGAATTAGAGGGCGAAGGCAAACAAATAAAGTGTAGTATTGCCATCTTTGACTTATGGCAATAAGAGACCGATTTTTCAGTATCAGATCCCTTCGAATAGTTTACCGTAGATTCAGAAGCTTTAGATTGCAATTCTATCGGCTATATCTTGTGTTACCACTGACAGCTCAACACCAACATCAACGTTTGGATTAGTGTAGATTGTGAGTCTACTGGAATCTTGAATAGCATAGAGTAGTCTTTTATGATATATCCCGATTCAGTTTGGGAGCCAGACGTGAAAAACGGTGCATTGTTCAATTCCTCGTTAAGCTTGTAGGAGTAAGTCTCGTTTGGTATAAATCCAAAGCAATATGAACCCTCGGCGATATGTTAACCAGGTGGTAGAATATCTTCTATTTTTTTGCAGTTGAAAGACTCATTTTTCAGCAGGATATTGCTCGTCTCTACATAGCAAGACCGATTTGAAAAGCCCAATGTTAATCTCTTATCATGGTAACTTAGATTTCCCAACAGTTGGCTTAATGAACTCGTGTGGGACATTATAGGTAGAAAACCCTTACAGACGGCATGAATTGCAAGTTGCTTAGAATACAATAACTCAAGTGGAAATAGCCTACCTACTGGAATCGATGCCACAAAGTGTGAGAGAGTGTAAAGCCAATAGGGACTGGAGAGGGAGGTACCAACATGTTATTAAATCTTTCTTTTCTATGAAAAAAATTTAATCATTTACTATTTCTGAGTAGCTAAACGTTCTTACCAAGTTTGGTCACAAAATTTCTACCTTTTCTTGGCATTGCAATTTCAATTAGTATATTTCAACGTTTCGCATGTAAATAGCAATATGGTGTTTTTTTGTTAGTTTTTGTTACTGGTGAACTGTTATTTTACTAAGAGGTTTGATCACAGTCTTTATTATAGTTAACTCAAAAACGACAATAACTAAGCCGAGTTAAATGTGACATATTTCTATAGCATTTTCGACCGTTTTGAGTTTAATTAACTCTGAAAATGGTAAGAAGTGGAGCAATTTTTGCAAAGAAGTATATTACACATTTTACACAAAGTTTTGGTTCTTACTTTTTTTTAAGTTAGGGCGATCTTAAAGATTCTGATAACTTTTTTTTTTGACATCTACATCATTTATTCCCAACGCAATTAATTTTTTGTTATTGTAGTTAGGGATGGTAAGAATTAAGCTTTTGTGCGTTTTACATCATTCTATAGAATAATGAAAAATTTAAAAAAAGTATTGTCTATTGTTGCAGTGGTCATTGGAGAACTTCAACATTTTCAGATTGGAGAATTTTTTTGGTGCCATCTTCGTTTTATTAGAGTAGTTTCACCAAAGAAGCAGTTACTGATTGCTATTATTATTGTTGTGCCTTGTGCAAAGAACTGTATTGTTTTCTCTGAACTGAAAATGACTTCCTCTTTGTTCCAAAACAAGAAACTTAATAGTGTCAAATTTTGTAATGCCTTGGATGAAGCTGATGGAATGTTATGAGTGAATTTATGTCCAGTTCAATGTTTGTCAGTAGCAACTGCAAATTCCCACGACTACTAATTTCTAGTCGGTTTCTTTTTTTTGTGATGAGGTTCATAAGGGCACTGAATCTACATTCTGCAAAATAGGAAGACGGAAAATACATTTGCTATAGCTGGTTTTAAGTATGCCAATAAGCCTTGGTGCCGTCCTACTATTGTCGTTATTTTATTTTTAGTGGACTAGGAAGGAATGTGTAGTGCTTAATAGCAACTTAATTTAACTACGTCTTTTGTGATAACATTGTTTTGTATTTACTTTATTTTTAGTGTCAAAAAATTACTGAAAAAGAATATATAGTTCTTAGAACAGTATATTAAACATCGTAACATTGTCTTTGATTGGTTTAATTTAATGCAACAAATCAGTAATTTTCGATTTATTCGGTTTATGGCATTTCAAATGTTTTATTAGAACTTTTATTTTGACAGTTTTTGTTTATATTGAGGTTATAATTTCATCTTCTAAATTAATAACCTGTTAACTAAATACACAATGTTTACTGATTTCTTACCAACAAACATTTATTTGTTTGTTCTAATGTGATTCTATTAAGCGGTGTGCACTGTACTTGAGGTTTGGTACTTCTGATAACATTTTAAACATCTGTTAACATTTTTTTTAAATTGCAAATATACAAGGTTTGCCATTACTCAGGCTTCGGCTCTTAGTGCCTTTGTATAAATGTGAACTAATAATATTCAGTACTGTACTTATTTCTATTAAAAAACTGCGTGTTTTAAAAATATTTTTGTTTATACAGAGTGTTTAATTTTCACTGGGCAGCTTAAAGTTACACTTTTTTAAATAGCAACCCATTAATTTTTTATGATGTACGATGAAGGCTAAATTTAGATAAAAACTACTTTTTAAATTTTTTAATTGATTGTGGCGTTACCATTTTAGAGCATTTTTATATATTTTTTGTAAATTAAGCAAGATTTGAATGAGATTTTTTCATCGTTTGTCACTTTTTGTTTACCGAACAATCTCAAGACCAGAAAACATGGTTTTCTTTAACTTCCGCTAAAACTATAGTTTTAGTTTTTTGAAATATTTTCAAATTTTCATACCAAGACTTGATTTCAAAACTCAATTTGATTTCGTTAAAAACGTTAAACATTTATAATTGGAAAAAACAATAGAAATTGCTAATTATTCCTTTAGGTTTGTTATTATTTACAGAAAAGTAACATTGTTGCATAAACTTTACGTTTTTGGTGCAAGATACTTTATGGGAGAAATATTTTTCGATGAAAATTAATATCTTGAAATTTTAGAAATTCATCGTCCTTCTAATGATAATAATAATCTACGTGTCTTAATGAACTATAAGATATAAGCACTTCTCCTCTTCTTAATCCTAAATTCTAATTTTAACTTTTTATTTTTTAATTTATTTTCTTATCACTTCTGGCTGTGTGATTATTGATAATTTCAATTTGTGATTTTTGACATTTTTCAGTTTAATTTTTATTATTTGGTATGCTTTTTTATAATTAATGTATTTACTATATTTTTAATAATTTATATTTTATAGTAATACTGATGATGAGATTTAAAAATTTCGAAACATGTTTACAAAATAATTTAAAAATTAAAACATATTTGTGGAGATCTTAAGTTTAAATAAAATAATTGTATACAAAAAACAAGTTGAATTAATCAGTACAATTTACTAAACCTAAATCTCATAAAAAACTTTTGCCAAAAAATATTTTAATAAAAGAACTAGATAATACTAATTAATTTTATAATAAAAAATTAAAAAACAGTTATTAAAAAGAAGGATTAACTAATAAAATGTCATAAATTTAAATTAAAATAATACTTTATACAGTGTTGTTTTTAAATTTTCTGTTTACTAGCATTTCTGCTTTTAAGCTTTTGCTTGTTTAAGCTTTGCAACTGCAGCTGATACAGAAGTTGTCTTAGCTGTTATTTAACATTTATTACGTTTGATTGACAAAAAGTAAGAATTTTTTTTAACTTTCAATATTTATATTGTGTGTTTTAAGTAAGTAATAATAAACATACGATTTTTGTTTGTACAAATCACTCTTCTTAAGGAAGCTTTTATTTACTTTTTTATTACATGTAAATTTAGTTAGAAACGTATTTAAATCGTTTAATTGCCATTCTAAAAATTATAATTTTGTTTTTTTGATCAAATTTATTAGGTTGTTATTCGTTTGTATAATAAAATGTTGTTACGCTAATATCAAATTAGCAAAAAGCTTCTTTTGCGTTTTATCTTTGAAATTTGATAAAGACCAAATCTCTAATTTAATTTTATCTGACTTAGTAATAATTAAACTTCTTAACTTGTTACATTTTATTATGTGATTTAAGATTAAAACCTTAAAAGTATACTTTAAGAGAATGTGTTTAATAATCACGTAAAATGTTTATCTTTTTTGTACATTTTTAGTTTATTAAAATTCGCTTATATTCATAACTATTTTTTTAAACTTTCGCTATAAGCATGATGGCAGTAGCAAAATCATCGTTTTTATACATATTTTAAACATCATTATGTAACATTTTGATTTTAATTTTTTTTAGACAAATATGTTAATAATGTGTAACTAAGAAAGTAACTTTTTGATTTATAGACAAAGTGAAATTGATATACGTATAAGTAGTTGCTATTTTTGGCGTAGAAACAATTAAGTTTAGTAATAAATATACTTTAATAGTAACCTCTTAAACTAGTAAACCAATTTTTCTTGGTCTGACTTAGCTTTTCGTGATAATGTGCAGCTCAAATTATAAATTTTTCTTTATTACCTCTAATCTTATGTATTTTGGGTAAACTTTTTAAGCAAAAAAGTGTTAGCATTGAATTTACACGGTTCATGCATAAATTAGTATAAAAAGATTTGTAATTTGTTAAATAATAAATTGCCTTGTGCCAGTTTAAGAAATTTCTTAAATATTTTGTTACAGAAGAATATACTGAATTTAGATTTAGATTTATGATCAGTAGAAGTGAAAAATAATACAGTACATTCTTAAACAAAGTATAGAACTAGAGGTATAGATAAAAAGAGTATTGTATTAACAAAATTATAAAATTCAAGATTCAATCGTAATTAAACAATTTAATTTTGCTAACACAACAAACCAATATTGCACAGTTTCATAACACTTTACTAAACGCAAACTTCGCTCAAAAATTAACTTGCTGTTGCGATAACGAATTGCATGTAACTGTAAAATGCTTACTCAGATTTTATGTTTTTTTTTAACTGTAATGTCCTTTAGTTACAATAAAATGCATTATAAATTATATCATTCGTGAACGCCAAGACCCTGCTAACCCATTTTAATTTTTTACTGTCGCATGATAAAAGATGTTTATAGAAACAGCATAATATATTATAATATATTGATTTTATGAATATGTAATAATTGCAATAATAAATAAGCGTTTAAGAAATTACCAGATAAGTAGTATATTAATTGTATTTTGCAATTGTAGCATAGCATAGTGACTCAATTAGTTCATGCACTATTCTTGTTTTATATTGATCAACTTTATGAATAATCAGTGTGATTTATTAGTTCTTTTATTAATATGAAAGATGGACACTATATTAATAGTAATTAGTTATTATTTCAAAGTATTTTAATTATTGCTTTATACTATTACCATTAAATTCCCATAATTTAGAAATTACATATATTTTTGACATTTTTTTATAAAATCTGTAAACGCCGTGGTGGAGAACCTTTTGGCGATCACTAAGCTTCTGATAGTTATGCATTTACATACTTGTATATGCAAATGCGTATTTTAGACATTTTCTCTTATAAACCTTTTGAAACAAAAAGTTGAATATTTTACAATTTAAGAGAGTTTTGTATAATTTATACCAGCTTTAGATTACAATAAAATAAATTTGTTGTTTTTAGTAATTATTGTCATATTATAATTTTAAATAAAAATAAAGATTAACGGTGAATGAGTAAATGACAATGACCAGATAAGAAATGAATAAGAATAAGAAAGCATCATTTTTCTTTAAAACTTTTGTGCTTACAGAATCAAGTTTATTTGTTTTGAAATTATTGTTTAGGGTTTTAACTTTAAATAAGTAAAGGAGTTAATTAATAACCAGTGCCGCGCTGATACTTAAGTGGTGCCTGTGTGCAAAAATTTCATGGCGCCCATGAAAATTACAGGTAAATAAATTCTTTGGTATTGTTAAATAAAAAGATGACAATAATACAAGAAATATAAAAATGGTAAAATATGCAAATCAAATACATTATACAAGGTGTGTAACGAACATTTTTTCAACATGTAATTAAAACAAATTCTCCTTTACAAGCTACTTCTAATAAATAAAAATAAATAGTAAATTAAAAAATCCACTTTTCGAGCCATCATGTCGGCAAATTTTTTTTATGATACTATTGTGAATATCTATCTCTTCTAATATAGATGATTCTATTAAGATGCTAGATAAATTTGATAACCGTATTGACTCATGGTCGACCTTAAATCATTTTTTATTAGCTTTAATTTGGAGAAGGATCTTTCTGAATAGCAACTGCTAAGTTTAGATATACTGCAATAAAAACATTGTAGTATAAACTGTAAAATTACAAAAACTGTAAAAACATAGGCTAGATTTGTACAATTTCGTCGTATAAATCGTCTCTATCTATATCTAAATTATCGTTAAATCTCAGTCTATCTGCAACTTTTTTCATAAAGTCTTAGTTGCGATTTTTTAGGAGTTTCGTCTGAATGGTGTAAAAATTGAAAGGCGTCTATGTGATTTTCTAATAAGGAAAACCTTTCATTGACTGAAATTAATGCTTGATCAAAAATGCAGCTTAAAATCACCTAGCTTGATATTTTGATACTTGATTAAATGTATCTGTCGTATAATGCGTCATGTATTTCTGGTAAATTTTTAAACAGTGGCTTTATTACATTAATTCCGTTGACCATCTCGTGTCAGATAACACAGCCCAACACACATTTTGGTGCCAAGGTTTTTGTAACTGTTCTTAAGTAAGTTTTGGATGCAGAATCCAAAACTGTCTTCAGATTTGGTCTTTCAAATCTAGTTTTTGAGATATTGTATTTTGACCTTTTTTTTAGAAAGAAATAGTCTAGTTTTTTAACTTTTATACTTTTTACGTTATTACTAATACTATCTGCTTCAAGTGCTAGTAAAAAAACACATAAAATCCAAAGTAATGTATTTATTTCACAAAATAAACAAATAAGTTTATAAATTATATTTACATATAATTTAAGAATTTTCTTTTATATGACTTTCTAGCATGGTAGTTATTAGGACAGTCTCGCTGAAGGCTCCAGCAGTAGTCAGCCATCATGTGGGTACCCCATCTTCCTTGATATCGATCTTCCATAGTTTTAATGTCCTGATGGAATCTTTCCCCCTGTTCTTCACTTAAATCACCTAGGTTTTCTGGAAACCGATCTAAGTGGCTGTAGAGATAGTGAACTTTTATGCTCATGTTGCAGCCGAGTATATTAAAGTTTGAAAGCATATTTTCCACTAATTCTATATAATTTTTTGCCTTATAATTTCCCAGAAAATTTTGTACAACTTGAACAAATGAACACCAAGCGTTAGATTCAATTTCATTCATTGATGCGGTAAATTTTGGATCTTTAATAAGCTGCCTTATCTGAGGGCCATCGAATATTCCGGCTTTCAGTTTTTCCGTGCTAATCCCAGGAAATTTACGAATCAAGTAGCCAAAACAAAGTCCATCGCGATTTAAAGTCTTCACAAGTTGCTCCATAAGCACCAACTTGATATGCAAGGGTGGAAATACGATTTTGTCTCTCGCCACCAAAGGTTCGTTGATTAGATTTTGTTTTTCTTGAGTCATAACATTTCTTAAAGGCCAATTTCTGTTAACCCAGAGTTGATCCTTAGCTCTGCTGTCTCAAAGACATAAAAAACAAAGATATTTTGTATATCCACTTTGCTGTCCAAGGAGGAAGTTCACTATTTTTAGGTCGACACAAATCACCCACTGATGGTCTTGATACTTAATTTTTTCAGGACTAGTGATATTGCCTCGTATTCCTTCTTCATGCTGGTAGAATGACCAATGGGTATTGAGCCATATTTATTACCATTGTGTTAAAGCACACATGTCAAACTTTGGAACTGTCTATAAAAAGGCGCCATTCGTCTGGTGTGTATTCCGACAAATTCATTTTTTGTAAGAGTCCTCTTATATCGTTACAGAATACCAGGTTATTTTCCTCAGAGTAAAAGGGCAGCAGATCTTTATCTCTTTTACGATAAAATTAAATATTGGTATCTGGCTGCAGTAGATTCTTCTCATTTAATCTGAAAGCGAGTGATTCAGAAGATTCCTTTGGAAGATTCAAGTCTCTAATGAGATCGTTCAGTTCTTGTTGATTGAAACGTTGCGGACTTGATAAATCTGCTTCAAAATCACTGTCGTTTTCTGATTCCATACACTGAATTTTATCAAACGTGGGTAGTTCTGCATCATCTTCCGGGAGCTAAGGCAGACTGCTGAATGATGAAATGGGTATTTCTTCACTATACAGTACAGGCCTCTTTGCTAAATCTAGATCAGAATATGGCCATTTCTGTCTATTGTTCCGATTGATTTCTTTGATATTCACAAGACAAAAATAGCAGTCATCGTGATGGTTTCTTGGTTCTCTCCAAACTATTGGTACTCCAAACCAGTGATGTTACAGATGCAAAAATTTTGACATCCGCGGATGCGAATGCGGATGCGGATTATTTGATGTTCACATCCGCGGATGCGGATTTCAAAATCTTTTTAAGGTATCTCAATTTTAAGTACATAAATAAATAAAAATCAATTTACATATTGTCAGAACAAAACTAAAATAGTTTTTAGTTTTACTTATTAGCATTTTAAGCCTAGAGTTTTATAATGAAAAACTGTGTTTAATAATTAAATTTAAAAATTGGTGAATTATATTTAATAAATAGTAATATTGCAGCCTTCTCAGCCTCCAACCGGTTTCTTAGTGAATCATATATTAACCCAGCTCCACTAAATAGTTGTTCGCTGGGAACACTAGCTGGTGGAGGCCACTTTCTTTAAATATTGTTACTTGTTACAGATATGAATCCGCATACGTAAAAGCTCCGCATTTGCGGATGCGGATGCGAATATCCGTAACACCCCTGCTCCAAACTTTAGACACTTTCTCTTTCCAACTGTCCACTGACGCAGATGTTCAATACATGTTTTACATACGAAATGTGGAGCCCAAGATTTATCCTGGTCACCTAAGCTTCTTCTCCCACAATCAGAAATAGGCTTTCTAATTTCTTTAAAAGTGTACTCGCCACATACATAGCAAAAAACGTCTGGATGATTCACATAACTAGGTTTGCTTCTGAATGCCATGGTTTTAATTAAACGTATGTTTTATCACTGAACAACACCAAATGATACCACAACTTCAGCTACGTAAACTAAATAGGTAAATGTACTTCGTAAAGCAAAGATACGAGTTAATATAGCTGTGTGTTAATTAGGTGTTGATGGAAGTAATTATAAGAATGTTGAGTTTTACACAAATAAATAAATACCAAATAACTCAAACAAATTAGATTCTAATTTCTTTATATAAACTGTACCTCGTAAAGCAGAGATATTTGCGAGGTAATACGACGAATTAATTAGTTTTTGATAGGGGTATAGGAATGTCGGATTTTACAGTAATGAATAATACCAAGTAACTCAAACTAGCTCATTAGATTTTAATTATTTAGGTAGGAAATTTCACTTTTGACCTCTAAAGATAACACTATTTCAATATTTTTGCGTTTTATCAGAACTAATACCAATTAGCCCATATCTTAAAAACCGGAGCTGCTACGAAAAAAAGCCAGGTATTTTTGGAATCAGCACATCACAAATATTCAAAATCAGTTCTTACTTTTCCGGCACCAAGACAAAAATTTTATTTTGTTTGGCTGTGTAATGGTTTTTAAGTAAAATTAAATGTTATCTGACGATATTCCAACGTTTAGTAGACCCAGAGAAATGTTTGTATAATTCTTGACGTAAACTGAAAAAACCAACTGTTTTGTGATTAACTTTTGCTGCATCATTAACTATTAAATTTAATGTGTGAGTGGCACAGAGCATATAAAGCGCTTGTAGATTCAGATCTAAAAGAGTTTTCTGCAAACCGCAATTTTTACCACGCATGTGGGAACCGTTATCATAGCCCTGTCCCCTCACATTGTTTATATCTACATCAATTTTTTTTTACTTTTCTATTATAAAAGAACGCAAATCAATGCCAGTTGTAGCAAAAAGCTAAAAAATGTTAGGTAGACAAAACGTATGCTCTATACGTCCAATATTGATACCTGCATAAATTCAAAATTGAAGTTTGGATTTCCTTTGCCAAAACAGATACAGTTTTATTTTGGATTTTGGCACCAAGATTTCTTAGTTGATCTATAATAGTCATTTGTAATAGACGACTTATCGTTTTTGTTTCATAATGACGGTGGTACAAGACATTAAAAAATTGATAGCTAATATTATATAGTCGTTTATAATTTCAATTTAATGCTCGTTCTGAGCTTTTACTTCAAATTCGTAAAAACAGTAAACATAAAAATAATAGTTTAAAAAAACTAAAAAAACACGCTTTTATAGCTAACCGAACTAAAAAGTAGATAATAATTTTTAATTACAAAGAGTTTATAATACAGTAGTTCAGTTCATGCGTTCTGTCTTTGTTACTCTCATGCAGAAGATCCGTAAGGAAATTTATTAATTCTGACGATCCTAATGAGAATAATGGAAATTTTTTATCGAATTATTGCATTGTATCGGTCCTTAAGACGTGTGCAAAGTTTCAATTTCATCAGACTTCTAGAAACCGATGAAAATTAAGCTCAGAGATTCCGTTACATAGATACATACAATCCAAGCTTATAAAAGCGTGTTAAAAATAATAAAGAAGTACATAGTAATTTAAAAAAATTTATGTACGATTAGATTTGTGAATTTAAAGTAAATGATGGATTTTACTGTTTTCACATGATTCATTATGGCGTAAAAATAACGTTACCGATTTATAGCATTTAAAAAAAATAGTGAAAAAGCACTTGTTTATCACTGGTCTGCATGAAAATCGGCCCTGATTCCATTCTTGATGATTCTTATGTAAAATGACCTCCTGAATCCAAAAATGAGCTCCGTTTTTACCCATCACCCACCTATTTTGGGGGGGGGGGCATTTTTATTTTATTTTTTGCATTTTTTTTAGAATTTTAACTTATAGCCGTTAAACATCCCAAAGCAGGTAATAAAATTTATACCAAAGTATATGGCAAAAGTTTTGCTATAAAATGTATATAGAAACAACAATAAAATACAAATATATAAGAACAGTAAAAAAATATCAATAAACAGTTAGGAAGATTCACTGCACGACGCTGGCGATCTCAATACCACAAGCAGGTTTGAACAGAAATTTTCGACAGGCTTGAACTTGCATTACTCTTCTCATTGTAGTATATTACATTGTTTGCTTAACTGCTTCGATCAGTACATCTATAGCTGTTGCAGAGTTAACTTGTCGACGTTTTAAACGTGCTGGATTTTGTGTTCATTTTTGTTCATTTGTGTAAAACAGTAAAACTACTTTTACTCCGGATTTTTTCAGGTGACTAAGTGTGATTTGTGGTTAATGTCGGGCGTTGAATTACTGTTTAATTATGCCACGCAAGTGTAAAAATCATCCCGATAGCTTCTGCTATGTCTGCGGGGAATTAATTTTAAAAGCGCAACGAAAACCCCTTTCTCCGCTTGTTAAAACAGCTTATAAATTGTACTTTGATTGTCAAGTTGGCGACCAGGACAAGACTTGGGCTCCATCAGTTTTCTGTACGACTTGTTACAGTAGTTTGACCAAATGGCTCAAAGGTACCCGTAAATCAATGCCATTTGCTGTGCCCATGGTTTGGCGTGAACCGCCTCGCTGTCATCTTACAGATTGTTACTTTTGTATGACTTCCACCGTCGCGTTTTCGAGCAAAAGTAAGCATACCATTCAGTATCCCAATATTCCGTCAGTTCTAAGACCTGTTTCTTATAACGATACTTTGCCAATTTCAGAGCCCCCAAACACTTATACTCTAGAGCCGGAAATTAATTTAAAAGACTCTGAGCCACAACCTGGAGCTTCGAATGATACGTTCAATGATGATGAAGAGTATTCCGCAGATTTAGTTTCTCGGCAACCTCACCTCCTCACTTAATCGGAATTAAATGATTTTGTCAGGGATTTGCAGTTACTCAAGACTAAATCTCAGCTCCTAGGATCGCGACTTCAACAGTGGAATCTCTTAGAAAAGTGAGTACAAATATCTTCTTACAGGACCAGAAGATAAAGGTTTAGGGTTCTGCCCTAATGCAAATTTATTGATGACAGAGCTACAGATGCCATGTGACCTAGACAAATGGAGACTGTTTATAGACTCATCAAAAACAAGCTTAAAAGTTGTCCTGTTGGCAAATGGGAATGACTTCCCATCAGTTCCAGTTGCATACTCTGTTGACATGAAGGAAACGTACGAAAACATCTTCAGAATTCTTGATAAAATTAGTTATCATGATTATAAGTGGAAACTTTGCGCTGACTTAAAAGTGGTTGCTCTACTCACGGGTCTGCAATTAGGATTCACAAAATATTGCTGCTTCTTTTGTGAATGGAATAGCCGAGCCCGAGATAAACATTACATCGTACGGGACTGGCCTTTGCGAGAAAATCTTATTCCTGGTCAGAAAAATGTCGCCCACAATCCTTTGGTTCCGAAGGAAAATATTTACTTACCACCGTTACACATCAAACTTGGATTAATCAAGCAGTTTGTGAACGCAGTGGACAAGACAGGTGACGCATTTCAATTTTTGAAAACTAAATTTTCTCGTCTTATCGAAGCTAAAATCAAAGAAAGCGTTTTTGTTGGTCCCCAGATTAGACAACTCTTCCAAGATTCGACGTTTATTGAACACCTAAATCGAAAAGAAAAACGAGCTTGGCTTGCATTTCAAAACGTTTGTAAGAACTTCCTGGGTAACCACAAAAGTGAAGATTATGTCGCTCACGTCGAGGAACTGCTTTTAGCGTACAAGGACATAGGATGTAACATGTCTCTTAAAGTTCACTTCCTTCACTCGCATCTGGACTTTTTCCCTGAAAATTTAGGAACAGTCTCGGATGAACACGGGGAACGGTTCCATCAAGACATCGCTAAGCTGGAGAAGAGATTTTCAGGGAAGTGGAATGCAAGCATGTTGGCGGAGTACTGCTGGTTTTTGAAACGAGAGAGCTGTACCTCAGGGTATAAAAGGAAAGCAAGCACCAAGTAACGATGAATATATTTTTATTTATTACTGTTTATAGCTAAAATAGTTCTTTTTCCCATTTAAATTAAATTCGTGTCCATATATTTATTATTATAATAATTATTATAATTATTATTATCGTTCGATAAATAAATTATAATTAATTTATCGAAAAGTGGTAAAATTAGAGATTTGGGGCTCCCTCGAAAATGGTGGGTGATGGAAGAAAACGGAAGACATATTTGGATTCAGGACGTCATTTTACATAATAATCACCCGGAATAGTGTCAGGGCTCGATAAAAAATATTTTTTTGCAGACCAGTGATCAGCGAATTACATGAAAAGTTGCATGAATTATACTACTCTTAGTCGCGTTAATATTCGCTTACAAATACAACTGGACAACGCTATTAAAAGTCTATTAAAGACCACAATAAAAATGTTTCTAAAAATACATACATATATTAAATAAAATAACTGATTGACTTTACCTGCGACTACTGTAGAAAGTGAGCGATGTTCCTCTACATAAAAAATAAATCATTTCTACGCAATTGGCGATACTCTATATTTTTATCGATCATTTTGGTAATTGTAAAGATAAATTAATATCTTAAATCTTAATCTTACCATCTTACATATAATTAATCTTAAATATAAATCGTGTTAATAAAAGAATATTATTTAGACTTTCCAACAATTGTGTCTTTTAAATGACCCTCTTGTAAGATTGACCACCAGCCGCCACTGATTAAATTTCTAAATTATCATGGGAGATTTGGAATTTTGATTGTCCAATTCCTTCGGAGTGCCATTGCACACATGAACGCATGCGGTCCTGTTAATAACCAAAAAGTGATTACTAAAGCTACATAAATATGCATAACATTTAAAATATGCACGAAAAACATGTTGTTATGCGTTTTAATATACATATATGCATTTATAAAACAACGAAATAAATTGTTGTTTTAACTATTGATTTTTTATTGTAAGAAATACGAAGGTATATAAAAAACACAAAAAATAATAATAATTAAAAAGCATTATTTACAATAACAAAATATTTATTCAATATATTATAAATGGTAATGACTTATTCTTAAATTTATTTTTTATTTATTGCGGTTGAAACAATATATTATGTGTTTTTATAAATTATCTTTGCCGTTTAACAGCTAACACAAATTTGTAGACAAAAAATGTGCGTTCTACTTCACAATACACGTTAATGAAACAAATTTAAATGTTTTTATTAGAGAGGATATTAACTGTAAATTAAAGTTATCATTATTGCAAAAATTTGTTACATTGATAATACTATTTATATGTACTGGGTGGCGAGGTAAGAATGTAAAGTAATAAATGATTTAACTAAAGTGACCAAACAAATATCTTGAAAATTATTTTTAGGTTTTCAAAATGACAGCCAGGGAGCGTAACCGCTATCTAAAACTTTAAAATGATTTTTCACTAAAATACACATATTAAATATACCATAAAAATATATGCTTTCTAAGTTAAGTTTTATTCTACCAATTTTTCTATAACACTTGGTGAGAGATAACTCAATGTTTTTTGTGAATAAACAGCTGTAACACCTAAACGACTGAACGGATTTTAACAAAGTCGGTCTTGTTGAAAAAAACATTTATTGCTCCTTCAAACCCGTCTTTCCTGTAATATGTCTGATTTTTAGCGAATTCGCTAAAGCGCGTTTTTTGACATAACAGAAAATTGCAAAATTTTCTGAAAAATTAAATACAATAATGACTTTTTTTCCAAAAAACGAACTGGAAAACAATTAATCGTCCACTTTACAGTACAAACTTGTCGCCATGCAATTTTTATATTTTTGGACTTCTAAAAGAAACACTTAAAAGCAAGCAATTTTAAACCAACAAAAAAAGATTAAGTAGCGTTCTTTTACAAACAGACAAATATCTGCACGTCACTTTCAATTTTAATAACTTTCAAAGTACAAAATTGTTAATTATTATCGTTAAAGTTACAAGGCCTAATGTTCTATTCAAAAGAACATATAAATGAAATTATGCAATAAAGAAAATACGACGAATCTAAACTACACTTTCTTAAGACATGTCGATTGTTTAATTTTAAATTTTAATTATTAATTTGTGAAAACACATCGTTTATTAATTCCAAACAAATTGATTTTAAAATGCATAGTACACAATTAAATATAAAAACAATTAAATCGACAAAATTGAAATGGCCACCAATGCGTTTTTTTCCAAAGCAAATAAAAAACATAGTGTTTCTATAACGCTGAAATTTTAATACAAAACGTTTAGAAATTTTAGTTAATTATATTACTCTTTACGTTAGCTAACTAATACCTTCAGTTACATACCCATAAAATTTCACAAAACACAAAGAAAACCAAACATTATACACAAACTTTATGTTATCAATGCTAATTCTACCGCGGGTTAGAATTCTTCTGCTGCGACGTTTTATTCCTAAATAAGTGTCTTGATCTTAAAACAAATTTTGCACATTTCCATAGTTATTAGTTTTTCCTCCAAATGACGATGCTTACGTAATTTCGCGGGTCTTTAATTAGGTTAAATTTAAAGTAAATCATCTCAATATAATTAAGCAATTTCACACACAAGAAAAACATTCATTATTATTTAAAAGATTTTTTTATTACATCAGCGAATACGTTAATAACTTTATCAAAGCTAAGTGCATTTGTCTCCTGATTCTCAATCCACAAGATTACTAGTGCGTCCAATTTTAAATTCGATAGCGTAGATTTGCGGTAATCTTTCATTCTTTTTAATTCTGAGATCAATTTTCTCCTGTACAGTTGGTGACAGCTTACAAGCAAAGATTCTTAAAAAAAATTGTCATCTATATTCTTCAACTTCAGTTGTTTTAGGAAGTCCAGAAGTCTATTTGAAGAAATGTCTAGGTCTTTGTAAGTTTCTATCAACTTTAGGTTCTTTTTTATAGCCATTGTGGACATTACTCCTAAGTTGTTTATTTATTTGTAAATATGACTTTCGCTTCTTGGCAAGCTCAGTTGTTAATTTGTCAATGAGAGACAAAAACACCTTAGTGCAAAAATTATCTCTTCCATTAAATTCAACGTCTCTTCCTTTTTTCTTTTTCTTCTGGTGTCAAGCTGGTAACTCTCATTCTCACAGCGTTTAATTGCTTTAGCTTCTAACGTGTCAAATAATTTCTCAATGTATCAACGAAGTTCCAGAAAAAATCAAACAATAAGATTACAACTTTCAGATTAATATTTACGGCATAAAGTTTTTTGTTTACTTCGTTTATTCTCTCTAGGATTCTATTCTAAAAACAAGTCATACTTGATTTTTCAATTACATACTTTTATATTTTTTGAAGAGCTTTCACAATTTCACCATAAGACAAGAATAAT
Source organism: Aquatica leii (assembly GCA_035610365.1). NCBI lineage: Eukaryota > Metazoa > Arthropoda > Insecta > Coleoptera > Lampyridae > Aquatica > Aquatica leii. The sequence continues at coordinate 64,865,126 of CM069437.1, forward strand.
CTTTTGCTAGCATTAGCACGGGCACTTCAACGGACAAGAGACAAACTTTTGACAGAAAGTTTAGATTCCATTTTGCACTTAAAATATCCTTTCTACGCGTTGAAATGAAAAAAAATTGTAAAATTACTATCACGTTCTGGGAAGAGGCTACAACAATGGTAATAACCCTATTTCGTCCAAACAAACCCACCTACCGAGTATTGAGAAAAATATTTGCCACCGAACAAACAAATCCCGAAAAAACAGAGCTATTCATCTCACATAAAAGGGCACTCCTCGCAATGATCCCAAATCATACAAACCCACCGGAAGCACTACAAATAGATATGATCTATGGGCTGCTCTACCGCCGAGTTAGAAAACGTGTTTCCCGCACTTCAGTAACAACATTCGACAAGTAACGGAATCTACTATAAACAACACAAGTCACTGAATCTCAACCAACGTTTACTGCTCCTGCCAAACCTAGGTGTTTACTGTCACCTTATAAAGCACACTAAAGAAGAATGCCGAAAACGCAAACCAGCCAATTTGGTTTAAATCCAATTCAATTGGTAACCAATTCCACCACTCTCAATAACCAGGAGAAGAAACATTATTCAAGCCACCTCAAGGTTGGACAATAAATCAAAGATCAAAATCACCTGTTATGGATGTGGACCTCTAGGAGTGGTTTTGTAGCTAGTGTGCAAGTTCCAATGGCCAAACATATGCAAAAGAAACCAAATTTTTATCTGGCAGGTGCATACAAGTGCGAAAGAAAGCGTCACAGGCCGTACACTGTACCAACGCTAAAAAAGGAAGTGTACAAATGTATAGCAACATTAATAAACATCACCCTAGGCGATAGCAAAATACGGTCACGAAAAATCTTTCAGACCAGGGTCACAATCCAGATCACTAATACCAGAAACAGGTGCCAACCGACTTCATTGTGATTTTAAATGCCAATAACCGCACGCTTCTTGGTGTAGATTTTATTGAAGACGCCGATGTCGTCATAAATCTGACAAACCAAAGTTGGTAGTTTATGGAACAATTAAACGAGGCACACAAATTCATCCCAAAGCCAATCCCGGATTTTTTTACAAATAACATCTCACCAAACTGGCTGACTAAAAAAACTATTTATAAGCGGAAAATATTCCACGTAAGGACCCTCGCTGGTGCAGGTATATCTTTACAACTCTTTGGAAGAGACGCGAGCAAACACGATGACGCATACAGGGAGGTAGATCTCGAGGTTTATAGTCACCATACGATCCACCCACCTTAAGTAAAATTCCCAAGTCCAAGCAAATTGGACCTCCGTGACGACGAAGGAACTTCTCTAAACTCTGAGCATCGCACCTTTTTTAATGCGCTACTGTCTACACATCAGGACGTTTTTCAGCCAAGGTAAGAAGATACGCCGTATGCAGAGCATGCAATCGTCACCGGTAGTTACTCACCAATCGCTTCGCCAACATATAGGCCGACACCAACTAAACAAGCGATCTTAAAAAAAGAACTGGAAGAAATGATGAACACGGGCATCATAGAGGAGTGCAAATCTCTATGGGCCGCTCCAGTAGTCATGGTACCGAAACCAAACGGTGACACAAGGGTATGTATCGATTACAGAAAATTAAATGCAATCACACAATTAGACCGATATCCACTTCTAAAAATTGACAATCTGGTTCACGTAGCTAATCTCCACAATCGACCACAAAGCAGAGTACTAGCACATAACCGCAAAAATTGAAAACCGGGGCAAAACGGCATTCGTTTTACCTTTCGGTCTATATCGGTTCCGACGAATGCTTTTTGCCAGACGTCACAATAGTTGCTAACCTAGATGACATCATAGTATGGTCGAAGTCTGCCGAGGCTCGTATATAAACATGTTAACGGCGAAAGGGCTACAAGCAAATACAGATAAAATCAACGTTATAATCAGCCTTCCAGCACCACGCATCGTGAAACACTTAATTTTCTTTTTACAAACCTGTTTATGGTACAAGCGGTTTATACCTCAGTTCGCACAGACTTGGAAACCGCTTTAAAAAAGATGCTGTATGGACGTGGGAGCCAGACCAGTTCACAAAGTTGAAAACGCTACTCACCAAAACGCCTATTCTAAAACAGGCGGTGCACGATTCGCCATTCTCTATAAGAACCGTCACAACTCAATATGCAACCGGTACCGTCAGAACTCGGTAACCATAACCACCGATCATCAACCGCTGTTCCCTTTCCTAAAGCTCCCTTCCGGAAAACTAGTACGATGGGTTTTAACTCTTCAGTTATATGATATCACATTTACCTATACGCCCGGAAAACTAAATATCGTAGCGGATACGCTCTTTGTAGAAGTTGAATGCCACTTATGCACCATCACTATAGATGTACCCAAACGCTCCTCGGCGGATACATGTAGGGGCCAAATCGCAGATCCAGATGTCAAAAAAATTATCGAATACTTCGAAAACTTTAACCTGTTCTTGAATGATTACAGTCGATAGACCAACAGAGGCTACATAATGTCCCAATGAATCATGTCGTGCTGTACCAAAACTCTCTCAATACCAAAACCAAAAAGTCACAATTAATTGTTCTAGAAATAGAGCTGGAGAAGATAGTGCAGGAGTACCACGACGCACCAACTGCAGATCATTATGGCGGAAAACGATTATTTTAAAGAATCGTAAGCTTGTATTTCTGGGTAGGAACGCAAGCAGATACTGGAATACGTGAAAAACTGCCTCGAGATACAAAGCATCCAATCAAAAATTGACAGGCCTACTAGAGGCGCTTGTAGAAACCCGTAAGTTCAAAACGTTAGCCATCTATCTTTTCGGGCCCTTTTCAGCAGGACCAAACGGAGAAAGATGGATCTTGATAGTAAAAGACACGACCAGCAAATTGGTGGAGTTGTTCTCCCTGAAAGCAGACGATGCAAAAACCCGTGCACAAACTCTGATACAAGAAATATTTCTCAGATATGGAACTTCGCGCTGTCTGTTGAGTGATAATGGCACAGTTTATCAGCGGGATCATGAAGCACGTCACATTTTGCTTGAACATTAAGCAAACAATGGTCCTAGTATATCAACCTCAGGTAAATAGTAGAGAGGAAGAATAGAAACATTAAACCCAACTGGCAATCTTAGTAAAAGAAAACCATTGGTCCGGTCCGATCAGTCCGTACAGAGGACCGGTTGGAGATCCACCGCCGCCAGTTCAGCCCATCAGAAAAATACGTCGTTCAAGAAAAGAATAAATCTAGCAAAAGAGTTGAGACGCCAGAATGGGGAGGATGTAACAAACGCACAGAACACTCCTAACCAAACGCAACTTACATTACACAGTAGCAGACGTATATTTAAGTATAACTTATACCACCCATGGCAAATGGCAATTTCAAATGGTTTGGTGACGTATTACAATACATGGCTATCTTTGAGTTACAAACTATTGTTTTTTAATTTGAGTTGTTGAAATTTGATGAATATTTATAGTTTTCGTATATGTATAAACTTAAAGCATTAAAAACTGTCCATGAAATTGTCTGGAATTGTTAGTTTTTAAAATTTTTCCGGACAGTTTCGTATTGTAGATAGATGTATGCCTTTATATTATGAGGTATTATTATGCACATAAGTAAATAGTATCTGTGTATGTAGATTATTCTATTCATAAAAATCCATAATCAAACTCATGACCTGCGACATGATATGACCCCTATTTACATTTTATGAACTCCCAATTTTTTTACTGACATCAGCCATGAATCTTCTGCTAGTTAGCGTTCACCCCTCAAGGTCGATATATACCACTTGGAGAATAACTAGATTAGAGTAATGCTTAGAGTTTTACTTTTTTGTCAATTTTTTTTACCAAAAAAAATATTTTTTAAAAGACGTAATAAAAAATTCAAATTTATAAAATTTATTTAAGCAAAAGTAAATACGGCTAAGTAAACACTATACTTCCTAATATCCGACACCAAGGTTGTACGTGGTTACGTAGCAGCTAATATTTGTTGAATTACTTTTTATTATTTGCCATCTCGATGATCATAAAAATGTTATTACGTCTATAAGTACCTGTATTTATTAATTAAAATGTTTTTAAATAATTTATTTTACTCTTATGATGTAAAATTAAAATACAATGCGGTGATGCTACTAAATATCATCAGTAAACAAATGAATTCACCTAATTTCTAGCCATTTTCTTTTTTTTTCCATTTGAAAACTTTCTTTATCAAATATTTCGAGCTTCTTAATGAAATCACGAACGTGAAAAATTAGATATAACAAAAAGCAATTTCCCACCGATATTTTGAGTCGGTAAAAGATCACCTACATAAAATTAAAATAAACGGAGCGATACTTGAAACCAAATATTAATTTGACAGAATATGCTAATTAAGAATAAATTAAACTGTTTGATTTACAAATAACAAGTAGATGCTATAATAAATTAACACTGAAACATAAAACAAAACGTTGCAATCCAGTACAAAATTACAATTAAAATTTAAAAAGAAACTGGTGTGGTCAACATATTTTTTTAAGGTTATGTCGTCATAAAACCACTTTGAAGTGATATGTAGAAGTTATCAGGATCTCGTGAACTGTGGCCCTGTAATCGGTTTATGTCAAAATGTTGCTACGATTCGTCTTAGAAACATTCGGCGGTAGACATGTTTTCTACCCTATCATTGCTTTTGTCGTATTTGTATAATTTGTATAAATTTTTTTTGTTGACGTGTTTGTTTTTAAACGGACTAACGTTTTTGAAATTCACTTAGATTTGTCAAATTTTCAGCTTTTAGTTTATTAGTACCGATTTTTAATTCAAGGTCACAGTTCACGACATAATGAAACTCCTATACGTTTGTATTGACTTCCTAGCATCCTATAATTTTTTTGAAATTTTTTCCTCGATTTTATTTCATCAAGATATTATAGAAATTGAGCTTCTGTTGTCATATCGACTAACTCCTATATTCGTGCGCCTCGATATTGCTTTCCCATTTAGTACATCAGTAAAAATTATTATTTTTAACGTATCTTTCTCTTTAAGATATGAAATGGTTTCTTAAAAAAAACGTCGCAGTCAGGATTCGAACCTAGATTATATTTGTGAATTCATTTTAAATTATAAATAAAATATCTAATCAACTGTTAATGTTAGAAATTTTTTGTATTTGAATAAATTCTTAGGAAGAATTATCTCTATAAGATACTGTAAAAATAATGCATATAATTTACATACATACAAAATTATATAAGAAAAACTGTTAAAAATGACGGATACACTCACTTTCGGTTTCTTTATCAGACCCATCTTTTGATAAAACCGAGAGAATATGAAAAGCCAGCTAAACAGGTATTTGTTTATATTAAAAGCACATACTTATCTATATTAGCACTCGCGTTAAACACTCAATCTATTTAAACCGACAAAGTCTTCTTAACTTCCGACTTCGAAAGCTTTCTATGAATAGCTTTTATATATTTCTTTTATCGGTGTCTCGAATGTTAAACATCCTTCGGTCATTGTCTCAAAGTTGATAATAACTTTGAAAAGGTTTTACTGCCTTCTTCTTAAGATTGTTCTATTCCAGAATAAGAAACTGGATGCGCCACCGGCACAAAGGATCGTGGCGATAGCGGCAGTTTTCTCCATTTAGGCAACTTCCTTGACATTAAAAGCAGCAGTCAATAGGTTTTTTCTGATCCGAAATTCTACTGTAGACCAAAACTTGAACGTCTGTTCCTCAGAAGACGACTTATAACGTATTTCTAACTTTTCTCCAATTCAGTTGATTTAAGCCACAACCAAACTTGAGTACTGCCAATTTCTTAATATTGTGGAATTCCATTTCTCTTTTGTGTGCCCGACATAAATTTTGGTATAACGTGATTATTTCTTAGTGCCCAGATAGAAAACAAACCGCCAGTCACCACGTAGTTTTAAAACTTTTGCGAGCGCCGGTTGCTATCTTCGTAGTTAATCTAACCGTCCAAACTTCTTTTTAAACATTTCGAAGACCGACAAGAAAAAGAAACGCAGTAGGAAGGAAAGTTACGCCATTTACATCTACAAGCTGCTCAAGCAGGTGCATCCCGACACGGACATTAGCAGTAAGGTGATGAGCATCATGAACAGCTTTGTCAACGACATATTCAAACGCATAGCGGCCGAAGCGTTTCGTCTCGCCCATTACAACAAGCGTTCTACCATCACGAACAGAGAAATCCAAACGGCCGTGAGGCTCCTTTTACCCGGCGAGTTGGCCAAGCACGCAGTCAGCGAAGGCACAAAAGCCGTGACCAAATACACCAGTTCAAAATAATAAATCCATCCGCTCACGGTCTATTGTTGGAAGAAAAAAATTTTTTTTTAAATCCTTTGAACATGTCAAGATCTTCGCTTACGCAATGTGCGATGGCGTAATCTCTTCGTGTTTAAAACAGGTTTTGTTGTTCCTCAGTTTTAACTCTAAACCTAGCCTTTCCAGAACGTCCGTATATGCTCATAAACTTATCGAAGTCTATTTCTTTGACTTGATTTCTGGTTTTGCTAGTTTTTACTCTGGTTTAGACCTGAGCTTGCGTAACGTTATTATCGCTAGCAAACGAGGCTAGACAATCCATGTGGAGCATTTTTGGTTTGTTGGATGCGATATATGACGTCATTAATACGCTGCACTACTTTATAAGAGCTTTTTCTGCAGCTTCGGCAACAAACCACGTCTTCTTTGAGAATTATACAACCACACCATATCGACAGGTTAAAACCCACTATTTTGCATTGTGCTTTGACGTCATATGTCTTTATTCTGTCGCTGGCAATTTGTGTGTTTTTACGGACCGCTTCATGTACTTTGTCTAACTTTTTTGTCAGCCTGCTGACGTAGTCTTCTTCAACAATTTTTTTCCGGTCTTTGTCCAAATTGGAGGTCGCATAGTATTTGTATTTTGCGACCGAGCATAACACAGGGTGGTGTTTGACCTGTACTTTCGTAAACAGATAATCGGTATGCCATTAGAAAAAAGTGCAAGTACTGATTCCAGTCTTTTTACTGTTCAGACATTACTTTGGCTAAGTACTTTCCCATTGTTGGATTCATACGTTCAACTATGCCATCAGATTGAGGATGGAGAAGTGTCGTCCTAGTTTTTTTAATTCTCAACAGTCGACAAATTTCTTGGAATGTAGACTCAAAGGTGCGACCTTGGTCGTAATGTAATTCTAACGATACTTCAAACGGGCAGCAAACTTTTTCTTTAATACCTCTGCGACTGTAGCTGCTTCTTAATTGAGTTTGGCGTAAGCATCTGTCCGTTTTGTAATATAATCCGTTGCTATCAGGATGTATTTGTTTCACAAATCAGATTCTGGGAACGGCTCTGTAATGTCATTCGCTACTCTCTCTAAAGGGCTTTCCACGTTATACTTTCATCGGTGCTTTGTTTTTTTTCGCTGGACCATTTCCTAATGCGCAGAACTTAAGACACTATTCTATGACGTTTTCTTTAAAGTTTATCTAGTCTAATGTCTTCTTTACACTAAAGTGCCTTTCTGATGTACCATCGTGCAGATGCGTAACACTTGTGACACCTGGCTCTTTGGCACTACCAACTGTAGTCTTTTTTTTAGAACTAGTCTTATTTTGAGATCGTTTTCTTGTTTGCGACGCAACTGTTAAGGTACTCACTCGTCATTAACCATAGCAGTTCTCCAGAGGCATTTGATCTTTTCTTCAAGTCGCAAGCAATGGCTTTAGTTTGCCGGACATGGTCTTCTGGACAAGGTATTAGCGATCCGATAACTGTTTCCGGCACGGTATTCTGTTTCGTAGTCATACTCTTAAAATCTCTCAATCCATCTTGCCAACTTGTCCTTCCGGATTACAAAACTGCAATAGCCATTTGAAAGCGGCGTGGTCCGTTCTTAGTAAAAATGTTCGCTCATACAAATATTTGTAGAAGTGCTCTATGGACTTGACGACTGCTATTTACGCAGTAATTCTTTTTTGGCCTGGACAAAATCTTGCCTTTTCTTGTCCATCTTGCATCTGCACCGCATCTATAGCCTGATTACTTGCTTCGGTATCCAAAACACATTTTTTAATCTTCTCTTGGATAACTTAAAATCAGCGAAGTGACTAAGGCCTGTTTTAGTTCATGGAAAGCGCTTTTGCAGTCTTCATTCTATCTAAATCCTACTTTTCCTTCGGTTAACTTTTTCAAAGGTTTTGCAAATCCAAGTACAAATTGTTTATAATAGGTACACAACTCAAGAAAATTGCAAACTAAAGCTTGGACATGCAAGTATTGCTCGGATTTTGTTTGGATCAGCTTTTAGTCCATCTGTAGATACGACGTGGTCAAGGTATTGTACTTCCTTTTTAAGTACGTAGCAGTTCTGTGGTTTCGGTTTTAGATTAGCTCCACGAGTCGTTAGAACACTTCATTTAAGTTGTTTAACTATTCTTCAAACAACCTTCCAATCACGATCACGTCGTCTAGGTAAACTTAGCACATTTTCTAATACAGTCCGCGCAAGATGGTTTCCAGCAAACGCTCAAACGTTACAAGAGCGTTACACACTACGAAGTGAACTGCCACAAACCAATTCCAATTATAAAAGTTCCTTTTTTACGATACTTGGGTTTCAATTCAACCTGCCAGTAACCACTATTTAAATCGAACGTGAAAAACCACTGGCATCTTAACAAAGTGTCTAACGTATTGTCAATTCTCGGTAAAGTATAGTTGTTTTTTTTTGCTCACGTGATTAAGCTGTCTATAGTCTACGCAAAACCTTGTTGGTTTATTTTTTTACGAGTACTGTTAGGGGCGCCTATGGGCTCTTTGAAGGTTTCATCATCCCTTCTGTCTTCATATCCGTAGTTATTTATTTGACTTCTTCTCTTTTCGCCACAAGATGTCGGTGTGGATGTTGTATCGGCCGAGCGTCTCCGATGCATTTTAGGCTTCACCACGTTACTTCTTTCTTTAAAACCACTCTCCAACGCGTACACATCTTGATACTGCTAAATCAACACTTTAACTTTAGCCGTTGGTCTTGGCTGAGGTTTTGGCATTTGGAGGTAAGAATGTTGAGATATTTATTCGGCGACATATCTTTACTAGAATTAACGCATTTCACAATTTGAGACACTAGCTTGTATTGGCTCCCCTTCCGGGAGATTTCTATCTAGGCGTGGCACAGAATCACGTCTTTATTCAATAAGACTTTCACGACTGCCTTTTCTGACAAATGATCTTCAGAACATCGTTCTTCATATCCAAATGAAACCCATACTTTTTTATCACGTCCATTCCCAGGATAACTTCTTCCGTAATATCGGCTACCAGTACTTGATGGTCGAATACTCCCAAACCAAGGATTACTTTGACTTGTCCGTGAGTAGGTATTTCTTTGCCCGTCGCCGTTCAAAGTCGTACTGTTACTGGTGATGTCTTCTCATTTTCCTGTAATATGTCTGGACGAATGATGGTCTTCCTTGCTTCCGTGTCAACCAGCAACTGAACAATTCTTTTATTGATTTTGCTATTGAGCTAAATACTGTGCAATTGCTCCATAAGCGATGCCATTTGAATAGCAATCTTCGGTACATCTCTAGATGGAATTGACTTTTGTCTGTTTTAATCAACTCGTTCCAAACTTTCGAGCGTTTTTTGTTTTTTATTTAGATTTAGTACGGTGTCGTCGTATATAGCTTATTTCACCGTAGTTCAAACTTGACACTCCTCTTTTCCGAAGTATTTGTCGCAGCACAACGGAGTTTATTACCGTCTTGGCGCAATACTTGTTTTGCTATCTCATTTCAAAATGTAAAATTAAAAGTTCGTAATTTTCTTGGAAGTGGCCCGAAACAGTCAGTAAGCAATATTCCAAACACTTCTCTACGTGAAGCCACTATTAAAGACGTCACTTTCTGTTTGTTGATCTATTCTAGCGGATTCAAACTGTTTGTGGTAGGTTTACCATGAAACTTTACCATCAAAATTTAGAGGTATAACTTTAAACGTGTTAGTGATTTTTTCCCGATGATTCATTATTAATTCTTCCCTCGTGACATTTTGTTCACTATGGAAATTTATTTGGTTCATTCTCTCTTCAAGCAGTTTTATTCTGTTTCTATTTTTTTCACTATTGCTTCTATTTTGTTTTTTAGAACTACTCATATTTCTGCTTTTAAACTTAACATATCTGCTTGAGTTTCTTCTTGAACAGTTTTAATTTGGTTTTTTATGTTTATTCGTATTTCTTCTCTTCAACATTTTGAATTTTTCAACATTTTTTTTATTTTAATTTTTCTTTAATTTTTTGAGAATTTTTGCAAATTTTTCTTCCATTTTTCTAAAAATTTCTTCTATATTTTTGTTCATCGATTTTTGGCCATTTTTCATTGATTTGAGAAATTGAAATAGTTTCGCATCTATTTTCACTTGATACTGCGTTAGCGGCATAAATTATACCACGAATAAAAAGTTTAACAACACTAACTGGAACAACTACAATTACACTCTATAAACAAACACACGCAGGCACGTACTTATCGTTTATTAACGTTTTTATTACGGGAGCAATATTAAATTACTTGTATTTACACATTTAAACCGCAAACTCCACATTGACACTACTGTAACAATTTTTAAATCTAATTTATTTATAAACGAAATATTTACATGTTTTATTTTAATTAACTATAAACAAAAACATAATGTCCGCGGATAACTTCTGTTTATCGAAACCGGTATTTGTTTATATTAAAAGCACGTACACTTATTTATCTTAGCACACGCGTTAAACACTCAATTTATTTAAACCGACAGTCTTCTTAACTTCCGACTTCAAAAAATTGATTTTAACAAATAGGTTTTATATATTTCTGTTATCTGTGTCTTAAATGTTTAACATTCTTCGGTCATTATCTCGAAGTTGACAATATCTTCGAGAACGTTTCAATATTACACGTACAATATCAGGAAAAAGCCACCAAATTTGTAAAAATAATTGTATGCTTCTTATCTATAAAAAAATTATATTTTATATCTTGGGTTATAGGTGAGAAAACAACTTTTGTTCAAGTAGGCCCGCACAAATATATATTTCCTAGCGGTTATGAAAAAAACGCTGAAAACTACTATAATTTTGAGGTGCGACCAGATGATACTTGGATTATTACGTACCCCAGATCAGGTAGATTTAAACAATTTTGTATTTCCCCCAAGCATTTTTTTTTATTTTAAAGGTACTACTTGGACGCAAGAAATGGTGTGGTTGCTAACAAATAATCACGATTACGAAACTGCAATGCAAATACCTTTAGTTGAACGATTTCCATTCCTTGAGTAAAAATATTGCAATTGCTTAGTTAAATACCTACAATTTTGATTTTAGGTTTAGTATGTGTGTTCATCCTGAAATAAAAGCTCAAATTCTTAAAGAAAACAATTCGTCGAAGAAAAGTCAAGACATAGTCGAAGAAATTTGTTCGCCAGCTTGGAAAATCTTAAAAGATCAAAATGGAAAAAGGTTTATTAAAACTCATTTTCCTTTCAGTTTATTGCCACCAAATCTATTAACAGCTGGGTGTAAAGTGAGTGCTTTACAACGTTAAAGCTTAAAAAGAATTTGTTTAAATTTGAAATTTTAGGTAATTTACGTGGCTCGAAATCCTAAGGACGTTGTAGTTTCTTATTATCATTTGAATCGGCTGTTTAAAACTCAAGGATATCAAGGCGATTTTAAGCAGCATGTTGATTTTTTTATGAGAAACTTACGTAAGTTTTCAATAATTATTATGCCTAAAAATAAAAAAAATATCTTCTTTAATTTTTAATGTGTTAAATTGATTATCTTTATTGATTATCTTATATTGTCGTTTAATTATTTACTTTCATTTATTTAAATAACCTTGTTTATTAATTTTGATTAACCAATATTTAGATAATTAGATAATACTTGTATGTGTAAAATTGTCTACAAACTGAGCTTCTGTCATATCCCGCACCTGGCCGCACTAAATATTTTCAGACCCTGGTCTTTCACAAATTATTACAGTTCTACCAGTTTCTCCAATATATGTACCATCACAAGAGCAAGAAATAATATAAACTCCTTTGGAATTAAATGGAATAACGTCTTTCACAAGATTTCAAAACTAGTTCAAATTAAAAAGAGTAGAAAACCAAGTGACAACGTTGTGTTTTAACAGAATCTTACCAATACAACCTGTAGTACGTAAAATACGTAGATGTCAGACATTTTTTGGTGAAAACTATTATTAATGTTACACTAAAATATTAGGTTTTCATTACTGAGTATTTAGAACAATCAATCAATTTATTCCTGGCTCTGAAAATGTCCACTGCGACAAAATCTCAACTTGTAGACAATTATACAAACGGAATTTATACAGAATAGAAAATATGGTAGAAGTGTGACAAATGAAAACTCTACTATTTTTACTTGTTTAAACACGTTTTTTCATTTGATATTTTAATATTAGCAGGAAATGTAATTTTTATTACTTTACAGTTACTTGGTCACCTTATTGGTGTCACTTACAAGAAGCTTGGGAGTTGCGTCATTCAAAAAACTTATTATTTATGTTCTATGAACAAATGAGCAAGGTATTTGACAGATTTTGTTTACAAAATTAAAGAAAACGTATTTTAGGACCTTCGGCAAAGCATTAAAAAAGTATCAACTTTTTTGGAAAAAGATTTAAGCGAAAAACAGTTGGATAAGTTAGAAAATCATTTGCAGTTTGAAAATTTTAGAAATAACGAATCGGTCAATAGCGGATTTTTAGCAGACTTGGGAATAACAAATAATGTTCAAGGATTTGTTCGAAAAGGCAAGACATCGTCTTGGAAAGACGACGCAACGGCTGATTTAATTAAAAAAATGGATAAATGGATTGAAGATAATTTGAAAAACACGGATATGCGTTTCGAAAATTTTTAAATAGTCTTAACATCAATTGTTTATTATTTCTAAGTACAAACTGTATATGTAGTCAGTATGCAAAAAAATTAGATTTAGTTTGTGATTTTTGTAAAAACAGGGATGTTTTATGTGCTAAAATTGTTTAGTTAACAAATTAATGATTATAGATTTGTTTCTCAAGAAAAAAGGTAAAAAAATAGTAGGCATTTTATGACAGAATGCAATTTAATACTTTAATGTGAGAATGTTCATACTGCAATAGCAATAAATGAATAAATGATTAAGCATGTCTTAATGTATTGACTATACAAAAAAACGTTAGTTCATTTAAAAGACAAACACGTCAACAAAAATTTTAATAATTTAAAAGTAATCAGATAATTATATAATATAAAATAAAAATAAGTAGTGATAAAGACTTGTGAATTACAAATTCAACGACAAAAGCAATGATAAGCTAGGAAAAAGTGTACCGCCGAATGACAGCAAGATTTTGACATAAACTGATTATAGCGCTATAGTTTACGAGATTCTGAAAAACGAGTGTTACAATGACGACAATTGAAATAATGCGATTCAGTATGTAATAGTAAGTAATATAAAAGAGTTTTTTTCTATATTTTTTTCTATTTAAATTTATAATTACATAAGTAATTTACAAAACATGGTTAGCTTTGAAAATTTTCAAACAAACGATAACTAAATTATAATTAAAATTTGTAGCGTGTATAGGGTATAACAACAAGTTAATATTAAGTTAAACGTATGCGATATGTTCTAAGCTGCACCGGTCATGGAATCACTAGGCCGCTACACGAATTTGTATTTGATGTCGCTTCTTGACTAATTTAAACCCATTAGTTATATTAAATTTTCAAAATAGGTAGAGATCATTTCATGACTAAAGAACCGTGAGGTGCGCGTCGACTAAATTCGGAATTTAACGATCATACAAAATAAATCCTAACTAAAAACATCTGCTGCAAACAATGTGTCAACTTAATGTAATAGTTAATCTTTAATTTAATAATGTGCACACCTTAAACGCCGCATTAAAAGTGCAAACGTTTTCAAGTTGGATAATGAATTGACATTCGAAACAAAATTGGTTTCTGCGCAGCGGTTCTTAAGTCTTGAAATGAACTCTACCATTCACTTTCATACATTTCATAAGACGTGTTTCAACATTCTGAATCGTTGCTCTACTGTTCTCTAAAGGATCTAAGTTATTAAATGCTGCGATAACGCGACCTTGTAGTTCTTCTCTGGTATTACCAGGAGTTCCGTACACTTTTTATCTAATAGTGCCCCTCAAATAAAAATCCAATGCCGTTAAATCTGACGATCTTGCAGGCCACACCAAGAACCCAAACATCTAATCTTCGAACATTTGCTCCAATTGATGATCGACTGCAGCGGTACAATGAGCTGGAGCACTATCTAATTGATACCAGCATGTTTCTAACTCGGCTTGTAGTAAAGTTTGCAAAAAATTTGTACCTGGTTATACTTAAATATCTCTCACCGTTTAAATTCTGATCATAAATAAAATAATACACGCGGTGGTTCATTAACATTGCAAACACGTTGAAGCTAAACTTTTGCTGATAATTGTTTGGTATGATTGCAAATGGATTTTTATGCGACCAAATGTGTAAATTATGCCGATTAATAATACCCTCTTTAGAAAATTTTGATTCATCTGGCCAAATAATTTTCTGAATAAAATTTGGGTCTTCCTGAATCTTCACTAGCATCATTTCGCAATATTGCACCCGTTGAATTTGATTTTGTGGATGTAATTCTTAATCAGTCGAACATTTAAAATCGTGCATTTTATGATTATTTAATATTCTATCTATCGAGGAGTATCCAAGATCCCTTTCCGCCTAACGAACAGAACTTTCAGGAAAAACATTAAAGTATCCCAATACATTGGTTTCTGCAGCTTCTTTGGAGACAATTGGCTTTGGCAAATTTACTTTTCCAAAATTTAGAAAATTCTTTTCAATTCTCTTGAATTTTTGTTCTGTCATTGCAAGCAAATGCAAATATCTTTCGTTAAAGTTTCTGCAGGTCCGAAGAGTAACACGAGCAGACTCGCGATAAATGTAAAACAAATTTAGAATATTGTAACGAACGGTTACATATATTAAGTTGTATTATAGGACTTTATTTAGTTTTAGTAGTATGTTTGATTTATTTTTTTTATTAAGGAAACCGTTATTTATTTATTGTGAAGATTGGGTTATTTTAAGTTTGTAATAATTATCCGTTAGCAAATAAATGTACAAAGGGGATTTCTGCCGGGTACCGAACGCGCATCCGATTTTGCGCTATCCCCGTTTACAAGCGCTTTATCCGTCAGAGCGCATGCCATACCCGCTTAGAACCGTTTTCCATTTTCCGAACGTCCGCAATAAAACCGGGACCCCGACGCAGGAACGGCAGTTCCTGTTGGAGCTCACATCGAAGAAGATTCCGGGGTTCCCGTGCACCAGCTGGATTTTAGGGTAAATCGTTTTGCTGTTATTAACCGAACCTCTAGGGAGATACCGCTCCTCTCCTGGTCTGCTCTTCCCTACCTTATCCTTTACCGGGCGTCGTATTCGTAGTGTTTGGCTTTAGCCTGCGGATCCGCCTTTCTCCCTCCATTACCGAGTGTCGTATTTATAGTGTTTGGCTTTGGCCTGCGAATACGCCGTCAACCTGTCGTCTCCGTAGTGTTTGGCTTTGGCCTGCTGATACGCCTTCCTCCCTCCTTCACCGGGCGTCGTATTCGTAGTGTTTGGTTTTGGCCTGCGAATACGCCGTCAACACGTCGTATCCGTAGTGTTTGGCTTTGGCCTGCGGATCCGCCTTTCATATTCAATTACCGAGTGTCGTATTCGTAGTGTTTGGCCTGCAAATACGCTGTCAACACGTCGTCTCCGTGGTGTTTGGCTTTGGCTTGCGGATCCAGTACCGTGCCCAAATCTCTTCTCCTGCCCCCCTCAAGTTCAAATCCGAGTAAACCACGTCTACCGATCCAACGGAGGTTGCTACCCTAGTGCATGCTTGCTTGCTTAGTCACCGACGTCACCGCTTGTAGAACGCACGGTAATCAATCATTGGTTAATAGATCACCTTCCGCTTGCTTGGTTGTGGCCGCCGCTTCTGTCTTCGTCGCATATACCGCTCATTATTTATTTTGATAATAAATAAAATTATTTTTATTTACTAGTGTGTATTTTATTTACGTGGCCTCGCTCCGCTTTTAAGTGCGTTTAAAGCCCTAGACAACCGTGTCTTCACTGTAGTTACTCAGACAGTGCCGTCAAACAGGAAAGTCAACTCCTCGAATAAATCTGGCGCCCGAGAACCGTTCCGTCCACTAGCCTTCTATTACAGCTAAGCAGCTCAATCCGGAGTAAGCGTCACAATATTAGCATTTGTGTATTCCATGTTGTTCAATTCAACAAATATCAAGCGCAAAAATAAAAAATCAAACAGATAACACTAATCACTAAAGAGCGGACAGTAAGGCAAGAAAAAATACCAAAAAAAGTGGCATAAAAAGCATATTAAACCTGCCAAAAAGGCAATAAAAAAAGCACAAATATCTATTAAAATTTACAGTTTATTTTTTTGTTTTACAATGTTTATTAAGTGCTATTATTTTCCCAAGCACAAATCAAATATTTTTCAATATTTTGACCAAGAAGCTGGTGATTTTTATCATTTAAAATATTTTTATAGAAGGATAAAGTTCTTTCGACATCACAAGATGTTAGTGGAGCAAATTTTAATGCCGATGTTTCTGTTTAACATTAACTAACACTAACTAACATTAAAAAAATATATAGACATTTCTTCATCATTCTTTATAGGAAAGTTGTGTGGTGACCACACCAGTTTTTTTTTCTAGTGATAGTAATATTACATAAATGAATGTGTTTTTCTTAAATACCGTTGCATTGTATTAATGTTAGTTAAGGTAGTTAAATTAACTCGTATAAATAATTAATTTATAAATAAATTAATTTTAACAAAATTTGTTACACTGGTGTCACGTGTAGGGTAGCGGTTCTAATGTGTAAATATAACAAATTATGTAAACAAGTCAATAGTTTGTGCTTCATGTGCAACTCTTTTTATCAGTGCATATTATTTAATCATTTAATAATAAAGGATCGTCTGTTATTAAAAATTATAGTGTTATTAAACATTTTATTCGTGTAATTATTAATGCGGCTAACGCGTTTACAAGTGAAAATGAATGCAAAATAATCTGAATTTCTTGAAATAATAAAAAATGGTCAGGAATCGATGTATAAAAATATCGAAGAAAAACTGTCCAACAATCCTAAGGAAAAAAACGGTCAGAACATTTTCGAGTTTGAGTGAAAAACACGATGCCAGTAAAGATCTTCAATGTCAAGTAAGATCCAGTAAGGTTGAAAAAGAAGAAATGAAGATAGTGCCCACAACATCTATTGGACATTCTTACCTCCAAATGCTAAAACCGCAGTCAAGACCAGCTGGCTAAAATTAAAGTGCTGATCCAACGGTATCTAGATGTGTTTGCACTGGAGAGTGGTTCCAAAGGAAGAACTAACGTGGTGAAGCATAACATTAATACCGGAGACGCTCGGCCGATACGACAACATCCACGCTAACTTCTTTTGGCGAAATGAGAAGAAGGCAAACAAATAACTACGGATATAAAGAGAGAAGGACTGAACCTTCAAATAGCCCATGGGCGTCCCCAGTAGTACTCATAAAAAAAGATGAATCAACGAGGTTTTGCAAAAACTACAGACAGCTTAACGATGTGACTAAAAAAAACAGCGTGGTTTTCATCCAGTATTTGTTTTCTCTTTCTTCATTTTCACATCTAAATCTCGCTATTATTTTCTTTCTTTTCCGTTTCATCTTTTTCTTCAGATACTGAGGTAATACTTCTTTTTTTATTTTGTCGTAGTGCTCATTCTATCCGGACTGTCTTGTCTTTGTTCTTCTTTCTTGTTGCTGCGTTTGACTCTACTAACGTTTTTGTTATATTGTTCTCTTCTGCTCTTAGTTTTTCCACCTCTTCTCTCTTATATCTAGTTTTCTTGTAGTATACTTTTCTTTCACTTTGCCCGTAATTTATTTTCTTGTCTTTTACCAATTCTGTTACTATGTAACCTAGAGTTTTTCTATTAAGACCTAAAACCCATTTCCAGTACTTTTACAGAATTGTTTCTAGCTGCGTTTGCTCTTTCCATCCCTATATCTCCGTTCTATACAACATTATAGTTTTTATTAATTTTTTAAATAGTAGCTTCCTTTTATCTATATCCATTTCAAATGTTCTTTCATCTACACTCTAAATTTGTTTTATTAATTTGTTGGCTATCTTATCTTTTCCTCGTTATTTCGTCTTATACTATACCCCAAATATGTAAACTCTTTCTCTACTCCTATATTTTTTCCATCACATTTAAAGTCTTTTTTATACTTTTTCCTTCTCCTTTCTTCAAAATCATTATCTTTATCTTTTCGACGTTAATTTTCAGATATCTCCAGTGCTTTTATCATCTCTTTCATACCTTTACTCTTCTTGACCACCATCACTACGTCGTCCGCATATGCCAGTGTCTATACCTTTATGTTTTCTACTACTATCTCGTCTGGTTGTTGTTTTTTCCATTGATTTTTCCAAATATTTCTGTTTCAGTATCTTTTTTGTTCAGAATTTCCCGTTTGACTCTACATGTGATCTCAGTATGTTTGCTGTTTTTTCGTATATTTCTTCTATTGTTTGTATTAACGTCTTGTTTATCATTATCTTTCTCGTATACTACCAAAGCTTTTTTCTGTTTATTTTTGAGATCGATAAATATTGCGTACATCTTTTCACCTTTCTTTTCTAATTTCTGATCTGTTAAGTGTTTTATACGTTATCCATCGCCCTCTTCCCGCCCAGAAACCTTTAATCTATTTTCCAGCACCGTAGCATAGATTTTGTATGCTGTGTCAAACACACTTACTCGTCTGTAATTTTCTTTTTCCTTTCCTGCTTCTTTTCTTCTGTATTGAGATTATTATTCTCTCTCTTTACTTACTTAGCAGTTTTCCACTTTTCCAAATATCGTTTATAATTTCTGTTGTTTTCCTTTTTATCCTGTTTCTTCTATAGAAAAGAGTGGGTTCTTTACTTTATATTCCATCCTATTTTTCTGCTTTTCCTCTCTTCAATCTTTCCATTGCCTTTTTTGGTTTTTCTTCTTTTATTTCTTCTGTTTACAACTTCTCTTTTTATTAGTTCTGTTCTTTCTTCTTCTCCTCCCAAAAACTCTATAAAATGTTTTCTTCATACTTTTATTAGTATAACATTTTGATTTTTTCTTAATTTTTTCCTTTTTTTATTTAAGTACTTCCAAATGTTACTCTCCTTCGTAATCCTTCTTATCTGCTTCTCTTCTATTCTTTTATTCTGCTGTCTTTCTGTTTTTCCTTTTCTCTAATATCTCAATGTTTTTGATGTCCACCTTTTTGATTCGTTACATTCTTCATTCCGCCATTTATTTTTTCCTATACCCACGTTTTTTTGCGCTTATACGTCTTCTTTTTCGTCGCTTTCTTTATCTTTGTTGTTAGTTTTTGTACCATTTAATTCTGTCGGCATGCTGTACTACTTACACAAATTCATCTAACATTTGCAACTTTTTCACTGGCTCTTTTCGAGCCATGTTTCCATCAGTCCTACGACGTCAAATTTTCTTATGTACCTCTAGAGCTGTTTTCCTTTATTTTCACTTTGACAACGTTTTAGAATATAATTTTAATGCTTCCTGACTTCCATACTGACTTGTTTCCTACACTCACACTATCATTTTGCTGTGCTGCATACGTACTCGCTATCTTTTTCGGTTCCTTGTTGTCTTCTTGCTTTGCATCTCTTTCCTTGCCTTGCTTAGTTTTTTCCCAACGTGCCCGTACCCGTTTCCTTAAAAATAATCTTGAATCCATTTCCAGTAATATTGGAGTTGGATGTACTATTCTATTACTAAATGCCATGATGGCAACATTTATAAAGTCCAGATTTCTCGTATAGTTGTAGTGACTATCTAACTGCAAATTAATAACAATAAAACAAATTAAACAATTAAAACAAACAATTAAAAAAACTTTATTTACATAAAAGCAAAATTAAAAATAAAAATTTATTTCTTTAATTAACTACGTAGAGGTAGTACATATTGCTAACATACTAATTAAAATTTATTCTTAGCTCTTCGAAATTTTCTGTTATCGTTTCTATCTTCAACGCAAGGTACTTGGATTAAGTTAAAATAAACATTTCCCATTATATGAGCTGTCGGCGAATCTGACTCTTTCAAACAATCAAATAAATCATCGTCGCAAATACAATGGGATTTTGTGTATAGTGAAGTATTCGTTAAGTTGTATCGTTGAGAATACGCTCTTACTTTAACAGGACATAAGTCGTGGGCACGACAACATCTGTCTACGAGAGGTTCCGCTCCAAGATCAAAGTAGTTACTAGCTATATCGCCTGTGCCGCACCATTTTGTACCTAGAACATATATAATTCATTTTAATTTTTTAATAAAATACAATGTTTATTATTTACAAATGTGTTTGCATCATACTAGTTTTATCAAGAGTTAAATTTTTTTTTAATTTATCTTGCTGATCGCAAAAAAGCTATACGGAAAATTAATAATAGTCATTTACTTAACAAGCGTCAAAAGTAAAGCATAGCATAACAAACGTTGCATGTGAGGAAAAATGTTGACGACAGTAACTTACATTATTTTTTTGTATTGCATTTGTAAAATCACTTTTTTTTTAAATAAAGGAAATCACCAGAAATAAAATGTTGGTACTACATTTATTACTAAATCTGTCAAATTTAATATTGATTCAACTTTAACTGAATTATAAGATTTCTTAAATGATTTTTCCATCTGTCACATACTAGTTCTAATACAATAAATGACTTCAAACACTTAGTTTTATGTGGATTTCTACTTTTTATTTTACAGCTCTAGAGCTTTTTTCGCTCATTATGTGACTGCACTAACAAGCAAATGTTGACGTTTGCGATGTTGGCAGCACAAAAAAAGTATTTTTTTTACTCAGCAAATAAGCTATGTCAACAATACGCGCGTAATCTTAAAACTGTTCTTGCGTATATGTACTGACTGTTCATTTTTATGATTTTAATTTAATAAAATACAGACACCGTACCTAATAAAGACATAATAAGAGTTATGTCTAATTTAACTTAAAATGTTGTTGGTTTATTTACAAAGTACTGTTTATTTGTGCTGAGTTCGAGATAGAGGTAGTACCTTTAATAGAAATTGGTCACACCAAAGACTACAAACTATAGGAGGATCAATATGACTGGTTCTGACAGAGTGCACAACATTCACTTATGGCTTCTATTGCCATTCACCGGTGAACTACATTGACCTGTAAGCTAAACTAAGTGAAAGTAGCCAATATGCAATGTTGCATTTTAAAACAAAAGCATCCCAGGTGAGAAGAGCACATTACTCAAAATTTCACACTGATTCGTCAGTCTATCTTGAGAATTTTGAGAAAAGCAATAATTTGACCAACACAATAAGAAAAGTCAAGGGCAACTATACATTATTATATCAGAACCAGAACATCTGTTATACCAACGACACAGAAACAGAAAAATTTTGTAAAGATTAGTAAATGGCAAGAACACTAAGGAAAGCACAAGTCGCAATAAGTATGAGTGGCTTCAACGCAAACCTGCAATTAACATAATCGAGAAGGATATATTAACCACGAAAGAAATTATGGACTGATAAAGAAAATGATAGAAGAGAAATGATAATAAATAAATAATTTTACTGCATAAATAATGTTTTAAAAAACCAGAGCCCAGAAGGTGAGCTTAAAAAAGCTTTGACAATAGAACTAAATACATGATTGACTACGTATACTATCAAACAAAAAATACATTTTTTAAGGTGTTACGATATTATATTAAATCCATACCAGACTGGTAGTGACAGGCAAAAAATCGTTACAACGTAGCATTTTCCAACAGGTAAAGTTTTGAATTTAAAGAAACTGAAGACAAGAAATAACTAAACAAACGACTGACACAGCAGTATATATTTAACCTAATACATAAACGAACGAAATAATGAAATAAAGTTAAACGTACACACAGGAACTAAGAAAATTTGTTGGCAAAGAAAAATAAATACCATCTTTAGGATTAGCCCAGACATCATCAAACAAATAGAATAAAGAAGGAAAATACTAAAAACCAAGCCAAAAATACAAAGAACAACCAAAAACCAATTTGAAAAGAGATCAGAATATACAACACTAAAACAATCAAGACGGTTATTGAAAAAATGAAAATATGAAAGTTTTAAAATCAAAGATATCAACAGGAAAGCCAACAAATACAAAGAATGTAATAGCGAAGGCTTCTACGGCCGGAGTCTATACTAAGATGAGAACGTCTTCCGGGTTTGGACCGTGTCATTGTTGTAACCAAAGTTGCCGAAGCGTTGGCAACTTCGGTTACAACAATGACACGGTCCAAACCCAGAAGACGTTCTCATCTTAGTTAATAACAAGAAAAATTACAAGTGAATAAATACTAAACTAAACATAGAGTCAGAAAAGTAAAGAGGTGTGATAGTCGGCTCATCGTAGTGCACTCTGGATAGCGTTCTATACTGCATATAGACGTGAACTAAATGACTAACATAGGCCTACATTCTACCATGTAGTGTTGCTACTCTTAAAACAGACGAGTTTCCAATTCCGGCGTGAGCTTGGTAAACAGACAAGAGGTGTACGGTGTATTCCAACGTGGTAGTTGTCGTAATAAAGCTAATTTTTGATGGGTTTCTTTCTACGCCAATGGAACTTTCGCGGAATGTGGACTTAATTGTGTATTTTCCTAACAGGTGGGTGGGCGGAAGCGTTGTTATGTTACTGTTGCTTTTAGAACAATACAACTTCTCCTCAATTCCAAAATTTGATTTTGGACCGAAACTGAAGACAAATCAATGTTTTTTTTTGGTTTTACCATGCCAGTAAATCTTGATCTAGGTCCAACGACAAAACGCAATTTAAACCTAGTTCTGAAAAGAAAGAAAAAACCGATATCAATTGCAACAGAAGCGTCTTGTGATAGTCGTACGAAATTTAATACCCTCGGGGCTATGTGAGTACTATTCGTTAATAGTTGGGTTCTAGTATTTGTACTAGAGCATTTATGTGGAATGGGCGAGGGCTGTAAAAACTCTGTAAAGTAATAGAGAAATTTGTTTTGTAGGATGTTATCTGTAGACTTAAAAATATACCTTTCCCTTATGCAAGGATCATGTTCTGAAATGCGTGTAATGACGGAACGACCGGTTTTACTAATGTAGACTAAGTTACATAAACAAGAAATTTGGTATACACCTTGAAATAAAAGTGTTAGAACTTTATCCTTGTAGCACTTTTTTTCGGGTGTTGCCGCGTCACTAAACTTTCACTTAACGTTTCGCTGATACTGCTGTCAGCTTCTTCAGAAGATTTCTAAAGACTGATGTTATCGTCTTGCGTTTCTCGCTATATAGCGTCTTTTGGCTCCGCTTCGCTGATCCGTATTCGTTCTGGTCTGTTGATTTGCCTTCATAGACTTCTGGTGACTTCTTGCATGTTCTTCACGCTGCGTAGATCTCCATGTGTTGCTTAATCTGTATCTATCCTCATGATTAAAGATTTTTCATTATTCTTAGTGATTCGAGTATTATTCGCTCCATTCTCATGTACATGTTCCGCTACTGCAGATTTGTCCGTGCGTCTGAGTTGAGCGTCTCGTTGATGTTCTTTAACCCTGCACTGAATGCTCCTCCCTGTTTGGCCGATGTAACTCTTGCCGCACATACACTCTAATTTGTATATAGCCTTGGTGTGTAGTCTTGAAAGATCTTTATTAGTTGGTATGAGGTGATCTATTTTCTTCACTGTGTTATAACGTGTAGTAATGATTTTCTTTCCTTGAACCGCCTTTAATCTGTCAGTGACTCCGGCAACGTAGAGTAAGTTAGCATATGTTTCTGACGGTGACTCCGCAACAACCTCAGCTTGCTTGTCATTCTTCTTCTGTGGTTTTATTCATTTTTTGTTGTAGCCATTTTTTTTATTAGAGCGCCCTTGATGTGTTTGATTTTCTCCGGCTCGTGTTCTTCATCACTAATTTTCTCCGCTCTTCTTAGAAGTGTGTTGATGAGGAATCTCTTCTGTTGTGGATACTGATAAGAGAATGCGAGTAGATACCGGTCTGTATATGTTTCCTTGCGATATACGCTATGACTTATTCTGTTGTTGTCCGTGCGTGTTACCAGAACGTCTAGAAAGGGCAGCGTTTTGTTTTTTCAATCTCCATGGTGAATAATACTGTTGTGATGTCCATTGATATGTTGAAGAAAACTTTGTAATTCTTCCCGTCTGTGAGGCCATACGAAAAAAGTGTCGTCCACGTATCTGTACCAGCATTTTGGTTTCCTGTCGCTTGAGTTGACAGATTCTTGTTCGAAAACTTCCATGAAGATGTTGGCTACTACTGGTGACAGTGGTGATCCCATACTTGCGTCGTTATTTCATAGAACTCACCATTTCACAGGAAGTAGGTTAACGTTAAACAGAGTCTGGCCAAGTCGATCAAATCTTTTTGTAAACCTAGTGGCACTAGTTGTTGTCTAATGATCACTGTCACTGTCACTAGTAGTTACCTCAAGTCCTTGGAGAATCTCGACGAAATGTTGGAATTCTTAACGTAGCTGGTTGTCGTTCTGAGATCTGAGAAAAGGTTCTACCTGTAAATTCGCAAAAAATGTTGAACAAGAACTTGACTAGCTCGTAGGTAAGAGATTGGATAGGTTAAAACAGTGTACTTTATTTGTGAACTTTGGGAAGTCCGTACAGACAAAGTGATTTCAAATTTGAAGGGGTAAGTCGACATTTAGTTTCTGGAAGTAGATTTAAAGATTTTATAATTTTGATAATCTCACATTGAATCCTTAAAGTGAGATTACATGTTAGAAGAGCATACATTTCCTCTGACATAATAGAATAGATTTTCGTAGCGTAACAAATTTGGTTAAAAACGACAGTAGCGTTGCCTTTGTTGACTGGAAGAACAATGATATAATGGTTCATCCGAAGATTTTTCAAGGCTAACTCTTCCAACTTAGAAATGTTTGACTTAAGAACTTTAGATGATTCAAGAATTTTGCCAGTGTGAATATGAATGTGATCTGAGATGTAACGAGAAAAGTTAGAAACTTTGGTTACAACAATGACACGGTCTAAACCAAAAAGAACTTCTTATGTTAGTATAGACTGCGGCTGTGGAAGCCTTTGCTATTAGTACATTTTGTTTTTGTAAAATAACAAACCGTTTCTCCAAATTGTATACAGCACTGTTCAGCAAATCTCATTGAATTGCATACATTTAATGTCTAATACTGTCTTTTAATTCCTCCAGCGTTGTTGACCGTGTCCAAAGCACCAAATATTTCAAATAACCCTACAACAGTAATCCGCTGTGTTAAAATCAAGCCCATAGATTTTCCTTCACTTTTTATTATTAATTTAATTTGTTAAAAATATACTTCCCCAAAACTTCCGCAGTAACTTTAAAATTGACATTGATGTTGCGTTTTGTGGATGCGAATGTTGTGCAAATCGCGACGAAAAATTGTAGGCGGGGTCTGTGAATGGCACGTGCTATCGTATATTTGTTGACAGATTTGTTTGGTTTAGCTGTTTGGATTGTAAACCAATCACATCACAACGTGTTTAGACGCGCCTTATATGAAAGACATTTTTTATTGATTTAAAAAAAAATGTTTCCCACCCGCTTCCGCAGATGCCACAAATTTGACTATGGAAGAAACATAAATTAAGAAGAGATATCCACAGACTGGTACAATACAAATGTAATAAAGAAATACTATTTCAGATAGGTGTTAACTATAGATGTCTAAGCTTGCTGTGAATCACCTACAAATTATTTACAAAAATTATTATTAACCGACTCGAAGAAAAAATTGACTTCTATCTAGCATGGAGCAAGTCGCTGGTCGTGTGAGTTTAGACACGGTTGTTCATTTACAAACAATACTCACAGTGATGGAGGACTTCCACAAAGCATTCGACTTGATCGTAACAAAGTTATTCCTGTAAGGTATAGACAACGCCAGAACTGACGGAAGACATTTCGTTATTATATAAATATACAGATAAAAATAAAAGTGAAAACCAAAACATACAAAATTCCAATATAACAAAGCGTGCATTTTTATAATTTTAACATAACAGTTTGCGTTGGATAGAAGATGTTTTTAAAAACTAACATGGAACCAAAAAGGATCGTACCTAAGCAACCTACAGTTTGCAGATGGCGTTGCTCTGTTTTCCAATGACCTAAAAAAACTTTAAAAAATGCTCCAATCAGTAAACAAAACATCAAATAAAATTGGTTTTAAAATGCAACTCAACAAAAATAGATTTTTGAGTCAAAGCAACGTAAAAATAAAAATAGACAACTGTGTGTCAAAAAAACCAACCAAAACATCATCTGAAACACAGTATAACATAAGACAAAGTAATCACGTACGGTTTAGAATACGACGGAAACAAACTCAGACTGTCGCAGAGAACTATAAATACTAATTAAAAATTAAAAACGAAAATTTCAGAAATTCAAAATAATAGATATCACTAAGACAATAACGGAATCCAAATGGCGTTGAGGATCATGTAACAAGACAAGATAAAAATAAATAGACAGCAAAAATTATTTACTGATAATCGAATGAAACAAAGACGAAAACGTAAGTGGATAGCGGGAAAACATTAAATCTACACTACACAGCGCAAAAAAGAGAAAAATAGAAACGGTTTGGAAATACTTATGTCCAAGAATGTACTAATATATATTAAAAAGGAAGACAAATTAATGTATGCAAAATCTCACCATCACAAAAATAAAAAACTGTTGTAAATGTATCACAGCAAACACACAACATCCCAGAGACGTCTGTTTTAAGTCCAAATGATGTCTTTACATCCCGGGAATTAAAACGGTTGTCTTAAAAATGTCTTTAATAGGACGTTTGTAGGATGTCATTGATGAACTTACGATGGGATGTCATATGCAGTATTACAAACTTGGGCATTTAACAATTTATATTTCTAGTCAAATTATACATTGATTATTGATAATATGAAGTAGTTTGTGAAAATGTTGATGTGCGTTTTTTCTGTAATTTACCACAAACACGAAAATCAACTTTACAGTATCAACATCACCGATAAGGCATGCTAGTCTACCTCAAAAAGTACTAGCTGAATACACTTTATGTGTAAATACCGTCGGTTGTTGTGCCACCTACAATTTTACAATGGAATTGTGGTCATTTTTGTTTGCAACTCTTTGTATAATTAAATCACCCATGCGCATTACAGACGCGCGCAAATAATGTACATTTTGCACTTTATTTTTTAATATGTTAATCGCTGTTTTCTGAAGTTTAGATTAATTTAAGATCAGTGATACGGTAAGTTTTAATATATAATACAAATGTTTGAATCATTAATTGTTTTAGAGAATTGCATTGCAAAAAGATGCTCCTCTCATTGTTCAAATTGCATTTTAATAATAACGTTGTGATTTGAGGTTCAAAATAGTACAATATGAAACTTTAATGAACAAAAACTGCAGCTTCTTAAAAAAGTATGTGCTGTCTATTTCCTTCCGATTACATTCACCGATGCTTCCCGTGGAAAGTCGGAATGCAATTCTAAGTGATAAGATCAAATATTTTGCTTTATACACATAACTGTTTATTGTAAACAAGAAGAAAAACAAGGTGTAGACAAATCAAAACACTCATTTCTCCAGTTTCAACTGGACAACATTGCAACAGCCTGGTTGGTACGTATTTATATTATAATTTAAACCAGGTTTTTATTTGTATGATTTTTAGATGAACTTAACAAAAACAATTATTTAAAACCATATGTTTTCGGCAATTTTTGTGCTTTTTTGGGCATTTTTCCATAAAAAAAGTCTAATTTTAAAATTCCGGTTTTATTTCAATCTCGATTTTATTTCTTGTTTTTTTAAACTTTGAGATGTATATAATTACCTCAATAAATAAATTATTAGTTATATAAGAAGAAAAGTATTGTAGTTTAGATAAACATTCAACCTTGGCAGTATTTGGCAATGCAATGTGAGTACTTTGAATTGATTGCATCACTTATATATATTTCTAGTGCTTCTAAATTATCCAACACTGTCTTGTCATTGTACAGCTGGATTTGATTTAAAAAAAACTAAATTTTTAGTAGAGGAAAAACTAATGAGATCATTCAAGATTATAAAACTATTACAAAAAATAATAAACACTGAATAAATTTTGTGTTTATAAATTAAAATGTAGTAGGTGTACTACTTTCTGTATCGAACAAACTTAAAATACATTTAAACATAGAATATTAAAGTATTTTTTTAATTAACATCGTGTTTTAATTTGAAGCATTTCTTATATTTAAACGAAGACTGATATGTTTTTTATTTTTGTTACAAAAGTTAAAAACTATTTATAAAGCATATATATACTGTTAGAATTTTGAATATATGTGGCTTATCTTCAACAGACGTTATTTATTAAAGAACTATCGGTTACAATGTACTTTTTTATATCGACAATCTTTAAAAATAGTCCGAGCTATCGCAATCGTGTAATCTTTTCGTTAAATGATGAAGGTAATACATAGATAATAACGGTTATTATTACTAAGACTAAAGTTGTTTTAATAATTAATTACAAAAAACATTTTGATACAGCTAATGGAACACGCTATCATATTTATCGTATACTGTATTTCAAAAATAATTTAATTGGATTACTATACGTTAGTTCTTTACCTGGTATAATTCCGCTGAGTAACGTCAAAGGATTATTCGAAAGAATTCCTCTATTAGCAGTGGCAGTAGGTTGCTTAGATGACATCTGTTGTAGATTCAAATCTAATTGTTGACATTGCGACATCAGCGTCAGCATTTCCATTAAGGATATATAAACAGGACGTGCAATTTTCTTTAGTTCACCTAATGCAGTCACCACTTCATCTGGCTCGCTAAAACAATTAAAGATCCTAATTAGCAATACTCTCACGTTCTTGTAAAAAACAATAACAAAAACTCATGAATTTTATAAAGTACTGATCAATACAGAAATTATTGACTCGCAATCTATTTATGTAAACACGTGCGTCAATTCAAGGTTTTTTTCAATTAGGTATATGGTAAAATAGTACTTATTGGAAATTTTCCTAGGTTTCACACTTTAATCTTTGCACAAAGAAACCTTTTAAGTTTCTTGTAACATTATGCAAACTATGCAGGTACTTGCGATTAATACATTTGCCGATTGCACAAAAACTATTACATAGCTTTAATGAACTAGAAAAATACATACAGAAAATTTCCTCCTACATTTTGTCACGCTACCGTTGTTTTGCACAATTGTAGTAAAACGGTTAATGTAACAGTACATCATCGCATAATTAGTGTATGAGAAGCACTTCATTAATGAATACCATAGAATGTAATTAAGCTTTAAAGAAATAAACAATTATAATAAATTTAAAATAATAGTCAAATTGTCTTGTTTTATTACTCCAAAGATCCTAGTTTTTATTTTAACGGTATTTACAGTTAACGTCTTATTTTGTTTTTACGATTATTACCTGTTATTCTATAAAATTTCTAAAAATGTATGTTTGTTAAGAAAACTGAAACATTACAATATATATTAAACGAATAGAAGAAAGCGTTTAGATTTAGATGTTTTTTTTACATATTTGTAGCAGCAGCAGAATATTACAAAATAAGATAACGTAATAAGTTTGTTATGTTTTTAATGAAACATTAGTTCAATTGCAATTGTGATTTACTACTGTTAAAACCATTTACAATGCAATAGATTTATGAAGAGCTTTCATGGTTTTAGTTGAAAAGCTGTGTACATATTTATACTTGTTAAGAAAGTCAAAATGCTGGTACCTATATACTTTTGATACAGCATCGACCTTAGTTATTGAAAGTTTTTATAAAAAGTTGAAAAATTGTTCGTTTTGAGGCAAGAAATATGTTTAAACGTTATTTTGGGTAAAGTGCAAAAAAACTGTGTTTATACAAACGTAAAACCATAGAGATTTAAACGAATTTTTTTGAAAATTTTTTGGACTGGATGTGTTTCATAAAACCGGATATGTTAGCCAACACATACATGTTAGTATATTCTTGAAAAGAGGTTCTGTCAGTTTTATCTTAAAATGCAAGTATTTCATTTTTGTTTTGGTATTATCTCTAAATTTTCTTTTGTTGTCTTTGTAAAGAAATCCAAACGTTAGAAAGTTAGAGTTCATATAGATAAAATATAATTTTTAGTCTTCTGACATATAAACGTTAAATCAACATTCACTTGACATCTACGAAAAATTTTATATTTACAGTCATTTAGATTTCTACCGCCAGCCGTTCGTTTTACGAAACAGTAAATATTTATTTTACGGAGATTAATACATATGCCAAAATTTATTTTGGCATATGTATTAATCTCAATTTTGTTATTTGACTTCTTTACTATAATTTAGACAAAGACATGCATCTTATTTTTTTTAACACGCTTTTATTAGTTCGGGATGTATGTATGTATGTAACGGAATCTTTGAGCATAATTTTCAGCGGTTTCCAGGTGTTTGATTAACTTGAAACTTTGCATGCGTTTCACGGACCGATGACAATGCAATAATTCATTAAAAAATTTTTATTATCCTAATTAGGATCGTCAGGATTAATTGATTTCTTTAGGGATCCTCTGCATGAGAGTGACAAAGACAGAGCGCGTGAACTGCGCAGGTGTGCATCTCGACAAAGCCTATCGCGTTTAAATCGTTCCAGTGTACTTCACTATTACCACTTCGTGTCGGAGCAGGTAATTTGCGCGCCCGCTGCCTGCCTTGGATGTGATAGCTGTTTCTCAGGTTCCCTCCCCGAGAAATAAGGTCTTACTGTCGATAACTACTGTTTCCAATACGTTTTTAGTTCGTAAGATATTTCATAATCACATGTCCGCAAAAATTGATTATTGATAAATCGAATTAAAATACGGAAAGTAACGGATAGCTTAGAAAATTGAAAAAACACGCTTTTATAGGTACCCGAACTAAAAAATAGAAAATAAATAATAGTTTAAAAAAACTAAAAAAAACACGTTTTTATATATAACCGAACTAAAAAGAAGAAAATAATTTATAATTACAAACAAAATTATTAAATTCAGAGCAATAATATATAATTATAAACAAAATCACTAAATTCAGAGTTAAAAGCGAGGGGTGCATCTATAATCATTGTTACAATTATTCTAAAGGCAGCTATCAATAAGGGGAGAGTTATGAAAATATAGAAAAATCCTACAAATAACAGTTTCACTGTATAATGTCTCGCCAAGTACACGTTAAACTATTGTTACAAACAATGATAAATTTATTTCTGTGAACACAAAATATAAAAAAAACCCTCTGATCTTTACAAAAAAATTATTAGATTTAACAAAAACAGTGCAGCTGTAGAATATCTCGTCACGTATATATTCAAACGTCGTGTTTAGTGACAGTATTATGTATATCAGTCAAATGACAAATTGACAGCAATAGTCGAACTGAATACATGTTAAAACAATGATTGATATAATTAATTACAAAAAAAAAGAAATAACAGATACTTGGCGCGAAAGACTACCGTGTATCCGGATGCACCCCACGCTTTTAACTCTGAATTTAGTGATTTTGTTTATAATTATATATTATTGCTCTGAATTTAATAATTTTGTTTGTAATTATAAATTATTTTCTTCTTTTAAGTTCGTTTATTTATAAAAGCGTGTTTTTTTAGTTTTTTTTAAACTATTTTTATTTTTACTTATGGAATTATTCATATTTTGTTCAGAAATCAGGTAAATATCAAGCTATCTATGTAATATTATATAAAGGACAATTGCTGTGGATTGTCATTACCTACGCTGTCAAAAATATTAAACGCGAATTTAAATGTAAAAGAGGGCTGCGTCGTCTATACGTGCAATGTGTGCGGCGCACACAGGCGCCAGATCTGAAGTAGCACCGAAAGGTGTCCCGAAGGAATTGGACAATCAAGATTCAAAATCTTCCATAACAATTTAGAAATTGAATCAATGGCGGCTGGTGGTCAATCATACAAGAAAGTCATTTAAAAAAACAATTATCGCATGCGTAGAAATGATTTTATTTTTTTTTGCGCGAAGGAACATTGATCACTTTCCACGGTAGTCGCAGGTAAAGTCAATCAGTTATTTTATTTATATATGTATCTATTTTTACAAGCATTTTCATTGCGATCTTTAATTGACTTTCGGCAAGCGTTGTTCAAATGTATTTGTAAGCGAATATTAATGCTACCAAGAGTAGCAATTCATACAACTTTTCATATGATTCGCCGATAACGAGCGCTTTTTTACTTTTCTTTTGTTATCCTTTTTTAAAAAAATTACAGTGTCAAAATATTTCAACGATTTTTGTATATCGAAAGTCCAGTTTACAAGGATTTCAGTCAGTTTACGCTGAACTGTTCAAGCAATCGAAAATGTAAATAATTATAATTGCTTATGAAATAACAAAACATTATGTAATACATATAATAATCCTTTTAAGTAAAAAACTAACCTTTGATTCTGTAAATACAGTTTACATCCTAAACTACCTAAATCTACAAACTCTTCAACGTAATCCCAGACATCGTCTTAAGGTAATTTCATCAAACATTACAACGCACTGTTTTTCTGTATCTGTCATTCCGTCTTTTTTTAAAAGTTTTTCCGTAAGACAGTTGTTTGTACCTGCTTTCAAATTAGCTATTCTCAACCAAGACTTAATAGTCGAAATTCCGGGCAAATCAGAAAATGATAATGCTAGCTGCTTTTATTTTTATTCCACGGTGTTCTTTTTTTATGGAAGCATTGCATCCTTACCAATAAACGTTTTTAATGCTGTTCACTTATTTTTAAAAAGATATGAAATACTGTTGTTGTTTTGAATTTTCTTATATGATTTTCGAAGTCTGAACATTTCTCTTTTTTGTCGATTTAGTTTATTTCGTAATTTTATAATCTTCACAGAAAAACTTGGCTGTAATTGTATTGCTCTGAAGACTCTAAACGGTTTTTTCAATGATAAATTGCATTATTAGTTTTTGAAATATTTACATTACAGTGAAATTAAAAAAGGTAATATTTAGATTACTTTGGAATAGCATTGGTTTACATATTTCAATAAAAATGTGATTTGATCATTTTTTAGACAATTATTAAAATATGCTGTGTTCACGATAAAAAGTAAGGAATGACGTATTAAAATAAGACCGAAAAACACCTTAAATTTAAAAAAAAACAAATTTGACTAACATATTTAGTGTCACTACAGAAAAAACACCAAAACGATATTAGAAAAGTTGCTCAATAAATACATCTTTTTCACTTTTAACAAATTTTAATATTGAAAACGCTAATAATAACTACTTCAATTTTAAATGAATAATTGAGTCTCTCAAAAACATAAATTTTGTTAATGAGCATTATTATTAGTAATAGTAATACCTAAATATGCGTTTAAAAGTTTTATAAATACGAACAGAAGACCCAGTACCTTTTACATGAAGTTATATTTTGTGTAAGCATTTGGAAAAACATTCTTAATACATAAACGCTCGGTAATGTAAACACCTGGTAATAGAGACATCGTGCATGTAAACATAAAATTTTTATATATTTAAATTGATTCATATAAAAAACTTTTAATTGCCATTTGAAATTAAATAAACACTGTTGAACTTATCTAGTCTATTATGATTGTAATTTTAGTGCAACTGTTACATGTTTCGACCTATTAAATTAATTAATATCATTAAGATAATATGCTTACATTAACACACTAAAATGTTGTTATTCATTCATTTTTAAACCTTGAAGAGGAAGTACAACAAAAGACTATACGACATTATTTAAGACGGACAAAATGATAGTGCACTATACCTACTGTACAATTAAATGAAACACTCGGTAACATAAATAACATAAATATCAATATTTACCTGTGTTTATTTACTTATTTATCTACTTCTAATAATACAAACTGCTTAAGTAAAGTAAACATAAAAAAATACAGAATATCAAAATCCACAAAAATTTGTAAGATTAAGCTTTTAAAGACAAATATTTTAGAAAAAACGTGAATTTAGAAGTACAAAAAACCAAAAAACTTTTAAAAGTGCTTAAACGTCTAGAATAAAAAAAACTCCTTGTATAAAAGGTTTTTAAAACAACGGAAAAACTGTATCACAATTAACGCAATAACGATGAAAGTGAAGGCTAAACTATTAAATATAAAAACAAAAACAAAATAAGATATAAAATTCGACTGCTGTCTATATCTGGTTAAAAATTATCAGTGCAGTCAAAATTAAGCTAGAGGAGAAACAAAGAAGGATCAATTTTTGTCTAACGTAATACCGCTAATTCAACCATTGTCGTCGTATAATGCTTAACGAAAATTTCTACTTTTTTTTGTAGTTACTTTGTGTAATAACAAAATCAAACAAACAAAGAACAACTAATGAAGTATTTATGATTATAAGCAACTTTCGGCTTAGATTGCGTCGTAGTTAAACACCTAGACTTAGACTTGGTCCTAGTCTCTTCTTGAGAACCAAAACTAGAAGTAAAGCTTGGCATTTGCCGTATTGTAGTTTGTAGACCCAAACAAACTGACGTTTCGCAAGACATTGCAGCTTGCATCTTCAGAGTGGTAAATGTCACTGAATGAAAAAGTGTAAATGACGAATATTTATACCAATAGCGATTAGCGTGATGAACGAACCTTATCTTTCCGTTGCCGCTTGACTGACTTCGTTATTACTCAGAGTAAGTATTTGTGTCCTTTCCGAGAAGGTTGATCTTTGTCTTAGAGGATAATAATACTGGTAGCCAAGATTTGCTGAGTCTTAAACCGTCTTCTCGGTTTATATTACATAGATGTTATTTTACAGCTTCGAGGATTAGTCTGGGAAAGTAGAAAAGAGCTCTAGTCAACACTTTAGTTTAGTCAAAGTTCAGGGTGTGTCCTTGGTCCCACACGAGTTCTGCCACTACTGATTTCGTAACTCTGCGGTGTTTGCAGTCAGCATATGTTGTTTTACTCTAACTTTAATAGAGTCCTATATAACTTAATCTACAGGAACCAGAAATTTTGTAAACTCCGGCATGTTTTAGAGCCCTTTGTTTGTCTTTAGCAGATGTAAACCAGATGTTTAGTGTATCCTTACGCGTAGTTTTAATATTATGTTTCTTTAGCACCCTGCTTATTTTGTCTGTCGAACCCATACAGTATGGTAAATAAGGTGCCAGTAGGAGGTGATAGGTCTTCTTTGACGTTTGGATTTTGGAATACATACTTCCTTAGTGTTATAGAGAATTTGCAAAACTCTTTTATCTTTGAAGGATATATAGAATACGTCTTAAAATAGGAAGCTGCTGTTAATCAGGCAGTGCACGGAGCGCCAGTGGCGATGCGTGCTTTCAATGTGTATTTTGCTTGTTTCTACATGATTTTTCTTGTTTGAATGCAGTTTATAATTGGTTGACAAGTTTTGCAGACAGCATTCTTTTTATTGGACCTCTATAATTCATCTCATATCTCTAACATGATTTAAATAAGCGTGCAATTTGCTATTTATTAAATGGAGAAAATTAAATTTACTGGCGGTTTCTTTCTTAGGTCATTTCGTCAATAACCCTCCGAAAAAATGAATAAAAAAGGTATTTTACTTACTTTAAAATTACTGCAATTTCGCATTTAAAACAATTTATCAAAGTTTGAATTTTATGCGTTTAAATTGAAAATTGAGAAAACTTGCGAATCTACCAGAGGCTCACATTTACGTGTGCCCGCATGCATAATATTGAAGTCGAATCGTAAATGATATAGTTATTGTAGTCAATAGTGAGATACACATAACACAATTGTATGCGAGAAAAGAAGATAAGTAAACGCTTAACTGCTTGCTTGCGGTCTTGAGCCCGGAGGTCATTACGTCTATTCAGTGGCAGTGCAATGCTTAAGTGACTTACATCATTAATCATTATCTTTTCAGCACGTGTGTATAAAACACAGATGCTAAAATACACATTTCTTATCACATACGACAAACTGTACAGTGGATTTTCTTAGTTAATCTATAATATTCATTTGTAATAGACGACTTATCGTTTTTCTTTCATAATGATAGATTAAAAAATTAATAACTTATATTAGTTTAGACGTTTAGAATTTAAATTTAATGCTCGTACTCAGCCGTTACTAGAAATTCTTAAGACCAGTAAACATAAAAGTAAAGAAATTCATAGTAATTTAAAAAATTTATGTATGATTTGTCAGATTGGATTTGTGAATTTGGAGTAACTAGGATTTAAAAGAAAAAGTAAAAAAACACTCTCGGGAATCACATGAAAAGTTGTATTAATGCTACCAAGAGTAGCAATTCATACAACTTTTCATGTGATTCGCCGCCACCGGAAGTATGTATTCCAAAATCCAAAAGTCAAAGAAGACTTATCACTTCCTACTAGCACCACTAGGATACACTGAACACCTGGTTAACATCTGCTAAAGACAAACAAGAGGCTCTAAAACATGCCGGAGTTTACAAAATTTCTTGTTTCTGTGGTTCTAGAACTTTGACCAAACTAAAGTGTTGGCTAGAACTCATTTTTACTTTCCCAGACTAATCCGCAAAGCTGTGGAAATAAAAAAACATCCATGTAATATAAACCGAAAAGACGGTTTAAGACTCAGTAAAACTTGGCCACAAGTATTATTATCCTCTAAGACAAAGGTCAACCTTCTTGGAAAGAACACAAACACTTACTCTGAGTAATAACAAAGTCAGTCAAGCAGTAAAGGTTCGTTCATCACGGTAATCGCTATTGGTATAAATATTCGTCATTTACACTTTTTCATTTAGTGACATTTACCTCTCTAAAGATGCAAGCTGCAATGTCTTGCGAAACGTCAGTTTGTTTGAGTTCACGAACGACAATACGGCAAAGATCAAGTTCTACTTCTTGTTTTGCCTCTCAAGAAGAGACTAAGACCAAGTCTAAGTCTGGGTGTTTAACTAGAACGCGATCTAAGCCGAAAGTCGCTTATAATCATAAATACCTCGTTAGTTGTTCTTTGTTTGTTTCCTTTTGTTATTACACAAAGTAACTACAAAAAAAAGTAAAAATTTTCAGTACTATACGACGACAGTTTTATTACGTTTTAATCTAATGGTTGAATTAGCGGTATTACGTTAGACAAAAATTGATCCTTCTTTGTTTCTCCTCTATCTTAATTTTGACTGCACTGATACTTTTTAACCAGATATAGACAGCAGTCAAATTTTATATCTTATTTTGTTTTTGTTTTTTTATTTAATAGTTTAGCCATCACTTTCATTGTTTTTGTGTTAATTGTGGTACGGTTTTTCCGTTGTTTTAAAAACCATTTATACAAGGAGTTTTTTTATTCTAGATGTTTAAGCACTTTTTTGATTTCTTGTACTTCTAAATTCACGTTTCTAAAATATTTGTCTTTACAAGCTTAATCTTACAGATTTTTGTGGATTTTGATATTCTGTGTTTTTTTATTTTTACTTTACTTAAGCAATTTTTATTATTAAAAGTAGATAAATAAGTAGATAAACACAGGTAAATATTGATATTTATGTTTTTTATGTTACCGAGTGTTTCATTTAATTGTATAGTATAGTGCACTATCATTTTGTCCGTCTTAAATAATGTCGTATAGTCTTTTGTTGTACTTCCTCTTCAAGGTTTAAAAATGAATTAACAACAACAATTAAGCGTATTATCTTAATGAGCTTAATTAATTTAATAGGTCGAAACATTAACAGTTACATTAAAATTACAATCGTAATAGACTAGATAAGTTCAACAGTTTTTATTTAATTTCAAATGTCAATTAAAAGTTCTTTATATGAATCAATTTAAACATTTATAAATTTTATGTTAA
The DNA here is from genome assembly GCA_035610365.1 of Aquatica leii. Lineage (NCBI taxonomy): Eukaryota > Metazoa > Arthropoda > Insecta > Coleoptera > Lampyridae > Aquatica > Aquatica leii. Next base: position 64,903,349 of record CM069437.1, read on the forward strand.
CATTAGCACGATGTCTCTATTACCAGGTGTTTACATTACCGAGCATTTACGTATTAAGAATGTTTTTCCAAATGCTTACACAAAATATAACTTAATGTAAAAGGTACTGGTCTTCTGTTCGTATTTATAAAACTTTTAAACGCATATTTAGGTATTACTATTACTAATAATAATGCTCATTAACCAAATTTACGTTTTTGAGAGACCAAACTATTCATTTAAAATTGAAATACATAATTATTATTTGCGTTTTAAATATTAAAAATGGTTAAAAGTGAAAAAGATGTATTTATTGAGCAACTTTTCTAATATCGTTTTGGTGTTTCTTCTATAGTGTTCTAATAGTCAATTTTTTTTAATATAACGTCTTTTTCGGTCTGATTTTAATACGTCATACTTTTTATCGTAAACACAACATATTTTAATAATTGTATAAAATTTTAGAAATGATCAAATCACATTTTTATTGAAATATGTAAACAAATGCTATTCCAAAGTAATCTAAATATTACCTTTTTTAATTTCACTGTAATGTAAACATTTCAAAAACTCATAATGCGATTTGTCACTGAAAAAAATCGTTTAGAGTCTTTAGAGCAGTACAATTACAGCCAAGTCAGCAGCCGGTGTACGCGGAAAAGACACAGTTTTTGTGAAGATTATAAAATTACGAAATAAACTAAACCGACAAAAAAGAAAAATTAAATTTTTTTAGAATTTTGTTCCGTGCTAATTATGAGGGTTATTTGTGTCACTTTTTATATAAAAAAATTAACAATTATAAAAAAATATTTACGTGTTGATAAAAGAAGTGATATAAATGTGCTTAAAACATTAATTGTAAATAAAGATCGCAGTAATTTAAACAAAATAAAGTTTTTATATAGTCTAACTTCAGAATTATCAAAGATTATGTACAATCTATTAATATCGTTTAATAAAAAGTTTTATAAGTTACAAACAAATTATGGCATAGTAACAAAAATTAAACGATTAAAAAATAATTTAAGGTAAACAGAAAATTCATCGTTAACTGAATGCAATTCACATAAAACAATAATTATTAACCAACTGATTAAAATGAAACTTTATGGAACATAGAACGGTCAGTTGGTAATAACAACCTTGGCACTGGTAAGAATGTTACGACACTTAAAAAACCTTACCGTAAAATCAGAATCTTATCAATGTAGAGGATCTTACTTTTTTTAGTATGTATGTATTGTAAATGTATAAATGTTTGCAAATGAATAATAAAAAACTAATCTATCTAGGTACCTAATTTATTTTCGGCAATGTTAATTATTGTATTTGATTGCATGTAAATTTGTATCACTAATACAAATTAAATGTAAAATGGTTAAACAAAGAAATTATAATTCAACGATATATTTTTACCACTTAAAACATTTAGAAAAATTAAGGAAAATACAGGTACCATAATCGACATCGCAGATTAACTTGTTTAGCTTTTTCTGTTTAAATACAATATCGCGTTAACTAATGAATAATTAACTATTGTCAAAATACTGGTTATGTGTCATTTGCAATGTAAAAAATTATCAATAATTTAATATTCAAGTTTGTTATTTTTTTATCAAAATATCTAAAGGTTGTTTAGCAAATTCTTACTAAAAAGTACTAGAATCTAGTGGACCTCCATACCTTAAAAGGTATTAACTTATTGTTGTTCATTTAATAAAAAGCAAATATTTTAGGTAAAATCATATTTCTTGTATTTGTATCTGTTTATAAGAAGTAATCTGTAGTTCTAAAATTTAAATTTTTAACAAACATTTAAAAAATTTTCTTAAATTACAACGATTACATTATTTATAGCTTATTACAATAAAACTGGTCGTTTGTGACACTTTTTTTTTCAATAAACAATATTAATGTACATATTAATAGTAATTGTAATAAAAAAGAATCTAATGCTGCTTTTTGGAAAAATATATTAGAATTATCTCTGCATGAACAAAGGTCAATTTTTATTCTGTCACCAACATCAATTTGGTTATAAAATTATAACTTTTTACAAATTGTATACATTTTCATACTAAATTCGGATGCATGGAAATGCTATAATTTTCCATAAAAATATTTTCGCATCTATAAATAAAATTTAAAATTACTGTATAATACTTTATTTTTTACTTGGTTGTAGTTTACTCATAATGTCTGGGATACGAGAAACGTAAACATATCTATAACAGACAGAGCGTTATGATAATGCTCTCTTTCAAAAATAATGTTTATTTTCATATTTTTGTTTAGATTTTGGTGGTAACAAGTTTTCTACTACATTTTTTTTAACATAGTTAAGCAACTCTTGCAAATTCATTGTGATTGTAAAATCGATTTGACAAGTAAATAATTAAACGTCAAAATTTTTTTGTTCTAAACTACTAGATATACTTGTAATAGAAACTTAAATAGTTGTTCATCTTTAGTTTTTTTTATACAAAGTGATTAAGTACAAAATAAAATTTTGTATGCACCACTGGTGTTACTGGATGATTACGCCTATCACGCAACATACGTCCCTCGGGCCAGAGACCATCGTACTATATACGTTGCTCTCCGGGCGTAATCATCGTAATAACGCTTTTGATGCATAAATAGCTTTTTTAAAATAATTTTATGCATTTTATGTTAATTCATTTCTATTACAGATGTTCGTGCCTCAAAAAAAGTATTGTAGTTAGAATTTTTATTATAGGATTAGCTATTAGTTAATAAGAATGTTTGTCTATTGTACATTTGTTTTTTCTTAATAATAATCCTTGTATAAAGAATTGTATAATAGATAATTTTGTCGGTACCAATAATATTCCCACCGTCTTAAGGCTAGGTTTTTTTTTGATTAAAGTTTCTTTGTTTAACCTGTTTAATATAAAACGGTCACTTTGCTTTGTTTTGTTATTATCGATCAATAAGAATCGTCCCTGTAATTAAGGGAAATGGAAGGTTAAATGCAACTTAAAAATATTTTAATTTAAAATTATCAGTTCTACTTGTAACTCCCGGTCTGAGACTGTTACTTAAAATAATAATTTGAAAAATATATGTAGTATTAGTGGTATTTGCAAATATAATTTTTATATTAAACCTCGTATTATTAATGCAACACGTACGAATACGTTTACGAGAAAGTGCGTCTAGTTGTGGAGCAGCTACATAGACGGTGTATTTTCTGCATTTATTAAATCAGAACACATCTTCGACGAGAACGTAGTTCTCAATACAACAGTTTTGATTATTTTTGTAAGAATTCATAGAGATACATAAAAAATTATTATTATTACTATAATCTCTGGCTTCTGTTTTAGCAAGACGGCGTTCGATAATGTTCCTGGCTGACACTAAAATGGTGATGATGACGATGTTTTGTCTGTTCTGCAATAATATCTACAAGAGGTTCAGTACACGAGATCCTTGAATTAAATGCCAAAAATGTGCCGGTGTTCTTAGGACTACAAAACCTTACATTTGTGACGTTTGTAGTGATTAAAGATATTTTAGTTTGTTGTTTCATTTCAAATGTTACCGACTACAAACTTTTTGTTACTATTTTTATAACATTTGTGTTTATTATTTAAAATATTGGTTTAGGTAAAATGACCGATACCGTAACATTTTAGCAAATTTACAGTTTCAAATAATTTTATAAATGTGCCAATTCCACAGAACAATAGTTACTTCTTCTGTTTCAATTTCGATAACCACTAATAATAATTCAAAACAAAAAGTATGTTGTTTTGAGCATAATTACTTCAAAGTTATTAGTTTTTATTTGCATAATAGACACTTTTATACTTTAAAAGAATAAAGTATGCAAATAATTTTTAATCAAAAATTTAGAAAGTATACACTTTTATTACTTTCAAATTACATGATCAAACTAATATTGAAAATTGCTGTTAATGCTAACAGGATTTACTAATTAATACATAGTAGATATTTGCAGCTGTTACTACAACCGCAATTTAAAAGATCTTTATTACCGAAACTTCAAATGTTCAGAACAAGTTCTGTGCAAACCAGAAACTTACGGATAATTTAAGCTTAAGCAAAGTTTATAAACATTAAAAAGTAAAATTTGGTTTCATCGTAATAAAAAATATGTTTTTTGTGGTTGATTTGTTGATTAATTATTAGTCAGAAATCATTTATAATATAATTTTAATTATATTCAATTATTACTCATTAGCAGGCTCCGGATACTTATGCATTAAAAAGTTTAATAAACGCATGCAAATATGTGTTAAAAACGTTAAAAATATGCACTTTAAAAAACGTATTGTAGTTAAAGATATGAAAACACAATTTTACACATACATAATGTTTATTCACCTGCTAAATAAATACTTAATTAGCACATGATGCAACAGATTTTCGAAAATAAATTTGAGCCTGTTATTAGCTAATACATTTTTAAACTCTGAAAAGTTTCTTTCAACCTCGCAGGATGCTATTGGCGCAAATGCTTATTCTGTTATGTTGGTTATACTTAGATTGGGATTACAAAATGTACACTTTTAACATTCAATATATCGGATACATTTTTAAAATTTTTGTAACCAGGATTTTTTTGACAATGCAAAAGTTTTCAATTTTGGTATAGCTTTTGATACGCAACTAAAATAAAATAAAAAAGAGTTTTTCGCATACCTATCGTCTAATTTGGAACATTCTAAGCTTCTTCAAAATCGAATTCATTGATAACGGGTTTAATGAGTTCAAAATTCTAAGCATAATATGAAGCAGCTTCTATCCAAGAATCTCGTGTCAATTTGGTCACGCAAGATGATGCTTTCCAAAAAAACACTTTTTTTACTGAAAATATTAATAAATTAACACTTAATGTTTTGAACGCGTTAATTTAGCTACTCTATGCAATTCATTTGCCACACAAACAATATAAATCATTTTTAAATATAGAATTTGTAAACTTTTTATTGCTTTGCACATATGTAGTGCAGCATCGGTGCAAACCACCAACAGTTTTTCTTAGCAAATTTCTGTCAGACACAAAAGACTGAAGGCATTATTAAAACATGTAGCAATTCAAATGATTCACTTTTTCTAATACGTTCATTAAATACGTTTTTTTTCTTCCTCAACACTTAACACACGCAATAAAAACTAGTATAGTAGATCTTTTTCAAAACATTGACTCGTTCGGTAAATTTTGTTTATTTTTCAGTTTGTCCAATGGTATATTGGCAGAAATAAAAGCTAGACACACATCTTCGTTAAACACTAAATGTTTAAGTCCAAATTTTGATAGCGTGTTGTTCAACACTTGCTGTGTGAGGTTTTCCAGTTTCCAAATATTGCGTCACTTGAAATTTTTTAGTAGTTGTTACAGTCACTTCACAGTACTTGCAAAACAACACACTTGCGACAGTTGTAAAGCCGTTAAAGTTTGTAACAAATTGGTTTTAAATCGCACTAGCAGTAATAATAATAATAATAATAATAATAATAATAATAATAATAATCTTGACATACTCATTTGGCATCATCAAATGGTCAGACACGGATCTAACAGAGTTAAACCGAGTTAACAGAACAAAATTAACAGAACATCGCAAACTGCATCCAAACTCATGCATTGAAAGAATTACAATAACCAGGAAAGAAGGGGGAAGAGGACTCGTAGATATACAAACATTACACAACACACAAATACAAAACTTAAAAAAATATTTCATAAACAAAAACACCTCGCTACATCAAGCAATCACAAAAGCAGACAAAGGATACACCCCACTCAACCTACATCAAAACGACATTCAGGAAAACACCGAAACAAACACAATACAACACAAAAAAGACATTTGGGCAAGAAAAGCATTACACGGCAACCATTATAACATAATGCAAAACCCGAACATAGACACACAACTGTCATACAAATGGCTGCACTCAGGTCAACTTTTTCCAGAAACAGAAGGATTCGTCCTAGCCATCCAAGATAAAGTAATAGCCACAACAAACTACAGAAAGTACATATTAAAAGAAAAATTGAAACAGACACATGCCGAAAATGCCACCAATACCCAGAAACAATAGAACACATTACAGGAGGTTGCAAACTACTAGCAGGAACAGACTACACCGATAGACACAACACAGCAGCAAAAATCATCCATCAAGAACTTGCACTTAAATACGGCTTAATACAAACACAAACACCATATTACAAATACACACCCGAAACTATACTAGAAAACGAAAACTGTAAACTATACTGGGATAGAACACTACACACAGATAAAACGATAATATGCAATAGACCTGATATCACACTATTAAACAAAACACAAAAGCATACATACATTATAGATATTGCCATACCCAACGACAGCAACATAGTCCAAAAAGAAACCGAAAAGATCGAAAAATACACACCTCTTGCAACAGAAATTAAAGAAGTATGGAAACAAGAATATATAACAATAGTACCAATTATAATGTCTGTGACAGGTATAACAACAAAATCATTCAAGCAACACTTAAAAACAATAGATCTCCCACTATACATCCATACCAACATACAAAAAGCAGTAATTCTAAAAACAACAACAATAGTCAGAAAGTTCATGCAATAGACAGACATGTGACTTGGCCCCGGTCCGTCGCATGGCTTACAAACACCACTACGGTGAGAAACTAGAAGAAATAATAATTATAATGTTTATTTGCATTTTTCCTCGTAGGAACTACAAAGAAGTTTAGTTATAAGAAAACATAAATATATACATAATAAATAAATAAAACATAATTCGGCGTTATTGACGCTTGCTTAACATAGTACATAATTCTTAGCTATTTACAACATTAGCAATAATCTAAAGAGACTTACTCGTTATGGCAAAATGAACGAATTTTGAGCGCCTCACGTATATAATAATATAAATCGTTAATTTGCTTCTCGTTCTTAATTTTTAAAATTGCACAAATGCCTTCATCTTTGATATATAATTTAAGAATTTTTTTTCTTATATCGTTGTACATTGGACATCTCAACAAGAAATGATTTACATCTTCATGTTCTTTTAAAGAGCAAATTGTACATTTTTCGTTAGTGTTAATCGAGTAGGCTTTATAGTCAATATAAAACTTAATTACATTTTTGTATGTGACTCTAAGTTGACTAACAAGCCCATGTTTGTTTATATTAGTTCTATAATATAAGTAAGATCTTTCGCTATCAACTAGAAAATGATAAAAATACTTAATACGCGACTCATGCAGTATAGTGATGAAAAAAGTTTAGTGCCAGAAGAACAAAATGGTTTTAGAGTTAATAGAAGTTGCGCGGATAGCATCTTCACTCTGTATACAATAGTAAATGTGTTTATCTCAAAAAAGAAAACCTGTTTGTACGCGATTTTTGTGGATTTTAAACGTGCATTTGATTCAGTGTGTCACAATAGGTTATGGTGGAAATTAAAAAATATGAGTGTTTACGGTAAAACGATAAGACTACTCAAAAACTTTTACGATAACGCCGGCATGATTTTAAGCGTGAATGAAGAAACATCAAACAAAATTGAAGTAACTAGAGGCGTTTTACAAGGAGACTCAATAAGTCCCCTGCTATTTACATTATACGTTAGCGACATTATTAACTGTTACAAGAAATAACTGATGTAGTGAAAGAAGAACTAAAAAAACCGGTTTGATTGAGAAATTGAACAACAATACTTTTTCAATTGCTAGAGTCCGATTGGGAAGAAGAATGACAGCAGAAAAAATTAAGGATTTGTTGTCATTAATTTCAAATAATATTCAACACAACGCTACGTTATTCAAAAATGCTACTCCTGCAAAATTAAAACCAGAAATCACTCTTTCATTTTTATGTATTGGAAATAGCTACAGAAGTCTCAATCATTTCTTTTGGTTGCCGAAATTATCTATATTGCAATTTTAAAAGATCACATCAAGGTAACAATAATTTTGTTTATTATAAATTTTTTCATACACACTATTTCGCTCAATTATTATTGAAATCATCCATAGAAATATTGGCGTATTGTAGGTCTTCAGCCAATAAATTAAGTCATTCATTAGTGGTTTGAGTGTCTGTAGATGATGCTGGATTTATCAAAAATGTATTAGAACTTTGACACAGCGGTGTATTTCTATATTTTTTTTTAATTATTTCTTTTTGGCCAAAGATAACTGTTTTATGAAAAGTTTTCTTAATTAAGTCGCAATGTATTTTTCAAAAATATAAACTTTATTTTTCTCAATTAAAGACATCTGTGTTAATTTAAACTTTTTTGTGCTGCCAACATTGCAAACGTCAATATTCGTTCGTTAGTGTAGTTACGTAATGAACGAAAAAAGCTCTAGGGTGGCAAAATGAAAACTAGGAATCCACATAAAAGTAAGTGTTCAAAGTCAATTAATATATTAGAATGAGTATGCGACAAGTGGAAAAATCATTTTAAAAATCTTAAAATTCAGTTAAAATTGAAGAAAAACGATGTTAAAGTTAATGTCAAATCTGACAGATTTAGTAATAAATGTAGTACCAACATATTATATTTCAGTTGATTTTTGTTTATTTTTTTAAAAAAGAATGTAATTTTATGAAAGGCAACACAAAAAATAATGTACATTACTCTCGTCGAAAGAATCATAGCATAACTCACTCACATGCAACGCTCGGCCGTGCGGCCTCGCGTCGCATTAACGTTCGTTATGCTGTTTCTTACTTTCGACTCTTGTTACGTAAACTACTATTTCAAACTGCTCGTGTGGACGTTTTTGAAGAAAGGGGACCTTCATTAGCACAATCTCCAGATCAAAATTCTGTATTTTTCTAAAAATGAAATTTCTTGGACAAATCGATAAAGTAAAGTACTTTGATAAACTACCTACAGAATTTCGTTTTGAACATCTTATAAAATAGAATTCCAAACAATTATAGCAAACATCGGAATCGCTTTTTTCCAGAACCACAGAATGTTTTCAAAAGAAATTCGTCATTTGACTAAGTATTGTTCTTCATTTAATAGAATTTAAACCAATAACGTTTATTTTCAAAACTCCATTATCCGAAAACGATTCAATTTAGGTACATTATGATTCTTACAAATTTTGCTTAAAATTGAAAGAAGAAATCAAATAATAACAAGGTGTTCCATTTTAAAAAAATGCTATTTTGGTGTGCCACGCTTTTATGACAAATAAAACTTTTTGTCCATTATTTTGGATTCTCCAATCAAAGTAAGGGTGTGTTTTAATAGCGTTTATGAGGTCTAAACCTTATGTTTTTTATATAATTTAAAGAGAGTCAAAATATAACCTAATTTTTATGTTTGAGATCTATGAGTATCTAAGGTATGGAAGCAAAATTTACAGTAAAGTGTAACAATAGATTATGTTTTATATTCCAATTATAATAAACTTTATATCTTATACAGGTTGTCTAAATATTAAAACTTACCAATTAAGAAATTTAAGTGGCTATAACTTTAATAATTCAACTGGAACGCCATATTTTTTAATTTATCACAAAATGGACTTTTTAATTGCCCATCGATATCTAAGCCTTCTCGTTTTTACACAATACTCAAAATACTCGTTTTTTACACCATTTGAGGTTTTTCAATAAAAGTTTTAAATAATCCAGTTGTCTACTGTCTTTAAAGATATTAGATAATTAACAATTATAAAAATAATAATGTATAATCCAACAGACAATAACAGTAATAACATACCAACAATAAATAATATTCAAAACAAGTGAATCAGAAGAAATAGATTTTACAATTGGTCCCATTCCTCTAAACACCCCAAATTAATTAAAACAAATTTGTTCATAAGAGTACATAAAAAGAATTGTCTACAATACACTACCGGCAACACCACACGATATGAAAAGACGCATACGAGACACTTTCAAAATTGTAATATTGCAAATGTTGCTCAGAGTTAGCAGTAGTTCTAAAAAAAGAATATGTAAGTGTCTGGAAATGAACAGTCCACATTTCGAACATATGTTATAATGTATTGCTTTTGTTTTATGTTACGTTCCAAGTTTCTAAACATTTGTAAATAGATTCTTCATTATTATTCTTATACTTGCTAACTATCTATTATTTTTAAATACAACAGTCAACTAGATTCATCAGAACTTTTAGCAAAAAAACATTATTTGATGTAGTGTGTAAACATGCTATTCAATAGGTAATTAAAAATACATTTTTTAGTGTTGAGAACACTTATAGGATGCTTGATTCGAAGGTTCATGTAAAGAAACGATGAAACGCTCAGATGAAACAAAGCTGGAACTTGCGGTGGTGCCCAATTTCACTCCATTTTCTGTATTTTTCGGATGCAGCGTTTGTTATTATTAAAAAAGATAGACTTTAGGATTTGTTTTATGTTTTAAAATTATAATAAGTCTTAATTTCACTCAGCAGTGATGAAAAATAATTATAGAAATTGCAGAATTAGATCCGCGCGAGATTCCGCTTTGTATATTGCAAAAACGGTACAATATAGATGAAAATTGCACATAAACAATTTATTGAGCACAAAATTTACCACAAAAGTCCGCAGGAGTGTATAATTATATCTATTAGTTTAAGAGTTACAGAATTTTAATGTAATGTAAGAAATGTTTGTGCTTTGCACACTTGTATCTTCTAAACTATTGAAGGTAATTGTACTCCTGCGCCGACCTTTTTTTAGTAAATTTTTTATTCTATAAAAATTTTTATGTGCAACTCTTCTCTAATTTGCACCGTTTTTAGGTAATAGTTTATTTGCTATTTTAAGTTATTAAGCAATTATTTCAATACAAAAATTGTGGCGTGTGTAATATTACGACAGCGACAAAGCTACTCTTAGCCGCAAAAAAACTCGACCGAAACATAAATGTTCTACTAAACTGATAATTTATGTTCTAATTTTAAAATACGTAAACAAAATAATTTAATAAAGCTGATTTATAAAGTTTTATAATAAAAATTACTATAATTATTATTTTTCTTTGAATGTACGTTTTGTATAAAGTTATTAGTTAGTGACAAATTGTTACGTGGTTGCCAACCTGCGTCCAATCAAACCGCAATACGTGATCTTCAATTTGAGGATTAGGCGCCATATAAAAAGGTCACCAATTAGTTAAATTTATTTGGATATGCGTATTTTATTTCATTATTGTACGATAGATGCGATAAACTGTAATACTGTCTAACGCAAAAAAATTGAGAATGATTATTTAAATTTAATTCTACCGCTTAAACGAGGTTTTTTGTTTGTTTTTTTGTTGTAAACAGACAGAGAAAATTTAATATTTCTTTCCTTTGTCTTTGGAAATTGACAAGTCGCTCTTTAGATATGACAGAGAATCGCAGACGCGACAAACTGTTGAAAAAATTCAATTTATAAACTATGAATGCACATTTCCAAAGGTGAAATCTCCACTTTGCAATTTTTACATCTGACAGGATGTGGCAACGTAGCTCGAATCGTGTTATAATCAGTGTTGTAAATTATCTATATAAATTCATATAGATAAATTAATCTAGATTCATATTTTTTATCTATTTATATGTATCTAGATACAATCAAAAAATATATAAGTTATATGTATCTCTATATATATTTTTTTTATTGAAATTATTTAAATAATATTTAGAAAGAATCCAGTGTTCCGTAAAAATCCCTACAATATGTATGTTTTTCTTTAGTAATTTTCCGCATTCTATAGTAGTTCTTCAAATGAACTCCATCTATCGTTATTACTACCTAGATTCTTTCATCTATTATCTGTTATTTATATAAAGTTTGAATAGTTTGTCTATTATTTAAAACTAGATAATTTTTGAAAGAAAAAAAAAGTTATCTATATCTATGTAATTTAAAAATTATCTATTTACAACACTGGTCATAATCTTAGAAGTTGTTGAACTGTGAACCGCTATAAAATTTGGGTAAAATCCAGTAATCATTTACTTTTGTTGTCTTTTTAAAAATGCGCGTCAAATAATTAGAGTGTGCTGAAACAATTGTCAGGAATCACGCAATATAAATTGTATATTTAATCAGTGAATGATTTATTTAATCCAAGCGTAGCCAAGTGTGACTAAAATTTTGAAAGTTCTACTTTGGCTCTAAAATTGATTGTGTCTAGAGAAAATTTTACAATTATCTCAATGCTTTCAACCGTATCTAAGCCAGCGAAAAAGGACAGTCAGTGGACGTAAATTTTAATTTTTCGACCTTTCCTCGCATAACATGCTTGTGAGTGCAATATTATTATTTGAGCTTTGCGAAGGTAACTTTTTGCTTTGAAAATATTTTTTATCAAATAATGTTTGATGTTTTGATATTTCGTTAATTGCTTTGTATTTCTTACCGTACATCACTTGGAAAAGATAACCTAAGCGTTACCAACACAGCCCAAATACTCATTTTTGTACTTCTCTAGAAAAATTTTCTATAAAAGATGTACCCTCCAGTTTGCAATCATTTTGCACTAAACTATTACATACTACTAAAGCTATAAATGGGAAACAACAGCCGGGAGTGCTTAGATTTAGAGTTTTTAATAGTAACTCAATGCCGAGCACAATTTCCGTTTCTTTTGGAGAGATAAAAAGTAAACAAATTGAACTACAAAAATGCAAAAAATTAGTGACGCCGGCCTATGTACATGCCATGATGTTTGTTCAAGTGCGTGAATTTAAGATAACGCAATCGGGTTTCTTTATAGATATGTCACTAGAAGCTATTTTTTATCAGCGCGCAGCAATTCTTTATAATGAACAGTGTCGCTCATAATTTGTTATCACAAAAAATTCTCTATAAGTCATTGCTGTTGTTGATTCATTATCTTCCAGCGATAAAAAGATTGCGGGAAACAATTCTTAGGCATTTCATGGACACATGCTAAATACAAACAATTGGTGAATTATCATACGACTCTACTCTCGTTTAATATCTACCTAAAATACTGGTTATTTGTGTTTTTTTATTTTTTTATTACTTATGCATGCATTCTTATTTTAGAAAATTGTAATAAACCTTGTTCATTATATTACGTAGGTAATATTGTGTTTGTTTTCAACACCTTCCGATAATTGCAAGATTTGCGATATCTGTGAATTTTATACTTTTAAGACTTTTACAACATCCTGTATAATATGAAAATAATTTTAAAAAGTAACTATAACAGACTTTTATATATCCCAAAAGTGAAGCTTATTTTGGTTACAATAATCTGAGCCGTATAGCGTGAATCACTCTGTATATTAGAATGCATAACAGTATGTTCTTAATGCATATTTTGGCTGTTTTTAGTGCATATTTTAAGCACGAAATAGAATGCATCGAGTTAAAAATAAAAATCTCAAACCTTTACACACGCTTTTACAATAACCAGTAAAATTTAATTATTGAAAACACTATTATCTAAAGGTTCATTTATAAAACGTATATTACCTAACTTTCAATAGGATATAAAATTTGGATTATTGATTAAATATTACATAATCTTCATTAAACTTCTCGTATTAAAAGAAAAGTTAAGTAATTAAGAGAAAAGAGCCACGTACAAAAATGTTTGTAAATGTATTTAAAAAATTGTCGAAAAGTTATGCACATTTAGACACATTAACATTATTTTCAAATAATAAAATTTCTCTGTTTTGCAATTTCATTTTAAGTATAGGACATTTATATTTGGCAGCATTTTTGGTTTAAGGAAAAAAACTTATTTATTATTCATTAAAGTGATTCGATGTCTATTAAAATCCCACTCAAATGTAAGATAATATGTCTACTTCCACACGACAAACCCAGAATGGAAATTTATTGTATTATACAACGTAAGCGCGACGTCAACCTCAATTAATAATTTAAAGTGAAAGTAGGTGCATCTACTTTTTGCATCTTAACGAGGTCATAAATAAATCTATTTGTGTTCAATACTTAATGTTCTAGTAGATAATTTATAACCAACCCAATCTATTTAAAAAAATTTAAATCAATGCTACTTTATTGTTTATTGTTCTTTCGTAGTTAAAATTATTTTATTTTATTGCAAAAACTTTATAACTTATACAAACGTTTATTATTTAATCAGAAATTTGATAACAAGTGATGCAATCTAAGTTAAAAAAATAAAAACGATGTGAGGTGTTGAACAAAATTGTTGTTTAAGTCAAATCCTTAGTTCACGAATGAAAAAAGTAAAAGCAATAATAAGCACTATAATATGCTAATGCTACAATCGATTTAAGTCAGCTAGATGCAGAATGCATAACTGCATACAGGTATATACAGACGAAAACGAAAATTCCGTCCATTTTGCGATTACACACGCAAATCATTGAAATAATTTATTGATTAATTTAAATTAATACATTAAGCGTTTGTCAATTCAATTAAATTAAAAAAGTAAAGTAATAAAACAGCGTTTGAAGTACTGCGAATATTCGAAAATTACAGAACATACCAGAATTGAACCAAACCAAAAAATTCACAATCTCATAAAGATTTCGTAAATACTAATTTTACGTATTAAACAAAAAACCAAGTTTACCTCTACATCTCTTATAATGCACTAAATAACTAACTAGTGAATTAAAACTGAAGCCAAAATCGGCCATTTGCAGAGTAAGCAAAATACTGTTATGTGATTGGTTAACGACATTACGACATACAGTGATGGTTGCCATCTTGTGGGTATCTTATTAAACAAATTAATACTTTTTTTTAATACTAGTTCTATAATACCCACAAGATGGTAGTCATCATTATATGTAGCTAACACAATCATCCTCAAACTGACCAATAATAACATTTGTCTGCCTTACATATGACCGATTTTGACTTTACTTGTTTATACCTAGCTAATGTAGTCTTTAACATTTAAGATGAAACATATCAAAATAAACACCAACCAGAAAAAAAGCTTGTATCTTTATCTTGCATATTACACGCATCTACCTACAATACAAACCGCTCATTACAAATATCTCACTTTTTATTACGGAGTGTGTAAGAATTGTTGTTTAACAGTACAGATAAATATAAATTAGTTTCTTTTTAAATATAATAAGCGAGTTGGCAGAGGTTCTAAACAATTTATCAAAATAACTCTATTATAAACTGCATAGTGAGTTTTACTTCCTTAATTTTTTAAACTATACTTAAACAAATATTTTCTAAATATAAGTTCAACCTTAATCCTAGATTATACATATATTTATTTATGTATAAATGCCCTTTATTACCTGATTTAATACCTTCTTGTATATATAAATATAATGCCAATTCAAGAATTCTAATTGTTTCTGCTAAAGTAATCGATAATAACAACAGGAAGTTAGTAAATAAAACCGACAATGAAGTGTACAAAAACGTATAAATAGTTAGATTAAAAGCGTTTTGTGTACATAGTTATTTTTCATAAATTATTTAGAACCTCTGCCGACACCTTTATTCTATTTAAAAAAAAATGTAAACATATTTTATTGGAATCTATCAACGTATTGGATTTTCACTTAGTTACGGCGGCTAGTATATACTATATATGTACATATATATGAAATAGTATATTAAAGTACTTGTTTCATAAGGAAACATTTTAGCGCACGAAACCAAAGTTTAGAAAACGAACCGCAAAGCGGGGAGTTTTCTAATGGTTGAGTATATACTACTATACTAATTTACTTTTATTTTATTTATTTTTTTTAATAAGTTAATATCAAAGTATTGCTAATCTAACAAAATCGCAGTTCGGATGCTATAAAGTGTTACTTTAGACAACTCCAACGAGTTCTTTAAATTACTTGTTAGAGTATCCAAAATAGAAAAATAGTATTTACAGCATTTTCGATTGTTTTTATGTTTATGAAAGAGGCCGCCAACGTATGAAGAACTAAAAAACTAGTTAAAGTCATTCTTATAAGTAAATAAAAATAAACTTAAAAATCGGAATAAAAAATTTAAATAAACAAAATTGATTTGATTCACGTAATAATAAACAACATATAATGCGCGCTTCCGCAATCGTTCTCCGTACTTCCCGGATAGAAGCTCTTATTGTTTCTTTACTGTAATGACTTTTGTTCACGAATCACTAGAGCTGTAAATATGCCTATATACAGAAGATATGTTATTTTTTATATCTAAATTTGTCAGACATGTCTGACAATTCATGTTTGTTCTGCATACTCAAATATTACAGAAAAATTACGAAATTTGTTATTTAAAAAACAAATATTAAGTGCATTCAGAAAACTGTTTGTATAAGTTAATTTATTGTTTTTAATGATGGTGTAATTTAAAAGCATTCTATAAATTAAACAACTTTTTTATTATATATATTTGACTGGTTAAATACACAAATAGGAAAAAAAATAATACAAAACAGATATTTTTAATTATTATTGACTAAAAATTTTCAAAAAAACTGCATTATAATTACTTTTTTATGGTTTTAAAACAATTTTTTTAATTTTTACAGATACCTTAGAAAAATTATTTATCTTGCTAAAAAAAAGCTCCGCTTTTTTAGCTGTCATACATAATCTTATACATTCAATAAATTATTCAAAAAGATTTTTTCAAAGAAATTGCAGCAAAACTTTTTTATAGCTTTTAAAGTTATTTTTTTAGAGAACCTTTAAAAAAATTATTTATTTGACTAATGAAAAAAATGTCTACAGAAAAATTTTATTGAAAGTATTTTTTTATGCTTTTTAAAGTTTTTTTTCTTCATTTTTTAGTTAGAAAAATATTTATCTTAAAACTGCGATTTTGTAGCTGTCATAGATGGTCTGCGATTGTCCTTTAAGTATCAAACAAATTTTTCGAAAAGATTTTTTTTTAAAGTTGCATTACAAGTACTGTTTTTATGGTTTTTTAAGTTATTTTTTATTAAAAAAAATTACAAACACGTAAGAAAAATTGCTTATTTTGTTAATGAACACAGCTGCGTACTTTAGCTGTCATAGTTAGATTGCAATTGTCCCTTAAACATTTAACAAATTTTTCAAAATATTATTTAGAAAAGTTGCATTAATACTTTTTTTTATAGTTTTAAAGTTATTTTTTATTAAAAAATTTAAAGATACGTTAGAATAACTGTGTATCGTGCTAATGAACCAAACTACGCTCTTATAGCTAGTCTGCAGTTGTCGTTTAAGCATTTAACAAATATTTTGAGAGTTTTTCAGAAAAATTGCACTAAAAGTATAATTTTTATAGTTTTTAAATTTTTTTCAGAAATTTTAGAAGATCTATTTACCTTGCTAATGAAAAATACTGCGTTTTTGTAGCTGTCATAGTTTGTCTGCAATTGTCACTTAAACATTTAAACATTTTTTCGAAAATATTAAGTAATTACTAATTTTATGGTTTTTAAAGCTATTTTTTACAAATACATTGCAAATACGTTAGAAAAAAATTGTCTTGCTAATTGATAAACAACGTTCTTCTACCTGTCATAGCTAGTCTGCAATTGTTGCTTAAACATTTAATAAATTTATCGGAAAAAACTTGCATTAAATTATAATTTTTAAAGATGTTTGTTGCTAAACAACTGAAAAGTTGTTTATCTTACGAATAAAAAACTCACATTTTTCTAGCTATCATAACTAGTCTGTAGTTCTTAAAACATTGAATAAAGATTTCATTAAAAAATTGAACTATAAGTACTGTTTTTATGGTTTTTAAAGTTATTTTTTTTAAACAAAATCTTACAAATAAAATAGTTTATGTTGTTAATAAATAATTACGATTTTCTACCATAGGTAGTCGGCAATTGTCGCTAAACATTTAATAAACTATTCAAAAAAAATTTTCTAGAAATATTGCACTGAAACTAATATTTTTATAGTTTTAAGGCTATTTTTTTGTATTTTTCTATAGAAATTAGAAAAGCTTGTTAATGAAAAAAAACTGTCATATTTAGTCTGCAATTGTTGCTAAACATTTAATAAACGCCAGAACTAAAGATTTTTCAAAAAATATTGCATTGAAAATACTATTTTTGTAGTTTTGAAGCTATTTTTTTTTAATTTTTTTTATAGAAATTTTAGAAAAGCTTGTTAATGAAAAAAATTGGATTTTTCTAGTTGAGTTAGTTAATTTGTAGTTGTTCTCTAAAATGTAAACAAATATTTGGAAAATATTTATCCAGAATAATTGCATAAAAACAATTTTTTTAATGATTTTTACAACTACATATATTTATTTTATTTTTACAGACACGTTAGGTAAGCTATACATCTTGCTAAAGAAAAAAAACTGCGCTGTTCTAGCTGTCACAGATAGTCTATAATTGTTTCTTAAACATTGAGCAAAATTTTAGAAAGGATTTATTTAAGAGAAGTAGTATTTAAAGCTATTTTTACAAAAACAATACAATTACGTTAGAAATATTGTTTATCTTGTTAATAAAAGAACTACGCTCTTCTAGCTGTCGTAGCTAATCTGCAATTGTCGCTTGAAGATTTAATACATTTCTTGAAAAGATGTATCCAGAAATATTGCATTAAAAGTAGTACTATATTTATGGTTTTTAAATCTATTTTTTTGAATTTTTATACAGAAATTTTATAGAAGTTTTTTATTTATCTTGCTAATAAAAAAACTGCATTTTTCTAAACGTCATAGTTAGTCTGCAAATGTCACATAAACATTTAACAACTTTGTGAAAAATATATATCCAGAAAAATTGCAGACACGTTAAAAAAATATTTATTTTGCTAATGAAAGAGTTGCGCTTTTCTAACTCTCATAGATAGTCTCCAATTGTACTGTAAACATTTAATAAATCTTTCGAAAAGATTTATTCAAAAAAATCGCATTAAATTTACTTTTTCTATTGGTTTTTTTATGGATTAAATTATTGTAAACCGTCTTTGACGGTTTCTACTCACTTGTTAACAAAAACAAACTATTTTTGAAAAATTTTGAGAATTTTAGACGTTTCGTAGCCTTTGTTTCTTCTCTCGAGGATTTTTAAAAAAGCCTTCTAGGAAAAAAAGCAGGAACTCATTAAACAAATAACTATTTTTATACTTTTTAAAACTGTTTTTTTGAATTTGATACAAAAATTTTATAAAAGCTATCTATTTATCTTGATAATGAAAAAAACTGTACTTTTCTAAATGTCTTAAATTTTTTGAAAAATATTTATCTAAAAAAATTGCAGACACGTTAGAAAAATTATTTATTTTGCTAAAAAAACTGCGCTATTCTAATTGTTATAGATAATCTGCAATTGTACTTCAAACATTTAATAAATTTTACGAAAAGATTCATTCAAAAGAATTGCGTTAAAATATTTTTTTAATGGTTTTTAAAACTGTTTTTTAATGGATTAAATTAATGCATAAGAAATACTTTTTTATGATTTTTAAAATTATTCTTTTTAAATTTTTACAGATACGTTAGACAAATTATTTATCTAGTTAAAGAAAAAAAATGCGTTTTTTTAGCTATTATAGTTAGTTTGTAATTGTCACCTAAACGTTTTACAAATTCTTCAAAAAGGTTTTTCAAAAAATTGCATTATAAGTACTGTTTTTATGATTTTTAAGTTTATATTTTATATAAATGTTTACAAACACGTTAAAAAAACTATTTTTCTTGTTATTAAATAATATTTTGCTTTTTAGATGTCATAGTTAGTCTTCAATTGGCACTTAAACATTTGACAAAATTTTTTTTAACATTTTATTATAAGTACTAAAAAATATTCTAAAAAATGTATCCAAAAATATTGGATTAAAAGTACAATTTTTATAGTTTTTTAAACTATTTTTTTGAATTTTTTTTACAAAAATGTAATAAAAGCTATCTATTTATCTTGCTAATTAAAAAAACTGTACTTTTCTAAATGTCATAATTAGTCAGAAATTGTCACTTAATCATTTAACAATTTTTTGAAAAATATTTATCCAGAAAAATTCCAGGCACGTTAGAAAAATTATTTATTTTGCCAAGAAAAAACTGCGTTTTTTTAATTGTTATACTATTTATTAATGGAATTTAAAGTTGTTTTTTAATGGATTAAATTAATGCATTAGAAATAAATTTTTAAGATTTTTAAAATCATTTTTAAATTTTTACAGACACGTTAGACAAATTATTTATCTTGTTAAAGAAAAAAAATCTGTTTTTCTAGCTATTATAGTTAGTTTGTAATTGTCACTTAAAAATTTTACAAATTTTTCAAAAAAGTTTCTTCAAAAAATTTTATTATAAGTACTATTTTTATGCTTTTTAAGTTTGTATATTATATAAATGTTTACAGACACATTAGGAAAACTAATTTTCTTGTTATTAAATAATATTTTGCTTTTCTAAAAGCTTTATCCAAAAATATTGTTTTAAAAGTACTATTTTTATAGTTTTTAAAACTATTTTTTTGAATTTTTGTACAAAAATTTCATAAAAGTTATCTATTTATCTTGCTAATAACAACTGTGTTGTTTTAGCTATAGTCTGTAAAATTTAACATTTTCAACAACAACAAGTTTTGAATGAATAATCCCATTCAAAACTTGTTTGTAAAATTTTTAAATGTGTTTAAGAAAGCGCATGGTTGCTTTATTTGGTATTTCTTTCTAACCTAATGGTTGTTATGACGAATACTTTCAAACGTGTAGTGCAATTCTTAATTCAGATAACTAATGTACGTGCTCGCTTTACTTGATGAAATCCTACATGTAAGAAGGAAACGGCAATAGTGTATATCTGTCGGTGTTAAATAAAGCGCTAATCCGAAACTGAAAATGTTAAATTTTACAGACTATATTATAGTTAGTTTGTAATTGTCACTTAAACATCTTACGAATTCTTTTAAAAAGTTTTCTCAAAAATATTGAATTTAAAATACTATTTTTATAGTTTTTAGAACTATTTTTTTGAATTTCTTGTACAAAAATTTTACAAAAGCTATCTATTTATCTTGCTCATAAAAACTGCGTTTTTCGAACTATCATAGATAGTCTGCAATTGTACTTTAAACATTAATAAATTTTTCGAAAAATTTATTCAAAAAAGTTACATGAAAAATACTTTTTTTTTATAGTGTTGAACGCCTTTCTTATGGTTTTTTACAGAAACTTTAAAAAAACTATTTATTTTGGTAATAATAAAACAGTGTGCTTTTTTAGATGTCATAGTTAGTCTGCAATTGTCACTTAAACATTTGACACAACATTTTTAAAAATGTTATTATAAACTATTATTTTTATAGTTTTTAAAGATATTTTTTATATAAATGTTCACAGACACGTTAGAAAAACTATTTATCTTGATATTAAAAAATACTGCACTCTTCTAACTGTCGTAGTCAGCAATACTTAAACATTTAACAAATGTTTGGAAACTATTTATCCAGAAAAATTGCATTGAAAGTACTTTTTTATGATTTTTAAAGCTTTTTTTTTTATTTTTACAGACACGTTAGAAAAATTCTTGCTAAAAAATTGCGTTTTGTAGCTGTTCTAGATAGTCTGCAATTATACTTTGAACATTTAATAAATTTTTCGAAAAAATGTATTCAAAAAAATTGCATAAAAATACTTTTTTTATGGTTTTTAATGCTGTACAAAAGGTAGATAGGTTGTCATTGGATTTAATGACAGCAAAAGTCAATGATCTATTGACAAGTAACGCTGTCAAAATACTAACTATGAGATAGGTTAGGAACAATGTCGGTATAATTGTGAAAAACGACAGTTGAGATTTTGACAGTGTTATTTGTCAATAGATGATTGACTTTTGCTGTCATTAAACCTAATGACAACTTTTCTACTTTCTGTACTAATTTATAGTTTTCTATATATTATACGTAGTATTTTTACCACAGGATGGCGCTCCAAAAACATTTCAACAAACTGCTGTTTTATGGTTTTTACGAACGAAAAACTATTAATTTTGCTAAAGAAAAAAATGAGTTCTTCTAGCTTGTCATAGCTAGTCCGCGATTGTTACTTAAACATTTGCCATTGCCATATACCATGTGTTCAAAGTGAAGTCAGCACTATTGTCAACTTTGTTATTATTGTAGATACGAAGTTGGTTAAATTAGCAAATATGAAGCATTTTTTCTCACAATTGTAATGGTCAAATCGAATAAAACAATTGCACATCAGGTTATCAAGATAGCTAACAAAGTAACAGTTTTTTTTATTGGAACGTGTATATTTTTACATATTTTGAAAGAAAATAAAATTTTAAGTCAAAAATGTTTGTCAGCGAACTACAAGTAAATTGAAATGAAAACAAATACATAAAGTTTTTAAGTTTACTACAAAGATCTTATAAAACGCAGGTGGCTGATACTTTAAATAAAAAAGAGTAGGCATATCTGTCATCATTAGTCTAATTTCTATCTAAAATTGAGTGCATTGTATTGTAAGGTAAAATTAGTAACAATCATTGAAGGTATTTTCTTATTTAAAAAAATGCGAGCTGCTGGAAAGCTACATAATACGTAGAAAAATCAGTCAGCGCGTTCTTGGACATTATGGTAAGTTATTTCTTAAAAAAAATTCACAGATATCGCAAATCTTGCAATTATCGGAAAGTGTTGAAAACAAACACAATATTACCTACGTAATATAATGAACAAGGTTTATTACAATTTGCAAAAATAAGAATGCATACATAAATAATAAAAAAATAAAAAAACACAAATAACTAGCATTCTAGGTACATATTAAACGAGAATATGGTCGTATGATAATTCACCAAGTGTTTGTATTTAACATTTGTCCAAGAAATGCCTGAGAATTGTTTCCCATAACCTCTTCATCGCTAGAAGATGATAAATCAGCAACACCAATGACTTATAGAGAAATTTTGTCATAACAAATTAGGAGCAAGACCGTTCATTATCAACAATTATTGTGCGCTGATAAAACATAGCTTCCAGTGAAATATCTAAAGAGAAACCCGATCGCGTTATCTTAAATCCATGCCCTTGAACAAACATCATGACATGTAAATAGGCATTTTCTATTTTTGTAGTTCAATTTGTTTGCTCTTTATCGGAATTTGTACTCGGCATTGAATAAGTATTAAAAACTACTAGATTTTACCCGAGTTTTATGGCGGTTCACAGTTCTACAGCTTCTAAGATTATGACACGGTTCGAGCTACGTTGCCACATCCTTTCAGATGTAAAAGTTGCAAAGTAGCAGATTACAGCAGAGTTAGACTTGCAATAAAAACATTTTGCGACGCGAAATAATTGACATGCCCTTTTATTAAATTCTCTTCTTTTTACCGATTCTACAATTGTTTCTCCTATTAATATTAAACAAATGCGCTACTGACTATAAAAAAGCATTAAAGAGATGAACTTTACTTTAACATGAATCGTTTCTCTAGTCTTAACAGATTTATAACGCTAATAATCTTTACAATTGTTTGACTGTTGATACAATTTTGACATTCAAAATTTACTCAAATTTTATTTTACCTACTTTCGTCTTATGTTGATAACATTACAGTGAAATTGTTTATGATTTAAACTAGCTATTTCGTTTACGGATTGTAAAATTTGAACATAAATTATCGGTTTAGTGAAACATGTGTTCGGTCGAGTTGCTTTTGGTGACCACCGTAGCTTTTTTGCGACTAAGGGTAGCTTTGTCGATGTCGTAATATTACATCAGCATCAAAACCACAACAATTTTTGTATTGAAATAATTTGCTTCATCATTTAAAATAACCAATAAACTATTACCCTAAAACGGTGCAAGATAGAAGAAAGTTGCACATAAACATTTTTATAGAGGACAAAATTTACTATAAAAAAGTCGGCGGAAGGGTACAATTACTTTCAATAGTTTAGAAGAAACAAGTGTGCAAAGTTGCACGAAAATTACATTAAAATTCTGTAACTCTTAAACTATTAGATATAATTATACACTGTCGCGGACTTTTTTGTCAAAGTTGCGGTTAAAAACAAAATTACTAATGACGAGGAAAGATTTTCCTTTTTTTCTAACCATTTAATAAGAGATTGTGACGTTTCAGTATCTATTAAAACTGTGCATCATATTTCCGTAAAAATAAATGTCTACCCTATAAATACAAACTTTACATTCTGGCGACCAAGAAATTCAAATCTGTTAGAAAAAATCCAAATATTCTGAGCTTCATTTTGTGGAGTGACAAAGCCAATTTTTCTAACAGGTTGTTTAATCAAAAAAACCGGCAATATTGGAGTCGTGAGAATCTTTTGCTTCATCATTCTTATAATCGTCGAGTGTAGTTCAATATTAATGCTTTACGTTTTACAATGGAATCCTTACATCTCAGCCTGATTGAGGAATACCATTGAGAAGTTCTTAGATAATGTAAACTTGGCTTATCGGCAACACATTTTCTTTCAACATGATGGAGCTTTCATACATAATTTTCAAAATGTTGCTAACGTAACTCTTCTAAAACCGTTGTATTGCTACACGTAGATCTTATGGTCACGTCGATGCCCTAACATTACTCATTTGGATTTTTGTTTTTAGGGTTTTCTGAGAGGCAAAGTTTACAAAGAGTGTTATTAAAACTTAAACGAACTGCAACACGCGACTACTAATGCCATAAATAACATCTATAGATGGAACATCCTAAATACTACAAGAAAGATGCTTAAATGTGTTATAGAAATAATACCAGAAAAAAATTCTGAATTAAAAAAAAAATGTTGCTTTGTTGAGTATCTTGATAACCTGATGTGCAATTGTTTTTCTGATTAGATCAGTGCAATCATGAGAAAAAATGCTTTGTATTTGCTAATTTAATCAATTTTGTATCTCAAATAATAACAAAGTTGGCAATAGTGCGACTTTACTTTGAACACATACAGTCTGCATTTAATAAATTTTTCGAAAAGATTTTTTCAAAAAAAATTGCATTGAAAACCACGTTTTATTTAGTTTTCTACAAAAAAAATGTCTTGCTAATGTATAAAAATAAACTGCCCATTTCTACCTGTCATAGTTAGTCTGCAATTGTCCCTTAAACATTGAACACATTTTTCGAAAATATTTCTTTAAAAAATTGCATTATAAGTACTATTTTTTATAATTTTTTTACAGAAACGTTAGAAAAAAACTATCTAAATTAAATTACTAAATTATTGTTTATTTATACAGCACGCGCACTCTGAATTTGCACTTTTTAAACATTGTTTAAGAAATGGAGAGGTCATTGTTAATTGTTAATATTCTTAACAGACAAAAACTAGCAAATAAATAAGAAAACAAGACAAAGTTAGACCAATATCATGCAAACGTTGCGTAGGTAACTTAATAGAATTATGCCATAAGAATAGCACAACAAAACACAAAAGAAGAAATTGTAAAAACTTTAAATCGTACGTTGTAATTTTAATAAAATTTATGTTTCAGAATTTAGTTATAATCATATTTACTACACCTAAGTAAGAAAATAATAAAAATAGAATAAACAAGACAATTTTAAGAAAATATGTTTAAAAAATTGTGCCAAAACTAAAAGATTTATAAAACTGCATTATTTGTTAATAAAAACATAATAAAAGACTTACAAAAAACAAAAACTGCAACAGCATTATGTCTACATAATTTTGTTACTCATGTTCATGAACACATAGAATTTGCTTAAACATCGATTATAAAATTCAAGCTTAAACCTAAAGAACCTTGCAAATCTGATGCAAATTATTCACTTCCTCTTTTTATAAGAAAGTAAGAATGGTAAGTTATAAATTTGCAAAAGCAATAAATTTGAAAAACCGGATCTGCAATTATGCAGTAAAATAAGCAAAACTATAAAACACATAAAAGCATACAAATGTAATTGAAAAAAAAAGCAATTAGAAGATATAATTAGATTTGTTACAAATTTGTACTTTTGCGTAATTGCTATACAAATTATACTTTAAATTGAATCTAAAATAAACCTTTGACGGTGCACTATATGTCATTTAAATCTCATAAAATTAAATTACAAATTGCATTTTCGACAATTACGTATAATTACACCTGTCATTAATTTTAGAAAGTGGTCATTTGTAAACGTTTGAATGAATCAGTAAATATTTGAGTAATAAAATATTAATTTTTTTAATCAGTTAAACCGCTATCGTAATGTAATTGAATTAGACTTTGCCGAAATTAGGAATTAAGCAAAAAGGGTCTAAATTAATCTTTTGGGTTTGTTCAATGCTATTACCATGAATTTATGACTGAGGCACATGTTATTGAAAGCGTTTTATACATGTTAATTAAATTTTATACAATACAAAAAAAAACTTACAAAATTTCCACTAACTCGCAGTTTAGCAGTAGTTTATTTGGTCCTAATTCCACGACGGCCACAGTTTGGTCATGAAAGTACACCATTAGCAACGAATCATTTTTAATTCGTTTACCCGAGTATTCTTTTACATGCACTTGTCGATTTTCCCTAGCGTTGGCAAATCCGCCAAAAAACGCCAAAGATGGGAAATTTAAAGAGAACGATGGTTTCCCTTGAGTACTGATAATGCACAACACCAACACCGAAACATAAATCACTCCACTATTCGAAAACATTTTTTGTAAAATTATCAATAAATAAACATTAACTAATAAAAATCATATCCTTCTTTGTCTCTAATTCGGAAACAAAAATAAAACAATTCCGTATTTACGTTTGTTTTTGTTTGTCAAAATAATTTTTTTGTGACATTTTCAGGAAATCGAAAAAGAAAATTTTTTGGAATTGAAATATTATAAGGCGCCCCAACTTGTCTTTACGAACACTTGACATGAAATACACCGAGCCCAGGTAAATACATAACGACTGCATTAACTCGAACACTGCTGCTCTTCAGTAGGTCAGTAGAAACTATCGTTATTGGTTTGCTACTTATTCTCATCAAACTTTTTATTAATTACTTTTAGTCGATTAATAATTACTTCTAATGTTAATCGATTTATCGTCCTTGCACATGCTATTTATAATTACTTTTTTTTTAAACGCACTAAAAAAATAGTCTTCAACAGTAGGGCACGCTCTTGTTAGTGTTTCATTTGATGTGACCCGGTATTTTTGATTAGTTAAGATGTCGTTGACCTTTTTTTCAAAATTTAATTCGTTATTTTATACAAATTCATTTTATTAATTTTAAAATTTCGTTTGAAAACATTGATTTCTTTTTTAATTAAAGAGCAAATAAAACACGATTATCGCATTAAAATTTATTTCAGCTAAATTTATGTACTTATCGTGCCAGAGTTGTAGTATTAACTGCACAATTAAAAATTTAATGTGCATAAATTATTTTTGTAAAACGTCGCGTGTGTCAATACGTCAATAACGAATTATAGATTTCTTTAGTGTCTTGTAGTCTTGTGCTTATTTTTGTTTAAATTTTTAACAACTTTAACAAGTACTTAGCCAACCTGGCGTTATTTTTTAAAGTTAATGATAAACCAAAACAATATTTTAGAAAAGTTATAGTGCCCACGTATAACGTTTTTCATGTAACATACTCGTATTTTTTGTTTATAAGTAAATTTAAGGATTTCGCCTTCGCATATTATTACTTGTGCACAATGGGTTAATGGTTTGACTTTTATTGAAGTAAAAGGACAATTTTATCACTCTTTGTCTCTAAGATTCATACGTTCTATGTAAACATGTGTTTGTGAGATTTTTAGCAGAAACGACGAATGTAACAATTTCTGATTGTAATTCTTGATCTTGTCCTTTACAATACCAATACGATGTGACGCGTTGTTTTAGACAAAACATAATCGTTTTCTTCTCTAGTTCACCCTTTATTTTAGGCAATTAATGATATACGAGGAGTGTAAATAAAGTAATGGCAACATACCTGAAAAACATTTTATAATAAACGTACAAGAAAAATTACATTACATTTGTCTTCAAAATAATCACCAGCAAAGTTTTGTATCTTTTGCCAGAAGTCAGGAAGATGTACAATACCGTTGGCAAAGTGTTGTCTGTTGTCGGCGATGAAGCGGCCTACTGTTCGGATCACACACGATACGTCATTAAATCGGATGCTTCAAAAAGGTGTTTTCAACTTAGGAAAGAAGTCGTAGTGACAAGGTAAGTACGTAGGGTGTCTAAGACCACCGTGGCAAAAGATCATTTACAGGTTGTGCAACATGATAACGAGTATTGTCATGCAACACGATTGGCACATAGTCACGCAATAAACCTGGCGCGTATGGTGCTGTAGAAATCGGAAATAATAGTCTGCATTGACTAAACTTTTGTAGACCTGGGTAGCGCCATTCGTTAAATGGACTATTTAATTTAAGCTCATATGCTGAAATACACTGCAGAAAGGCGTCTCTGTCATTACGGTATCTGTCGAGGTGGACACCAGTCAGTGCGTACAGTGCCATTTTTGTACGCCAGTGAATCGTTGTAAAACCCAGCAAGAAGCAAGTTTTCTTATGTTAAGACCTCTTTTCAATATATGCTACACCGTTTGATGACTGAGTGCAATTTTAACATATAATTCCCGGACAGTCCGTTGATGATCTATGGAAAGAAGACCGCTCACGATGGCGACGGCAGCCGACGGTTTTATGTACTTTACACATCGTTTCCATTACTTTATTTACAGCCCAGATGTTTTTGCATACATTAACTGTTTGATTTCTTATAATTGTGCTTGTACATATTGTATCTTTGGCATGTTACTTATATTATTATACTCTTAATTATCTCATAGATATTCTCTTTTATGCAGTTTTAATGCTGCTTTTTGCAAAACGCCATCGGTCTTTGTCATTTCAATTGTTTGATTCTAGACTTTTTCTTTCTTTTACTTTACGCGGATATTTTTCTATTTCTTTTGTACTTTTTATCGTTCCAGCAGAGACGAATTCAAACTTCATAGTGTAATTCTATTTGCTTCTTTTACGTTGTTCCTCATTTCATATTTTTTTTTATTATGTTCTCATCTTTTGTGTCTTTATTGATTATCACACATAAATATTTAATTGGTCGACCACCAAGAAGGCGTTAAAATTTTTGACCCAGGCTTGTTCAAATTGCTGTGTTTCAGAACAGGGAACTGGACGCGGCACCGATATCAATGGATCGTGGCGATAACGGCAGCTCTCTCTTCCTTCCGTATAGAAATACCAGTAAATATTTTTTTCTGGTTCAATGTTCTGTTTGAACGCTTGTACTTTGGAAGACGGGCTCTAACATATTTCGTACTGTCTTCTAATCCAGCCCATCCAAACCGCAAACAAGCCAGTTCCATAAAGTTATGGAACTCTATTTGTCTTTGCCCGTAGTACTTCTTGGTGACCAGATAGAAAATGAAGCGTAGGTCATCACGTAGTTTTAAGATATTTTTACGACTACCGGTGGCTGTCTTTGTAATCAATCTAACCGTCCGAGCTTTTTGTTAAATTGTCATCTCTCTAGACATCTCAAGATCTTCACTCACGTAAATGTAATGGCAATGGCGTAATTTCTTTGTGTTAGAACCGGTCTTGTTGCTTTTTGGTTGCAACTCTAAACTTAGCCTTTCTAGAATACATGCTCACATATCAAAGTCTACTTCATCGACTAGATTTCTAGTTGTATTGCCCTGCTTTTGGGACTTGCTTTTAAGTAACGTTATTATCGCCAGTAAACAGGTCTAGACAATCAATGTGAACTACTTTGGTTTTTTGGACACGGTATACAACGTTAATAATACGCTGAAAAATTTCGTAAAAGCCCTTCCATTGCTTCTGCAGCTTTGGCGACAAACCATGTCTTCTTTAGAGATTATATAACTACACCATGGCACCCGGTTGAAACCCACCGTTTTGTGCATTGACGTCATATCTGGTCTTTATTCTGTTGCTAGCAATTTGCGTGTTTTTTCGAACCGCTTCATGTACTTCTAGTCCCTTCAACTTGCTGATGTAGTCTTGTTCCGCAATTTCTTTTACCGGTTTTTGTCCAAATTGAAGGTCGCATGGCAGTTGTATTTTGCGATCAAACATGACACAAAATGATGTTTGGTTTGTGATCCCAGCTTCTTTGACGTTTAAACTCTATTTTAGCTAAGTGCTTTCCCATTGTTTGATTCATCAGTTTAATCATGCCATCAGAATGTATTTCCAACGGAACTCCAAACCAACAAAAATTTCTTTATCAAAACGTCTGCGACTATAGCTGCTTCTTGATTAGGTATGGTGTTAAACTTACGTTTATTTCGTAAAATAATCCATCGCCACCAAGATGTATTTGTTTCCCAAATTAGATTTTGTAAACGGTCTTGCGATGTCAATCGTTATTCTCTCTAAAGAACTTCCTACGTTATACGTCTTCTTTGCAGTTTACCCAATAAAACTTTTCTCGCACTTTTTCTAATGGTTTCTTCAGGCCAAAGTTTCTTTTTGCTGTACTATCATACAGATGCTGCATCATTTCTGATACTCAGCCTTGCCCTTACTTTCCATTTTCTAGAGATTTCTTAAAAAAACCGTTTTCCACTCTCAAGCAGTCCCACTGTGCTAAACATGCATTGTAATAGCGAAGGCTTCTACGGCCGGAAGCTATACTAACTAGTATAGATTCCGGCCGTAGAAGCATTCGCTATTACATTAACAATCTCTACGGGGAGAATATTTCTTCTAAAACCTCCGTATTTTCCAAACTTCGCCACAAACTCGTCAAACTGTTGTGCAATATAACATTGCTTAGTCGTTGTCGTGACCACAACATCATTCCTGCATTCCTCAGAATCAAGTTCCACATTCAGACACGTTCTTCTAAAAACATCCTACACCGTGCTAGTTTACCGTTGATACGCGAACGGATTAAGCAAACTAGGCAGGAGTTAGACACAATTTCAAAACAACTCTTTTATCTTCATCTTGAGTTGGCCAACACTCTCCGGATGATTAGAAACTCTTCGACAACATTACTTACCAGCAGTCTGATACCACTCTACGACTAACCACTGAAGGTCATCTCAAAAAGTTTCAATTATTGGAATCCAAGAATTGTAAAGTTACGTCCACTACTAACTCTTTAAAGACGGTTGTCAATTTATCTAGTTTGGATCTTACCTCAGAACAGGAATCGGTGCTCCCTAAGGGTTTGAATTTTGCCGTTGCTCTCAAACGTATTCCTAAAGAAGATATTTTATGTGCTGTTGAATCCACATCTCAGATCCCATTCGTATTAACACTGGCAAAATTCTTGAATCATCTAAAATTCCTAAATCCAACATTTCCAAGTCGGAAGAGTCAGCTCTAAAAAGTCTTCGTAAGAACCCTAAGATTATTGTTCTTCCAGCCCAAAAAGGCAACGCTACTGTAGTTTTGAACCAAATTGATTATGTTAGAAAGATCAATTCTATTTTGTCTGAGGAAACTTACGCTCTTCTAACTCACAACCCTACTTCGAGGATTGAACTTGAGGTCAACCAAATCATAAATCTTCCAATCTACCTCCTGAAACTAAACGTCGACTTACCCCATTAAATTCTAGACCACCTCATCTATACGGACTTCCCAAAATCCACAAACCAGACATTCCTTTTCGACCTATCAGTACTATCCAATCCCCTACCTACAAGCTAGTCAAGTTCTTGTCCAACATTTTTTGCGAGTTTACAGGTAAAACCTCTTCTCACATCCTCAACTCTCAGCATTTTATTCAACGTCTAGAAACTATAAAACTTGAACCCCAAGATCTTCTCGTGAACTTTGATGTTACTTCACTTTTTACTAAAGTTCCTATTAAGGATTTGCTTATTATCATCAAACAGATTCTGTCTCAACATGGCAAGGACTTGAGTTTGGTTCCTCTTATTGATAAATGTCTATGCTCTACTTACTTCCAATTTGATAACAAGTTTTACAAACAGGTTTCTGGTGCTGCTATGGGTTCTCCTCTATCACCTGTTGTAGCTAACATTTTTATGGAATCCTTTGAAACGGTTGCTTTGGAATCATCAATATTAAAATCTAAAGTGTGGTTTACATATGTTGACGACACGTTTATTGTTTGGTTTTATGGTCATCTTGAATTGTCTAAGTTTCTTGATCATCTTAACAATCAACACTTAGATATCAAATTAACTATGGAAATCGAAAGTAATGGTTCTCTTCCATTTCTTGACGTTCTTGTGACTCGTAAGCCCGACGAACTTCTGGACCATTCTGTTTATCGCAAACCGACCCTTACGGACAGATACCTTCATGCTTCGTTTCATCATCATCCTGCACAGAAACGTTCTGTTATTGAATCTTTGGTTCATCGTGCTTTTTCTATTTGCCTACCTGAAAATCTAGACTCGGAACTCCGTCATCTTACTAGAATCTTAGTGAACAATGGTTATGTAAAGCGAGATATTCATAGAGTTATTAATCGTCGTCTACATCCAAGTACCCGATTATCTAAGGATATTTCTACTCCCGAATCCAACCCGAAATTGGCCTTTTTACCCTACATTCACAAGGTTACAGATCAAATAGGGAAACTCTTTCGTAAGAATGGTATTAAACCCATATTCAACTAGACAGGTAAAATCTTCCTTCTCGCAAAGACAAATTTCCTACACTTTAATCTCAAGGTGTATACCAAATTCCCTGTTCTTGTGGTTTAGTCTACATTGGTGAAACCGGTCGTTCCGTCATTACTCGCATTTCAGAACATGATCGTTGTATAAGGAAAAGGTATACTTCCAAGTCTGCGGTCGCTGAACATCATTTTACTACAGGTCACAAGATAGATTTTGATAATGTTTCGTTGATTGCCAAATCTCCATTCTTTTTCAACAGGAAATTCCGAGAACGCATAGAAATCATCAAACACCCCAATAACTTCAATCGCGATCATGGTTTTGAACTATCCCCTCTTTGGTTCCCGGTTATTAATCATTTATCAAAAACACGCCCCCTAAGAACCGTAACCCAATCGGGGTCGAGTTTAACCATCCGTGACGATCCTTTTCTTTTAAATACGGAGACTATTTCTTCTTAAGTCGCTTCTACGGAGTTTAGAATCTGGCTTGTTTCATAAGTTGATTACCTAACTCGGTAGTGGTTCTTTGTTAGATTTTCGTTTGCTTTTTCAGGTTATCGTTTTCTTTCTTACCTTTTCAGAGTTTAGGTTATGGCTTGTTTCACAAGTGGATAATCTAACTTTTGAGAAGTTCTTAGTTAGATTTCGATTGCTTGTTTGAGTTTTGCGATTTATCTCACGCTCTGATGAAGCCTCTTACGAAAGTGGGCGAAACGTTGGCAGCTTCGGTTGCAACTATGACACGGTCCAAACCCGGAAGACATTCTAATGTTAGTATAAACATGCATTGATGTTTTTGCCCGAACGTCTTAATTCGGAGTCATTTTCTTGTTCACGACGCAGCTGCTTAGGTTCTCACTTGTCATTAACCATAAGAGCTCCTTGCAAACAGTCAATCTTTTTTAATCTAGTCGTAAACAATTGTCAGTCTGTCGGACAAAGGCAACAGCGGTCCAATGCTGCTTCCAGCACGGTGTTTTGTGTCATAGTCTTGCAGTCTCTCGTTCTATCTTGCCGCTTGTCCTTTACGATTACGAAAATGCAATAGCCATTTTAAGGCGACGTGATCGGTAAACATTTTATGTATATAAATCTTTTAACAATGTTTATTACATTGTAACAATTGTAGTGACTTTTAAGAGATAGATTAATTGGCTCACTTTTATATTTGTAAAAAGTTAATCATCACACCAAATTGTTTATAACAATGAACTTATACTAATTGACAGTTGTATGATGTCTGAAAAATTAACATCGCTTGTATATAGTCATCTTCGTTGATTTTTTCTACTTATGCAATGTTCAATAAACTTTTATTAATAAGTACAAACCTTGCTAGTTAATAACATTTTGAATTAATTGCATAATTTTAAATCGACTTTTACTATAATAACATGCAACTACAGACCGTGAGTGACTATTTTCCCGGTATAAATTTTCAGAATTTATTTTAGTCTTTTAAATACATACAATTCTAATTATAAATTTATTTGTTTATAAATTACCTAAGAAGTGTTTGACAAGCAAGTTTTGACATCATTAGTAAGCTCAATTTATTTATTTATAAAAACAATGTAAAGTAGGACATGTATGAAATAGATGGTATTTCTTCATATTATTATTGTTTTATTTATTTTTAAAGAAATATAAAAAAAATATTACAAATTAATTAATTCTATTTTTGTTCGAATTTTTGTTTTACTTTCTTATAAAGTATAGCGATCGCAATTTTTTTGCAAACATTTTTTTTGCAGAATCTACGTTTCAAGGTCTCCTAAATCAGAAAATTGTATTTTTGAACAAAAAAATTGGGTGTCTTGTGTGTGTGTGTGTGTGTAACGACGTACCTATGATAACTCCCGAACCAAAATTCTCTGTGTGTGTGTGTGTGTGTGTGTGTGTGTGTGTGTGTGTGTGTGTGTGTGTGTGTGTGTGTGTGTGTGTGTGTGTGTGTGTGTGTGTGTGTGTGTGTGTGTGTGTTGAAATTTGGTATGGAGCTGGCTTTTCATATTCTCTTGGTTCTATCAAAATATGAGTCTGATAGAAGGGAGTGTATCCGCCATTTTTAACAGTTTTTTAAAATTATTTTGTACATATGTAAATTATTCAAATTATTTTTACAGTTTCTTATAGAGCTAATTCTTCTTCTTCTTTTATTTAGGTCGAAACCTGTTTTTCTTCACGTTTTTCACGGTGTTTCGATTGAAGCGAAGACACAACTATCCTTCCATCTTTTTATTGGTCTTACAGAGTCTCTTCTTCCTACTGATCTTTGATCTCTCGCTATTCTTATGAACTTGGTCTCATCTGCTCTTTCAACGTGCTCGTTTCATTTTCTTCTTCTTCTAACGAATCTAACGACATCTCAGGTTCCGCATTCCTCTCTTATATGTTTGTTCCTGACTCTATCTCTTCTTATTTTTTCTGCTATTGTTTTTAAAGTATTCATTTTAGTAGTTCGCATTAGTGGCTTAATTCTGCTAGTATCAGCTCTGGTTTCTGCTGCATATGTCATTATTGGTTTTACCATTCCTCCTAACAATTTATTTAAATAAAAAAAATTTCTAACATATATTTTATTTATAATTTAAAATAAATTCACAAACATAATCTAGGTTCAAACCCTGCCTGCGACAATTTATTTTAGAAAACAATTCCATAATTTGAGGCAAGATACATAATATCAAAACTGTCTTTACGACTAAGAATACCCGGAACACTTGGCTTAGATCTGTTAAAGACAAACAGGAGGCTCTAAAATATGCAGGAGTTTACAAAATTCCTTGTTCCTGCGGATCAAGTTATATAGAACAGACGGGATGCTCTATTGAAGTTGAGTGAACGAAAGAACATATGACTGATTGCAAACATCGTAGAGTTACTAAATCAGCAGTAGCAGAACACATGTGAGACTAAGGACACACGCTAAACTTTGACCAAACTAAAGTGTTTGCTAGAACTCCTTTCTACTTTCCCAGACTAATCCGCAAAGCTGTGGATATAAAAAAACATCCATGTAATATGAACCGAGAAGACGGTTTAAGACTCAGTAAATTTTGGTTACCAGTATTATATCCTCTAAGACAAAGATCAACCTACTTGAAAAGGACACAAACACTTACTCCATGTAATAACGAAGTCAGTCAAGCGGTAACGGAAAGATAAGATCCGTTAATCACGCTAATTGCTATTGATATAAATACCGTCATTTACACTTTTTCTTTCAGTGACATTTACCACTCTGAAAATGCAAGCTGCAATGTCTTGCGAAACGTCAGTTTGTTTGGGTTTACAAACGACTATACGGCAAAGCCCAAGTTTTACTTCTTGTTTTGGTTCTTAAGGAGAGACTAGGACCAAGTCTAAATCTGGGTGTGTAACTACGACGCGGTCTTAGCTAAAAGTCGCTTTTAATCATAAACCAAACAACCGCGAAAGCTTAAGATTTTATATTTATCTCGACAGCAAGATCAATGGAAGAAGTGTTCAGTTACTAGTTGACACGGGACTGACAAAAACCATTATTCGTCCTGACGTATTATTAGAGAATGAGAAGACATCACCAGTAACAGTACGACTTCGAACGGCGACGGGCGGAGAAATACCTACTCACGGACATGTCAAAGTAAGCATTGGTTTGAGAAATGGAGTACTCGACCATCAAGTACTGGTAGCTGACATCACGGAAAAAGTTATCTTGAGAATAGACGTTATAAAAAAGTATGGGTTCTATTTAGATATGAAGAACGATGGCCTGAAGATCGACAATAAAGAAATTCCTTTTCATTCGTCAGAGAAGGCAGCCGTATGAGTGTTATTGAGTGAAGACGTGACTCTGCCTGCGAGGACTGAAAGTATGGTAATGGCACACCTTGATGGAAATCTCCGGGAAGGCTACATTCGCGCGATTTAACTAATGGGGTCGACTTAGTTGAAAACGGACTATTCGTTGGCAGAACTTTAGTACGAGTGAAAAACACGATGCCAGTAAGGACTTTAAATATCAACTTAGGTTCCTTGGCGAAAAGAAAAGAAGCCAAAGAAACAATTATGAACATAAAGAAGGAAGGTGTGTTTGAACCTTCAAATAGCGCATCGGCGCCTCCAGTGGTACTTGTAAAAAAAAAGATAGATCAACGAGGGTTTTGCGTGGACTGCAAACAGCTAAACGACGTAACCAAAAAAGACAGCTACTCTTTACCGAGAATTGACGATACGTTAGACATCTTGTCCCAATGGTTTTCCAAGTTAGATTTAAAGAGTGGTTACTGGCAGGTAGAATTGGAACCCAAGAATCGTAAATAAATAGCTTTTACGATTGGAACTGGTTTGTAACAGTTCACTGTGAGGCCCTTCGGTTCGTGTAACGCTTCTCCAACGTTCGAGCGTTTGATGGAGACAATCTTGCGCTAACTGTCTTGGAAGACGTGTTCGGTTTTCCTAAATGACGTGATCGTGGTTGGAAGGTCGTTTGAAGAACATTTGAACAACTTCAAAGAAGTATTCTAGCGACTAAGTGGAACAAATCTCACACTGAGTCCAAAGTAGTGCCACGTATTTAAGAAGGAAGTGTACCTTGGCCACGTCGTATTTAGAGATAGAGTAAAGGCTGACCCAGACAAAATCTGAGCAGTGCAAGCATGGCCAAGACCTATTGGCAAACATCAGGTTCGAAGTTTTCATGGGTCGTCCACCTATTACAGACGATTTGTACCTGGATTTGCCAATATTGCCATACCTTTGACGAAATTGACCGAAGAAAAAGCAGAATTTAGATGGAATTAAGACTGCAAAAATGCTTTGTATCAACTAAAACAGGCCTTAGTTATTTTGCCAATTTTAAGTTACCCAAGAGAAGATGGAAAATTTGTTCTGAATACCGACGCAAGCAATCTGGCCATAGGCGCGGTCTTTTCGCAGGTTCAAAATGGACAAGAAAAAATCATTGCCTATTTTAGTAAGGTTTTGTTCAGGCCATAAAGGAATTATTGCGTGAATAGGAGGGAGCTGTTAACAGTCGTCAATTCCATAGAACATTTCTACAAATATTTGTATAAACAAAGGTTTTTACTAAGAACGGGCCACGCCGCTATTGCAGTTCCGTAACCGGGAAGCACAAGTAGCAAGATGGATCGAGAGACTGGAAGAGTATGCTTATGACTTAGAACACCGTGTCGGAAACAGTCATCAGAACGCTGATACTTTATCCAGAAGACTATGTCCGGCGGACTGCAGCCAATGTTCGCGACTTGAAGAAAAAGTCGAATGCTTCCAGAGAACTCCTATGGTTGATGACGAGTGGGAACCTGAGCAGTTGCGTCGCGAACAAAAAAACCTGAGAAGAAGTGAGAGCTTTGGACAGAAACATCAAAACGTACTGGACGCAATGGAACTTTTTGATAGTAGAAGTCTTTTTAAGCGATCTATAGAGAGTGTCGAAGACACGAGAAACAGATTACAGTTGGTAGTGCCAAAGAGCTGGGTGTCAGAAGTGTTGAACCATCTCCACGATTTTACATCAGGAGGACACTTTGGCATAAAGAAGACATTGGAGAAAGTTCGAAAAAGATTCTACTCGGTAAACTGCAAAAACGACGTCATGAAATGGTGCCGTAAGTGCATGCATCAGGAAATGGTCCCGCGAGAAAACGCAAAGCACCAATGAAACAATACAATATAGAAAGCCTTTTAAAAAAAGTAGCGATTGACATCGCAGAGCCGTTCTCAGAATCTGATTCAAGAAACTAATCATCCTGGTGGCGATGGATTATTTCACAAAATGAGCGGAGGCTTACGCCATATCCACTCAAGAAACAGCTACAGTCGCAGACGTTTTAGTGAAAGAGTTTTTTTGCCGGTTTAGAGTTCCGTTGGATTTACACTCCGACCAAGGTCTCAACTTTTAGTCTCAGCTGTTTCAAGAGTTCAGTACTTGCACCTTTTCCTAATTACATATCGATTATCCGTTCACAAAAGCACAGGCCAAATACCATCTTGTGTCATGCTTGGCCGCAAAATAGGACTGCCATGCGCCTTCTAATTTAGACAAAGACTAGAAGAAGAATTTGTTGAAGAAGACTACGTCAGCAAGCTGACCAAGAAGTTAAACAAAGTACATGAGGCAGTTCGTGAAAACACACAAATTGCCAGCGACAAAATGTAGACCAGATATGACGTCAAGGCACAAAATGGTGGGTTTCAACCTGGCGATATGGTGTGGTTGTATAATCTACAAAGAATACGTGGTTTGCCGCCAAAGCTGCAGATACAATGGGAGGAAGTCGTGCTACGTATTAATGATATTATATACTGCACTCAAAACCCATCCATAGACAAACCAAAAGTGATCCACATGGAACGTCTAGTACCTTCTGCTGGCGATAACTTGGTTTGGACTTTGGACTTCGATAAGTTTATAAGATTATACGGAGGTTCTGGAAAAGCTAGGTTCAGAGTTTATCCGAGGAACAACGAGAGACAGTATATTACTGATGTATTACGTGTTTAGACACTAAATGGCATCATTAAAGCTAATCAACCGTAAGTTAAAAATAAACACAACAAAATAACAGTAACAAAAACGTACGCGTTTTTCTTGAAACTGGCGTCCGCGATTGCCGCCGATGTAATAATTAACTTACAGTATTTCGGTTTAGGCTCTGTTGTAGGCCATCTTTTTTTTTAGAAACTTGGCGACTAACAATTTCTAAAAAGTTTATCTTAAGTATTTTTTGCAGAGCTAAAACCTAAAAACAGTGGGAGAAAAATTACTTTTTTCACAGGTCGCCATTTTAATCACACTTTTTTTGCTTAGTAAAGTTTTCAAAATGATTCCAAGTTTAAATTTAAATGAACTATTTGGACTGGAGTTTACACGCCAATGGACGTTCTTGTTGCGCACGAGTTGTTGTTTAGTCATGTTAACGGGTTCCATAAAAAAAATTGTTAAAAAAAGTTTCAAATAGTGACCAAAAAAAATGAACATGTTTTATTAAACAACAGAAACTTGTAACTTATAACTGTTTTACATTCCAAATAAAAAAATAACGAAATAAAGATTATTTTTAGTTTGATAAATTTACATTATTAAATTAAAATTTTTTTCGTTTTTTGAAATTTTTGAGAGTATTTTAGAAGAAAAGTTTTCGTATATATTTTTTAAAATAATGAATTAAAATCTACCAAAAACTTTAATTTTTTTCTTGTAGTATTTTGTTGCAATGTTTTTTTAAAAACTTTGGCACTTTTCGATAACTAATGGAAATTAGACGTATAGAGAGAAATAAAGACAAGTTTTGTAATAAGGAACAGCCAATTCTTGTAATAATTTACATTTTTCTATACCGTTAACTATACTTTAGATATGAAAGTTTCACTATGATACACATTAGAATAATTTTTTTAGGGTTAATAGTAAAAATCTACAAGTTTTCAAACTTGAGGTAAGTTCTTCGTAAGATAGTATCAATTTCAATAAAAATATATAATAAAATAAATATTTAAAAAAAGTCTGACAAAGAACTTAGGTTCGAAAGCTTGTAGATTATAATAAAATTAATTACACCATGAACCCTAAAAAAATATTAATTTATTTTTTACATCTGAAAACTACATTTTAGTTTTTTTTTTTTTAATAATAGCTAATATTACCGTTCTGACCATTGTAAAAGCCCAAAATATATGCTGTTTGCAGACTATTAATTCATTACGTAACCGATATTTTAATAGTAGGAACTACTTTTAACCGTTTTTATATAATCCGTTAGTAAAATTACGTAACGCTAATTAGAAATACATTTTAATAGCATTTGGATCAAACGCGAAATTAAAAAAAAGCACTTATTTTCTCACCAATAAACAAGCCATCAATTAAAAAAAAACTCGATTCAATATAGACTAGTTTCAATAACGCGTTTATATGATATTAATGTAACGAGAAAATTTATAACACGCGATCTAAATATTTAATACAAAAACCAATAGTGGAAAACGGAAAATTCTATGTTCGATACCGAAAACTTAATTTTTTTGTTTATTTTTAGGGCCGTACTTTGGTGATAAATAAAAGTACACATATATATAAGAAAATAAAAACGGTAGATGTCTTCACCAAGTAGGCCTTGGGCTTACCAGGAAGGTGATAATGTAAGCAGTGCAGACAGTAATATCACTGATCAAGGATGCACTTCTAGTACCTCAAATGTAAGTATCTGTCTCTTACACGCACCCCATATAAATAACCGTAACATTTAGTCATCTATTCCCTTGAGAGCAGTTAAATCGACATCAGATTTACCAATAAAAAATTCAAAACATTTACCAAAAAAATTGAAATATTCTTTTCAAAAAGTTGACACAAGAAAGAGTAAATGTCGCGTCAAACCAATTAATGCCAAATCAAGAACATATTCCAAGCATTCGCAGTGTTCGAACCAGTTTATTGAAATTACTTCCGAAAGCAGCA
This sequence comes from Aquatica leii, assembly GCA_035610365.1. NCBI lineage: Eukaryota > Metazoa > Arthropoda > Insecta > Coleoptera > Lampyridae > Aquatica > Aquatica leii. The sequence goes on from CM069437.1 coordinate 64,944,372, forward strand.
CCGAAGACGTGCCAAGTGATTTTTATCAAGTTAAAACGTTAGGAAACGTACATTCAAAAGAACCATTTGCTTGTTCCATTTACGTAACATCATACAATATATTAGATGGAAATCTTAACATGCACGTCACTATTGATCCTTTAGTGACTAATATTGAAAAAATAGTAACAGGCAAAACTCGAATTCAGAAAACATACTGTGGACTAATAATTGCTTTTACAAAAGAAGACGATGCCGAAAAAGTAATTAAGCTACCATTACAGCATATTTTTGGTGGTCCTATACAAGTTGCCAGATTTCTGTCAGGAGAATATAAATTTCGACATAATATTATAATAAGAGATATACCATGGTGCATATCGAATATAGAAATCCAACAAGCTTTAAAACTACAAGGAATTAGAGCAGGAAAAGTGGTCCGTACAAGAACCCACGTTAAAATTGAAGTACTTAATGCACTGGATATGCAAAGACTACTTGAAGAAGGATTAAACTTTTTTAATTACACATCGTTTAATGCTATTCCAGAGTCAAGTTCTAGTCAAGGAGAGCCCGATATTGTTCAATGTTTTAAATGTCAAGGTTTTTGGCATACGTCTACTCATTGTCGTCAAATGCCAAGATGTGTTAGATGTGGTGAAAATCACGATGTGGAATATTGCCCTCGTCCACGTAGTGCTCCAGTTTGTTGTCATTGTGGTGGACCTCATCATGCCGCTTATAAAATGTGTCCCGTACGACTTCAACATATAAATTCAACTTACGTTGGCTTTCAACTCGCAAAAGGTAAACCTACTAGGTTTTTGCAAAATAACATGTATTAGTAACGTTCACTTCTATTAGCGGTAAAACCTCTAAAATTTTGTACCATTCAGTCAGTGTGTTTTGTTTGTTAAACAATAAAGAAATTTGTGGCGTATTGAGTTTTTAATTTTTAATTCAAATACACGAAGCTTGTGATAATATTGTAACGAATTTTAAATAATAAATGTATTTACAAACTGAGTATTTACGCGATTTAATTTATATCATAAATATAACATATAATAGGTATTTACTGTGTGCACTTTTTGTTTATCTACACTGGTATTTATTTTTACTTGATGCACACGCGTTAAACACTTTATTTATTTAAACCGACGAAGTCTTTTTAACACTTCCGACTCAATTCGAAAACTATAACTTGATCTTCTTTTGAATACCTTTTATATTCTTACGTTATCTGTTTCAAAAACATTCCGGTAATTGCCCCAAACCATCTTTCATTGCCCCCTTCTTCAAAACAAGAAGCTGGATGCGGTACCGATAAAAAGTGCCGTGGCGATAGCGGCAGCTTTCTTCATTTCGGAAACTTCTTTGAGCAAGTAGCATGCTCGATACAGGTTATCGTATGACTGCTTTGCATGTGAGTACTTCTTAATAATCCGGTAGAAAACGAAGCGTCGGTCATTACGTAGTTTTAAGACTTTGTCGAACGCCGGCTGCTGTCTTCGTAGTTCTTCCAAACTTTTTCTTAAATACGACTCTCTGGATATCTCAAGATCTTTGCTCACTCAATGCGCGATTGCGTACTCGTTTCATGTTTGAAACGGATCTTGTTGCTTCTTGATAGTAACAGACTCCAAACCTAGACTTTCCAGAACCTCATCAAAGTCCATTGCATCGAATTGATTCTTAGATCTGTTCGTTATTACTACCTAGTCTTGAGTAATATTGTTATCGCCAGCAAACTATGCTAGGCGATCGATGTCGACTACTTTTGGCTTGCCTCTGGGTGTTTTTCAGATATATTTCGATATATGAAGTCATTAACATTTTGCAGAACTTTATAAGAGCCCTCCTATTACTTCTGCAGATTTGGCGACAAACTGCGTCTTCTTTGGTAATTATACAACCATACTCTGTTATCTGGTTGAAACCCGCGACTTTGTGTCTTGACGTCATATCTGATCTTCATTCTGTCGCTGGCAATTTGTGTGTTTTTACGGACTGCTTCATGTACTTCATCTAGTCTCTTGGTTTTTTCTTCCGGTTTTTGTCTAAATTGGAGGGCGCATGGCAGTCGTATTTCGCGACCGATCATGACACAGAATAGTGTTTGGTCTGTGCTTTTGTAAACGGATGATCGGTATGCCATTAGGAAAAGGTGCAAATACCGATTCCAGTCTCTTTGGTGTTCGGACACTACTTTGGCTAAGTATTTTTCCATTTTTCGATTCATCCGATTTTCTTCTCTCGTCATAGCTTCGTAATTTTGCTCGCTGTCTTAGCATATCATGTGTGGCTGATTCTTATGTATGTTACGATTCCTTCCAGCAACAAAATGAGAATGACTAGTGAACGTATGAGAGTGTCGAGTGTTTTGTAAGCACAATGTAATTTAAATCTATCATATATTAATATAAGTCAACCCAATGTAAATGTAAATAATAAAATAAAATAGTAAATAGGTACATATGATACAGTAATTTACAGATTAAAATAACAACCCGACCTGTACTGCTGGCAAAGTTTGTAACCCCAGCAATTAGCAATATCAGATAACAGAAGTTTTAAAATCAGGTCTCTGTAACCTGTAATTGTTAAAAGACTGAGAGATTAATAAAGAAGAATACTAGGACAAGCAGTTAACAGTACTCATCACAGCATGAGTTGTTTCTATGGCTATGAATGTGTATAACTCACTAAAGTATCTCAGTGTTACCTTAGAGAGGGTTGCGGGTCACCCATTAGCGCACTTTAGGTTGTACCATCTTTTCCATTCCGCTTCTTTCACTTTAAGTATGTAAGTAAAAAAGGCGTTTATTTTGTTCCACCCGGTTTCGTTGACTAGCATCTTTTGAATTATATTATTTGGGTTTGTCATGTTTTTAAAACAATGCACGTCTTCGTTTTTGTCAGTGTGGACACCAAAAAATGGGGTGCTTTGCGTCATCGACCTCTGCTTCACAGAGGAAACAAGATCCTTTTTTTTGGATACCGGCCAGGTACGTCCCAAACACCCGTGTCCGGACAGGGCTATAGAAATTTAAGTTTCCGAATTTCCTTTTTTACCAATCCCGCAAGTTTGAGATAAGTTTATGCGTCTACTGTGCTTTGGGGTCAGCTATCCAATTTCTTGTCATTTTTGCAGAGAAAGTTCTTATCTTGTGGTTTTTTGTGTATTTCTCTTATCATTTGCTCTTTTTTCTGCCAATAGGTCAATAGAAGCACATTTCCTCTGCGTTTTGTCTAAAAGATTCTTATATCGGGCAATTTTAGTGACTTTTATCCAAACTGGGGCTGCATACAGAATGGTAAATTCCACTGTGGATAAGATAAATTTCCTTTTCGATTGTGAGTCCTTTCACGTTAGCCATTAGTTTAGCTTCTTTTTTGTTTGCAGTATCAACAATTGTTTCAATATGTGCCCGAATGATAAATTTTTGTCGAAGGTAATCCCTAAATATTTTAATCTGTCATTGATTTTAATATTGAATTCTTTGTGCTCAAATTCGATTGTGGATAATTGTCGCTTACGCAAGAATACAATCTTACCCAAGAATACAATCGGTTTTTTTCTAAAACCACGCAAATTTTGTTTGTTTGCATCCACCTGTCAACCATCACTAATGCCTGATTTATCGTTGTCTGGAGAGCCTGTGCGCTATCTTCTTGACCAAAGATTGCAAAATCGTCAGCGAACGCGGTTAGAGAGACTTGGCTCGGAAAATCGATATAAAAAAAGTCATCATAAAATAAGTTCCGCAACGTTGGACCAAAGATTGACTCCTGTGGAACCTTACATGTAACTTGGTGTCGTCGTCATAGTACGTTATTTTTCTTTCTGTCAAATAGCTCGTAATTATTTTGATGATATGGGCCTCAATGCCCTTAAACCTCATCTTCTCTACAACAAAAGCCCACGGGACCGAATTGAAGGCATTTTTAATATCTAGAGAAATCAGCGCTTTAAATTTCCTGGTCTTCCGTGTACCTTATTTTGTCTTGTAGTATATTCTCTGTAGTGCATTTATTGTTGATTTTCTTTTCCGGAAACCAATCTGGGCTGACTATAGGTTTTCATTTTCTATATTCTCATCTCGTAGGCGGATTAAAATAAGGAGCTCGTAAGTCTAGGCTAGGCTATTTAGAAGACAGATTGGACAATATGCAGCGTTTCCAGCTCTTCTTTTAATAGGTTTAGGAATGAGCACTACTACGGCTTCTTTCCACTTTAATGGAAAGTTATACTTCATTAGTTCTTTATCGAATATATCCAGCATAAGTTCCGGAAATTCATTGCAAAGCACTTTGACAGCTTCCATTAAAATTCCATTCGACCCAGAGACCTCTTGTTAGCTGCCGCGTTGTTCACGGAAACGAGACCTTTTTTAGAAAATTCCTTACTCGGAGTAGTTTCTCCTACTACCCAGTTGAGGACTTGGTGTGAAGAAAACAGTTTCTTAATTATGGACCTTGCCTCATCGCAAGCAGGTGCGCGTTGTCCCTTGCCTAACTTGAGTTTATTAGTGGCTAAAAAAATATAACATCAGATTAAAAATGAAGAAGCGTCGTCCTAGCTTTCCTAATTCCCAAAACTCGGCAAAGTTCTTGAAACAGCGCATACTTAAAGTTTAGCCTTAATCGGAATATAATTCAAACGGAACTCCAAACCAAACAAACCATTTTGTGAAATAATCTATCGCTATCAGGATGTAGTTGTTTCTCGAATTAGATTTTGGAAACTTCCCTGTAACGTCAATCGCTATTCTCTCTAAAGGGCTTTCCACGTTATACTGTTTCATTTGTGGTTTGCGCTTTTTTGCTGGACCACAAGCCATGCACTTACAGCACCATTCTATTACGTTCTCTTTGCAGTTCACCTAGTAGAATCTTTTTCAAACTTTCACTAATGTCTTCTTCTAGAGATCGTTTAAAAAGACTGTTTTCTACTCTCAAAGAGTCCTACTGCACCCAGGATGTTTTCATGTTTCTGCCTAAAGCACTCACTTCTTCCCAGATTGGTTGTCGGCCGTTTGCTTTTCAGTTTAAGAATACTCTTTTATCGGGATTGTTTTCTTGTCATCAACCATAGCCGTTCTTCGCAGATATTCGATATTTTCTTTAAGTCGCGAATAATGACTGCAGTCTGTCGGACATGGTCTTCTGAACCAGGCATCAGCGGTCCAATGCCTGCTTGGCATGGTGTTCTGCATCAAAGCCATACTCTTGCCTCTTCATCTATCTTCCCACTGGTCTTTCTAGATTACGAAACTGCAATAGCAATTTTGAAGGCGACGTGGTTCGTTCTTAATAAAAAATTGCGTTCATGCAAGTATTTATAAAAGTGTTCCATGGACTTGACTACCACCAACTATTCTCTAATTCCTTTCTGGCCGGGGCAAAACTTTGTTAAAATACGCGATGACTGTTTCTTGTCTATCTTGCACCTGCGAAAGGCCTGCATCTATGACCAGATTACTTGCATTAGTATCTAAAACAAATTTTACATCCTTTCTTAGATAACTTAAATTTGGCGACGTAGACCTGTTATAGTTGTTGAAAAGGATTTTCACAGTCTTCATTTTATTTTAATTCTGCTCTTTCTTCGGTCAGAATAAAATGAAAATCTACAAAAGGAAAAGAAAACACTGTTGGCTGACTGCAAACACCGCAGAGTTACTAAATTAGCAGTGGCAGAACACGTGTGGAACCAAGGACACATGCTGAACTTTGACCAAACTAAAGTGTTGGTTAGAACTCCTTTCTGTGTTCCCAGACTAATCCACGAAATAGAAAAATCGAAAAACATTCTTGTAATATGAACCGAGAAGACGGTTTAAGACTCAGCAAATCTTGGCTACCAGTATTATATCCTCTAAGACAAAAATCGGCCTTCTTGGAAAGGACACAAACACTTACTCCATATAATAACAAAGTTATAATAAAAAATATTTTTTTCCTTTCTTGTCAAAAGTTTGGCAATATTGTCAAATCCGGCTATAAATTGTCTATAATAGGTGTACAATCCATGAAAACTTTGGACCACATGTTTGTGGATTGGTCATGGCCATGCTTGCACTGCTAGAACCTTGTCTGGGTCAGACGTAGCCGAAGTATTGCACTTTTTTCTTAAATACGTGGCACTTCTTTAAGTTCACTTTTAGATTTGCCTCACGTGGTCATTAGAATACTTCCTTCGGGTTGCTTAAATGTTTTTCAAACTACCTACAAACTACAATGACGTCGTCTAGATAAACTATAGACACGTTTTTCAAGACGGCCCTTGCAAAATGGTCTCCATCAAACGTCCAAACGTTGCAAGAGCGTTACATAGAAAAAAGGGCATAAGAGTGAACTACCACAAGCCAGTTCCAATCGTAAACGCTGTCTTTCCTAATTTGTTAAACCGTTGCTACCTATAGTAACATACTTTTTCAATCGCATTCTTCATAATCGACAAGTTCTAGTGAGCGGCATCTCCTTGTGTGCTTTTGAAACGACTGTGAAAATTCGTGGAAGTGGAAACACAAAACACCTTGTTCTATTGTTTTTATACCGTGTGTTTGTTGCATTTGTACTACACGGTGTATACTCGCTGAGATTCCACGGCGCACGCGCGTTCGACGTCATACACGCCAAAGCCACACGGTCAAATACACCGTGTAATCACTGTAGAATAGAAGTGGATACGTAGGTTTAGCGTAGAATTACCGTGGATTCGACGTGTAAATACCTTGTATAAATAAAACGTGTGAACACCGAGAAACTAATCAACTAGGTACTATACGATGTAAAAATGGAACAAACCGACGATGTAAACACTGTAATTTTAAGACCGCGATGATTCTAGACTCTACGAATGTTATTATATTATCGGTAACTTGCACCACTTTTAAGCCATCAACATCTAGACTTAGAAGAGATTGTCTAATGGAGAATTCGTTTATTTACTAAAACTGATGAGTTGCGGTTAGTCTTCGGTATTATTGGTTCTGATGTTAGCAGATTATTAGAGTAGCGCAAAACAATTCTTACTAGTGTATACTTACATCATCACTTACGCTTCTTTTTAGAATTAGAATTTGAAGTATACTGGAGTATACTGGGTCCCGTCCATAGAAACAAACAAATGATATGACTGGACGCGGCTAATGTTTTTTTAGTACATATTCAGATGCACTGTATATATGTACGTTTTATTTTTGAACATACTTATTGTACCAAATAGTATCACCGTTCAAGTAAAATTAGATTTCGTTTTTGTTAGACTAGTCGTCCAGTTTGACAATTACTGCATATACTTTTGTAAGAAATGTTTACACTCCTGAACCATAGTTACTCAAATTAAAAAAGCTACAAATAAATTTACATTGCACTTCCATTTACTGTATCGAAATTATTTAATTTATCAAACTTTGTTACTTTCTTGTCAAAAGTGTAAAACCGAAACAATCTTAAAATAGATTATTGTGTCAAAAATGGTGAAGATGCGTTAGGCTGATCGATATAGGAGTAACTATAGTATGCTGTCACTTCTATTAATTCTTCAGAAAGTTGACAGATAGATAAATATGCATTCTTATAAATATAGTTAATGTGACATTACGTTTGAGTTAGAAAAGTTTATATTATTATTGGTAGGCAGCACATCATACATAATGTTATATATAATACGGCTTCGTAGAATCACCAAAATGTATCTACGATACATAAACGATTTTTTACAAGTATTTGATTTATACTTGTCACGGTACACAGTTTTCCTAGCTGAGCCGGGACAATCCCCCCAAACTTGCTTGGTTCAAGTTTGCCACATATAGGATTGATTTAGGATATGTTGCTAAAAGAAAGAATGGCCTAGTTAAACGAGTCGGCTGGGCTGTGTATCAGGTTAGTGCATGCGAACACGAGGTACAGCAAAGCACCTACCTTGCGGCTTATTCTCGCATCTCTGGCTGGATGACGGGGATAAGACCAGTGAATCAAGTCAGCTACGACTAAAAAGAAAACTGAAGTTGTTAATTAACTAAAAATAATCAAATAATAATATTCAAAAAATAAACAACATGCAGTTAAATAACTAAATAAACACCATACTTTGCTGTAGCTGACTTAAAATAAAATCATAATTATTATATTTGACTCTGGTCTTTTTTGCGAATGCAATGAGTACATTGACGTCTAACACTAGTCTAACGATAGACTCAGGGGAATCGGGATATGGGTTGACTTAGGTTCTTAGGGTACTCCGGTCATCATCGGACTCCCGACAGGCGAGGATCCTATGTGACAAAGTATCAGAAACACCACACGACAAGCGCCGATCGTCATTTGCAACAGAACCCCCCGTGCGATGTGAGAAGTTAAACGGCCGCTCGTCCCGGATTATGGAACATGTTGATCCAGTATAAGATATTTGTAGGTAATCAAAGAATAATAGGCGATACGTCCTTTATAGGATGTATCCTAATATCGATGCCATTCAGTCAAGATTAAAGTCTTGAGATGACGCTTGATGGCCGAAACGGGAATAAAATTTGCGGTCAAAATTTGCTGCTCTAAGAATGTACACGTGCTAGCTCTTACAAGAACTTTAGAGCAGTATATTTCCTGCAATAGGAGGTGCAGATAAAGATGTTTTGCCACAACGCACAAGAATTCGATAGGAACAGTACGATATTCCCCGAGAATCGTACGAAAAAATAGGAAATGTAAAAATGTCAATTTCCTGACAATGTGGGTATGTCGCAGTCTGTGGTACCAGATGTCTAAACCATATGTGAGTATAGGGATGACTGCACTGTTGAAAATGGTCACTAATGATTTCTTATGTAAGTTCCAGTTACGGCGAGAATACTTATAGAAAAAGCGCAAGACAGTCTTGCCTACATAGGAAGAGTGTTTGACGAAGCTCAGTTTATCATCGAGCAAAAACCCGAGGTACTTAAACTCGAAAACCCTTAGAACTGAAATGCCGTTAAGTCGAAGTGAGGGATTTTTTTTCAAGGAGGAACCAAAAACTATGTATTTAGTCTCAGCTGAGACGAAAATATCACAGTTATCGGGTAAGTCTTGTTCTAGTAAGAAATCCACAACTACGTTCCACAAAGTCGGCTCGAAAATCAGTCCTTGTGGACAGCCTTTCGTGAGTCGTTTTGTTTAGGAAGAACGAGAGGCGTTCGTGGAATAAGTGATTGAGCGACTCCATAAATAACTACGAATGACGCGCACGGCGACTGCAGGCACTCTCTTTACGACGAGAGCTTTAATTGTTGATAGCCACCATACGTTATTGAACGCTCCTCAAATGTCTATAAAAATGCATAGTCTGTACTTGGAGACGTTTGTTTGTACTTTCGTCATTAATTTACAAATGGCATCTGTCGTCGATTTGCCGGGAACGAATAATATTAATAATCTTTGTGGAGGAATGATGTCATATATTTTCTTCAACAATACTCGTTTGAATAATTTGCAAAGTTCTGAAAGTAGCGTAATCGGACGATACGAATTGGGGTTTGACATATCCCTCTTACCAGGCTTGAGAATTGTTATTAGCCTACCAGTTTTCTAACTATTTGGAAAATACCCGCATTGAACACAATAGTTGAATAAGTCAATAAACGTAGAAGAGAGGGAATATTGTACAACTGTCCTCAGTACGTTACAGTGTACTTCGTCGGGTTGGGGTGCATTATTCTTAGAAGTTCTGCTAGCTAGTTACGCTATATCCTTTTTTGTAACCACCCAGTCATGTCGGGATCTAATTCGAGCTTGGTAAGAATCGTCGTTCGTTGGATCGTCGTTTGAAAACAAGGCACTATTGACTTGATTGTGTCGAGCTCTATGAGATTGTATCTGTTACCGTCACGAACGTTGGAGCATGGTAGGATAGCAAGAAACTTTTGTGAGGATATTCTATAAGCTAATTCCTACGGACTCGCCGCCAAACTTCTCTCTACAAACCTTTGCCATGAGCTAAGTTTAGCGTTTTTCACTACCAGTTTAAACCAGTGGAGCGCGGCATTATACGTATTTAGCCATTGAGTTTTTAGCTTTGCTGAGACTTTTTGAGTACGCTTTCTTAAGCAACGCACTACTCGCTTTATCTTATCTAGCTTTGGACTCAGCTCTAGAATTCGAGCGAACTCGGTTTAAACCATTTTAGCTAGATTCGAGGATCAGCCTGGTCAGGTCATCAATGGAGACGTTTATAGAATTAGGATCGTAACACTTAGTTTCACGTTACGACCAGTGACTAGTGCCGATGCGACTTAATCTCTTTAACCGTGCAACAAGAGATTATTGCCGTATAAGTCTTATTACCTGAGCTTCGTTGCCCACTTTTAACATCGAAGAGGTAGGGTTCTAAAGCTTTCCGTGGTAAAAAACTCACAGTAATAGAAAATCGCAATATAATTATAATAAATAAATAAATGTAGCCTGGTCTTTATATCAGGAATCGCATATGCTCACAATTTAGAAAATATCAATTGCTTAAGCTTTAGCAAAAGGTGAAAGATTCATTCGCTAATTGAAGAGAAACGATCAGATTTACCGCTGGAGGACAAGGAACTTTACATTATTTCTTTTAAAGACCTTCCTGTACTCAAAAAGGTTATTACTTTGGTTTCGAGAACAATATTGAAACTGGCCAACCTACTGAAAAGAATATCGGTACAAAACATCATCAATAGGTACCGAAACGTGTTAACACTAAACCACATCCAAAAGAAACCCAATACGTCCTGCATCTATACAAAAGAGCAATAAACGGGTTGAACTGTCCAGGTAGATGGCTGCTTGCAGCTCAACTTGTGCACAACCCTTGCACGTGCATTATTGTAAAAAATGCACTAAGCTTAATGCCATTGTAGGATTTATGTTCTAGAGAACTAATGGCAACTAAAATATCTGTAGTAGAGGAAGGCCTCAGGAGGGAGTTCATTATCGGATGCGGTTACCTTCTTTACGACCAGACAGAACCGCCGCCGCCGGAGGAAATTTAACGACTAATTAACAGTAAGACCAACAAACCGCTGATTCTTGTATACGATGTTACTGCACATCACACCTTGTGGAGAAACACGAACACAAATCCAAGAGGTGAAAAACCTTTAGAGTTTATTCTAAAATCTAATTTAGACATAATAAATAACGGTAATGCGCTTACGTTTATAACCGTGTCGCGCAGTGAAGTTATTGATCTTACGCTTGCTAGTCCAAAGGCGAGCAAAGTGATAAAAATGTAGCATGTAACAGATGAACCTTTTTTATCTGATCATAGATACATTTGATTCAACATTGAATCAAATGTGAAACCCAAAAAAAACTACTGGGAGTTGTTCAACGAAACTTTAGTCGGTCAAATCAAGGACTGTTCTTCAGTTGCAAAATCAACGCACGAGCTAGAATTAATGACGAACAATATTGTTACTTTATTCAAATTTGCATTTAAAACAAGTTGCCTACAAACTGTCAAACGAACTCCCAACAAGGTTACTTGATGGAACACGAAACTTGATAAAAACTCTGAGTAAGGACCGCTTCTATGCTGACAGAAAACGGAATGTTTACATACTCAGAATCAAGAACTATTGCAAAAACACAAATACGGGGGAGATAGTACTAAGAGACAAAGATTCGCAGGTGCAAGAGAGGGAAGGAAAGATAAGGGAAGGAAAGTATAATGTAAGGTGTAAGGAATATAGTATCCAGGGAGGTTCCTAAGTATCTGATGGGGAGGAGAAACTTAGGAGAAAAGCGACTAATAGCCAGGTTTAGATGCGGCAATGAAGAGAACTTAAATAAGTATTGGAAGGAGAATGCAATGAGGAGATGTAGACTATGTGGGGAGGGATGGGAGGACATAGAGCACATGAGTGAGGAGTGTGGCGAGCTAAGGGAAGAAATGAGGGGGAGGAAGGTTTTGCTTGGGGAGGAGGGGGAGGGATTGGATTGGATGAAATCAGTAAAGGAAAGAAGGATAAGAGGGGAGGGTTAGATCTAAAGTATTAGAATAGTAAGATGGTGATGGGAAGATTTTAGGGAAGAAAGTTTTTTGTTTTTAGTTTTTTTTAAATTTCCTGTTCAAATTATATTATTATATAAGAGAAAGATGTAACGTAACTCATTGTAAGGCCGAATGGCCAAAGAATTAACAATAAATAATAAGCATAAGAAACTATGGAAAAACTCTTTAGGGATGAGGCATTCAAAACTCTGCTTTACAGAACCACAATGAAACACTCAAAATACACTATCAACCAAGAGTCGACAAAAATTAAAGAACTCACAAGACTATTAACAGAACATTGTGACCTTAACAAACACATGCATAAAATGGGACTGCAAAGTAGCCTTATATGCTGAAGATGCTTGGAGGACGACAAGACTCCGCAACATCTGCTATGTAAATGCGAAGCGTATCAAACGTATCGCACAAAGATTCTCGGTAAATCAGAACTAACCAATGATGAGTTGAAAAAAGATTCTTGGAATAAGTTTTTGAACATCATTGTCGAAACAGAGCTGCTGAGAGAGTAACAAATCGGAGGTGCACAAAAGGGCCAAGAAGGCCGCAGTGCAGGGGCGCTAAGCAAACCACTTAAGCACTTAAATAAAAAAATATATATACTACACTTTAATGTTCTTTCTGATGTGTACGTTGAAAAACTACAAATGAACTGCACTGTGTTCTAGCACTGTGTAATATATATCTCAACAATAATACACGAAAGTTTTAGTTACGCGAAATAGTGCCTCAAAAACTTGTATAAAGATTTTGCACACTGTAGTGTATACTTACCTTTATAGGCTTAAAATTAGATCATGTTGGCAACAATGTAAAAAAACAATAATGGCTAATCTCGTGTAGTTAAGAGGTACATGTATTCTTTATGTATTCTTGATGGAAATAAACATTGTTAAATCAACTTACATCCATTGTTATAACTACAAATACAGCATTTGGCGACGAGTATAATGGTTTATACACAAGTTCAATAACTGGTGAACGTTATATTTTCTTTTTGGGGTGCAGTTTTTTTTTGGTTAATACACCACGTTTCCCACGTTCTTCGAAGTTATTCAAGATTAAATATGGCTCAGTTAGCAATAGGAACAATGTCTGAATTCAATGTGGAAGATGACTGGCTACTTTATTCAGAGCGAATGGAGCAGTATTTTGAAGCTAACAGTATTACATTAGAAGGAAAAAAAGTTGCAATTCTCTTAACAATTATAGGCACGCCTACTTATACAATTTTAAGAAACCTTTGTGACCCTGATTTGCCTAAAACTAAAACGTATGATCAATTGTGCGCTATTTTAAAAGCACATTTCACGCCTGCGGTTTCGGTGTTCAAAGAAAGGATTAATTTTTACAACTCGAAACAAATGAATAACGAAGGTATAAACGAGTGGTTCGTGCGAATAAAGAAACTTTCCTTGAACTGCAAGTTTGGTGCATCGTTAAAGGAAGTTTTAAAAGACAAATTTATAACAGGAATGTTTCCGAGTAGTATCCTTGACAGGTTGTGTGAAGAAGATTGTTTAACGAAAACCTTAGACGAAGTAAAGGTCATAGCCTTAAACAAAGAAATGGTGGTTATGAACAAAGTGAAGCAAGAAAATATTCACAATTTGAAACAAAAAAAACATTACAAAGCAGTTAAAAATTCTAAAAGCACATTTTCAGGTAATAGTTCAAGTTATGAGGGAAGCAAGTCCAACCATTCCAAGGCGAGCGATCCCGATTCAACTCAGCAGCCTAAGCCATCATGTTTCGCTTGTGGTAATGCAGACCATAATTTCAAATACTGCAAGTTTAAGAAGTACAAATGTTCAATGTGCGACAAATATGGACATGTAAGTAAAGCTTGCAAAATTAAGAAAACTCAAAATTTTTCAATGTTAGAGGAAGATTTACATTTAGATAACTTATTTAGATTAGACAATAATAAGGACGCAATGTCATTTAAATGTCCTATTAATTTAAATGGAATTGAAATTGTTTTTGAACTGGATTCTGGTTCAGCACTTAGTGTTATTTCAGATAAATTATATTATAAACATTTTTCCAATGTAAATATCTGTAGTACACTTACCAAATTAACGTGCTATGACGGTAATGTCATAAATCCATTAGGAGTCATTGAAGTGCTTATAACATTCAAAGAAGTGAGAACCAAAGCCAGGCTATATGTTATAGCAAATGGTGGTCCTCCTTTAATTGGTCGAGATCTAATGAGTAAACTTGGCATTGAATTTCAATTTAATAACTTGAGTAATATGAACAGCACTGACAAAAATTTTGATTTTTTAATTAATCAGTACTCGAATTTATTTAATGATGAGCTAGGTACATTAAGAAATTGTGAGGTTACCTTAGAACTTAAGGAAAATGTAAATCCTATATTCATTAAACCGTATGTGGTACCTTATGCTTTTAAAAAGAAAATCAACGATGAACTTGATAAGCTAGAGAATCTAGGGGTAATTCAAAAAGCTCCGGATAACCAGCATAATCAATGGGGAACTCCCTTAGTACCCGTAATCAAAAAAGATGGTACAATCAGATTATGCGCTAATTATAAAGTCACCGTGAACAAAGTCATTAATGATTTTAATTATCCTATTCCCCTTATTGAAGAGATTTTTAACGCGCTTCAGGGAGGGCAGGAGTTTTCCAAATTAGATCTAAAAATGGCATATAACCAATTAGTGTTAGACGATAAAGCTCAATCCGTTTTGTCGTGGAGCACACATAGAGGAATTTATTTGCTAAAGCGTATGCCATACGGCATAAAAACTGCATGTGCTATATTTCAGTGTCAAATGGACAAATTATTAAGTGGATTACCTGGCGTTTGCACATTTTTTGACGATATAATAATTACCGGTAAAGATTATAAGGAACATATCACAAATTTAGAAAACGTACTTCTAAAGTTAAATAATTCTGGTGTTAAATTGAATCTTAAAAAATGCAAATTTTTTCAAAAATCCATCTCTTATCTAGGGCATGTTATAGACAAAAACGGTCTCCATAAAGATAAAGACAAGGTCCAAAATATGTTGAATATTGCTAGACCTAAAAATGTGTCTGAAATAAAAGCTTTTACATCAATGATAACTTATTACGGTAAATTCATTAAAAATGCAGCCACAATTTTAGAGCCGCTGTATAATTTAGAAAAAAAGGGTAAACAATTTCATTGGAGCACAGAATGCGAAAATGCTTTTATTACAGCTAGGAAAGAATTACAGTCCGACAACGTATTAATGCATTACGATCCAAGTTTAAAGTTACGACTGACCTGCGATGCGTCGCAAGTAGGTATCGGAGCTGTTCTTTCACATGTTTTAGCGAATGGTGACGAAAGACCCATTGCTTTCGGTTCGCGTGTTTTAAGTCATGCAGAAAGAAACTATTCAGTTATAGATCGTGAGGCACTAGCCATATTCTACGGTGTTCGTAAATTTTCTCAGTTTCTGTTAGGGAACAAATTCGAGCTGATCACAGATCACAAACCCTTAATTTCCATTTTTGGCAGAACCAAATCCATACCAATTCTAGCAGCCGGTAGGTTACAACGTTGGTCGATTTACCTTAGTAATTATGAATTTGATGTAATATATAAAAAGGGTGTCAATAACTCTAACGCAGATGGATTATCTAGATTGACTTTAAATACGGCTACCGAAGCCGAAATTGAAACGGGAAACTATTTATTCTTCGTTACTAACGAAACCCCTGTAAATCAGGAGGTAATTAAAAATAGCCTGGAAAAAGATAAAATGTTGTTAAGTGTGAGAGAGTATGTGAGAAATGGATGGCCAAGCTTTCTCAATACTGACGATCAAAATCTTAAAATATACTTTAATAGAAAAAAAGAGTTGTCTATCGAAAAAGATTTGTTAATGTTAGGGCATAAATTGATAATTCCGGAAAGTTGTAGGAAGGACATTTTAAATGAATTACATTCTAGCCATGCTGGCATCGTTAAAACGAAAAGTTTAGCGCGGTCGTATTTTTTTTGGCCAGGAATGAGTACAGATATCGAAAATATAATCGCAAATTGCAAAATTTGTTTAAGTATGAGAGACGATCCACCAAAAATTAATCCTAAACCATGGCCTCAAAGTACTGAAATCTTCGAAAGAGTACATATTGACTATGCAGGCCCATTTAAAAATCGTTATTTTCTTGTACTTGTGGACTCTTACACAAAATGGCCCGAAGTTTTTGAAATGAATTCAACTACAACAAAATTTACTATAGAAAAATTACGCGAAACCTTTTTCAAGATTCGGTATTCCGAAAGTCGTTGTAAGTGACAACGGTACACAATTTTGTTCGCATGAAATGGAATCGTTCTTTAAAAATAACGGCATCAACCATATCACTACACCTTACTATCATCCAAATAGTAATGGCGCAGCCGAAAATTGTGTTAAAACTTTCAAAAAAGCACTACAAAAGATGCTATTAGATAGAAATAATTCGAGCGAAAGTATTCAAACTCTTATTTCTAGATACTTGCTTTGGTATCGAAACTCGATTCACCCTACAACAAAAGTATCTCCTTCTTTTAAAATGTTTGGTAGGAATACCAGAATGCGTTTTGATTTATTAACTTCAAAAAGGGAGGGAGTGGTTACTGGTACAGAAAAATCTCAGTTTAATCAAAGTCATAAAGATTTTGAGGTAGATGAAATAGTACTTGTAAAGAATTTTCGTTGTAAAAAAAACAAATGGTTAAAAGCAAAAATTATAAGGAAGTTAGGAAGTGTTATGTATTTATGTTGGATTTATGATCTCAACTGTTACACTAAGCGTCATCTAGATCAAATGTTGAAATGTAAGGCGACTTTAGAATTAAATGATAAAGGTACAGATGAAACAGTAGTTCTTAACGATAAAATTGGTTATGTTCCACAATCACTTAATTCTGAAAACGTTGAACCTAGTGTTAACTCTGATGTCATTGTAACTGATACTGTTGAATCACTTTGTATTGATGATGAAACTGTTAGTAGCGATTCAATGGTGACAGGTAATATTATTAAGGAACCCGAGACTCCAGAAGGTAATTTAAGTTGTAATACTTCTGAAGTCAGGAGGTCAGGTAGAATTAGGAAAAGGAAAAGAATTTTGGATTTGTAAATATAGGGGGGACGCATTGTAGTGTATACTTACCTTTATAGGCTTAAAATTAGATCATGTTGGCAACAATGTAAAAAAACAATAATGGCTAATCTCGTGTAGTTAAGAGGTACATGTATTCTTTATGTATTCTTGATGGAAATAAACATTGTTAAATCAACTTACATCCATTGTTATAACTACAAATACAGCACACACGCTAGCTTTCTTTAGTTTAGTCACATGCCGTCACTATACCTGATAATTAACTATATATGTTTGATTTCTAAAATTATGATTTACTGGTAAAGTCAATTTGATATCTTCGAATTGAACATGTTCTGATGTTCCGCTATACTTAATAATTTCAGAGATAAATTCGTTTTGATTTTTTTAGTGAAAATAATTTAAGAAAGTGAATATTCTTTTAAGAGTTGCAAAAATATAAGCATATAGAATGTTTATTGATTATGGCAATGAAAAAACAAAAAAGATAAAACCACACAAACCGGAACACGCTTATAGTGAGTTAAGGCGAAAAAATGTAAAAAAAACCATACTAACAATATTAGAAACTGCAGTATCTATAGCTTATAAGTGAATCAATAAAACGGAAACATAAAAGTTACTAGATTAACACTAACAGATTCTTAACAAACCTTGCTGCTGCTACTATTTTAAATTATTATATTTTATCTTTACAACATTACTTTTGACTGAATTTAAGCTCTCATCATCAATCAAATGTTTGATTATTTTCCAGATAAAAACCAGACTACAGCTCACATTTTGAAATGGTGTAATTGCTACTAAATTGACGTTAATTTTGCCATTAACAAGAGATTATTTGTTAATTTACTTATCTGGAAAAGTCTACACCTTAAAAACAAATATAATTAAATTCTCTGACAGAACATTTTATTTCTGGTAAAAATGCTAAAAAAATATGAGTAAATTACTAATTAAAAAAATTAAAATTAATAACATAAAACGATTATATTTCAAAAGTGAATAAGACATTATAACACGTTTTACTCTATTGATTCATTTTTAAGTAGAGACATATACCAAAAATTTGAAATCTCCTGTATACAAAAGTAGAAATTTTATCGTTTGGAGTTATGGCAACATTGGTTGTCAAATTTGTAGTAGAGATTTAACGCTGCTTCGTTTGTATTGTCTTATCAGCTGTTTCTTAGTTTTTGTGTATTTATCATTAATGTTATTATTTTTTAATTATTGCAATTTTAATTTAGTTTAAAAACATGTCGGAACAGCCGTGTTCACTTTATAGTTTATGTATAAACGTTGCTGTAACAGACTGTGTAACCCTTTGTAGGTTTTGTAAGAAAGAATTTCGAATACTTCCTGACAATGTCCTTTTCGATTTTTATTATAAGGTAAGTAACTCGTTTAAGTATTTAATAACCTTTTTTAGTTTATCACAGTGTGCCTTATCGACTGTTACGACAAATGAAATTCAAATAACCTCGAATTACTTTAATTAGCAACATGCTAATAATTTAGCACTTTTCGTACAAACTATGATAAGATACCTTTTGCTTTTCATTTACAAAACGGCACGTAAAAATTTGTGGTCAACCACTTGTTTGTATTTTTAATTTTCTTATCTGTTTATGCGTTTTTAATCAGTATTTTTCTCTAGATTGATTTGAATACAGGGTTGTCAAGAAAATTCAAGTTTAAATTACGGGTATACTTTTACTTGTAAGTTTGTTTTTATAGGTAGATTACACTTTATGGTTTTGCAACTTATGGTTGTACGAATAGTTTATTTACTTAGGAAACTAATTTATTTCTTTGTAATAATGTGATGAAAAATATAGTTTGAGTACACATATAAAAGATAAAATTTTTATTAATCATCTTAACACACAATGATTATAAGCTTAAATATAATTTTATCGTTAAATGCCGAGTTATAATTAATAGTTTTATGTGAAGGACAAGTTTTAATGGCACTACGTTCTAGTTTTCTCTAAAAACATTGTTTTAATGAGACATGTTTTTAAACTTGTTTATATTGTGGTATGTTCGCTTTGGGTTAACAGGCTTTAGCTTTTTCTCATAAAATTAGTTTTTAGGTGAAACCCAACTTTGTCGAATTCAGAAGCCATAGTGAGCATGCTAAATGCTAAATAATTTCTTTGAAAATCTAAAACGAGTACTAATTTAATTAGTAATATATTTGTGGATTAATAGTATTATTTTTATAGTGTCAATGTTTTTTTTAATACTTGGCATTTGATTAGTTGAACTGGAAGAATATAAATACTGTTTTCTTTTTGTTTTTTCTATTTCTTTTTTAAATGTTTTTACAGATTACTTTTTAAGTTCTTCTTCAATATTCATGTATTGTTTTTAAACTTTTTGTTTCGGGAAGAAATTTTTTTACTTACACTTCTCTTGTGCAGTATTTACTAAAACGAATTATTTTAACTTAAACAGAAAAGCTAAATATTTAAATGCTTTAAAAAATCAATGAAAAGCGTCTGTAAATTACCAAACGAATTTTCTACGAAAAATCCAGATTGTCGAAGTAAAAGTTTTCTAATTTCTGGAATTCTTAATTCGACAAAAATTAGAACAAATTACTGAAAATTTAGGAATTCGCAATGGTTGACTTAGGAAGTAGCATGTAAAACTGTTGGTCTACAGCCAATTATGGACCCAACTGTCTTTTAGAACCATTTCCACAAAATGATAGAAAGTATATAGGAGGGAAGTTGTCTTACAGACAGGTCTGCATTGTGCAAATATTGCAGGACGGATATCTTTCCAACCGTAGTTTTAGAATATTGAAATTTTACAGGCTGCTAGTGCAATATAGGCATAATAAAAGCACACGTAATAATGTTTTATACAAAAATCAAAAGTAAAAATAAATTGTTTCTATTGGTTTTGGACGATACTAGATTTAATCCAAAAAACGTACAGTTCAAAAACAAGCCGAAGCCAAAAAATATTTATCTTTTGCCGAACCACAGTTTTCCACACTATATTCATTCGTTTACATATCGAGATGACACTTTTTTTTCAATATTAAGCAACACTGACACTTTGTCATTGACCAAAACTAGGTCGTTGGTGTAAGATTGTCTGATATTAGTGCAGCACAGCGGATGTTGATGTGTTTCAACTTAACTACAGTCATAATAAGTTTTCTTTTTCAGGCATCATTCTTCAGAGAACAGGTTCTCACAATTTCTGTATGCAAACGGTTCAAACTTTTCAATGCCATATATTGCAGAGAATTTTCGATTGCGCCCGGTGATGACGCGGAATGTTTGTTTGAGTGGCACATGTACTTTAGAAGCGTGAGCAGAGTGACACTAAACGTTGACATAGGATTGAGGTCTAAGTTAGCTCGTTGAACACTCCATTCACTTCTAGTTACCTTGTGAGGGGATTATTCTTGGCTTCAATCTAATTTGTAATAAAATTTAGGACTGCACTGGTTTTTCGACGGCACTGCGCCGATTTGGTTTAAAATTGACAGATCAATGTAAGGAATATTACTTGCTCATTTTTGTACTTGACTTTTACTGCAGTCGCGAGCTGTTCTTACGCTTTTCGCTGAACAGAATTGGGATGTTATAGCAGAATTTAATCGATTAGGTAGTTTATATCATCGGTTGCATCAAGTCTGCCAAGGTTGAAACGGTTTTTTCTCATAACTAGTTATTAATTAAAGGAGTTCTATTCATTGCTGTTCATGGAGATAACCAATCATTAACCTCCAGAGTTTTTTTTGTTGAGAAATTTCTATATGGCAGTTGAGGTCTTGAACCTGAAGCAAACGAATTTCAAGTATTGTATTGGAAAACCACTTGCTTATGTGTAAGTTGTAATATAAATTATTGGTTCTAATTCGTAAGTTTCAACATTTTAAATCGTAGAACACATTAAAACTTTACTTTAGTTATAACTTGTAAAGCATCGTAGCACTTATGAAATTCAGCTGTTGTGTGTACGCTGATAATTTCAAGACATAATTGGGCTCACATTCGTCGTACGTAAGCTGACTGCTACTACCTGATATCAAGGAGCTCTGGTGGCTAAGTGTTTGACTAATTTCTTTCTTTACGTGGTGACATCTAAGTCCACTGATTGACTGATTAAGTTTAGTGATGTGTGATCGAGTTCGTAACTGCGTTGATTGTTTGATCATTTCTTTCATTTAATTAAAACTAAACGAACAAAGCTTAAAGTGTCAGTTCCTTGATTATTTTGTGTATTATTGCATTCTTTATATTATTAGGAGTACTATTAACAGAACGCTGGTTTATTTTTCGTTGGCTATTAACTTCTTTAAAACTGTTATGATTGCTATTAATACATATTCTCTTCTCACTTTTTGAAGTAAACAAACTGTTGTTAAATTTTCTTAGTATAGTACATGTTATATACATTGTTCATGCTCGCTTTATTTTTTGTCTTCTGTTTGCTTTGTAGTGGGTCTAGACGTAAGTACCCTTGGTTTCTTCAAGTCGAGGATCTTAATTTGTACGAGGGGTGGTAGGTATTTTCCATCTTTATCTCAACTACGCTCACTCACCGACATTGTAGCTAGCCGTGATAACGTGATTGTTACCAACGGGGCCCACTGCAGGAAACAGTTGTTAACATATTTCTTGTATTTATGCTGCTTTGTTCAGCGTGATTCCTAGATATTCAGAAGTTTACTAGTCGTACTCTATAGTATTCTATGTTTAGTTGACATTTTTATTACGCATATGGAAGACATACATGCTTATTTTAACGGTTAAGATTTAGTAATGTTTA
This sequence comes from Aquatica leii, assembly GCA_035610365.1. Taxonomy (NCBI): domain Eukaryota; kingdom Metazoa; phylum Arthropoda; class Insecta; order Coleoptera; family Lampyridae; genus Aquatica; species Aquatica leii. The sequence goes on from CM069437.1 coordinate 64,966,312, forward strand.
TACATTTGGTGCTAAGCATTAGTTGGTTTCTGTTCCACTTGTGAAAAGTGCCGCGACGCTGTCCTGAGGAAGTATGTTTTTCTGTGTTTTTTACTGGTTATTTTCTCCCATAATATTAACAGTTAGCTTACCCGCGCTGCTTTGTACGCGTAGATTTTTTTTGCACTTTTCCCATTTTTTCTGTGTCTACTTGCAGAAGAAATTAAACTCTTGTCACTTGATTCTAGTGTTGAAGACGATATATGGGAGAGGTCGACAAAGTTTAAACAATTTTGTTAGCGCGTTTTAGAAAACAGTTTTTAACTAACAGCGCCGTCTGTTGACGATAGTACATAGTTTTTAAATATCTCTCTTTCCATATTTGAAAAACACGATCACAAAATTTAAACTACTTGTCCAATGTTGTGTAAAAGACAATTTGTATCTACATAAAATTTCCTTGATAATAAGCAAATGTACATTGAGAAGAATTTAAGATTACCTACTCAAATTCTCCGTGATAGATTAAAAATTAATGTTAAATATCACTTTTAGTTATATATTATCAATTCGTGTATTAACCTTAACATATAGATATATGTCGTCGCGGACATTTTTATAGAAATTTTTAAGTTCTACAACTTCTCTATAAAAAGCATTTAAATATCTCTCACGGTTAAATCAACGTTCGTAAGAAACGCATTGTCGACTTTAGTTGTAAAATAGGTCACCACGAAAAGCCCTTTAGTTTTAATATCCCGTAATCGGATGAGTAGTTTCGAAGATTACCTCATACATACAAACTTTACCTCTTTATAATATTACTATAGCTGAAACGACGGTTCTGGAGAAGCATTTAAAACTTGCTAAAATAGGAATATATAAATCAAGTATCATTCGAAACTTTAAGTTAACAACAGAAAAAAAGTCAGGGAGCGGCGCGGTAGTTTAGTCGGCGAAGAGGGAAGGAACCGGAAGTTCGTCGTTGTAAGTTATCAATAAGTACCTCGCGCCCGAATTACATAGATAGACGCTGAAAAAAAAGAGCGAGCGGTTTGTTCAAGATAGAAACTGGAGGGTCGTCAGACGGCGAAAAGATTTTTTCGAAATCCGGTTCGAAACGCCAGCCGTCGTTTACGAAGGGAAAGAAAAAGCCGTCGTCTGAAAAATAACAGGCGGTGCCCATGAAGAAACTCTTAAGCCGAAAAACGCGTTCAAAATAAAAACTCAATAAATAATTTAATATTTATCAATAAAATCAATTTTATTTCAAGATTGATTTCTCTCATTTGGGTGGGCACTCCGATAAACAGGGTAGGTATGTCTTTACCAAGGCTCCCCCTGGCGCCGTCGCTGGTGGTCGATTGAGAGGGTATATGATAAGAAGGTACAAACCTACAATTCTTTAAGAATGTATTTTTTTTATTTGATTCAAGAGGTCGTTTATCTAGCATCCCTGCACTGAAGTCTTCTTGGTCCTTTTGTGCACCTCCGATTTATTATTCTTTCAACAGTTCTGTTTCGTCAATGAAGTCTAGAAGCTTGTTCCAAGAGGATTTTTTTAATTCATCGGTTAACTTTGGTTTGCCGATAATTCTTGCTCGTTGCACGTTGATACGCTTTGCACACAGCAGATGCCTCGTCGTCCTCCAAGCATCTGCGGCATAAAGGGCTACTTGGCAGTCCTATTTTATGCATGCGTTTGTTAAGGCTATAGTGCCCTGTTATTAGTCCTGTGAATTTTCTTAACTTTTGTCGACTTATGCTTGATAGTGTATTTAGGTTTCTTTTAACACTGGTTTTTTGGTACCCATCCAGCCACTTTGGCTCGTAGAACGTAACGATTCTTCAGCATTGAGTAGACCTAGTTTCACACTAGAGGTGTGATGTCTTTGCTCTTCCAATTGAGGTAAATGTAGTCTTGTCAAATGCTCTTTCAATATCTAGAAAAGCACCTAATGCAATATCATTGTATTGGGTTGCATCTGCTTACTGGTTGGCGAATTGCTACCTTGCAAGATTTTTTGGATTGGTATGTATACTGGTTTCGGTGCAAAGGCGAAGCCTTTAGTGTCCCGTCTCGTTTGTTTAGTACCTCTAGATCCTGGTGCTTAGGAACTTCAGTTAACGATAAACCCGGGAAGTATTTTTGCAACAGTTCTTGCAGAGTATTTTCAATCGAGTCTCTAAACTTGCTGCTTTCGGTCGGCATTGAGCCGATATTTCCAGTGTAGTCTTTGCTCAGAGCTTTTAGGAGGCGAGAACTTGTAGGTTAATTTTCTACGTCGCTACAGTATCTTCTGGCTTTGTGTTTTTAATGGCATTGTTGTATGTTGTGAGCCTGGTTTTGTGTTAAACCCAGTTTCCGCTTTTTTTGTCTGTGTTAAATAGCCTTCTAGTGCGTGTCCTTGATTTGTCAAGTTTGAAAGTTTTTTGGGCAGCTTGCTTCAAATGCGGATTTTAATGAATTAACAATACTGTCCGTCATTAGTTCTAGCTCGTGCACTGATCTTGCAACTGAAGTACAATTTCTGATTTGGCCGGTTAAAGTTTCGTTTACTATTACCGGAACTCTAGTGATAATCTTTTTGGATGCAGGAAAGTCTTTGCGTTAAATAATCTAAAGTTTCCTATCCTCTATCGAAGTTTTTGACTTCGAATTCTTCAGAACTGAAGGTGTTTTCAGGAAACCTTTTTGGTATGATTGCAAGAGCAGTTCACGCCGGAGTATCCTTGAATGTTTTTTAGTTTCTTCGACCCCTCGACTTCTATTTACCGGTCGTTTTTGTGACGCCAGTGCTATTCCTGGAAAGGTTGCGCTTTTGCGTGTTTGACGTGCTTGCCTGTGCTTCCTGTAGAGGAGGGTTTCGCTCACGCGTTCCTGCCGTTGGAATGAAACCGGTTACCTGAGCTCCTGATTCGATTTGTTTTTTCAGCTTTTGCTTTGCCGCCCCCGAAAGCTTTTTAGATTTTCGGGTTCGCGTCCAGCGTCAATCAATATTTTTGGGTTCTGCTCAAAGTTCCCGTCTTTTAATAAATGTTTAAAAGTGGTTCCGTACATGTCCTACGAGTGTCGAGATCGCCGTGCTTAGTGCCCCTATACGCACAGAAGGCTATATACAACGGGACTCGCCTGGTGCCCCGAAGTTGGAACCAGTGACGACTGGTCTTCTATCCAGTCACGCATTTATCGGCCTGGTTCTTCCCATCTTAGATTTTGGTCTTTAATGAAGTTGTCTCTTCTGGGATCAGACAATTAGGCCAAGACCGATCCTCTAGCACTACTTGCCTGTGGGACATGTCCACGGCAGCAAGAGGTTTAGGTTTGGCTGCCTTGTCTGCTCACCAAAGTCAGTAGAGCAGGAATCGTTATTCCAGTGTTGGCTCTTGCTACAACACTACAGCTTGAGCTGGCAAAGCTGGATTGCGTGACAGTAGTATTAAAGTACATACGGATTTTAGGTCACGACTCCCAACACCTGCCAAGATAAACGGGGTTGTCCCGGCTGCGTACCGTGACACCCTAGCACCAATTTTTTTTGTGTACTTGTTATGCGGTCATGGTTTTTGTTTTTCGTCAGCAAATTTTTACTTTCTTTACCTTGCATTTTGTGCTATGGTGGTTTGTATTTTTTATGATTAACTTAACTATGTTCTCATAAAAATAGTGTTTGCATTTTCACAAGGAAACATTCTATTTTATTTTCTTATCTTGTGATTGACGAGAAAAGATTTTTCTTATAATGACCTTGATGCGTATGTATATAATGTATGTTTAATGATCTGTGATTGCCTTCACTGATAACATTGTAACTATTGTTTATCAGGAATTGGTTGCACTTGACTATCTTTATTTGCCTTTAATTGACTTGTTCACTACAATTACTATTTTTATGAACTCTGTGTTATTACAGTCTTTGTTTCTTTTTTTAAATGATGTTTTTGACTTTATTTTGGATCAAAAACGCCCCTATAGATCTACAAACAAAAGTAATTTTTAATTTTCTATAAACTTCACATTTAGCACTTGTATAATATAAAATTATTATGGATTTACTAATATTTTAATTTATTATATTATCAGTATTTGTTTTTTGATATGAATTAATAAGGTCGTTAGCCTTAGTTTGCTCATATCAACAAATAGTATTTTGACGTTTATTCAAATATTCTCAAAGTCAAGAAGTTGATTCTGCCAAATGGCCCGTTCTATTTTATGCTTTTTAACAGTCGATTAAAAATTATAATAAATAAAACAAAGGTTATCTAGAAACGAAGAAAACCTTGTCTTGGATCACGTTCGTTCGTGAATAGTAATTGTTTTGTTGATAAACCTTCAAAATTGTACTTTAAAAATTCTCTAGGTGTAGATGCAATATTCGATATAAAAGGGAAAACGCAAAATAATGTGCGAAGTTTTTATTCAGACCGCCAAGCATCCTACTATCATTATCATTATTGGTATTGGATTTCGACTGGAGTAGTTTCTTAGATCGATATCTGCAGTTGAGTTCAATTTTCTTTTATCTCAAACCTTCTTCTGTCATGACTGTTTCTCAATCAAAAAATGTAGTACTAAAGTCCAAATCATCTATCAATTCAAACTAGGTTTTATTGCTCCAAGACAGCGATGTAAGTAGTTTTCTTTCAGTACGTTCTGGTATTATTTTTGGCTTTACTGTATTGTATCAATTTCATTTGGTTTTTAGTGCCAGCGACCTTTCATGTTATCATGTGTAGACATTAATGTAAAAAAGGACAACGATAACAACATAGTACTAACTACATATTATTTTTTTACTGAAGGGGCAGGTGATTGCCAAATACAAGTTACCAAAGAAATTTGAAAATTTATTTCAGAGAGAACGTAGATTTTCGTACGGAAGCTCTGTTAATCCACTCATTGATAAGCGGGATTAAATCTAAATCTTCTGCGTAATCACTGTGCACATGTAGAATGGTGACATTGTTTAGGCGTTTTTGTTTCAACGTAGATATGTTTTCAAGGGCCGAAAACGAGCGTTCTGTTGAAAATGTTAACATTGTCAGTAAAATTTTAACCATCTTTGTCACCTCGGGCTAGTAAAGCTTTGCTTTCACAAATTTCGATAATAGAGGTCAGACCCGTTCCGTAGTTCTTTAATTATAACATCAATCAGCATGTCACGATATCGAAGTTATACCAAAATTAACTTAAAAAAGGCTTTTTTGAAAACACGCTTTCATCATTTTAATTTAGGAATTTACTCGGAATTTGCTTTGTTTACATTTAATTTTTTGTTCAGTTCTTCTACTCACTCAAAAATAGAAATCAAAAGTTTCAAATGGAAATAAAACTCAAAAGTCTCTATTTTATGGACGTAACCTAAAGCTTCTGCGCTAATGGTTGTTGACAATCCCTCGTTTTATTGCTATTTTTTTTTATTCCTTTATGTGTTTGTACTACAGTTTTTGATTTTTCCATGGTTATTTTAATTAATTTAATTGGTTTTTTAAATCTTTTATTATTATTTTTCTCTTAAGGGTATCGAAGACTTGTTTAAAGTCTATATAGATTATTTGTATTTCATTACCTTTTTCGTACGTTTTAAGTGTATGACCGAAATCCATTTTGATATTTACCAATGGTCTTTTCTGTGTAATCGTTTAATCTTTTTTGTATAATTGTTGTTAGTATTTTATACGTTGCGTTCAGTAGTGTTATTTGTCTGTAGTTATCAAAATTCATTAGATCTCCTGTTTTGGGTATTGGTCTAATAATTCCTATTTTCCATTCTTGGGGTATTGTTTCCGTTTTCCATGCTTTACTTATTATTCCGTATAATATTTCTCTCAGTTCTTTTCCCCCATACTTTAACGTTTCGTTTCATATATTATCTGTTTCTGCCGCTTTTTGATTTTTTACCTTATTTATAATTTCTTCTATTTCTTGTTTTTGTGGTGCTTTTATCTCTATATTGTCTTCCTCAACTTCATCTTGGGATTCTTCTTCTTGTTCTGTTTCTTCTTGTTTTGTTTTTTCAAGTAGATAATTTTTCTAGGTTTTCCTGTCTATATTTGCGGTTATTTTTTTTCTTGTTTTGCGTCCTTAACTGTTGGTATAGCTTAGTATTGCTCTTATTATAATTTCTTATTTTGTTGATGTATTCACGTTTCTTTTTTCTCATTAATTTTGCGCCTTCTTTTCTTATTCTCTTGTAATTCTCGTAATGCGCTTGCTTGCAGGTTCCTATCCTTTTTATTCTTGCTTCTCTCTTTCTCATTATTTACTTTTCGCATTCTTCATCATACCATCCGTTTCTATTTTCAACTCGTTTTGTCCCAATTATCTTTTCTGCCGATTTTATGATAATTGTTTTAATTGTATTTCACTCTTCGTGTATACTTTCTTTTTTGTTCTCTTTATGTAGTAGGTTGTTTATCTCATTTTCGTATGTCTTCGTTTCTTCTTCTTTCTTTAGTTTTTTTATGTCCCATTTCTTTTTAACTTGTTGTCTACGTTTTTTCTTTAACCATTCTTAGTTTCATTTTGGTTATAACCAGGTTGTGATCTGTTTCTACGCTAGTTCTTCTGTATGACCTTACATCCTCAATCATGCTCTCTCTTTTTCTTTTAATTTTAATATGGTCTATTTGATTGCCTTTATTCTTTCCCGGTATATTCCATGTGATTTTATGTTCGTTTTTGTGTTTAAATTTCGTACTTACAATATACATATCCATTTCTGGTGCTAGGTGACATAACCTCATGTTGTTATTTTGTGGATAGTTTCTTTCCCACTCACATCGTTTATGAAATCTTCTCTTCCTATTTTTGCATTGTAGTCTCCTAATACTATTAATGTATCGTGTTTGGGTATTTTTTTACAACTTTCTTGTAGTTTGTTATAGAAACCTTCTTTCTCTTCTATTGCTGCTTCTTCTGTGGGTGCATAAGCATTTATTATAGATATTTTAGCTATTGTATTCTTAATTCTTAGATATAATATTCTTCTGTCTATTTTTTTAAATTGTATTAGTTTGTTCATAATCTTTTTATCTATCATGAATGCCGTTCCATGTTGACCCTGTTTTTCATTTCCTCCATAGAATATTGAGTATTTTGTTTTGTCTACTCTTCTTTCGATTCCCCATCTTATCTCTTGTAGTGCTAATATACTAATTTTGTATCGTTCCATCTCTCTACCTATTTCTTCCATTTTACCTGTTTCTAATAGTGTTCTAATGTTCCATGTTCCTATTTTAATAATGTATGTTTTTTTATTCACTTGTTGTTTTCTTGTATATTTTACTGTTTCTTTTTTCTTTTAATTTAATTTGGGCGATTCCTGTAAACCGTATCCTTGTTCATTGCTATGTTCGTCATTGTTATTCTGTGCTTTATGTGTGTTTAGTAGTTTTTTGGGACAGTTCTGTTAATTTTTTTTTATTTTCTTGAAACTTATCACTTTCTGGGGATCTTTCGTTTACCGTCCTTTTTTGTCTATTTTTATCACTTGTTTCTTCATTTTCATGTTCGTGTTCTGTTCTGTATGTTTCGTTATTAATTATTAGTTTATCATATCCTATTAGCGTTTTATATCCCTTTTTTCTTGCCTCCTTCCTGTACGGTATCAATCTTCTTCTTTCTTCTTGTAATTCTTTAGGATAATCTTCATCGATCCAGATATCTGTGCCTTTTAGTATTTTTGCATTTTTTAAAATATTCATTTTTGTGGATTCTTTCAATCATCAATATTGGTATTGTTTTTCCTTCCTTGTATTTCCCAATTCTTCTTGCTTCATCTAATTCTTCTTTTATTTTAAAGTTTATTCCTGTCTTCTGTATTACTGTATTGACTTTGTCTTGTGTTTATTCGTCGTTTTCGTTCTCGTTGTCCTTGACTCCTTTTATTACAATGTTTTTCGTTCTCAACTAATTCTCTTTCTAATATACTTATTCTTTTTTCCTGTGCCGCCAATTTTTCAAGGAGTATTATTTTTTCCTTCTTTACTTACTTTATTTCCTGCATTACAGCATCTAGTTTTGAATTTAAATTTAATTGCTGCATATTTCCTTGAATAGATACGAATTGCATATCGATATTCGATACACAAAACACAACGTACAGTGAACATTTAAGGCACGTGACTCGGAATTCTTTATTCTCTTTTGCAGACCAGTTATTCGACGTCTAATAACATTTTTTGGTCCGTGATATTGACCATCAAAATTGTTGTCGAGCGAAGAAAAATATCGGTAACTATTGCTAATAGAGTTTCTGGATTCGTGTTACTCTTTTCATAAAACTCGATGAATAATGAGGGAAGAGCCCTTATTTCAAAAATTTCAGTGAAAACGAAGAGATGCGGGCATCTGTTCTAAGCATGAAATATCTTAGGTTTTGTCAAGAGTAATGCTGAAATGTTTGGAAAAAAAACTAAAACTACATCTGCTTGAAATTTCGAGATTTTCTTAATATTATCGGAGCCATTTATATCCACTAGTAGTATACCATTAGAGCGTTATTTAAAGATTTCCATAAATTGCTGGAGCGTTCCTGAAAGGAAAGATAAACCTTCTTGACCAAGAAAATGTACTCTACTGAATTTTTGTAACGCAACTTTGGCTTGTTGCTTTTCTGCAGAAAAGGATTTAAAAACACTTAATCTATGTAAGTCCAGACACTGGTAAAATTTTAAATTTCCTGAGCGCTGTCAATGCATGAGTTCATGCATTAAATTCATTTTTCGTAAAAGCTTTCTGTGCTTGGACAGCTTGGTGATTAGATGGCAAAAATAGTTTTGTACATAACGACTTTGGTACAACATATACAAATAGCATTTTCATTTTTCTCAAAAGATGAATCTAACCACACTTGATGAGTTTGATGTTTATTTTCAATGTCTCTTGATTATATTGCTTATGAAAGAAGTATCTATCGCACTTACACTAAATTACTCTAATTACTTAAAATACCCACAAGATAGTAGTCATCATTATATTTCGCTAACACAATCACATTCAAACTAACCAACAATAACATTTTGTCTATGTTACAAATGGCCGATGCTGGCTTCACTTTTTTATATGTTACTGATATTTGAGTTAGCGATCCAGTATATTAGTAGTAGGGATGAACATTTTCACAAAGCATTTTTGCGTGTGTAACTCCGCAACATATATTTTTGCCACGTATGTTGCTTGGACATGCAAGCTACACACGTATCGCCGGCGCTGTTAGTTTTAGTGTTATTTTGAGAAAGAAAAACCGTCGGATAGAGATGGTATAATCAGTAAAAGTAATAAATAGAAAACTATAAATTAGTACGATAGGTAGAAAAGTTGGCATTGAATTTAGTGTCAGTGGAAGTCAATGATTTATTGACATGTAACACTGTCAAAATTCCAACTATAAAATAGGTTAGGAACAGTGTCGATATAATTGTGAAAAACAACATCAAAACTAGCGGACAACTGTTTCGTTCTTTTAGAACTCGTCAGCGCTAGGATACAGTGATGTGTTTCCACAACTATACCTACCATAGAACTATACCGACAGACAACCGTAGTCTTTTATGTCGTGTAGACATTACCAATCTATTTGAAATGTTTTTAAAACGCCATCCTGTCGTAAAAATACTACGTATGATAAATAAAAAACTATAAATTAGTACAGAAAGTAGAAAAGTTGACATTGGATTTAATGACAGCGAAAGTCAATGATCTATTGACAAGTAAGAATTATACCGAACCTATTTTATAGTTGTGATTTTGACAGCGTTACTTGTCAATAGATCATTCACTTCCGGTTTCATTAAGTTCGATGTGAACTTTTCTACCTTTCGTACTAATTTATAGTTTTGTATTTATCATACGTGGTGTTTTTACCACAGAATCGCATTTCAAAAACATTTTAAATAAAAGTGATGTTTATGTATGCGTTTATCATGAAAAACACATTACTCTGGACGACATGACTTGGCGTAGAAATAAATAAACTGTTTATACAAAAATAGTTGCACTTAAACTTTTGGAGACGGTTGTGGCGTTTAGGATACAGCTGCAGTTGTGGATAGAAAAAATGAATGAGGATGGTGATCAAAATTATTTCGCTGACTTGCAAAAACACGTATTCTAATAAAATTGTTGTTTTACTTGCCATCAATTTTTAAGAGAGATATTTTGTGGAAGACAATGTCAAGAAATTTGCATGGATGAAAGAACCTTTTCGTGTTCAAGCTCTATCAGAATTCATTTTGCAGGAAGAACAGTCTAATTGAACTCTCTTGCGACACTATCTCAAACCAAATTTGCTGTTTTTGATTTAGCACAGTTTTGGATAACAGTTCAAAAGCTGTAAGAATCCTCATTCTCTTTGTGATGTGTACAGACCAAATTTTGCTCAAAAAAAACTTTCTTAATTTTATTTTTGGCTTTCGAGGCTGAACATGGATGGTTTCACGATAGTTACGCACTTTGTGACACATTTTAAGTTATTTAGATAGTTACACTGCGTATGCTTTTACGGTCAGACACAAAATGGACTTCGGCAACGTAGCAATAATAAATACTACCATTAATTAACTATGGAAAAAGATTCGCCAGGGAAGCCATAAAGAATAAGATAATAGGGAGAAGGGTATCTCCTCAGCAACGCTTGGAAGAGTCTACACACTACATCGTGATGGTCAATGGAGCGAGGAACACACGGTTGAACACACACGAGGCATATATAAAAGAAAGGCCAAGCGACGGATAACCAATTCAGTTATCATGAAGAAGCATAGTAAACGAAACGTCGAACTGTGTTGTCAGTTGAAGATTTGATGTGTTCTATTTTTTAGTTTCTGTTTGCGTATCGAAGCAGTTAATTATCGAAACGCGTATCGCAGAAGTTTCTCAAATGGCATGCTTTAATTTGTTCTAGACTGTATTAAGTGTACTTAAAAAACACATAAGATAAGTGTGTTTTTGGGTTAGAATTTTGTATCAATAAAACACAATAGATAAAAAGAAACTAGAAATTTATCTATAAATTTGGAACACTACTTCCTTTTTGTTGTAACATATAGAAAGTCTACACTAAAAGTTTACAAATCATTGGACGAAAGGAAACCATGTGATTACTACCTTTCCTGTTTATCTTGATAAAAAATTAGAATTTGAGTGCATAGGATTTGTTCATGGGAGGGTATAGTACTACTAAGATCTAGAAGCAAGGAAAGGATTTTTTATTTCTTGAATGAAAACGCAAAAGAGTCTTCATATCATAGCTGAGGGTATCTTGCATTTAGCGATTAGTTTTTGTTCAGTATTTTTTTTTGGTTTGTTTTGACGAGTTCTATTATCTTTGCTAATATTTTTCTTTTCAGTTCACTGTTATCGCTTGTTTTAAGCCAATGTCATTGTTTCTCCCGTGTATCTTATCTTTGTTTTGCACTTTTGTTTTTGTATAGTTAAATCTAATTTGCGTAATACGCATTGTTTATCGACTTTTTTACGTTTTATAGTCCGCTATTGTTATATTTAAATTCCTAAATTTTTGGGGTTTTTCGATTTTGGCATTGTAGGTAGTCTTAGACTTTTTTCTGTTTTCTGAGGCGTAGAACTCGATCACGTTTATTACTTTGTCTTCGGTATAGGGTAAGTAAGCCATACTACTTTCGGAGAGCTGTATTGATGTCTTCTTTAAATTTTGATGCTTCATTCTCTTGTACACTACTCGAAACTAGAATGTATTTCCCTAAAATGTCAAAAGTGCAAAGTTATTAAATTATGCAAAAAAAGTAATAAGCTTGGTCGGTGTGATTACATTACAAAATGTCAGTGAGTGGGTTCAATGATAATAACAAATAAGTTGACTAGTTTCCTGTTATTCAACGCGGAAGTGCATTGACCATCACATTTTTAAACAATTTATACAGTGGCTGTTAATTATATTAATTAGTAATTTTAGTAACTAGCGTTTGGTTTGGTTTTATTATTAATTTTAAAATTAAATACAGTCGTTAGCACGTTCAAATTTACACATTGTTTTTATTAGGTTCAATTTTCTGTTTCAGTTACTTACTATGCACTTTTTTTAAATTTAAACAGTCTCGTTATAAGTTAAAAAATGAAATATTCTGATTACGATTTCGTAATTTAATTTGCTAAAATGGTTTTGTTCTAGTTCAGTGGTTCTCAAACTTTTTTGGTCTACGAACCCCTTTTCATAGTCAAAACTTGACCACGGACCCCTGGGTTAATAAACTACATAAATGCATAATCGACAAATTACAAATTTAACTGTTGTCTGGAATGGTAAATGGTGGCGTAACAATAAAACATTTTGTTGAAGAAGTATTTATTGCAATTATAACTTTTGTTTTAAAATACAAAAAAAATATTGAAATAACTTGGATGAACGCGATGAGATGTTATGAATGTATTTATGTCCGATTTAATGTTTATGAGTAGCAACCGCAAATCCCCACGAGTATAATTTCTAGTCGGATTTTTGTGACGAGGCTCATATCCAATCCACGTTCTACCAAATAGGAAAACGGAAAAGCAATCAACAGCTTCTGTACAATAACCCATAATGCTGGATATAAAGTTGGGATCTATTTTTGTAACCAGAAGATGTTGTATCCTTGTTTAAACATTGGTTTTAGTTCCACATTTGTGGATGATTCAATATGTTGCTGCTGTATTAATATGTACTCATGTATTTGTGCTTTGAGTTTGACTACTTGCAAAAGGGTTCAACACCCAGTCGGGAATATCCAAGTAAAGAATGTCTTCAAATCTTCATCTCTATTTTGCAATTTGAAAGATTTGAAAACTGAGAACATTCTCCTCTTCCCAAGTTTTGTTTGTACAGCAAAAGTGTCACCTTGTACTCTTCAGGAATAGAAGCGATCCAAACATACACTTTTAGATAACCAACGTACTTCTTGTAGTCATCATCATCATCATTTCTCAAACAAAATTGAGCAAATAATATCTCATAAGGCATTCCTTTTGGTTTTATTAACTGCTTTAATGACATAATGTAGTGATTCATGCAAACGGTCACTAAGGTTTTTTACGACTAAATGATGTCGATGAAAGACACAATGTACCGATAATACATTTGGTATAACTTGTTTTAAGTATGCCAGAAAGCCTAAATATGGACATACCATTGCCGTAGCACCGTGAGTAGCAACGTAGATGCTATTAGTCAAGGCCATAGCTTTTAGATCGAAAAATCTTTTTAAATTAGTAATTAACGTTACACTTTTCGTTATCAGCTTCCACACATTTAGCAAATAACAATTCTAAAAGTAAAGCTTCGTTTTCTGGTAATGCTGACTCGTCAAGCTGTATAGAGAATTCAGATGTTTTTGAGTAGTCATTAGTCATTTATCGAAAACAGGCTCCTTAGCAACCGTAATCCAATCAGAGTCGAGCTTAATCATCCGTGACGATTCTTCTGCTCTATATATTTTTATATATACTATTTCTTCTTAAGTCACTTTGTTAGATTTTCGTTTGCTTTTTCAAGTTATCGTTTTCTTTCTTACCTTTTCAGAGCTTAGATTATGGCTTGTTTCACAAGTTCATAACCTAACTTTTGAGAAGTTCTTAGTTAGATTTCGATTGCTTGTTTGAGTTTTGCGATTTATCTCACGCCCTGATGAAGCCCCTTGCGAAAGTGGGCGAAACGTTGGCAACTTTGGTTACAACAACAATGACACGGTTCAAACCCGGAAGACATTCTTATCATAGTATAGATTCCGGCCGTGGAAGCCTTCGCTAATATTTTAACTACTACAACCCAGTTCCACTGGTATCAATTCGCTAAAATGGGTTTAGCTCGTAGCACATTTATTATCAACTTTACATACATGTCAGTGTATTATGGTATTCAGAATTCTAAATCACGATTCTTCGTGAGAACTCGCCACAAGGCGTTAAGTTATTTCATTGGGTTTTCGTGCTCGCGTTAGCAGCACTAGCTCCCGTCTCGTCGACGCTTATCTCATCATTGAATTGGTCAGTTGACTCATAGGTAAAAGAGCTCGGTTATTAGTGATTTTTAGGAATAGCTCATACTAAATTCTAGTACCTTCATCTGCTATAATAACTGTGAAGGAATACAGCCCAAAGAAAATATGAATGGTTGGTGCCGTAATTGTGAGATTTTGTGACACCAAAATGCCAATCAACTGAAACGTTAGAAACAGGTCGCCAAATGTGTGAAATTACGACCATGTGTGGATCTGGACTTTAATCTTCAGAAAAGGTGTTCTTCCTAACTGCAGTTTCATTTCTTCAAAGGTGGTAATAGCGTGTATTACTGCCCTCTGTACAAAAGTTGATAGAATCTTTTTGGACAACTAAAATGTTGAACGTCAATTTGGAGAGGATGTGCGCGAGTGTATTTTCGTGGATAATTCTTGTTTTTACTTTGCCCATACGGCTTGGTGGTGACGTAAGTAGTAAAACGCAATGGCTCGATGGTGTTGAGAAGATTTAACGTATTCAAAGCTTTTCATATATCGAGAAATGTGTGTGAAATTTTTTTAAGCAGGTTTTGGCGATCTAAAGGATGTTTCAGCAGCACTATCGGTTGACCATCGATGGAGAGACTCTTTCTAAAAACGAGAGACCCTAACTATGTGATTGAAATTGCAATAGGCAACGTTGCATCTCAAGTTACTGTTAATATATGTGAATGATTGACATTATAGTTTAACAATACTTATCTGCGTTTATTACCATGTCTTAAGAAGTTGAACTCGAGTATAAATAAATAAAAATGTAAAAAACGCAATAAATTGCACTTTTTTTACATATATAAATTTATTACCTCATCTCAAATTACTGTTAATGCATTTTAATGTTTAAATCAGTTGTTTTATATTGGAATATTTATTACTATGTCTTAGAAAGTTATAATCGACTATAAATAAGTAAAAATGTAAATAAATACAATAAGTTACACTTTGTTACAATTTAAAATTTATTACCTCATCCCAAATCACTGTTAATGCAATTTAATGCTTAAATAATTTGTTTTACATTGAAACAATACTTATTTGTGTTTATTACTATGTCTTAGGCCCGGTTTCACCATTAAGAATTTAACTCTAGATTAACTAATCTACGGTTAATTTTAAAATTCTGTCATATTATTGGTTGGCTTAAAACCACTAACCAATGATATGACAGGATTTTAAATTTAATCGTAGGTTAGTTAATCTAGAGTTTAATTCTTAATGGTGAAACCGGGCCTTAGAAATTTACAAATAACTAGATATAGGTAAAATTGTAAAAAATGCAATAAGTTGCACTTTTTTTACATGTATAAATTTATTACCTTATCCCAAATCACTGTTAACATATTTGAATGTTTCAATAATTTGTTTTATATTGGAATACTTACTTGTACTTATTACCATGTCTTAAAAAGTTACAATTGACTATACATAGGTAAAATTGTAAAAAATGCGCTTTTTTTGCAAGCATAAATTTATTGCATTATTCCAAATCACTGTTATTGCATTATAATATTTTAATACTTTCTTTTGCATTGTAATAATACTTATTTGCACTTATTACTATGTTTTAGAAAGTTAAAATCGACTATAAATGGGTAAAAATGCAATAACTTACACTTTTTCACAACTAAAAATTTATTACCTTATCCCAAATCACTGTTATTACATTTTAATGTTTTAATAATTTGTTTTATATTGGAATACTTATTTGTACTTATTACCATGTCTTAGAAAGTTACAATCAACTATAAATAAGTGAAATTGCAAAAAAATGCAACAAGTTACACTTTTTGTACATGTATAAATTTATCACCTTATCCCAAATTACTGTTAATGCATTTTAATGTTTAAATAATTTGTTTATATTGGAATACTTATTTGTACTTATTACCATGCCTTAGAAAAATACAATTCACCATAAATAGGTAAAATTGCAAAAAAATGCAATGAGTTGCGCTTTTTTTACAAGTATAAATTTATTACATCATCTCAAGTCACTGTTAATGCACTTTAATATTTAAATACTTTGTTTGACATTGTAACAATACCTATCTGCGCCTATTACTATGTTTTATAAATTAAAATCGACTATAAATAGGTAAAAATGTAATAAGCTGCACTTTTTTACAACAATAAATTTATTACATTTCAAACTCTTTTAATGCATTTTAATGTATAAATAATGATTTGTACGGTGTAACAATACTTATCTGCAGTAATTAACTGGTCTTAAGGAATTAAAATCGACTATAAATTTATTACCCCACCCCAAATCGCCGTTAAGGCATTTTAATGTTAAAATAATTTGTTTTACATTGTGACGATACTTTTCTGTATCTATTACACGGTCTTAGAAAGTTAAAATCGACTATAAGTAGGTAAAAATGTAAATAAATGCAATAAGTTAATTGTTTTGATAAATAAAATTTATTATCCCATCTTTAAAGTACCGATAATGCATTTTAATGTTTAAGTAATTATAATAATATAAGCTTTACCAGAGATCGTTTTGTGGTCATCTTACACACGGTTTGATTACCTACTAGCACACAACTTACGATTAAGTAATCCTAGTATTGTATTACAATCTTTCTGTACTAAAATACTAAAAGAAAATATTTTGTTTTCAGATGTATACGGAAAAACGTTTGTGTCTACTAGGAGTTGAATATAGTGAATTAGAAGTTTTTAATCGAATGTTGAAAGTTAAACATAAACGTAGCAAGTTACTGAAAAGTTTTCAATCGTTAATAGATCATGGTTCAAACGTAATGGAAGAATTATTGTTAAGTTACACAAAATATCGGACTGGTTCGGAAATGATCACAATGAATGTGATCGACACAGGTTTGAAGTTAGGAGGATTTTTAAACGAGGGAGGCTGGTACAATTACTCAATCGAAATATTAAATGTAGTCGAGGAGTTATGTAAAAGAAAAGGGAAGAATGCTAATCTTCTTTGTAAACTATTAGACTGTTATCATAAGTACGTTACTTATTGCGCAATTTTCATTTTAAACGTAAAATATTGTTTTCAGGCGACTGCACGCTGAGTCTGTGTATTGTATGTTTAAATGTGCCGAAGATACTTTTGAACTTGCACTAAGTACAAGGGACGAATTAGATAAATTAAATGCAGTGCCAAATTTAGCTGGACTTTATGCCAATATTTCAGCATTATTTTTTGTTAGGAGCGAATACGACGAAGTAAAAAATTGTTTTATCAAGTAATAAATTATTAAACGCGTTGTTACAGGCATATCAATGGGCGTTAAAATCTTTAAAATTACTAAACGATGATTTGCCACCGAGGTAGGTAAAAAAATTTCTATTTTTGTTTTTTTGGATGAATGGGCAGTTGTTAGTATGTTAGTCGTTCATTGATATAAATGAACACATCAGAAAAATATGTTTTGTTAATTTATTGCATCAATGATACGGGGAGATTGCGTTTACTTCCTGAAAGACTAATTTTTATAATACAGTAGTCAACTGTATTTATGAAAAACATAATTTTTTCGATTTATTTTGCAATTGCGTGTACTGTAAAAAATAGTTTTATTCTTTGTCGTTGGGGGGGATTGCGTCAAAACTAAAAACGATATCGATCTGATAGACATTAACATTTCTACAGCTTAAATATATCTTTGTATACAGGGTGGTCAACGTCGAACGACTGGCTCAGTTCGATGTTTGTGTTGAATGAAACGTCGTGCTTTTACTATCTGACCAAAAAGTCCTGAAAATAAATATTTATAAACAGAATTTTTGTAAAATTTTGTACATCTTATTCAATAATTGATCTTTTTTGCATAAAACAACACTTCCAAAATAATGTACGTTTTCCAACTGTTTTCTATTTTTCAATAATCACACTAACTGACAATTTATTGAATCATTATTTTAAAAATTAGTTTAAAGGTGCACCGGAGCAAAGGTAAACACTGGATTTTTCACCAACAAAATTCTATCATAGGTGGCACCATCTACCCTCAAAACAACTGCAATAGATTCTGCCACACACACACACACCCTAACACTGTACAGAGTAGCTCTTTGTTGTCGTTCTTACACAAGCTAAGCTTATGTCAACCGTCACAGTGAACTTTTTCAGAGTCCGGAACAAATGTTCCGTTTCCGGGTTGTTAGCTTGTGTAAGAACAAAACGGGAATTATCTAGGATCGAAAATTGTATTTATAATCGTTTATATTTCGTGCGAGTCTTGGTTAGTTTTAATATTGTTGTCTCTTATGGTTTTTCTGTTTAACATATTTTGAGTGTGATTATGCCTGAAAATTACTACCAATTCAGCGAACTAGACAGAGGCCGAACTTATGGCTTGCGTAAAGGTGTTTTTTTTGTACAGAAAAATTGCAAATCGTCTTAAATGGAACTAATTCATGCGCTATTATCCAGCATGGACTAGGAAAGGTCAGAGTCGTCGTAGACAAGGAACTGAAGGACGGAGGCAAATGAGATGCAAGACAACCATCTTTGATTTGTGTTTGTGCTATCAATGACGGTTCAACACCGACATCAACGTTTGGAGTGGTGGTTGCGACTCCATTGGAATCCGGAATGACATAGAGTCTTTAGTGATGAATTCGGATTCTGTTTGAGGATGTATAACGGCCGTATGAGAGTCAGACGAAGACGTAGGGAACGGCACAACATTCAATTTTCTGTTGAGCGGCATGTGCGCCATACTGGGGGTTATCGTATGGGGTGCTATAGCATATGAGAGTAAGTCCCGTTTGATATTCATACGAGGCAATATGAACGCTGGTCGTCTTAAAAAAGCAGTGGAACCCTATATTCTTCCATTCCTTTAGCAGTTGGACGACTCACTTTTTCAGCACGATAATGCTCGTCCCCGCATAGCAAGACACTCTAGACCACAGACACAGGAAGCTCTCCGGCATGAATTGCAAGTTGTTTGGGATACAACAACTTAAGACAAAATCAACCACCTTCTGGAATTGGAATCACAAATAGTGAGGGAGTGTAAAACCAATAGGGAGGGAACCAAACACATGATTAAATAAAAATTGTGTTCATCCTTGTTTCTTTTGTTTGAAATTTTATTTATTTACTACCTCTGCGTAGCTAAATCTTTCTGCTAAGTTTGATCACAAAATTCCCATCTCTTCTAGGTGTGCAACTTCCATGTGACAGAATATACTTTTATACGTTTTTTTAATGTAGGTAGTTTATAACATATCTTGATTAATTTAATCTTACTGTTTGAATATGGCTTATATTTAAATAAATTGTCATTAAGTAATGTTTAAAATTGAAATAAAAAGATAGATATAGAAAAATTTTGCTGGAACTCTTGCGAGAAAACAAGGAGACGCACAGATTTTACTTGCTCCAGGGCGCTGATTATGTAGCTACGCCACCGTTTGATATTCATACGAGGCAATATGAACGCTGGTCGTCTTAACAAAGCAGTGGAACCCTATATTCTACCATTCCTTTAGCAGTTGGACGACTCACTTTTTCAGCACGATAATGCTCGTCCCCGCATAGCAAGACACTCTAGACCACAAACACAGGAAGCTCTCCGGCATGAATTGCAAGTTGTTTGGGATACAACTTAAGACAAAATCAACCACCTTCTGGAATTGGAATCACAAATAGTGAGGGAGTGTAAAACCAATAGGGAGGGAACCAAACACATGATTAAATAAAAATTGTGTTCATCCTTGTTTCTTTTGTTTGAAATTTTATTTATTTACTACCTCTGCGTAGCTAAATCTTTCTGCTAAGTTTGATCACAAAATTCCCATCTCTTCTAGGTGTGCAACTTCCATGTGACAGAATATACTTTTATACGTTTTTTTAATGTAGGTAGTTTATAACATATCTTGATTAATTTAATCTTACTGTTTGAATATGGCTTATATTTAAATAAATTGTCATTAAGTAATGTTTAAAATTGAAATAAAAAGATAGATATAGAAAAATTTTGCTGGAACTCTTGCGAGAAAACAAGGAGACGCACAGATTTTACTTGCTCCAGGGCGCTGATTATGTAGCTACGCCACTACTGCGAATACAATTTGAGCTCAAAAAAACACAACTAGTAGCTCGGAAGGGGTCAATGGATGGATCTCTTTATTATATATGAATACTTTGACATTAACTACAACAGAAAATATCCCATCATCTCAAATTTTTAACGTTGACGTGTTGCGTAATGTGTCGAAATAATTACTAAATTTTTTAGTATGGACTGTAAATTTAATTTCTTCAAGATACAGCAGTTTACATGCTTTGCTTTATAAGTTTGTTATTCTACTACCCTTCAACGCAGACCCGAATCATACATAGCACGTTTACCTTGAATCGCAAAGGCGTGAGCATACAATTTTAAAAAATAATTCTTAACATAAATTCTTAACAAGGGGATATCTTTCCTTTTAATAAAAACATTATTCCGGTAAAATGTTTGTTGCCGAAGCATACGCCAAATGGCGTGATTTGATAAAGGACAACGCAAATGATTTGGAGTAGGTTGTCACAGAAGTAACTCCAGTGGCAACATTTGTAGATCAGATTTCTCTACCATCTTGTAGCAGGAAAGAGGAGAAAGATATGTTCTGAGTCAAAAATTATCACGTCTGAAGTTGCTATTGCTAAACTAAGAGAACAACAAAAAACAAACCATCAGAAACAAAAATTTAAAAAGTTGTGAAAAGAGTGAAAATAATGCCGGTATACGAAAGTGAGGAGACAGATGAAGAAAATATAGAAGAGATGGAGCTAATAGATTTGGAAAATGATGTAGACTTAGACTATGAAACAGGGGAAGAAAATGAGTTGGTTTTTTAATGATTTCACAACCTATTTAAACGTTCTTAATTTAATGTGTAGAGAGGGTAGAATTGCACGGCTCAAATTTTATCATACATTTTTGTACTAGAACAAAAAACCAAAATGTGACGGAGCTAAAGGGTTAAATTACTTATGAAATATAATAGACTGAAAATAAACGAGCAAAGGTTAGCATAAATTATACTCAGGAACAAACAAGAAAGTGGAGATATGGAACTAACCTTTGAAATAGATGATGGGAAAAGACAATATCGGTTCGGATCAACGAATAGCTGGAGTTGCAATAACTAGCGAAGAATAACAACAGCCAGAAAATTGTTGGCAGCAAAAAGTGGCATAAGTAAAAAAAGTAAACAGTGATAAGACCAGTTGTAACTTACGGGAGTAAGGTGTGTGTTTTAACAGAATTGAAGATGTAAATCGATGCATGGAAAAGAAGAATCTTAAGAAGAATATATGGTTGGTGGAGCATGTGAAAAGGAAAAGTGAAAACAAGCTAACCGACATAAGACTGTGTTATGGTAACACAGTCGTAACCTACAGTAGGCGGTAGCTCAGAGCCTCGGAGAGTGGATCGTAGGTGTATAATTGAATAATATTCAGCGTAATCTTTGATGTGCCAATGATATGAAATATACTCTGCATATACTTGTTTACATTTGACAAACACTGAAGGTAAACAAACACAAGTATAACAACGAATATATTTATTACTATTGCAACATAAAACAATAAAATCAAACAATTAGTATTACGAAGTATTTGATAAGAAATTGTTCGTAAGAAAAGACATATGTATAATTCTAATATTAGCAGATACTGCAATTAGGTAACACCTCATATCTTGTCTAAGAGAGCTGCAATTTCAATTTAAAGATAATGCTACAGATCAACATTTTGGGTTTTTCGAAAACCTTAAATAGCTATATGTTTAAAACCGTTGGAGATATTGGGCTGAAACTTGGTATTTATCCCAGTCTGTACGAAAGTAACCTATGTACCAAATTCATTAAAATTTAATATGATGAGGGAGAAAAGTAGTTAAAAGAGTGTTGATTTGACGTGGAATGAGCCCGCAGGTGTGCCACTAAGAAATCTTAACAACCTGACTCCAAATTAGCCCTTAATTTTGTGTTTAATGCTTGCATCCCTACAAGTTGTAATTTATAATTTATCGTCGTAAAATAGACTGAATTCTTACCCCAGCGAAACTTTTGCAGGTAACACCTACAAATCGAAGTTAATTTACCATTAACCACCAGGGTGATCTACGATACTTAAAATGTAGATCTCACTGGGCATAGCATTGGTTTACGTGCTGTCAGAAACGGTATTAAAACTCAGCACCCTTCTATTAGTATATTTACCGGAAAATGTAATAGCGAAGACATCCACGACCGGAGTCTATACTAAGATAAGAATGTCTTCCGGGTTTGAACCGTGTCATTGTAACCGAAATTGCCAATGTTTCGCCCACTTTTGTAAAGGGTTTTATCAGGGCGTGAGAGAAATCGAATAACTCAAACAAGCAACTGAAATCTAACTAAGAACTTGTTAAAAGTTAGGTAATCAACTTGTGAATCAAGCCAGATTCTGAACTCTAAAAACGGTAAACGATAAATTTGAAAAAGCAAACGACAATCTAACTAAAAACCACTATACAGTTAAGTAATCAACTTGTAAACCAAGCCAGATTCTAAACTCTATAGAAGTGACTTAAGAAGAAGTAGTCTCCGTATATAAAGAAGAAGTATGGTAACAGCTGATTAAGCTCGACTCCGATTGTTATCAAAATCTATATTGTGACATGTAGTAAAATGATGTTCAGCATCTGCAGATTAGGAAATATGCCTTTTCCTTGTGCAATGATCATGTTCTGAAATGCGTGTAATGACGGAACGACCGGTTTCACTAATGTAGAATAAACCATGTGAACAAGGAATTTGGTATACATCTTGAAATGAAAGTGTAGGAAACTTGTTCTTGGGAGAAGGGAGAATTTGAGAGATTTTTACCTGTCGAGTTCAATATGGGTTTAATACCATTCTTACGAAGAAGTTTCTCTATTGGATCTGTAACCTTGTGAATGTAGGGTAAAAAATGCCAATTTCAGATTGGGAAGTAGAAATGTCTTTGGGTAATCGAGCAGGTGGATCTAGAAGACGATTAATAACTGTAGTGATTTTGAGGTTGGCAAATAGAAAAAGCGCGATGAAACAAAGATTTAATAGCAGAACGTTTCTGTGCAGGATAATGATGAGACGATGCATGAAGGTATCTGTCCGTATGGGTGGGTTTGCGATAAACAGAATGGCCCAGAAGTCCGTCGGGCTTACGAGACACAAGAACGGCTAGAAATGGGAGAGAATGATTAGTTTCGATTTCCATAGTAAATTTGATGTCTGGATGTTGGTTGTTTAGATGCAAACAAAACAAATTCGAGATGACCATGAGACCGAACAATAAACGTATCGTCAACATATCTAAATCAAACTTTACATTTTAATATTGATGATTCCAAAGCAACAGTTTTACAAGATTCCGTAAAAATGTTAAGCTACAACAGGTGATAGAGGAGAACCCATAGCAGCACCAGAAACCTGTTCGTAAAACTTCTTATCAAATTGGAAGTAAGTAGAGGATAGACGTTTATCAATAAGAGGAACCAAACTCAAGTCGTTGCTATTTCGATGATAATAGGCGAATCCTTAATAGGAATTTTGGCAAAAAGTAAAGTGATATCAAAGCACCTTGGGGTTCAAGTTTTATAGTTTCTTCTGTAAATTTGCGAAGAACTTGGCTAGGTAGGAGGTTGAATAGTACTGACGATCGGTCGAAAGGGAATACCTTGCTTGTGAACTTTAGGAAGTCTGTATAGATGAGGTGGTTTTGAATCTGAACGAGTAAGTCGACGGGTAATTTCTGGGGATAGATTGGATGACTTGGCTGACCTAACGTTCAATTCTCGAAGTGGAATTCCGAGTTAGAAGTGCTACGTTTCTTCAGACAAAATAGAATTGATTTTTGCAGCGTAATCAATTTGGTTTAAAACGACAGTAGCGTTGCTTTTGTTGGCTGGGTTCCTATGAAGATTTTTTACGGCTTCCGATTTAGAAATGTTAGATTTCGGAACTTTAGATGATTCAAGGATTTTGCCAGTTTGAATACGAATGAGATCTGAGATGTGGCGAGAAAGTTGTCTTATAGAAGACTCGACAGCACAAAAAATATCTTCGTTAGGAATACGTTTGGGAGCAACAGCAAAATTCAAACCCTTTGATAGCACCGTTTCCTGTTCTAAAGTGAGACTTAAACTAGATAAATTGACAACTGCCTTCATGGAGTTAGTAGTAGATGAAACTTTATGATTCTTGGATTTCAATAATTAAAACTTTTTGAGATGACTTGCAGTGGTTAGTGGTAGAGTGGCATCAGACTGTTGGTAAGCAATGTTGTTAGAGTTAGAGTGGTAGTCAACTCAAGATGAAGCTAAAAGAGTTGTGGCGAAGTTTGGAAAATACGGAGGTTTTAGAAGAAATCTTCTCTACGTAGAAATTGATAATGTAATAGCGAAGGCTTCCGTGGTCGGAGTCTATACTAATCTGAGAACATCTTCAGGGTTTTTCTTCTTTATATACGGAGACTACTGCTAAAGTCACTTTTACGGAGTTTAGAATCCGGCTGGGTTCATAATTTGATAGGCTAACTCTGTAGTGTTTCTTTGTTAGGGTGTCATTTGCTTTTTAAAGTTTATAGTTTTCTTTCTCACCTTTTTTAAAGTTTAGAACTGGCTTGGTTCACAAGTTGATTATCTAACTTTTGAAAGGTTTTCTGTTAGATTTCGGTTGTTTGTTTGAGTTCAAGGCTCTCACGAAAGTGGGCGAAACGTTGGCAACAATGACACGGAAGACGTTTTCATCTTAGTATATACCAAAATGATTTTAACATAACAATATGTTGACCAGAATAAAGGTGAAGAAAAAGAACACCAACGAAAACATAATGGGATGAAGTGGAAAAAGTTTTAAATCGCGAACTGGAAACATTAAGAATACGAAAACATCGAGAAAAAACAAAAACTAAAGTTCTTCTGGTATACAGTATCTCGATCAAAAGCTTTTGTCATATGCATGTGCCTTTGAGTTTGAACTTGAAATTAACTACTATCAATTAAACTAACACTGAACATATAGGGTAAGTGCTGAAACGTGTATTGTGCTAGAAATGACGAAAGAGAAGATTTTGTTGATGGAATTACAGAGAGTATGGACACTCTATATCATTTCTCCATCTGGTACTGGGCATTCTCTCTTGGTCTCCATTTCGTTGTGGTCTTTATATATTATATCTGTGCATGCCACTTGAAAAAAATTGCACACTGACTGAAATCACAAACTTTTGGCAAATGGTAAACTCACTACTTCGAAACAAATCTTTTTGTTTCGTTTTGCTAACACATTAGAAATAGAAACGTTGTTAGATAGGTTAGTTAGGCGGTCGAATACTTATCTTTTACAAACTATTTTTTGAACGAACGATTTGAGTTTATTGATTTCATCTGCTCTAAACATGTTGAGGATTTTATTTCTTATTAAAATATATTATGTTCCAGAATTGTCATCGAAGTTTTACGACAAGCATCAAAATCGTGTGTGGTGAAACGTCGTTTCTCGCAAGCGAAACTATTAATCCATCAAGCAGTTGGACTTGCATCTCATTTGTATTATAACGATCATCATCCGTGTTACTCGGACGCTTTGATGGATTATGGTTATTATCTTTTGAACTATGATACCATCAAAGAAAGTGTTAAAGTTTATGAAAAAGCGTTAGCGGTTCGTAAAGAAATTTTTGAAAAAAACAATGTACACGTAGCTATTGGCCATGAAGATTTAGCATATGCGTTATACGTAAATGAATATAGCTCAGGAAGGTTTTATTTGGCAAGGTAAGTTTATTTTTTTTGTTTTGTTAATAATACGCTTAGTCATAACTAGATGAAAGGAACCAACACAGTTAATCCCAAATGGGTTTGTAACTTAAAAAATTAGCACTAAAACATACGAGCACAAGTAATAAAGTCGTTATCCGTGGTGTTCCCGCCTTAAGGAAAAAGGCACCAATGTAGGTTGACGGGTGCACTCGACAGCTACAAAGAGACATTTTCGCTTTATAGTTACCTTGTGGGACCCAAAAGGTCACCAAATAATACAATACTAACTTGCTCTGATTAATGCTTAGAGTAAGCGATATACAGGGTATAATAAAATAAACGGTAGATACTTTTCTTCTTACATGTTTACGCCAAAATTCCTTTTCTGCTATGTTGGATTTTGCGTAATAGCAACAGTTTGTTTTCGTTCTTGTTTAATTTTCTTATAATCGTAATAGGATTTTTTAGAGGACTTATATAGTTATTTTTGTTGCGATGGAAACAGCCATGCATTGCACGTTCCGGGTGGTGGTTCATGTTAATCTCGGATAATTTGTTTAAAGGAATAGGTAACACGCCCACAGCCCCCATTTTTCATTCCGATTTCATTACTTCTGATCATACCTGAGCATTGAGATGACTGCGCTTTCAATTGTTACTAATAATTTCTTATGTATGTTTCAACTTATCGGCTAAGCTTCTTTGCTGACAACTCGGGGATTAAAAATATTCAGGGATCGTCGAGATTTACCTTCTATCGCCGACGAACACGATCAGTAAGTGATAAGTAGTTGGGCGACTCGATAAACAGCCTTTATACTGACGCTCAAGTAGTTGTTGCGTTTGACGCGCACGACGTCATCTGGTGTTCTTGACGACGAGAGACAGTTGTAGCTTTCGGGGCATTTGTGTAAACGTGCGTATTTAGTTGGAGAATCATTAATTTTTAATCGTTAATTTGTCTCGAACGAAGCCTTATTGGATGGGATGGCATAATATTTTAATTTTATCTTATAACAGTGACGCAACCGGACTGTGCAAATTTGATATCTATCTTGTTCGCTTAAGAAACAAAAAGTATTTCATAAAAGCATTAACCGTTAATTGTAGTATTTACTGTAAGTTTGTATTTAAATTAGGTTTAAAATTAATTTACTATTAGTTTACATATTTACTTCGTCAGCATATCAAACATAAAGATTAGAGATTAAAAAATTTAACTACTTCAATAATAATCCAAATTTTTTTGTTATCAGCAATTTCGGTATGTAATGATAGAAGTAAATATCATCGTTAACGGTCACAGAGGTGCACAAATCTGAAAACGTTCGTACTGCTAAAGAAAAAACATCAGTACCAAGTTTTATTTTTTTAAAAGGGCAAGAACAACAAAGAAATATAAAATCAAGTTACATTTGAAATAAGTTTGCCACTCGCAAAAAATAACTGAACAGTAACACAATTAGATTAGAAATTGAAATAAATTTAAATCAGACCCGATATATCATGGCAACCTCACTATTGTGGGGTAAGAGATTTTTCGGGTTTCTGCGGCGGTCTACTGTTTTGGTCCAAGTTCGCGGGTCGTTTTACGAGTACTTGCGTTAACGGACGAGTTATTATTGAGTTCTGGTGTGGTAAAGGGTTCCCCGGTGGTCTAAGCGTTCCTGTAGTCGCCGTTTTATCTACTACGCCTAGTATAGGAAGTTCTTAATAGAACGGTTCGTTTCATGGTGACAAACTTAAGTTAATTATTTCTTTTTATAGGAAGAAAATGAAAGCAACGAAATTCAGTTTATTTTGCAACGTTTCGTGTTCGAGATGAATGCTTCATTAGGGTTTCTTCACTGAGTCACAAAATTAAATTTAACAATTAATCATGCATTAAAGCACGAAACAACAACGTAAAGATGACTACGTATTTTGTAGGTCGAACACGAAACGTCGCAAAATAAACAAAATTTTGTTGCTTCCATTAAGGTATCATTAATTTGATCATTAACAACGCCTAGTATGTGAACACAAATGTGGAAAGGCCACGTGTTTTTTACCTGTAGAACTGTACTGTAGAACTACTATGAAATCTATGCAAACGGAGGAAGTCTGCGAAGATGTCACTTACGCTTGAGATCTCAGCTTTTGAAATAGGTGGAAGGAAGGTGTCTCTTCACTGAGGTTTTGTCTTCAACAGTTTCACTGTGACTTAGGCCCACTGAAGCTTGTTTTAAGTATAGATTAGCTATAGTTACAACCAAATGACTAGGGTGTTAAGAATGTAATACACGAATTGCGAAGAAAAATTAGTTCGTCCGCTCACATGTTTGGGTAGTTTTAAATCGGAGATGGTCGTAAGCTGAGATGGTAGTACTCAAAGTAGACTGGTGAATCGTTGCCCTTTGCCAAATGATTTGCGAGTAGAGAGGGAAAAAATGCATGGGAAAGAAAATCCTACCCTCACCGAGCGCTGCTCCGAAGCCCCGATGTGTACAAAATTAAAGCTAAAAATGGCATTCGGTCACATCTGATCTATAGTCTGTGATGCTCCTTACGTTAGGAAAACGTATTAGCAAATTTAAATTTTAATTATTACGCGACTATGAGTGGAAAGTTGCGTACCCGATAGTTGCAAATGTACCAAAATGCATTTGAAATCATTACAAATTTGCGTTTTACTTTATTTACTGTTAGTGTTACATTTCACTAATACAAATACAATAACACTTTTTCTAGAACTAAAAATAAGCTACGTCATTTTTTATATACATCGATATTTTATTTACACGACATTTCTAGGGATCTTATGGAAAGCATTACAGTTATCTAGAACATTTATTGCTTGGGAACCAATTTGCTTAATTGGTAGGACTCGGATTGAAGTCTGGGTTAAGCCGTATTGTCTTATTGTGGAGTAAAGTCGCATCGGTGAACTTACGCTCTAATGCTGAACTATACACGTATGGGGCTTGTGCTAGTAAAACGCTAATGTCTGTTCATTCGTACAAATCTAAGAGCAGAGGAACCGTCACTTTTCTGCGGGCGCTGTTTCGTATTAAGGTATTCAGCGCTTAATTTTATCAGGAACAGGACAAAATTTTAATAAACGTTCGCTTCCTTTACTTGCTCTAGAGAAAGACGCGAATCGGAAGAACGATTTTACTTTGTTTTCTAACGACAAGGCGTGTTTTATCAATAAGGTCCTTGGGAATTTTAACCGTTCCAGGGTAACTAGCTGGGATGCATCGGATTCATTGACAGTTTTGCTATTAATAGTGTTAGTTTAACTAGACTTAATTTTTTCACAAACATTGCTTTTTTTGTAGAAATCATTTCGCTTTCAACGAAATATACTCAATGACATAAAAAATGCAACACCAAGAAGGCGTTAGAATTTTTGGACCAAACATGGCAAAAATGTTTAACTAGTCAAACAAAACATAAAGGCATTTTTTTAATTAAATGTGTTGGACCACCCCCCTATTAGTTTCACACTCACGCACCCTTCTTGGCATGGATTTCACCACGTCGATTTCTTTCTGAGGTATTGCATCCCAGGCAATTTGCAATTCATGCTGGAGAGCTTCTAGTCTCTGTAGAGGATTGGCTAATTGATTGAGTCTTCTACCCATCATGTATCATACATGTTCGATAGGCGAAATGTCTGGGATCTGGGTGGTCACGGCAAGATATTCACGTTAGCCACTTTGAAGAATGATTTGTAATGTGGGGGCGGATATTATCCTCTTAGAAAATTGGATCCTCCAGTTTATGGAAGAATATGGGGTTCTAACACTTCATTAACATATCGGTGGGCACTCATATTGCTTTGGATGTATACCAACTGCGACCTACTTACTCCCGACGCGACGGAAGGCTTATCTAAAATAGAAAAGTAAGGGACGGTACAGTTCTCGGGCGCCAAATTTGTTCAAAGAGTTTACTCTCCTGTTAGACGGCGTTATCTAAGTAACTGCAACGAAGACACTATTGTCCTGAGCTTCAAGCGGTCTTAAAAGCGGAGCTAGGCGATGGAAATAAAAGACAGCAGTAAATCAAACAGCTTTATTCTACTCTTAAAAAACGGTAACGGAATGGTAATTTCGTCGAACTAATCGAAGAGAGTAGAAGCGGCGTAGACGAAAACTAAGCAAGCCTGAAATGAACGAAAAAGAATGACAATTAAGAGTGCATTCGGCAAGCGGCAATGTCGGTGACCAAACAAGCGATATTAACCACCGTCGGATCGGTGTAAGGAATTACTTTGGGTTCGGATAGTCGGTAGAGAGGTGGTTTTAGAGTGGAGCACGTAGACGTCCGAAAATCTTTCAACACGTTACCTGAACCCAGTGTTGACTGCGTACTACGCAGACCAAAGCCCGACACAACGAATACGACGCCCGGTAAGGAATAGAGTAGAACAAGCAGCTGTGCGAAAATCTCTCAACACGTTACTTGAACCTAGTGTCGACGGCGTATTGCGCAGGCCAATGCCCGACCAGGGTTCCCAGCGACCTGGAAAACCGGGAAAATCGGGAAATGTCAGGGAATAAAAAATAGTCAGGGAAATCATGGAAAAGTCAGGGAAAACATGCAATTGTTTCACAAAGTCAGGGAAATTTTTCAATCTTGCGAATTTTATGTGAATCCTTTCATTATACCTATTTATCTTTATTTTGCTTGTCACATAAGCAGTTTCATTCGCGAAGATCGCTAGTCGAAATCAACTTCTGTATTTATTTATATATCAAATTAATTTGATTATGACGGGATTGGAACTTATAACTGATGTACGTTTCATTTTTCTGCTTAGAAGCATGTTTTTTATGCATCTCAAAGCAAAATATGTCCACAAATATTGCTGAATTTGTGTAATACTACGGATCGTTTGTGACACTAATACCAAAGATAACTAATACGATTAGAGTAGTAACTTTTTAGTTATAGTTGTTTTTAACCACTTTGAGAGTTTATTGTCGAAAAATCAAAAGTTTCTAAATGCTTTTTTTCTCTTTGACAGTTTTGCATCTAATTTAACTTATATTGTTTATTATTGTTTTGTACGTTCATTTAATAAAATTAATAATAAAAAGTTTCCAATTACTGTTTTGAAACTACCATATTACATAGCTACGATACTGGTAAAACACGTGGAAAAATAAAAAATGTAGTCAGGGAAAACCGGGAAAAGTCAGGGAATTTGATTTTATTAACTTGCTGGGAACCCTGCCGACACCACGGTTGCGTGGACCCCCCAACCGATGGAAAACGTTTGTAGCCAATCGTGTTTTAGAGATCCAATAATTAACCAATACTCAACATTGGAAACATGTTCGATCTTACGATAATCCCGCGGATCTATTTTCCCAAGCGTTATTTTAATTTTCGCATAAACAATAACAAACAGCAAAAAGGAAAATAAATTTGTAAAACTTCCGTATTATCCTACATATACTAGAGGACTTCAAAAAATCTTCTTAAAATTCGATTACAAAATAGTAACAACCACTAACAATAACATAAAAAACCTTTAAGGTACCCCGAAAGATCCAATAGATATGTGCGATAAATTGAGAATATATAAAATTAGTTGTAAAGACTGTAACCAAATATATATGGGGCAAACCAGAAGACCTCTGAAAACCTGTTGTAAAGAGCACTTAACTCATGTCAAATATAAGAGAATAAATCCAGTGTTCCCTTACATATGTTCGAAAATAATCATTAAAAAAATAGATTCATACGTTTGGAAATTTGTAAATTCAATTGTTTATTGTTGATCGATGACTACGAAATTGTTCAATTTAGTGTGAAAATCAGTGAGACGTAAGGTAGCCTCACATAATCTATAGTCATAATTATACTTTTAGTATTAGTTCACACGTGTACTAGTATTCAAATTATTGTAGTTACTGGGTTATTGTGAATCAATTATATTTAACGCTGCAGTGTTTAGTGTTCCTTTTATGCAGTAGTGTTTGTTTATCATAAACATAATAGTTTATGTACTGTATGTTTTTTTGATTCTAGAGAAAATGCAGATCGAGCAATTCGAATAATGGATAAAATTCTACCCAAAGATCATTTAATGTTAGCGTCTGCAATGAGGGTAAAAGCTTTAATTTTGGAAGAAATCGCTTTGGATTTACGAGACGGCACTCGTTTACAAGAACAAGATCAATTGCTTCTTGAAGCCGAGCAACTTCACAAATCAGCTTTAGCTTTGTCTCACTCCGCCTTCGGGGAACACAACGTACAAACTGCCAAACATTATGGAAACTTAGGTAGACTGTATCAGACAATGATGAAATACGATGAGGCAGAAAAAATGCACCTGCGCGCAATTTCGATCAAAGAGCAATTGTTAGGTCCCGACGACTACGAAGTCGGATTAAGCATAGGACATTTAGCTTCGCTTTATAGTTATCACATGAAACGACATAGATCAGCGGAAAAACTGTACAAAAGATCCATCCACATTAGTCTAAAATTGTTTGGTGTTTTCTACTCGGGCTTAGAATACGATTATCGAGGACTCATTCACGTCTATACCGAATTAAACGATATTGCGAATATGGTACATTACACTCACATAATGCGTGAATGGAAATTTTTAAGGGAAAGTCACGAAACGTCGAACGCTTTTCCTGAACGGTTGGAATCGTTGAATACAGTCATTACAGAGTTTTTGAAAATGTGTTAATTTTACTATTAGTATTTCTAGTCTTTTGAAGTCATATTTTTGTTTTTATTTTTTGGTTATTTTTTATTTGTTAAACTTTGACTGAATTTTATCAAAATAATTTTAATGCGATAGCATTTTTAAACTATTAACGCACATCCGAAAAAATTGGTTACGCATTTAATTTTTTCTGTAAATATTTTTTTCCATTTATTCAATAGGTTAATTATTGTAGATATACGCGTCGTCGAATAATCATTAATTTAAACACAAAATTATTTCTACATACATAATGCACACTTTATACAATACTTTTGTTTTATATTGATCTCTAATGTAGTATTTTAGTCCCTTTTTTTTATTATACATTGTAAAAAGAGTTAAAAAGAGGCTTGCTTTATTTTAAGGGATATGATCTGATATCAAATATTAGATATATTTGTATGTGTTGTAGATATGTGTATATGTATACAGTGCATATGTTTTATGTATCATTTAATAAACTTGCATGTGCATTCACTTTTTTCCTAATTTTGTTTACTTTTATACTATTATGCGAGGAAAAAGTTTTGACCTCTCACTTTAGCAACAAAAAACTATTTAAAAGAATTGATTTTTATGCTATTAAGAATCTTTTAATACGTTTCAAAAAAGTAAGTAGTTTACTGAAATTATGTATGAGTCTAAAATGTTAATGTTTAGTTGTTTACTGAAGCACGCATCAGCTACGGGATCGCCAAATACATTAATTTTTATTCGATTACATGTATTGTTACATGCCAAAGTTAACACAAAGTCACTGCCTGAAATGAGGTAACATAAACGGGGTTGTGCCACTAGCTCAATGGAGAAGGGGGTGGGTTGTAATTTAAAATTCCGTGAAAAATTGGAAACGCGATCGACGTAAAATTGAACTAAAACGGTAAAATAGTCAAAAATCGGTAAGGGCGCCAATCAAGGTCACGATGAGGGTAGCTTTCAAACCCCTGATTATCCGAGAGCTCATCTGGTTGGTTACAACCCCAGAACTTACCTTGAGTTGTAAATTTACTGAAATACACTTAAAAAAAAACAAAAATTTACGTATGCGGTAGCTAAATGAATAAAAGCTCTTTACATTTAACAATTTAACATTTATTGATTGAATATTAAACAACAAAAAAAAACTAATGATTAGTAAACAAATTTTAATAAAATAAAAAAATTAATAATCTTAAGCAAAACCAAACAAAAATGAACAATCTACACACAAAACATTAAATCAAAATTTATAAAAAGAAAATGCTACAATAATAGCGTTAACTCGACGTTTTCAAATAAAACATAACGCAAATAAATTTCAAGGCCTTGACCGCATAAGAAATTAAATAATTCAAATAACTAAGAACAATACAGGTTATAAAATATATGTCCGAACTTTAATTCGAACTAAACAAAATAGAGTTTATAAGTCGTTACATTATCATATATTCGGGAATACGATTTACTTTTCGAACGCACCAAAACAAAGTTAATTTATTTTAATTTCGCGCAAACACTTTAAGCGTTCATTGAAATAAATAAATTTAACGTTAGTCGTAATTCAATTGGCTCAAATTCAAAGCTTTTACTGCATTATAATCGCGGGTCACTACACGATAATAACCAAAATCGATAAATACCTTTTTTTTTCTTAATTGGAGATACCAGATAAGCGGCGGGTCACAGTGGTTTTCAAAGCTACAACCTCAGATGGACTTCGGTCGCTCCCCAAAAGTATCGTAGTCGAATGTGGGATCCGTGGAACCCCCAAACAATAGGTCACCAGCGGAAGATTTATTTCACAATTTTAAACCGCACAATGGCGAAGAAAAGAGATTTTTCTACTTAAAACATCGAAACTAACTCCCTCAAGCGTGATTGTTTATTTTTGGATACCGTGACGTCTAAATAAACCGTACATTACGAAATTTGAAAACAAATTAACATTTTCATCACCACACTTAATTTTCACGGTACCAATTAACTTCCGCGGTAAGGCATAACGATAGGGCAAAGTACCCTGCTCACTTTACTACATCTCACGATCCCCGGTATTTCTAATTCTCTCCCACGATCGAATCCTCATCCATATATCAACTTTTCTCGAATACCCTTTCCACAAAGGCTGTGTTCGAAATTTCAAGAACGCAAACACTCTTATTAAGAAGTGTGATAAAGAGGCAATCAGTCCCCATTACGTCATATTTATAGCATTAGGACACAGCATTTCGCTGGTACGTGAAAGTGTCAAATTGACAAAATATTATATTACAAGAGTTTAAACTGCCTAATAAATTAAGATAATGACTTAATTTTTCCACGTAATCTAAACGATTGACACAAAGAAATCAAAGTACGACTGTACTGAGAATGCACTTGAACAAAGAATTTTTGAACCAACTTAAAATAAACACACGACGAAAATATAATTAATTACGATTATAACTCAGAAAGGAAACATAAATTACAACTGGAATTCTCAACAAACCAAGTGAAATACTTAATAAACAAAATCGCGAAATCAGATGGTTCACGGCGTAACAAAATACAAAACTTTATCAACAATTTACATTGTAACTTTGAATTTAAAATCGTAAAATAACTTATTAAACTCAATCTAAAATTACATTAAAACAAATTCAGAATACTGTGTCCATTACCAAAGATTACTCAAACAACCAATCGATTTTAAACTATGGTTACACCGAGCTAACAAATCGAGAAAGAAAAAAAAAGAAAACGCAAATTCAGCCAGCTGAATCTATTTATGGGGTCTGTCATAAAAGAAAACTGCTGACTTTCAAACGCAGGTCACAGTATTGAAAAATTAAAACCCGCGAACCAAAATTATGTAGCGACATCTCGCTGTGGCTATGATTGTACAACTAACCCCCTCCCTTCTACGTTGTATTAAGTTTGTTATACCTTTGGTTATACACTGCTTACTCTTGAAGTGTAGCACTGTTTTTCGGGTGTTGCCGCTTCACAAAACTTTCTATTATCGTTTCGCTGATCATGCTGTCAGCTTCAGAAGATTTCTAAAGATTGATATCGTCTTGCGTTCATCGTTATATACCGTCTTTCGGCTCCGCTTCACTGATCTGTGTCTGTTCTGGACTGTTGAGTTGCGTTCATAGACGTTTGGTGACAAGGAGTCACCAGACGTCTATGGACGCAACTCAACAGACACTGATCAGTTAAGCGGAGTCGAAAGACTGTATATAACGAGGAACGCAAGACAATAACATCAGTCTTTAGAAATCTTCTGAAGCTGACAGCATGATCAGCGAAAGTTCTGTTACGCGGCAACACCCGAAAAACAGTGCTACATTAAACAACGGCCGTGAAAGCTTGCATTCTACTATTGGACGCCTCTACGGAGAGGAAACATTTGAAAACCAGAAAACGATAAACTAAAAAAGAAGAAGAAGCAACTACTTTCCTCTTTGGTATTCCTGCAACGCTGCCGAGACATGTGACACCTACTTTTGTGAAGATGCAACGTCAACTAAGAACCACCGTCGCCAAGAGGATAATTTATCGTGCAGAAAACGCGTTAGTCAAGGAAAGAATGATACCTACCATAGATTAAATCAAATGTCCAACGAACTATACGTGCTGCATCTGGAGTTGAGTAATAAACTTAGTGAAGACCTGTAGACAACTATCGATCGGATCAGTTACGAACATTCTGATCATCTGGCTACAACGACGAAGAACCAAATGAAAAAGTTCGATAAACTAGACTACAAAAAATCAAACAAGATACCAGAGCTGGATATAGGAAATACAGTCATCAATCTTTCGGAGCAGCAACTAACCGAAGCACAAACAAAAGTACTTGTCAAAGGACTCAGCTTCGCAATCGCACCTACAAAAATACCAAAAGAGAAGATCATCGCTCAAGTGGAATGTGCAATTGGGAATCTACCCATTGACGATGCTGAAGAAATAAGGCACGAAACTTGTATCTTACGGACAACCAAACCACCATCAAGAAACATAACGAAGAAACTTGACTTACGTAAGAATGAGAAGGTAATCATTCTACGAGTGGACAAAGGTAACGCGAAGTATTAATAGATAAGGACATCTACATCAAGAAAATGGACACTCTACTAGACCCAGACCATTACACAAAACTAAACGGGGACCTTACTGCGATAATTGAACGACGCATAAGAAAGCCGATCAAAGACTCATCTATATCAACAGAAGAACAGAAAAGGCTATTACGATCGAAATGTCAACCTTTACGATTGTATGGGTTACCAAAAATTCATAAAACCGGAAGACATATCGTCAGTACCTGGGAATCACCAACTTGCGAGTTAGAAAAATACTTAGCTAGACGACTACAGCAGCACCCGGACAGACAACCAACTACGTTAAGAATTTCGAACATTTCGTCGAGATTCTCCAAAGACTTGAGGTGACTACCAGTGATATGTTAGATAGTTTCGACATAGAATCACTATTCACCAATGTACCAGTGGAAGAAACATTACAGATCATTAGACAACAACTAGTGTTTACAAGAAGATTTGATCGACTCGGCCAGGACTCTGTTTAACGTCAACCTACTTCCTGTGGAATGGTGAATTCTATGAACAAAAGAAAGGCGCAAGTATGGGATCATCACTGTCACCAGTAATAGCCAACATCTTCATGGAAGCTTTCGAGCAAGAGGCTATCAACTCAAACGACAGGAAACCGAAATGCTGGCACAGATACGTGGACGACACTTTCGTCGTACGGTCTCACAGATGGAAAGAATTACAAAGTTTTCTTCAACACATCAATGGACACCACAACAGTATCAAATTCACCATATAGATCAAAAAGAACAAACCGCTGCCCTTTCTAGACGTTTGGGTAACACCCACAGACAACAACAGGCTAAGTCATAACGTATACCGCTAGAAAACACATACAGGACCGGTATCTACACACATCCTCTCATCACCATCCACAACAGGAAGAGATCCCTCATCAACACACTTCTAAGAAGCGCAGAGAAAATTAGTGATGAAGAACACAAGCCGGAGGAAATCAAACACATGAAGGACGCTCTTATAAAAAATGGCTACAACAAAAAATTAATAAGACCACAGAAGAATAAGGAGAAGCAAGCTGAGGTTTCTGTGGAGACACCTTCAGAAATAAATGCTTACTTACCCTACGTTGCCGGATTCACTGACAGACTAAAGAGGGTTCTAGGAAAGAAGAACACAACTACACGTTATAACACAGTGAAGAAAATAGATCAGCGCATACCACCTAACAAAGATCAACTTCCGAGACTACACACCAAGGGTATATACACATTAGAGTGTATGTGCGGCAAGAGTTACATCTGCCAAATAGGAAGGAACATTTATTGCAGGGTTAGAGAACATCAACGAGACGCTAAACTCGGACGCACGGACAAATCTGCAGTAGCGGAACATCTACGTGAGAATGGAGATCACCGGATTGATTACGGGAACATAAAGGTATAGCAAGAAGCAGAAACTATAACCAGAGAATAATACTCGAATTACTGGAAATAATGAAAAATCCTAACAACTTCAGCCGTGAGGATGGATACCGATTAAGCAACACATGGAGATCTGCGCGAAGAACATGCAAGAAGTCACCAGACGTCTATGAACGCAACTCAACAGATCAGAACAGACACGGATCAGTGAAGCGGAGCCAAACGACAGTATACAACGAGGAATTCAAGACGATAACATCAGTTTTTAGAAATCTTCTGACAGCATGATCAGCGAAACATTAAGTGAAAGTTTGTGACGCGGCAATACTCGAAAACAGTGTTACATTAAACAACGGCCGTAAAAGCTTGCATTCTACTACTCTCAATATATAAGGAAGTTGTAGTAGGTGAAATAAAACACAGTAAAAAAATGAATTTTATTCGAGTATAACTCGTGATATTTTAACGGAAATTTTCCTTGTTCGGTGGAACCCGCAGTAGGAGGGGAAGAACAAGCGAAGAAACTCCTTCAGTCTTCTAACTGAATGTAAATGCAAAATCATTAAATAACTTGGATTTATCAAGCAACCAGTTTATAATTAAAGATATAAATAAACATTGGATAGTTAGAACATTTCCAAACACACAGATATAACATTTAAATCCCAACGCGTGTGCACAAACATCATTATATCAAACAGAATAAGAATTAGTTAACTAACGGCCTGCCAGTGGGTATTGTGGTCCTAGTTACGAAAGCAACCCAGTTATTAGTTGAATGATCGGGACAAACAAACAAGGGTCAAAAATAAATAAACAATAATATATCAAACAAATGTAGGGTTCATTCAGGAAGCAATTACAGCAATACACTACTTCACATAAAAGTACACGGTCTCCATAGTATGAGAACTACCTGCGACCACACACAGTTTGTTCATCACGGTAAATAAAAATATTAGATTAGATTTTACAAGGCAATCCATGCACTGGTGTTCTTTCTTGTTATCAAATTCATTATAATCACATTAATAGGTAAATACCGCAGTCGAAAAGATGTCATAATTTTAACCAACTTTTATATCATTAAATTATAAACGTATAAAAAAACAAATAAATTGTTATGTATAATTTAGAATTGAAGCCAGAGATAAGACAAAAACAAAATAGCAAAGACGTTTAATTAGCTTTCTTTTAAAAACAAAGAAATATCTGCACAAAGCTATACTTTCAATTTAAATCGTTTAATAATTCAATACAAATTGATATTGAAATGCATTGTACACATAAAAACTGAATCGGCAACTTTGAAATGGCCGCCAATGCATTTGTTTTACCAAGACACTTTTAATACAAAGTATTTACGAATTTGAATTAATTTTAACGCTTTATTACGTTAGCTAACTAATATATACTTATAAAATTTCACAAAACGCAAAAAAACCAAACACTACACAAATTTCATATTATTAATGCTTATTGTACCACGGCTCCAAACCTTTCTACATTTGATGTTCAACTTCTAGCGTGCGCAATTACATCTTAAAACGGAGCATGCACATTTTCGTAGTTATCGTTTTTCTCGCCAGATAACGATGTCTAAGTAATTTTGTGCGTTTTTAATTTGATTTAAACTGAATCATCTCAGTATACGATATGAACAAAAAAAAGACATAAATTTTCCAATAAAACATGCTTAATTTTAGTTAATTCAACTTGGTTTAAAATAAGTTAGTTACTTGACAAAACTTAACATATATTTTATGTTCCTTCTTTGCATTAGCGTTAAGGTAAGACTATTTAAGAGTATCGTATGTAGTATAAGTCTACGGCAGAATGTTGGATAACCATCGACAAAGTACTTACAACCTAAAATAAATAAAGCTACTACTTACTATAATTGATTTATACAAAAAGAAGAAATTCAAGAGTTACGTGTAACTTCCCTTCACAAACAAATGTATCAGCAATCTAGTTGATAGCTCTAGCTGTTATTTAAATTTATACTTATATCAATTATTCAAATACAGTATGAGCACAAATTCCTCCAGTTTCCAACTAAAACATCTACAGTTATCCAAATCTGACGAGACAAATATTTTTATTCATTCTTTGAATTAGTGTTAAATATGTTTAATTCTATGTCACTGGAACCAAACAACCAAATTTTGCATCAAAATTATTTTTTTAATGTTTTTTTTTAACATTTTGAAAAGATATATTTACATATGTTTATAAAAACTTTGCAAAAACATCTTAATGTCCAAATTTAGGTTGCAAAGGCAAAAACGTTATTTATATTTTAAAAACATGTTTCGAAAACATGTTTAAAACGTATTTAAAAGATTGTAGTATCAATGAATATATGAAATATTTTTAAAATGTAGCAAACACATTTTTCTAAAAAGCATTTTTTATTTCATCAATTTTAAAACGTTGCGTTGTAACGTTTTTAAAGCATGAAAAAAAAACGGTTCCTTGCTCATTGGGACACTAATAATTACATTTTATACATATTTGTATCATAAAAATTGCATATAAGAAAAATACCTATAATTATTTTCAAAAGGATACGATGGAAAACAAAATGATATGAGTTAGGCAGTCCACAACTAACATTCGGGAAAAAATTAATATTAGAAGTCCGCAACTAACATTCAATTCAAAATTAATAAAAGTCCGCATCGAACGTTCATTTAATTACTAAAGTCCGGATAAATACTGGTATTTAAAACTCGCGAGCCAAAAGTATGTAGCGACATCCCGCTGTTGCTGTAATCGTAAAGCTAACCCCCTTTCTTCTTCGTTGTGTTAAGTTCGTTATCAACTGCTTACTTTCGATATATGGGAAGGCTGTAGTAAGTTAAATAAAAAAATTATTGTTTCATTCTTGATGTAAGACTACCATATTGTCAAAAAATTGAAGAAATTATTCCTTCTAATTCTAACACTTTTAATGTCACTGAATATATATATTAGGTTATCATCAAACCTCTTCTAAAATATATGACGTTATAAAAAAAGAACTACAGGACTTACATTTTAACCGTAACCTAGTGCAAACGGCAGCTCAGGACACTTCGACGAGTGAGTGGCATTCAGTGTGTGTTAATCATAAGATAATTAAAAGGGCACCAAAACGGCAAAAGCATTAACTACAGATCCCGTTTACATCTGTTGAACACTAAAAATGAACAACTTACAAATTACAATTTATCACAACGAATATATTTATTTTAACAACGAGATAGGAATTAAAAAACGAGGTAGAAATAAAGCATATAATTACCAATTAAGGAGTCGTCAATAAATATCACAATTAATGATGATGAGGTAGATCCTTTAGATCAGGTAATACTTCGTACATCTAAACAGATTCAAATATCACGTGCTTAAGCAAAACACAGCGCACCGTTTAATTTATTACATGTACGTACAGTCGCGCGTGCAAACGACTGACAATATAAAAAAAATATATAAGAAACAATTTTGCGTCCAGGAATATGCGATTAGCTAATGGCACGTCTAACACATATTCTTTAAAACTGCTACAAAGTAAATTATTACATACATACAGCGTTATCACAAATAAATGCGATACGATATGTTAAGAAAAAACTCAAGTGCACTAAGTTTCTCGACGTTAGTGTAGATGTTTTAGTCTTCTAGTTTGTTCGTAATGCTGTTCGCAATCAGACTAGTTGAAACGATGGTTTCGATGTCCTCAATTCTCAATACTCTATGCGCGCTTGATTAATTATGTTTATTGAAATTTTTAAAAATCAAAGAACATGTACCCAGATATCCCAAAGTTAAACGAACATATGTAGGTAACCAAAGTTAAAAGAACAGTTGCTAGTGACCACAGATGCACGATGAATTCTTCATAACCACATCCTAACCCGCCATTTACTATTCAAAATCAGCGTGGATGATTTAAGATACTTAAAAATGTGGAAACTCGCGAACTTGACTCTAGAACATACGTGTGACTTTCTTAACGCACAAAATGACTTATCATACTGCAAAATTCCTATAGTACAAAAACCACGCCAAAATATTTTTAGCATAACAATTAATTCACTTCTAATTTTCTTTCACAAACAAATTAACCAGTAGTCTAGTTGATATGTCTGTTATTTAAATGTTTCTATTTTTTCATGACCTAGAAGAAGCTATTACATATTTTTAATTTTTTAATTTACACTTTACTTTAAGTAAAAGTTTTGTGCTACCTAAGATAATCAATAACTAACACCAACGTTGCTTCCTTGTGCACAAAATTGTCTATACTTAGTTTTTTAGTCAAATGCAAAGTTATGCATTATTACATATTAAGCAAATTAACATAAAAATGCATATCAATTATGGTGTTCATATTGACTCTGGGCGTTGATTCGTGGCTTATTCGTAGAAATGCGCGCGATGTTCGCGTAAGTTCGTTACGGCGTAAAAATAATGCCGTTTTTTTAACGTTAATACTACGTCGAGTCGTTCTAAAGTTACTGTAAATTGGTGTTTTCTGATTACATTACATGGGATATCTGTATGGTACTGCTTTTACGTACTATTTAGAGAAAATTATTTAATATTTATTATTCATTTACCTGTAACTGTTTTGCAATCGTGTTAAACAAATCAGATCTTGTGCAGTTTTAAAAAAGATGTATATTATTTCTTACTTTTTAATAAAGTAATGGTAATAAAAACATACATAAAAAAAATATAATGAGAAAACACCTTTCCTTATATTTATCACATGTTCAGAACTGCTGCAAAAATTTTTTTTTTGGTTTAATTGTGGTTTAATATAAAAATTGCCTAGAGTTGTGGTAGTTACCAAGGTTAGTGGTTACTCATGTTTTGACGTTTGCTGATAATCAGCTGTGACGAATCAAACATTGTAAATATAATTAATTCAAAAAATATTGTAACACTAAATGTAAGTAAGAATTTTAAAGATAAATTAAGAAGAAATGGCAGATTTTTCCAATTTACCAAATTTTCATCTAAAGGTTAGCATTAAATATTTCACAATATCAAAATAAAGGCTTTTTTTCCAGCTTGTATTTGTAATACATTTTATGCTTATATCTTTAGCGTGTATTGGGTATTGGGCACCCTCCTCGTACCTATTTTATAATTTTGTTTTAATAATAGTTTTATTATGGGCCATACACAAGAACGATTCCGACGAACCTCTTCAATTAGTAAGTATGTAAAGGAGCAATGTAAGTGTTACATTGAATGAATTTTTTAGTGTATTTTTATCAATGGCATGTCGGTGATTCTTGATATAATTATTATCTCGATGCGTTTTCCAGATTCACACGGTAAGCATCTTATGATTATGACTCATTGATATTGATAAATGTTCTATAAATAGCAGGAAGCGAGCGTTTTTCAGCAGCTCTTTCAATTATTCATTTGATAATTCGTCCATTTACAACGATTTTTTTGGTAAAATTATTACAAGAGCGATCTCCAACTCCAGGTAATAAAATAATTAGAATATCGTCCGTTTGAATAATGTGTTATAGGTAGCGGCATTGCAAACTTATTTACGGGGGCACGTAATCGTAGTTATGAGGATATGGATAAAAATACTGGACCCCAGTTACCACCACCGACTTCGAGCCAAGGATATGATTTCACCACCGCCCAACAAATTTAAATCTTATTATACGTTGATGATTCCACAATGCTTACAAAGCTTGGAATCTTAAATAAAATAAAAGATAAACATTTTATCTTAATTAAGAATGTGCCTAATTACTTTAAGTTGATCTAAAGTACGTACTCGTGTTACCTTAATTTACATCAAATTTTGTTAATTCTTTTAGATATATATATATATTAATTTGTCAATTGTGATTAATTTTATGTGTAAAATAATATATAAATTGTAGATTATATGTGATGTAACTGTTATTAATGTGGATATCAACAAAACTTTTGTATATTCTAAATAATATGTGTCTATGACTGATATTCTTGATTTGTTATCGAGTTTTTATAATAGGTAGCAGCAATAAGTACTAAATATATATCTTGAAATTTTGTAGTATGTAGAATTAATTAATATTTGGGTTTATTGAAGGTGAAAAATTCTCGTATAGAACAAAATAATTAAATAAACGCTGACGCCAGGTCTTCAGAACGTTTTTCTTAGTTTTGCCATTTTTTTGTACCAAATTTTATCAATATGTACTAAAATTAAAATTATTTTCTCATCATAGAAACTAAATTTTGTTCAACAAAACTTTTATTAACGTACTAAACTGATACGTATCCAACAACAAAAATTACAGCCAAAATTAAGTACATTATTGTGATACTAAAAAGTACAATGTCCTAAAATTTCAGGACCAGGAAAACTGGCTTGTGTCCCAATTCTCGTAACGCTATCGGCCGCCACAT
Organism: Aquatica leii; assembly: GCA_035610365.1. Taxonomy (NCBI): domain Eukaryota; kingdom Metazoa; phylum Arthropoda; class Insecta; order Coleoptera; family Lampyridae; genus Aquatica; species Aquatica leii. The sequence continues at coordinate 65,010,674 of CM069437.1, forward strand.
AATTCGCAATTTGAACACATTTCTCCAAACTATACTCTTTCTTATTAGCTATTAAGTACGCTAAGGACCCAATAAATGCATCACCAGCACCTGTTGAATCGATGCAATTGACTGATTTTGTGGGTATATGCTTCGGTACAGGTGAAGACTTAGAAGCAAGTAGACTGCCCTCAGAACCCATTGTTATGATAACAGTGTTACATCCCTTACTTAGTAAAATAGCTATAGCATTTTCAGCATCTCTATAAATGGAAAATCATAAAAATATTCCTTAGTTAAAAAATTACCTACTTCAAACAGTGCACGGGGTTATTAATAAAAACAGAGGCCTCAGACTCATTAACACAGAAAATAGTCGGTAAAGTAAATAATTTCGAATCACAAGCGCTTAACGCAGGAGCTCCATTCAAAATTGATGTCTAAATAAACTAAGTAAGAAGAGATACACTATGATTTGGGACTTACGCCTTTACAAAGTTCCAGTGTTTTAACAGCAACTTCGGGGGAAGTTTCTAGTTGGCATACAACAACATCAGCTTTAGTTATAACGTCTCTAGCATTTTCTACATCTTGTTCGTTAAGGAATTTGTTAGCACCGGCTATGATCACAATTTGATTAGCACCAGAACTTGCAACATTAATTTGTGCAATTCCAGTGGTAGAATCAGGAGTGACTTGTACAAATTTCGAATTTACTTTCAACGATTTCAAATTTTCTACATATTGCACTCCCCAACTGTCGCTTCCCACCTAGAAACAGTATTAAATTGACAAAGAACTGTGATTTAAACGTACTTTAGCAACGAAGATAGTGTTTCCACCTAGTTTAGCTGCTGCTACACACTGATTGCCTCCTTTCCCACCAAAAGCAGTTTTAAATTCAGTACCATGAATTGTTTCTCCTTCTTTTGGTAAACGATCACAGTAACTACATACAAAACAGTTTGGAGATGATTATGTAACAATACAGATACTTTGCATGTTTACACGTGTTTAATTAAATGTAGGATTAACCGTATTAACAAAGCAAGTTTAATCTTTATGCTAACCTTGTAAAGTCTATCATGCATGAACCCACTACCACGATGCTGTTTGCTTCCATTGCAAGATTAATTACATTTTATGATAGCTCTAAAAATAAATTGAGATCAAACACTTTCTTATCGCTATCGTTATCTTTGTAATACGTTATTTATAATTTTTTAATAGTCCAATAAAAAGTTAACCTCAAACACAAAGGCGTATCGCCACAGCCGCGTCATTCTATTAAAATTTATTTATTTGAAGAAAGTACCTGTAAAAATTACATAATAAACATTTAACTATAAAAAAAACTAATAAAAATAAAACGATTAACGTGTAACATAACGAAAGTAGATCTTTAACTAATTAAACAATATTCACGTTAGGAACACGTTAGACACGAAATGTCAAATTTACTATGACATTGATTATAACCTCACAGTTATTTTAAAAAGTTTGAATAGAAATGATACACTATGACTAAGACAATGATAAAAAATACCATTTTGAGTATTTTTTTGTGTATATTATTTTCTAACCGTATACATTCTATAGAAGAATTTGTTTGTATCGAAACAAGTGTGTGCTTGTGTAATTCTTACGATAATAAATACATTGACATTTCTCCGTTAGGCAAAACTAATTTAACAGTTGAAAATCAAAATTTAAGGTTCTTTTTTTATCCTTGTAGAAATGTTTCTTTGGACTATAAAGATATAGGTGTTAACTCTACTGCGACAAGTGATTGTGCAAGTGGTGCGACGGTATGTATGTATATATATTTGCTATAGTTGTTCTGAGGAATTGTTTTTGGTTCACTTTTTATTCTTACGAAATACAAGGCAAGTTTTATGTAAATTTTCGATATTCTTGTAATTTCGAACACTTGTTGAACCAATGTATTGTTGATTATATGCAATTTTTAAATGTACCCTTTATTGTAGTTATGTGTATACAACACAACAGATCAAAAACTAACAAACTTAGGAATAGTAACAGAAGGAAAATTTTCTAACTTTTACCCAAAAACTTTGAGTTTTCTACAGTAAGCTTCTCTCTTTGTTTTTGACGATTTTTAAAGTTTATAATTTTAGTGGAAATAAGAGCACAACTGTTTTATTAGAATGTACTCCAGATTTTGACATATCGTATTTAGTAAACAGTGTATCAGATGGAAACCATTACGTATGTACAGAGCAGCACAAGTTTTATATTTCTATAAGCATTGTTATTTGTAGAATTTTACGTTGTTTTCTCCGCATTCTTGTACAAAAACAGCACATCCTGGATTAAGCGTAGGATCAACGTTACTCATTCTATGTACAACCATTTTCGGAGTTTATCTTATCGGTGGAGCGTTAGTTTTACATTTTCTAAGAGGAGCACGAGGAAGAGAAACGATACCAAACATTGAGTTTTGGTCTAGCCTACCTGGATTAGTGAAGGTATTGTAGTTTAGTATTTTAACAATGTTTCCAAATCGCTGTTTTTAGGATGGTACTATCTTTGTATTAACTGGATGTAATCCTATGGTAATTTCTAGTGCCGATACTTACGATAAAATTTAGGTTTATTATTATGTATCACAGGTTGTAGCGTTTGTTTTTTTGTTAATAAAACATTATTTTTGTGTCGTCTTTGTAGTTTAATTTTTTTATTATTAATATGGGGTTAAATGTTTATTAACGTAACCTACACAAATTATAGTTATTAGGATAGTCATAAATGTTACTGTTGTTGTGTGCATTTCAAATTTAAAAAAAAGTTTGTCAACTGAGTGCCAATAGGTACCGAGGTCCTGGTTACGAAACCAATCCAGTTAAAGTTTAAGTCTCTGTAGGAATAAACGTGAGTCAAAACTACATACATAATATACAGTGAAACCTGCCAATACGGAACCTTTTTAAAACTGAAATATGCATATAACTGTTTCGGGCGAGTATAAGTTTAACTTTTTAAAACGGAAACTTTCATAAAACAGCGGAAAGTAAACTGTCATCACAAACTATAAAATATAAATTTAAACCTCCCACACAGCACGCGAGATGCAATGGATATACATATTTATCCATATAATATCCATTGATGTACATCCGTAGTTTAATATCCATTGTATATGCACCTTATATACATTCATGGATATCTGTGAAATAGGATTATCTTAAGTGTTATAAGTGTTATGTTCGGAAACATTTTTTTTTATGTATCATGTTACATAATCTTGTGAGTTGCTATTTTTTATCAAAATTATTTAGAAATAATTAAATTCTCTAAAATTTAACATTTGTAGTAAATATTTAACATGCAACAACAAATTTAATGAAAAATTGAAAAAGTAAAAAAAAATACTTGGCGCGGTTTAATTTAAACTTTCTTCGTTGTTCGTTTGTTTTCGCCAAGGTTTTCGCGTATATTATCGCCACTGAATTATTGCACACGCAAACTTTTTGGCTTTTTGTTTAGCTTGTATTTATCGTATGCAAACCATTTTGTGCTTTAAAATTTCGAAAAAATGTGTTTGTTTTTCATCATTTAGGATGGATGGGTAAACAAAATAAGTAAGTATTAAATTCAAATATAAATTATTTCTTAATAATAAATATATAACCTAAAAACTAACACGTTTTCGAGAAAATATATAATGACTTTGGAATTTGTAATCTAAGAGCCAGTTTGTGAGTTTATCTACAATTTCCCAATTCATTATTCTTATTGCTGAGTTTTATTTAATTGAAATTTTTTTAGATCGATTCAATCTACTTTGTTGGATGAAAAGATACAGCAAACGAGACATGTTTTAACCAAGTAATTGGTCTGGATCAAGCAAAACAAATTTGTAAAAATATTTTAAATTTAATTTATGGTAAGAGGCTTCAGAGTATTTTATAGTTTATAGGTTAAAACTTAAAACATTAACTTTATATGTATATTAACGTAATGTGATTTCAAGTGCATTACTGCCAAACTTGACTTTCATGTTGCATTTTATTTCACGACTATTTACAAAGCAATTCTTTATAATTACTTCAAAAACTTCAAAATTTAGTTTAGAAATTGCTAAAAAAGTGCATAAGTTATTTGAGTAGCATTACAATGTAATTTTTATTTTACAGTATCCATAAGAAAAAATTCAAATTGTGGTTAAGCTTTACAACACGCAATAAACACCAGGAGTAGTGGGTACGAAAGATGCCAATAAACATAAGCACAGAATGAATGTAAATAGGTTTTTTATATTTTTTACAATTTTTTTCAGTACATATATGGACATTGTATTGTTACGTATTTATTTATAAAAAAACTAATCTATTTATAACGACTAAAAATACGTTTACTTAATCTAGAAATATGTACATTTTTAAATTAACCGAACTAATTAAATCTAATAATATTTAATGAAAACACTTACACGAATTTATGTATAACCGTTGTATAACACTATCACTTAAGATAAGATAACGTCCTCGGATTTCACACTGTAAGTCACGTTCACTCGATTCGGTGTACACTGTTATTTATTTAAAACTCCGCACGTGCTAATCACTTATTTATCTTCACTTGAATAATCTTCTTAATACTGCATGCATTCACATTCCAGCAATAACTGACCTACGATTTCCATGTTCGGCATTTATAGACATCGGCGAATCCTTCTCGAACGTTCCCTACTTTTCGCTATATCTTCTAGACAGCTTCTAGAAGGCTCTTGCATTTGCAAGTAATTTCTTGAACGTTTCAGTATGTTAAGTTTCCAAATTGTTTTATTAATTAAATTAAAAATGATAATACCATTGTATGCATTTAATTTGTGTTAAGTTGCTAACATTGCCAATGCTTTTAAAATTGCGCACTATTTATGTGATGGCAAAGTACATATTATATTGCACAGATTTCACTGGCATTCTGCATTTAACTTGTATTAATATACATAACTTGCCGATATTGGTTCGATGCAATTTCTGCATTGGCAAGATTCATCCGGCAATATATCGGCCGGTGTGTCACCTGGTTACCGGCAGTGTACTTCATTTTAGTACATTGCCAGCATTCTGAGTGCCGGCTAAGGAGTACATTGCCAGTACATCCCATTGATTTGTGTTTATTGGGTAAAGACAAGGTATTTTTGCATATTTGAATTTACTTTTGCTGTACATTAATCTAGTAAGTATTTGGATTCCTATAATATAAATAATGGATAAACCTCTAGAAAAATGAGAGAATGTGTAAATAAAAAAGTTCGATTGTGTTTGAGTGAAAATGAACAAGTGGTCATATTTTCTGTGGACCAACCGGAGTTGTTGCATCTGGAAAATATCACTATTGGCATTTTGTATTGACTTTATTTGACGTGTGGCCATATTTTTTGTTAATATATAGATATGCACATATATTTTACCTACATATGAAGGTTCTATAAAAAAATGAATGTTTATTATACTTTAATTAAATGTTCATTGAACCTCCATATGTATGTATTTTGTACGTTCATATGACTGTTCAATATATCTCCATATGGATGTAAAATGTTTATCCACCTGGAGGTCCTATGGACATACTATGAAGATTTTTCCGTGACGGAATGATATATCCAATGGACCTCCATCCTTGCTCCATAATATTAAATATGGATGTTCGGTGCACCTCCGGTATCCATGGTTGGTGTGTACATTTCATATCCATTGGATATGCTTGTGCTGTGTGGGCTGTTACTGCGGTAATAAAATCAAATTATGCATTTACAAGAAATTTATAAACCTACCATTGTAGTTTTTCCGGGCATAATAAAAAATACACGACAGGAAGTGCCTAATGTATTTGCCATAAGCTATTATCTATGTAATTTTTTAATTTTAAAAACTACCAAAGCGGAAACTTGTCTCAAACGGAAAATTTGTTTGTAAACTGATTTTTGTTTCATTGACGATCACTGTTACCTGGACCGCTCGATCCTAGAGATTTGTTGACCACAATTGCGTTGCTATTCACCCGGACCGCATTCATTCAGTCACCGTCGATTCATTGAAATAATTATCACCATCTCGCACATCATATTCAGGAAGTGAAGAATGTGTGGAGTCGTGTATCTGTTTATTTCTGTCGGTAGTCGCATAACAGTCTTAATATTTGTGAGGCTAGGCAAACTCCTGGCCCAAGCGTTTACGGTGGTTTTACTGGTACATGCATAAAGGCTTTTGCTTAAAACTATTAATCTTTGCGTGGTTAGGTAATCCCGACCGAAAGGTTTGTGTAGTTAGTTAATTTTATTTTCGTACTTCAAACAACTTTATGCTATAGGATACCGTGTAGCGACATACTCACCAGATTGTTATCAAACACTCGTAAAATTACCTGTTTAAATTCCCGGAATTCAACGCATTTATTCATTTTTCTTTACATTTAAATTTAACATTAGCGACCTTGATTTTTTGAGTAAGCGGCGCTTCTAATTTCATTAGTGGTCTGCTCAATTAAAAGATGTTCGCAATAACACCTCGCACCTGCATATAAAGTTTTGTAATTATCCGTACCGTAATTACTTCCTAAAAGAATTGTTTAACATGGAAGGTCAAAGTCCGGTGTCGAGTTTTAAGTTTTATTTGTACAGTTCCCGCCACGAAACTTGGCCATTGCCGGCGCATCCTGGCCTGAATCGATGTTTATTTCAGTGCCGTAAGTATAATATACCTTTGTAAAGATGTGCAAATTTTTAATTTGTTACCAAATTTATAAGTTCCATTAAGAGAAATGATGTCTAGCTAAATAAATACGAATTTTCTATGAATCTTTTTATGAAAACAAGATTCAAAAGTACTTAATAACTTTAACGACTGTACGCTTATGAAATCCGAACTCAAACGAGCATAAGTTTCTCTCGCCAGGTTTCGTAACAGGACCTTTACTTATCTGTTTGTTTCCTGGTTTACCATTGATACCCGTTCCTACTAAATAATTTATATTCACAACACCGTTGGGTGGTAAAGTGAGGCCATATTGTAACTTCATACATATGGTAACCAACCGTAACATTTTATTTTATTGAGTTGTAGAAGTTAATGATTTTCTTTGTACTTACTGAATTCACTGTAGGTGACTGCGTCCGACACTGAGGACGTGGTACAATTTTCATATTTTAAAACAATTATTATTGTAACTATTCAGCAATATTTTTGTTTTAGAAAGGTTGTGCAGTTTAAATGCTCTGAATTAAAAGATCTTTATGGTCATCTTGATAAACAGGAAGAATTAAATTATATTTTATTAGAAACTCAATCTAACTCAAACTTTTTTATTTCAAAATCATGAATGTTTTTTAAATGTCTGTCAAATGTATATTTTTGAGAATATTACTACAGGTTTCACAAATAAATGCACCACTTGCACTCAATTTTTAAGCGTTGTGAATGACTCGCGAAGTAGGTCAAAAATACACTATCATTAAGTCGGCAATAATAATAAATCAACAACAAACACATAGAGAAAGTTAGTTCAAAGAAAGATAGGATTCGCGCCAAGTTTTTAAATCTCAAAGATTTATATAATTAGACGGCTGATCCCTGCATTTAGTTCTCACCTTCTAAGTTACTTTGCACCGACTCAAATCAGTTTTCGAATACTCCAGAACTCATTTCTTCATAGAGTAGTTGACAAATTCTCATCTTCGGTAATACAAGCTATAACTTTTGGTACTGTTGGTTGTTCATTACGTAAAAAGAACGAATGCACAATATGTCTTTTCATTCGTTCTAATATTGCTATTCCGCACATTCTTTTTAAAAAATAATATCTCCTCCATTGGATAAAACCTAAACGTCGCCGATAATTGTTTGTTACTCGTATAAATAATTGCACATTCTGTCAAAAAATCGATTTTGTAGCTTTTTTGTTTTGTATACTTCACCTTTCACGTAGTTCCAAAAAAAGTCTAAACGGTTAATATCTGGCTTACTGACTGAGCAGCGTCTAGTGCATTTTCTTACTTTGTCGAATTCCGTGAGGGTTTTCTTCATTCCAAACATGCGTATTGTGAGAATTCAGCACTCTATTTCGTGTAAAACAACACTCATTCGAAAATAATATTTTGGCACTAATGCTTCTTGTTGCTGCAGTCACACACAAAACTTAAGTCGCGGTCCAAAATCAACGTCGGTTAACTGTTGAATATGGTAGAGATACACAAAATAACCCCCTCAAACACTATGTAGCGTACTAATGAGACACGTTAGCTGTGCGACCTATTTCTTTAAGGTTCTTTCATGTTCAACTTGCTACAATTTACGATATCTGCACATACAAAAACAAATATTAAAGTTTTGTTTTTATTGAAAAGATTTATTTTTCTTCCTTTGCTAATACATGGGGTGGTCTTTCTCGATTACGGCCTTTCTAGCTAGAAAGAACCTCTCTAGTTGCTCTAAGTCCTTGCATACACGCCAAAAAAGAATTATTGGAATGAATTGTCTATTACGATATCCCTCAACCTACAATTTACCTATGGTGTGGAGGTTGTAACCGACCGTACATTAAAACATTATCACTGTTGTACATAATAAAGAAGATTTTAATTAAATATAAAGTACGAGTACGTTTACAAGAATCACTTAGCATCAATTAAAGAAATCCGTTAAAAAATCGAAACAGAAATAGATCAGATTGTCGAACTCAGCTCTAAGAAAGCTGAATTTTGCATTTATTTATCTGAAGTTTTGGTTACAACCGAAGATAAACGTGATCGTATACACAAAGTAGATTTTGTTAAGACAGGTCACTAATAATGCTAAGAAATAAACATTACTAACCGCTTTAATTATTTTCTTAACAATTGATTTTGTATATTATGGAAAATTAAAGAAAACAATAATTAACATAATACATCAATACGTTTCACAGATTTTACAGCATTTACCCCTATATCATTTACCGCATAATTACAATCGACAAACAATTTTCATTTGTTTAGATTGTCAGGACCAGCCTGAAAACTTTAATTGCAAATATCTCAAAACTGGACCACTTTAGAGTAAATCTTTTAAGGAAACATTTTCATTTAACGCCTTAAGGAAACGACTCCTTGAGTTTGTAGTTGTATTTCAGATACACACTGTATATTATATTCAGTTAGCACGTTGTAAATACAGAAACATCTATACAATTAAGTCAAGTTAATCTAAATCTTTACACGTAAGTATATAAAAAACTAAAGGGTTACGTTACCTGCTGCTGTAGCTGTAAATTTACTATGATCTGTTTTTGAACTACTTGGTTGACTTTGCAAGTTTATAGATATTTAGAATACTTTCTTTATCTGATAAATGTTTTGCTTTAAATTTTTTTATTGGCGAAGGATCCAAAATAATGATCAGATAACCTATAAAAATGGGTTTTTTTCAGTTGGTAGGCATTTAAAAAAAAATTATTACCTTGATATTTTAAAATAATAAATTGTGTACACAAAAAATACTGATAAAATTAACGAAGCGCAGGAATATGAAGATTATTAGTACACAATTTTGCCGCGTACTTTGAATTAACCAATTACAAAAGTGGGGGGGACTGCGTGTTTAGTACAGGCACAGTATGTACAGCATAAACAAAGTATTTGTAGACGAGTAACTTCAATTGAGAGAAAAGGAATAACGTTTTAACTTTTCCCCACAACCGTTAGAGGCCACTATGTAATAATTATCGGTAAAAAATACAAACACAGCAAATTTTATTTCCCTCTTTTTCGTACCTTGAAGGCTAAAAACGCTGAATTGCATTTCTCGAATAAAATCGACTAAATAATGCAAGTTATTTTTACACGTGTTTGATTCTAACGTTTATTACTATTTAAAAACTGAAGGTTTTCATATTCGTTTTAAAGAAAAGTTATTACAATATTCACACGGTGTTGATTCGAATGAAACTGGAAGTTATTTATATAGTATTTGTGCAAATAAAAAATGTTATATAAAATAAGTCGCTTTTTTTAATGCATAATTATAAAAAAGTGACAATTTTCATAACTATTCTTTCAAAAACAAGAAAACATTCAAAATAAATAATTTTAATAACAATGGGTGCTATCCACACCCACACATTAAGTTTAAAATTCGCGCTATTTGTTTTCCCCACAACCGTTGTAGGGCGCCATAAACTGTGTTCCAAGTTTATATACAGGAGATTCCCCTCTAAGTATATGTACAGGTATAGGATGGTATAGGTTATTTTTTATATTACAGTTGGCTATACATATAAATAACAATAATATTTTTGGAAAAACTAGTCTTCAAAATTTTGGCAAAATACTAGAAAACAAAAATTGGCATGTATGTAGCATTAAGTTTTTAATTAAAAAAATTGTGGCGAACTAAACATGGATGAGGTAAGTTAATTCAAGAATGTATCGATACAACTTTGATTAATTTTTTTTATAGTCAAGCAGTGACAGTGCTGCAGAACGTTTACTTTCGATAGTACCAGAAGTTTATAACGAAAGACAAGGTTCCATGGACAGTTCAAAAATTAGTATTAACCTCAATATGTTTGATCGTACTCACAATACTTTACATATTATGTTTTAGTACCTGTACCTGGTGGACCATTAACGGATATAAACAAACGTAAAAGTGCCAAAAAAACGAATAATTCAAAATGTACTAGTTTGGAGTGTCATCCAGATATTAATTCGGTAATTATCTTATTTATTAATTTGAAACTTGCTTGCTTATAGTACCTTGATTTGTTACCGTTTTGTGTTGGCTTTATTGTAACTTTCTTTCTATTTTATCTGAAATGCGAAAATCTTTTATTTATGGTTAAGTGTAACATATGGTTTTCAGGATTTACAATAGAATTTGTCGCAGAATGAAAATTTTTAAAAGTAGCATAAATGTTTTCGATTTGTTAAGTCTAATATTTGATCCCTGTCTTTTAGTTTTTGTTTGGATCATTGCTACAAGAAAAATGTAAGATCAAGCGGAAATTTTTGAGGCAAAGTTTCACATAAAAACGGTAATAATGCCCTATACAATCAAACTGACTACAGATGAAACAGGGAATTATTTAGAAAAAATTGGCATCATCAGGGCGTGAGAAAAACTTAACAAGCAACCGAAATCTAAGAAAGAAAACGAGCTTGAAATTCTAACAAAGAACCACTACAGAGTAAGGTAATCAACTTGTGAACCAAGCCAGATTCTTAACTCTATAGAAGTGACTTTTGAAGAAGTCTCCGTATATAAAGAAGAAATATTGTCACAGCTGGTTAAGCTCGACTCTGATTGGGTTACGGTCGAAAAGGGGCGTGTTTTCGATAAAGGAGTAATAACCGGGAACCAAAGAGGGGATAGCTCGAAACTATGATCACCGACACGTTATCAAAATCTATATTGTGACCTATAGTATAATGATGTTCAGTAAACACAGGCTTAGAAATATGCCTTTTCCTTATACAACGATCATATTCGGAAATACATGTAATGACGGAACGACCGGTTTCACCAATGTAGACTAAACTACATGAACAAGGAATTTGGTATACACTTTGAAATGAAAGTGTAGGAAATTTGTCCTTGGGAGAAGCAAGAATCTGAGAGATTTTGCCTGTCGAGTTGAATATGGATTTAATGCCGTTCTTACGAAGAAGTTTTCCTATTTAATCTGTACCCTTGGGAATGAGGGTAAAAATGTCAATTTCGGATTAGATTCAGAAGTGAAATGTTCTTAGGTAATCGAGCACGGGGCTCTAGACGACGATTAATAACTGTTCTAGAGTATTATTTAAAAATAAGGTTCTAGTAAGATGACTGAGTTCCAAGTCTAGATTCTCAGGTTGGCAAATAAAAAAAGCGCGATGAACCAAAGATTCATACAACTTAGTTAGAATCGGTTGCTTGTTTGCGTTCTTCGATTACTATCACGTCCTGATGAAGCCCCTTACGAAAGTAGGCGAAACATTAACAACTTCGGTTACCACCATGACACGGTCCAAACCCGGAATACGTTCTCATCTTAGTATTTAACGAATTATTTTGAGTGACAAAATTACATTCTAATTTTATTGATTCATAATGAATTAAATTATATTGTTGTCGTTTTTTTAATTTCATATTGTGTCGTCACAAGGGATGTGGCGATTTTGATGACCGGAACTGATGGTGGATCGATTGGTTCATACGTTTGTTGTTCTGACGTGAGATATGACGTGACTTTTTTGATTACTGATGTAAATATAGATCATGAACAACGGGGGGTCCAATAAGGTTGACGTGGATTTCTTAAAAGCGTTTCGTCGTTTGCTTAAATTTTATTGTGGTGGTACCTTCTCATGTTTCCAATAAATGCATTATTGGTTCTACTGTATGACATCATCCTTAAGAGATGGTGAAACATATCTCTTAGGAATTTGGATTATTGAGTTTCTACATTCGGGATGTGTTGGGTTATAAAGAGACTGCGACGCACATTTGCGTAAACTCGGGAACGTATAGTCTCAGACTGTGTTAATGTTTTGAAGCTGTTTGTGAGGATGGAGAGTTTAACAGAGTTGTTTAGTAATTCATATTTGGTTTGAATAAAATTATTTTTATTGCACAGATACACGGAAGACCGTCGACCACTATGTTCTCTTTCTCGACGATGTGTATGAGAAACGCTGTAAATTGTATCATAAATACGAGAAGTCGAAGTTGTCTGAGAACCCTTCTCAGGTCGGTTGTTTGTCGTAGACAGTCGCTGTCCGATATATTTGATGAAATAGTATTATCATCAATCTTTTCGCTCTTTTAGAAGCATGGGACGTTGTTTTCTGCGAGGATTCTTCTGTATTTCATGGCGTTTCCGTCTGTATGGCAGCAAAGTTGTCAACTCTACTAGGTTTACTGTAGCTGTTATGTACTTTGGTCTGTTTCTTTTGCTGTTTTTGTTGGTTTGACAGACAGTAGTACACATAATGCCCTGCATTTGGTCTTGTCTTTTACCTTCTCTTTTATTTCATTTCATCGTGGTACATTTTTTGGCAATTTCATTTTATGTCCTCTTCCTCTACATGTCTTATGGTCTTCCTTCTCCCTTTTTGCTTCTTATATTGTGTTCCAGTGTTTGCTTTGTTATATCGTTAATTTCTTCTCCCGTGATTGCTTCTTCATTCATTTTCATTTCTTCTCTTATTTGCTCCATGTCTTCCACTCTTTCTTCTTATGTTGTTGCTTTATTATATATTTCTTCGGAATGTTCGATCCACCTCTGTTCAGTTTTCATGTTTGTTTTAACGGTTTATCCATGTTTATCTTTCACTCTTGTTTCGTTTATAATTTTTTTCATGTTATCTTTTTGTTATATTGTATAGTGTTTTTATGTAATTTTCTTGTGCTGTTTCTTGTGTTCTTCTCAATGTTTTTTCTCTACGTTTATAAAAAATTACGTACCAACCGCGACCGCTATTGCTGCATTATAATAACCATCGTTAATAGGTGGATGCCATTAGTTTTGTTTTTCTTGACACTTTTCAAAATCGATGTTTTCCCGTATCGCATAACTTCATACGTAATATTGCACGTTTATAAAGAAATGACGTCAGAAAAATGTTAGCAACCGCGACCGTTGTTACTGCATTATTATAACCATTGTTAATAGATTTCGCGGATGCCATTAGTTATGTTTTTATTGACACTTTTCAAAACCATTTTATTCCCGTATCGCATAAGTACTTCATACGTACTATTGCACGTTTCTAAAAAAATTACGTAAGAAAAAATGTTAGCAACCGCGAACGCTATTATTGCATTATAATAACCATTGTTAATAGGCTTCGCGGACGTCATTAATTTTGTTTTTTTTTGACACTTTTCAAAACCGTCGTTTTCCCATATCGTATAAGTACTTCATACGTACGTTTATAAAGAAGTGACATCAGAAAAATGTTAGCAACCGCGACCGTTATTCCTGCATTATAATAACCGTTGTTAATAGGTTTCGCGGACACCATTGGACACCATTAGTTTTGTTTTTCTTGACGCTTATCAAAACCGTCGTTTTATCGTATCGCATAGGTACTTCATATGGACTATTGCACGTTTATAAAAAAATTACATTAGAAAAAATGTTAGCCTCCTGAATATATCGCTTTTATTCCATTTTCTGTTGCATACTCTACGCATCCTTTCCATCTCGCCTCATTTATCTTATATACTTTGCTTTTCTAGTTTCTAGTTCTTTTGTTTTCTCCGGTTTTTCTTAATTTTCTGTATTTTCCTGATGTTTTCTTAGTCCTATTTTGTTACTTTCCGTTATCTTTGGTTCTGTCCGGTTTTTCGTTTTTGCTAGTTTTTTTCGGTGTTCAGAGTTTATTTTTTTGGGTTCGTTTCTTTGTAGGTTATCTTTGTAATATATTTTTTTTCTCTTTATCTGTAGATCTCTCTCTTTTCTTTGCTTCTTTGTTTTTTTTGATATCTACTTCTTCGTACTTTTTCTCTTCGATGTCTACGTCGGTTTGTTCCATCAATACTTGAACTTCCCATTCCTCTTTGTTTATAATTAGTCTGTATTTAACTTTAGCTTCCTTTTTCTGACTTTTTTCATATCGGGATTTAGCTTTTCTTTTATATTCCTTGTTTGTTTTTATCCATATTTCTGATCTTTTTAATTTGTCTAATTTTTTCATAATTTCGGTTTTTTTAAATTAAATTTTTGTTGTTACTCTTAATTTAATTAATTTGTTTTCGCTTTCTATTTGGATGCATATTCTGTTTATAAAGTCTATTTTATGCTCTAGTATTTTTATCTTCAGTTCTTCTGGCTTTTTATTATCTCATAGGATTCTTTTTCCTTACTTCATTTTCCAGCACCTGTATTCTTATTTCTTGTTTATGGTATTTCCCATTTTTTAATTTCTTCCTTCCTTTTTGTTCCATCATATTGGCATTCGTGTCGTCCATTTTCTTGTCCATTTGTCCATTTGCAAGCGATGGAAGAGTATACGAGGAGAAATTCATTGTTATACGTGTTGTAAAGGGTAGTGGAAGCTGTATTCTCGGATTGGCGTTGAGAAATGTTCTACGTCTCTTGAAACCAATATACAGTCGAACTCCTATATAGTGATGTTCAAAATTCCCTTCAAAAACATCATTATATAGAAACTTCATTGTATAGAATTTATACTTAAAAAACAAAACACAAATTTAAATGTACATAAGAAATACATATTAATTAGAAACACTTTGAAACGTGTTCAATAACATGACAATGCATTTCAAAACTCGAAGGAAATCGTATAATCCTCTAAACAATTCATGCATTTGTGTCATTTACAAATGTACAGAATTTTTAGTACCATTATTAATAGCCTTTCTGTATTGTAAATTAAGAAGTCTTATAATCCGCTTATCCGTTTAACAATGCGGTATTGTAAATGTAAAGTAAATTGTACGTGATTCCAAGAAAACTTTAAGTAGTTGGGTAACATTTTCTTTCAAAAGATCATAATATAGAATTTGAACATCATATTTTAGAGGTGATTTTACACACATTTTAACACGAAGGTCAATATCCTAAAGAAAACATCACTAAATAGAAAAAATCATTAAATAGGAGTTCATTGAATGGAGGTCCGACTGTACTTTGGATATTACAGTTCTAACAACGAGACTACTGTGTTAATTTAGGTTTTTTGCACATAATGACTGTGGTTTTGGGTGTTGACTTTATCGTCGTGGAACACTGGAAAATACTTTATTCCACTGGATAGTGTCGGACTCGCCCCAGCTAAAACTTTTTATTTTTGCAGCAGGCATCACAGTAAGTCATTCTTAAACTGTTGTAGGAATTATAGATGGTGATATTTGGCTTCTTTAATCATAAATATTCTCTTTGTTTAACCTGCATTTATTAGATTTGATCAAAAGTCTGTTACTTGGATCATATCTCATCCGCAGTACCTTTATAGTTTTAAGCTTCGTCGCCCTCACTGTGTAAAGTATCAATTGTGAAAGTGAAATAAATTGTTAAAGTAGGTTGTCGACTCACCTATTTGCCTAGGTTTCATCGCAGGTAGTTATGGGCCAGGCTGTAATTACCTAATTTTGTCGGATGCGTCGGTGCTCTGCGCCACCGTTCTTTGCGTGAAAAGAAAAAAAAATACTAACGGACTAATGTCTGGGCTAGATAGGAAATACCATAACTCGCAATCCCAAAGTTATCACAGACTTAAAGTTTGTCGCATAAATTAATAATGTTTAACGCAGATTTGGTAGTACGTCACCTTACAATGACATAAGTGCGCAAAGAGAAAAAAAATCATTGGCCGACAGCAATCGCTTTTGTTATTAAAATTTTTACGTGACGCCAAACGTGCAAACGAGATTAAACAATTCTGGTTTAATTTACCCTTTTAGAACAAACATAACCAGCGGTTACTTCTCAGTTTCCTTACAGAACAAAGTTATAGAATTACGATAATGGCATTAATTTTAATTTAAATGACACAAACTAGTAATCTTAATTTACAGGACACGGAACGATACTCTAAGTTTAACAATAACAATGCAGTGACGTTATCATGCAGTCCGTGACCTCGTAGCACGATTAGAAATTAACACTTTATACCAAAAAATCGTAATCGGTAAATTTTACGTCGAAACAACTTTGTAGTGGTGGCCTAGTCCCACGTGTGTCCCTACTAGATTCGTCATAATAGTAATTTGAAAGCAATAAATACCTTAAAGTACAGTATTACCAAGAAACGCATTGATCGATGTCAGTCATACCCCTTTGATAATGATTACACTGTTTCAAACGTTAATTATGGGTTGTGTACTTAACAACCTCGGTAGTGGAACGTTAACAATTAAACAACATGGGGCTATAAGAAACAAAAAAATTGCGATCCGTAACCACGTGTGGATAAATTTGTCATTAACCTTAATGCGATCTCAACCCGAAAAATTACTCTTCAGTCGACCCTTAAAAGCCTAGGTGCGATGCTTCAAGAAGGATTAAAAAAAAACAGCCATAAGGCAGATGTTAATAGATGACAGAATGTATCTCTTACCGAGTTGTGTTCTAAAACCTCCCACCAGCATTACTACTACTACCAAAGTAACAATAGCGTTCGAACGTATCTTGAAATCGAGCAGAGGTTGCGTCGTATTACGTCCAAAAACCTAACGATCGAGATATTTATCCTTACACGACTACGATTGCAAAGTTGCCTAATCGACAGTTAAAACGTACTCAAACTGATTTTAAATCATATAAACTGTTACCACTCGTGCGTTATGGTGTTTATTGTGGTTTTTTGTTGTTTAGAGGCGTGGTTTCTGATTATTATTCAAAGATTTAAAATACGCTATATCTAATGGCTAGCAGGTACAGGTATCGTTTGAGGGTAGGAAGTTAAATAGTAAATAGTCATCCAATTGCGCAACTTATTCTCCATTTAGTCAAATCTATGTCTTGCCATTTCTGAGTTTTCCATATTGTGCATTATTTTCGATACAGTGTCTATTTCTTAAATTACGCTACATGGACACTTAGGACAATAATACAAACTTTTGGCCAATATTTGGTGCAATACAATCGAAATATATCACGTAATTTTGCTTGTACGTAGAATTGTTCTTATGCGTTTCTTAGTTTTTGTCGTTAATACGGCATTAATATATCTTAGATGGCGCTATCTGAACATCGTAAGACAGAATGCGACCATAATACGGTAGCTGCGTCAGTTCAAGTATATAATGAAACCAATAATCCTTTTGAAGGTCAAAACTTATCTAGAATAAAGTCGAAACCAAAACGGAAAGAAACTCAAAGAAAGGTAATTTAAGTATTTGCTTGTTTCGTTTGTTGCCTTTATTGCAACTGACTAATAATCGTCTTGTTAGCGACCGCACCATGTTAGCGTTCAAATAGACTGTGCTTGTAACAAAGAAAATCTGGATCGTCATTCACCGGTCTCTAATCAGTGTGTTGTTAATAATAACTGTGATAACTTAATGAGTAATTTGTCTATTAATCCAATAACTAAAAATGATGAAAATCAAGATCAGATATTGCAGGACACTGTAGTTGTTGGGAATGAGGTAAAATGTACATCTTTTTGAAGCAAAACATATATAAGAAATTTTATAGAGTGAGCCAGAGCAGCCACCACAACCTGAACTAACTGTTGAACAACGACAAAGGATTCAAGATTTTATCGACTCGATTAAGCCAGAATATTGTACGTCGTTACGTAACAACTCTAGCAGTGCTGATGAGGACAGTAACGTTACGTCTACAACAGCAACTAGTCTTAATAGAGGACAATATTGTACGTCGCCGCTTCAAGTTGGATTTGTCGCTATCAATACTTCTTCAAGCTACCTGAACCAAGGTACCGTTATCGTAGGGGATAATACATTAAGGTTTGTATAAATATTACATTTGTGAATATGCTAAATATTGTCGCGTTTTAAGCAATAGTAGTGAAGATCATAATGAAGAAGCCATTATGGGGTACGTTGATCGATTAATCGCATCTGAGGAGCATAACATACAGCAAGAGGTTGAGGAACGGTTTGGAAGGTATAAATTCAAAAATTACTTAACTAAAGTATAGTATAAGATTTTCTACAGAGCAACATGTTGCTTGTAGAGTAGTTTGTGAAAAAATTATTTAAACCAATCAACAATATTTCTATTCGCGGATTTTTAATAATTTTGTAACGAATTTTAAAACTAATTTATTTATACACAAAATATTTACACGTTTATAACTACACGAACGAATTAAATGTAACGATATTTAAGAGAAACACGCTAATTTATATAGTACAATCACTCGAAAGATAATGTCCGCGGATAACTTCTGTTTATCTAAAACTCACACTTGTTTACATTAATACGTTTATACTCCGTTATATTTATCTTTCTATCTTTCGAGAATTTTCTACATCTTTTGGTGAACGTTCTGGAAGTAGGTAATAACTGCGTGAACGCTCTCGAAGCCGACAAAAACCTTGCAAACGTTTCAATACATTATCTTCTTCTGTAGTTATTCGTCGTCTAACTCCGGACATAGACCTCTCTCAATTCTCGCCATAGAGATCTATTCTGCATGGTGCGTCTATAGTAAAATTCTGCTATCCTTTTCAGATCGTCCCCCCAGTGCATTTAAGGGCATTCTTTCCTCCGTTGTGCCATCCATGACTTCCAGTCTTGTATTCGATTAGTTCATCATTCATCTGTTTGACGTGCATTATGGCAAGCGAAGGTCTATTTTAGTGTGACGACATATTCTATCACGTCTCTTACTCCTATCTGTTAACCTGAATCCTAGCATAGTTCTTTCCATGGCTCTCTGAGTTTTTGCCATTTTATCTATATTAGTTTGGACAAGTGTTTGACAGTCATACGTAGGCACCGGCAAGATGGATTGGCCAAACACTGCTTTTTTGATATTACGGTAGCTTAGAATTTTTTAGTACAAAGGATAGGTTTCCAAATCTAGCCCGTGCTAGTCGGCTTCTTCTTCTCATAGTCTACGAAGGTTAGAAATAAAGGAAAATAATGTTCGGTAGCTTTTTTAAGTATTCTTATTGTTAATAGGTGATCTAATGTACTGAACCCCTTTTTAAATCCGCCTGTTCCACGGACTGATATGCGTCCATCTTTGGAGCAGTCTGTTGGTAATTATCTTCATGAATACTTTATATATCTGAGAAAGCAATGAAATAGGTCCATAATTATTTACGCCCGTTTTGTCTCTCTTAAGGAGGAGGATGACTATACTTTCAGACCAATCGTCGCTTTCCGTGTTAAATTGGTTTCAGGCTATGACGTCCTTAAAAATTAATTTTTCGGAGGAGATGAAGTCTATTTCATTTTTGAATTAAAGTTACCCATAATTATGGTGGATTTTAGTTTTGTTTCTTCTGTCGCTATTGTTAGTTTTTCCAGAAATATTTCGTACTTTTGATTCTTGTGCTTAGATGTTGGCGCATAGGCTTGGATTATTTTCATCCTTAGGTTATTTTTGAGTATTATGTAATCTACTCTATCGGAAATTACCTTGAACATTTCTATGTTTTTTTAATTTTTTTTTCTAGAAATCCTATGCTTCCTTATGTTACATCCTCTTTAGTTATGTTATATAATATATTACCAAAATTTGAGTCTATGCACTGTTTTCTTTTTTCATCTCTGTCAGTTCCAATATGTCTTTCTCCAGCTCATTTTAACGCGCGTAAAATCTAAGATAAGTAAAATTAATTTAAGACATAAATTACAAATTGCGAAAATAGAGAACACAACGGGAAGAAATCGATTTGACTTGACAAAGAAATAAATTTAAACGATATCATGAAAAAATTATTGCAGGTAGAAGAAGAAATTTATGAGACAAATGCAAACACGAACGGACATTTAGAAAAAATGAAGAAATTAAAAAAGACCATAAATTACCAGGATGGAGATTGATTAACACCCTAAGACAGAAAGTCCTAGAAATAATAAGGAAGAAAAGGAGGTTCAACTGGGGGAAAATGAGATAGATTTTATCAACAGAATAGGGGAAAGGAAAGAAAATGAAAACAGACTAGTAAAGATAGGGATCACAACAATACTAAAAAAAATGGAAGATTATGAGGAACACAAAGAAACTGGCAGGTACAAAAATAGAAATAAATTATGACCTGCACAAGAAGAGAATAGAAGAAACAATTAATCTCTCACATGATGGATGCTAGAAAAAAAGGACTAACAGCAGTAATTAGGAAGCATAAACTACTAATAAATGCAGAAGACATTACAGGAGAAGATAAGTAAAATAAGGAAGTAATAACACGTAGATACAAACGAACAAAAGAGTAGAGTCAGATCCACAGATGAGGAAGAACCAAGCTCTGCCCGGAGAGAAATACCAAAAAAGACAAACTGGGCACAGACCATACTAACACCCTACCAAAACGAAAGACTGGGCTCACAGAAGAAAGATTTAAACAAAACACTTAAGAACACCAAAAAGACAAATCGAAACCAACGAATTACAAAAAACTAACAAGAAATGAAAACTAGACGGAAGCAAAGAAAACAAC
Source organism: Aquatica leii (assembly GCA_035610365.1). NCBI lineage: Eukaryota > Metazoa > Arthropoda > Insecta > Coleoptera > Lampyridae > Aquatica > Aquatica leii. The sequence continues at coordinate 65,031,751 of CM069437.1, forward strand.
GAAAATAGGCAATGCAGAAGAACAGGGAAAATAAAGGAAACAAAGAGGAAGGGAAAAGGAAACACAAGATTAACAAATAAACACGTGATATTCTACGCCGGAGTTGATGCAGGAAAGAGAGCAACAGAAGGGGTGGGAATAATAATAACGGAGGAACTAAACAAACGAATAATAAAATGGAAAGCCGTACACTCAAGAATAATACTAGTGACAACAAACAGAACAGAAAACAAACATTATACAAATATACGGGCCATTAGAAGGTACACCAGACGAGGAAGTAGAAGAATTCTACAATTTACCAGAAATACTTAATGAAGCCAGAGAAGAAATAGAACCATCCATAATAAAGGGTGACCGGACTGCAAGAGTAGGGAACCACCATACTAGAGGTATGGGATGCATGGAAAAATATGTAGAGCAAACAGTAAACCATAACGGGAAGAAAATGATCGAGTTCTGTCAAAGAAATGATCTGTTAATAGGAAACACACTACGGGAACAAGAAGTAGAAGATAAGTACACCTTCGTAGCAGATGCACGTAACGCAAAAAGCTTGATGGATTATATAGTCTTTACAAACACTAAGTAATACAATTCAGAACATAGAAGCAAGAAAAGAGGTGACAATAGGTACAAACCATATACTAATAGTAGCAAAACTAGAAGAAATAATAAATAACAGACAGCAGAATGGCCCTATACAAACTAAAAAAACCGGAAAGGTAAGAAAAATACAAAAAAAGACAAACAATTTCGTAAACTACTAAAAAAAAAAAAGAAAGAATCTGGAGACAAAACGGAAAAAACTTACAGAAATTACTGTAAAGGTAGCGGAAGAGGTATGTGGAAGAATAAATATCAATAAAAACCTAAAAGAATTAGATGGTAGACAGAAGAGATAAAAAGTGAACGAAAAGAAACAGACTTGGAAGAAGTATATATCCGAACCAAACACCAAAAAGATGAAGAAAAATTTTAAGAATAAAGGAAGAAGGTAAAACAAGAAATCTAAAAAGCGTAAAAGCAAAGCTGAAAAGAGTTTGAACAAGAAATAAATGAAAAACACAAAGTGGACACAAAAGAGTTTTGGACAACAGTAAAAAGATTTAGAGGGATTAAAAGCAAAAAATACAAAGCAATGAAAAATAAGCAAGAGGAACTCAAAATGGAAATAATAGAAATATTGTAAGTCTGGAAAACTCAGAGAAATTTAGAGGAGAATTAAACGTAAAAAATGAAGATAGAGAAAACACAGTAGAATTACCAGAGATAACAAGGGAAGAACTACAGGAAGCGATAAAACAGATTAAAATAGGAAAAGCGAGTGGAGAAGACGAAATGGCTCCAGAAATGCTTAAATATTTAGGGAAAGATGGAATAGAATGGCTACATGAAATATAAAAAGAAGCGTGGAAATCGAAGAAAATCCCCAAAGACTAGGAAACAAATCTAATAAAAAGATGAGATAACAAAGTTTATATTTTCCATTTTTTTAACTTTAACTCAAAATGGGTTTATTATATTATATTATTTTATTTTTATTTTTATAAATTCTTAATAATGGGAAGGTTTTGAGAATTTATAAAAATAAAAATAAAATAATATAATGAGATAACAAACTGAAAATTACAGAACGATAGGCTTAGCCCAAACCACACTAAAACTATATACAAGAATACTGGGAAAAAGACTGAAAACATATGTAGAACACAAACTTGAAGAAGAACAATTGGCATTCTGAAGAGGAAGAGAGACAAGTGACAACATTTATATACTAAAATGCTAATAGAAAGAGCAATAGAAGAGGATAAAGAGCTATACATGATACTCATTTATTTGAAAGCTGCGTTTGTCACCGTGCACAGGCAAGCAATATGGAATAGCCTGGAAGAACAAGAAGATCTGACACAACTTACCCAAATAATTGAAAGCACGTTTAAAACAGTAGAATGGAAAGTACAAATCGCAAGACAGCGATCAGAAGAATCTGATATCAGAAAAAGAATAAAGCAAGGGGACAGCCTAAGCCCACTTTAATTCTTGATAATGTAACGAATTTTATTACTAACTACTAAAATTTATTTAAATTACGTAAAAAAATTTTTACTTATACTAAAAAGATGTACACTTTTATATTAACCGAACTAATTAAATCTATTAATATTTAATAAAAAACACTTACACTAATTTATATCACTTACACGAAGATAAGATAAAGTCCGCGGATAGCTTCACACACTTGTTTACACTAAAGTCACGTACAAGATTATTCTCTGTATATTTATCTACACACGTGCTAACAACTTATTTATTTAGACTTGAATAATTTTCTTAACACTGCTGTCTTCGCATTACGAAAATAACTGACCTACCATTTGTTTCTTCGGTATTTATACACATTTTAGAAATCCTTCTCGAGTGTTCCATATCTTTCGGTATACGTTCTAGAAGATGGATAACAACTTCGAAAAGGCTCTTGAATTTGAGAACGTTTCAATAATAATGGACATAATAGTAAAACAAACCAAGAGAAAAGAAGAATTAAAAACGACAGTAGGGTACAATAAGCTAGAACCGATATCAATAAATAGCTTTTTAGACGCGGACGATGTAGTTCTAATAACGGACTCACAAAAAAATTATTAAATATCTGGGTAAAAGAAATAGAAGAAATAAAAATGGAAGTAAACAACAAAACAAAACTGTTGATAATAAATGAAAATCAGATAGAGAGTACAAACAAAGAAATAAAATGCAAGAACACAATTCTAGAAAAAATAACTTTCAACTATCTAGGCACAATACTAACAAATACAACCATATACCAGGACATAGCTACAGAAACTAAAAAGAAAATACGCAACATAATAATAATTCCAACAATCACATATGCAGCGGAAAATTGGACGAAAAGACATGATAGCAAGGAAAACAAAATGGGACCACGTTAGGAATGAAACCATAAGGAAAGAAATAAAACAGATACCAATATTAGAAAGATTTAAGAAAAACCTACTAAGGTACGGACATGTCATAAGAATGAATCACTACCGGCTGACGAAGAGAATAATGAAAGGAGGGAAACCAAGAAACAGAAAAAGAGGAAGCCCAAGAAGATGGAAGAACACGAAAGAAAAAATGGAAAACAAAGGAAGAGATGGAAATTTTAGCAAGGGATAGAAAAGCATGGAAGGAATGGGTAAAGAGGACCCCGACTCACAATCCGACGCCTGAAAGGGCAAAAGGAAATGAGAAGAAGGAGGTTAAGTCAAACTAAAAAACGTGGGGTTGTCTTGCATCAACTAGGATCAGTTACCGAAGTACTGTAGAATAGGAGATAAATAAAGTTAAATTAAGAAAAAAAATTACTAATTGCGAAAATAGAGAACACAACGGGAAGAAATCGACTTGACTGAAAACAAAGAAATTTACACGATATCATGAAAAAATTACTACAGGTAGAAGGAAAAATTAATGAGACAAATACAAACACGAACCGACATTTAGAGAAAATGAAGAAACTAGAAAAGACCGTAAACTGCCAGGGGAGATTGAGAAACACCCTGAAAAAGAAGGTCCTAGAAATAATAAGGAAGAAAATGGAGGTTCAACTGGGGGAAAATGAGATAGATTTTATCAACAGACTGGGAGAGAGGAAAGAAAATGAAAACAGACCAGTAAAGATTGGAATCACAACAATACTAAAAAAAATAGAAGATTATGAGGAACATAAAGAAACTGGCAGGAAGTACTGTAGAATAGGTTAACACGGAATACTTTATTCACTAACATTAACATTAATTTATTACACAATTTCAAATACCGGATAATAATATAATAATGACGAGTATAGCCAACATTCATTATCAATGCGTTATACTCGTAAATTTCATAAAGTTTTAATTCCCGCACCTAATTGTACCAGGTTTTTCACATTTGGGTGATACACTTGTGTCGGGTCGTGGGACAGCATTTTCCATTAAATGATTTTTGTTTCTGTTGCTGAGCTGAGCGAATAGCAGAAGCTTGCTACTGTATAATACTTCTTTACTCTTTGTGGCATCGATTCCAGCAGGTGGTCGATTTCCTCTAGAGTTATTATATCCCAAACAACTTGCAATTTATGTCGGAGAGCTTCCTGTGGCTGTAGGGGATCCGTTCAGTTTTCTAGTCATAATGTCCCATACGTATTGAATAGGCAAAAAGTCGGGAGATCTGGATAGCCATGGTAAGAGATTAACATTTGCCTCTTCGAATCGGTCCATAATATGGGGACAGGCATTATCCTGCTGGAAAAGTGGGTCTTCCAAATGACAGAATATGGGGTTCTACCACCTCGTTAACATATCGCCGGGTGTTCATATTGCTTCAGATGAATACCGAACAAGACTTACTCCATAGGCTATAGTACCTCATACTATCATCCTCAGTGTGGTGCACATGCCGCTCAACAGACAATTGAACATTACGCTGTTCTCCACGTCTTTGTCTGACTCTCATACGACCATCATGCATCCCCAAACAAAATCGGAATTCATCACTGAAGATTACTATACCATTCCAGATTCCAGTGGAGTCGCAACCTACACCACTCCAAACGTGGATGTCGGTGTTGAGCCGTCAGTATAGTAACACAAGATGTGGCCCATAGGATTGGAATCAGAAATTTCTGATTCGACGGTAAACTGTTTGAAGGTTACAGGACGATCTTCATTACCTAACCATTGATCGACGATTGATGTGGTACGGGAAAATCGGCCTCTCATTGCCACAAGGCGGCCCTGCAACTCATTTGTTTGTTTTCATCCTCCACTTTCTTGTCTACGACGATTCTGACTTTCCTTAGTCCATGCAATTTTCTTGTACGAAAAATCACTTTCACGTAAGTCAACAATTCGACGTCTGTCGTATGCGCAGAATTGGCCGTACTTTTTACGCTGTCGTACTCTAGGCATAATCGCACTCTCAAAGCACGTTAAACAGAAGAACCACAAGGGATAGCAATATTAAAATTAACGAAAACTCGCACGAAATACACACGATAATGACATAGTAGAAACAAAAATAAAACGTCAGATATGCCATTCCCACTTAATCCATTTGAATAAAATCAGTTATTACCTCGACTAACTAAACATTCCTGCCAAGTTTGGTCACAAAATTTGGTGTTGCAATTGTCACAGAGTATATTTTGGAAAGACTAAATAAAGTTAGTGCTCAAATTCAGATCTCATCTATCGATGTACTAATGGCATCCGATCTTTATGCATCTCTTCTCGAGTTTATGTCAGAGAGAAAACTTTAATTTGAAGAAAATGTAGTTGTAATAAGCGCACTTAACTAATTAAGGGTGTCATTAACAGGAAGAGAAAAAGCAGATGAAACAACAAATGACGAATTTGAAACAACCTCCAAAGATTATTTTAAAGTAAACACTTTTTTAATCATCTTTGATGGGATGAGTGCTGAATTAGGAAGAAAGCATTCAAAGAAAAATTTCTCTTTTTTAACTAGAATTGTTGAAAAACCGATAGTGGAGCGATGCTCGGGGGTTTTCCACGCCGCGATGATTAAACACCTCGCTGAATAGTGCGAGCACGTCGATGGAGCGAAGATCATGTGTTTGTCGACACCGTGATCGGTCGCGGGTTAACGTCTACAGAAAAAAAAACTCAGTTCCTCATGCAACATTATTTCAATGATTTCGAGGTTCCGAAATGTACTCATTTATACAGTTACGTTTTCTCTAACAAGACTGCAGAGAAACTTAAATCAATATCATTACTCAATATCTACATTTTGTGCAACGTTTACCCGAACTTTTGGATACAAGTCTTCGGTATCGCACTGTGTACTCCGATCACAAATTCTTTTGGAGAAAACAGTTTTTCCTATTTAAAGCGAGTGAAGAAATGCCAGAGATCTTAATCATCTTTTGCAGTTCTATATATTCTAGAAAAGAGCAATTACCACAGGTAAAATAAAACGTATTGATTTCTATGTTAAATAAGGATGTTTATCATCACTAATGTTAATTGACACTAAATTTCTTATTCATTCGTGACGTTACTAAATTTCTAAAAACGCACTTTGATCAATCACATGAATGTCACAAACACGGTTTCACAATTTTAAACTTCAGGCATGTTACAAATGAAAAATTGTTTGATTCTTTTTAATAAACTACTATCAATACTAAATAATCAGATGAGTATAGTTAATTTGATATTTAGAATGTTGCAAAATCAACGATCAGCTCGTGACAGTCTCACGTCTGCCGTTAATGCAAACGACAACGTATTCGATGATGAAATGGTCGTCGATAGTTCAGTGGAAATAATTAGTGTTACACCTGCTGCTCCTCACACACTCGATACTAGTGACGAGGTGGTGATTTTGAGTAATAACGATAGTGATGTAGAAATTTTGAATGGTCCTTGCACATCTGCGGGTGTAAGGAACACCAGGAGGAGAAAGGTATACGGTATTTTATGTTTGACGATATTGTTATTTCTAGTTTTTAGGCTGAGGCTTCTAAGCAACCTTGTAAAAGGAGACGTAGGGATGCTACAACAAAGAATGAGAATAACCTACCTACAAACGCAGTGAATGTAAGTATTTACAATATTCAGGGAGGTGGTTTTATTTTCGAATGCTTGGGGTAATATGAAGGATCAACTTGTCAACCACTGAATTATGCAGATACAGTCTGTAGTGTAAATTATATAAAATAAGTGAAAACTATAGTAGGAATCATTCGAAATTTCTCTACACTTTTTTGTTTTATTTCTTTTAGTTTTTCTACTTTCTAGGTTTTGATTGGTTGCTTCAGTTTCATCTGTTTTAGTTTCAGTGCAACGATTTTAATTTCTTTTTTATAGATGCTAGGTCATTTCTCTTCTTTATTGGATTCAGTTGGTTATTCGTTTTGTAGAATTTGCCTGGAACTTGGAACCAATGATTTCTTCTAGCGATTGCTTTGGATTTTTGGCTTCCCGCGGCGATGTTTCAGAATCTTTGTTTTATGTGTTAAGTTGTATATCGTATATCGGTTTTTACTTTCGTATAGGAAAAGTATAGCGATCGCAATTTTAAAAAAAAAATGTTTATAGCATAATTTTACGTTTCAAGGTCTCCTGAATCAGAAAAGCTGGCTTTTCATATTCTCTCGGTTCTATCAAAAGATGGGTCTGATAAAGAAACCGGAAGTGGGTGTATCCGCCATTTTTAACAGTTTTTCTTATATAATTTTGTACGTATGTAAATTCTTCGAATTACTTTTAGTTTCTTTTAAACATAATTCTTCCTAACAATTTATTTAAATCATTTTTTTTCTAACATTAACAGTAATTAGATATTTGATTTATAATTTAAAGTGAATTCCATATATAATCCTGGGTTCGAATCCTGCCTACGACAATTTTTTTTAAGAAAAAAAGTACATATGTTGAAGGGAAAGCACGATACGTTAAAAAATAACAATTTTTCTCTATATTCTTTTGACTTGTTTATATACGGAGTGTTGCATCTTATTTAAATTATCTTTGGATGTACCCACGATAACTCTCAAACCAAAAGTCCTAGTAACTTGAAATTTGGTATGGAGCTATCTTTTTATATTCTCCGGGTTCTTTTAAAAGATGGGCCTGATAAAGAAACTAGAAGTGGGTGTATCCGCCATTTTTAACAGTTTTTCTTTTATAATTTTGTACGTATGTAAATTATTCGAATTATTTTTACAGCCTCTTATAGATTTAATTCTTCCTAACAATTTATTCAAATAAAAAAATTTCGAACATTAACAGTTTATCAGATATTTAATTTGTAATTTAAAATAAATTCACAAATATAATCTAGTTTCGAATCCTGTTTGCGACGATTTTTTTTTTACGATTTACCAAAGGGGCAAGTAATATCAAGGCGCACAAATATAAGGATTAGTGGTTATGACCTTAAAGAAATCGAGGAGAAAAATTTCAAAAAAATTATAGCGTGCTAGGAAATCAATACAAACGTGTACATATCACTTTAAAATGGTTTTGTGACAACATAACCTTAAAAAAATATATAGACATTCCTTCATCATTCCTTATAGGAAAGTCGTATGGTGATCACACCAGTTTTTTTTTAAAAGTTTATTAATTTTTTGCACAGTGGCATGTTTCTATAGCTTAAATGTTTTCATTACTACATTGAATAAATTCAAAGTTATTTATTGTAAACTGAGCAGTTAGATGTGAACTAATGGAACTAAAAACTTGGACAACTAGATGTCTTATAAGCAACCAAAAAGCCAAAAGGAACAAAAATATTTATAGAGGAAGACTACTCTACAGTAATGCAAGAAAAAAGGAGAATATTAAAGAATTACATAGAAGGCAAGAGGAATAAAGAACGCCTCGCTCTTCTGAGGATAGAAAAATTGATAATAAATGAAGAGAATTATACACTAGGAGTGATTCCCAAAGATATTCCTACAGACTCCAGGGGTCCGTGGAAAATTAAATTTGATTTGGGAGATCACACAAGGTTTAATATAAAATTTAAAAATTGACACATTTTTATGAACATGGAAGTTAAAATAAATAACAATAAATAAATTGTTAACGATTTTTACGTCATAAGTAAAATATAAATATAGACAGGGGCATAAAATACAAGTAATGACAGTTATCGCGGTGAGTCAGGCCTGTCTATACAGGTTTATTAGAGCCGATACCTGCACCAACTAGTCTATAATATAAACTATAAAAGAGTCGTGCATCTAATCAACAATTTAGTTCTGTGTTATGCGCGATGTGAAGTGCATACAACAATTTTTTTTAGTCTTAGAGGAAGTATAATTTGTATTGTTAAGCAGTTAGCGTACTTTCATTACTTAAGTATATTTGAATATCATTGATATCTCTTTAATTTAAATTTATTTAAGCATACTTTTGTTTAAGTTGATTTAAAAAAATATACAGGGTGAGTCCTTATGCGGGGCTCTCAAATTTATCTCGAAAACTATTCGGTCTAGCAATACGGGAAAAAATTTCATAGACTAAATCACATATAGGGAGTTCGCTGAAAATATTTACACTTTTGAAAACCTTTTGGGGGCGGCGCAAATCGGGGTGGTTACAAAAAATCGTAATTTTCTCAGTGATTTTAAATGTAAAGATATTCATTAACTTAGTTCGAAAGTTTATCTAATTCAATATTAAAATTGCCTATTACGAAATTTCTAAATATCCATGCTACACTGTTAGGCGAAGACAACCTTTATAGACATAAATGAACATATTGTCGATTAGAAATGTTTTATTGTAAATAGTTTGTAACTGTCATATGCTTTAAGGTTACATGGTATCTGGGTTGATTCAGTGTTGGAGTTCCTAGAGAGTAAAGACAATGTTTTGCGGCACAATTTGATTATATAAAAAAATGTCATCTATGACCGATTTATTTGCCAGATTTAATTATACTAATTTGAAACTACTAGGTGACACATTAAATCTAATCAAAACTAAAAGTGTAATATCTGCATTTGTTGCCTAACTTTTGCTGTACAAACGAAACTTGGGAAGAGGAGAATGTTTTCAGTTTTCAAATCCTTCAAAATTTCAAAATAGAGACGAAGATTTATTTGCTTATGGTCAACAGTTAACGGGTTTCATTCGGACCTTAACCAAAAATTTAAAGACATTCTTTACTTGTATATTCCCGACTGGACTGCCCTTTTGCAAGTAGTCAAACTCAGAGCACTACTAATACAAGAGCAACTTATTGAATTATCTTCAAATGAGGAGCTGTTTAAACAAATATACGGCAACTTCTGGTTACAAAAGCAGATTCTAATTTTATATCCAGCATTATGGGTTATTGTACACAACTGTTGATTGTTTTTCCGTCCTTCTATTTGGTAGAACGTGGATTCAGTGCCGTTATGAGCCTCATCACAAAAAAAAGAAGCCGACTAGAAATTAGTACTCGTGTGGATTTACGGTTGCAACTCACAAACATTGAGCCGGATATAACATTCTATCAGGTTTATCCAAGTCATTAAATTTTTTTTGTATTTTACAACCAAAGTTGTAATTTCAATAAACACTTCTTCTATAAAAAGTTTTATTTATACTTTATTTGTACGTCACCATTTATCATTCAAGACATCAAAGTTAAATTTGTAATTTTTCTATTTTGTATTTATGTAGTTTTGTCACTCAGGGGTCAATGGACAAATTTTGACTATGAAAAGGGGTCTGTAGGCTAAAAGAGTTTGGGAACCACTGGTATAGATGACTCGTTGAGAGAGAAACTTATGCAAAAAACTAATGGCTCATAATATAAAATAGAAACGGCAATGACAAGGGCCAATAGAAACGAGCATAACGGAAACATGCACGCAAATGAACAAATAATCAAAGACATGTGATAGGCGGCGAAAATGATAATGGCACAAAATTAATCGAATTCTGTGCCATAAATACCTTCATGGCTGGTGGAACACTGTAACAACATAAAGACATAAATAAAGTAACCAGGACGTCACGAGACATAACAATCCACAACTAAATAGATTACATTCGTCTATTAAAGAAATAGAGAAATTCCATACACGATGTAGAAGCTATGAGAGGGACGAATTGCACATACTATTATACATTAGTAGGAGATGGTACCAACTAAATTCGAAATTAGTATAAAAGCAACTACAAATCAAATTTAAAATAAAGGCAATTCAACGTATACAAATTGGAATACCCAGAAATAAAAGAAAAGTTCAAAGTAGTAGTAGAAAGGACATCAAACACATTAGCAGACTTATCGACATTATATATCCCGAGTCTTGGTGTCCAATATATTGGACATCGAGTTTTTACGGTTTTTCTGCTTTCGCCCCTACTGCAATGACTAGAGATCGTTTTTTTAAACAGGACTAATTTAAAAGTTGTTATTGGGGTTACACTGCAAGAAAAAATCGATAAAGAGATGTCTGATGTTACCAAGGTTTCCAGAGGTCACTATCAACAAATTGTTTCTTTCATCGGCGTTTGCATATTAAAACCATTTGTCAGAGGTAAGCCAAACCTTGAGGGACTTAAAAATGTTGTCTGTGCTGGCCATGACGGGTTACTACTCGACTTTCAAATTTACCAAGGAAAAATACATTTTTAAACGAAAAATTAAAAAGCTTAGGGATTGGCTCTTCAGTCGTAATCAGATTATCTAAAACCTTAAAAGAAGGTACATACATTTGCATTGACAGATATTTTACTGCACCTACCCCCCTGGAACACATGTTTCAGAAAAAGATCACGGTTATTGGTACGATAATGAAGTCAAGAATTCTTAGAAGTGCGAAGTTAACATCTGAAAAAAAGACTCTGACGAGATTTCTCTGAAATGCCAGTTAGAGCAGATGGTAAAATTTCGATGGTACGGTAGTTTGATATTTGATTCACAGCAACTACAATAATTTGAATACTTGTCGTACACGTATTTCGACAGTTATACTTTCCTCCTCAGCGAACTGATACTAAAATTATGATTATGACTAAAGCTAATTTATACTAGAATTATGTAACACTTTGTTAGGTCTTACTGATTTTCACACTTCAAGTTGAACAAAAAAAATCTAACGGTCTGTAGCCATCGTTGTTTATCAATAAACATTTGTTTTTACAAATTTCCTCACTCACTCACGTACGGATCTAGTTCTTTTCTATTGTTTTATGATTATTTTCAAACATATGTAGGGCAACACTGGATTTATCTATTCTTTTATATTTGCTATTTATAACGGGTTTTCAAGGATCTTCTGGTTTGCCCTATACATATTTAGTTACAGTTTTTACAACTTATATTTTCTCGATTTATCACATATATCTATTGGATTTTTAAGGTTACCTAAAAGGTTGTTTATGTTATTGTTATTGGTTGTTACTATTTTCTAATCAAATTTTGTATGTGTGGGATAATACGGGTTTAATATATTTTAATTATACACTCACTTCCGGTTTCTTTATCAGACCCATCTTTTGATAGAACCGAGAAAATATGAAAAGCCAACTCCATACCAAATTTACTTAGGACTTTTGGTTCGAGAGTTATCGTGGGTACATCGTTACACACAGACTCCCAAAATACATTCTTCTGATTCAGACCTTGAAACGTAAAATTACGCAACAAAAGTTTTTTGAAAAAAAATGCGATCGCTATACCTTTCTTATAGGAAAGTGAAAAAAGTAAAAACATAACGTGACGACGCCATCTTTGGCTCTTCCTATCATTTCGAAGCAGAATTCGCCAAGTGTTAGATTGTTCACCTAGGAGTAGGGAACGTGAACTGGGTTTAGAGTGTCGTGAGGCCGGTTAGTTTTACCCTACTGATGACGTCATTGCCGACTTTTTTGAAAAATACAAAATAACATTTATTTGTGCGCATCAACGACGTTTTCAGTAAATATATGGGCTGGAATCGTAGAGGAGTACGTTATTGAACCCTACATTCTTTCAAACCGATTGAATGTTGAAAATTATTTAAATTTTTTTAAATAACATTCTGTCGAGCTTTTTAATGACTTACCGCAAAACAATATACGAAGACTTTAGTTTCAACATGATGGAGCATCGGCTCACACAACCGTAGAAGTCATGGCATTACTAAATAGAGAATATTCGAATAAGTGGATTGGGAGAGGAGGTCCTGTTGCATGGCCAGCTAGATTTTTTTCTGGGGACCTCTTTATGAGACACCAGTAAGCACTGAATTAGAACTGGCGGCGAGAATAGTAGCTGCAGCAGAAGATATAAAGGACCAGAAGGCAGCTCTTGCAAATATTTTTTTTATATTTAAATCCTTTTTGCAACCTGTATGCAACAATAAGCAATATATGTATATGCTACAGATTATTGGACATGGCAAAGACGTTATTGAAATCTAATTGTTTAGAATTTACTACACACTTGATTGTATTAGTTTAATCGAATCCGTTCGGTAGGTCTAGCGGTTTGTGCCTCTTTAGTCTGTGTAGGGTTTCAGTATCATCGAGTAGATTAACTTAAGTATCACTTTTTTTACTGTATCAACTTTCCGGTCGTTAAGAATGTCTGTATTTGTGTATGGTGCATCACATCTTGACCGCAGCACTTTATTTTGAAATTTCTATTTGTATTTGTATTTGGATGTTAGAGTTTGCTGTTGTTCCCCAAAGCTGAATGCCATATGTCCACATGAGTTTAAAGATCGAATTGTAGACTAAGAGCTTGTTTGTTAATGTTTGTTAAGTTTTGATAGGCTTGATATAATTTTGAAATAGGTTGAGGCTATGCCTTTAGTTATAATGACGTCCAGCAGGTCAGGTAGTTTACCTGGGTCGGTAGGCCAATATGGGTTCATATGTTGAGAGGAAATCTAGTTTGAGTTCTTGTATTACTTGATGCAGTGTTCTACCCTTACCACGTGAGGAGATTCGGGGAACCATAGGGTGTGCCTTGCGTTGAAATCACCACCTGATAAGAACCTGCTACATAGTGTTCCGAACTATTCGATGAAGCTTTGTTTGTTAACAGCACAATAAGAGGGGCAGTTTGAAGCTGATATGACTAGTGGGCCATTCCACTCTTCTATTTTTGTGTATTTTTAAATGCGTTCTGCTATTAAAACGTGTTTCTGAGACAAGTAAGATGTCTAAATCATTGTGGAGGAGAAAGGTTTTTACCTTTGCAAAGGCGTTAGCGTTCCACTCAGCTATTTTATATATTAGAGTTATTTTTATTTTTTTAGTTCTTCTCGGAGGAGTTTATTTTGTGTGGTAAATCCATTAATTGCCTGTTGTTGTGTTTGGATTGTTTGTTAAGGTGTGATTATTATCGAAGTAAAGTCGTAGTTTTGTGAATTGGTGACACTTAGAATTTGGGGAGTTGGCTGTGGTTGCGTCTGAGGCAATGATTTAGATAGATTCTACTAACTTTTGCTTGATAGTTGCCGTTGTATTAGTCGCTGGTTTTCTTGGTGCTGTTGTTGGTTTTGTTGATAGGATTGGTGCTGCTGTTGTTGTGTCTGTTGCCTCTGCTGTTGGTTTTGGAGAGGTAAGGCATAACTTGAATTTGCTGTGTTTGGTTGGCTTCTGTTTAGAATTTCAAGGTACACCTTGCACCCTTTGCAGTTAGCGGGGTGTTGACCAAGACAAAGGACAGATTTAGGCGGTTTTCCATAATCGCGATTTTGTTTACAAGTGCGGTAAGTTGTGTGCAACTTTGCACACTTTACACAGCGTGCTGGTCTAGTGCATCTATGGCGTGTATGTCCGTAGCACTGGCAATTTTTGCATTGTGGCATCTGTGTTTTTTTAATTGATTCTTTATTTCCAATGCTAATTTATTTGTATAGTTGTCTTCATAGTGCAGTTTGAGACATACTACTTTTCTAAGTCTATAAATAGGCCTGCGGCAGTACATACTTAGCTGCACGAAACGTCGCCTTATCGCCTTCCTCATAGAAGTACCTTAAAGAAATCGTGTTGGTTATATTACTTTTAAGGAATAGAATGATTGTAAATTTTTTTTCTTGCAAATGACTTATTGAATTTAATATTATAACACGCTGTCTGGTTTGCGCCGTTGTGAATAATGGCCATTTTGAAAATCAAATTTAGTCCCTCTCCTGTTGTTTCATTGTTTTGTTTTTTGTATGTTTGTTTTTCTTGTTTAATACGGAGCAAGCCTACTTTGTATTAATTGATTATTGCAGTTTGTTAAAATTTATCTTGTAATTCAATTTAAAAAACTTTTTTTTAGGCAGATCAAAAAAAAATTCAGACAAGTGTTATAGTAGATAGTTTAAGGATTTTATAAAAAACATGTATTGTTTTTAAAAATTGATTGTGTGGTATTCAAAATATATATTTTTTTAAATTTTTGATCGATGGCCATTTTGTTATTTGATAAAATAGAAAATAATTGTAAATACAAATATTTTAGAACCGTTATCGGGTCTCAACGACTCTTGTTTCATGTTACTTCTTTGGTTGACAAGTTTGTTACCTAAACCTTTCAAGATTCTTTGTAATTTCTTTGTTTCAAATTTGACTCACGCGATTAATTTTTGGAAGGTTTATTATTTTGGCTATGCTCCGGACGTGCAACCTGCGACTCATACATAATTGTTTTTATAGACAAACGCAACGCCAAATCAGAATTCGATTCTTGGCACGCGCGAGTGTCCCATATGTTTGGATCAACTACAATTAAAAGAAATTAGTTCTACTGTCTGCGGTCACGTGTTTTGTACGACATGTATTAAAGCTGCTATCAAATCTTCTAAGACCTGCCCTAACTGTCGTACGAAGCTAACTTTAAAAAAGATACACCCATTATTTTTATAATTGAATTTCTTTTGGTAATACATGTTTATGTTAAAATTTTAACTGTATTTTAGAAATGGATATTATGAAACAGTAATTTATGTTGTTTTAACTTAATAAACTACCATTTTGTTTAATTTTAAGATTTGAAACAATGTTTTAGGATACAGGATATTTATAAATCTCTTTTGTACTGTTTAGATGCTAAGTAAATTTTCTTTAGGGGGCGTCCATTAAATTGGGACTTCCCTCTCACTTGGTGAGATTTGATAGGAGTACCTTCCTCCACACGTGAGATTTACCCTACGATTTTTAATTGATTAAATTCATTTGATTTGTTCATGTATTTTGATTTATACCACTAAATACTTAAACTGATTACTAACGTCTTCTATCTACTACATTTTTTTATACAAAACTAGCTGTACCCTGCCACGCTTCACAGTGCTACATTGTGATGGAATGGTTGACATTCGTATTAATTAATAATTGCTAGTTTTAATGTAATTATATTTATATACATTAAAAGTGAGGTTAATCCAAAATAAATAATATAATTACGTCCACGTGTTAGCTGTAATAAAAAAGATATAACCACTCACTTCTGTTAGAAATCCACTTGAATTATAATAAGTCCTTTTATTTTACCTGTCAGTTAATAATATTTTTATTGTCCATCTTTGATATAAAATATAACCTCTAATTACGATTTGGTGAAAGGCGCAGTTCGATCACAACACTATCACACATTTAAGTGAATATTTAATTCAGATTGTATAATAATCAGAATCAGATGCAAATTTTTTTGTAAATAAACAATGTAATTGGGAACGAAATTGTTTCTCATGTGACTGCGTCATTACTATTGCGATTGTCAGCGAGTGTTTTCCTCGCTTACGGCAGATGGCGCGGTCACTGGTACACAGCTGATCGTTAAAAAAACTGTTTTCTCGCGGTCGCAGATATGTGACTGATGCAAAAAAATATATAAAAACAATCCTTGATGCGGATTTTATATCATGTTAAAATTTCAACTCAATCGGTGCAGAACTTTTTGAGTTTTTGAACCGTACACAAACCAACATAACATTTTTATATATATATAGATGTTATCTGTTATAACTGTAAGTACTTATAACGGTGGAAAACGTAAGTTGATTTTACACCCGCGTAATTAAAAATAGTTTTGAATAATACTGCGGGATGTGATTTTTATTGACTGTTTTTTTAAACGTGATTTGGCGAGATTTTGAGCTCATAATTAATGAATGCTTCCCTAGTAATGGTTTGAGCAGCATGTTACATGTCATGTATATACAGATTCGTACAATGTGCGGTTATTGGTTTTTATAGATTGTCAAACGAGTCTAAAGCTTGGAGGAAAGCAGTTTTCTGGATACTTTTGTAGCATAATTGCTAATCTTGCTGTCTTGGCGTACGAGGTAGCGGATTTTATAAAACTCGTCGACTTTTCCTAGTTGACGACGATGTAGTTGGGGAACTGCTCTCGGAGTGGTTGACTTTGGTGTTAAGATTCGTGTTGTCCTTGCTTTTTTTTTTTGATGTGCTTGTTTTAGTACCACGAGTAAGAAGGCTCTCTCTAATATAAATACCAGGTTATCTACAACAGGATTTATTTGGTCATCTAAGGTTGTTGAACTGTGGTTTTCTAATTACCAGTAGGTAACAGGTAAGTACGTTGAAACCGCAATCTTTGGTACCGTCAAAACGGGCGAAGTCAAGGAAAACTACATTCTTGCCTTGTGTCACTCCTGCCATCTGTAGCTGAATAATTATAATTTCTATTATCTTTGGAATACCTATTAATCTGAATCGTTTGTCTTGTGTTGTGGCAAAGACAAAGAAGATGTACCCACATCAACGTGTGAAAGCTTTTATGTAAGTATAGCGTGAGAACAAAGAACACCATTTAATAGTATATTATCTACTGTTGTTTTACGACCATTAATGGGTACGCTGATATTCCATTACGTTTTGATTACTATTCACAAAAGAAGTAAGTTATCTTGCATATTAATGACTATTTAAAATTCAATTTCTTATAGTGTAGTGAGATTATATCAAAAACAATGTCGAGAAGGTTTTGGAGCTGAAGGCAAATCAAACTACATCTCAAAAGAACTTTCAGTGTAAGAAAAGTGTCTGAATACTATGGTATTCCGTAAACGAGCGAGTGAAGAATAAACAGACAGGTTGTGTTAAATTTATTTGGAAAAAAAATGTTAAGAGAAGAGTGAAACGTGCAGAGCAAATAATGGGTTTATCTAGAACAAGTACAATAAGTGTTATGATTGATGATTATGCCGCCACCTTGGAACTGTTGGCCACCATATGGTACATTCAAGGTAAACTTTTGTACTCCACTTGAATAGAAGGGAGTGGTTGCAATAGCTGTGGTTGGTTTGACCTGGAAATGATTGGGGATTGAGTAGAGAACATTCTGATACAAATTGTTCACAAGATACCTGGCAGACAAGCAGTGACAACTTGTTGAGGAGGATGTGAACTCGCTAAACCACCCAAAATTGGTACTAACGGTAACCATAATTGCCAACTTAGTACAGTGTTATCAAGCATGGTCTAGAGAATGTCGTAGACGAGGAAGTGGACGGCCAAGACAGATAAATGTGGTCCAGGTCAGCCTTCTTTGATTAGTGGCATTAAGAGACGGATTCTCAAGTTCAAGATTAATAGCCGATAAATAGTTTCGAAACGAAAAACGTCCTGTAATCCCTTGTACAGTATACCGTCGAATTAGATATTTTGGCTTGCAGTCCTAGCGACCACATCTTCTGCTGACAGCTCGTCATCGACAGCTATGTTTAGAATGGTGTACCTTGCGACTTGACCTAGATCTGGAGAACGTCGCAATGTGCAGTTTTCTGTTGAGCGGCATGTTTCTTACACTGTGGGGGTTATAGTATGGGGTGTTATAGTTTATGAAAGCAGGTCGCAGTTGGATTCATCCTAGGCAATATGAATGAATATCCACCGATATGTTGATTAAGTGGTAGAGTTGTGTAGAACCACATATCCCTCCATTCTTACAGGAGCTAGAGGACCCGATTTCCACCAGCATAATGCCCGTCCTCACATTGCAAGGCATTCTATGGAGCGTTTCGAAGTCACCCACAGACACTAGAAGCTTTCCGGCATGAATTACAGATTGCTTGGGATGCAATACATCAGAAAGAAATCTACCACCTGGTGGAATCCATGCCAAAAAGGGGACGGGTGTGCGAAACTAATAGAGGTGGTCCAACACATTATGAATAAAAAATATTTTTATCTTTTGTTTGATTTCTTTGAAATTTTTTAATCAATTTGTACTACCTTTTATTGAATTTAAATTTAAACTGGATCATCTCAAACTTTATATACATTTACATCAGGTGCCAGGCGAAAGACGGTTTGAGTGAAATCGGGATAAGGAACGAGTCAGCTCAAACGTCATTAAATTCGCAACAAGCGAGAATTCGATGTACTGCAGCGTCACCGCACGACGGACAGCTGTCGTCATCCAAACGTTGATGCGTTTTAAATGTCAACGAAATACGTCATGTGAAGGAAGGATCTAGACTGCGTTTCGTCCGAGGAGGTGGGACATTTTGACCCAGGTTAGGATATCCGATAGTCGCTGCCATTCACTCAAGATAAAGACATATAAGTGACATTTGGCTGCTGAAAAGAATAGAAAGTCGTCAGTCGATACGTGCTGGTTCAAGAATGGATACGCAGTAAATTTCCTGCAAAAAGAGATGTACGGGAAGATGTTATAAGATATTTTGTATTCCGCGTTTATACTTATCTTTGTTACATGTGTAGTAAGGCGTTGCACAGTGTATGTAACAGCCATTGTTATAGTAGCAGGTATATAGTTGTAAGCAATAAGTTTTCGTTCGTGTTAATGTGTTCTTCTGACTAAATATAAGTTTTCTTCAACGTATGTGTTTGCCTTTATTACAACAAGCACTGTGCAAATTCCCCCAACAAGGATATTACACAAGAGGTATCTACAGAAACAGTGCAACATGCACCGTAGATAGTTCTGAATGGGAATTGTAAGGAGGCCAGTTTTCTGACTACGTGAGTACGTCTTAAGTCGGTGGTATCAAATGTCTAGGCCATAAGTAAGCATGGTTTATAACTGGAAAATTAAGAATATTTGCAAGAGAATTTTTTTTGTGTAGGTTCTGCTTCAAACAGGAGTATTTGTAAAACAGGTGCAAGTGTAACTACAACCACCAAAGCGCAATATTTTACAAAACTCAAGTCCAAGGTACTTGAATTCGAATACCCAACGGACGGGATGTTGAGGCGCAGTGAAGGATCTCATTTTAAAGCGGAACCGGAAACTATGTACGTAGTTCTTCCGCTGCCATCCGAGCTTGTAACGATGTCTAGGCATGTGTTGGATTTCCACTTATGCGAAAATGTTAGAGTCTGTTAGTAGTTCTTTGCTTAGCAAATCATTTACAACCAGATTTTACAAGGTCGGCTTGAAAACCGAGCCTTATGGACACCACTTCGTCAGTTGTTTGGCATATACAGAACGGGATACGTTCGAGGACTAAGTTATCAATGTGAGGGCCACCATATGTTGTTGACCGCTCTAGATATGTCAATGAAAATTGCAAGTCTGGGCTAGAAGACATTCGGTCGTACATTGGTCATTGATTTACGTGCGGCGTCAGTCGTGGTTTTGCCAGGAATGAAGCCATATTGACCGAGATCGAAAAACATTTGCAGTCATTTTTCTTTTTAAGGAATACACGTTTAAGAAGTTTGCCTAGTGCTGATAACAAAGTTATCGGACGGATTTACAAGATCCTGCTCCACAGGTTTGAGAATGGTGATAAGTTTACCAACTTTCCAACTACTAGAAGAATGACCATATTTAATGCATAAGTCGAACAAATCAATACTCGTAGAAGAGAAACAATCGATTCCGCCAGACCGTGGCTAAATCGTCGCTAATGACCACCCAGTCCTATTGGGATTTTATTAGCAAATTAGTGCAGGGCATTATTTGGGCATGCAAAGTCAAGACAATAGTCTCGTATTCGGAGATGCATATTTGTCACCGTCTCAAACATTGTAGCACGGTTGAATAATTATAATATAATAATAATTATAAGAATAATTTTGGTTTTATATTATTGCCTCCAAACACTACGCATGTTTGCTAGTCATCAGGTGTAGTCTTTCCATCCAGAGATTGCTCAAAAAAACTGCTAGTGATGTGCGTAATAGAAGATGTTCTTATTTTAGTATAGACTCCGTTTAACAATCTCTACGGGAAGAATATTTATTCTAAAAATTCTGTACTTTCCAAACTTCGCCACAAACCCGTCGAACCTTTGTGCACTTGAACTTTCCTTAGTTGTCGCCGTGACCACATCACTCCTGCACTCCTCACATTTCTATGTTCAGATACGTTCTTCTAAAAACATTCTACACCGTCCTAGTCTAGGGTTGATACGCGAACAGATTAAGCAAACCAGACGTAAGTCAGAAACTATTTCTAAAAACTCTTTTAATTTCAACGCTTTATCTCCGGATGATTGAGTTTTTTTTTGACAACATGATTTACCAGCAGTTTGATGCCACTGAAGTTTACCTCTAAAGTTTCAATTATTGGGATCCAAAAATCACAAAATTTTATCTAGTCGTTTCTTGAAAACGGTCGTCAATTTATCTAGGTTTGACTGTCACTTCAAAGCAGGAATCAGTGCTAAAGTTTCTAAATCCAACATTTTTAAGTCGGAAGAGAAAGCTATAAAAAATCTTCGTAGGAACCTCTGTATAATGGTTCTTTCAGCCGACAAAGGTGACACTACTCCTCTAAAGAGGAGACATACGCTCTTTTAACTCGCAATCCTACTTCGAGGATTGAACGTGAGGTCAGTCAAATCTTCTTATTTACTTTCTGAAATCAAAAGTCGGCCTACCCCTTCAGATTCAAAATCACTTCGTCTATACGGACTTTCCAAAGTTCACAAACAAGGTATACCTTTTTGACATATTGTCGGTACTATCTAGTCTCCTACCTACAAATTAGCCAAGTTCTTGTCCAGCATTCTTTGCAAATTTACAGAGGTAAAACTTCTCGTATCATCAATTTTCAGCAGTTTAGAAACTATAAAGCTTGAACTTCAAGTTTTGATTTGACTTCACTTTTTACCATAGTGTCTATTGAAGGTTCGCTTACTATCACCAAACAAATTCCGTATCATTATGATAAAGATTTGAATTTAGTTCCTCCTATTGATAAGTGTTTATCATTCATTTATTTCAAATTTGATAACAAATAATGTATTGAACAAGCTGCTGCTATGGGTTGTCCTCTATCGCCTGTTTTATAGCTAACATTTTTGTTTCTTTGAAATTATTGACAAGTCTGGTTTAGGTGTGTCGACGACACATTTATTGTTTAGTCTCATGGTAATCTCAAATTGTCTAGGTTTGTTGATCATCTAAACAATCAATACCTAGATATCAAATTTACCATGGAAATCAAAACTAATGGTTCTCTCCAATCTCTCGACCTCCTAGTGACTCGTAAACCCGACGGAGGGCCATTCTGTGTATCACAAATTCACCCATTTAGACTCGGAATTTCGTCATTTTACTAGAATGGTGAACAATGATCACAGTCACAGATCAAATAGGGAAACTTCTTCGTAACAATAGTACTAAACCCATATTCAATTCCACAGGCAATTCTTCCTTGTACCAAAGACAAATTTCCTAGACTTTTATTTCAAGTTGTATACCAAATTAACTTGTTGATGTGGATTGGTCTACATCAGTGAAACCGGTACTTCCGTCATCACACGCATTTCAGAACACGATCGTTGTATAAGGAAAAGGGAAGTTTGCGATAACTGAACATCATTTTACTACAGGTTATATTATTTTAAAATGACGTTACGCTTATAGCGAAATCTCCATTCTTCTTTAATGGTGAAATCCGAGAGAGCATAGAAATTATCAAACACCCTAACTTCAATCGTGACCACGGTTTCGAATTATCCCCTTTTTGGTTATTACCTCTATATCGAAGGCACGCCTCTTTCCGATCGGAACCCAATCAGAGTCACGCTCAACCAACCGCGACGGAATTTCTATAAAGCTTAGAATCTTGCTTGGTTCACAAGTTAATTACCTAACTCTTTAGAGGTTCTTAGTTAGATTTCGGTTGCTTGTTTGAGTTCTTCAATTTCTTTCTTGCCCTGATGAAGCTCCTTACAATGTAGGCGAAACGTAGGCAACTTCGGTTGGATGGGGAACGCGCAATACCTTCAAGCTTGCACAAGATGATACTAATTTTCTCAAAGGGATATAATTCAACCAAAATACAAAGCACTCTGAATGATGCTGAAGAACTGAAGGGCGCGATACTAGTCTCGCTTTGTGAAAGCCAATTTCAAAGTGATAGTCCACCTCAAGGACCACACACTGCAAACTCAATCCTTCCTGGAACAGTGGAAATGTGCTAGGCTCGTTCTCTTAGACAAGGGTAAAAATGCACCAAATGATGCTAGCTCATATAGACTGCTTTGTTTACTAAACACCACAGCAATATTTTAAGAACACCTAATCCTTGATAGACTGGATGCACATATAAGAGCAGAAAGCTCGGTGTCTTGTTCACGCTAAATGTGAAGGCACATGGAGGACTAAAAATCTCTGCGCCCTGGTCACGTCATAGTTGAAGCACTAAAGCTTAAAAATGTCGAACCTTACCTCGTTAACATTATTTAGGAATACCTAAGCAACAAAAAACTGATGATACAGAGTTCCGATGGTCCAGGAACAATCCAGGTAACTGGCGGGGTTCCGCAAGGCTCGGTACTAAACCCTGTGGAATGCAACTTTCGATAATTTATTAAGAATGGACCTGGGCGCACAAACTTAAATTTTCGCGTTCGCGGACGATGATACGCTAATGACCAGTGCCAGAACCGAAAATGAGCTCGCGAATGTGTCAAATACGGCGATCGATAACTGGCTCACAAATCACGAGCTAGAGTTGAACAAGACTGAGGCGCCGTGTGGGCTCTATATCTTTTCTAGATCATAGTCACGTCGTGATACCTCAGAATAATGTCAAATACATCAGCGTATTTTTAGATAAATACTTGAATTATGGCCACCACGTGAAGCTGTCGCCACCAAAACGGCGATTGATATCGTCAGTTGTGGCCTCGAGCTGCGTCCATTTAGATCGAAGCTCTGAAGATGGGGGAAATATTAAGGTATATTCCATCACGTACAAAGGAAAACATGTATTAGAATTATTCTTAGCTAGAAATATAGCTACGGAAGCGACACAACTACTTGCTGGAACTGTACCTTGGGACTTTCTAGCAAACGAGAGGCACGTCATGAGAGAAGTCAGAAAGCTGACTTTACAACGCTGGCAGGAAACATGGGGGACCAACGGTCGATTATTGCCGTTACCGTGGTGAGCAAAAGTTGGATAAACGAGGTGAGTGAATGGGGAGTGACGAATGAGGAAATGTTAAGTACCCATAGCTACTTACGTTGGGTTTGGAATAAGTGTAGAAAAAATGTTGGTGAATGTAGGAATGAAAGCAGCGTGGAAGGAAAACGAACGTGGAGGTGAAAAAGCTGGAAGCCAGAATGGAAGTGTGTAAATGGAAGGTAGGATAAGATGAGTTAGGAACGAAGGAGTTGGTTGTGGAAGGATGTGCGACTGTTTTGGAAAGCAAGAGCGGGTATCAGAGGAAAAGGAGAAAGTATTGGTGGACAGCGGACATAGCGAACGGTAGAAAGGAGTGTGTGAAAGCAAGAAGAAAGATAACAAAACTGATAGAGAAGAAAGTAGACATGGTGAAGAGCACAAATAGAAGGAAAAATGGGACACAGAAAAAGAAAACTATAAAACCAAAATGACGACGCTAAAAAAGAACGGATCTGTTTCCAAGGCACAAAAAGATAGAGTGGAAGAAAGTACACACAAACAATGACACGGTCCAAAGCCGGAAGACGTTCTTATCTTAGTATAGGGTTCTACTGTGTTTAATTTGTACATTGCACAATGAATCCACGCCAAACCCACATGGTAAAGACACCATTCAAGTTATTGTGGGTTTACAATGAAAGCACTGGAAGTAGCCACGATTACAGGATGTACAAAAGAAGCAAGCACACGGTGTAAACACCACGATTTTAAGACCATGAGGAAATTCACATACCTCTTTACTGTTCTTTGCATAAGAATTTGAATCTTCCTTACAGCTATTCTTTATAAAATAATATCTTAAAGCTGATGCTCTGCAGTAATGTCTTTACATCTCTGCTAACAGAAAACTAAAAATTCATGGAGAATTTGAAAAGTGTGAAACATCTTTAAAACTTCTTTCATTGAACTGCAAAATCATGAAAAATCTTATGAATTGCAAGGTTATTGAAACAAGGATGTACTATTTCTGTGACATGAATGGAACTAATAAAAACATCATTTTAACTAACTTATGTTGCAGTTATTTAATAACTTAACTTCCAAGTTTCTATTTTGAAATTCTCTTAATAAAAGGTGTATACACGACGAGTATAAACTTATAGCATTCATCATTACTTTCTCGATCGACTATGCCAAATGTCATTACAATAAAACAATCCCGAAGCTTGTTATCATCTTGGCAATTGTGATAACCATCTGTGAAAATAAATGATAATCATGATAATCTTTCGTAAAGTTGACCTATCAAAAAAACGTAATCACTCAAGGCTATACAAACCAGTATCGTTTCCGCCGTTCGACAGAATAATACAATTTTTCAATTTACGTTAAATTTAGTTTCTTTTAAAACAAATTTCCTTTAGCATGTCATCTTCGTTAAAAAAAATCACTACAGCTGGAAATGGTAAGTTTTATTTATTTATTTATTTAGAACTTTATCACGTGTAAACCAGAAAACCTAAAAAGGTTATCCGTAATGGCCGATTCAAAATCTTTAAATTAGGTTATTATACTGCTTTTTTAAATTATTCTTAAAACCCAAACTTAGTTTTAGACTGGTTATTCTTTTTCATTCTCTTGAAAGTCTTACATAATTTAATTGTGCTAAAAATACTTTTTTCAAACACAAATCAGCGACTCTCAATTTGTGGGGCGTGAAAGGCGCCAGCGTGAACTATTTGTTTCAGTAGTCCAAATTTGTTTAATTTATTCTTAATAATAGTTTACGTTAGCAATAACCAGAGAAACCTATGAGACGTGTAAATTTATTTATTATTAGATATTTTGTACATCTTGGTTGTATACGCATATTTACGGGTTTCAGTCAGCTTAGACCATATAATTTTTGTTAAAACGAAAATATAATTTCAGATGGCGCAAGCAACGGTTTGTTTTTATTGGTTCGTGCATTATTGATGCAAAATTCAAAAAGAAGTCTTTTTAAAAAAACGCGTTTGTTACCAGTCGTTTTGATTTAGTGTGATTGTTTATTTGTTTAGTAAATTTATTGAAATAAAATACAAAATCTTGAAAACATATGTAAGATTTAGTTAAACGCAAAGGCATTATCCAACATGGATAACTCAAACGCCGTACAAAACATTTTCTTTAAATTTGCTGTAGCGGAGGTTTTATTCAGTACGGTTTTGGTTGTAATCTAACAACTCAATTTAATGCTAGTTTAAAACCCGAAATGGTTTGATACAGCAAGCTGTAATTACATGTAATGGTGAAAATACGAACACATTACTTCTTCTTTTATGTAGAATGTATCCTGTTTTTCTTCACGTGTCATGATTCTGTAGAGGTAGATACCCAGCTCGCTATCTATTGCTTCTGTTATCCACCAAAATTTCTCTTTCCTTCTGGTTTGAAATCTTTCGTTATTTTGATAGGCTGTTTTGTTTTGCATCGTGGTTATTCTCTCTTTCTTCCTTTTACAAATTATAGTGACACAAAATGGCGCACAGTTTTTACGGCCGTGTAAACTGTAGTATGGCCAATAAAATAGAAAAATTTTAGCGATTTTACTCTCAAGGGATAGCAGTTACGTTTATTTAACGTCATTAGTATTGGGTTTATTGCTGATTTATGCGAATCTATTTTTGTTGGTTTAAATAAACACGTAGAAAGTTAAAAAAATGTTTTCTTAGACCTTTTTCTTTTTGTCATATAGTTATATACTATTATATATTATTTAGCTCGTATATTATTTAGCTTTGGGCATTGATACCATCTGACAATATTATTTGTAAACGGTACATGATATAGCTTATCGCCGTTGATATTAATTTTTTCATAATATTCTTAATAAAATCAAAATGGAGCGTTTCTGAAGTACTTGAAAACGAGACGATGGTCGAAAAAGATAGAATGTTCTGGATTTTGATAAAGTATAAATATCAAAAGGTGTTTGAAGGAAGTTAGTCCAGTATAGTCAGAAGTCGGAATTATAAGCACGTCCGCGTTTAAATAAATACAACGTCGTGTAAGTGAACGTGTTTTGAAAATAAATAAGTGCATCTAGTGCGGATAAATAAAGTGCAATGTTATCGGCGAACATTATTTATAAATATCGACTGATATAAATTAAATAATTTTTCTTAAACATCGTTACATTTTATTAGTTAGTTTAATCAAAATTAGTTCTAAATTACGTGTAAATAGTTGGTTTAAATAATTTAGTTTATAAATCGGTTACATTGGTGTCAGGTGTGTAGTGGACAAAAAAAGTTATTGCGTATTTTAGCAAGGATTTGTCCAGGCCAGAACATAATTATTGCGCGAGGAGGAGGATGTTGACCTACCAAACCACCGAAAATTGCATGGTACAAGTTTGTCACACAAAGGATAGATTAAGTTCAGGAAAGTGTGTCAAAATAGAAGTCTAGTCATATTCAGTTGGGTGGGATAGATAACGGAGACGTGCTAAGGGAGTACGTGGTTTAGTAAGGCACCTGCTTTACGGCTTATCCTCGCTTCTAAGGAATAAAACCAAGTTGGTAAGGAAAAGGAAGCTTTTTAGATGCCAACGAAATCCGCGGTGTGAAGAAAAGGCTTCTCGTACGAGGAAGTGGGACATTCTGAGCCAGCTAAGGATATCCGTGATGAGGGAGCAGGCGTTACGCTCTTTATGGGAAGTGCTCCACAACCGCTGTCATTCACCCAAGTGACGTTTGGCCGCTGAAAAGGACGAAAAATTGTTGATCGAAACGCGCTGGTCAAGGAAGTTGCACCTGCCAGCCATGTAGAATTTTGGCGTGGAAGATTTTTGGATATAACAAGAACGGTTTAATAGACCCCGAGAATAGTTCTAAGGAATTAGGATTGGGGCGAAGCCAGTTTCTTGACCACGTGGGAATGTCGAAGTCTATGGTACCAAATGTCTAAGCCATAAGTGAGCATGGGAATGACTGCATTGTCGAAGATATTCGCAAGATGTTTTTTGTAACAGTTCCAGTTCAAGCGTGAGTATTTGTAGAACAAGTACCAGACGCTCTTACACCTGTCAACCACGAAATCGCAATGTTTTACAAAACTCAGTTTTTCGTCAAGCTATAGTCCGAGGTACTTGAATTCGAAGATTCTACGGACAGGAGTATCGTGAAGCGCAGTGAAGGATCTCGTCTTAGCGTAGAGCCAAAAATCATGTACTTAGTCTTGTCTGCAGAAATACTTAATTTATTGCTGCCAGCCCAGCTAGTCACAATATTTAGGCACATGTTAGAATTTGCTTCCAAGTCTCGTCGGGAATTTGCGGACACTGTGGCGGCGATGTCGTTCGCATAAGCGAAAATATCGCAGTCTGCTGGTATGTAAGTTTTTGTCTAGGAGATCATTTACAACCAAGTTCCACAAAGTCGGCCTTAAAACCGAGTCTCGTGAACAGTCCTTTGTCATTCGTTTGGTCCAGAAATGTTTATATAGCTAGTTCTGTATTTGAAAACGTTCGATTGACAATAGTCATTAATCGACGGCCGGCGTCAGTCCTCGTGTTGCCAGGAACAATGCCGTATTGAGTAGGATGGAATAAAATGTTTGGCGGAATGTCGTCGCGTACTTTTTTAGAAGTGTCCTTTCGAAGAGTTTACCTAGTTCCGATAAAAAAAAGCTAACGAACTATACGAGTTAGGGTTGGCGAGATCCTTCTTTCCGGGCTTGAGAATAGTGATTAGCTTACCAGCTCTCCAGCTGGTAGGAGTATAACTAATTTTTATCAAGAGTGAACAGGTCGACGATCGTGGATGAGAGAGAATCTAGAACAACCGTTCGCAAAATATTACAATGTATTCCATGAAGTCTAGAAGCCAATATTCTTAGGGATTTTGCTAGCCACCGCGGCTCGTCGCTGGTGACCAGCCAGTTCTGAAATACTTTGCAAAAGTGATTGGGATCTTATTTGGGCATGATAGGCGTTGTCCGTCGAGGGATCGTCGTCTGGAAATAATGTGGAAACTATTACTTTAATCGTGTCTTAATCTGAGATTGTGTATCTGTCGCCGTCTTTGACATTGGAACACGGTTGGATTGACAGGAACTTCCAAGAGGATAAGAGGCGTTCACCGATTTGGAATTGTGGCACGAACCACCAGTGGAAGATAAGGAATTGATTTTGCGATAACATTATTCAGGCGAACGGGATCTATGCGTTTGAAATCAAAGATTTTTGTAGGGATCGGTACGACGGGCGGTTAACCCATACCGTATCAGTCGGTGGTTGATGAGGTTTGTTGACAACACAGTACCCATGAGGTTCTCTACACATCGTCCATGCTCGTCGGTCACCGGTGTGACACAGCGGCGATTTCGAATTGAAGTTACCTGCTATGATAATAGGTATGCTTTTAGTTCATTAAGAATTTTGTCTAAGTGTTGGAGATGAATACGAACATTTTCACTCGGCGGCTAATAAACGCCGACGATTAGAGCTGTTTCCAGCCGTAACCATAGTTACCGCATTGCAGTCATTAGTTAAATGGTTGAGTGTCACTACGCCGACGGGTTTCGAACTATTCAAAACTAGCCGAGTAGTACCGCATAGAAGACAATCTTGTTGAAGGGTATAGCCGCCCCAGCGAGCTTGTACCCTGAACCTGAGCTAAGCACTTATGGCACTTGGATCAGTAATATGTCTACATTGTTGTTGGAGGATAAACTCATTGCTTCGAAAGTCGCAACACGTGAATTGCGAAGATTCGCTTGCGCAAACCTCACAGTGAATTGAGTGTCCGCAATGTCCGTAATCGGTCATAGATATTTTGTCGTCGAGAATTTTCAGATACGCTGGGCAGGTGTTAGAGGTTGTTTTAAGCTTGACCACGTCTTCCTTGTGGCCAAAGCGAACGCAGTTAGCACATCGGGTCTCGATCCGGGTTGGGGCATGTGTTCATTTCGTGCTTTTTAGCACAATGGCCGCACTGTAAGTCGTTTTTACAATCTGAAGAGTGGTGGTCGTATTTTTGACAATTGAAGCAGCGTGTGATCCGGATATGGTGATTCGCCCGGCATGCATTCCAGACGACGTAAACACGACGCGATGCTAAAAGGTATTGTCGAACCTCAGAACGGACCTCAAGACAAGACAAGACAATACTTTTAGATGTTGGTTGGCCAGGTGAAGCTCCTCGTCAGAGGCGTCGTGGAAGTTTTGAGAAATAATAATCTTTTTTACCTGCTCAAGGGACAGGTTAGTAGGAACGTTTAGGAGGAATAGACGTGGTAACGATTTATTTTGGAAATTAACCACGAGACCGGCTTTATCAAGGATGGCCACAGGTATTTTGGTCAAGTCTGTTTTTTGGGATTCGAGTCGTATCAAGCTTTTGCCTGTCTTAGTAACACAGTTAAGTCGAAGACCGTACTTTTGCGGATCAAGCAGTCATCAAAAGTCATCTTTGTCTCATCAGCGGCTTTGAGAGGAGAATCGGGTTTTGGGACAATGACCACGGTCGATCGAGAAACAAGATGTATTTACCAGTCAAGTCGAAGACCGTAATTTTGAAAATCAAGGAGTTGAGAGACTGCAAGAATATGACTATGAACATCGTGCCGGAAGCATAATCGGAACGCTGATGCCTTGTCTAGAAGACCATGTTCGGCGGACTGTCGCCATTATTTGCGACTTGAAAAAAGGTCGAATGTCTCCAACAAACTGCTATGGTTGATGATGAGTGGGAAGAAGTGAGTGTTTTGGGCAGAAACATCAAAGCATACTGGGCGCTATGGAACTTTTTGAGCGTGGGAGACAGTTTTTTTAAACGATCCCTAGAGAGTGCCGAGATCACGGAAAACAGACGGCAGTTAGTACTGCCGAAAAGTGGAATGTCAAAGATGTTGCAGCGCCTGTACGGTGGTACATCAGGAGGACACTTTGTAGTGAAGAAGATATTAGGGAGAGTATGAGAAAGATTTTATTGGGTGAACTGCAAAGAAGGCGTCACGGATTGGTACCGCAAGTGTACGGTCTACGCTTTAGGAAGTGCAAAAAAGCGCAAAACACCAATGAAACAATATAAATTGCGAAGCTCTTTAGAGAGAGTAGTGATTTACATCGCAGGGCGTTTCCAAAATCTTATTCGGGAAACAAGTGCATTTTAGTGGCGATGTATTATTTTTCGAAATAGACGGAGGCTTACGCCATACCCAATCAAGCAGTAGCCGTAGACGTTTTAGTGAAAAAGTTTCTGCCGGTTTGAAGTTCCTTTCTGATTACATTCTGACCAAGGCTGCAACTTTGAGTTTGCGCTGTTTTAAGAAGTTTGCTGGCTGTTGAGAATTAAGAAAACTAGGATCACGCTAATCTATCCGCAATCTGATGGCAAACAGATGAATCGAAAAATGAGAAAGTACTTAGCCAAAGCAGTGCCCGAACACCAATGATATTATGGATCAGTACGTGCATTTTTTCCTAATTGCATACCGATCATTTGTTTATAAAATCTTGAGATGTTTAGAGGTGTTGCAGTAGCATTAGTCTTAAAACTACGTGATAACCGACGCTTCATTTTCTATCGGGAAATACTTACGTGCAACGCCGTTATATGAAACTCTGTAGCGAGTATTAAGAAATCTCAAGAGAGAAATGGAGTACCACAACATTAAGAAATTGGCAGTATCCAAGCTTGGTTACAGCTTGAATCAATTAAATTGGAGGACAGTTTGAAATATCTCGGAGGTCGTCTTTCGAGGAACCAACGTTCAAGTGTTGGTCTGCAATTACCATCCTAGTAGAACATGGGGTCAGAACAAGTCCATTGACTGCTACTTTATGCCTAAGGAAGTTGCCGACATGGGGTGAACTATCGTTATCGCCATGAGTCTTTTTATCGGTATCCAGTTTCCTGTTTTGGGAGCGATCAGTCTTAAGACGGTGACAGTAAAGCGTTTCCGAAGTATTTGAAAACTTTGAGACGATGGTTGAAAGCGATGGGGTGTTCCGGATGTTACGTGCATAAATAAAAATAATGCATCACCCTGTATATTGGTTTAATTAAAAATTACTTTTATATTTCTCGACGCCATCTATCGGGTTCGTTGGTCACTTTGTATTGAGTAGGCGATATCCGGCGAGAGACCGGCATTTTTGATTTTGACATCGTTCATATTCTAACCTATGTCTGCGTGAATTGAAAATCGTTTTCTAAAATCATCCACGTGTTGGGACACCATGGAAAATAGAAGTCTTCTTAACTAACTAATTTATTCACGCAGACGCCATGTGCTACCTCTTAAATAGGGGTATTCTGGTTGTACTTTAAATCCTACCAGGGAAAGTTGTGACTTCGTTGCGATCGTGAAGTATTCGAATCGTCACCGGCCATTCCTACCACAATCTGGCCCATGATTTCTAGTCGATACCGAAGTACGAGGGAGGAACCTCGACACATATTCTGATGGGGCGATTCTAAATATTTATAAGGCCTACAGTGATAACTTATTAAACCACCGACAAGGGGTACAACAGCATTCGACAACCGGGTTATATGATATATACTTTCTCTTACCTTAAGTAACAATTTTTGTAGATTTCACTTTCGTGAGGAATTAGTTTGACACGACTTGCTATTTCAGAGTGCTTACAGGATAGCTTGCCGAGGAAAGTACTTTCTTCGTACGAGTGGAAGTTCCTGTGTTAATGGTAAGTGTTTTTAAGTACCTTTTTCGTTGTCAGCAAGGTCGCTCACGAAACTGTTGTGAATATTAATTCCGTAATTATTAACGTTATTGGATTACCATTTAGATGATAATTTTCTTGCTTATTGTGTATGACGTATGCTGTGTACTACCAATACTTATTATGATATTGTGATATTAAGGCCGTACTTATTATCTTATTTCATGTCAACATAATTTACGTATGTACTGTGTGTTGCCAATACTTCGGATATTTAGTTATACTCAGACTAAAATTATTATTGGTCATACTAGCCAATTGTTATCAATTCGAACGTTAACCTATTGATCATTATAGAGGAATTAAAGTGAAATTGTTATTAACGATTTAGTTTTTCTTTCTTTCGCTTCTTTCAGCATTACGAACCTAACATCTTGTTACAAGTGTGACCCGTCTGTCTGGAGCGGGACAGAAGTTACTTTGGGATAAGCTCTGGCGCCCTGAAACACCTTTTTTTATATTTCTTGTGAACCTACCCCTCTCACCGACTATTGCGAGTTGGCCGTGCAGGTTCGTAAATAGCAAAAGCTTGTAACACGGATTCTGATAAAGTATAAATATGAAAAGGTGTTCGAAGGAAATTAATCAGAAGTCGGAAGTATAAGCACGTCCGTGTTTAAATAAATACAACGTTGTGTAAGTGAGCGTGTTGTTAAAATAAACAAGTGCATTAAGTGCAGATAATAAAGTGCAAAGTTATCCGCGGAGATTGTTTATAAATATCAAGTGATAGTCATATATAAATTACTTGTAAGTTGTTTTTCTTAAATATCGTTACATAGTTAGTTACTTAAAAATTAGTTACAAGTTACGTGTATTAAATAGTTAGTTCAAATAAATTAGTTAAAAAAATTCGTTACAGAAATAAAGACAGGTTGATTGTTGTTTATTCAAATTTTAAATCATATAAAACAAAGTTTATTCTTGTCGCTGAAGAATTTATAAACGTATCATTATTTAACATGTGATCTACAAAGACAATTGCATTACATCTTAAATCCACGTTATAGTTTTCTAATTCGATGACATCTAGATTATTTATTTCAGGTACTTTCATTAGTTTTCGAAGATTTTTTAATAGTAACTTATGTCCAGAACACCAACTTTTTAAAGAAAAATGTCGAAACTTTGCGGAACGCCATTTAAAACCAATCGCTGCAAAATTGGATAGAGATGGTAAATTTCCATCCGAACAGGTGATTATCGTTGCTTAATTTTTTTATTTTTTAGTGTGGACATTGAAAAACACGTTTTAGATTGAACAAATGAGCAAAATGGGATTATTATCAATAAATGTATCTACTAAATGGGACGGTTTGGGATTGGATAAATTATGTACAGCTCTATGTGTTGAAGAGTTGGCTCGAGCTTGTGGTGGTACTGCTGCAATTATATCCATACACAATTGTTTGTATATGAACGTAATTGATAGATTGGGCACTGACACGCAAAAAGAAATTTTTTTAAAACCTTTCATTAATTGTATTGGGTGTTTTGCTCTGAGCGAACCAGGTTGAGTATGACTCTTGTCGAGCACTGTAAAACTTTACTTTTCAGATGCCGGTAGTGATGTAGCAAACATACAAACGACGGCCGTGTTAAAAGGCGATCGCTATATTTTAAACGGTACCAAGTCTTGGGTAACTAGCGGGCTAGAAGGACAAGCCGCTGTTGTTTTTGCGACTGTCGATAAAAATAAGAAACATAAAGGTTTTTAAGACATGTTTAAATTGAATTGTGATTTGTGGGATTATTTTAGGTATTACTGCGTTTCTGGTACCTATTCCAACGCCCGGTTTATCGGTAGCTAAAGTTGAAAATAAAATGGGCATTCGAGCATCGTCTACATGTGTCTATGCTCTTAACAACGTGGAAGTGCCTCGGTGTAATGTATTGGGTGAGTTTAGTTGCATACTACAAATGCGATGAACCGCGGAGTTTTAAATTTCGTTTTGTTACTATAGCTAGAATAAAAATATTTACAAGATGACTCCTCAAGTATAATTTTTTTTTAATTATAGGCGAAGTTGGTGATGGGTTTAAAATCGCAATGACTCAATTTGACGAAGCACGTATTGGTATTGCGGCCCAAGCTCTTGGAATAGCTCAAGCAGCTTTAGAAGCATCTATACAATATGCTAATAAAAGAGTATGTTTTAACCAGCCGATTAAAGAGTTTCAAGCTGTGAAAGTTAGTGTCA
This sequence comes from Aquatica leii, assembly GCA_035610365.1. Lineage (NCBI taxonomy): Eukaryota > Metazoa > Arthropoda > Insecta > Coleoptera > Lampyridae > Aquatica > Aquatica leii. The sequence continues at coordinate 65,066,491 of CM069437.1, forward strand.
TAATTGCTTCAATCTATACAAACGATTAATATTATGTTTGTAGATGAGAGTTGCTGAAATGGCTTGCCGTATAGAATCATCAAGGCTAGCCGTTTGGAGAGCAGCTTATTTGTCTGGGAAAGATAAACGAACAACGAAAGAGACATCAATAGCTAAATTATTGGCGAGCGAAACAGCCACGTTTGCTACTCATAACGCAATTCAAATATTTGGCGGCATGGGGTATGTTACCGACACAAACGTCGAAAGATTCTACAGAGACGCAAGAGTGACTGAAATTTACGGCGGAGCTAGCGACATACAAAAATTAGTTATTGGCGAATCTATTTTTAAGGAATATCAACAATAGTAACAAATAATTTTTACAAATACTCATGAAAAAGTACAATCAACAATTAGTTTTGAAAATGGTGTTGTGATAACTGAAAAAGTGGTAATATTTTTGTAAAAATATTTTTAAATATATTATTTTTCAAGTTTAATTTTTTGGTATTGATTTATGATATCCAAAACATGAAAGAGAACGATTTGGAAAAATGCAGAAAATTGATGGAAAACAATAGAATCGAACGTACGCGCAATTGTTATTTTTATTATAGAGGGTCCTGCAACAGTGTGTTGGGTTTTCCTAGCGGCTTTCCCGTGAGAAATAGAAAAAAAATTATTGGTACAAAATGTTATTGGTTTAAAAAATTTTTTTTTAATTTTTTTAATGGGACACCGTGGATATTTTTTGAGTTTTAAATTTCTTAAGTAGGGTAGAGGCACCACTTATGGTCATTACCCTGTTTATGGCCACTCTAGTATAATTGGTTGAATAATAAACATGGTGTCTATCTACCAATGACTTTGTAGCTGCTAAAATGTCATTTCAGTCAATATTAAGTCGGTACAGTGACAGAAATTTATCTAAGCTGCATTTTAGCTTTATTGCAGCAGTTTGAGGAGTAGTGTCTTGCATGTGTGGCTGTTGCCAAAGCAAGTCGTGAATTTGATATACCAAGAACTACTTAGCGTAATAAAGTATTAGGAAAGTCTCCAAGAGATTCAAGGCACTGCGGATTCGAGTCTCACTTGGGAAAGGATACTGAAAACCAGTTGGTTGAATGGATACTTGCTTGTGCAAAAATGGGATTTCCAATTGATAAAGACGGGTTACTGACTTCAGTACAAAAATTGGTACGAGAAGCAAATATTAAAACTCCTTTGGTCAACGATCGTCCGGGAAAAAAATGGTATTACAGCTTACTTAATCGCCATAAACAACTTTCCCAAAAGAAAGCCGAATACATTCACGGTGGAAGAGGTGTAGTAACTGAAGAGGAAATCCGCAAGTGGTTTGACGAGATTCAAACAAGTTTAAGCGAAATTAATGCCACCAGTGTATTAGAAAATCCACACAGGACTTTTAGTATGGATGAAACATGTTTCTGTTTAGCTCCAAAAAGTGGTACTGTTATTGGATTACGAGAAAAACATGTCTACGATGAACTACTATTATCAGACAAGGAAAATGTAACAACACTGTTCACAGTTAATGCAGCAGGAAAATTCGTTCCTCCGTTAACAATCTTTAAATATGACCGGATTCCATCTGCTGTGTCTAAAGCAGCTCCCAAGGGTTGGGGGATTGGCAAAAGTGAAAAAGGCTGGATGACTGCAGAATGTTTCGACGAATACTTCTCCAACGTCTTTGTACCATACCTTAAGGAGTCTCAAATCGAGTTACCCGTTATCATCTTTTTAGATGGACACGCATCTTATCTGAATCTTCATTTAAGTAAGTTCTGCAGTGAAAATGAAGTAATATTAATAGCACTGGTCCCTAATGCTACTCACATCCTTCAACCGTTGGATGTCGCTGTGTTTGCGGCTTTAAAGAAAAAGTGAAGGAATATTGTGCGAAAACATAAGATAGAGAACAATGGTCAAGAGATCACCAAATTAAATTTTGCCCATGATACTGTCTCAGTTGATTGAATATCCAAAAATGAGATCAAATTTAATATCAGGATTTAGAGCAACAGGCCTTTATCCTTTTTCATCAAATAATGTGGATTATAATAAAATTATTCTGAGGAAACCCGAAACATAACAAACCCGAGATATTGACGCAGCAGCTGCAGATTGTTTGAAGTACCTAGAATCAAAGATTGATGTGGTTTTGCTAGATGAATTCAAGCAAACAAAAAGACGAAACTACGAATAGGAAGGTAATACTCAGGATAAGAGTTTGTACAATGTTTGGCATCAAATTGCAAGTGATGTAGAAGGCCTACCAAAGTTAGTGAGTGAGGATCCTGCACTTGAAAATGATCTCCAAACCCCTCCAGTATCTCCTCTAGATGCTAGCATTTTAACTGATATGCTCGCAGTTGATAAACCGAAAGAAATTCCGGCCACATCAAATGATAGTAATACTGCATTGGCTACTACATCTCGTCCAGATAGGGCAACACAAGTAACACGTAATATTTGCTTCGCTCAAAAAACAATATGTTCAAAAGTATTTTATAATGTACTTCCTTATCCCAAAGAAAATAATACTGACTCAAAGAAGAAGAGAAAAAGGAATACACACCAAGTGTTATTACATCTGATAAATGGGTGGAGTATCACGAAGAATGCGAGAGGCTCAAAATGGAGAAGGAACGAGAAAACCAAGAAAGGAAATAGACTCGAGAGAGTAAGAAACAGATGATGGCTAAAAAAAGGCGAAAAACTTAAACAGAAGCCAACAAAACATCAAAAACAAGACATCGATTCAGGCTCTATCTCACAGGACGTTGAAGACTGGGTGGAAAGTGGTAGCAGTGGAGACGATATTGACTTCACGGTATTTGAACAGGAAGACATTGAAATCTTCGAACCCAAACATCTCAATTTGGGAAATTTTGTACTTGTAAGATTCAAGCTAACTGGTAAAAGATCGACGACAACGTATAGATATGTGGCTAAAATTCTAGAAATTTTATCATCAGAAGAATATGAAATACAATGTTATAAGACTGCCAATGATGAGAAGACTGTTTTTTATCCTATAGAAAATGACATTGCTACCATAAATCAATGCGATATTTTAGGGAAACTACCCGAGCCCACTGTTGAAGACAAGGGGAGAAAGTGCAAGACAATTTTTCCAGGTCAAGTAGACATTTCTGAACAGATATAGTTTAATAATGTAACAAACGTTGATTATAAACTTTTCTCTTATATTACTTACCTATTTGTACCAGAAATTTATTTTTGTTTCATCTACAGCTTTGTATTTCAATAAATATGTAGGCTTGTACCTATGCTTGCAAAAATTGTACTTCGCGTTTTAATAATTTTTTAATGGCCAAAAGTAAAGAAAATGTATGGCCAAATGTAGAAACCGATGGCCAAAAGTAGGGAATTTCATGGTTCAAAATATAAAGCGTTGTAATATTTTTAAATTATATTTAATCTTTAATATCAATTGATTTTCTAAAAGAGCAGATTTTAAAGCATGAAGTGACATTAAGAAAAAAGGTGTTTTTCCATTTCAATATTTTTCTCAATGCAATAATAATTAAAAAGTTCTTAAAGTGGCCATAAGTGGTGCCTCTACCCTAATTCCTAATAAAATGTCTATACCATTCCTTATACCTAAACTTAATAGTTTTCGAGTTATTCATTTTTTTCGTAAACATTTGACAGCTGTGTCTTTAACAAAAATAGCCCATAACTTCTTTGTTTTTAGATGTATTGGTATGCGGTTTGGATTTTTTAAATCTTTTAATGATTCCGTGTCAAACTTTGCCATATGTCTAACTGAATTTTTCAAACTGCAAACGTTAATAACTTTCTTATTTTCAATGGAACACTGTATGTTTTTGCATAATTACATTTGTTTTTAAATTACCTTTGACAACTGTCAAAATGTAAGAGTTAGGCTAAGTCCTCATGAGCGTAAACAATCCGGAAAAGCGTAACGACCTTATTGCGGTCATTTTCCGCTATTCTGGGCGGAACGTACCAATGTGATCCCTGTTATGTTTGTTTCTGTATATAAGCAACGGAATCCGCGAAAAGTTCAACATCAACGAACTTTTTGCGTAACGACAAGGAAGCTGTCATAAATATGGCTGATGCTTAACCAATCAAATCGTTTAAAGTTTCCGCATATCCGCGGTGATTGCGTTCATGAGGACTTAGCCTTAATGTGAGATGAACAAAAACAGTTAATACTTCTCTAATACGATTAATTCTTTTGTTCCAACACCATGAAAGATAACATTATCAAAGCAAACGAGAAACGATACTAAAGGTAATGTTCAAAATATTTTCCATTTTCATTTAGACAAGTTAATTTTCCGTTAAGAGACTTTTTCACTCTTTCTAACATTTCAGGTGAAAAACACAATTCGTTACTGCATATTCATGGGTGTTGTTATAAACATCTTTTACGTATCCCCATAAAAAAAAATCAGGATTTGTTAGATCCGGAGATCTAGCAGGTCATCTAGTGGGTTCATTCCTACCAATCCATTGGTTGGAAAAAATTTCATCAAGAAATGCCTTCACGTCTCGCGAAAAATGCGCAGGTGTTTCGTCTTGTTAAAACCACAGCCTGTTTCTTGTATGTTGAGGTAGATTAACTAATAATTCCGGTAATACATTTTGCAAGAAGTTTAAATACATAGGCCCATTGAGATGGGCATCGAAGAAAATCGAAATCGAAAATGTGGACCTACCGCATGGTTTCCAACAGTTCCTCCCTAGACATTCAAAGACCACCGATGCTGATGATGAACATGTCTCATAACAGGCGGATTTCCAGTCGAACAATAATGAAAATGGTGTCTGTTGACCGATCCACTGTTATGGAATGTCGTCTCATCTGTGAATAACACATACTGGAAAAACGCAGGATTCTCCTGTATTTTCAATCTTGCCCAGGTACAAAATTCGGAACGAAATTGAAAATCAGTATTACCCAGTTTTTGATATTACTGAATATGATTTGCATGATACCGATTTTTCTTCAGAATGCGTTGTACTGACCTCTCGCTTATGTCGCTTGCTTCACTGATGTCTTTTTGGCTCATGTTGTAATGCTCGGTTGCAGTTAATAGCACTGAAAATTGATTTTCCTCGTTACTGATAGATTTTATTCCTTCTTGTTTTTTGTAAATCACACTTTCCATTTCAATAACTGTATTGAGTATGTTCCTAAAACTTTTCGCATCCGGATGTCTTCTGTCAGGATAACGTGTCGCGTAAATTTTAACTGTTAATAAACAATTTCTAGTAGCCTTTTCTAATACAAAACTCATATTAACTAGTTCGTCTTTTTCGAAATTCATTATGAAATGGAGAGTGTTGGATTTAGTTTGATGTAATTCGTTGTATTTAGAAAGTTGGCAGGTAATACTATTAAAGAAAACGCACACTAATAAATACTTAAACGCAAAATCTCATCACCATCCAGTACAGAAGAATACTGTTTTGCATACTTTAGCCAAAAGAGCTATACGAGTGTCAGATAATGAAAATCTACAAAAGGAAAAGGAAACACTGTTAGAGTCCCTACAGCAAAATGGATACGGGTTCAAAGAGATCCAAAACGCATGGAAAAGAGCAATAAATCCAAAAGACAGGCAAAATAAGCAGGGGTGCTAAAAAAATATAATATTAAATCTGTCTTTACGACTAAGGATATCCTGAACACCTGGCTTACATCTGCTAAAGACTTACAAGGGGCTCTAAAACATGCCGAAGTTTACAAAATTCTTTGTTCCTGTGGATCAAGTTATATAGGACAGACGGGACGCTTTATTGAAGTTAGAGTAAAAGAACATATGGCTGTAATATGAACCGAGAAAACGGTTTAAGATCTTTGTCTTAGAGGATATAAAGACCAGTATTATATCCTCTAAGATAAAGATCAACCTTCTTGGAAAGGACACAAACACTTACTCCGAGTAATAACGAATTACATATTTAAACATATTTTGTTATTTCTTTTTTACTATACTTGCCATAAGAATCTATTATCTATGTATTTAAAAAAAAATGACAAAGCGTAAGCTTGTCTAAAGTGGAAAAATTTACGAAGAAACGAGGAAGAGGTTGAAAATAAATCGAAAGGAGAGCGAGAAATTCGTTACAAGGAGAGGGTTGAGACAGGGATGCCCACTGAGCCCAAGTCTGTTTGCAGTATATACGGGGGATTTGGAGGAGACAATGAGAGGACAACAGATAGGAGAGATAGTAGTAGGGAAAGTGAAGGTGTGGTCGTTGGCGTATGCCGATGACATAGTGTTGATGGCTAAAGAGGAAAAGGAAATAAAAGAGATGATGAAGACGCTAGAAAAATACATGAAAAAAAAGAGTTGGAAGTAAATACGGAGAAAACAAAAATAATAGTATTCAGAAAAGGAGGAAAAAAAAGAAAGTAGTGGAAATGAAGGGACGAGGAAGTGCAGCAGGCGAAGAAATTTACATACCTAGATTACACGAAGAAGCGGGATAATAAGGAAGGGTAACACATAAAAGAAAAAAACAGGTCAATAGGACAAGTGTGGAGTGTGGGGGAAGGGTTGTTTGGTGTAGACATAGAAAAAAGAAGGCCGTTATTTGAAAAGCTAATAAAAAGTGTGGTGGTATATGGAGCGGATATATGGAGGTCGAAGGAGTATTAAGAGGTAGAAGGGATACAAGAAAAATACTGGAAATGGGTATAAGGACTAGATAGAGAAAGACCGGGGTATATTATCAGAGAGAAAATGCAGTCAGTTAAAATAAGAGTAGAGATAAGAAAAAGGGTTCTAAATTCGAGGAAGAACTGAGAGAAAAAACCGAATGTAAAATACTACAGAAACATTGGAAGGAGATAAAGGCAGGAAGAGTGAAGTACGAGCAGGATGGCAGAAAAGAGTATTATAAAAGAAACGAGTAATGAGAGATATGGACATAGAAAAGCACGAACGATGGACAAAGATAAAAGAGGCCAGAAATAATGTAAATTATAATAATATCAAGAGAGAAGAGATTCCAGAATATCTGAAAGGAAGTTAAGAAAAAAGGTCAAGTAGGTAGAGGAAATCTTATAAGAAAACGGAAAAGAAACGGAGTAGATGGAAGAAGTATGAAGAAGGAGGAAACAACTAAAAGGAGAGGACGAAAATGAAAAGAGAAAAAAGTGTAAATAAATGTAAAAAGAATATAAATGTAAATAAGTACCTACTTGAAAAAATGTAAAACCGGTAACGTACACTCATATGAATAAAAATGGACCGGGAGATTGACCGATGCTAATTTACACTGTTTGAGTACATCGTCTTTAAGTTTGTGTTCATTGTTTTCGTTAAGTAGTTATTTATTGCTTTCTTTGCTTATCTCAAAACTAACATTGCAAAAATATATGCATTGGCAAAGTATAATTTTTCAAATCTATTTTAGAAACCAAATTTGAATCACCGTGTTTTATTAAATAGAAATTACGGACCTTGTAGGTCTCAAAATTCCTCAAGAATAATTTGAGCTTTATCTTGACAAGTGCGCAAAAACTGCCAAAAACGATGACAGGTAAGAGCAATAAAATTATTATTAAAATATTAGGTATATACGCTAACAAAAGTGAGAATGAAAGAAATTCTTAAATAGTAATTGTTGACCATACTTCTATTATTCAAAATTAATAGCTTCCTGGTCCATGACGTTTGTAAAAGATTTGTGGATTGTATTTCTAAATAATGCATTCTAATACTTTACAAGAAACTTTGATTACTGAAATGTTATTGTTTTGTTGTAAGGTGTTTCACGATTTAAATAGTTGCACTTGCATTTTCTGTTTTTCTAATATACGGAATTTTAATTCCAAAAATTTATAATATTATTGCATAATAAAACACGGTATTTCGAATTTGGTTTCTAAAGTAAATAAAAAAATTAAACTTTGTCAATGCATATATTTTTGCAGTGTTAGTTTTAAAATAACCAAGGAAAGTAAATCGAAAATAATAGACACTTCGGCTGATATAAAACAAACAATGTAAATTAGCATAGGAAAATCCCCCTGTCCAAAGAAAAGTCTAAATGTTAAAAACGTTTTAAGTAAAAAAGGTTCATTTTTTTTATTTCATAAGCTATTTTTTGAATAAGTTTTCTTCTCTATTACCTTAATTATCTATATATTATTATTATTATTATCCTAATTTAAAGGGAATTATTGTTCTAATTTTGTTAATGATTAAAACATCACGCAAAGATAAAAAGGAACCATTATCTACTACGTATATTATGAAGAACATTATTTGATCATATCATCATTCTGCTTCGAATTAATGATGGCACCATTAACACTAAGTACAAGCATAAATTAACCTTTGTTAAAACAGTATATTAGTTTGCGCTGTGAATATTCGGTTTTAAACAAACATAATGTATTCTTATAAATCTAAAGTTAAAAATTGTTATTGTTGCACTTTTAACGCAATTTTTCAATTTACCGGATTGGTCGGTTTTCCTATAGTAACTTTTAAATGTTTTCACAAAAACGAGTACAACAGCATTTCCTTCTCAAACAATAAATTTTTTTCGACTATTTTTATCATTTTAGTTTTAATTGGGTTGAATGTTTACTTTTTGCATGCAATTTATTTGACTTACGACAAGGATGTGAATGCAGTTACTTGGCTACCGATAGTTGTTGGTTGTTTAATAATCTCTAGGTATATACAAACTATGGTTACGGCTTTGTGGAATTCATCTGCAAGTAAAGCTGCTGTAGATGCTATTGATGCAACAGTAAAAAGTTGGAATCTATTAACAGGCGAAGATCTTTTGACTATTCCAGTGGTTACTAATATCCAGTGTAGGTCTTTAAAAACACTTGGAGTTGTTTTAGCGGTTCCTACTATACACGTTATGTATGCCTATTTAACGAACTCTTGTTGCGGGAATTTGTTTATTCAACAAGTTTCTTGTAGTATATGTTTTTACGTTGATTTACTAATGACGTTTGGTTGTGAAATGTTATTTGATGGTTTACGGAGGATAATGACACAACACCACAGTAATATTAAATGTTACTTAGAACAACACTTTGTAAGAAAAACAATATCTAAGTGCTCGTTTAAAAACTATGTAGCGTTTTCAACGCGCTTACAAATTGCTAATGTATGGATTCTACGAAATTTTGAAAAATTTGTTAATCCGAGTTGCGTGTGGTGGCTCTTGTATTCAACAGCAATTATAATAGTAAATTCTTATCTGGTATTGACTATATCCTTAGATGGAGAAAAGTTTCCACCGGGATTGATCGCAATTCAAGTGCAAGTGTTTACTTCAACTATCTTACTATGGAGAGTAGTTGCAACGGTAGATCAAATTACTCACGTGGTAAGTTGTTTCTAATATTATTTGAATTGTATTACAATTTTGTTTAATACGTACACTGCCTCAAAAAAGTAATTAGACACTTTTAAGCGCGACCTGCAAGGTAGGCAACCAAACTTACGTTATAACAGAACGTGTCAAATTTGACAACATTGGCATTGTAGAAATTACTTGCAGCGATATTACCAAGTTATTAACCATTCTTTATGAGCACCGCCTCAAGCGTTCAAAGAACATGTTTTTTTGCTGCAAATATGTATCTAAATTGTACCATAAAGATTTAAATCTTTTTTTGCCGAATTTTCTATTTATGTGTTTATGTTCCCTGCTCAACTTTTAAATGAATGCTATAGTCCTTAAGTTAAAAAATTCTAAGTCATTTATAATTGTATTTATAATTAAAATAAATTAAAAAAAGTTCTATTAATAGCTTGAATAAATTTAAACTGCATGCTCAAATATGAAATTGCAGTTTTAATTAGCCTAAATTTTTATTATTTCCGGATTAAATTAAAGTCAACATTCCGATTTTCTTTGTAAAGCCTGTAGAGTTTTATTTTTAGGCGGCTTTCGTGAAATCTTATTTATATTATAACAAAAAGATCAAGTGGCGAGAAAATTAATATACTTTTAAAATAATATCTTTAATTACATGTAACTCAACTGGAAATCAAAACTAATATGAGTTTCGTTACTTAAAAATTAAAAGCAGAATTCTTGTAAGTTTTTGCTAAAACTGTAATGGAAATATATCACCAAACATTAGAAAAATTAGTCTCTTTTTTTTGTACAAAATGATCAACAACGTTTATTTCTAAATTAATAATATAAACAGCATTACCTTTCGCGAAATATTAGCTTTTCTTATTTTTTCCTTTTCTTCAAGTAATTTAAATTAATTTTGATTAAGTATAATGTCAAATGTGTGCTCTGTTTACATTGCCTGTTATTTTTTAATTTAAATATAAGAAAAATGACAAAATTTAAAAATGGAACTTTTACTTAATATAATAGGAGTAAAGTTTTACATATTACAAAAAATGTTTTCAAACGTTGTTATCTGTTTTCTTGAACACAAGTACGCAATGGCAAACAAAAATTATTGGCTCAATGGAAACTATAAAATTTTTTACTTGGGGCTAAAATAATCAATAAAAATTTTAAAAAAAGGCGGAGTACAACTTAGAGATTCCATTTTTACAACTTTTTATTAAATTCAGAAATAATTAAAAATTTCAAATTTGAATTGTCAAATGCCACAATTACCAACATAATTTAAAAAAAATCACAAACAATTAAGATTTTTATTTATTAAAAATTTTATAGTAAATGCACGCGAAATGGAAAAAATAGTATGAAAAACACATGTCACAACTTCTTTTTGCCGCACTCAACCTGGTCTTCGTGCGGCAAAAAGTCTCATTGTGACATTTGTTTTTCAATATACTATTCTACTTTTATTAGTAGTACTTATCGTATTGAAACCAAAATCATAGATTGAATTGAAATTTGAGAAGAAAGAACACAAAAATTCTCATCAAAATTACGCTTCAAGTAGTGTTTCTAGAGACTCGAAACCCCGTTCTCCTGGGGAATATTCCATACCCCCAGCAATGCTCTCTTCTGCCCAAGGCTTAGCCATTACTAAGTAGGATATATAAAGGGGTTACTTAAAATTCATTTTGTAATGTATAATATTTAGTGTTGTTTTGTGTGTCAACTTTGTGCAAAATGCCACGTCTTTTTGGACAAGCAGAGTTATCACTAGAAACTAGAGGGAAGATTATTGCTTTACGAGAATGCGAATTTTCTATCCAAGTAATTACTGCACGTATGGGTTTATCGGTAAGATAATGCTTTATTTTTCTTTTGATAATAATCTTTAATATTAGCAGTCTTTTCATTTTTAAACATGGGTATGTATACCTATTTTATAGGTATTATATGATGTATAATTCAGATTGCACAATTATTCACCTACATCACAGGAAATTGTTTATAATAAAATTACAAAAGCTTCCGTCACATAGCAATTGGGTATCAAGTTTTTCACGTCCCTCAAGTTAGCAATACAAAGTTACCAAAACCAAATAAAACATAATTAGGAATTTGTTACTAATTTCTTGCGAAAGAAAAAAAATTTCTTACTTTTTCTAATTATGCATTAAATTTGAGGCAAGTTAGTGGTACCATTCTAAACAGTGTTTTACTGTAATGGTATTCGGTTTAAAGTGTCTAGAATTTGTTGCTAAATTGTTATTAATTAATTATAAAAGAAAAAAGCTAATAGTTTCATTATTATTCTACACACACTTTAAACAGGAAATAAATTCATTGAAGCACTTTTTAGAATGATGTAGTGTTAACTTGTATTAACGCATAACTAAAAAAGTATGTACATCACAATTTTTTTTCTTTTGCAACAAATTCCTAACTATATTTTATTTGATTCTGCTAACCTTGTACTGCTAACTTGAAAGACGTAACTTTTTCACTTAAATTAATAACATTACTTTATCGGTGCCTTTCAGTAAAATTGTGGTCTATTATTGGTTTCAACGCGAAGAACAAGTCGCGAAAAATGATCGTCTTTTGCAGACCGGAAGAGAAGAGATAAGAGAAAGGGAAGGCCATCTCTCTTATCTAGAGTTTAAAAAGACAAGATTATCTAAGATGATCGTTTGACTCCATTCACAACTTTTGCCACCATTCACGAAAGATTACAGCTACAATGCAGTTTTGCAAACAATAAGAAACTTTGAAAGCTGAAGGAATAAGCTGCTATCGACCTGTAAAAAAACCTGTAATAACTGAAGAAAATGTCTACCGGAGATTGCAGTTTTTAGAAGAACATTTAAATTTTAATTGGAAAGGTGTTGTTTTTTCAGATGAAGGAACCTTCTGCACTTCCCAAGATAGCAAAAATGTTGGTATATGTGGAATAGCTAATTTTTTAATACAAGATTATTTAAATAATAGATTACAGGTAGTAAAATTAGAAGGAATAATAAGTTCTGCAAAGACAATAACGTGTGGAGTTCCTCAAGGTAGTGTAATAGCGAAAGTTTCCACGGCCGAAATCTATACTAACATTAGAATGTCTTCCGGGTTTGAACCGTGTCATAGTTTTTGCAACCGAAGCTGCCAATGTTTCGCCCACTTTCGTAAGGAACTTCATCAGGGCGTGAGAAATCGCAAAACTCAAACAAGCAATCGAAATCTAACTAAGAACTTCTCAAAAGTTAGGTTATCCACTTGTGAAACAAGCCATAACCTAAACTCTGAAAAGGTAAGAAAGAAAACGATCACTTGAAAAAGCGACGAAAATCTAACAAAGAACCACTACCGAGATAGGTAATCAACTTGTGAACCAAGCCAGATTCAAACTAAATTTTAATTTCATTTTCATTTTATTTTAAATACGGGTAAAACCCAAAGAGATACAAATAAGATAGAGTAATAAAAATAATATATAACTTATAGACTAAATACATATTAATAAATTGTACACTAAAAGAAAAAACAATAAAAAAAATTATTAGTTTACAAACATAAATTAACATATGCTTTAATAATATAATAATCAATGATATTAACTGACAATTAAATTAAATTTGTAAAATTAGTTGCTATAATACTGAATATCTAGTTTAACTAATTCTTTTTTTAAGTCACTTCTAAACTTCAAACTACTGTCAAAAAAGTTAATGCTTGAATATATATTAGCTGTATTCATCAGTCTTTGAAGTGGAGAATGTTGGAGGTAATTAGTTTTGCTCACTTTTAAATAGAACATATTAACAAAACGAAGTTTTTTTGCTGGAGCATTTAAACTAACCAGTTGCAAAAGAGATGAACAGTTTATGATTCCATTTAGCAGTTTATAGAAAAATATTTGATCTAGAAATATCCTTCGAGAATTTAATGTATTAATATTAAGTTGAGACAAGGTTTGTAAGTAACTAGATAGTGGAATTCTGGTTTTAAAAGAGTAATATCTTAAAAATCGTTGTTGCACTTTTTTAATAGTAGTGATGAGAGTTGAGTGATATGGTGACCAAATTATACTGCAGTATTCCAAATGTGAGCGAACTAGAGATGTATACAATAATTTAATAGTATCAGGATTGTTAAAATGCGATGAAGATCTAACAATAAAGCCTAAAGCTTTAGTCGCCTTGTTTCGTATGTTATTTATATGTTTGTTAAATTTTAAATCATAAGTAAATGTTACTCCTAAGTCGGTGATTTAAATCCATAAAATTTGATGAGCACCAAATGTAGAAATTATTTAAGTCACGCTGCAGTAGAAGGCAATCATCCAAAGAATTTATAATTTTGTAAATTTTTAAATCATCGGCAAACAATAGTATATTTGAATGTTTAAAGACTTCTCTAATCAGAAATAATAACGGTGCTAGATGAGCACCTTGTGGAACACCAGAGTGAACTGATATAGGAAAGGAAGTGAAACCTTTGTATTGGACTATTTGAGCACGATTAGAAAGATAACTTTCTATCCATGCAAGTAGTGATCCATGAATGCCTATATTGTGTAGTTTATTGATTAAAATGTTGTGATTAACACAATCAAAGGCTTTTGCAAAATCAGTATAAATGACATCAAGTTGCGCATTATGATCGTAAGCCTTATAGATTGAATTTTGAAATAACATGAGATTGGTAGTAGTTGAACGATTAGGATAGAAGCCATGTTGTTCTTCTGCAATAATATGTTTAAGTAAAGGGAACATAGTTGAAACAAGAATTTTTTCAAACAACTTAGGAATTTCAGACGATTTTGTTACTGGTCTATAGTTAGTAATATCGATTTTACTCTTATTTTTGTGAATAGGAGTAACAAAACTGGTTTTCCAAATGTCAGGAAATATTCCTGATGATAAAGACTTATTGAAGAGAATTTGGATTGGATAAGTTAGAACATAACAACACTTTTTTAACAAAATGGCAGGAATGTTATCAGGACCACACTTTGTTTTGTAATTTAAATTATTAAGTTCCTTTAATATATCAGAAGCAGTAATATTTAACTTAGATAAGTTAATAACGTTAGTAGAAAAACTTGTCGTTTGGTGTTGGGGAAAACAATTGCTTGTAGGTTTATACACAGAACCAAAAAACTTTGCAAAAAGATTCACAATTTCCTGCCCGTTACTACTTTTATGTAAACCAAAAGTCATTTCAGATGGCAAACAATTTTCACCTTTTTGATTTTTAATATGGGTTCAGAAGTAATTAGGATTATTTTTTATTTTACCTTCAATATTGTCAATGTAGGATTTATAACACGTAGTTGATAGAAGCTTACATTTACTACGTAATTTAGAGAATTCGTGATAATAATCGAGGTTATTGGTAGACTTGAACAATCTATGATACAATTTTTTTTCCTTATCATTTCACGCAATGAAGATGAGTACAAGATAGGAAATGCCTTTTGGTTTTTATAAACACGTTTTATAGGAACAAAATTTTGACAGCCTTTATACAAAATGTCATAGAAGCAATTTACAGCTTCATTTATACTTAACGACATAAGAAAGTCCCAGTTAATGTTAGACAAGTAATAACTTAGATCTAGATAATTACCATTTTGAAAATTGTAGTAATAATAATCGTAATTTAGAGATGGTTCATAGCATGTACGCTCAACACATATTGACAAGGAAGGATGATATTGGTCCTCAGGAACCAATGTATCTAAGCTGCGTTCTACCTTTGTATTGGCTAAATTACTAAAAACTAAGTCAAGCGATCTGCTATTACAATTTTTTACACTATTAGATTGAAACACATTCCACATATTTAAGCACACACATAGATTTTCAACACTTGTAGATTTTGAACCGCACACTGAAATTGTATTATCTTGGTTAATGTTCCATGATACATGAGGCAGATTCCAGTCACCCACTAAGAAAATGTCTGTGTTCATGTGAGTTTGTAGAATGTTATCCATTGCATTAGTTATTTTATCATAGTAATCTGAGTTACTATCAGGAGGAGCATAAATGGAGCCTATAATAATATTTTTATGTCCAATATTACATAAAACAAATAATTGCTCAATTTCAGGAAAGGACGTAGGTAATACTTTAGAATAATATTTATTATTTATGGCGATTAGAACTCCTCCACCTCTTTTGGCAATTTCATATGGTCTATCATATCTATAGATGTTCATGTTGTGAAATCCCAATTCAGCACTGTATATTTCCGGTGTAAGCCAAGTTTCCGTTAAAACTATAATATCAGTGTTTGTTGACAAAGTTGCAGTTTTTAAGTAATGTAATTTAGTACGAAGTCCTCTAACATTTTGGTAATACATCAGTATTTTAGACTGAGTATTATTAGGGTTTTTTAGTTTTTTAGTGAAATTATTTGTGGCTGGCCATAAATGTACTTTATGGTTAAATTTTTTTCACCATTATCTTGGCGTTCCTTTAATTTGGTACGAAGATTTGCAAGATGTTTTAATTGCATAGGGGTTTGATCTTGTTTAATATTTATATTGTTAAGAGACTTGATTTTGTGTTTATTTTTTAATATTTGAATAGCATCAGCCGAAGATGGTAACGTAATCTTAAGAGGTCTCGGCTTATCGTTGTTGAATTGTTTCCCCAACCTCTGAACGCGAACGTTTCCGGTATCTATATTGGAGATTTCTTTAATTAAATTAGTAGCAATGGTTTTATCATTAGCGGATTGTGGATCGCTTTCTTCTATGTTGTAAATTACAATATTATTAGCACGACGCTGCCGTTCAAATACTTCATGTACAATTGCATCGGGAGAGTATTCTTCTTTTTTCGTGCAATTAGATTTCTTAAGTTCATCAATTTGTAATTTTAAATCCAAAATTAACGTTTTTAATTCAATAACTTCATTATCACACTTTATACATTTATTGCAAAAGTATGAAACTCTTCTATCTTTAGCAAACACGCATTGAATTTCACTTCTCGATAACCCCGAACACGTAGAATGTAAAGGTAATTTACATTTATCGCCAGAAACTTCTTTATCTGCGTTTACGTTATCATTGCAAACAGAGCATTTATTTATAAGTGGCATAATAAAATGTAGTAGCTTATTGTAAATAATAAAATACCAGCCAAAACACAGGAGACGGAAAAATGCGTGTACACTTCACAACTTCACGATTCGAATATTCGAATTTAATGGAAAAGGATCGTCACGGGTGGTTAAGCTCGACCCTGATTGGGTTACGGTTGCTAGGGGGCGTGTTTTTGATAAATGGCTAATAACCGGGAACCAAAGAGGGGATAGTTCAAAACTATGATCTCCTAATGGTATTAAACCCATATTCAACTCGACAGGCAAAATCTCTCAGATTCTTCCTTCTCCCAAAGACAAATTTCCTACATGTACTTTCATCTCAAGGTGTATATCAAATTCCTTGTTCTTGTGGTTTAGTCTACATTGGTGAAACCGGTCGTTCCGTCATTACTCGCATTTTAGAACATGATCGTTGTATAAGGAAAAGGTATATTTCCAAGTCTGCGGTCGCTGAACATCATTTTACTACAGGTCACAAGATAGATTTTGATAATGTTTCGTTGATTGCCAAATCTCCATTCTTTTTCAACAGGAAATTCCGAGAAAGCATAGAAATCATCAAACACCCCAATAACTTCAATCGCGATCATGGTTTCGAACTATTCCCTCTTTGGTTCCCGGTCATTAGTCATTTATCGAAAACAGGCCCCTTAGCAACCGTAATCCAATCAGAGTCGAGCTTAATCACCCGTAACTATTCTTCTGCTTTATATATTTTTATATATACTATTTCCTTTAACTTTACTTTTCCTTTAAATACGAAAACTATTTCTTCTTAAGTCACTTCTACAGAGTTTAGAATCTGGCTTGGTTCACAAGTTGATTACCTAACTCGGTAGTGGTTCTTTGTTAGATTTTCGTTTGCTTTTTCATGTTATTGTTTTCTTTCTTACCTTTTCAGAGTTTAGGCTATGGCTTGTTTCACAAGTGGATAACCTAACTTTTGAGAAGTTCTTAGTTAGATTTCGATTGCTTGTTTAAGTTTTGCGATTTATCTCACGCCCTGATGAAGCCCCTTACGAAAGTGGACGAAACGTTGGCAGCTTCGGTTGCAAAAACTAAGACACGGTCCAAACCCGGAAGACATTCTAATGTTAGTACCTCAAGGTAGTGTTTTAGTACCAACTTTATTATTTATATTAATGATCTCTTGGATCAAAACATCAAAGGCCAAATTTACTCATATGCGGATGATACAACACTAATTTATAATAACACCAATATTAAACAATTAACACAGGATTTACAACATGATGTAAATATAATAAATAAATGGATAAATGACAACAGATTAAGTATTAACACTAAAAAAACAAATTCTATTATTTTTGGAAAAACAATATTATAAAAAATCCTGTAATAAAAATTTGAAGCAAAATGATCTCTAGAACAAACGCTACAAAAGTTCTTGGTGTAATAATAAATGAAAATATGAGCTGGAAAGATCAAATACAATCTGTTATAAAAATAATTCGACTAATAACACTGGTCTGTATGAAAATCGGCCCTGATACCATTCTTGACGATTCTTATGTAAAATGACCTCCTGAATCCAAAAATGAGCTCCGTTTTTACCCATCACCCACCTATTTTGGGGGGACCCGATTTTTATTTTATTTTTTGCATTTTTTTTTTAGAATTTTAACTTATAGCCGTTAAACATCCCAAAGCAGGTAATAAAATTTATACCAAAGTATATGGCAAAAAATTTGCTATAAAATGTATATAGAAACAACAATAAAATACAAATATATAAGAACAGTAAAAAAATATCAATAAACAGTTAGGAAGATTCACTGCACGACGCTGGCGATCTCAATACCACATGCAGGTTTGAACAGGAATTTTCGACAGGCTTGAACTTGTATTACTCTTCTCATTATAGTATATTACATTGTTTGCTTAACTGCGTCGATCAGTACATCTATAGCTGTTGCCGAGTTAACTTGTCGACGTTTTAAACGTGCTGGATTTTGTGTTCATTTTTGTTCATTTGTGTAAAACAGTAAAACCACTTTTACTCCGGACTAAGTGTGATTTGTGGTTAATGTCGGGCGTTGAATTACTGTTTAATTATGCCACGCGAGTGTAAAAATCATCCCGATAGCTTCTGTTATGTCTGCGGTGAATTAACTTTAAAAGCGCAACGAAAACCCCTTTCTTTGCTTGTTAAAACAGCTTATAAATAAATAAATAATAAACTTTGATTGTCAAGTTGGCGACCAGGACAAGACTTGGGCTCCATCAGTTTGCTGTACGACTTGTTACAGTAGTTTGACCAAATGGCTCAAAGGTACCCGTAAATCAATGCCATTTGCTGTGCCCATGGTTTGGCGTGAACCTCGCTGTCATCTTACAGATTGTTACTTTTGTATGACTTCCACCGTCGAGTTTTCGAGCAAAAGTAAGCATACAATTTATTATCCCAATATTCCGTCAGCTCTAAGACCTGTTTCTCATAACCATACTTTGCCAATCCCAGAGCCCCCAAACACTTATACTCTTGAGCCGAAAATTGATTTAAAAGACTCTGAGTCACAACCTAGGGCTTCGAATGATACGTTCAATGATGATGAAGAGTATTCCGCAGATTTAGTTTCTCGGCAACCTCACCTCCTCACTCAATCGGTATTAAATGATCTTGTCAGGGATTTGCAGTTACCCAAGACTAAATCTCAGTTTCTAGGATCGCGACTTCAACAGTGGAATCTCTTAGAAAAGGGAGTAAAAATATCTTCTTACAGGACCAGACAAGCAACTTTGAAATGTCTTTTCTCAGAAAATAAAAGTTTAGTGTTCTGCCCTAATGCAAATTTATTGATGACAGAGCCACAGGTGCCATGTAACTCAGACAAATGGAGATTGTTTATAGACTCATCAAAAACAAGCTTAAAAGTTGTTCTGTTGGCAAATGGGAATGACTTCCCATCAGTTCCAGTTGCATACTCTGTTGATATGAAGGAAACGTACGAAAACATCTTCAGAATCCTTGATACAATTAGTTATCATGATTATAAGCGGAAACTTTGCGCTGACTTAAAAGTTGTTGCTTTACTCACGGGCCTGCAATCAGGATTCACAAAATATTGCTGCTTTCTTTGTGAATAGGATAGCCGAGCCCGAGATAAACATTACATCGTACGGGACTGGCCTCTGCGAGAAAATCTTATTTCTAGTCAGAAAAATGTCGCCCACAATACTTTGGTTCTGAAGGAAAATATTTACTTACCACCTTTACACATCAAACTTGGATTGATCAAGCAGTTTGTGAAAGCAGTGGACAAGACAGGTGGCGCATTTCAATTTTTGAAAACTAAATCTCCTCGTCTTAGCAAAGCTAAAACCAAAGAAGGCGTTTTTGATGGTCCCCAGATTAGACAACTCTTCCAAGATTCGACGTTTATTGAACACCAAAATGGAAAAGAAAAACGAGCTTGGCTTGCATTTCAAAACGTTTGTAAGAACTTCCTGGGTAACCACAAAAGTGAAGATTATGTCGCTCACGTCGAGGAACTGCTTTTAGCGTACAAGGACATAGGATGTAACATGTCTCTTAAAGTTCACTTCTTTCACTCGCATCTAGACTTTTTCCCTGAAAATTTAGGAGCAGTCTCGGATGAAAACGGGGAACGGTTCCATCAAGACATCGCTAAGCTGGAGAAGAGATTTTCAGGGAAGTGGAATGCAAGCATGTTGGCGGAGTACTGCTGGTTTTTGAAACGAGAGAGCTGTACCTCAGGGTATAAAAGGAAAGCAAGCACCAAGTAACGATGAATATCTTTTTATTTATTACTGTTTATAGCTAAAATAGTTCTTTTTCCCATTTAAATTAAATTCATGTCCATATATTTATTATTATAATAATTATTATAATTATTATTATCGTTCGATAAATAAATTATAATTAATTTATCGAAAAAGGGTAAAATTAGAGATTTGGGGCTCCCTCGAAAATGGTGGGTGATGGAAGAAAACGGAAGACATATTTGGATTCAGGACGTCATTTTACATAGAATCACCCGGAATAGTGTCAGGGCTCGATAAAAAATATTTTTTTGCAGACTAGTGATAATTGGAGTGCTTTCTAGAATTAAATATTTTACATTAACACATGTTCTTAAGATAATTTATAACTAATATATACATCCATATTTTAGTTATTAACTTCGATTTGGGATGGAGCTCCTTTAGTACATTTAAAACCATTACAATTATTGCCAAATAAAGCGTTAAAATTAATACACAAAGAACCATATTTTACGGCAACAAACAATCTTTACATAAATCATGACATTTTAAATTTAAAACACTTACACATATATAAACAATGTTTACTAATACAAAAAATAAAACTTCAAAAAGAAAAATTAATATTAAATATTCAGTTAATAACCAAATACAATATATTCATATTGACTCAATAAGAACAAATAAAAGTAAAACAGACATTACTAAAAATGGAGCTTTAATTTACAATAAATTACCAGAAATTATTAAAGAATATAAAAAAGTGCCTAAATTTAATTTCCATTAAAAAAATTACATTAAAAAAAGTATATTATAGTACCTTAGTTAATTTTGTTTGTACAATTAAAATCATTTCCTCTAGAATAGATTATTTTTAAGTTGTAGGAACTCTGTAACATGAGTTACTCTCGCACACAAATTGTATGTTCCTTTTCAATAAATAAATAAAAGAATAAATAAATAACATTTTTAATATTTCATATTTACATTGGAAAATCAATACGTTTCCGTTTTTGTCGTATTTGAGTAACAAATACTCAGCATGATATCATCATGTCTAATATTTGTTTCTAATAATATTTGGTGCATAAAATAATTAATGTTATTATGAGTTTTTAAACAATACTAGTTCTTTTAGTACACTACTATTAACACTCAAATGAAATGATTGTAAAATATTGCGCCGGTTGTATGTTTAATCGTATATTTTATTTTTCAAGCTGGATAGCTTTTCCTTGTTTTCAAATTAAGTGTGAACACAGTTATAGAAAAGTGCAAACGGTAATTTTAAAAAAGCATTTATGTTCAATAATTATATCAATAGCTTGTCTGTCTTATGGTATCTATATGTACACAGCAAATGCTTTAGTATTTCATAGAGAAAATAATTATTTATGGTTACTTTGTGTTATCAACTTATGTGTGACTGGTAAATCGCTTATGGTAATTACCGTTTCATTATACAAACGATCAGCAATAAAGATTGCAATTTTTGCGTTAGACGAAATTATCAAAAATTACCAAAGCTTAACCTCGCAAAAGCTTCTAGTTGGAAATCAAGTACGTAAACTCAAAAAAAAATTTTTTCTTTACATAGCGTTTTCTTTGTTTTTAATGATTATCCATATTGTTTTCGATTCAAGCGTTGACAACTTCTACATAAAATTATTAGAAACGTTCAACTTATACGTAGAGGTAATAATGATTTGCGCATTTGCAAACACAGTCGATTGCTATACTTCTCTCATTCATCAATATCAAAAAAATTTGAAATTTTTTTTTAAACATAGACACACACAAAAACTAAATTTAAAAAATAAAATTGTTTTTGCAAGACGTTTGCATACAAGTTTTTTTCATTACTACAAATTTTCAAGTCACTTTTACGATCCTATTATAATTTTATGGTTAATGTTTTTGGTAATTACGATTATTTTTAAAATTTTTTATGCGCTTTTGTGCGTTCGTAGTATTCCACAGTTTTCATTTATTATAACAGTAGTGGAAATTTTTCTTCCTTATTTGTTGGGTTTGTGGAGTCTTGACACAGTACAGCGTGCTCAATCAGTGGTAAGATTTTTTATAATTATTGTTAATACATGTTTTTTCTGCGTTGTAATTTTTGTAAAACTATACTGTACCTTGTTCAATGTTTTTTTATGTTATTGTTTTAAAAAAGTACCTACATATATGAAAAGTGACTCTTCAATACGCAGTATTTCACCGTACCTAAATTTTGAGTAGATATTACTATTACTATTATACCTTCTTAGAATGAATGATGGCAATTTTCAAATTCAATAAATGCAGGTAAGAAGTTTATACGTTATATAATAGTCATATTTTGATTTCAGAAGTATTTTATCTGATAATAAGTCAGGCCCGTGCCTAGCACTTTTGCGCCCTTGTGCAAATTTAAAATAACGCCCCAAATTTGTATTACGTTCATATGTGAGCACAGATACGGGTTAAGTTCGGTATTATTATCCACTATTAAAAAATAATTTTAAAAACTATTTTCATAAATTTATTTTCATTTTTATATTTTACAAGTACAAGCCATAAGCCGTAGAAGTATTTTTTCATTAAAGTACATATAACATAATTATAAACTTATAGAAAATATATTCTAACAGAATTACAACTCAAAATTTTTGTATTTTAGTTTCAAATGTAATATCTGATACAAAAGCACAAGAAATAAACAAAATATTTAAAACATTCAAAATATTCGTTTATATATCACAGGACGAAACTGATCGACAAATAAAAACAAATTTTAATAATGCAACATGTCACCTTTTAAGGGTTAATATCCAGGTATTAGGTATTGTTATTAACCTTTTAGCTAAGTGAATTGAGCTTTCCGTGCTTTAATTTTTGCAAATTGTTTAATTAAATCTTCGGTGTCTAATTCTTTTAGCTGGTTCGTTTCTATTGAAATGATAGCTTGCATCTTCAGAGTGGTAAATGTCACTAAAGAAAAAAGTGTAAGTGAAGATTTTGTACATACATAGGCATTAAGACGATTTGGTAGATTATTATGCCTAGCCAAACGTTAATGGAAAACTTTCTTTGGTGACCATATTCTATAAATTCATGCGGATTTTTATTTGCTCAATGTTGAAGATTATGAGTATTAAATACGCCATATCTGGTTAACATAGATTCATTGCTCTAAAGAATACGCCGAAGAAAGTCGCAATATTCTTGAATCAAATTTAAGATTTTGTTACAAAAGTTTAATGGTAACATTTTGTCGTTCATAGAAAAGCTAAACTTCAGAAACGTGATATGGACGAAGCAGTTTTTTATAGAACTAAACTGGTTTGTTTCTGAGGATATTTGATGTTCTTCTATTTCCATTTCCATTACACCGTACATCAAGTAGGTACTACATATCGGCATATTCATTGACTGTAAAAGCCATTATGAGTGAACAAAACAATAACAACGAACACAGAACCACAAGAACTAATCAAAAGTACACAAAAAGTCACACAAATACAAAGATTATATAAAAATGAAACAAGAAAGTCAAATTGGATACATAAATGTCAAAATTTGGGAGATGACGCTTATGATTAAAATTTGTTGAAATCGCATTAGAATGGAAACTTTGTTTTACAACAATGCCAAATGTGTTTTTCGTAAAAAAAAACGATAATAAAGACATATTAAAAACAAACATTAAATTCAAAAAAAAAATCAACAAACAAAATTATCAATTTTTTTAATTATTCTTAATAGCAAATATATCTAACAACAGATGTCGAAACTAACATTTATAGACCAAAAGTTCGAACTTTGAGGACTTCGTTAACACGGATGAAGCATGATACTTTTACCATTAGGATTTTTGATTTAGAATAGAACGAAGATTGTCGCATTGTGTAGCCCCTTCTTCAATTTATACACACCGTGTATTAGCATTTGGTTTTTGCGAGAGCACCCGGCACAGAAGAATCGTAATAAAGTGCAGTTTTTTGGCTATTCCCAACAAACACAAGGATGTCCCGGGGACATGATGTTGCGGAAACTGAAAGTCATCCCATTTTGGTTCTGTGTACGTCCTAGGGACATTCATGGGACGTTCTTTTGTCACAAGTGTGTGCATCCCTACAATGTCCTTATAGGACATCCTTGCATATCCGCAACGGGACGTCCCTTTTAGATGGCTGTAGGATATGTATTATATATGTATATTATATTTTTATCAAGAAAAGTACCATTTCCAGTTAAAGTACATCTACTTTGTGTTTTTTTCTATTGTTTTTTTTATTCAGTAAGGAGACTTAACGTACTCCTCTGCGACTTGACGTAATGAATAAAAATAACTGTATCAAATAAAATACAAATTATTATTACATAAAACTATATTTTTAAATATTAATCCAAATTATATTCAATTAAAATAAATTTGGATGATTACATTTTTTTTTATCTTCTCGATCCTGGCGTTCTTTGGCCCTCCTTAGCGAGTTTTTTATACTTTCTTTCCAATTTTTTTAAGTGGCGCCTGAAACAATGCAACTACATAAAAGATGGTAATCGTCATGTAGAGTCGATAAAAAAGTTAATACAAATTATTTTGGTATTTCTATATAATCAGAATTTACATTTTTCTAAATTAAAGAATTGATAAAGTGGTACTTATTTTGTAGAATTATTGATTGATCTTTTTGACGATTCTATTATTGATTAAATCATAAGAGATGATTGATTATAACCAGTTAAAAATTGTTTAAATCGTTTTTTAAAAAAAATTTGTAAACGCGTTAGTTTTGCAAATTCATTAAGAATTTTTATACGTTTCGCATTTACATTTCATCAGAGGAATGTGGTAAAAACAAAATTATTTCTAGATGTATTTTTAACTACCTAACTAATTATTGTGGAAATAGTAATACAATACGAGAAATACGCACAGTAATCATAACTATGAATACCAAGAACGCGATAACGTTATAGTTTCTTACTTAGATTAGCGATTTTGTGCCTTATCGGTCATGTTGACATTTTTGGATGACTTATTGTGAATCGCGACGATAAAAGTCGTGAGATAACGTCACACTTTTAAACCTTTAATACAAAGAAAACATTTTTTAAATAATTTTTTGAGTAAAAAAATTCTTTTTTACATAAAATAAATATTTTCAATTCACCGCATAGGTATGCGCGCGAGATGGGGTTTTAAATCACCATTATTAATAATTGTGATCTTTTAATTTCAATAAACTTTTACTAATTTTTAGTAATTCAAAATAATAATTATAAATGATGATTTTTATACATTATAAATAAATACAAGGTACCAAAAACTTACCAAATAAATTTGTTTATGCACTAAAACACCCAAAAAACGTTAGATAATAAAAAGTACAGATATGTAAAGTAGTCAGAACACCAACAAAAACAGATACAGAGTGCAAACAGAGTGTACCACTTTGATATACCAAAGGAGCGTACGGGTGTACGGAGTAGGCACCAAAGAACAAGAAGAAAAGTGGGCACGCGCACTAAGTTTCCATTTGTTTTTTCCCGCATAGGACATCCCATCGTACGTTCTTCATTGCCATCCTGAGGACGTCCTAATAAAGACATCCTATACAGGTCCGTTTTAAAGCCCGGAATGTAAAGATATCATTTGGACATAAAACGAACGTCCCTGGGACGTCGTGTGTTTACTGGGTTATACCTGAGTTAAAAAATCATAAAGAGCAAATCCGACTTCTGAAGATCCTCTTCCTGCCTGGTCCTTGCTCCAAGAAAATAAAATAGGGTGTTTGTTTGAAGATCTGTTCTGCACATGTTGTACAATCCTAACTGAGTAACATAAAATGCTTAATGTATGGCAATTTTAGACAAAGACTGCACTTGCTGCAAGTCAAAACAGAAGAAATAATGTTTAGGGCAGCTTCTTTCATAATGCCGTTAAACTACTCAGCAGAAATTTAATGAACTCTTAGTTTTAGAGCAACTCTAGGTTTTTTTTTGTTTATTTGTAGGAACCTTTATTTGGTTTTTTAGCTTGCAGCAAAAACTGAAAATGTCTGTAGCAAGTGTTTTAAAACTAATATTGAATTGGGTAGAAAAAATGTTTATGGTTAAATAAATCTTCTTCTCTCGCAATTTATTATCTAAACTGCTTTTAGAAGGGGTCGGGTAAATTGTACGGCTTGATAAATTGGACCACATCACTTGTAAGAAAGTTTTAAATGATTGATACTCTATCATGTGTTGGTATAGTGAACTAGTTGTAGAAATTTCACCGACGCATTGTTTGATAGCTGCGGCATGGTTAATTTATAGTTTTGGCGTTTTTTGGTTTTTGGGTTAGATAAAAAAAGAAGAAAAAGGTAGATTATGACGTATCCAGCGCAGCGAAGAAGAAACAAGCAATATGAGCCCGTTGGCAGATTCGTCTGGAGGAGAAGACGTTGTTGACGTAGACCAGCTACCTTTAGCAAAAGATGTAAATGTTGCGGAACTATAAAAGAAAGATTTTCTATTTTCTATTAGTAGCATTAAACAACAAGTTTACAATGTCGCCCAAGTGGAAACTCCCAAAGAAGGTTCATTTGATTGTTCGGTCATTTACTTAAAACAGTTTTTAAAATATAAGCGCGGATTTGTTTTTTCTACGGCAATAGAACCTTACCTTGTCGCTGATGAAGTTGAAATGGTACTGAAGCCACTTACATCTAGCGGTACCAAGCGACAGAACCCAATATTCACATTTGAAGTTAACTTTGATAATTTGGACATACGTTAACTTGATTCTTTTTCTTGAATTTTCATTTTATAGTATTTTTTGCCTTTAGAAGAAAAATTTGTTTCCACACTTTAAGAGTCTTATAGCACATTACTATAGAATCAAGAACTATATTTTCCAGGCATATCAAAGAAGTACTAGCTGCTATTGTTAACTATCAGTTGTGGTCTAATTTAAGAGATCAAGTGATTCAATTTATTACACTAGTTTTGGAAATTGAACCGTTTGCAGAGCTTATGGGAAAAGAATGTGGGAAATTCCAAGATACCATGAAGGACATGAAATTTTTATGAAACATGCTCAAGATGACAAGGTATGGTTGTGGAAACACATTGGTGTATCCTAGCGCTGACGAGTTCCAAAAGAACAAAACAGCTGTCCGCTGGTTCTAAAGTTGTTTTCCACAATTGTACTGACAATGTTTCTAACTTATTTTATAGTTGGGATTTTGACGGCGTTACTTGTTAATAGATCATTGACTTTCGCTGTCATTAAATCCTATAACAATTTTTGTACCTTCCGTACTAATCTATAGTTTTCTAAAGTCAGATACCGCTTGATACATATCGGCAAAGCTTTTGAAACGATGATCGCTCCTCCTGGTTTCCAAAATTCCGTTTCTTTTGAGGGTCTGTTTGGCAACTGTTAATAAACGGCCTTGCAAACAACTTAGTGCTCTACAAAATAATTTTTTACATACAGGTTGTTACTTCTACATTTTTATCAAGTAGTCGGATTGCTATTATGTTGTTTTGCATAATTCTATTTTTTTGTAAAATTTGCAAATTGCAATTGTAGTACTTTGTTACATGACTAGAAGGTCTCTAAAATCTTTCTAAATTGGGAAAATGATCAGAATGTCTGTAAAACAAAAATACATTTAATGAAAATAGCCACATAGCCTAACGTCAATTTTTACAGGAATTTTTTTTAATGCGTGTTCTAGACCCGGAGATAACTTTTCAAGAAATAAATAATTTGTTGCACAAAAAAGCGGCACTTCCGACTAATCTAAGACAACAAATACAAATACTGCACTTTGTATCGGTTTGAGAACTTAAGATTACAAGACTGCCTTTTGAAACCTCCAACAGCTTGTTTTGAAACTGCATTTTAAATTGAAAACAAATGATCAAAATCTGTGATTGACCTAATAAAAACTGCGTTTGGAAAATATTAACAATTTTAATGATTTTTTCTAGCTTTTTAAAATCTAGGATGCCATCTTTTGTTTGAAATCATAACTTTGGTCAGATACTGCGTTTTGAACAGTTACTCTTCATGTGTCTTTCATGTAAAGTAGTTATTTATAATTGTTGTAAAGTATCTTGTTTGTTATTACATATTTTTTTAATTTATGCAGCGTAACACTGAATATGCACTTATTTATTTAAACACCGGCACGATAATTTTTATGATTGTACTAAATTTATCGCTGTAACGTGATGAAAAAGACGTTGAGTAACATAAATAAAGATTTATAAAACTGTTAGTTTGCCATCCATCTAAGTTCGAATTTTGGGGTTTAAGTACTGCTGATTTTGCTATGATTAGAAATTTTTGGAAAACACTTACAAATTATATTTCAATCTTGATGATTTATTTTTAAAATTTGTGTAATCTTTTACAATTTGACTTGTTCAGTTAAAATCCGCATTAATTATTTGTGATTGTTGTACTACAATAAAAAAAATATTTTAATACATTAATTATCGTCGTTACTTTTTCTTTCTACTTAATTTTAGGTTGCTTGACTTTATTTAGACGAGCATTGAGATGGGTCACTTATTTGGACGGGTCAATTATTTGCATGAGTCGGATAACACCGATTTCATCGTGATTGTGTGGGCGAAAAGTTTCCGGGTTTAAGTATTACGAATATTATTAACGGGAAATACCAACTGTCCATTAACAACTAAATGTCAACACCTGTATCGAACAGCAAGTATAATTTATACGCATTTTGTATTACGCGTAGCCGCCGATATCAGCAGCAGCCCCGACTCTTGCATACTTGAATTCAATTAATAATAAAAATACCACTAAAAGCAAAACAACAAGCAAACTTCAAAATTAATTTTTAAGGCTATATATGTATGCAAATTATAAAATAAAGAGCAGCATTATCAATCACTCATTTACTCGACATGAACATTTACTTCCTGGAATGAAAGATTAATTATACTTATTGTACATATTGTTGCGAATTTTATTTATTAACAACTAATTATTTAAACGATTAAAAATTATGTTTACTTATCCTAGAAATATGTACACTTTTAAATTAACCGAACTAATTAAATCTAATAATATTTAATGAAAACACTTACACGAATTTATGTATAACCGTTGTATAATACTATCACTTAAGATAAGATAACGTCTTCGGATTTCACACTGTAAGTCACGTTCACTCGATTCGGTGTACACTGTTATTTATTTAAACTCCGCACGTGCTAATCACTTATTTATCTTCACTTGATTAATCTTCTTAATACTGCATGCATTCACATTCCAGCAATAACTGACTTACGATCTGTCTCGTCGCTATATAAAGGCATACGGAAATCCTTCTCGATCGTTCCTCCCTTTTCGCTATAACTTCTAGAAAATAGATAACAGCCTTCTAGAAGCTCTTGCGTTTGCAAGTAATTTCTTGAACGTTTCAATATAAAGTTGTTTTTTTACTTGAATTTCAAATCTTTACGTGTAGGGAAATGTAAACACTGACAGTATTGTAAGTGGGTCACTGAATCTTATAAACCGTTTTTTTCAAATATTTTCTGATTTAGAATTTGTAATCTTGAACGTGAGTGTAACTCACACATTTATTCTACTTTTTTCTTTCCAACGTGTCCTACACTTACATAAATCGTTACCGTATAATAAATACCCACGAATTTATTTGCCTAATCTTTATACTAGGATTTGCACGTTAGAAATTGGCGCCCAACGTGGAGCTCGACAGGGTGTTACAAATAAATGGTGTTTTCTCTTTATACTTTATTAATATTTTTGACTAAAAACTTTCAAGGTTTATCTGAGATTGTTCTAAAACAGTATCAAATTTATATAAAAATTTAAAGGTTTTTTTTTAAGTTTAGATGTGAAAAAGATAAAATAATTTTTTTTAGTTTTTAAATTTGTTTATTATATAATATGTATTATAATTCTATTTTCTAATTAAGCAGTAGGTTTTTATGTGAGTTTTCACCTTTTTATCTATTTGTGTTATTCCATTTGTGTTTCTATTTTATTTACATTTTTTTAAATTTTTATTGGGTGGTGTTTTTTTGAAATTATTGTATCTTTTGTCTTAATTAAATTTAATTTTATTAGTATGATTGTGTGCTAATACAGAATAATAGTTTCACTGTAATTACTTGTTTGTTTATACTTTTTGGGGTTATTACTATATTAAATATGTATGAACACATTAATGTTGTTAAATGTGTGTATTTAGTTGCGGGGCCCTACATAACACGTCCTATTTACTGTTTTAGTAGGAAAATATTACAAATATTTTACTTTTTTTTAAATTTATTAGAAGTTAGAGTTAAAAGCGCAAAAAATTAAATTTTTGGATTTTTTTTTAGAGCGACGATATTTTATCGTTCCTGTTCAAATATCCTATCAGCAAGCTAACAACGGCAGAGGCACTTCAGGCAATTACTTCAGCTATGTTTTAATAAATATTTAATCTATGTTTTCAGGTTGAGATGTTGATTATCACATTAAATTTGCACAAACCTGTGCTAAAAGCTTCAGATATTTTTATAGTTGGTACAAGATTATTAGCTTCGGTAAGTACAAAAATTAGTGTTAATTAAAAATAATGTTTAGATCTTTTTAGATATCTGGAACTATCGTTACGTACGTTTTAGTTGCTTTACAATTTCATGCTTCGTGGACAGATAAATATTAATTAATAAATAAAAAACTTAAGATTTGTGTGATCACTTGTAGATGCATCAGAATTAGATGATTTAAAACAATCTTAGTTGCAAATAAATAATAAAACGTAGTTTTTGTCTTATATATATTTTGTTATATATTGAAACATTCTTGTACTTCGAGAATATTCAAAGCGCTTTAAGAAGCGAACAGAATATGCTAAGAAAAAATATAAAAAGTAAACAAAGAACAATGAGTCAGTTTTGCATATTAAATGTTTTTACGCGTGTGCTGTAGAGATAAATAAAAGTGATTGTTATTATTTTATCCACATACACTAATTTGAGCAGACAAGCAATGCACAATTACATGATTGCTAAAATCGTTTAAAAATACGCTGGAAAAGTACGAGACGTCTTAGAAAAACCACCTGCTGGTAAATAGAAGACGTTAAAAGGTAAACTTACAAACCATCCCACAGACTCAAAAAGCACGACCGTTTTTGAAAAGCTTAACCCACGTTCTAGACGACTTCATTTGTATTTTTTGGTTACGATCACCGCCCACTAAAGTAGTTTTGACTACACAAGTAAACTCAAACCGCAACGACGTCGCCGTATTACCTAATACGATTACCGACGCAAAAGCGAACAATAATCGTATAGAAACTATTATTTAAAAAAAATATGCCAATTTTAATCAATTTCACCGACCTTCTTCTTTTTGCCATAAATCATCTTTACAAAATCGATGAGATCATCAAACTTATATGTAGTTGGATATTATTGCAATAAACGTGCGTCAACGGAATCTAAATGGAATGTGCATTTATGCGTATGTTTATGTTCCAGGTTAATTAAATCAAAAACAAATATGACATGATAAAGAACTTTGGTTGATGTTTTCTCAGCCTAACGTATTTTTCTCTTCATTCCCCTTCATGTAATTTCAAATTTCAGCAAATGTATTAGTTTGACCAACTTTTGTTGCGTCTTTATTGTATTATATTAAAACTTATTTAAACTTGTATTGGTTTTTATGTGATATTTTGTAACCGGCGTTGAAACTTAGTCGTGAATCTTTTATGTAAGACCCCGTATTCAGATTCATCTGGCTGAATTTTCTGTTTGTCTTTTTTAACGATTGATTAGTTCGACGTTAGCTTCGAAAACGTTTTACGCGTTATTTTATTACGTTTGATTTAAGTTTATTTGTATTTAATAGTTATTTCACAATTATTACTGGTATTTTTTTTAAACGCATAAAGTTCCGTGGTTTTGATTTTGATTTAGTGTTTTTACTTTTGGTTATCTCAGTAAAATAACAATTCTATCTAATTTACGATTTCCTTTTTGGAATGTAATTTGATCAATTTTTCTTGGTATCTATACTTTTGTTTATGTTGAGATCTTTTACAAGCGCGATTTGGACCACCTGATAATTTAACGGAGTAAGCGTTTTCTGTGAGAAGATTTTCTTTCTTTCGAGTACCTACGTGACATGACGCACGTGGCAATTATATTTTTCATCTTTGTTAATTTACTTTGTTTAGTGTTCCATCTTTTACAAAGATTTTACGGCGCAAGTTTGTTGAATTAAGTGGGATCACGAGGTGTTATAAGGAGTAAAATTTTGATTTTGAGGGGATTGTTTTTTTTTCGGTGGCAATTAAGAAATATCGGGTACCGTGATGTAGTTGAGTGGTCGGGGTACTTTTACCCTATCGTGATGTAATACCGCGGAAGTTAGATGGAACCGTGACAATTAAGTGTAGTGGTGGATCAGTTTGATTTTCCAAATTTCGTAATTTACGGTTTAAATAGTCTTCATGGTTTCCAAAAATAAGACTCACGTTTCAAGTTGGATATGCAATCGATGGGTTGTGCTAAATCCAGTCTTCGCATTTGTGCGGATTTCATTTAAGTGTTAAAAAGAAAATTCTTCCGCCGTCATTGCAATTGTTTGGGGTACCTTTCAACGTTTTTCTTTCTGTAGACAACTGGCCACCTAGAACCATCCACAGGTTCTTTTGCTGAAGTTACGACAATTCAAGGTATTTATTTTGCACCATTTATTTAATCGTGAAGTTATTATTTACGTGATTAAGTGTTAAAAGCTTTGAATTTCAAGTAAAAATTACAAGTGTCTCGAATGGATTTAACGTTAATGTAACTAATTATTGTCCGTATTTATCGGAACTGTGACATAATCCCGAGTTAAAAATTTATTAAACGGGACCGAATTTTCGATTCAAGATATATATATTAGTTTTATATTGAATAAGTTTATTTCTTTTGTAAATGAGTAATTTCGACGCGCACACGGCCGTGATAAATTAAGATTCACTAAATTATGCTTGGTTTTATTAAATTCTGTATTTTGTATTTTGTTATTTTGTTTTTGTGCATTTATTCAAATAATTTTAAATTTTGTTTTTTTATCAAACGTTCATTTACGTACCTTTTGTTGTTTTGTTTTGGTTAATTTTTGTTGATTACTAGACTTTATTTTTGTTTCATTTTTTTTGTGTGTTCAAATAAATGTTAAATTGTTAAATGTAAAGAGCTTTTAATTTCGTCGGCCCCGCGTGTGTAACTTTATTAATTTATTTCAGATTTTAGTTCGATACACTCTAACAAGGTAAGTCCATTTAGAGTGTATCCTTCAGGAGCGGGCTTGTGGTTGGCAAGGGCCAGAAGTCCATTAAGCTTTACTCCTTCCTGGCGCCCTTTGATTTCGACATTATTACTTTTCGATTTTGTGTTTTTCGTCGAGTTATCCAATTCAATCACGAAACTTTTAAATACAACTCACCCCGTCTCCACTGAGCAGCGGCACAACATCATTTGTGTTACCTCATTTCAGGCAGTAACATAGTTCCAACTTTTGCATGTAACAATTTTTGAAAAAGTATTCTTGTTGATGTTGTAAAAGATGTTTGGTATTCCACTCTACAGTTCTTTTGGCACCGCATCAAAATCTCTTTGTACGTTTGCTCATTTTGGTTAATTTTTTAGACTTTGTTGAAGAGACTCTTCATTCTTCGTGTCTGATTATTTACGGTTGTTAGTTTTAATTTTACAAAAAATAGTTTGGTTATAAGTTACTTTCGTTGACTTTGGTTACTAATTAATGGCAATGTATTCTTTGTGGCTGCTTAGGAAAAACAAACTTTTTACTCAATAAACATTTTTCAATTTAGTTTGATATCTTGACTAGCAAACTAAAAAGACAGTATGTGTTAACAAAATGCTCAGTAAAATTTTTTACATAAGAACCTTTGAACATCCGCATATTTGATGGTGTAAAATAAATAATAATTCAATAAATAAGTGTGAAAGAATGGTTGAGGTAAAAGTGCATTTCTATTTTAATTTCTTTTTTTACGTGTAACACTTAAATACCGTCGCGTGTTAAATTCAAGAATTTATTTAATCAAACAAAGAAGTCAAATCCGTGATATCCTTCGTTGGTAATATATTTTGAAGTTCGATCAGCACACTTGTCCACAGGCTTGCAGATTTAATTTAAAAATCATATAAATTTGAAATTTTAGCGAACATCGTGTTGTAGTATGGAGTGTAACCAACTGAGTTTATTTGTGATACGACGGTGATATGCTGGTTGTTTACTTTTTAGCTTTTTAGGAGATGTTTACATGCCACTAGCGCTTACTGTAAACTGTAAGTACCCTTTTTTAGTATACGATTAATGTCACAAGTAGTGAATTATCTTTTAATTTGTATACACTTCATATTTGCTAACGTTGAATTTTTAAGTACATTTTTGCTAACGTAATTACCTAATAGTGGAAGGTGTTGCATAACTTGGTTTAATATACTTCAACTTGAAACTTGACGATTTTCAAGTTAAACAGATCTTGTTTTAATCTTAAAATATAAACTTTTGGATAAACACATTGTTGTTTCGAATTCTTTTACTTCCGCCGATAAAATTACCGACTCTGTCGTTCAACCTTCTGTTGTTGATACCGCTTTACCGACGTCTTCTGCTGTTAGTTCAAATTTTGTTAGTCATATTAAAAGTGTTTCGGTTTTTAAAAAGAATTTAAAGTTTTTTAATCGGCTGCCTGGTTTAATAATTTTTATTTTACAAAAAATAAGAGTTTTGTTAAGAACAAAGTTGTATTAGATTATGTTTTCGAGTCTGCTGATTCCGGCAAAAGACCGTTTGTTTATGTGTTATGTTAAAAAATCGGTACGTTAAAATTTTTCGAGTATAAAATTTATCCTCGACACGTCCACTTTTCGTGGTTCACTGTCAAATTTTAAAAATGCAAAGTGATTCTTCTAGGCCCAACAAGACTTTCATCATTAAGTTATTTGACGCGATTTCACGTGAATATCCAATTAAATTATGTGGCTATTTGAGCGAAAGCTTATTTGGGCAGATTTCCGTACCCTCACACGTTTTCCTTATTGGTTGAGATAACAAACAAATGGCAAATTCACACTGTCAAGAGGTTGGAAGCTTTTAGGATTTCGTTTTTTTTGGAAAATTTTTTTACCATCAATTACTACATTAAATCAAAGAAAAACGCTGCGCATTTGCTATCTTCAATGATTGTATGATTTAAAACCGAAATTTATTTGTGATAACGCTGTATGTACGTTTTTGTGTTAGATTTCATATTACGTTTTGGGTAATACAGGTACGTACCTAGCTATATCCTTACTGGATGAAACATAACTGTAAGTATTACAATTTCTATTTTTATGATTCGTTGGTCATGTCGATTGTTAGAATGACCGTACGTACATGTTAGGTTGTTAACACAATTAATTAGATTAATTAGATCATTTTGTGCGTTACAAAGTTGTATGCAGTGCGCGTTGAAACTTTAAGTCTTTATTTTTCTATACTTTTGTAATTTTGAATTTACGAATATAAAGTCATTTCTTCTTTGAATGTAAAAGTTAGGGCGACTAGGTCATTTTACTCGTGTTGCCAAGTATAAGGCGTAATTTATTTTTGTTTCACTCATGTATTAGCGTTTAAAAAATTTATATAATTAAACTTGTGTACTTTCTTCGTCTTCTTTAGAACTACTGTTTGTGATAAAATAAATATATATTCTGTGTTATCACTTCTGTCGTGTTATTTGTTCTTTTTAAACTACGGGTAGATTTAAACGATGTCTCCCTAATTAAGTCTTTCGTCGTTTTGGCGCCTTTTTGGATTTAATTTATAATCTAGCATCATGAAGCTTGCGACTCAATTTCCGAGAACAACTGTGTTAGCCGTTGCTTACTTTCCTTAGTACACGAAAATCAGCGTAACATAATTTAAAGTTTTTGGTCATGAGATTTTAAGTTTATTGGATAGTAGTGCTTCTCGCACTATTGTTAGTTCTAAAAGTTGGTAAATTTTTAGTCAATCTAATAGAAAGTTTAGGTTCGCTTTTCGTCTTGAACTTAAAGGTGAAATTTTGGTATACAAGCTTTAAATGTTTTTGACGTTCTGCATAATTTAATTTTAGGCGTTGTTTTTTGGAAAGAAACAAGCATCGTTCCTGATCTTAGAAAAAATAAATGGCGTTTCAAAAGTATGGACACTATTTTACAACTGTAAAATAAAGATTTAGTTATTCCGTCTCGATTTTTCCACAGAACAGCTTCAGCAGTTGGACAATTTGACTAGTAATCATTTTTCTTCTTTGAATGAAACTTGTAGATGCACCAACTTAATTAAACCTCAAACTAAGACTACTTTAAAACTTATTAAACAACGATATCACTGAGTCTCGCTGTTTATCCAGAATAAAGTTAATCTGGAATTAGAGAAAACGTTGAAGTTGTCAAAAAATCAAACAGCGCTTGATCGAGCCGTATCTTAATAGTGAAAAAGAACAGCTATTTAAGTAATTTCCAATAAAGTTATTTTACGTTTTTAATTTCATCTTAAGTGTAAATTATAATTTATTAAGTTCGTAATAAGCACGTATGCACTTGAATCATTTAGGTTAATTTTATTGTATTACATTTTGAGTTCACTTTATTACTTCCGACACGCGTTTTACTGTACATGCCTATCACAACCCGCAAGCCGCAATCTTCTTTAACAACTTCTTCTTCTTCATGGCGACCTTCAACCCTGTTAGTTCACTAGAAGAAATCATCGAGAGCCGAAGTTGATGGATGTGTCCCAGAACACACTTATCATAACTACTATATAACTTTTTCTTTTAAATATTTTTCTGTTGGTTTAGTTGTTTTGTGGTTTCATCTAAAATTCATGTAATCATTATAATTATTTTTTTAAAATTTGTGTTTAATTTAAATTTAATAAATGTTAAATAGTTAATTTTGTAATAAGCTTTTATTCCGTCAACCTACACGCGTACAGAGTAATTTTAATATTACAGATTTTAGTGTAACAGCTTTTGCAGGTAACAACATTTTAAAACTAATACTGAAAGAAGCAAAACCGAAAGAGCGTAAGATAAAAAGAGAGTTTTTAATCGAACAAAGAGTATATAGGTTACAAAAAACAACATTTTGAAATTATTGTGATGAGACAAGAAAGATTACATTATTTATTACAACTGAATATTGCATACATAAAAAAACATTTAGATCAATTAATTATCAATTTGTGTCAGTGTGTAATAATCTCAAAACGCAAAAGTAATGTCTTGTCATTATATCTACAATTTTTTGATAAAATTGATTAACGATTTCCTACTTTTCTTTAATAAATTTGTACAAATAGAAAAAATTAGTTAGTGTACTAACAATGGTATCGGAAAATTGTATTTCTTGTGTCGTGTGGGGTTATTTTTACGTGTCAAAATGGTTTGGAATGCCCAATTTTTCTATAAGCTGTTCGCACAAAACCAAAAGAAACTTGGTTAAATTTTCACGATCAAAATGTTACCTATATTCCGCAACTATAGTAATAATAACTTTATTAAATGGTGTTTATATTAGAGGATCTTTTCTATTAGATTCGTATATTAAAAAAAATGATGTTGTTTTATGGACGTCGGATATTATTAACGTTATTTCTTACTGCAGAACATTAATGGTGATTACAATAGTCGCATATCAAAGTACAAGTATACAACATACTTTGAAAGGAATAGATTTGCTTATACAAGAATGGAAAATATCAAAGTGTGAAGTTTTACTTCCATTACATGTAGTCAAACAGGAACGCTTCAAAATTGTATTATTTATCAAAATTTCATTTATTTTAAGTTTCATCTACGCTTTGAAAATTAACTCGAACAGTATCAACACAAATAATATTTTTCTAAAACTAGTTGACATGGTTAGTTTTTTCAGCGATTTCTTAGTGGCCATACAATTTTGGGTTATCTTTAATTTTATTTACGAAATGTTTAAAAATTACCAACAACATTTTAAAACTTTTTTGACGAAGCCAACTCATAGAAATGAACCGATTTTTGACCGATTAGTTGCTGTGCGTCGTTTACATACTAAAATAGATTGGATTAACAAAAGTATATCGCAGTGGTATAGTCCTCTTGCGGTTCTTTGGATTCTTGCGACTATTGGCATTATTGTGGGGAATACTTTTTATTTAAGCTTAATACTATTATACAATTATAGCAATTTAAAGCCTTCTGTTGTAGTAGTACAAACTTATTTTCCTCTTTTGATATTGTTTTGTAACATTTATTTTTTACAAAGATTGCAAAAAACGGTGAGTACCTAATATTTATATTATTTAAATCTCAAAATATTGTTGCGTTTTTCATATTAATAAAGATGAAGCAATTCAATTATTTATGTTTATGATTGTGATCAAATTAATCAGCATTATCACTAAAACACTTTTGCAGAGTCTTTTTGTCTTACTTTGACTATATAAAATTTTTAGGACTAGAAAAAAACTTTTACATTTTCTTATTTTTGTAACAAAATTAATTATCTTTTAAATAACTTATTACTAAACGTATTAACTTTAGCTCATCTCACAGATTTAAAACTTGTGGTGCAAGTTTGTTTGTTTGTAATAATTTTAATAAAACGATTATATTCATCAATAGTTTAACTATAAATGAAAACAAATTTTTCTACTCAATTATGTTAACAAATCTTTCCAATATTAAAAAAAATACGTTTATAAAAACTGAGATTGGGACTGGTCCAGGTTTTAACGTACACTCAACTCATAAATAAACAAGACAAATTTTTTGTGTAAAAATAAAACAGGACGTCACTTTACATAAGAATCACCCGTAATAGTGTCAGGGCTCGATAAATAATATTTTTTTGACCAGTGATAATTGGAGTGCTTTCTAGAATTAAATATTTTACATTAACACATGTTCTTAAGATAATTTATAACTAATATATACATCCATATTTTAGTTATTAACTTCGATTTGGGGTGGAGCTCCTACAAATATTGCCAAATAAAGCGTTAAAATTAATACACAAAGAACCATATTTTACGGCAACAAACAATCTTTACATAAATCATGACATTTTAAATTTAAAACACTTACACATATATAAACAATGTTTACTAATACAAAAAATAAAACTTCAAAAAGAAAAATTAATATTAAATATTCAGTTAATAACCAAATACAATATATTCATATTGACTCAATAAGAACAAATAAAAGTAAAACAGACATTACTAAAAATGGAGCTTTAATTTACAATAAATTACCAGAAATTATTAAAGAATATAAAAAAGTGCCTAAATTTAATTTCCATTAAAAAAATTACATTAAAAAAAGTATATTATAGTACCTTAGTTAATTTTGTTTGTACAATTAAAATCATTTCCTCTAGAATAGATTATTTTTAAGTTGTAGGAACTCTGTAACATGAGTTACTCTCGCACACAAATTGTATGTTCCTTTTCAATAAATAAATAAAAGAATAAATAAATAACATTTTTAATATACATATTTACATTGGAAAATCAATACGTTTCCGTTTTTGTCGTATTTGAGTAACAAATACTCAGCATGATATCATCATGTCTAATATTTGTTTCTAATAATATTTGGTGCATAAAATAATTAATGTTATTATGAGTTTTTAAACAATACTAGTTCTTTTAGTACACTACTATTAACACTCAAATGAAATGATTGTAAAATATTGCGCCGGTTGTATGTTTAATCGAATATTTTATTTTTCAAGTTGGATAGCTTTTCCTTGTTTTCAAATTAAGTGTGAACACAGTTATAGAAAAGTGCAAACGATAATT
Source organism: Aquatica leii (assembly GCA_035610365.1). Classification (NCBI taxonomy): domain Eukaryota; kingdom Metazoa; phylum Arthropoda; class Insecta; order Coleoptera; family Lampyridae; genus Aquatica; species Aquatica leii. Next base: position 65,106,590 of record CM069437.1, read on the forward strand.
TTAAAAAAGCATTTATGTTCAATAATTATATCAATAGCTTGTCTGTCTTATGGTATCTATATGTACACAGCAAATGCTTTAGTATTTCATAGAGAAAATAATTATTTATGGTTACTTTGTGTTATCAACTTATGTGTGACTGGTAAATCGCTTATGGTAATTACCGTTTCATTATACAAACGATCAGCAATAAAGATTGCAATTTTTGCGTTAGACGAAATTATCAAAAACTACCAAAGCTTAACCTCGCAAAAGCTTCTAGTTGCAAATCAAGTACGTAAACTCAAAAAAAAATTTTTTCTTTACATAGCGTTTTCTTTGTTTTTAATGATTATCCATATTGTTTTCGATTCACGCGTTGACAACTTCTACATAAAATTATTAGAAACGTTCAACTTATACGTAGAGGTAATAATGTTTTGCGCATTTGCAAACTCAGTCGATTGCTATACTTCTCTCATTCATCAATATCAGAAAAATTTGAAAATTTTTTTTAAACATAGACACACACGAAAACTAAATTTAAAAAATAAAATTGTTTTTGCAAGACGTTTGCATACAAGTTTTTTTCATTACTACAAATTTTCGAGTCACTTTTACGATCCTATTATAATTTTATGGTTAATGTTTTTGGTAATTACGATTATTTTTAAAATTTTTTATGCGCTTTTGTGCGTTCGTAGTATTGTACCACAGTTTTCATTTATTATAACAGTAGTGGAAATCTTTCTTCCTTATTTGTTGGGTTTGTGGAGTCTTGACACAGTACAGCGTGCTCAATCAGTGGTAAGATTTTTTATAATTATTGTTAATACATGTTTTTTCTGCGTTGTACTTTTTGTAAAACTATTCTGTACTTTGTTCAATGTTTTTTATGCTATTTTTTTAAAAAAGTAACTACATATATGAAAAGTGACTCTTCAATACGCAGTATTTCACCGTACCTAAATTTTGAGTAGATAATACTATTACTATTATACCTTCTTAGAATGAATGATGGCAATTTTCAAATTCAATAAATGCAGGTAAGAAGTTTATACGTTATATAATAGTTATATTTTGATTTCAGAAGTATTTTATCTGATAATAAGTCAGGCCCGTGTCTAGCACTTTTGCGCCCTTGTGCAAATTTAAAATAATTAATTACAACTCAAAATTTTTGTATTTTAGTTTCAAATGTAATATATGATACAAAAGCACAAGAAATAAATAAAAATTTAAAACTATAAAAATACTCGTTTATATATCACAGGACGAAACTGATCGACAAATAAACACAAATTTTAATAATGCAACATGTCACCTTTTAAGGGTTAATATCCAGGTATTAGGTATTGTTATTAACCTTTTAGATAAGTGAATTGAGTTTTCCGTGCTTTAATTTTTGCAAATTGTTTAATTAAATCTTCGGTGTCTAATTCTTTTAGCTGGTTCGTTTCTATTGAAATGATAGCTTGCATCTTCAGAGTGGTAAATGTCACTGAAAAAAAAACTGTAAGTGAAGATTTTATACATTAAGACGATTTGGTAGATTATTATGCCTAGCCAAACGTTAATGGAAAATTTTCTTTAGTGACCATATTCTATAAATTCATGCGGATTTTTATTTGCTCAATGTTGAAGATTATGAGTATTAAATACGCCATATCTGGTTAACATAGATTCATTGCTCTAAAGAATACGCCGAAGAAAGTCGCAACATTCTTGAATCAAATTTAAGATTTTCTTACAAAAGTTTAATGGTAACATTTTGTCGTTCATAGAAAAGCTAAACTTCAGAAACGTGATATGGACGAAGCAGTTTTTTATAGAACTAAACGGGTTTGTTACTGAGGATATTTGATGTTCTTCTATTTCCATTTCCATTACATAAACCGTACATCAAGTAGATACTACATATCGGCATATTCATTGACTGTAAAAGCCATTATGAGTGAACAAAACAATAACAACGAACACAGAACCACAAGAACTAATCAAAAGTACACAAAAAGTCACACAAATACAAAGATTATATAAAAATGAAACAAGAAAGTCAAATTGGATACATAAATGTCAAAATTTGGGAGATGACGCTTATGATTAAAATTTGTTGAAATCGCATTAGAATGGAAAGTTTGTTTTACAACAATGCCAAATGTGTTTTTCGTAAAAAAAAGACATATTAAAAACAAACCTTAAATTCAAAAAAAAAAAAAAATCGTTAACGAAACAAAAGTATCATTTTTTTAAATTATTCTTAATAGCAAATATATCTATCAACAGATGTCAAAACTAACGTTTATAGACCAAAAGTTCGAACTTCGAGGACTTCGTTAACACGGATGAAGCATGATACTTTTACCATTAAGATTTTTGATTTAGAATTGAACGAAGATTGTCGCATTGTGTAGCATCTTCTTCAATTTATACACACCGTGTATTAGCATTTGGTTTTCGCGAGAGCACCCGGCACAGAAGAGTCGTAATAAAGTGCAGTTTTTTGGCTATTCCCGACAAACACAAGGATATCCCAAGGATGTCCCGGGGACATGATGTTGCGGATCACTGAATGTCCCAAAGTCATCCCATTTTGGTTCCGTGTACGTCCTATCACGGGACGTTCTTTTGTCACAAGTGTGTGCATCCCTACGATGTCCTTATAGGACATCCTTGCATATCCGCAACGGGACGTCCCTTTTAGATGGCTGTAGAATATATATTATATATGTATATTATATTTTTATCAAGAAAAGTACCATTTCCAGTTAAAGTACATCTACTTTGTGTTTTTTTCTATTGTTTTTTGTTATTCAGTAAGGAGACTTAACGTACTCCTCTGCGACTTGACGTAATGAATAAAAATAACTGTATCAAATAAAATACAAATTATTATTACATAAAACTATATTATTAAATATTAATCTAAATTATATTTAATTAAAATAAATTTGGATGACTACATTTTTTTTTATCTTCTCGATCCTAGCGTTCTTTGGCCCTCCTTAGCAAGTTTTTTATACTTTCTTCCCAATTTTTTTAAGTGGCGCCTGAAACAATGCAACTACATAAGAGATGGTAATCGTCATGTAGAGTCGATAAAAAAGTTAATACAAAAAGCTTATTTTGGTATTTCTATGTAATCAGAATTTACATTTTTCTAAATTAAAGAATTGATAAAGTGATACTTCTTTTGTAGAATTATTGATTGATCTTTTTGACAATTTTATTATTGATTAAATCATAAGAGATGATTGATTATAACCAGTTAAAAATTGTTTAAATCGTTTTTTAAAAAAAAATTTGTAAACGCGTCAGTTTTGCAAATTCATTAAGAATTTTTATACGTTTCGCATTTACATTTCATCAGAGGAATGTGGTAAAAACAAAATTATTTCTAGACGTATTTTTAACTACCTAACTAATAATTGTGGAAATAGTAATACAATACGAGAAATACGCTCAGTAATCATAACTATGAATACCAAGAACGCGATAACCTTATAGTTTCTTAGTTAGATTAGCGATTTTGTGCCTTATCGGTCATGTTGACAATTTTGATTGACTTATTGTGAATCGCGACGATAAAAATCGTGAGATAACGTCTGTTACGTGCAAAATTTTTATAATGCACTACCCTGTATATTGGTTTAATTAAAAATTACTTTTCTATTTCTCGACGCCATCTATCGGGCTCGTTGGTCTCTTCGTATTGAGTAGACGATATCCGGTGAGATACGGGCATTTTGACTTTAACATCGTTCATGTTATAACCTATGTCTGCGTAAATTAAAAATCGTTTTCTCAAAACATCCACGTGTTGGGACACGATGGGTAATAAAAGTCTTCTTATTTAACTAATTTAATCCACGCAGGGTAAGTGGCTTTTGTTCTTTTTTTGATTAAAGGTAATTTTTGTCTTTTCGTTAGCGCCATGTGCTACCTCCTAAATATGGGTGTTTTTGTCGTAATTTAAAATCTACAAGGGAAAATTATAATTGGAAGCTGTAGAGCTAAGAACGCTGCGATACAAGGGCAGAATTTCGATGCGGAGGCAATTAATACCAGTAATTAATATCACCTTGTTCGGAAGATCCTAAGTACCGGATACGATTGAATTCTCTTCGGAGGCAATAAATTAATACCATCGTAGACGAAAATAAATTGTAACAGTATACGATAAGTGTCGGTTCGATTACTTTCTTTTAAATGTTTCTTTTACTTGTAGTTTGTGAGTCGCCAGGTAGACAGGATTATTTTCAGGAAGTTTAATTACAGGAAGCCAGTAGGAAAACGTTTTCTGAAGGTAACCCTGAATTTGGTAAGTCAATTTTTGCTTAATTATTCGTTGTCGCTACGGTAATACTCACGACTAACTATATTTACTGATCGTACGTTCGAATTGATTTGTTGCTTATTATTGTTACTCAATTAGTTTAAGTAAATTTCTATCGCATGCTGATTACGTCAACGGTCAATTATCATTATTAATGTTATTTACTGATGAAGATTTTTATATGTTCCGGTGGTTACACTTTTGTTTTACGTGTAAGTTGCCGATACTACTGATATTCTAGTACCTGTTTATATTTGTACTCGGACTAAGATTATTCTTTGTCATGCTATTCAATTGTTATTGATTCAAATTTTAATCTATTTATCCTTATAGAGTAATTAAAGTGCAATTGTTGTTAACGATTTAGTTTCTTTCTTTGTTTCCTCCATCTTTACGAACTTTAACAATTTTGTACAAACTTCGAGCCTCCTGTGCTGATCTAGCAGGAGCTATTTCTGCAAAGAACAAAAGATCTGGCGCCCTTTAAAATAAGGCTCTTGAACCTTCCCTCTCTCCGAAGGTATGGTTTGAATCCTACAGTGAGTTAGCCGTGCAGGTTTGTAAATTACTAGAAGCTTGTAGCAAATTTTGGCGCCCAACGTGGGGCTCGATTTTCTTACAATTTACTTGTTCTCTTTACTTCTTTTAACAATTTTCTTGAATTCGGATTACATCATTTAACAGTATCTTAGTTAATTAGGTAGCTTATATTGTTGGTTTTCTCTCGTATTTGTCTATTACTTATTATTTCAACAAAATGGCTACTATTTGGAAATTTGATGTAAATCGTCTTCACAAATTTGAACTTGAATATGAATTAATCTCTAGAGGTATCGATACAGATATTAGCGTAGATCGTCTTAGGAAAATGGTACGAACAGCTCATCAGGTGCAATTGAATAAATCATTTACTTCAGTTAAACATTCTATACCGTATGGGGAAGACAAGGCAGCTTTCGAACAAACTCTTATCGAACTTACAGCATCGGTGAATAACTTTGATGGGGACATTTCTTCTTTGTGGTTTTTAAAATTAAGTACCCTTTGGCTTCATGCACAACGACGGTGCGAATTACTGAATGCAACCTCTGACTTTGAATTGACTGAACGAAATAAGTTCTTAATAACACTACAGGGACTGAAAAATGACGTTGAATCAAAGATCCGCAAGGCAAGACCTTCTATGATACCGGATATCGTCGACTCAATACGAAGAGACCAACGAGCCGGATAGATGGCGTCGAGAAATAGAAAAGTAATTTTTAATTTAAACCAATATACAGGGTAGTGCATTATAAAAATTTTGCACGTAACACGTCACACTTTTAGAGCTTTAATACAAAGAAAACATTTTTTAAACAATTTTTTGAGTAAAAAAGTTCTTTTTTACATAAAATAAATATTTTCAATTCACTGCATAGGTATGCGCGCGAGATGGGGTTTTAAATCACCATTATTAATAATTGTGATCTTTTAATTTCAATAAACTGTTACTAATTTTTAGTAATTCAAAATAATAATTATAAATGATGATTTTTATACATTATAAATCAATAGAAGGTACCAAAAACTTACCAAATAAATTTGTTTATGCACTAAAACACCCAAAAAACGTTAGATAATAAAAAGTACAGATAGATAAAGTAGTCGGAACACCAACAAAAACAGATACAGAGTGCAAACGGTGCAAACAGAGTGTACCACTTTGATATACCAAAGGAGCGTACGGGTGTACGGAGTAGGCACCAGAGAACAAGAAGGAAAGTGGGCACGCGCACTAAGTTTCTATTTGTTTTTTCCCGCATAGGACATCCTATCGTACGTTCTTCATTGACATCCTGAGGATGTCCTATTAAAGACATCCTATACAGGTCCGTTTTAAAGCCTGGAATGTAAAGACATCATTTGGACATAAAACGAACGTCCCTGGGACGTCGTGTGTTTACTGGATTATACCTGAGTTAAAAAATCATAAACAGCAAATCCGACTTCTGAAGATCCTCTTCCTGTCTGGTCCTTGCTTCAAGAAAATAAAATAGGGTGTTTGTTTGAAGATATGTTCTGCACATGTTGTACAATCCTAACTGAGTAACATAAAATGCTTAATGTATGGCAATTTTAGACAAAGACTGCACTTGCTGTAAGTCAAAACAGAAGAAATAATGTTTAGGGCAGCTTTTTTCATAATGCCGTTAAACTACTCAGCGGAAATTTAATGAACTCTTAGTTTTAGAACAACTCTAGGTTTTTTTGTTTATTTGTAGAAACCTTTATTTGGTTTTTTAGCTTGCAATAAAAACTGAAAATATCTGTAGCAAGTGTTTCAAAATTAATATTGAATTGGGTAGAAAAAATGTTTATGCTTAAATAAATCCTCTTCTCTCGCAAGTTATTATCTGAACTGCTTTTAGAAGGGACCGGGTAAACTGCACGGCTTGATAAATTGAACCACATCACTTGTAAGAAAGTTTTAAATGATTGAGACTCTATCATGTGTTGGTATAGTGAACTAGTTGTAGAAATTTCACTGACGCATTGTTTGATAGCTGCGGCATGGTTAGCTTATAGTTTTGGCGTTTTTTGGTTTTGCACGCGTTTTGTTGTAAAAGTGTAATTGCGTCAACGCTCAGCTGGACGGTTATTGCTAAGGTTAGTTCAAATTGTTCGGCATGTTTGTCATTCAATGGACGTTAATTTGACATCTAATCTGATAAAGCTTATACGAAGAGTGATAAATAAGGTACCCTAAATTACACAATTAAATTAAATTGAACCGAAGATGATTTGGTTTATTGGACCAGTCCAATTAATCTGACTATGTAATTTTTATTGTCTAAGTTTTATATATTCTTTGTAAAAAATGTTTGAAAGGGGAAATTACGAAAACTGGACACAGGATAAATTAGAACTGGCAATATAAGGTGCATAAAAAAAAAGACTTGGTCTTAACGCCGCGTCCCGTCAATATGACGTGCCAAAAAGTACCAATAAAACATACGTTGATAAAAAAAATCAAAGGAGCAAATGCAAACTTCTTGGAAGAATACCTGAATTTTCTAATGATGTGAAAAAATAGCTTGCTGATAATATTCTTCAGTTCGAAGAGAGGCTGGCGCTTGGTTTTATGGTTTTATGACGCGACAAACAAAGCTGACATTGCGCTAACCAGAAGCTACCTTTATGCAAAGAATAAAAGAGTTCATCGAGAAACGAGTGACCAAGTTTTTTTACTCTTTTGGAAGCTGCATCAGCGTTTCAAAAACTACATTCCTACGATGATAATTTTTAAAACAAAAACACAGCCGCAAGAACTCAAACTCGGTGCATCTACAAGCAGTATTGCTACAATTGCCGACACTAGATACATAAACTCGGAACTTTTTGTTGATTGGTTAAAGCATTTCCATAGTTATGTTTCGTTATCTACTTGCTACTTCTAGATGAACACAGCACGCACAACAAGAATCTCTGCGCTATCATCTACGCAAGACACCACGTCATCATTTTCTTACAGCTGTCTAGCCATACAACTCACAGGCTACAACCCTTAGATATGTCGTTTTGATCACTGGAGGAGTCCTATGTTGAGGTTCTATAAAATAGTTAAGACATAATTCAGGAAAAATGCTTTCAAAGCTAGCGGTATTTAGCCAGTTGATCGTCTTATCTTCAATGAATCAATATTTTCTACTGTCTATGCGTTGAAACCAAGTTTTTCTTTAGATTCTACAGAAACTCGTACAACAACGAGATTTTTGGATGACCTAATGGAAGTGTTGCCTCTGCCCTAAGCTGGTTCTTGTAAAAACACAAAACCTTTTTGCAATCAATATGCTGCAGTACTTATTACTTCTCCATATAAAGCTGAATTAGAATTCAGAAAAAAAAGTTTCGAAACAAGCCAAAACGAAGTTAAATTTTGTATCTGGCACTCGGATCAATCGAGAAAAAGAAGATGGGTTAGATAAAAAAAGAAGAAAAAGGTAGATTATGACGTATCCAGCGCAGCGACGAAGAACCAAGCAATATAAGCCCGTTGGCAGATTCGACTGGACGAATGTGGGAAATTCCAAGATACCATGAAGGACATGAAATTTTTATGGAACATGCTCAAGATGACAAGGTATGGTTGTGGAAACACATTGGCTGACGAGTTCCAAAAGAACAAAACAGCTGTCTGTTAGTTCTGATGTTGTTTTCCACAATTGTACTGACAATGTTTCTAACTTATTTTATAGTTAAGATTTTGACGGCGTTACTTGTTAATAGATCATTGAACTTCGCTGTCATTAAATCCTATAACAACTTTTCTACCTTCCGTACTAATCTATAGTTTTCTAAAGTCAGACACAGCTTGATACATATCGGCAAAGCCTTTGAAACGATGATCGCTCCTCCTGGTTTCCAAAATTCCGTTTCTTTTGAGGGTCTGTTTTGCAACTGTTAGTAAGCGGCATTGCAAACAACTTGGTGCTCTACAAAATAATTTTTTACATACAGGTTGTTACTTCTCATTTTTATCAAGTAGTGTATAAGGTATTTGAACGGTTTGTGCTCTTTGTATAATTTTTTTGCCTTCGTTGAAAAATATTAACAATTTTAATGATTTTTTCTAGCTTTTTAAAATCTTTTGTCTGAAATCATAACTTTGGTCACATACTGTGTTTTGAACAGTCACTCTTCATGTGTCTTTCATGTAAAGTAGTTATTTATAATTTTATTAAAGTATCTTGTTTATTATTATATATTTTTTTAATTTATGCAGCGTAACACTGAATATGCACTTATTTATTTAAACACCGGCACGATATTTTTTATGATTGAACTAAATTTATCGCTGTAACGTGATGAAAAAGACGTTGAGTAACATAAATAAAGATTTATAAAATTGTTAGTTTGCCATCCATCTAAGTTCGAATTTTTGGGTTTAAGTACCGCTGATTTTGCTATGATTAGAAATTTTTGAAAAACACGTATATACGTTATATTTCAATCTTGATGGTTTATTATTAAAATTTGTGTAATCTTTTAGAATTTGACTTGTTCAGTTAAAATCCACATTAATTATATTTGTGATTCTTGTACTACAATAAAAATATATTTTAATACATTAATTATCTCGGTTACTTTTCTTTTTTTTTCTACTTAATTGTAGGTTGCTTGACTTTATTTAGACGAGCATTGAGGTGGGTCACTTATTTGGACGGGTCAATTGCATGGGTCGGATAACACCGATTTCATCGTGATTGTGTGGGCGAAAAGTTTCCAGGTTTGAGTATTACGAATATTATTAACGGGAAATACCAACTGTCCATTAACAACTAAACGTCAACACCTGTATCGAACAGCAAGTATAATTTATACGCATTTTGCATTACGCGTAGCCGCCGATATCAGCAGTAGCCCCGACCCTTGCATACTTAAATTCAATCAGTAATATAAATACTACTAAAAGCAAAATAACAAGCAAACTTCAAAATTAATTTTTAAAGCTATATATGCATGCAAATTATAAAATAAAGAGCAGCATTATCAATCACTCATTTACTCGACATGAACATTTACTTCCTGGAATGAAAGATTAATTATACTTATTGTACATATAAAGTTGTTTTTTGACTTGAATTTCATATCTTTACGTGTAGGGAAATGTAAACACTGACAGTATTGTAAGTGGGTCACTGAATCTTATAAACCGTTTTTTTCAAATATTTTCTGATTTAGAATTTGTAATCTTGAACGTGAGTGTAACTCACACATTTATTCTACTTTTTTCTTTCCAACGTGTCCTACACTTACTTAAATCGTCACCGTATAACAAATACCCACGAATTTATTTGCCTCATCTTTATACTAGGATTTGCACAATAGAAATTGGCGCCCAACGTGGGGCTCGACAGGGTGTTACAAATAAATGATGTTTTCTCTTTAGACTTTATTAATATTTTTGACTAAAAACTTTCAAGGTTTATCTGAGATTTTTCTGAAACAGTATGAAATTTATAGAAAAATTTAAATGTTTTTTTTAAAGTTTAGATGTGAAAAAGATAAAATATTTTTTTTTTAGTTTTTAAGTTTGTTTATTATATAATATGTTTTATAATTCTATTTTCTAATTAAGCAGTAGGTTTTTATGTGAGTTTTCACCTTTTTATCTACTTGTGTTATTCCATTTGTGTTTCTATTTTATTTACATTTTTGAAAATTTTTATTGGGTGGTGTTTTTTTGAAATTATTGTATCTTTTTTCTTAATCAAATTTAATTTTATTAGTATGATTGTGAGCTAATACAGAATAATAGTTTCACTGTAATTACTTGTTTGTTTATACGTTTTGGGGTTATTAGTATATTAACACATTAATGTTGTTAAATGTGTGTATTTAGTTGCAAGGCTTTACATAACACGTCCTATTTACTGTTTTAGTAGGGAAACATTACAAATATTTTACTTTTTTTTAAATTTATTAGAAGTTAGAGTTAAAAGCGCAAAAAATTAAATTTTTGGATTTTTTTTAGAGCGACGATATTTTATCGTTCCTGTTCAAATATCCTATCAGCAAGCTAACAACGGCAGAGGCACTTCAGGCAATTACTTCAGCTATGTTTTAATAAATATTTAATCTATGTTTTCAGGTTGAGATGTTGATTATCACATTAAATTTGCACAAACCTGTGTTAAAAGCTTCAGATATTTTTATAGTTGGTACAAGATTATTAGCTTCGGTAAGTACAAAATTATTGTTAATTAAAAATAATGTTTAAATCTTTTTAGATATCTGGAACTATCGTTACGTACGTTTTAGTTGCTTTACAATTTCATGCTTCATGGACAGATAAATATTAATTAATAAATAAAAACTTAAGATTTGTGTGATCACTTGTAGATGCATCAGAATTAGATGATTTAAAACAATCTTAGTTGCAAATAAATAATAAAACGTAGTGTTTGTCTAATATATATTTTGTTATATATTGAAACATTCTTGTACTTCGAGAATATTCAAAGCGCTTTAAGAAGTGAACAGAATATTCTAAGAAAAAATATGAAAAGTAAACAAAGAACACTGAGTTAGTTGTGCATATTAAATGTTTTTACGCGTGTGCTGTAGAGATAAATAAAAGTGATTGTTATTATTTTATCCACATACACTAATTTGAGCAGACAAGCAATGCACAATTACATGATTGCTAAAATCGTTTAAAAATACGCTGGAAAAGTACGAGACGTGTTAGAAAAACCACCTGCTGGTAAATAGAAGACGTTAAAAGGTAAACTTACAAACCATCCCACAGACTCAAAAAGCACGACCGTTTTTGAAAAGCTTAACCCACGTTCTAGACGACTTCATTTGTATTTTTTGGTTACGATCACCGCCCACTAAAGTAGTTTTGACTACACAAGTAAACTCAAACCGCAACGACGTCGCCGTATTACCTAATACGATTACCGACGCAAAAGCGAACAATAATCGTATAGAATCTATTATTTAAAAAAAATATGCCAATTTTAATCAATTTCACCGACCTTCTTCTTTTTGCCATAAATTATCTTTACAAAATCGACGAGATCATCAAACTTATATGTAGTTGGATATTATTGCAATAAACGTGCGTCAACGGAATCTAAATGGAATGTGCATTTATGCGTATGTTTATGTTCCAGGTTAATTAAATCAAAAACAAATATGACATGATAAAGAACTTTGGTTGATGTTTTCTCAGCCTAACGTATTTTTCTCTTTATTCCCCTTCATGTAATTTCAAATTTCAGCAAATGTATTAGTTTGACCAACTTTTGCTGCGTATTTATTGTATTATATTAAAACTTATTTAAACTTGTATTGGTTTTTATGTGATATTTTTGAAAAGGTATTCTTGTTAATGTTGTAAAAGATGTTTGGTATTCCACTCTACAGTTTTTTTGGCACCGCATCAAAATCTCTTTGTACGTTTGCTCATTTTAGTTAATTTTTTAGACTTTGTTGAAGAGACTCTTCATTCTTCGTGTCTGATTATTTACTGTTGTTAGTTTTAATTTTACAAAAAATAGTTTGGTTATAAGTTACTTTCGTTGACTTTGGTTACTAATTAATGGCAATGTATTCTTTGTGGCTGCTTAGGAAAAACAAACTTTTTACTCAATAAACATTTTTCAATTCAGTTTGATATCTTGACTAGCAAACTAAAAAGACAGTATGTGTTAACAAAATGCTCAGTAAAATTTTTTACATAAGAACCTTTGAACATCCGCATATTTGATGGTGTAAAATAAATAATAATTCAATAAATAAGTGTGAAAGAATGGTTGAGGTAAAAGTGCATTTCTATTTTAATTTTCTTTTTTACGTGTAACACTTAAATACCGTCGCGTGTTAAATTCAAGAATTTATTTAATTACACAAAGAAGTCAAATCCGTGATATCCTTCGTTGGTAATATATTTTGAAGTTTAATCAGCACACTTGTCCACAGGTTTGCAGATTTAATTTAAAAATCATATAAATTTGAAAGTTTAGCGAACATCGTGTTGTAGTATGGAGTCTAACCAACTCAGTTTATTTGTGATACGACGGTGATATGTTTGTTGTTTACTTTTTAGCTTTTTAGGAGATGTTTACACGGCACTAGCGCTTACTGTAAACTGTAAGTACCCTTTTTTAGTATACGATTAATTTCACAAGTAGTGAATTATCTTTTAATTTGTATACACTTCATATTTGCTAACGTTGCATTTTTAAGTAAATTTTTGCTAACGTAATTACCTAATAGTACAAGGTGTTGCATAACTTGGTTTAATATACCTCAACTTGAAACTTGACGATTTTTAAGTTAAACAGATCTTGTTTTAATCTTTAAATATGAACTTTTGGATAAACACATTGTTGTTTCGAATTCTTTTACTTCCGCCGATAAAATTACCGACTCTGTTGTTGATACCGCTTTACCGACGTCTTCTGCTGTTAGTTCAAATTTTGTTAATCATATTAAAAGTGTTTTGGTTTTTAAAACGAATTTAAAGTTTTTTGCTAATTTAAAGTCGATTACTTGAATGCATTTTTAGAACGAGTTGCCAAACTTTAATTAACGCGTAACATTTTAAACCATCAGTTATATTTGAAAAGTACTTATCTTCTTATTGGTTTTTGTTGAATCTGTTCGCAATTCAGTTAATTCTTGAGAAAGCTTGGTTAGATTTTTGCGTCAATTCTAACCTACCGAAATTAAGTGTCGTTTACAATATGTTTTCAAGTCTTGATGAGCCTTTTTCTGAAGATAAACAGTGAAAGATTTTGTTAAAAAACATTTCTCCCGTTTACCAAACTAAGCTTGATTTATCGTCAATTACTTCAATTGAGGAATTAATTACATTTGGCCATATTATCGAGGATTGCATCCAAGCTATTAAAGCTTAAACCCTTCTATCTTGTAGAAAGCAGGACATGGAGCCTGATCTTGCACATGTCACCTTGCAAGTTAAGGACACTTTTTTTTCTTGTTCTTTGAATAACGTTAGTAGAAGTAAAAGATCTACACAATCTTTTAAACAAAATTTACGAGTAGTAACTTAAAAAAAGTTAGTTTTGTTGTCGTTGTGGAAAACGTAACGTTATCGTAAGAACTTGTTTTAAGTGTTCTGGAAATGAGTAAAGGAAGTACTAAGAAACCGTTTGGTAACGTCAGAGGTTAAACTTTAATCGGCTGTCTGTTTTAATAATTTTTATTTTAGTTTTGTTAAGAACAAAGTTGTATTAGATTATGTTTTCGAGTCTGCTAATTCCGGCAAAAGACCGTTTGTTTGTGTTAAGTTAAAAAATCGCTGTTAAAATTTTTCGAGTATAAAATTTATCCTCGACACGTCTACTTTTCGTGGTTGACTGTCAAATTTTAAAAACGCGAAGTCATTCTTCTAGGCCCATTAAGTTATTTCACGCGATTTCACGTGAATATCCAATTAAATTATGTGGCTATTTGGGGGAAAGCTTATTTGGGCAGATTTCCGTACCCTCACACGTTTCCTGTATCGGTTGAAATAACAAACAAATGGCAAATTCACACTGTCAAGAGGTTGGAAGCCTTTAGGATTTTGTTTTTTTTCTGAAAGAAATTTTTACCATCAATTACTACATTAAACTAAAGGAAAACGCTGCGCATTTGCTATCTTCAATGATTGTATGATTTAAAACCGAAATTTACTTGTGATAACGCTGTATGTGCGTTTTTTTGTTAGATTTCATATTACCTTTTGGGTAATACAGGTACGTACTTAGCTATATCCTTACTAGATGAAACATAACTGTAAGTATTACAATTTCTATTTTTATGATTCGTTGGTCATGTCGATTGTTAGAATGACCGTACGTACATGTTAGGTTGTTAACACAATTAATTAGATTAATTAGATCATTTTGTGCGTTACAAAGTTGTATGCAGTGCGCGTTGAAACTTTTCTTTCTTTCTTTATTTTTCTATACTTTTGTAATTTTGAATTCACGAATATAAAGTCATTTCTTCTTTGAATGTAAAAGTTAGGGCGACTAGGTCATTTTACTCGTGTTGCCAAGTATAAGGCGTAATTTATTTTTGTCTCACTCATGTATTAGCGTTTAAAAAATTTATATAATTAAACTTGTGTACTTTCTTCGTCTTCTTTAGAACTACTGTCTGTGATAAAATAAATATATATTCTGTGTTATCACTTCTGTCGTGTTATTTGTTCTTTTTAAACTACGGGTAGATTTAAACGATGTCTCCCTAATTAAGTCTTTCGTCGTTTTGGCGCCTTTTTGGATTTAATTTATAATCTAGCATCATGAAGCTTGCGACTCAATTTCCGAGAACAACTGTGTTAGCCGTTGCTTACTTTCTTTAGTACACGAAAATCAGTGTAACATAATTTAAAGTTTTTGGTCATGAGATTTTAAGTTTATTGGATAGTAGTGCTTCTCGCACTATTGTTAGTTCTAAAAGTTGGTAAATTTTTAGTCAATCTAATAGAAAGTTTAGGTTCGCTTTTCGTCTTGAACTTAAAGGTGAAATTTTGGTATACAAGCTTTAAATGTTTTTGACGTTCTGCATAATTTAATTTTAGGCGTTGTTTTTTGGAAAGAATAAAAGCATCGTTCCTGATCTTAGAAAAATTAAATGGCGTTTCAAAAGTATGGACACTATTTTACAACTGTAAAATAAAGATTTAGTTATTCCGTCTCGATTTTTCCACAGAACAGCTTCAGCAGTTAGACAATTTGACTAGTAATCATTTTTTTTCTTTCAATGAAACTTGTAGATGCACTAACTTAATTAAACCTCAAATTAAGACTACTTTAATACTTATTAAACAACGATAGTCTCGCTGTTTATCCAGAATAAAGTTAATCTGGAATTAGAGAAAACGCTGAAGTTGTCAAAAAATTAAACAGCGCTTGATCGAGCCGTATCTTAATAGTGAAAAAGAACAGCTATTTAAGTAATTTCCAATAAAGTTATTTTACGTTTTTAATATCATCTTAAGTGTAAATTATAATTTATTAAGTTCGTAATTAGCACGTATGCACTTGAATCATTTAGGTTAATTTTATTGTATTACATTTTGCGTTCACTTTATTACTTCCGACACGCGTTTTACTGTACATGCCTATCACAACCCGCAAGCCGCAATCTTCTTTAACAACTTCTTCTTCTTCATGACGACCTTCAACCCTGTTGGTTCACTAGAAAAAATCATCGAGAGCCGAAGTTGATGGATGTGTCCCAGAACACACTTATCATAACTACTATATAACTTTTTCTTTTAAATACTTTTCTTTTGGTTTAGTTGTTTTGTGGTTTCATCTAAAATTCATGTAATCATTATAATTATTTTTTTAAAATTTGTGTATAATTTAAATTTAATAAATGTTAAATAGTTAATTTTGTAATAAGCTTTTATTCCGTCAACCTACACGCGTACAGAGTAATTTTAATATTACAGATTTTAGTGTAATACACTCTGATATAGGCAAGTTCCGTTTAGAGTGGGTTTATCAAAAATGTGTTTTTTGGTTGGCAAGGTCCTGAAGCTCATTTTAAACTATACACCTTCCTGGCGCTTTTTTGGTTTTGATGTTTGTTTTATTTTGATTTTACGTTTCAAGTTTTCCAATTAATTACGTATTTGTTTTAAAATGATCTACGAACGTCTTCACTGAGCACAGGCAATTACCTCTTTATGTTAATTACGTACAGGAAATTTTTTTTAACAGCTTTTGCAGGTAACAACATGTTAAAACTAATACTGAAAGAAGCAAAACCGAAAGAGCGTAAGATAAAAAGAGAGTTTTTAATCGAACAAAGAGTATATAGGTTACAAAAAACATTTTGAAATTATTGTGATGAGACAAGAAAGATTACATTATTTATTACAACTGAATATTGCATACATAAAAAAACATTTAGATCAATTAATTATCAATTTGTGTCAGTGTGTAATAATCTCAAAACGCGAAAGTAATGTGTTGTCATTATATCTACAATTTTTTGATAAAATTGATTAACGATTTCCTACTTTTCTTTAATAAATTTGTACAAATAGAAAAAATTAGTTAGTGTACTAACAATGGTATCGGAAAATTGTATTTCTTGTGTCGTGTGGGGTTATTTTTACGTGTCAAAATGGTTTGGAATGCCCAATTTTTCTATAAGCTGTTCGCACAAAACCAAAAGAAACTTGGTTAAATTTTCACGATCAAAATGTTACCTATATTCCGCAACTATAGTAATAATAACTTTATTAAATGGTGTTTATATTAGAGGATCTTTTCTATTAGATTCGTATATTAAAAAAATTGATGTTGTTTTATGGACGTCGGATATTATTAACGTTATTTCTTACTGCAGAACATTAATGGTGATTACAATAGTCGCATATCAAAGTACAAGTATACAACATACTTTGAAAGGAATAGATTTGCTTATACAAGAATGGAAAATATCAAAGTGTGAAGTTTTACTTCCATTACATGTAGTCAAACAGGAACGCTTCAAAATTGTATTATTTATCAAAATTTCATTTATTTTAAGTTTCATCTACGCTTTGAAAATTAACTCGAACAGTATCAACACAAATAATATTTTTCTAAAACTAGTTGACATGGTTAGTTTTTTCAGCGATTTCTTAGTGGCCATACAATTTTGGGTTATCTTTAATTTTATTTACGAAATGTTTAAAAATTACCAACAACATTTTAAAACTTTTTTGACGAAGCCAACTCATAGAAATGAACCGATTTTTGACCGATTAGTTGCTGTGCGTCGTTTACATACTAAAATAGATTGGATTAACAAAAGTATATCGCAGTGGTATAGTCCTCTTGCGGTTCTTTGGATTCTTGCGACTATTGGCATTATTGTGGGGAATACTTTTTATTTAAGCTTAATACTATTATACAATTATAGCAATTTAAAGCCTTCTGTTGTAGTAGTACAAACTTATTTTCCTCTTTTGATATTGTTTTGTAACATTTATTTTTTACAAAGATTGCAAAAAACGGTGAGTACCTAATATTTATATTATTTAAATCTCAAAATATTGTTGCGTTTTTCATATTAATAAAGATGAAGCAATTCAATTATTTATGTTTATGATTGTGATCAAATTAATCAGCATTATCACTAAAACACTTTTGCAGAGTCTTTTTGTCTTACTTTGACTATATAAAATTTTTAGGACTAGAAAAAAACTTTTACATTTTCTTATTTTTGTAACAAAATTAATTATCTTTTAAATAAGTTATTACTAAACGTATTAACTTTAGCTCATCTCACAGATTTCAAACTTGTAGTGCAAGTTTGTTTGTTTGTAATAATTTTAATAAAACGATTATATTCATCAATAGTTTAACTGTAAATCAAAACAAATTTTTCTACTAAATTATGTTAACAAATCTTTCCAATATTAAAAAAAATACGTTTATAAAAACTGAGATTGGGACTGGTCCAGGTTTTAACGTACACTCAACTCATAAATAAACAAGACAAATTTTTTGTGTAAAAATAAAACTTTACTGGTGTAAACCAGTTTTGTTCAAGCATTTGTAAACATTCAAATTGAATACATAAAGAAAAGAAAAAAACTTATAAAAATGCTGTCATGTGTTTCAATTATTGGAAATCAAGAATCATAAAGTTTTATCCACTACTAACTCTTTGAAAACGGTCGTCAATTTATCTAGTTTGACTCTCACTTTAGAACAAGAATCTAAAAGTTTGAATTTTGTTACTTCCATAAGTATTCCTAAAAAAGATATTTTATAGGCTGCCGAGTTTTCTATAAGACTGCTTCTTCGTCACATCTCAGATCCCATTCGTATTCACACTGACAAAATCTTTGAATCATCTAAAGTTTTTAAATCCAACGTTAAGTCGGAAAAGTTAGTCCTAAAAAACCTTTGTAAGAACGCCCATATTATTGTTCTTCCAGCCGTCAAAAGCAACGCTACTGTCGTTTTAAATGATTCTACTTCTAAGAAGTAAATGTCGACTTACCTCTTTAGATGCAAAACGACCTCGTCTAAACGGATTTCGCAAAGTTCACAAACAAGGTATTCCCTTTCAACCTATCGTCTATTCAATCTCTTACATACAAGCTACCGAAGTTCTTGTCCAACATTCTTTGTGAATTTACCTTTACTCACATCAATATTTGATTCAACGTTCAGAAACTATAGCATTTGAACCCTAAGATCTTCTTGTGAGTTTTTATGTCACTTCACTTTTTACTAAAGTTTCTATTAAAGATTCGCTTATTATCATCGGGCAAATTCTGTCTCACCATGACAAAGATTTGAGTTTGGTTCTTCTTATTGATAAGTGTTTATTATCCTTTTATTTCCAATGTCATAATAGTATATTAAAACACAAGTTACAGAATGAACGCACTTCAATCACGAGACCGCGTCACATACACGAGCCGCGCAGCGGCGAGTTTTTAAAGCGGTCGAGTGATTGAAACGTATTCTATGACGTGTGCCTTATACTATTTTCTCTATTTCGATACAATATTTAATATTTTTTGTATAATTTTAATTTTTAAAACAACATTGGGAAATTTTTATTTTACTGAATTGGCAACACTTACACTTTGACATATTGAAATTTATATGTTAACCTAAAATCTCATACAAAATTATCTCTTTATACCTTTATAAGTAAATAACTTTGAATTAATAGAACGTTTTTATTTTATCTTGGCATCAAAATTTGAATTTCAATTGTTAACTTCCAATAATTTTGATTTCTTTTTCATGTAACGTCAACTTACAATGCAAAGATACCAACTTTGAAAAAACTAACATTACTAAAATTCGTGTAAGAATTGGCTTATTCTTACACGGATTTTAGTGTAAGAATCGCTAATTCTCATGTCGAAATAGAGAATAAGTTTTACAAACAGATTTTTGATGCTGTTATAGGTTCTCCTCTATCACCTGTCGTTGCTGTCGTTTTTATGAAACCTTTTGAAACGGTTGCTTTGGAAACATCAATATTAAACCCTAAAGTTTTTGGTTTAGGTATGTTGACGACACGTTTATTGTTTGATCTTGTGGTTATCTTGAATTGTCTAAGTTTCTTGATCATCTAAACAAGCAACATCTAGATATCAAATTTACTATGGAAATCGAAACTAATGGTTCTCTCCCATTTCTCAACGTTCTTGTGACTCGTAAGCCTGACGGTCTTCTGGACCATTTTGTTTATTGCAAACTCACTCATACGGACAGATGCCGTCATGCTTGGTCTCATCATGACTCTGCACAGAAACGTTCTGTTCTGTGTGCTTTTTCTATTTGCCAAACTAAGAATGTAAACTTAGAATTATCTCACTAGAACCTTGGTGAACATTAGTTATATGAAACGAGATATTTAAACCCTCGTTTACATTCACGTGATAGATTACCTAAAGACATTTCTACTTCCGAATTCAATCCGAAATTAGCATTTTTAGTCTATATTTACAAGGTTACAGATCAAACAGGAAAACTTCTTAGTAAGACTGATATTACACTCATTATCATCTCGACAGACAAAATTTCTCAGATTCTTCTCAAATTGCCTACACTTTCAGTTTAAGATGTATACCAAACTACTTGTTTTTGTGGTTTAGTCTATATTGGTGAAACTGGTCGCTCTGTGCTTACACGCATTTGAGAACATGATCGTTGTATAAAGAAAAACCATATTTTAAAATTTGCGGTTGCTGAACATCGTTATACTACAGGTCACAATATAAAATTTGATAACGCTTCGGTGATTGCAAAATCTCTATTCTTCCTCAATAGGAAAATCCGAAAAAGCATAAAAATCATCAAACCGTAACCCAATCAGAGTCGAGTTTAACCAGCTGTAACGATACTTCTTTCAGAGACTACTTCTATGGAATTTAAAATGTAGCTTGGTTTACAAGTTGATTACTTAACTCTGCAGTGGTTCCTGGTTAGGTTGTCGTTTGTTTTTTTTAAGTTTACAGTTTTCTTTTAAATTTTTCAGAGTTTATAATCTGGATTGGTTCACAAGTTGATTACCTAACTTTTGAGCGGTTCTCACGCTCTGATAAAGCCCCTTACGAAAGTGGGCAAAAGGTTGGCAACTTCGGTTACAACAATGACACGGTCCAAACTCGGAAGACGTTCTCATCTTAGTATCTCCTATCTATTTCAATCCAGTAATCTTTTAGATGTCGTTGTACTATCGTGTAATTAATCTCCTTCTTCCTCGTCTTCTTTCTCATGGTTTCCATTTAACGATTTTGTTATTCCGTCTATTGTTCTGGCAACATATTTTGATTTTAAGTTTGTTACTGTTTGTGTTATATCGGTGACTTTTGTTCTTTATTTGATCCACTTATTCTTTTTGTGTCTTAGTGATATGCCCAACATAGATTTGTCTATTACTCTTTGTGCTACTTGTAATTTTTCTATTAATAATTGTGTTCGAGTCCATACCTGTGCTCTGTATGTAAGGACTGGTAGTATGCACTGATCAAATATTCTTGTTTTGAGGTATTGCAAGATTTTCTAACCTTTTAGTATATATCCTAGCCTTCAAAAAGCCGTCCAGTCTAATCGCCTTTGTCTTTAAATGTCTACGGCTATATTTTGTCTTCCTATTATTATATTTTATATGTTAAGCTTGGATTTGTATAATCAGTGTATAAATCGTTATTAAACATGGTCTTTTGACACGGTTATTGGTTTTTGGTATTATAGTTTACTGGATACATCGACAAACTTGAGTTGTACTCATTTGATTTACATGTCACATGTTATCGACAGGTATAGTCCTTGTATCTGTCGGTGCTTACATTTTGTAAACTTTCCTTTGCTGTTGCATTATTTGTATAGTAAATTTTGTTTGTTGTTAAAGTTTTGCTAATTGAAATAATAGTTGGCTTAAGCACCTCTTTTGTGTATTTTGTGTTAGTACTTGATTGGATTTTTGTAACGATTTTTATTTGCAGTCTTGTTCATTGTTCGTTCGTTAACTTATCCTCATGGTTTACACCATTGAAAATACTATAGCTTTAGCCGATAAAAGTTTTTTTCATGCATTGTTGAATACCAAAGTTAAAAGTCGTTCTTTGTCACCGCAAGCTTTGGTGAGCCAGAAGCACGTCTAGAGACAAATAATTCTACAAATTTACAGTTGCCTCGTATTGAATTTCCAAAATTCGATATTTTTTGAAAGATTTGTCTACTTTTCTAAACTTGTTCCTCACGTTGATACACGACTATAATTCCTTATCAAACATAAAGAAGTGTCATTATTTAATTTCTACCTTATCAAAAGACACCTTGACTTTAGTTAAAGCTTTGCTTCTAAGAGCAGACAGCTATAATATTGCATTTAAAACATTAATAGATCGTTACCAAAATATCGCGCTCTTCCTTTATTCTATGGGCAGAATACAACAAACGCACCCTAACTTAGTTTGCAATCACCACAAGCATTACGAAATCTTTTGAATACATTTGTGGAAAATTTGGCAGCTCTTGATGAAATTAATAAAATTGACCGGTGAGATTTTATCTTATTTGAGTGGTTGTTTTAGAAATTGGATTCCGACACTCATCAACGATTTAAATTAAGTAATTCTTAAACTCAGGTTCCAACCTTTAATCACAAATTTAGTGGTGAAGTTGAAAGACGCAAACTACAATTGTCGTTAGCTGCAACGTCAGATCAAACGTGGCCGGAACCTTGTTTTTCGAACTTGAAGGATCAATCACATGCTATTTTTTAATGTAGTAAGTAATGTAGACTGGTCTTAAAATTTATGATTGTTACGTTGCTGCCAAATGCGGACGATTTGGTTTGAAGTGTTTAAGTTCCAGATATCAAGTTAGATTTTGCAGTTCGAAAGTTACTTGTCGGCATTGCTCAACATCACATCATTTGTTGTTGCAGTTTCAGAAAACTTTTTCTGAAGTTTTTCGCTTCCAAGAATCGTCGCACTCGGCGACTATTTCGACGGACACTTCTGTAATTTTGAGGTCAAGTAGAAGATCCAGTAACAGTAGCTCTATAGTAACGTTTCTAGAAACTGTTCGTCTTGAGGTTCAAGATCGCTGGAGCATTTTTGAAACTGTTAGAGCACTTTGTAACCCATGAAGTTAAATAATTTTCATCACAGAGCGCTACCGTAATCGACTTAGCATTTCGTGTAGTTGTTTATCAGCAGCATCCTCTGTTTAGGTGACACATCGATTAAGTCCGCTCGTGAACAGACTAGTTGTAATATTCGGCCAATAGAAGCATGAACTTGACAGATCCTGACTGGTTAAGTGCTGACGCATTTTCACTTATTCTTTGCAGTGGTCTTCTACGTTATAAAAATAGAAATGGATAAATGGATGGCCCATTGTCCTCATGAGCCGTGTGGCTTGTAATTCTGTTACACTACCGCAATCTTTTTTTTGTTTCATCAGAACCTAGTAGGATCAGCAGGTAAAAAATTCGTTTTTTGTTAGCACACACACTAGAGACCATTCGGGTCGTTTTGTAATTTTGTTGCTGTTTAAGGAATCGATGCTAGTCTTTAAAGGTATGCGAGAAATCGCACATTGTCGCCTTTTGGCACTAGAACGTCGCTTATCGTTGAACTCTGCTATACGGGAAAAATATAATGTGTTTATGAAATACTATCAGGACTCCATACACATGTCAGTAGTTTTCTCAATTGAGGATTCACACAATTTCCGTGACTATTACATTCGACACCACTGTATCTTTAAATAAAGTGATACATTGTCTAAAGTTTGTGTAGGGTTTGACCGGTGTGAAGTTAGCCATAGATTTCAGCCATAGAAATTAATTTCCAGTTTCACATCTTAAAAACGAATTAGAACTATTACAAAGTGTTATATCTTTCAATATTGTTACTAAATAATAAAAACGATCAATATTTATCAATATTTAAAAAAAAAGAAAATTTTAACAACTCTCACAGATAAAACCATTTCCTGCAATTACGCTTATTTTTCGCAATGACGTGCAATTCTGATTTTTCTGCAAATTCACATACGTATAGAAAATACATTAATAAACAACATATCAAAAAATTAGGATGTAGTTATTTCTATAATTAAAAAATAATTCGATTCAAAGTTGGACTTGCGCGGCACGATGCTGAATGTTAACGGCACCTAATTAAAGTCGTTTTTTCGCAATGACGTGCAATTCTGATTTTTCTGCAAATTCACATACGTATAGAAAATGCATTAATAAACAACATATCAAAAAATTAGGATGTAGTTATTTCTATAATTAAAAATAATTCGATTCAAAGTTGGACTTGCGCGGCACGATGCTGAATGTTAACGGCACCTAATTAAAGTCGTTTTTTCGCAATGACGTGCAATTCTGATTTTTCTGAAAATTCACATACGTATAGAAAATGCATTAATAAACAACATATCAAAAAATTAGGATGTAGTTATTTCTATAATTAAAAATAATTCGATTCAAAGTTGGGCTTGCGCGGCACGATGCTAAACGCTAAGGGCACCAAATTAAATCCGTTTTTTCGCAATGACGTGCAATTCTGATTTTTCTGCAAATTCACATACGTATAGAAAATGCATTAATAAACAACATATCAAAAAATTAGGATGTAGTTATTTCTATAATTAAAAATAATTCGATTCAAAGTTGAACTTGCGCGGCACGATGCTGAATGTTAACGGCACCTAATTAAAGTCGTTTTTTCGGAATGACGTGCAATTCTGATTTTTCTGCAAATTCACATACGTATAGAAAATGCATTAATAAACAACATATCAAAAAATTAGGATGTAGTTATTTCTATAATTAAAAATAATTCGATTCAAAGTTGGGCTTGCGCGGCACGATGCTAAACGCTAAGGGCACCAAATTAAATCCGTTTTTTCGCAATGACGTGCAATTCTGATTTTTCTGCAAATTCACATACGTATAGAAAATGCATTAATAAACAACATATCAAAAAATTAGGATGTAGTTATTTCTATAATTAAAAATAATTCGATTCAAAATTGAGGTTGCACCTCACTATACCCAATGTATTTAGGCGATTGTTTGTCTATGTCCTGCTCAGAGCTGCCCACATGTTCGTAATGGGGTTTTTGAGTAAGAAGATTTTGCTGTTCATTTTAGAGAAATTACTTTTTTACTATTCTAAAATTGTGAATTGGCAAACAGAACTTGTAACGAACAAATTTATTTTAAGCGGTCATTTTGGTTGGAGGCGAGTGTACATGTTGATAATCTCTACCTTTTAATGCGTCTAAACACCGATATTTTTGATTCGACATTATAAACACTTGTAATGTTTCACTTATACTCGCGTCCTATATGCTTTTCTAATAACGAAAGAATTATTCCTAAACGCAAAAACAGATTTCAAGTAAACGCGCTTTTTCTGATAAATAATATTTTATTAAACCATTAAACCGGACGTACTTACCGCTAATGACTCGGCCGGATTGTCTAAGGATTAGGCTTAAGTTTATAACAATTTCTGAAGCATACTTTTTATTACAATAACAATTAAAACTACGATATCTTGTAGAGTTATAAATTTCTTGTAAATACGATAAGTTAATGTTATTAAATTCTGCATTGACCGGTTTAAATTTATGATGATTTGTAGTTTGAGATCGCAATTTATTTTCCGCTTCCGCGTAATGGAGGTTTCCGCTTTAATAGGCTCAAGCATACATACTCACTCGAGGACAAAAAAAATTCTGTTATGTGCAGGTTTCCGTTTTACAGAGGGTCCAAAATCGTAGGTTTTACTGTATTCTTAACGTCATAATATTAAAAACTTGATTTTAACATCAGGTCTCTCTTTTTCTCCTACCACTTACACTATGTATATTTCACGTATACAAATATGTATATCCCCACTACTCTCATAAAATACTTAATAAAATAAAAGAAAACAGATTTCCGTATTAGTTCAGTAACACTATGGCTACTGTTAACATAATGAAAATGACCGATTTTCTAATTTTGGGTGATTCAAATGCAAGAAATTTGTATGCTTGGCTAAAACATTACGGTATAGTGGTAGAAAATAAAACAAAAGGAGGATGGACATTTCAGAATTTAAAAAAAGAGATACACCACAAAGCTATTAGCAAAATAATATTAATCATTTGTGGTATAAATGATGTACGAAAAATAAAAACCATAACAAAATTTAAATCTACAGTACGTCTCGTTTTCAAAAAACTTAGAGTAACCGGTAAAAAAGTATATTATACTGAAATAACTCCAACTATGCACCAAAAAAAGTAATGGAAAAAAAAGTCAAAATATTGAATAACATCTTAACTAAAACCGAAAAAATGTCAAAAAAATTAAAACTTATAAGGTTTCCGAATCGTAACTTTTTAAAAGACAATGTCCATTTAAATGTGGAAGGATTTCGTCATATAATAAATTCATTATAAAAACCAAAAAAAAACAGCCCTTCTTAGGGCTAAAACATTGTCTTAGAATTTAGAAAAGAAACATCGACAACGTTATCATGAAGCACCGTGGGGTGCAACCTCAACTTTGAATCGAATTATTTTTAATTATAGAAATAACTACATCCTAATTTTTTGATACGTTGTTTATTAATGCATTTTCTATACGTATGTGAATTTGCAGAAAAATCAGAATTGCACGTCATTGCTAAAAAACGACTTTAATTAGGTACCGTTAACATTCATCATCGTGCCGCGCAAGCCCAACTTTGAATCGAATTATTTTTAATTATAGAAATAACTACATCCTAATTGTTGTTTATTAGTGCATATTCTATACGTACGTAAATTTGAAAAAAAATCAGAATTGCACGTCATTGCGAAAAAACGACTTTAATTTGGTGCCGTTAGCGTTTAGCATCGTGCCGCGCAAGCCCAACTTTGAATCGAATTATTTTTAATTATAGAAATAACTACATCCTAATTTTTTGATATGTTGTTTATTAATGCATATTCTATACGTACATAAATTTGCAGAAAAATCAGAATTGCACGTCATTGCGAAAAAACGACTTTAATTTGGTACCGTTAGCGTTTAGCATCGTGCCGCGCAAGCCCAACTTTGAATCGAATTATTTTTAATTATAGAAATAACTACATCCTAATTTTTTGATATGTTGTTTATTAATGCATATTCTATACGTACATAAATTTGCAGAAAAATCAGAATTGCACGTCATTGTGAAAAATAAGCGTTAATGCAGGAAATGGTTTTATCTGTGACAGTTGTTAAAATTTTTTATTTTTTAAATATTGATAAATATTCATTGTTTTTATTATTTAGTAACAGTATTGAAAGATATAACACTTTGTAATAGTTCTAATTCGTTTTTAAGATGTGAAACTGGAAATTAATTTCTATGGCTGAAATCTATGGCTAACTTCACACCGGTTAGGGTTTGATGCGTCAGCTAAGGACACCAAAGAAAGAAACCTCACTAAATGATACACTTCTTGCTGAACCAAAACTTTAAAATGATATTAGTTCGATTTTACTTAGTTTCGGTTGGTATCATTTTGTTTTCACTTGTAATGTACGTCAAATTTTGTGTCAAATAGTAGTTTCGCTTTTGCATATAACATTTGAGTTGATTCTTTAGCGTTTCTCACCTACAGAATCTATACAAACATATCAACTGAGCACCGTAACTTATGGTGTTGCATCTTCTCCTTTTCTAGCCATTCGTAAATTGTGGCAATTGGCTCAGGAAGGCAAGGATAAATTTCCTTTCGGTTTGCAAGCGATTACAACTTGTACGTAGATGATTTTGCATGTAGAGCCGACACATTACATTTTTTAATAGATTTGCAAACTCAATTAATTAAATTGCTTAATTCTGCTAGCTTGGAGTTACGTAAATGGTTCGCTAATGACCCATTAATATCCGCATCGTTACCGGTAGAACATTCCCCTTTCCTGTTGAACACAGAAGTTGATGTCATATCAAAGATTTTAGGTCTTTTTTCTCTTTTTTTCCAATCTGTTTGCCATTATTCGTGTGAATAACTTGTATACTTGTGACAATAAGTTTATCGGTCGAGAGTTTTTTGGGCATGCCTTATGCTTTGTGCTCCTGAGCGGCCTGTGATATAAGCAATTATGCGTGCACGCGTGTTAGTGGTTGCGGACAGGTAGCACGTGCGCGTTCGACCTTAGTTACGTTTGCCTTGTTCTTAACAAGAACAAAAGATATAAAAAATTTAATAAAATGGCAATACAACGGATGTGTAATTTAAAGAAAGTTGTTAGAAGTTACAAGAAAGAAATGCAACAAATTAAAGTTTGTTATTGGAGTATCATTACTAGTCGTGTTTCTTTGTGCTGAACATCTCCCACGATAGAAGACGGTGCGTTCGCCACTTAGTTATGGATGTTTATATGCTAATCTCGGATTTGTCATCATTGAATAAATTGTTATTAAACACCTAGTATTCTTTCTTGAATAG
Source organism: Aquatica leii (assembly GCA_035610365.1). Lineage (NCBI taxonomy): Eukaryota > Metazoa > Arthropoda > Insecta > Coleoptera > Lampyridae > Aquatica > Aquatica leii. The sequence continues at coordinate 65,134,895 of CM069437.1, forward strand.
TGTAGAGTGTAGAACTAGTATGCCATTGTTCCATTTTTTAGATACATTTTGTTTTTCTAGGCATAGGTTATATAGCTGTTTAAGCTTTGGTATCACTATTGATTTTGATTCTTTGATCATCTCAGCTAAGATATTGTCTTCACGATGCTTTCTTGTTTTTTAAACTTCTCATGGCATACGCAATCTTTTTTTTTGTTTATTTCTTCTAATCCGACGTTGATTAACCTCGTATCTGCTGGTTGTGAAAGCGGTTCGTCTTCATAATATCTTTCAACAATTCTTAATATTTCTGTTCTATCTTTTGTTCTTGTGCGATACAGTAATCTTCGTTTTCTATCTTCCTTTGTTTTTCTTCTGATATTTTACTTTTTGTGTTTACATTTTTCTATTTCTTTTTTTGGTTTGTATATCTTTCGTGCTGTAATCGTTCTATGATCATGGCCTGTGTTGAATGCATTATAATTGTAACGTTTTTATTATGTCTTTGGATGCTGTAGAATAAAGTTAATTTCGTTTTTAGTGTTTCCGTCAGGTTTTATCCACGCCTAGTTTCTTTGGTGTTTTTTGTTGAAAAACGTATTCATGTCGTACATTTTTTGTTCTTATAGGTAAATTCATAAGGATGTCTCTTTTTGGATTTTGTACGCCAAGACCATAGCTTCCTATATATTATTCACTTTATTTTTGTCTTTACTGAGTTAATATCTTTAGATTTGTATTCTTTTTTTGTTTTTTCTATGTATTTGAATAAGGGTTTTACCTTTTTGTCGTCATGCGTCGATGTTGGTGCATATATTTGTATCAATCCCACGTTGACTAATCTTGTATTTTCTGCTGTTGAGGAGGTTTCTTAATTTTTGTGTTATATGGTCTCCATAATATCTTTTAGCAATGCTTAATATTTTTGTTCTGTTTCTTATTTTTCTGTCATTTTCAGTTTTTCAGTGCCAGCGTTTGATGTTTTACTTTTCTTCTCTTCAAGAATTTCATATTTTTGTTTTTTTACTACATTTTCTGCCATCTGTCTATATTTCTTTTCGAGATTTTTGCAAATTATTGTTCTTTGTTCTCCTTTGTGTTTGTTTATATTGCTCTGTTGTATATTGTACGGTGCGATACAGTAAATTTGTTTTTTTTCGTGTTTCCTTTGATATTTTACTTTTTTGTGTAATTTTCTTTTTTTAAATTTATTTTGCTTGTATTTTTTCTTAACTTATGTCTTTTAAATAGTCGTTGGTGCTCTAATCATTTTGTGATCATTGCTGTGTTAAATGCATTATGTGGTGACGTTTTATAATATGTTCTTGAATTATGATAGAATAAAGTCAATTTCGTTTTTAGTGTTTTTGTCAGGACTAATTTACGTTTTTATTATTGTTCTTTTGGGTTTTTTACGCCAAAATCTTCATATATATTTTTTGCTTTCTTTTTGTCTTTACGACGTTGAAATTTTCTATGACTATGTCTTCTTTAGAGTTGTTTTCTTTTTTTGATACTTCTATGTTCTCGTATAAGAGTTTTACCTCTTCGTCGTCATGCGCCAATGTTGGTGCATATATTTGTATCAATTACTTTTCGTTTTATCGGTTAGTTTAATGGTTATGTATGCAATTCTATTTGAGAGTCCTTTCATGCATTCTACATAAAGTAGCAGTTTCTTGTTAACAAAAAACCTTTTTCTCTTTAATTTTTTTGTCGTGTTCTTCTGACAGACCAATTACGTATTATTTTATTTTCTTTGTTTTATTTCTTCGATCGTAGAACTGTGCTTCACTTTTCATGGTTCTGCAGTCGTATGTCGCAATTATGAGTTCGGTTTGTTGTTTTGTTATTTTCATGCCCATTTCCTACTTTTTTACACAAAAACATAATTCTTTTATTTATGAGTTGAGTGTACATTACGTACTGAATGCTAAAGAAAAACTAGCAGTGCAGCAAATGTTTACTGAAAATAAGTTTATGTTATATTCAATTTAATTAAAAAACGGAATAATTCTGTTTTTTATTGTTTAATTTATGTTTTATACTTTTCTAGAGTGAAGATATTTTGTCGTTTTTATTTAAGTATCCCATCAGCAAACTCAGCGCAGCAGAAACGGCGCAAGTAATTAACTGACTTATATTTAAAACAATTATTATAATCTTTTTCAGGTAGAAACGTTAATTATCGCGTTAAATTTGCACAAACCTGTATTGAATGCTTCGGACATTTTTCTAGTTGGTACAAGATTATTAGCTTCGGTAAGTATATACAAAATCTGTTTAATTTTAATGTGACTAACACTTAGTTTTTGTAGATTTCTGGAATTATTGTTACTTATGTTTTAGTTGCCTTACAGTTTTATGCTGCAAGAACAAAGAATTAAATATTATTTAACAAATATTTTTGTGTGTTTTTGGTAGATGTGTGTGAATTTATTGATTTATACGTAATTTTTTGACTAATAAATAGTAGTTTATTTCAAAGCAAAAGTTTTATAAATATGTGAAAATATACTAAACATATTAATCTCATTCCACGAAGAGAAATGTTTTCAGATATAATTTGTAAAACGCACAACTTATGCGTAATTTAAGCATCAAATACAACAACTACTAGCTATTCATAAATTTATAAACCATCGGTATAATTTGTGAATAGTTATGTTGGCATCTATAATGATTATGATGCATAACTTATGAAGTAAACGATTTTATTAAATGTGCGTAATAATCATATCTTTATGAATAATACTTACAAACAATGATCATATTAACCCTCTATTGCACATAATTTTTGTTTTGCCTCATTTTTTTAAGACCATGTCTTTTTGTCTGCTTAACACATAAAAAATACTGAAAAAAATTTTTGCTTAAAATTTTCCAAAAAAAATTGTTTTTTTGGAAAACAGAACCAGAAACAGAATTCAGATGGAATGAAGACTGCGAAAATTTTTTTAATCAACTAAAACAGGCCCCAGTCACTTCGCCGATTTTGAGTTATCCAAGAGAAGATGGAAAGTTTATTTTGGATACCGACGCAAGCAATCTGGCCATAGGCGCGGTCCTTTTGCAGGTTCAAGATGGACAAGAAAAAGTTATCGCGTATTTTAGCAAGGTTTTGTCCAGGCGAGAAAGGAATTATTGCATGACTAGGAGGGAGCTGTTAGCAGTCGTTATGTCCATCGAACATTTGTATGGACGAAAATTTTTACTGAGAACAGACCACGCCGCTTTAAAATGGCTACTGCAGTTCCGTAACCCAGAAGGACAAGTGACAAGATGGATCGAGAGACTGCAAGAGTATGACTATGACACAGAACACCATGCCGGAAGCAATCATCGGAACGCTGATGCCTTGTTCAGAAGACCATGTCCGGCGGACTGCAGTCATTGTTCGCGACTGGAAGAAAAGGTCGAATGCCTCCGGTGAACTGCTATGGTTGATGATGAATGGGAACCTGAGCAGTTACGTCGCGAACAAGAAGACGATCCTGAAATAAGACTACTCCTGAACTGGAAATAAAGCGGCCGATGACCAACCTGGGTAGAAGTGAGTGCTTTGGGCAGAAATATCAAAACGTACTGGGCGCAGTGGGACTCCTTGATAGTAGAAGACGGTCTTCTTAAGCGATACCTAGAAAGTGCCGAGGGCACGGAAAACAGACTACAGTTGCTAGTGCCGAAGAGCAGGGTGCCAGAAGTGTTGAAGCATCTACACGATGGGACATCAGGAGGACACTTTGGCATTTTGAAGACGTTGGGTAAAGTGCGAGAACGATTCTACTGGATGAACTGCAAAGAGGACGTCATGAAATGGTGCCGTAAATGCATAATCTGCGCATCATGAAACGGTTCAGCGAGAAAGCGCAAAGCACCCATGAAGCAATACAACGTAGGAAGCCCTTTGGAAAGAGTAGCGATTGACATCGCAGGGCCGTTCCCAGAATCCGATTCGAAAAATAAATACATCCTGGTGGCGATGGATTATTTCACGAAATTGACGGAGGCTTACGTCATACCCAATCAGGAAGCAGCTACAGTCGCAGACGTATTAGTAAAAGAATTTTTCTGCCGGTTTGGAGTTCGGTTGGAATTACACTCCGATCAAGGCCGCAATTTTGAGTCTGGGCTGTTTCAAGAAGTTTGCCGACTGTTGGGAATTAAGAAAACTAGGACAACGCCTCTCCATCCTCAATCTGATGGCATGGTTGAACGGATGAATCGAACAATGGGCAAGTACTTAGCCAAGGTAGTGTCCAAACACCAAAGAGACTGGGATCAGTACTTGCACTTTTTCTTAATGGCATACCGATCATCCGTTCACGAAAGCACAGGCCAAACACCGTCCTGTGTCATGCTCGGTCGTAAAATACGATTGCCATGCGACTTTCAATTTGGACGAAGACCGGAAGAAGAAGTTGCGGAAATGATTACGTCAGCAAGCTGACCAAGAGGCTAAACGAAATACATGAAGAGGTCCGTAAAAACACACAAATTGCCAGCGACAGGATGAAGACTAGATATGACATCAAGGCACAAAATGGTGGGTTTCAACCTGGCAATATGGTCTGGCTGTATAATCCTCAAAGGAGACGTGGTTTGTCGCCGAAGCTGCAAAGGCAATGGGAAAGCCCCTATGAAGTCGTGCAGCGTATAAACGACGTCATATACCGCATCCGAAAACCGCCCAGAGGCAAACCAAAATTGGTCCACGTCGATCGTCTAGCCCCGTTTGCTGGCGATAACCACAATACGCAAGTCCAAGTCCGAACTAGAGTAATAAGTAGCAGAACCCGGAATTCAATCGAAGAAATGGAGTTCGAGATATTTATGAACTTATATGGAGATTTGGAAAAGCTAGGTTCGGAGTTACCACCGAGGAACAACAAGACCTGTTTCAGACACAAAAAGATTACGCCATCGCACATTGCGTGAGCGAAGATCTTGATATGTCCAGAGGGGTTGCAGTCGTGTTTAAAAAGAAGTTTGAGCAACTAGATAAATTACGAAGACAACAAGCGGCAGTAGGAAATGTTTTAAGACTACGTGGTGACGGACTCGTCGTTTTCTATCTGGTCACCAAGAAATACTCACGTGTCAAGCCGTTATACAAAGATCTGTGGCGAACATTATGGACTCTCAAGAGAGAAATAGAGATCCATCATGTTAAGAAATTAGCAGTACCCAAGCTTGATTGTGGCTTAGATCAACTGAATTGGAGGACAGTTCAAAACATGTTGGAGGTCGTCTTCCGAGGAACAGGCATTCAAGTGTTGGTCTGTAGTTACCAATCATGGAGAATATTGGGTCAGGAAACGTCCATTGACTGTTACTTTTATGGTCAAGGAAGTTGCCGAAATGGGGGAAGCTGCCGCTATCGCCACGATCCTTTTTACCGGTCTCGCATCCAGTCTCCTGTTCTGGGACAGAACAGTTCTAAGAAGGGGGCAGTGAAACGTTCGAGAAGTTATTTGCAAATTCAAGAGTCTTCTAGAAGTTGTTATCCATCTTCTAGAAGATATACCGAAAGATAGGGAACACTCGAGAAGGATTTGCAAATGTGTATAAATACCGAAGAGAAAAATCGTAGGTCAGTTGCCTGCAGTGTTAAGAAGATTACTCAAGTTGAAATAAATAAGTCGTTAGCACGCGTGTGAGATAAACCTACAGTGAATAATCGCGTACGTGATTTTATTGTAAACAATTGTGTGAAGCTATCCGCGGACCTTATCTTATCTTCTTGTAAATGATATAAATTATTGTGTAAGTGTTAAATATTAATAGATATAGTTAGTTCCGCTAATTTAAAAGTGTACATATTTCTAGTATAAGTAAAACATATTTTTTAGTCGTTTAAATAAATTAGTTTTTAATAATAAATTCGTAACAATATACTCTTGCGTCAGCAAAATAAAAACTTAGATATCATAAAAACGTCTCAACTAACAAGTTCTTTCTTGCAAAACAACTGTCACTAATGGTAGAGACTTTAAATAATGTTTAAACCAAAAGGCAAATGGTTTCAAAATATTTCCTTTCTTTTGAATTAAAATAAATTGGGATTATGAATAATGACTTGAGATGATCCAGTTTAGAATTAAATCTAATAAAAACCCACGAAATTACGTAAGCATCGTTATGTGCCGAAAAATACAATAATTACACACATGTGCATGATTTATTTTAAAAGGAGGTTGCGCACGCTAAGGTTTGTTAAGTCGTATTGGTAATTCTATTCCAATTTAAGATGACGATTTTCAAGTTAAAAAGATCTAGTTTAATTTTGAAATATGAACTTTTGGATAACCAAATTGTTATTTCGAATTGTTGTTTTCCGCCGATGAAATTAACGAACCTGTCGTTGAACCTTCTGTTGTTAATATCACTTTACCGACGTCTTCTGCTGTTAGTTCAAATTTTGTTAGTCATACTAAAAGTGTTTCGGTTTCTAAAAGGAATTTAAAGTTTTTTGGTAATTTAAAGTCGATTACTTTGAATGTATTTTTAGAACAAGTTGCCAAACTTTAATTAACGCGTAACGTTTTAAACCATCACTTATTTTTGAAGAGAGCTGATTTTCTTACATTGGTTTTTGTGAAACCTGTTCTGAATTTAGTGATTTCTTGGGAAAGCTTGGTTTGATTTTTACGTCAATTATAACCTACCGACTATTAAAAAAAGTAAGCGTCGTTCACAATATGTTTTCAAGTGTTGATGAGTCTTTTTCTGAAGATAAACAGTTAAAAATCTTGCTAAGAAACATTTCTCCTGTATACCAAATTTAACTTGGTTTATCGTCAGTTACTTCAATTGAGGAGTTAATTACATTTGTCCGTATTATCGAGAATCGCATCTAAGCGATTAAAGGTTACACTCTTCTACCACATAGAAAGCAGGACATGGAGCCTGATTTTGCACGTCACCTCGCAAATTAATGACACTTTTGTTTCTTGTTCTTTGAATAAGGTTAGTAGTAGTAAAAGATCTACACCACCTGCTAAACAAGACTTACTAGTATCGTCTTCGAATACCGCACCTTCTACACCAAGGTTAGCTATCGGTAATGCGCCTGCTTCTTTTAATCAAAACGACCCGCAATTGTGTTGGAATTGTAAGAAACGAAACCATCGAACAACAAATGGCATATTCACACTGTCAATAGGTTAGGAGCCTTTACGATTTCGTTTTCTTCTGGAAGGAACTTTTACCATCAATTACTATATTAAATCTTCAATCTATCTTCAATGATTGAATGATTTAAAACCAAAATTTATTTGTGATAACGCCGTATGTACGTTTTTGTGTTAGATTTCATATTACGTTTTAGGTAATACAGGTAATACGGACCTAGCTAGATCCTTACTGAATGAAACATAACTGTAAGTATTACAACTTCTATTTTTATGATTCGTTGGTCATGTCGATTTTTAGAATGAGCGTACGTATATGTTAGGTTGTTAACAAAATTAATTATTAGATTATTTTGTGCGTTACAAAGTCGTATGCAGTGCGCGTTGAGACTTTAAGTCATCATTTTTATATACTTTTGTAATTTTGAATTTACGAATATAAACTCATTCCTTTTTTGAATGTAAAAGGTAGGGCGACTAGGTCATTTTACTGTACGACGTGTTGCTCAGTATTCTGTGTTCTGCATAATTTAATTTTGGGCGTTGTTTTTTGGAAAGAAACATCGTTCCTGATCTTAGAAAAACTGAATGGCGTTTCAAAAGTATGGACACCATTTTACAACTGGAAAATAAAGATTCAGTTATTCAGTCTCGATCTTTCTTCAGAACAGCTTCAGCAGTTAGACAGTTTGGCTAGTAATAATTTTTCTTCTTCGAATGAAACCTTTGGATACACCAACTTAATTAAACCTCAAATTAAGACTACTTTAAAACTTATTAAACAACGATATTACCGAGTCCCGCTGTTTATCCAGAAACAAGTTAATCTGGAATTAGAGAAAACGTTGAACTTGCCAAAAAATCAAACAGCGCAGCGCTTGACCGAGCCGTATCTTTTTAGTGAAAAAGAACAGCTATTTAAGTAATTTCCAATAAAGTTATTTTACGTTTTTAATTTCATCTTAAGTGTAAATTATAATTTATTAAGTTCGTAATTAGCACGTATGCACTTGAACCATTTAGGTTAATTTTATTGTATTACATTTTGAGTTCACCTTATTACTTCCAACACGCGTTTTAATATTGAATTTCAAAGTTGATCTTAACGATTGTAACTGAGTCTTTTGCTGTAGATATCTTTGTTAACGTTGCATTTATCGCTATGAGAATGAATTTTTGCATCTTTTCCACGTCATAGTTTTACTGTTGCTCTTTTTTTTTTTTTTTTTACAAACGACTGGTCGTAACGTTGAAAAGATACCGAGATGATAAAAAAGTAAATTTTTGTTTTTGGAAGTTAAGTTTCTCAAGTTAGAAGACTTTTTTTCGAGGATGTAGTTACATGAAAGATTTCAACCTTTAACTTGTGGGTAGTAAATTTTTTGGGCGCGAGTTGTGTTAAGTGCCGACTTTAAGCCGTATTATTCCACTTTGCTTTTGCAAGCTAAAAATCTTCTGACAGACCATCGCAAAACTGTAACCACTAATATTTTCACTTCCTGTAGCTACAAAAAATTAAAGTATTTATGACAATACAAAATCAATTATGATTTCATATTTCGATAATTTGAGTGCATTTAAGCTTAATTAACTCTTATTTTAAAAAAATATGTTTGTCAGCTGTATTATAAGTATTACATATTCATTTTTATTACTATATGAACATCATTTTAAAGATTTGACTAACATATTTTTTTTATGACACGGGTCATATTAAACATCCCACGTTACTTTCCCATCTCCCGTACGTCATTTCCTATCAACCATTTTAAAACTACCAAATCAACATCTTATTTGATATTTATTTATTATAATTACGGCCACACTCTTGCGCAGCGCCATTCGGACATTTTTTTTAAATTGCGTACTACTACTTGGCCTTTTTCTTTTTTCAAAGTTTCTATTTTTACCGTCTACGCTTATCGCAAACCGCCATCTTACTTTGATCGTTTCTTTTTTTAAATTGGTATATCACCATTTCGGCATTTTATTTTGTACACTTACCGCCATTTTACTGTACATGCCTATCACAACCCGCAAGCCGCCATCTTCTTTAACAACTTCTTCTTCTTCATGACGACCTTCAACCCTGTTGGTTTACTAGAAGAAATCATCGAGAGCCGAAATTGATGGATGTGTTCCAGAACATACTTATCATAACTACTATATAACTTTTTCTTTTAAATACTTTTCTTTTAGTTTAGTTTTTTTGTGGTTTCATCTAAATTCATGTAATCATTATAATATTTTTTTTAAATTTGTGTTTAAATAGTTAATTTTAAAAAAAGCTTTTATTCCGTCGGCCTACACGCGTACTGTGAAGATTGATTCGTTGTATCGGATAAGTTTAAGTTACTAAAGGTTTAAGTGCTAAAATTCGTTTATTTATTTATTTACACTACTTGTTACGAGAAACTAAGGTTTCTGGAGTCGATTTGCCAAAAATAAAGTGTTACGCCGGTCTTCTCATAACAAAACAAAGCAACGGCTAGCATAGCTTCTTCGGAGAGGGATCGCAGGCTTGTGTGATTATAACGTGAATCTAAAAAAAGGCGCCAAGACGATGAAAAATTCAATTCAGAAGATACCGTCTAACTCTACCGTAGCAGGAGAAGAATAAATAACACTACAAAAGGAATAACACCGAATATATATAAAGGTATATAAACGTAAGTTCTCGACAAGATTTACACGTAGGCCGATTGAATTAGAAGTTGCGCCGAATAGCTTGCAACACACCGCATAACACACTGACCTTGTCGGACTAAATAGTTACATAAACATAGCGTATGAATTTATATTTACAAATCTTTAAATTGTAGACAAACAAAACCATTTAAGCCTTCGAGACTCAACGCGCACAACTTAGAAAATCGCGAAGCACAAAAATATAATTAATTGTGTTAATTTAACATGCACGTATAGTCATAAACGACCTAATCACCGAAGTACAAAACAAAGAAAGAATTGAAAGTAGTAATACTCACAGTTAGGTTTTACCTACGTCAGACATTAGCTAATCTCCGTACTTGATGCACCTAAAAAGTAATATTAAACCCAAATCTGAACGAGCATCTAATATTAACACAAATAAAAAGGTTTCTTTAGCATCCAATTATTAAGAACGCAAGTGCGCAGCGTTTCTCTTCGACTTAACCAACTAAATTTCCCATCTTAGTTATTCTTTGCAAAGAAGGATTGCCCTGCCTATTTCCAACCCTTGACGGTGGATACGAATACGATAATGACGTTATCAATACTGCGACGTCATGGAAATTTTCTAACGAGGCCACCTGCTAGTTATCTTTGGTGATAACGATGAACATTTTGTGACTACCAAAATCCGCTACAGTCAATTAACAGAGTGAATTTAAACCCTCAATAAAGAAAATTGTATACCACTCACCCCGTTTCAACCTTCCAAATGCAATTGCATATTAAGATAGCAGCGTGAAACAATCCAACGGTGAAGGTTAACCCGGGCGTAAAAGTACCAAACTCGTAAATGATCTAATGCAAAATGAAGTGCGAAATGCTGTCTAAAATTTGACAGTCTCGACGCAAGAGTAGGGAAATTCTCCTGACAAGTTTCATACTAACGAGAAATTTTTATACTCGCGAATTGAACTACTAATTCCTTTTTTTTTAACATTACATACTAACTTTCATTAAGGTACATAAAAGACTGATGACTAAAACGCTGCAGGTAGATATTTTACTAAAAGGGTCACAGCCCTTTCTTTATCTGCCCTACAATGTAAATTTACATTATGTTTAATAACTATTTTTTACATCCTCCGGCCGCAAAACTATCCCTGTGTCTCTAACGGATACAGAAGTTGTATTCGACCTCGGAGATAAGTTTCATTTCCACATCTAAGTTTGCAGGCCCGCAACTTTCCGTCGCGTCCAACAAACACTTCTTCCACTATTCCCATCTTCCACATGAGACGTTTTGTATCATGACCGTGGATTAAAACCAAATCGTACACACGTAAATTACATTCCCGCACAGTAACATTATGATGAGCACTCCGTAGTTGTTGTAGATATTCGGTGGACCATCGCTTCCAAAACGTATCTAATACCTACACGCGTCCTTGCCATTGTTTACGAAGAACCGCTACTTGTGTATCACCGACGATTGCAGAAATCGTAGTTACATTGGGGCCCCGAAGAAAATGTGATAGCGTTATTGTTATTAATTCTTCCCGATTAAGCAAATTTCTTCCGACGGAAGCTTTTAATCTATTTTTTACGGATTTGATTAATCGTTCCCACCAGCCGCCCCACCAGGTGGCACGTTCAACTATGAATTTCCATCTAATACGATGTTCACTGCTAAACTTGTTGAGAGCGTCACTGTTTAATAACTCACTTATCACACTTAAGTCTTTAGATAACCGTTTGAATGTCTTTGCGTTGTCCGAATATATACATAATTGTCGTGCAATAAACCTTCTTATAGCCAAAATTGCTGTTACCGCGAATTTATTAAAAGTTTGTTAAGATGAGCCCTTTTTGGTAACAAGATTGGATGCTTCAAAGAAAAGTCGACTGTTAAATTTTGTAGACGTCCGCCTACACGCATTATTCCGTTTCCATCTAAAAATGGATTCAACGTCAAGATTTTCGAACTTCTATATATCATACATTTACGTTGTTAAATCCATTGTCTATGTTTAAAGTTTTATCGTGTGTTACCCATTTTCTGAACACCAGGTCCGCTTCACTAAGAATTCTAGTTGCTTCGTTTTTTAATCGTTTTGCAAACTCGGCACTAGCTACACTTATTATTAAGTCGTCCACATAAAAACTATTAATTAGTTTTGTTATCACTTCCGGATTTTCGTTTTCAAAACTACGTAGATGCTTTCGAAGAACGGCACTTAGAAGAAAAGGACTGCAAGTTACCCCGAAAGTAACTCTTGTCATCCTGTACGTGTTTAATTAATTTTGTGCGTCATAGCAAAGAAACCTATGGTAATTTCGTTCACGTTCATAACGTACAATTTGTAAGAAAGCCTTCTCAATATCGGCAGTAACACCGATGTTTCCATATCTAAAATTTAACGTCAGAAACAAGTCTGGATTTAGATTAGGTCCCTTGTCGAGCATGTCGTTTAAAGATTTACCGTTGTGTGAATGGGAGGAAGTATCAAAAACAACTCTTACCTTCGTAGTTTCTTTGTCCTCCCGAAACACGGGTCGGTGAGGCATATAATACACATTGCTTACGGTTTTACGTTCGGTGACCGTTTCTGCGAAGCGCGATGTAAGTACTTCCTTAATGGCGTTATTATACAAGTCCAAATTTCCATTATTTTGTAGTCTTGTTCTTAATCGTTCGGCCCGTACACATGCGCCAATGTAGTTTGTATCACCTAAGTCATCGTCTTCGTTTTTCCAGGGTAGCATGACCTCGTATCGTTGTCTATTTCGCTTAATCGATGCATCCGTGAATGAATTTAAACGATGATTTTCCGATTCTGGAAGTATTCCGATAGCCTCTAGATTCCAAAGTCAATCTAATTTATTTTCCTCATAAACCACTGACGTGTGTAACACAGTTTGTAAATTCGTGATCACATTCGCTGCACTTACAGCAACAGGGTCATGTAATGCAAATCCAAATCGGGTTTCCACTGCCACTAATCGTTCGTTTAGTCTTTCTGTGCGACCAGTAACTATTGACCAATAATGATCAGCCCCAATTAACACACTAATGCCACTAATATGCTGCACGTTCTGCGGAATTCGATCTGCTAACTGCAAACCTTTAAAATTATAAAGACTTTCTTCTGGAAGCTGTTGAATGTCCATACAAATTTCCGGAACCTCGATTGCTTCTGCGTTGAGTACAGTGTCGTTGAATTGACTTTTCAATTTAATTAACACACGGTTGCACATCCTTGCGGATGCGTGGTTCTTGTTTCCGAATCTTGCTATACTCACGCAGTGTTGACCAATTACTGGTAAATTTAAGGCCCTTGATACGTTTTCCTTAACGAAAGTTAATTGCTGCCACCATCAATAACTAATCTAATAAGTTGCATGTTGTCGTTGTTACCTGCGTATACGTATTAGTCATTAAGCTTGACACTGACCCATCCTTTGATGCATTTGTATGCTGAGCTTCTGACAACGCTTCTTTGAAAACAAGCTTGGCGGTATTCGGTCTCCAAATTGGGTTGCACATTGATGTAGCGTGACGTCTTTTGCATTTTCTGCAGTTTACAAATTTGTTTGTGCACATCCGAGCATTATGATTTTTCTTGGTACACTTAAAGCACCTTAAATCTTTCTTTAAAAGTTGTTTTTTTATTTCAACGTCAATCTCACTGTCACACAATTGAGTTTTATGATTCTGTTGGACGAAAAAGCACTTAAGATTATCCTTATCCTCCGTCATGACTAAACTTGTTGCGCTTGCTGAGAAACGTTTTAACTTATCGCATCGGAGTTTTTCTCTGCGAACTTGATCATCCGACTTTACGGCTTTTTCTAAAGAATCCAGCTCGTTTTTAAAAAACACTAATAAGTTATTAACTTGCTTATCCGCACTTCTTTTGCTTTCGACTGAACCGTCGTCTCTGTCTATAGCATTATTGTCTAATTGTTTGCAATTTTCTTGCCTAAAATAGCTTAAACGCAATTCGGTTGGAATGGATCTTAATAAATTATTTTTTAATATTACACTATACTGAGATTGAGGTACCTCTAAAACCATTGATGATGTAACCAGATTATAGTTCTTTCTTAATGTATATAAATCAGATCTTGATCTCATTTGTTCTAACTTCATGATACCCTGGTAATACTCTTCTATAAGATCGTCGGTGTTACCAAATTGTTCTTTTAGTATACTCAAGGCCTCTTTATAAAATATCCCCGACGTTGGAAATCCTTCGATAGCTGCAGCCGCTGGTCCCGAAACATGGATTTTTAAGTAATAGATACGTTCCCCGTCGGTAAGCTCGGTATTTTCGTGGACGGACAATTTGAATTGTTACCAAAAAGGTATCCAACTCCTGGGACTTCATCCAACTTTGTTAATCTGATCCGTTTTTAATTTCGTTCTTCTTTGTGCTATATTTGGAAAAACCTTTGTGGGTGTCTTTGAGTTTGCAATTTCTCCAAATGAAATGAAATTCAAGTCGTGTAATTATTGTAGCCGCAACTTCTTCATATTCTAGTGTTTTTGTTAATTCCTTTGCTACATTGTTATTTAAATGCGGAAGCACTTTGTTGTCACTTTGTTTGAGGTTATCTGCTGCGAGTTTTAATTTCGTGATGCACACACAGATTTCCTCAAGATTGTGTTCTCGGTCTAGCACCCCGTTAATGGAATTCGTTGTTTTTGTTAATTGACTACGATACACATTACGTTTAGAAAATTCCATTGTTAGCACTTATTCCTTACGTTACCGTTTCGATATTATCCGTGATTCGCGTTACATTCACCGATTAAAGATCCCGGGTTTCGGCACCAAAATGTGAAGATTGATTCGTTGTATTAGATAAGTTTAAGTTACTGTGCTAAAATTCGTTTATTTATTTTTTTACACTACTAACTTTCATTAAGGTACATAAAAGACTGATGACTAAAACGCTGCAGGTAGATATTTTACCAAAAGAGTCACAGCCCCCTCTTTACCTGCCTTACAATATAAATTTACATTATGTTTAATAACTATTTTCTACACGTACAGAGTAATTTTAATAATACAGATTTTAGTGTAACAGACTCTGATAAAGGTAAGTTCTGTTTATAGAGTGTGCTAATCAAAAGCGGAGTTTTTAGTTGGCAAGGTCCTGAAGCCCATTTTAAGTTATACACCTGCCTGGCGCCCTTTTGGTTTTGATTTTTGTTTTATTTTGATTTTACGTTCCGAGTTTTTCAATTAATTACGTATTCGTTTTAAAATAATCCACGACCGTCATCACTGAGCACAGACAATTACCTCTTTATATTACATACGTACAGGCAATTTCTTTTTAACAGTATTTGCTGCTAACAACTTGTTAAAACCAGTACTGAAAGAAAAAAAACCAAAAGAGCATCATATAAAAAGAGAATTTTCAATCGAACAAAGAGTATATAGGTTACAAAAAACCGCATTTTGAAAGTATTGTGTTGAGACTAGGAAGATTACCCAAATAACAAAATTCTCGTAAAAAGATATCTTTTTAATACCATTTCGCGCGTATCAATTAGACATCATTTTGACCACTTTTTTCATATAAAATTTGTGTAAAAAATTCCGCATGAAATCGGTATCTATAAACTGTCACTATCATTTTTGAGGCATCAAAATGATACCATCTATAAGAAAGCTGAATGTCACTGTGATGCCAAAATCATATCACATAACATGATTATTCCATCATTCTATTATCAAATTTGTATCAATTAAATTATATGCTCCCCTGTTGATTAATACCAATATGTACAGTATAAATAATGATTATATTCTTTAACTTTACTATGTTTAGTGAAGATCTAAACTTATAAAAAAACACTGTTATTACGAATTACAAATTCGAATACAATATTTTACACTTTTATATGGTATTAGACATCGTTTTAACAAGCATTTAAAGTAATAAAAAACTGAGGTTATACCACGTTATACTTCATCGGACAAAAACGAACATTCTTCAATCGTGCTGATTAGTTTATCCGCCGAAATAAAATGAAATTATATGTTAATATTTTTTTTATGTACCCCATTTATCCTAAAAAATTATTATGTTCTATGGGGAAACTTTTATGCCTAAAATTATATCTATTCACCTTTAATAATTATTGTTTTTCCACGACGTTGAATTATTATTTAATTATTTTGTTATTATTATGTCTAAAATAATTTACCTTTTTTTACAAAATGTCTTTTGGGTAAAATACACAATATAGTAAATGGATAACTACACATATTCGATTCCTGTACTAGTAGTAAATAAATTGCCATCTTCAGATTAATAATTGCCGAGAAAAATATTATGCAACGTTTGCAGAATGACAAATATGAAAAAGTATGTATAACCGTTGTTAGTCAACGGTATAACGCTTTCATTAATTTTGTATGAACTAAATGAATGCTTTGAGCGTTTAAATTTTTGCGTTGAATTTATAACAGAATGATACATTGACAACGATAGCAGCGTATACAAACCACCAAGCTATCTATTAGCTATGAAAATCGTACCAATAATTTTGTACCAAAATGTTTTCGTTAAAGTGACACTCGAATGTCAATAAATTGATACCAACGCTGATTGGGTACATTATTCATTACAACTGGATATTGCATACATACTAAAAAAAACATTTAGATCAATTAGTTATCAATTCGTGTCAGTGTGTAATAATCTCAAAACGCAAAAGTAATGTTTTGTCATTATATTATATCTAAAATTTTTTGATAAATCTGATTAACGATTTCCTACTTTTCATTAATAAATTTCTACAAATAGAAAAAAATTAGTTACTGTACTAACAATGGTATCGGAAAATTGTATTTGTTGTGTCTTCTGGGGGTATTTTTACGTGTCAAAATGGTTTGGAATGCCAATTTTTTCTATTAGCTGTTCGCACAAAACCAAAAGAAACTTTGTTAAATTTTCACGATCAAAATGTTACCTATACTCCGCAATTATAATAATAATAATTTTATTAAATGGTGTTTATATAAGAGGATCTTTTCTATTAGATTCGTATAATAAAAAAATTGATGTTGTTTTATGGACGTCGGATATTATTAACGTTATTGCTTACTGCAGAACGTTAATGGTGATTACAATAGTCGCATATCAAAGTACAAGTATACAACATACTTTGAAAGCAATGGATTTGCTTATACAAGAATGGAAAATATCAAAGTGTGAAGTTTTACTTCCATTACATGTAGTCAAACAGGAACGCTTCAAAATTGTATTATTTATCAAAATTTCATTTATTTTAAGTTTCATCTACGCTTTGAAAATTAACTCTAACAGTATCAACACAAATAATATTTTTCTAAAACTAGTTGACATGGTTAGTTTTTTCAGCGATTTCTTAGTGGCCATACAATTTTGGATTATCTTTAATTTTATTTACGAAATGTTTAATAATTACCAACAACATTTTAAAACTTTTTTGACGAAGCCAACTCATAGAAATGAATCGATTTTTGACCGATTAGTTGCAGTGCGTCGTTTACATACTAAAATAGATTGGATTAACAAAAGTATATCGCAGTGGTATAGTCCTCTTGCGGTTCTTTGGATTCTTGCTACTATTGCCATTATTGTGGGGAATACTTTTTATTTAAGCTTAATACTATTATACAATTATAGCAATTTAAAGTCTTCTCTTGTAGTAGTACAAACTTATTTTCCTCTTTTGATATTGTTTTGTAACATTTATTTTTTACAAAGATTGCAAAAAACGGTGAGTACCTAATATTTATATTATTTAAATTTCAAAATATTGTTGCGTTTTTCATATTAATAAAGATGAAGCAATTCAATTATTTATGTTTATGATTGTTATCAAATTAATCAGCATTATCACTAAAACACTTTTGCAGAGTTTTTTTTGTCTTACTTTGACTACATAAAATTTTTAGGATTAGAAAAAAACTTTTACATTTTCTTATTTTTGTAACAAAATTAATTATCTTTTAAATAAGTTATTACTAAACGTATTAACTTTAGCTCATCTCACAGATTTAAAACTTGTAGTGCAATTTTTTTTGTTTGTAATAATTTTAATAAAACGATTATATTCATCAATAGTTTAACTGTAAATCAAAACAAATTTTTCTGCTCAATTATGTTAACAAATCTTTCCAATATTTAAAAAAAATACGTTTATAAAAACTGAGATTGGGACTGGTCCAGGTTTTAACGTACACTCAACTCATAAATAACCAAGACAAATTTTTGTGTAAAAATAAAACTTTACTGGTGTAAACCAGTTTCGTTCAAGCATTTGTAAACATTCAAATTGAATACGTAAAGAAAAGAAAAAAAATTATAAAAATGCTTGTATGTATGTGTTTCAATTATAGGAAATCAAGAATCATAAAGTTTTATCCACTACTAACTCTTTAAAGACGGTCGTCAATTTATTTAGTTTGACTCTCACTTTAGAACAAAAATCTAAGGGTTTGAATTTTGCTGTCACTTCCAAACGTATTCTCAAAAAAAATATTTTATGGGCTGTCGAGTCTTCTATAAGACAACTTCTTCGTATTCACACTGGCAAAATCTTTGAAACATCTAAAATTTTTAAATCCAACATAAAGTCGGAAGAGTTAGTTCTAAAAAACCTTTGTAGGAACGCCCATATTATTGTTCTTCCAGCCGTCAAAAGCAACGCTACTGTCGTTTTAAATGATTCTACTTTTAGAAACTAAACGTCGACTTACCTCTTTAGATGCAAAACGATCTCGTCTAAACGGATTTCGCAAAGTTCACAAACAAGGTATTCCCTTTCAACCTATCGTCAGTACTATTCAATCTCTTACATACAAGCTACCGAAGTTCTTGTCCAACATTCTTTGCAAATTTACCTTTACTCAGATCAACATTTGATTCAACGTTTAGAAACTATAAAATTTGAACCCTAAGATCTTCTTGTGAGTTTTGATGTCACTTCACTTTTTACTAAAGTTCCTTTTAAAGATTCACTTATTATCATCGGGCAAATTCTGTCTCACCATGACAAAGATTTGAGTTTGGTTCTTCTTATTGATAAGTGTTTATTATCCTTTTATTTCCAATGTCATAATAAGTTTTACAAACACATTTCTGATGCTGTTATAGGTTCTCCTCTATCACCTGTTGTAGCTGTCATTTTTATGAAACCTTTTGAAACGGTTGCTTTGGAAACATCAATATTAAACCATAAAGTTTTTGGTTTAGGTGTGTTGACGACACGTTTACTGTTTGATCTTGTGATGATCTTGCATTGTCTAAGTTTCTTGATCATCTAAACAAGCAACATCTAGATATCATATTTGCTATGGAAATCGAAACTAATGGTTCTCTCCCATTTCTCAACGTTCTTGTGACTCGTAAGCCTGACGGTCTTCTGGGCTATTTTTTTTATTGCAAACTCACTCATACGGACAGATACCGTCATGCTTGGTCTCATCATGACTCTGCACAGAAACGTTCTGTTCTGTGTGCTTTTTCTATTTGCCAAACTAAGAATGTAAACTTAGAATTATCTTACTAGAACCTTGGTGAATATTAGTTATATGAAACGAGATATTTAAACAGTCATTAACCCTCGTTTACATTCAAGTGATCGATTACCTAAAGATATTTCTACTTCCAAATTCAATCCAAAATTAGCATTTTTAGTCTACATTTACAAGGTTACAGATCAAACAGGAAACTTTTTAGTAAGACTGATATTACACTCATTATCATCTCGACAGACAACATTTCTCAGATTCTTCTCAAATTGTCTACACTTTCAGTTTAAGATGTATACCAAACTCCTTGTTTTTGTGGTTTAGTCTATATTGGCGAAACTGGTCGCTCTGTGCTTACACACATTTGAGAACATGATCGTTGTATAAAAAAAACATATTTTAAAATTTGCGGTTGCTGAACATTGTTATACTACAGGTCACAATATAAAATTTGATAACGATTCGGTGATTGCAAAATCTCTATTCTTCCTCAATAAGAAAACCCGAAAAAACATAAAAATCATCAAACACCCCAATAACTTTAATCGTTATCATGGTTGCGAGCTATTCTTTTTTTGGTTCCTGGTCATTACTCATTTATCAAAAACACGCTTCTTTTCGACCGTAACCCAATCAGAGTCGAGTTTAACCAGCTGTGACGATACTTCTTACAGAGACTACTTTTATGGAGTTTAAAATGTGGCTTGGTTTACAATTTGATTATTTAACTCTGTAGTGGTTCTTGGTTAGATTGCCTTTTTTAAGTTTACAGTTTTCTTTTGAACTTTTTAGAGTTTATAATCTGGATTGGTTCACAAGTTGGTTACCTAACTTTTGAGCGGTTCTTAGTTAGATTTTAATTGCTTGTTTGAGTTACTGAATTTATCTCACGCTCTGATAAAGCCCCTTACGAAAGTGGGCAAAAGGTTGGCAACTTCGGTTACAACAATGACACGGTCCAAACACGGAAGACGTTCTCATCTTAGTATCTTCTATCTATTTCAATCCAGTAATCTTTTAGATGTCGTTGTACTATCGTGTAATTAATCTCCTTCTTCCTCGTCTTCTTTCTCATGGCTTCCATTTAACGATTTTGTTATTCCGTCTATTGTTCTGGCAACATATTTTGATTTTAAGCTTGTTACTGTTTGTGTTATATCAGTGACTTTTGTTCTTTATTTGATTCACTTATTCTTTTTGTGTCTTAGTGATATGGCCAGCATAAATTTGTCTGTTGCTCTTTGTGCTACTTGTAATTTTTGTATTAATATTTGTGTGAGAGTCCATACCTGTGCTCTGTATGTAAGGACTAGTAGTATGCACTGATCAAATATTCGTGTTTTGAGGTATTGTAAGATTTTTTTACCTTTTAGTATATATCCTAGCTTTCAAAACGCCGTCCAGTTTAATCTCCTTTGTCTTTAAATGTTTACGTCTATATTTTGTCTTCCTATTATTATATTTTATATGTTAAGCTCGGATATGTATCATCAGTGTATACATCGTTATTAAACATGGTCTTTCGACACGGTTATTGGTTTTTGGTATTATGGTTTACTGGATACATCGACAAACTTGAGTTGTACTCATTTGATTTACATGTCACATGTTATCGACAGGTATAGTCCTTGTATCTGTCGGTGCTTACATTTTGTAAACTTTCCTTTGCTGTTGCATTATTTGTATAGTAAATTTTGTTTGTTGTTAAAGTTTTGCTAATTGAAATAATAGTTGGCTTAAGCACCTCTTTTGTGTATTTTGTGTTAGTACTCCAATGGATTTTTGTAACGATTCTTATTTGCAGTCTTGTTCATTGTTCGTTCGTTAACTTATCCTCATGGTTTACACCATTGAAAATACTATAGCTTTAGCCGATAAAAGTTTTTTTCATGCATTGTTGAATACCAAAGTTAAAAGTCGTCTTTTGTCACCGCAAGCTTTGGTGAGCCAGAAGCACGTCTAGATACAAATAATTCTACAAATTTACAGTTGCCTCGTATTGAATTTCCAAAATTCGATATTTTTTGAAAGATTTGTCTACTTTTCTAAACTTGTTCCTCACGTTGATACACGACAATAATTCCTTATCGAACATAAAGAAGTGTAATTATTTACTTTCTACCTTATCAAAAGAAACCTTGACTTTAGCTAAAGCCTTGCCTCTAACGGCAAACAATTATAAAATTGCATTTAAAACATTAATAGATAGTTACCAAAATATCGCGCTCTTCCTTTATTCTATGGGCAGAATATAACAAACACACCCTAACTTAGTTTGCAATCACCACACACATTACGAAATCTTTTAAATACATTTGTGGAAAATTTGGCAGCTCTTGATGAAATTAATAAAATTGACTGGTGGGATTTTATCTTATTTGATTGGTTGCTTCAGAAATTGGATTCCGACACTCATCAACAATTTAAATTAAGTCATTCTTAAACTGAGGTTCCAACCTTTAATCACTCAAAATTTAGTGGCGAAGTAGAAAGACGCAAACCACAATTGTCGTTAGCTGCAACGTCAGATCAAACGTTGCCGCAACCTTGTTTTTCGAACTTGAAGGATCAATCACATGCTATTTTGTAATGTAGTATGTAATGTAGGCTGGTCTTAAAATTTATGATTGTTACGTTGCTGCCAAATGCGAACGATTTGGTTTGAAGTGTTTAAGTTCCAGATATCAAGTTAGATTTTGCAGTTTGAAAGTTACTTGTCGGCATTGCTCAACATCACATCATTTGTTGTTGCAGTTTCAGAAAACTTCTTCTGAAGTTTTTCGCTT
Source organism: Aquatica leii (assembly GCA_035610365.1). Taxonomy (NCBI): domain Eukaryota; kingdom Metazoa; phylum Arthropoda; class Insecta; order Coleoptera; family Lampyridae; genus Aquatica; species Aquatica leii. The sequence continues at coordinate 65,156,984 of CM069437.1, forward strand.
TCAAGAATCGTCGCACTCAGCGACTATTTCGACGGACACTTCTGTAATTTTGAGCTCAAGTAGAAGATCCAGTAACAGTAGCTCTATAGTAACGTTTCTAGAAACTGTTCGTCTTGAGGTTCAAGATCGCTGGAGCATTTTCGAAACTGTTAGAGCACTTTGTAACCGATGAAGTTAAATAATTTTCATCACAGAGCGCTGTCGTAATCGACTTAGCATTTCGTGTAGTTGTTTATCAGCAGCATCTACTGTTTAGGTGACACATCGATTAAGTCCGCTCGTGGACAGACTAGTTGTAATATTTGGCGAATAGGAGCATGAACTTGACAGATCCTGACTGGTTAAGTGCTGACGCATTTTCACTTATTGCTTGCAGTGGTCTTCTACGTTATGAAAATAGAAATGGACAAATGGATGGCCCATTGTCCTCATAAGCCGTGTGGCTTGTAATTCTGTTACACTACCGCAATCTTTTTTTGTTTTATCAGAACCTAGTTTTGGTGACACTTTAAAGTCGTTTTGGCACATCTACGAGATTTCCAACGAATGCTTCTTTCCAATCGAGGATCAGCAGGTAAAAAATTCGTTTTTTGTTAGCACACACACTAGAGACCATTCGGGTCGTTTTGTAGTTTTGTTGCTGTTTAAGGAATCGATGCTAGTCTTTAAAGGTATGCGAGAAATCGCACATTGTCGCCTTTTGGCACTAGAACGTCGCTTATCGTTGAACTCTGCTATACGGGAAAAATATAATGTGTTTATGAAATACTATCAGGACTCCATACACATGTCGGTGGTTTTCTCAATTGAGGATTCACACAATTTCCGAGACTATTACATTCCACACCACTGTATCTTTAAATAAAGTGATACATTGCCTAAAGTTCGTGTAGGGTTTGATGCGTCAGCTAAGGACACCAAAGATACCTCACTAAATGATCACTTCTTGCTGAAACAAAACTTTAAAATGATATTAGTTCGATTTTACTTAGTTTCGGTTGGTATCATTTTGTTTTCACTTGTAATGTACGTCAAATTTAGTGTCAAATAGTAGTTTTGCTTTTGCATATAACATTTGAGTTGATTCTTTAGCGTTTCTCACCTACAGAGTCTATACAAACATATCAACTGAGCACCGTAACTTATGGTGTTGCATCTTCTTTTTTTCTAGCCATTCGTGAATTATGGCAATTGGTTCAGGAAGGCAAGGATAAATTTCCTTTCGGTTTGCAAGCGATTATTGACAACTTGTACGTAGATGATTTTGTATGTAGAGCCGACACATTACATTTTTTAATAGATTTGCAAACCCAATTAATTAAATTGCCTAATTCTGCTAGCTTGGAGTTACGCAAATGGTCCGCTAATGACCCATTAATATCCGCATCGTTACCGGTAGAACATTCCCCTTTCCTGTTGAACACAGAAGTTGATGTCATATCAAAGATTTTAGGTCTTTTTTCTCTTTTTTTCCAATCTGTTTGCCATTATTCGTGTGAATAACTTGTATACTTGTGACAATAAGTTTATCGGTCGAAAGTTTTTTGGGCATGCCTTATGCTTTGTGCTCCTGAGCGGCCTGTGATATAAGCAATTATGCGTGCACGCGTGTTGGTGGTTGCGGACAGGTAGCACGTGCGCGTTCGACCTTAGTTACGTTTGCCTTGTTCTTAACAAGAACAAAAGATATAAAAAATTGAATAAAATGGCAATACAACGGATGTGTAATTTAAAGAAAGTTGCTAGAAGTTACAAGAAAGAAATGCAACAAATTAAAGTTTGTTATTGGAGTATCATTACTAGTCGTGTTTCTTTGTGCTGAACATCTCCCACGATAGAAGACGGTGCGTTCGCCACTTAGTTATGGATGTTTATATGCTAATCTCGGATTTGTCATCATTGAATAAATTGTTATTAAACACCTGGTATTCTTTCTTGAATAGTGTAGAGTGTAGAACTAGTATGCCATTGTTCCATTTTTTAGATACATTTTGTTTTTCTAGGCATAGGTTATATAGCTGTTTAAGCTTTGGTATCACTATTGATTTTGATTCTTTGATCATCTCAGCTAAGATATTGTCTTTACGATGCTTTCTTGTTTTTTAAACTTCTCATGGCATACGCAATCTTTTTTTTTGTTTATTTCTTCTAATCCGACGTTGATTAACCTCGTATCTGCTGGTTGTGAAAGCGGTTCGTCTTCATAATATCTTTCAACAATTCTTAATATTTCTGTTCTATGTCTTGTTCTTGTGCGATACAGTAATCTTCGTTTTCAATCTTTCTTTGTTTTTCTTCTGATATTTTACTTTTTGTGTTTACATTTTTCTATTTCTTTTTTTGGTTTGTATATCTTTCGTGCTGTAATCGTTCTATGATCATGGCCTGTGTTGAATGCATTATAATTGTAACGTTTTTATTATGTCTTTGGATGCTAGTAGAATAAAGTTAATTTCGTTTTTAGTGTTTCCGTCAGGTTTTATCCACGCCTAGTTTCTTTGGTGTTTTTTGTTGAAAAACGTATTCATGTCGTACATTTTTTGTTCTTATAGATAAATTCATAAGGATGTCTTTTTTTGGATTTTGTACGCCAAGACCAATAGCTTCCTATATATTATTCACTTTATTTTTGTCTTTACTGAGTTAACATCTTTAGATTTGTTTTCTTTTTTGTTTTTTCTATGTATTTGAATAAGGGTTTTACCTTTTTGTCGTCATGCGTTGATTTTGGTGCATATATTTGTATCAATCCCACGTTGACTAATCTTGTATTTTCCGCTGTTGAGGAAGTTTATTAATTTTTGTGTTATATGGTCTCCATAATATCTTTTAGGAAGGCTTAATATTTTTGTTCTGTTTGTTATTTTTCTGTCATTTTCAGTTTTTCAGCGCCAGCGTTTGATGTTTTTCTTTTCTTCTCTTCAAGTATTTCATATTTTTCTTTTTTTACTACAATTTCTGCCATCTGCTATATTTCTTTTCAAGATTTTTGCAAATTATTGTTCTTTGTTCTCCTTTGTGTTTGTTTATATTGCTCTGTTGTATATTGTACGGTGCGATACAGTAAATTTGTCTTTTTATTTCTTTTGTTTCCTTTGGTGTTTTACTTTTTGTGTGATTTTCTTTTTATTTTTTTTTTCTTTGTCTTTTTTGTTAGCTTCTGTCTTTTAAATAGTCGTTGGTGCTCTAATCATTTTGTGATCATTGCTGTGCTAAATGCATTATCGTGGTGACGTTTTATAATATGTTCTTGAATTATGATAGAATAAAGTCAATTTCGTTTTTAGTGTTTTTGTCAGGACTAATTTACGTTTTTATTATTCTTCTTTTGGGTTTTTTACGCCAAAATCTTCCTATATATTTTTTGCTTTCTTTTTGTCTTTACGACGTTGAAATTTTCTATAACTATGTCTTCTTTAGAGTTGTTTTCTTTTTTTGATACTTCTATGTTCTCGTATAAGAGTTTTACCTCTTCGTCGTCATGCGCCTATGTCGGTGCATATATTTGTCTCAATTACTTTTCGTTTTATTGGTTGGTTTAATTGTTATGTATGCAATTCTATTTGAGAGTCCTTTCATGCATTCTAGATAAAGTAGCAGTTTCTTGTTAACAAAAAACCTTTTTCTCTTTAATTTTTTTGTCGTGTTCTTCTGACAGACCAATTACGTATTATTTTATTTTCTTTGTTTTATTTCTTCGATCGTAGAACTGTGCTTCACTTTTCATGGTTCTGCAGTCGTATGTTGCAATTATGAGTTCAGTTTGTTGTTTTGTTATTTTCTTACCCATTTCCTACTTTTTTACACAAAAATAATTCTTCTATTTATGAGTTGAGTGTACATTACGTACTGAATGCTAAAGAAAAACTAGCAGTGCAGCAAATGTTTACTGAAAATAAGTTTATGTTATATTCAATTTAATTAAAAAAAGAATAATTCTGTTTTTTATTGTTTAATTTATGTTTTATACTTTTCTAGAGTGAAGATATTTTGTCGTTTTTATTTAAGTATCCCATCAGCAAACTCAGCGCAGCAGAAACGGCGCAAGTAATTAACTGACTTATATTTAAAACAATTATTATAATCTTTTTCAGGTAGAAACGTTAATTATCGCGTTAAATTTGCACAAACCTGTATTGAATGCTTCGGACATTTTTCTAGTTGGTACAAGATTATTAGCTTCGGTAAGTATATACAAAATCTGTTTAATTTTAATGTGACTAACACTTAGTTTTTGTAGATTTCTGGAACTATTGTTACTTATGTTTTAGTTGCCTTACAGTTTTATGCTGCAAGAACAAAGAATTAAATATTATTTAACAAATATTTTTGTGTGTTTTTGGTAGATGTGTGTGAATTTATTGATTTATACGTAATAATTTTGAATAATAAACAGTAGTTTATTTCAAAGCAAAAGTTTTATAAATATGTGAAAATATACTAAACATATTAATCTCATTAGGTTGTTAACACAATTAATTATTAGATTATTTTGTGCGTTACAAAGTCGTATGCAGTGCGCGTTGAGACTTTAAGTCATCATTTTTATATACTTTTGTAATTTTGAATTTACGAATATAAAGTCATTCCTTTTTTGAATGTAAAAGTTAGGGCGACTAGGTCATTTTACTGTACGACGTGTTGCTCAGTATAAGGCGTAATTTATTGTTGTCCGACTCATGTATTAGCGTTTGAAAAATGTATATAATTAAACTTGTGTACCTTCTTCGTCTTCTTTAGAACTACTCTCTGTGATAAAATAAATATATATGCTGTGTTATCACTTCTGTCGTGTTATTTGTTCTTTTTCAGCTGCGGGCAGATTTAAACGATGTTTCCCTAATTAAGTCTTGCATCGTTTTGGCGCCTTTTTAGATTTAATTTATAATCTAGCATCATGAAGCCTGCGACTTAATTTCCGGGAACAACTGTGTTAGCCGTTGCTTACTTTCTTTAGTTACACGAAAACCAGCGTAACATATTTTAAAGTTTTTGGTCATGAGATTTTAAGTTTATTAAAGAAACAAGCATCGTTCCTGATATTAGAAAAACTGAATGGCGTTTCAAAAGTATGGACCCAATTTTACAACTGGAAAATAAAGATTCAGTTATTCAGTCTCGATCTTTCCTCAGAACAGCTTCAGCAGTTAGACAGTTTGGCTAGTAATCATTTTTCTTCTTCGAATGAAACTTTTGGATGCACCAACTTAATTAAACTTCAAATTAAGATTACTTTCAAACTTATTAAACAACGATATCACCGAGTCTCGCTGTTTATCTAGAATAAAGTTAATCTGGAATTAGAGAAAACGTTAAAGTTGTCAAAAAATCAAACAGCGCTTGATCGAGCCGTATCTTATTAGTGAAAAAGAACAGCTATTTAAGTAATTTCCAATAAAGTTATTTTACGTTTTTAATTTCATCTTAAGTGTAAATTATAATTTATTAAGTTCGTAATTACATTTTGAGTTCACCTTATTACTTCCAACACGCGTTTTAATATTGAATTTCAAAGTTGATCTTAACGATTGTAACTGAGTCTTTTGCTGTAGATATCTTTGTTAACGTTGCATTTTTCGCCATGAGAAAAACAGTCAACAAATTGTGCTTTTGCGTGTTAATCGAATTTTTGCATCTTTTCCACGTCATAGTTTTACTGTTGCTCTTTTTTTTCACAAACGACTAGTCGTAACGTTGAAAAGGTACCGAGATGATAAAAAAGTAAATTTTTGTTTTTGGAAGTTAAGTTTCTCAAGTTAGAAGACTTTTTTTTGAGGATGTAGTTATGGGAAAGATTTCAATTTTTAACTTGTGGGTAGTACTGTTTATTATTATGTTTTACGGATTTTAAAATTTATTTGGGCGCGAGTTGTGTTAATTGCCGACTTTAAGCCGTATTACTACACTTTGCTTTTGCAAGCTAAAAATCTTCTGAGGGACCATCGCAAAACTGTAACCACTAATATTTTCACTTCCTGTAGCTACAAAAAATTAAAGTATTTATGACAATAAAAAATCAATTATGATTTTATATTTCGATAATTTGAGTGCCTTGAAGCTTAATTAATTCTTATTTAAAAAAAAATGTTTGTCAGCTATATTATAAGTATTACATATTCATTTTTATTACTATATGAACATCATTTTAAAGATTTGACTAACATATTTTTTTTATGACACGGGTCATTTGAAAACAAGCTTGGCGGTATTCGGTCTCCAAACTGGGTTGCACATTGATGTAGCATGTCGTCTTTTGCAATTTCTGCAGTTTACAAATTTGTTTGTGCACATCCGAGCATTATGATTTTTCTTGGTACACTTAAAGCACCTTAAACCTTTCTTTAAAAGTTGTTTTTTTATTTCAACGTCAATGTCACTGTCACACAATTGAGTTTTATGATTCTGTTGGACGAAAAAGCACTTAAGATTATCCTTATCCAGCTCGTTTTTAAAAAACACTAATAAGTTATTAACTTGCTTATCCGCACTTCTTTTGCTTTCGACTGAACCGTCGTCTCTGTCTATAGCATTATTGTCTAATTGTTTGCAATTTTCTTGCCTAAAATAGCTTAAACGCAATTCGGTTGGAATGGATTTTAATAAATTATTTTTTAATATTACACTATACTGAGATTGAGGTACCTCTAAAACCATTGATGATGTAACCAGATTATAGTTGTTACTTAATGTATATAAATCAGATCTTGATCTCATTTGTTCTAACTTTATGATACCCTGGTAATACTCTTCTATAAGATCGTCGGTGTTACCAAATTGTTCTTTTAGTATACTCAAAGCCTCTTTATAAAATATCCCCGACGTTGGAAATCTTTCGATAGCTGCAGCCGCTGGTCCCGAAACATGGATTTTTAAGTAATAGATACGTTCCTCGTCGGTAAGCTCGGTAATTTCGTGGACGGATAATTTGAATTGTTACCAAAAAGGTATCCAATTCCTGGGACTTCCATCCAACTTTGTTAATCTGATCCGTTTTTAATTTCGTTCTTCTTTGTGCTATATTTGGAAAAACTTTTGTTGGCGTCTTTGAGTTTGCAATTTCTCCAAACTGGCTTTATGAAATTTAAGTCGTGTAACTATTGTAGCCGCAACTTCTTCATATTCTAGTGTTTTTGTTAACTCCTTTTCTACATTGTCTTTTATGTGCGGAAACACTTTGTTGTCGCTTTGTTTAAGGTTATCTGCTGCGAGTTTTAATTTCGTGATGCACACACAGATTTCCTCAAGATTGTGTTCTCGGTCTAGCACCCCGTTAATGGAATTCGTTATTTTTGTTAATTGACTACGATACACATTACGTTTAGAAAATTCCATTGTTAGCACTTATTCCTTACGTTAACGTTTCGATATTATCCGTGATTCGCGTTACATTCACCGATTAAAGATCCCGGGTTTCGGCACCAAAATGTGAAGATTCGTTGTATTGGATAAGTTTAAGTTACTGTGCTAAAATTCGTTTATTTATTTTTTTACACTACTAACTTTTATTAAGGTCCATAAAAGACTGATGACTAAAACGCTGCAGGTAGATATTTTACCAAAAGTGTCACAGCCCCCTCTTTACCTGTCCTACAATATAAATTTACATTATGTTTAATAACTATTTTCTACCCGTACAGAGTAATTTTAATATTACAGATTTTAGTGTAACACACTCTGATAAAGGTAAGTTCCGTTTATAGAGTGTGCTAATCAAAAGCGGGGTTTTTAGTTGGCAAGGTCTTGAAGCCCATTTTAAGTTATACACCTGCCTGGCGCCCTTTTGGTTTTGATTTTTGTTTTATTTTGATTTTACGTTCCGAGTTTTTCAATTAATTACGTATTCGTTTTAAAATAATCCACGACCGTCATCACTGAGCACAGACAATTACCTCTTTCAATTTCTTTTTAACAGTATTTGCTGCTAACAACATGTTAAAACCAGTACTGAAAGAACTAAAACCAAAAGAGCGTCATATAAAAAGAGAATTTTCAATCGAACAAAGACTAGGAAGATTACCCAAATAACAAAATTCTCGTAAAAAGATATCTTTTTAATACCATTTCGCGCGTACCAATTAGACATCATTTTGACCACTTTTTTCATATAAAATTTGTGTCAAAAATTCCGCATGAAATCGGTATCTATAAACTGTGACTATCATTTTTGAGGCATCAAAATGATACCATCTATAAGAAAGCTGAATGTCAATGTGATGCCAAAATCATATCACATAACATGATTATTCCATCATTCTATTATCAAATTTGTATTAATTAAATTATATGCTCCCATGTTGATTAATATCAATATGTACAGTATAAATAATGAGTATATTTTTTAACTTTACTATGTTTAGTGAAGATACAATATTTTACACTTTTATATGGTATTAGACATCGTTTTAACAAGCATTTAAAGTAATAAAAAACTGAGGTTATACCACGTTATACTTCATCGGACAAAAACGAACATTCTTCAATCGTGCTGATTAGTTTATCCGCCGAAATAAAATGAAATTATATCTTAATATTTTTTTTATGTACCCCATTTATCCTAAAAAATTATTATGTTCTATGGGGAAACTTTTATGTCTAAAATTATATCTATTCGCCTTTAATAATTATTATTTTTCCACGACGTTGAATTATTATTTAATTATTTTGTTATTATTATGTCTAAAATAATTTACCTTTTTTTACAAAATGTCTTTTGGGTAAAATACACAATATAGTAAATGGATAACTACACATATTTGATTCTTGTACTAGTAGTAAATAAATTGCCATCTTCAGATTAATAATTGCCGAGAAAAATATTATGCAACGTTTGCAGAATGACAAATATGAAAAAGTATGTATAACCGTTGTTAGTCAACGGTATAACGCTTCCATTAATTTTGTATGAACTAAATTAATGCTTTGAGCGTTTAAATTTTTGCGTTGAATTTATAACAGAATGATACATTGACAACGATAGCAGCGTATACAAATCACCAAGCTATATATTAGCTATGAAAATCGTACCAATAATTTTGTACCAAAATGTTTTCGTTAAAGTGACACTCGAATGTCAATAAATTGATACCAACGCTGATTGGGTACATTATTCATTACAACTGGATATTGCATACATACTAAAAAAAACATTTAGATCAATTAGTTATCAATTCGTGTCAGTGTGTAATAATCTCAAAACGCAAAAGTAATGTTTTGTCATTATATTATATCTACATTTTTTTGATAAATCTGATTAACGATTTCCTACTTTTCTTGATTAAATTTCTACAAATAGAAAAAATTAGTTACTGTACTAACAATGGTATCGGAAAATTGTATTTGTTGTGTCTTCTGGGGGTATTTTTACGTGTCAAAATGGTTTGGAATGCCCATTTTTTCTATTAGCTGTTCGCACAAAACCAAAAGAAACTTTGTTAAATTTTCACGATCAAAATGTTACCTATACTCCGCAATTACAATAATAATAATTTTATTAAATGGTGTTTACATAAGAGGATCTTTTCTATTAGATTCGTATAATAAAAAAATTGATGTTGTTTTATGGACGTCGGATATTATTAACGTTATTGCTTACTGCAGAACGCTAATGGTGATTACAATAGTCGCATATCAAAGTACAAGTATACAACATACTATGAAAGGAATGGATTTGCTTATGCAAGAATGGAAATTATCAAAGTGTGAAGTTTTACTTCCTTTACATGTAGTCAAACAGGAACGCTTCAAAATTATATTATTTATCAAAATTTCGTTTATTTTAAGTTTCATCTACGGTTTGAAAATTAACTCTAACAGTATCAACAAAAATAATATTTTTCTAAAACTAGTTGACATGGTTAGTTCTTTCAGCGATTTCTTAGTGGCCATACAATTTTGGGTTTTCTTTAATTTTATTTACGAAATGTTTAATAATTACCAACAACATTTTAAAATTTTTTTGACGAAGCCTACTCATAGAAATGAATCAATTTTTGACCGATTAGTTGCAGTGCGTCGTTTACATACTAAAATAGATTGGATTAACAAAAGTATATCGCAATGGTACAGTCCTCTTGCGGTTCTTTGGCTTTTTGCGACTATTGCCATTATTGTGGGGAATACTTTTTATTTAATCTTAATACTATTATACAATTATAGCAATTTAAAGCCTTCCGTTGTAGTAGTACAAACTTATTTTCCTATTTTGATATTGTTTTGTAACATTTATTTTTTACAAAGATTGCAAAAAACGGTGAGTACCTAATATTTATATTATTTAAATTTCAAAATATTCTTGCGTTTTTCATATTAATAAAGATAAAACAATTCAATTATTTATGTTTATAATTGTGATCAAATTAATCAACATTATCACTAAAACACTTTTGCAGAGTTTTTTTTGTCTTACTTTGCCTATATAAAATTTTTAGGACTAGAATTTACATTTTCTTATTTTTGTAACAAAATTAATTATTTTTAAATAAGTTATTAGCAGTTGTTTACTAAACGTATTAACTTTAGCCCATCTCGCAGATTTAAAACTTGTGGTTTGTTTGTTTGTAATAATTTTAATAAAACGATTATATTCATCAATAGTTTAACTGTAAATCAAAACAAGTTTTTCTACTCAATTATGTTAACAAATCTTTCCAATGTTTAAAAAAAAATACGTTTATAAAAACTGAGATTGGGACTGGTTCTGAGAGTTTTAACGTACACTCAACTCATAAATAAACAAGACAAATTTTTTGTGTAAATAAAACTTTACTGGTGTAAACCAGTTTTGTTCAAGCATTTGTAAACCTTCAAATTGAATACGTAAAAAAAAGAAAAAAAAAATAAATTTATAAAAATGCTTGTATGTATGTGTTTCAATTATAGGAAATCAAGAATCATAAAGTTTTATCTACTACTAACTCTTTGAAGACGGTCGTCAATTTATCTAGTTTGACTCTCACTTTAGAACAAGAATCTAAGGGTTTCAATTTTGCTCTCACTTCCAAACGTATTCCCAAAAAAAATATTTTATGGGTTGTCGAGTCTTCTATAAGACAACTTCTTCGTATTGACACTGACAAAATCTTTGAATCATCTAAAGTTTTTAAATACAACATAAAGTCGGAAGAGTTAGTTCTAAAATACCTTTGTTATCGACAGGTATAGTCCTTGTATTTGTCGTTGCTTACATTTTGTAAACTTGCCTTTGCTGTTGCATTATTTGTATAGCAAATTTTGTTTGTTGTTAAAGTTTTGCTAATTGAAATAATAGTTGGCTATTTACTATTTACAGTTTACTCGTATTGAATTTCCAAAATTCGATATTTTTTGAAAGATTTGTCTACTTTTCTAAACTTGTTCCTCACGTTGATACACGACAATAATTCCTTATCAAACATAAAGAAATGTCATTATTTAATTTCTACCTTATCAAAAGAACCCTTGACTTTAGCTAAAGCTTTGCCTCTAACGGCAAACAATTATAAAATTCATTTGAAACATTAGTAGATCGTTACCAAAATATCGCGCTCTTCCTTTATTCTATAGGCAGAATATAACAAACGCACCTTAACTTAGTTTGCAATCACCACAAGCATTACGAAATCTTTTGAATACATTTGTGGAAAATTTGGCAGCTCTTGATGAAATTAATAAAATTGACCGGTGAGATTTTATCTTATTTGAGTGGTTGTTTTAGAAATTGGATTCCGACACTCATTAACGATTTAAATTAAGTAATTCTTAAACTCAGGTTCCAACCTTTAATCACAAATTTAGTGGTGAAGTAGAAAGACGCAAACTACAATTGTCGTTAGCTGCAACGTCAGATCAAACGTGGCCGGAACCTTGTTTTTCGAACTTGAAGGATCAATCACATGCTATTTTTTAATGTAGTAGGTAATGTAAGCTGGTCTTAAAATTTATGATTGTTACGTTGCTGCCAAATGCGGACGATTTGGTTTGAAGTGTTTAAGTTCCAGAAATCAAGTTAGATTTTGCAGTTCGAAAGTTACTTGTCGGCATTACTGAACATCACATCATTTGTTGTTGCACTTTCAGAAAACTTCTTCTGAAGTTTGTCGCTTCCAAGAATCGTCACACTCGGCGACTATTTCGACGGACACTTCTGTAATTTTGAGCTCAAGTAGAAGATCCAGTAACAGTAGCCCTATAGTAACGCTTCTAGAAACTGTTCGTCTTGAGGTTCAAGATCGCTTGAGCAATTTTTAAACTGTTAGAGCACTTTGTAACCCATGAAGTTAAATAATTTTAATCAAAGACCGCTGCCGTAATCGACTTAGTATTTTGTGTAGTTGTTTATCAGTAGCCTCCTCTGTTTAGGTGACACATTGATTAGGTCCGCTCCTGGACAGACTAGTTGTAATATTCGGCCAATAGGAACATGAACTTGATAGACCCTGACTGGTTAAGTGCTGACGCATTTTCACTTGTTGCTTGCAGAGGTCTTCTGCGTTATGAAAATAGGAATGGACAAATGGATGGCCCATTGTCCCCATGAGCCGTGTTTTTTTGCTTGTATTTTTTGTCTTTTGAATAGTTGTTCGTGCTCTAATCATTTTATGATCATTGCCTGTGTTGAATGCATTATGGTCGTGACGTTTTATATTATGTCCTTGAATGATGATAGAATGAGTCAATTTTGTTTTTAGTGTTTTTGTCAGGACTGATTTACGTATTTATAAGCATGTCTTCTTTTGGGTTTTGTACACCAAAAGCATTGAAATTTCCCACGACTATGTCTTCTTTAGAGTTGTTTTCTTTTTTTTGATCTTTCTATGTCCTCGTATAAGAGTATTACCAATGTTGGTGCATATATTTATATCAATTAATTTTTTGTTTTATTGGTTGGTTTAATTGTTATTTATGCAATTCTATTTGAGACTCCTTTCATGTATTGTACATAAGGTAGCAGTTTCTTGTTAATAAAAAACCTTTTTCTCATTAATTTTTTTGTCGTGTTCTTTGTAGAAAAGAGCATCTTTTATGTTTAATATGTTTAAACCTTTTTCTAGTCTTTGGACTTCTGAAAGACCAATTACGTCTTATTTTATTTTATTTGTTTTATTTCTTCGATCGTAGATTTGTGCTTCACTTTTTATGGTTCTGCAGTAGTATGTTGCAATTATGAGTTCAGTTTGTTGTTTTGTTATTTTCTTGCCTATTTCTTACTTTTTTACACAAAAAACATAATTCTTTTATTTATGAGTTGAGTGTACACTACGTGCTGAATGCTAAAGAGAAACTAGCAGTGCAGCAAACGTTTACTGAAAATAAGTTTATGTTTATATTCAATTTAATTAAAAAACGGAAAAATCCTGTTTTTTATTGTTTAATTTATGTTTTATACTTTTCTAGAGTGAAGATATTTTGTCGTTTTTATTTAAGTATCCCATCAGCAAACTCAGCGCAGCAGAAAGGGCGCAAGTAATTAACTGACTTATATTTAAAACAATTATTATAATCTTTTTCAGGTAGAAACGTTAATTATCGCAATAAATTTGGACAAACCTGTATTGAATGCTTCGGACATTTTTGTAGTTGGTTCAAGATTATTAGCTTCGGTAAGTATATACAAAATCTATTTAATTTTAATGTGACTAACTCTTAGTTTTTGTAGATTTCTGGAACTATTGTTACTTACGTTTTAGTTGCCTTACAGTTTTATGCTGCAAGAACAAAGAATTAAATATTATTTAACAAATATTTTTGTGTGTTTTTGGTAAATGTGTGTGAATTTATTGATTTATACGTAATTTTTTGACTAATAAATAGTAGTTTATTTCAAAGCAAAAGTTTTATAAATATGTCAAAATATATACTAAACATATTAATATCATTCCAGGAAGAGAAATGTTTTCAGATATAATTTGTAAGACGCACAACTTAGCATAAAATACAACTACTGCTAGCTATTCATAACGTTATAAAACATCGGTATAAATTGTGAATAGTTATGTTGGCATCTATAATGATTATAATGCATAACTTATGAAGTAAACGATTTCATTATATGTGCGTAATAATCATATCTTTATGAATAGTACTCACAAACAATGATCATATTAAGAATAAAATTTTAACCAGGTAATCATAATATGTGATTTAAGTCACATCTGTTATTATTATACTTCACATCCACTAACGAAGTATTTTCATTATGTATGCTTAATAATCACATATTTATGATTAATATTCATAAACTCTAATTATATAAAGAATAACTTTATAAGCAGTCAATCACAATATGTGACAAATAAAGTATTATTTATTAAGTGATATTCACAATAGTGGATTAATAATTATGAATATTAAACATTATTTCGGAGTTAATTTTACTCTTCTGATACGAAATAATCACAAGATATTTCTCCTATATACTTCATAAATTAGTAAAACATATATTTCAAGTTTCAAAAAATATTAATTTTTTTAAGATAATTACACAATTTTAATGCAGCTATAAATACACCACCGTACTTCTACAACTAAATAATTTAAATTTAATAATTTTTGTAGTAGGTTTACTTATCATATAGGCAGCAAAGTTTAACAAATCCATAAATGTGTATTATTATGTGTTGTTTATAACAGTACACATATCTGTCACTGTTCTCACTTCAGAACTGAAAAACTTCTATCTATTTCCAATGCTAACCTTGCATACCTTATATTGTCTATTTTCTTACGGCCTTTAGGTTTTACCACTCTTTGCAATACTTTAGTTAAACTATAGCGACGTAAATCTAAAATAAGAAGTATGTGTATTAGAAAATGTAAATGAATAGAAAGTGATCAAAATTTATACTACGGGGTTAGAAAATTTTAATTTTGACCAGTGAAACCTTGTTTATGATATAAAAAGTATACCTTATAAATAAAGTAACACTATTGGAATCTTCTTTCAAGGAGGGGCATAAAAAAACTGCTCAGTTTTTCTTTGAGGCGACGTTTCGTGCACTAAATGTGCACTTCATCAGGCCACTGCAATTTATTAAGGTAAGTACAACAACTATCTAATCTAATAGGTTAGTAGTAACTAAATTACAGATGTAAACAGAAAAAACAGTAAACGTAAGAACTTACGTAGAACATTTGAGCAATTACTCCGAAGTTTGACAAACATGAACACGTCTTAAACTTAATTGACAAAAGTGTGATTATTAATAGTCAATGATTAAAAACAATAAATAAGTATAAATAATAATTGACAATACAATTAAAACATGGAGAACAAACACTATGATATGTATAATCAAACATTTATTTCAAGGTAACCTGTTATCAAAATAGACTAAAAATTGAAAATAACCGCGAAACACACTTAATAATTTTTCGTAATTTTAGAAATTAAATTATTAGTGTCCGTATTAAAATTGATATTATTTTTGTATATGTTGATAAAGATCATTTCAGAGACTAATCTTTTCTTGTAGTTATTTTCCACATCTAAAATACTAGGGTTGTTAAAATCGAAATTATGTCTTGTGTCGATGTGATGTACAGATAACGCTGTTTCTTCTTTTTTAGTTTATAGTTGTTTTTATGGTTGTTAATACGATTTTTGATTTTTTGTTTCGTTTGTCCAATGTAGCAACCTTGACAACCCATACATTCTAATTTATATACTACATTGTGTTTATCAATTATGTCAATTTTATCTTTCGTTCTGCTGTAAAACATGTTGTAAATAGTATTAGTTTTATACATTATTATTTTGATGTTATCTGTTTTTAAGATCGGTATTAATCTTTTTGTTAGGTTTGGGACATTTATGATTTTTGTGTACATAATATTATTAGTGTTAGAATTAGCTTTAAGATTAGTCGTAGTTAGATTTACAGATGGTGAAGTATTAGTAGCTGTGTTAGTGTATTTTAATAATTTATCTACTATATTCTTAGGATAGTTATTATTTTTTAGTATCTGCTTTAAAATGCTAAAATTTTTTGCATAGAATTGTGTACTACTTAAAACTAACATTTTATATATTTATATATTTTATATATTTTGATAGCCTTAATGATATTAACCTTTTGATGATGTGGGTGTTTGGATAAATAATTGATAGTTCTGTTCGAGGCTACAGGTTTGGTGTACCAATCACTAATTAAAGTATTAGTAATAATATCTTTACTAAGCCAAACATCTAAGAAGGGTAAAGAATTCTCTTCTATTTCATACACAAATTTTAGATTTTAGATGTGGATTATATTCATTAAAAGTGTTAAGAGTGTATTGAATTTCTGCTTCAGGTATACAAGTAATAATATCATCAACGTAACAAAATAAAAATGATGGAGTAAATGTTAAATTGTTTTTTACATATTTAAGTAAGTCATCCATAACAAGGTTAGCTAATATAGGCGACGCAGGGTTACCCATGGCACTACCAAATGTTTGAGTATACATTACATCCTCAAATATAAAATAACTCGAATCCAAGAGAAACTCCATTAGTTGGACAACATCAACTAAATCTAAAGTAGTATGGTTTTTTAGATCTATCCAATACTTTTTTATAAGTTTAACCACCAGTTCTTTAGATATATGGGTAAATAAAGAAGTGACATCAAATGACAAAATGTTATAATTTGATGGTATTATTATATTTTTAGTTTTTTCTATCAATTCAAAGGAGTTCTTTATATTATGTTCAAATAAGTAAGATATATTCTGTATTATATTAGAAATGTATTTAGACAATTCGTATGTAGGAGCTCCTATACATGAAACAATAGGTCTTATCGGATGTTCATTCTTATGGGTTTTAATTAGGCCATACGTCTTAGGAGGTGTACTCGTATACGTGATAAGTTTTTTGTAAGTGACAAAATCAATGTGTCCATTATCATATAATTGTTTGCTCATTTTGTTATTTTTGTTTTGGAATTTAGCTGTAAGATCTACGTCAGTTTTTTTGTAGATGTTAATATCATTAAGTAGAGTCAACATTTTTTCGTTGTATTCTTGTTTATGTATAATGGCAGTGGCATTGCATTTTGTGATTAAAATATCTTTATGAGTCTTAAGTTTTAAACATACCTCATGCCTTTGCGGCAAGATGTAAAAGCGCGTTGTTGGGTTACCCAACGTTAGTCCACACAAACTTACGTCACCACAACCAGTACTCGCTTGACCAGAGCAAACAAAACCTAGGAAATCCTCTTACCCTGAAAGTAGATAAAAGAAAAACATGAATTCCAAAATTTTGCCTTAAAAGCCAAAATAAAAAGGACTACAGCTTGCGATTGTTTGACTGTAGCCCGAAGCTTGCCTTTTGTACAACCACAACATCTTACGTGCTAGTTAAAAAGAATTGGTCATCTCCGCCAAGCTCTATCAAGTCCGCCGTTACAACCCCCAAAAGGTATTATGCTTGGTCCGGAGCTTGAAGCTACCGGGTCGAAGACAACAAACCTTCCCGAACGCATAGTCGTGAGGTTCCCACAGCATGCGTCTTCTTGCACACTCATGGTGACAGATTGAAATAAGAAAACGAAAAACAGGAAAACAGAAGGAGAAAAAAAAGTACGATGTTGTACGGTTTGACTACCTCTCCCTAGATAGCCGACCCCGAGTGACTTACCTTACTGCCCAACCAATCGCCCAAATGCAGTACGAAACAACGAGAAAAGAAAAAAACTGAAACGTCAATACATAGTAGAGAAAACCTATTTACACTAGGTTTGGATAGAGATATAGTGCTGTATAGTTGTACAAAGACAGTATGATATCCTTCCCAAAAATAAAACTAAAACCAAAATAATAATAACCCACAATGGGTAGACTTTTTTAGACTATACATAACAAGGTTAGCTAATATAGGCGACGCAGGGTTACCCATGGCACTACCAAATGTTTGAGTATACATTACATCCTCAAATATAAAATAACTCGAATCCAAGAGAAACTCCATTAGTTGGACAACATCAACTAAATCTAAAGTAGTATGGTTTTTTAGATCTATCCAATACTTTTTTATAAGTTTAACCACCAGTTCTTTAGATATATGGGTAAATAAAGAAGTGACATCAAATGACAAAATGTTATAATTTGATGGTATTATTATATTTTTAGTTTTTTCTATCAATTCAAAGGAGTTCTTTATATTATGTTCAAATAAGTAAGATATATTCTGTATTATATTAGAAATGTATTTAGACAATTGATATGTAGGAGGTTTTATACATGAAACAATAAGTCTTATCAGATGTTCATTCTTATGGGTTTTAATTAGTCCATACATCTTAGGAGGTGTATTCGTATACGTGATAAGTTTTTTGTAAGTGATAAAATCAATGTGTCCATTATCATATAATGGTTCGCTCATTTTGTTATTTTTGTTTTGGAATTTAGCTGTAAGATCTAGTACGTCAGTTTTTTTTTGTAGATGTTAATATCATTAACTAGAGTCAACATTTTTTCGTTGTATTCTTGTTTATGTATAATGGCAGTGGCATTGCATTTTGTGATTAAAATATCTTTATGAGTCTTAATAAATTTTTTAGTAGATGTCAATAGTGTCTTAATAAATATCTGTACATCACATCGACACAGGACATAATTTCGATTTTAACAATCCTAGTATTTTAGATGTGGAAAATAACTACAAGAAAAGATTAGTCTCTGAAATGATCTTTATCAACGTATACAAAAATAATATCAATTTTGATACGGACACTAATAATTTAAGTAGTATTTATAATAATTTAATTTCTAAAATTAGGAAAAATTATTAAGTGTGTTTCGCGGTTATTTTTAATTTTTAGTCTATTTTGATAACAGGTTACCTTGAAATAAATGTTTGATTATACATATCATAGTGTTTGTTCTCCATGTTATAATTGTATTGTCATTTATTATTTATACTTATTTATTGTTTTTAATCATTGACTATTAATAATCACATTTTTGTCAATTAAGTTTAGGACGTGTTCATGTTTGTCAAACTTCGGAGTAATGCTCAAATGTTCTACGTAAGTTCTTACGTTTACTGTTTTTTCTGTTTACATCTGTAATTTAGTTACTACTAACTTATTAGATTAGATAGTTGTTGTACTTACCTTAATAAATTGCAGTGGCCTGATGAAGTGCACATTTAGTGCACGAAACGTCGCCTCAAAGAAAAACTGAGCAGTTTTTTTATGCCCCTCTTTGAAAGAAGATTACAATGCTTTATTTGCTTCAAACCTCTAATGAGAAACACTATACTATTAGAATGTGAATAGGTGCGATCTTAAGCGGTCATTTTGGTTGAAGGCGAGTGTACATATACGAGTACCTCAAGGGAAAGCATCACAATAAAAGTTGTTTTTTTTATCAACCTGCAAATGTAACAAAATAAGAGTAATTAATGAAACTCAAACAAAAACATTATTGAATGTTTTAGAATATTAATAGGTTTTAAAAATATTTCTATATAATTCCAGTAGTTTTAGAGTAAAATATTTGGTTTTATTGTTGTTAGTAATTGCTTTCGTTTACTCATTTATCCAACTGTGAAGAAATTGGCTAAATTATACCGCTCCCACTTACACCGATTATTACTCGATGAAAAACTCCAATTTATTAAACAAAGAATGTTAAGATTATTAAAAAAGTTATCTATAAATTGACCTCGAAATAAGCACATATTATTAACGAAGCTCAAAACGTTTCAGAAAAACAAGAATTAGTCAAGATTCGTTATTTATTCAAGCAAATCAGTTATGTTAAACATTTGCAATAACTAAACTTAAAGAAAGAATAAATCATTTTAATAACAAGGGCGATGGCGTTCAGCGGGTAATTTTGCGCAGGTTATCATTATCTAAACTGTTAAATATTCCAAAATAATAAGCGTGTCGTTATCTGGAGGTGACGTAATTAACTATTGCATTTCAGTAATGCGCTGGAGCTAGTTTTCTACGCAGGTAGTCGTGAGTTGGATTGTCAGTAATTAGGATTTTTTGGGTAAGCCGTGCCCTAGCGCCATCTTTTCTTTTGTGTAGTAATCCCTATAAAGAAACGAACGTAATCTTCAAACGTACGTAAAGCAATAAAACAATCGAGTTATCACAAGCAGAAAGTTATGTTTATTTCGATATCGAAACTGCACAATTAATCTTAAAGAAGAAGAAGAGAGAGAGGATTCAAGATAAAGTTTCAATTACAATGTAGTTGTCGGTACACTCCAAATATAAATTATGTATAAAATCAACATGAACTCGTAGCCGCTGCTGTTAACCAAAATCTAAACTACTATGTTCACCCTGAAAATCGAATCTAAATATTGGTGAAAGAATTCTTGAAACCGGATAACTGTTTAGAAACTTTACTTCTTTGTAATATTGTTATAGATAATAGTTCTTTGTATGAGTATTCCAAATAGTGCTATTTTACATAATGAGTCTATTCATAGCCCGAGATTAAGCTAAAGCTTACAAAATGCAAATACTTGCAAAATACTTTCAGGACGTGTGATACACAAAACTTTTTGTTAAATTTGTTATTTAAGTATTTATTTGCTTTAAGTTTTTTGTAACTGTTTTGTTTTTGGGTGCATCTTTACATAATATCAATATATTATACAAATAATACAGACTAAACAAATATTTTTTATTTAATTAATTCACACCTATCTACAAGTACAACACAGAAATGCAAGGCTGGTCGTTACTCCTTTGTATATGCCGCATGAAACTGTAAAGCAACTAAAACGTAAGTAACGATAGTTCCAGATATCTAAAACACTAAATGTTATTTACCTACATTACTAACGAATCGTTTTGGTACTTACTGATGCTAATAATCTCGTACCAACTACAAAAATATCTGAAGCTTTCAGTACAGGTTTGTTTAAATTTAACGTGGTAATCAACATTTCAACCTAAAATAAGGTTAATAATAACGTGAAATGTAACTGAGATAATTACTTGAACAGCTTCTGGCGTTGTGAGTTTGCTGATTGGATATTTAAACAAAAACGACAAGATGTCTTCACTCTGGAAAAAACTTTAAATTGTGGGTACATTTTTTATTTTGAATTAAACAATTTCTACTCTAATCCTAATATAAGATTTTTAAATAAAGTTCATTTTTTAATACCAACAGTTGACCAATTTGATTAGAGAAACCTTCAGCAGAACATAGTAAAAAAATATTTTTAGATTTGTTATCAAAGGCAGTAAAGAAAATACCCCAGCGTTTCGTACCTAAGTTTATTGACTCAAAAATCATATCAAAGTTATAAAACAATTCTTGTGAGCTGAAAAGAAACTATACACGATCTTAAACAAGAACGTGCCTTAGTGGTTACAATCCGATGCAATACAACATATTCATAAAATAATTTTATCTTTATTAATCACACACTAATTAAAAGTTATTTTTAAACAATTTTGTATTGTTTTTTTGAAAAAGCTCTGACCTGCACAATCAGAGTTGTTTCATCATCACTGTCAATTCTTGTACAACACTTATGAGCTTATCAAACACAGTTGAAGTCTCTACAACAAAATGGATATAAAGCCAATGAAATTTGAAAAACATTTGAGAGAACAACAAATTTAAAAGACACCGGTACAGTGTACGGTACTACCGTTTATTTAACCGCACTGTATGGGTTCAACAAATATTGCAATCAGAATTTTACATAACATCAAAACCGATAGCTATCGGCACGCTCTAACCATCCTCTAAAATCGCTAAAAAAATGCAGTAAAAGTAGATATAAGATCGTATCACAATTAAATTGCTTATTGACAAACAATGAATTCTAGTTAAATGCGTCAAGCATCCAAGTAGTTTCTGCTATTCTTAGTGCCTCCAAAGTTCTTTGAACATGACACAAACCACAATTATGACTAATTCCCCCAGATTGTCTCGGAAGTAGTTTAATTAATCCATAGTCTTTTTTTGTATGTGCTTCTAATTATAACCTCTAGCGAAAGAAAATGGATTTAACATGAATCCTTCTAAACGGAAAAGGAAGATTTTTTCAAAAGCAACGATCATAATACACCCATATATAACAAAGCTCTTTGTAAAATTTTAGAAGTAAAAACTCCGCTGGGCGCTTACGTTAGAACATGCATGTAAAGTGCACCACAGTCACCGAAAAATATTTTCAATTTGACATATATCCCTACCTTCAAAACGAAAAGTGTGAGTTTCGACAATAAATTTCATACATGAGATAAACATCATACCAAAACATTTTTAGCATAACAAATTCTCTCCCAGCAACATAGAAACATAGACATTAGGTAAAATCTAGAATAGACATTTAAGCATACGCCAAGGACAGACCCTTAAAATCCAAAACCAACCCAAACACAATAACACCCAATCCAATAAGAAATCTAAATGAAAGAGCTTTTGCCAGTTCGCTAAGTATAACCAATCAAATGTGTTTAAACGTCGCATGATAGATACTGCAAAGAACTAAAAACGTCAACCAACAGAAATGAAGTATCAGAAAAGGTACTCATTGAAAGTCAACACCAGTTGTTACGCTATAAAAGCAAGAAAACAACGGAATTCTATAGACCTCACTGACGGATAATTCTAAAAAAACCAAGAGGAAAAGAAGAAGTATAAATAAAAAAATCCACAAATACAAATTCCGCCTTGAACATAAGTCCCAGAAAATCCATTAAGAAAAGGTCAAAAGTACTATAAGAACATGGAAAAGAAACGGTACCTACACCCACGAGACTAGGAAACACCCCACGAACCTTATCGCAGCTCAATGATATCCTCGTTGAAGTGCCGGACGATTGTGTGGCGTCAAAGTTTTAAACATACCTCATGCCTTAGCGGCAAGAGTGTAAAAGTGCGTTGTTGGGTTACCAAACGTTAGTCTACACAAACTTACGTCACCACAACCAGTACTCGCTTGACCAGAGCAAACAAAGCTTAGGAAATCCTCTTACCCTGAAAGTAGATAACAGAAAAACATGAATTCTAAAATTTTGCCTTAAAAGCCAAAATAAAAAGGACTACAGCCTGCAATTGTTTGACTGTAGCCCGAAGCTTGCCTTTTGTACAACCACAACATCTTACGCGGTATTTAAGAAGAATTGGTCATCCCCGCCAAGCTCTATCAAGTGCGCAGTTACAACCACCAAAAGGTATTATGCTTGGTCCAGAGCTTGAGGCTACCGGGTTCAAGACAAACCTTTCCGAACGCATAGTCGTGAGGTTCCTACAGCGTGCGTCTTCTTGCACCCTCATGGTGACAGATTGAAATAACAAAACAAAAAAGAGGAAGACAGAAGGAGAAAAAAAGATAGATAACCGACCCCAAGTGACTTACCTTACTGCTCAACCAACCGCCCAAATGCAGTACGAAACAATGAGAAAATAAAAAAAAACGAAACGTCAATACATAGTAGAGAAAACCTATTTACACTAGATTTAGATAGAGGTATAGTGCTGTATAGTTGTACAAAGACAGTATGATATCCTTCCCAAAAATAAAACTAAAACCGAAATAATAATAACCCACGATGGTTTAGACTAAAATCTTCAAACATACTAAATTCCGAAAAAGAAATAAAAATTATGAGAGGTCTAAACAAGACCACTAAGTATTAAACTAAAACCAACTAAGGAATATCATTAATAAGGAATCTGGTTAACAGAAGTAGTATCACTCTAACCGAGTAAAGACATTAATCAGCAACCCGATCAGTTACCAAACCTCAAGCCAAAGACTAAAGTGACCACAAAACCTAGGTCTCCACTATGAATCACTTAAACCTAGTAGACACTAACAATGACGGACATTACATTTACCTAAACGTTAATGGTAGAAACTGAAAGAACCAAAGAAAAATAACCCAAATCGTAAGCAAAATTATTCGTCCAAAAAAGTCACAGATAATCTAGAACGTAGTTTACGTCGTGTAAGCGGACGTGAATATAATACCGACACGTTGACCGACTGACGGTTCACCCGGTGTAGAGTTTCATTCGATTCAGAGTCATAACTATGGCCTTTCGAATATCGACGCAGAGGACCACAGCAAAGAACTTGCCAAGGGTGTGATGGCTTAGTACGAGAAGCGAATTTACAACGTCGAATATAGCGAGCAACATCTGCACGTAAGCAAGACCAATAGTAATGTTGTAAAATCCTAACCGTAGTTTTCGAAACACCACAGTGGTCAGCGATAGAAGGATCCTATTGGTTACGAATCGTCTTTGCGCGTTGTTCAGTAGCGACTACTATTTTTTAGTCATGAGAAGAGAAAGGGGTAACAACACGACGGTAAAGAACATTCTCTTTAACATACCATATTACAAACTTATGAGGAGCATCTAAGACACGTCGAAGACGATTATACCAATGATCAGTAGTCGGCAACTTAAGCATAAAAACAGTAGAAATTTCAAACAGACGGACAGCTTCCAGTACAGAAACTAAGCGAGATAGCGCATCAGGAACGACATGATTCTTTCCTTTCCGATAGGTTATCAAAAAGTTGTAATAGAGCAACGAGCTAATAGTTCTAAAAGACTCGGCAAACGATTTAAACACAGCAATAAATGATGATCGATTATCACAGTGAAATAGGATTCTTCCACATAAGAACAAAACTTCTCTATGGTCTATAACACAACCAGAGAGTCGAATAATGTCGCTCCGCTTTAGTGAGCGATTGACTAAAGTAACTAACAACCTTTTCACTATATCTGCAGTCGTTTGACTTAACACAGCATCAGTCTCTACCACAAAAGGAAGCGAAAAATCAGGACACCACAGAACGATCCGCAACCAAACTGTTTTTAAAAAAATCAAAACCAGTCTGACATTTTGTTGTCCAACTAAAAAACATTTTTACGACTAAGGACCGAAGGAAAAAGACTTAAGAGAAGAAAAATTAGAAATAAAGCAACGGTACCAACTAGTGATACCAATAAATCGTCTGACATCAGTGACGTTTGAAGGAATGGGGATATTAAGTATCTCTGTTACCTTATCCAGGTCTACTAACAGTCCATTCTTGTTGACCACGTATCCGAGGTACTTTAATTCTGGTAAGCAAAAATTAAATTTTTTTCAACGTAAGGTAAATCCAGCAAAGATTGAAGGTTCTTACACTTTTCTTAGTACGCTAATATGCTTATCAAAAGTAGGTATTGCGATGATAATATTGTTTAGGTAAGCAAAACAGTAAAGCTCCAAATCCACACCCAACACTCGTTTAATCAATTGCTAAAATGTAGCAGGCGCATTATGTAATCCAAATGGCATGCGCGTAAACTAAAAAAGACCACGACAAAGAACAGCAAAAGCAGCCACAGCTTTGGAATCTTCTGAGTACAAAATCTGCCAATACGCAGACCAAATATCCAAGCTGAAAACATGCACTTTTTTTCAGCTTGGATATTTGGTCTGCGTTTTGGCAGATTCTGTACTCAGAAGACTTCAAAGCTGTGGCTCCCCCATCCGATCTAAAATTGAAGTAACATACGATAACGAATAAGTATCCTTCTGAGTCACTTGATTCACTTTACTAAAATCGACACAGAACCGATAAGTGTTATCTCTCTTCTTTACTAAAACAATTGGATTAGACCACGGACTATTCGACGGCTTTACAGCCCCCATACTTAGCATTGAGTTCAACTGATTATTAGCGATCTTTTGCAACGCAGGCGATAAAGGATAATAGCGCTGTTTAATTAGTTTTAGCGTGCGTATTTAGTGCTAAGCGAGAGAGGTGTGACCAAGCCCATGAGATTGTTTAGAGAATGCGTCCGCGACCACGTAGTTTAAAAGTTGTTGTTAATTAGGAAGAAGTTCTCAGATAGCATTAATAGAGTCTGAAAAAATAATATTAATCGAAAGAGAAGTAGAATTAAAAGTCCAAAGTTCATGCCGAAGGTCAGTTATGAAGAAGTCGATGCTTATAATCGGTTGTTGCAAAACTTTAGGAATATAAAATCCAAGAGAATACGTTGCTTGTCAGTCAAGTTTAAGGTAGAATCCGAGGTTAAAGATAATATAGAATTTACGACTCAGTCCGTAGATTCGTGACCTAATTTTCCAAGACAGCACTACACTCAGGACAATTGCGACGACTAGCCCCTGCCTGTTCACAGCCAAAACAGTAAAAAGTAGGAGGTTTGTCACAATTTGGAGAGATATGTTGAATCTTACGACAATTTCAACAAGTAACGCGAGAAGAGCCAAAAAAACCTCGTCGAGAAGAATTAGAAAAAAAGTAAAAATAAAAGCATTTTTTAACTGTACCGAACATTTCTTAGAAGTAGAAGCAAGAGAAGAAACCGATGCGTCACTAACATAAGCTAATAGGGTCCAACAGTCGAGTGTTTCGTCGCAAAGAAGGTGGTTTATAACTGTTTACTGAAAACAAACCTTTACCCAAAAAAGTTAGGTTCTACTTAACTAGTGACACATTAAGAGAAGCAGTCTTCGGAGGAGCAGAAGTAGTCTGAACTGATACTTTTATTTCAGTCTTAGAATCTGAAGAAGTAAGAAGAGGTGGTTCTCCGTTCAAAAGTAGTGACTCTAACAAAACCAGTTTAGTACGCAAAAGAAACTAACATAGTTTTAGTAGCTTTTTTCTTTTTAGCCGTGAACTTATTAGGTAGGGTTTGCAGCGTAAGTTCAAATTGACGACGACACTTTGTTTGTTTTTCCCTATCAGGCGACATATTCACACAACGCCGGTGAATGTGTACCCATAAGGTACTAGCACGTATGTAGAAGAGAAAAAGTTACCATCACATTCGCTAAGTAATGTTTACAGTTTAGAAATAGCTTGTTTGACAACTACCTTATCATTCGCAAAAACTGAAGTAACCGTATCCATAAAAAACTGTAAAGCACGGCACACTTTAATATAGAAACAACCAGATTGAACCCATGAGAAATTAATGCATGTTGAAGCTCCTGCTTCTTAAGCCAATTCATTTCTAAACGCTAAGTAGCTATAGTGATATTTGTAACCTGCGTTTGGGGATTGCGGCAGTTATCTTTTTATGACAGACCCCGTAAATAGATTCTGCTGGCTGAATTTTGTTTTTTTTGTTTTCGTTGATTGATTAGTTCATGATTAGCATCAGGAACGCTTTGCTCGTTATTGTAATGCGTGTGATTTAAGTTCATTGATATTTCAAGTTGTTTTACAATCATTACTGGTATTTTTTTTTGAATGCATAAAGTTCCGTGGTTTTGATTTTGGTTTAGTA
Source organism: Aquatica leii (assembly GCA_035610365.1). Classification (NCBI taxonomy): domain Eukaryota; kingdom Metazoa; phylum Arthropoda; class Insecta; order Coleoptera; family Lampyridae; genus Aquatica; species Aquatica leii. The sequence continues at coordinate 65,184,206 of CM069437.1, forward strand.
TTTTACTTGTTTATCTCAGTAAAATAACAATTCTATATAATTTACGACTTCCTTTTGGAATGTAATTTAATCCATTTTTCTTGGTAGTTATACTTTGTTTATGTTGGGCTATTTTATTAAGCGCTATTATCAGTCACCTGCAAATAAGCAAGCTAAGCGTTCTTGATGGGAAATGTTTTTGTCGAGGTCTACGTGATGGAATTCACGTGGCTAATTATAGTTCTCATCTTTGTTAAGTTCGTTTGTTTAATGCTCTATCTTTTACGTAGATGTTACCGCGCAAGTTGAGGAAATTAGGTGGGAAGACGAAGTTTTAAAAAATGGTAAAGTTTGGTTTTTGGGAATCAATCGATCGTTGCTCGCAATTAAGAAAATCCGGATACGGAGATGTAGTTGAGTGGTAAGGGTGTTTTACTACCCTATCGTTAGGTAATGCTGCGGAAGTTAAGTAGAAATCGTGAAAATTAAGTGTAATGGTGAAAATGTTAATTTTTCAAATTTCGTAATGTACGGTTTATATAGTCTTCATGATTTCTAAAAATAAACAATCACGCTTGAGGGATTTAGTTTCGATGTTTTGAGTGGAAAAATCCTTTTTCTTCGCCATTGTGCGGTTTAAATTATATTGTGATATAAATCTTCCACCGGTGTTCTATTGTTTGGGGGTCCTACCGAGCTTGTATCCGACTACCTGGAGCGACGGAGTTCAATCTAATTACGTAGCTTCCGGAAACGCTGTGCCGACAGTTCATCTAAGTAAAGGTATTTATTGATTTTGGTTATTATCGTGAAGTGAACCGCGTTTGAAATGCAGTAAAAGCTTTGAATTTGAGCCGATTGAATTACGACTAACGTTAAATTTAATTATTTCGAGTAACACTTAAAGGTGAAGTTAAATTGAATTAATTTTTTTTTGGTTTTGTGCGTATATAGAAGTAAACCGTATGCCATATAATAGATAATGTAACGATTTGTAAAGTATAATTTGTTTGAACGTTTAGTTCGAAACCAATTTCGGACGTATATTTTATAACTTGTATTTTTAGTTTAATCGAATTGTTTGTTATTTATGCGGTCAAGGCCTTGAAATTTATTTGTGTTATGTTTTATTTGAAAACGTCGAGTTAACGCTATTATAGTAGTATTTTCTTTTTATTCATTTTAATTTTTGTTTGTCTTGCTTAAGATTATTTTATCTCTTTTATTCAAATTTGTTAACATTCATTATTACTTGTTGTTATTTTTTTTTATATTCAATCAATAAATGTTAAATTGTTAAATGTAAAGAGCTTTTATTCATTCAGCTGCCGCATACGTAAATTTTGTTTTAAGTGTATTTCAGAATAGTTACAACTCAAGGTAAGTTCCGGGGTTGTAACCAACCAGATGAGCTTTCGGATAATCAGGGGTTCGGAAGCTACCCTCATCATGACCTTGATTGGCGCCCTTACCGATTTTTGACTATTTTACCGTTTTAGTTCGATTTTATGTCGATCTCGTTTCCAATTTATCACGGAATTTTAAATTATAACCCACCCCATCTCCATTGAGCTAGTGGCACAACACCGTTTATGTTACCTCATTTCAGGCAGTGACTTTGTGTTAACTTTGGCATGTAACATATTTCCTAAAGAACACGCAAGAAAAAAGAGAAAAAAAAGGAAACAGAAAAGACTCATAAAGGAAGATTTGGGTAAGTTGAACCCACTAATAGCAATGAAGAGGTAATAGAATTAATAAAAATAGAAAAAATTATAGCTACACACACGTAATCAAGTCCCTTCCTTTTGTACGTGCTTCCAATTATAGCCTCCAGCGGAGGCTGGAAAACCAACGTACATGGCAAAAATATGAATCAATGTTTACCCCAGGAAGACTTTTACAAAAGCAACAATAATAATACACCCATTTATAACACAAATGCTTCCAAAATTTTAGAAGTGAAAACTTTGCTGGGCGCTTACGTTAGAACATACACGTGAAGTGTACCTACCACAGTCACCAAAAAAATAATTTCAATTTGACATATATCCCCGCCCTCGCAACGAAAAGTAGGCGTTTCGAAAATAAATTTTATACAAGGACAAGCATCATACTAAAACATTTTTAACATAACATAAGATGAACGACTGGCTTAAGAAATCTATTAGGAAAATGAAATAAACTTACAGTTCTTCAAAATAGGTTCTAGAAATAGCGTTTTTTTTATTAACTCTTATCAAATTTGTCAGAATAGAAAAGTAAACATCGAAAACTTAGAAAACAGAAAAGTACGTAAACAAATAAAACAAACAATAAATTAAGCAAGGAAAAAAAGAAAACCAGATGTTACGTGAATTATTGCGTAATTTAATTGCTAATTGCAAATTATAACGTAAATATAAAAAAAGTGCCAAAACGGTTAGAAACTAGAATGGAAAATATTGTTTAAATCTATCCAAGAATGCAAGAAAACAAATGATAACACACCGGTTGTAACACAAATGTTTAAAAAAGATGTGGCAATATTAAAGAGGGTGATTGCCCGGGTCATTTTATACAAAAAAGTTTCTATAAACATAGTTCCGCAAACGCTTCGTTACCGATCTACAGCGTGTTGAAGTTTAATTAAAAAACAGAGTAAAAATTAGATTTCTTCAAAACGGCTTGAGATATCATAATGAAATTTTAGGCGTGTTAATAGCTGTGGGAGACACATACTTTGCAATACAACACGATCTTTCAGTCGTACTAGTTGCGCGCATATTGGCATGTCACAGGCAATTTTTCAACAAAAAAATTGGACGCCGCTGATTTCTCTAAAAATAAAAATATGTTTTTATTCTCTGTTCAATTGTGAAGAAAAAAAGCTCTATTAACTTTTTATCGTGCGACGTACCGTTTTTTAGTAAACAAAAACATTTTAGTCATATCCATTTGGCATGCGTACAAAAATACAGTCCTGTTTTATTCACTGGCAGAGAATGACATATTGAATGAGTCTCGTGATTAATAATTTTTTATGTGTCGAATTTGTTGAAGTTCCTTATCATAAATCGCTATACGAATGCCGAGATGACCGACATGCACTACATTTATGGACTTGCTGATGGAAATGCTTTAGAAGCTAGGCGGTTGTATACTGAAAAATTTCCGTATTGCTCCTGATAGAAAAACTTTCGAATGTATTCATCGGCGCCTTTATGAAAAAGGTACATTAAGATGAAGTGGAGGATCAGGAAGACTAAAAACAGGAAGAACAGTAGAGCTGGAAGAGGATGTGCTAGACATGATTGAAGAAGATCGAGGTGTTTCTACTCGAAAAATTGCTGACGCTTTGGATGTAAGTAATGGGACTATTTGGCACATTCTAAAAAAAGATTTGTTGTATCCATTCCATATAGAAAGCGTTCAAGCACTTCTTCCTGCTAATTTTTCTCCTCGCATTGCATTCTTTTGGCTTTTGCACAAAATGGTTCAAATCCCTCAACTCCTAATGTTGATTCTGTTCACCGATGAAGCGAATTTTTCAAGAAATGCAATACGGAATTTCCATAATAACCATGTATGATGTGACGAAAATCCACATGAAATTGAAGATTGTTTTCAACATCAGTTTTTTTTAACGTTCGGTTTGGGATTGTGGGTGACTGCCTAATTGGACCGGTATTTTTACCAGGGAGACTTACCGGAGAGGTGTATCGCAACTTTTTAGAAAACACGCTCCCTGGATTTCTGGAGGACGTACCATCAGCAATTAGAGATGCTGTGTGGTATATCCACGATGACACACCAGCCCACTTTAATCAAGTAGTTCGTGATTTCTTAACACAAATGTTAACGGAAATCGCTAGATTGGCCTAGGTGGACTTCATTGGCCTGCACGATCCCCGGACTTAAATCCCCTGAATTTTTTCCTGTGGGGCCATTTGAAGTCCTACTCTACTCTATTAGAAAACCGATCCTGGTGTTTTTGAGAGAGTTCGCCAGTCAATGAGGAGAAGATTGGATTCTTGCATCCAAGCTCGAGGTGGTCACTTTTAACAGTTTTTGTAGTTTTTGATTGGTAAAATTGTTGGTTTGGTAAAATATTTTGCCTTTAAATAAAACCCTTGTTATTTAAAATTTTTTTCTGTAATAAATGGACATGCACTAAAATGTTTTTTTTTGCTAAAAAACGGTACGTCGTACGATAAAAAGTTAAGAGAGCTTTTTTCTTCACAATTGAACAAAGAATGAAAACATATTTTTATTTTTAGAGAAATCAGCGGCGTTCTTTTTTTTTTGCTTGAAAAATAGCCTGTGACGTGCCAATACGCGCGCAACTGGTACGACTGAAACATCGTGTTGTTTTGCAAAATATGTGTCTTCCACAGCTACTAACACGCCTAAAATTTCATTATGATGTTTCAAGCCGTTTTGGAAAAATCTAATTTTTACTCTTTTTTTTATTTAAATTTCAACACGCTGCAGATTGGTAACGAAGCGTTTGCGGAACTATGTTTTCTTACCTTTTTTGTATAAAATGACTGAAGCAATCATTCCCTTTATTATTGCCGCATCCTTTTTAAACACCCTGTATATTTTGATCACAGACAATAATTGTTGATGCAAGCCCATTTCGGTTGGGCAACACGTTCTACAAAAAATTAAAGTTGTCCTAACTTTTAGACTCCAAAAGATCAAATTTACATTGGTAAATATGATACAAATATGCAACATCTCGATAAATTAAAAGAACCCGAGCGCACCCTTTAATACTATATTACACACAAAAAAGTTTTGTAGTTAATTGTGACAACAATTAGATATGTAGGTACAGTCGTACGTGCAAATGACTGACAACGAAGATAAAAGAAAAATATAATAAGAAATACAATAAAAAGTATGCTGCTAGCTAACAGCAGTTTTTCCCAGAATTTTCTAAATTTTGCTAAAATAAACAATAAAATACATATAGCTTTATCTCAAATAAGTTCCTTTCGGTTTATACGATCTATGAGAATAAACCAGAAGCGCCAAGTTTTAGCCAGATTAATATTGATATTTTGGCGAGTGGACCTTTTAATACGGCTATAATGGTAGTTATTAATTGTAGGTTTCGATGTTCTTAATCAACGTAAGTGCAATACCCTTCTGCATCGTAGATTGTGACGTCATCATAAGAATTTTCCCATTATGAACGAACAGTTGTTAATATCTCCGCATTATTGGAATGTAGGTATCCAAAATTGCTAATGACCATTACGAGAAAATCAAATTAAATCACAAAAATAGAATAAAAATAGAATTCTTACCCTAGAAAAACTTTCACATAAGCAACAAAAGTACTACATCCATTTATAACGTGAATGCGCGTGATTATTTAAAAATAAAAGCCTCGCCAGACGCGTACGTTAGATGATTACCGTACCACAGGCACAGGAAAAATGGTTTTACCTCAACTGACAGCCACCACTCTCGATGTAACAAAAAGTGGGCGTTCTGGGACGAAACTTATACGGTACGAAAATCATACCGAAACACTTTTAACATAGCACAGAATTCTTACGACATAAAAATTAATTAATAAATAGACAAACTATATCAAAACCACAAGTATAAAAAAACATTTACATTTTTTATCAAGTTCAGTTATTACAGCAACTCGAGTAATACACCAAAAGCGTTGTAATAATTGAAGTATTGCAGTTTATTGCAATAGGTCTCTAAGATACTAAATCATAATGTTATTTGTAAATTTAGACTTACCACTATGTTGATTCCTTCAGAAACCACAAAATAAAAAACCATTCCAATAATGCTCAAATAGATTCTAAAATTCAAAATATAATTTTGTGATTCATTATCTTCATATACTAATACAATGGCGTAGGTGTTTAGTATAATAGATACGACAAGAAGCGTCCACCAATACACAAAAGCAGGACTAAGAAAAAATTCCTGCTGTCGATAGTTAATCACCAAACTATTATAAAAATACATTTGTTTTTTTAACACAAAGTCAACTAAATCCTGGTAGTTAGAATTTAAACGAAGTGTTAAACAATTTTGGATGCGATAAAAACAAACTTGAAAAATCATTTTATACAAATCATTATAAAGCAAACATTGAAAAACGTATATGTTTTGCGCCATGTTACTTAAAATTGACAGCGCCATATTTAAAACAACGTAAAATAAAGAGCTTTTTTCATAACTGCTAAAAACAATTGCAACTGCATAAGTTGTTTGTATGACAGCAATAGTAATAATAAATAAATAGCTTTTCACCAAGAAGCTTTTCTTTAACTTTTCGTTTAAAACTGCTTGCGTTCCATAATCATTTTGAGCTTCAATTATAGTTGCTAATCCATTTAATTCTATAATTTTTTCGTTGTATCTTTTTGCAGAGCTTGTTACGCAAATTATTGCACCAAAGTAAGCAACCATTTCTAAGATTTCAAAGTAGAAGTGTACAAGCTGTAGATTATTTGCTGCGAATAAATTAATAGTACGCACTGACACCATCGCTACAAAACCAAAAAGCAACATGATGATATAAGCGTAAAATAATTTAGACATTAGAAACAGTGGTTTAAACACTGTTTTATCGCTGTGAGGACATTTTATTAATACTGGAGTTATTCCACCTAAGCGTTCTAACGTTAGCAGAGGATACAAAAGACATGCCAAGCAATCACTGTCTGTATGCATTGTTAAGTATACGGAAGAGAATGTTTGTAGTTTACTGCGACAGAATAAAACTAATAAAGAAATATAAAAGAAATTGATTGAAATAAAACATTATTAGTTGTGTGTTTACACATCTAATTTAGTACATTATTTTATTGATTCAATTCTAAGATAAATTGCTATTTCTAAAAAAAAACAAAATTACAAACCTTGTATGTCAAAGAATAAAAAATTAATACAAGTGTAGAAACAATATTTACTGGTTATTTAAAATTTATGATGAAAACATAATTTATATAACCCAAACTTATAAATAAATTATGTGTCTATAGTAAGATGAGAACGTCTTCCGGGTTTAGATTGTGTCATTGTAACCAAAGTTGCTGTTTCACTCACTCTCGTAAGGGGTTTAATCAGAACGTGAGAGAAATCGAACTCAAACAAGCAACCGAAATCTAACTAAGAACCTCAAAAGTTAAGTAATCAACCTGTGAACCAAGCCAGATTCTAAACTCTACAGTACTAACTTAGGAAGTAGTGTCCGTATATAAAGAAGAAGTATCGTCGCACATGGTTAAACTCGACTCTGATTAGATTACGGTAAAAAAAGAACGTGTTTTCGATAAAGGAGTAATAACCGGGAACCAAAGAAGGAATAGCTCAAAACTATGATTACGATTAAAGTTATTGGGGCGTTTGATGAGTTCAATGCTCTCTCGGATTTTCCTAATTAAGAAGAATGAATGGGCAATCACCAAAACGTTATCCCATTTTTGGTTCCTGGTCCTTAATCCTTTATCAAAAGCACGCCTCTTTTTGACCCTAACCCAATCAGAGTCGGGCTTATCTGGGTTGGTTCACAAGTTGATTGCTTAACTCTGTAGTGGTTCTTTGTTAGATTGTCGGTTGTTTTTCAAGTTTATAGTTTTTTTTTACCTTTTTAGAGTTTAGAATCTTGCTTGGTTCACAAGTTGATTGCTTAACTTTTGAGAGGTTTTTAGTTAGATGTTGGTTACTTGTTTAAGTTCTTTGATTTTTTTCATGCCTTGATGAAGCTCTTAACGAAAGTGTGCGAAACGTTAGCAACTACGGTTACAAAAATGACACGGTTGAAACTTGGAAGACGTTCTCGTCTTAATATGTGTTTGTGTATTTGTAAACCTAATTAAAGTGTACTCATTTTCAAGATAGAGCGCACGGAAACAAAATAAATTGCATGTTCAATGCGTGATCATCAGGTGCTGTTGCAAATGCCCACTGTATTTTACCGCTGGTTGAAACAAGTGGGTTGATTTGTTCAGGCCCAGATTCGGATAGTTTGATTTATTTTATTTATGTAAATTATTTGTGTCTTTTATTATGTTTGATTTTGAACTATCATTATATAGCGTGCCTAAATTAAAGCATACACGTACCTAATTAATTATTATATGCAGCACAAAAATGTTAGAAATGTATTACTATCAACTAAAAATACTGAGTAATGAGTAAAGTTCTGTACGGTATGTTCACGTGAACACAGCCTGTATTTGTTTACGCAAGCTCTATCTTGAAAATGAATACTAAATGGTTACAGTTTTAACGCAATTTTTAATTTTGTTGGAGTTGGGTTATTAGATTGATTTAATACTATCACAAATGTAGTTGTAACCATCGTCTAAAAATAATTATTATAAACATTAGCAATTAAACGTAAAGAATAAATATAATATACACTACACTAAATAAGTCAATTGAGAAAACAGAAGAGTTAAGCCCGTGTATTTAAGAAACAACGCACATCCGTATACTCGCGTCGCACCCGAATTACTACGTAACTGTAATGGTCTTTTGTCACTACTGATTTGTCAAATTTGTAAATCCCATAGTAAGTCGTTTGACTTAATTATACTTAGGGTAGATTCTTGATCTACAAGTGATAACTTTGTTGCCATCTGTCGTACGTGGTTTAAATTATACTTAATCAATGCTTCTGCGACTGTGTAATGTAGGTTGCGTTTGGTTATTGGTGTTCTGTACGTTTCTTGCAATTTTATGTTTATTGTGTAGGAATAATATGTGTTGCATAAAAAATACAATTTCGTGTATTTGTTAGAAAAGTGATATATTTGTAATGCTATCATCGACATAAGCTTCTTCAACAGCACTACTACACCAGTCACTGTGCTCCTTTAAGATTTTGATGTCAGTTTTACTGTCGGTCAAAAATATCACTAAAACAATAGCTTGTAAAGCTATTTGGCTCCGATAGCCCAAAATACGCAGCAAATTTCTTTGGCAAATTGTAGAAAGTGTTAATATTAATTGGTCCCTTTGTGCACTTGCCTTGTCTATAAAATATAAATGGTTCACAATTTTTTAATCTCAAATTCAAATTATTTTCCAATGTAACTGTAAATACTCGTTTTTTCTTTGTTTTTGTATCGTGGAATGTTCTAACTTGCGTTTAATTTAATTATTATTTTGTAAAAAACTCTCGTATCTACGATCGTTTTAATTTGACGTTTGCCTTTAGCCAAGTTTTAAATGCTGTTAGTAATAATAATAAGAAATGCGATCAAAGGCTCATCTATACCAACAAAAGAACAGAAAAGGCTGTTACCATCGGAAAGCCAACCTCCAAGACTGTATGGGTTACCGAAAATTTACAATACCGAAAACCCTCTAAGACCTATCGTCAGTACTTGTGGATCACCGACTTACGAGTTAGCAAAATACTTAGCTAGAAGACTACAGCAGCATACCGGACAGAAAACCAGCTACGTTAAGAATTTTGAACATTTCGTCGAGATTCTCCAAGAACTTGAGGTAACTATCAGTGACATACTAGTTAGTTTCGACGTAGAATCACTATTCACCAATGTACCAGTAGAAGAAACATTAAAGATCATTAGACAACAACTAGTGCCACGAGGTTTACAAGAAGATTCGATCAACTTGGCCACTCTGTTTAACGTCAACTTACTTCCTGTGGAATGGTGAGTTCTATGAACAAAAGAACGGCGCAAGTATGGGATCACCACTGTCACCAGTAACAGCCAACATCTTTATGGAAGCTTTCGAACAAGAAGCTATCAACTTAAGTGACTGGAAACTGAAATGCTGGTACAGATACGTGGACGACACTTTTGTCGTATGACCTCATAGACGGAAAGAATTACAAAGTTTTCTTCAACATATCAATGGACACCACAACAGTATCAAATTCACCATGGAGGTCGAAAAGAACAAAACGCTGCTCTTGCTAGACGTTCTGGTAACACGCACAAACAACAAGCTAATTCATAGCGTATACCGCAAGGAAACACATACAGGCCGGTATCTACACGTATCATCTCATCACCATCCACAACAGAAGAGATCCCTCATCAACACACTTTTAAGAAGAAGAAAATTAGTGATGAAGAACACAAGCCGGAGAAAATCACATAAAGGACGCTCTTATAAAAAATGGCTACAACAAAAAAGACCACAGAAGAAAAAAATGAAGCAAGCTGAGGTTGCTGGGGAGACACCGTCAGAAACATATGCTTACTTACCCTACGTTACCGGAGTCACTGACAGACTAAAGAAGGTTCTAGGAAAGAAGAACATCACTACACGTTATAACACAGTGAAAAAATAGATCAGCTCATACCTCCTAATAAAGATCAACTCCCAAGACTACACACCAAAGGTATATACAAATTAGAGTGTATGTGCGACAAGTGTTACATCGGCCAAACAGGGAGGAGCATTCAGTACAGGGTTAAAGAACATCAACGAGACGCTTAACTCAGACGCACGGACAAGTCTGTAGTAGCGGAACATCTACATGAGAATGAAGATCAACGGATTGATTACGGGAACGTAAAGGTATTAGTACGAAGCAGACACTATCACCAGCGAATAATACTCGAATCACTGGAAATAATGAAAAATCCTAACAACTTCAACCGTAAGGATGGATACAGATTAAGCAACACATTGAGATCTACGCCGCGTGAAAAACATGCAAGAAGTCATTAGACGTCTATGAACGCAAATCAACAGACCAGAACGGACACGGGTCAGCGAAGCGGAGCCGTAAGACGGTATATAACGAGGAACGCAAGACGATAACACCAGTCTTTAGAAATCTTCTGAAGAAGCTGACAGCATGATCAGCGAAATGTTAAAAGAAAGTTTTGTGACGTGACAACACCTAAAAAACAGTGCTACATTAAACAATGGCCGTGAAAGTTTGCATTCTACCATATGAGGTTTTTTTAAAATCTGCTGACTGCGGTATTATTTTCGTACAAGTTATGCATATATTCTTTATCGTTTAGTTTCAAAACTTGTTTTTCCGGGGTCCCATTTGACGCACACGTTCTACGATTACATTTGAATGTTATACACTCCCCATTTAGGTTTCGGTAACCGTCCCGGAAGGAAACCAAAAAAATTGATTGTGTGATGAGGTAACGTTCTTGAAGACGCCGACTTTGACGTAAAGATGGAAGATTGGAGAAAGTAACAAGAACGCCATCAGTCACTTGGCTTTGTTTCAAAGGATCCTCGCCGTCTGCAACATAATAATCATATTATATAATTGGGGCAAGATCAGAACTTACCGCAGTAGATTTTTTCGGTCTTTCCCGTGGGGGGATAAGGCAGATGGGAGTTTCCGTCGTTCCTTTAATATACCGCTTGAGAGCCGATACATGATAATTGCCAAAGGGCACATCCGGTTCGTGGATATGAGCTACCTGGTAAGAAGTAGGCAAGTTTCGCTTAGTAATCAAATAGGTCCGTCGCGTCTAAAAGCGAGCTTGGACGTAAACTGCTGAGTTACTCAATTGGTGTACATCGACAAGGGCCAAATCACCGACGTTGTACGGAATAACTTCACGTCTAGCTTTATCAGCATGTTTCTTTGCAGCATCCTGTTTTAGTTCATGGGTTTCTCTGGCATATTTTAACACTTGATCTATATTTTTCAAGTAGGTATTGGGTGATCTCAGGTACAAAATTTTCGTTTTGAATAATAGCACGTAGATCGTGATGCACTTTGTATAGTGTTCGCGGTTTTCTTCCAAAAGCGAGAAACGGCGGTGAATACCCGGTGCTACTGTTTATACACGTATTCATTGAAAACGTTATTGCAGGCAAAGCTTCTTTTCATCGGGTACGATCTTCCCCGCAAATGATCCTCAATTGGATTTTTAGATCTCTGTTGCGTCTTTCTTCAGGATTAGCTGAAAGATGGTAGACAGGAATCAAATTTTGTCAAAAACCTAAGCAATAAGCTACTATTTGCATTACTTCACCAACGAATTGAGGTCCATTGTCACTGATGACTCGATGTGGTATTCCATAGCGTAAAATTACTTTGTCGACAAGACATTTTGCACATGTCTCTGCAGTGGTGGTAATTAATGTAAACAGCTTCATCCATTTAGTAGCGGTATCTTCAATTGCAAACACCCATTTGTCGCCAATGGGGACAAGCGTCTCAAAACGCTGATTGGAGATAGCAGTTTGTAGCAACCCAGCAGGTTTTAGGTTAGTGGGTTTATAACTCTGGCAAGCTATACATTTTTTGACATGGTTAGTGACTTCTTGATGCATAGTAAACCAGTAAAAACGATTACGAATTCGACGCAATGTTTTTTCAATGCCATAGTGTCCGATGGTAGATAAGTCATGATGTTCGCGCAAAACTTCTCTCAATCTTAGATTTTGGAACAACTAATTGAGCAGATTCGGAGTCAGCATCAGGCACATAGCAATACAGCACACCAGATAGCATGACATAACCACGATGGAGTATAATCAATTAGATTCGGGTTGTCCAATTCAAAGGTATCTATAATGTTTTTGATGTCTGAATCGTCATTTTGTTTCTTCCTAAGATTTCTTGCAGATTCTTGTGGTAAGAGCGTTGTTACAGTGCTAACTGAAACAGTCCGTTGTATATCAACGTCCGAAGGCGGTCTTGGCAGACAGTCGGCTATGACGTTAGTTTTTCCAGGTACATAATTTTATTTGTAGATCGTAGCTTTGTAACACTAAGGTCTACCAAGCTAAGCAATCACTTGGGGATCACAATGACATTAGCTATTTGAGAGGAGACGATAACGCATGTTTTAACTTAGTAAATGCGGTTTCTTCACCATCTCCCTACTTAAATTTTGCTGTTTTGCGAGTTAGTAAACTAAGCGGTTTCGAAATGTCGGCGAAATGTTCAATAAAGCGCCGAAACCAGCTACACGTTTGTAAGAACGAGATGACATGCTTGACATTAGTGGGTGGTGGCAAATCTATAATTGCGCGAGTTTTTTTAGGGTCGCGGTCGGTTTGTATTCTACCTGGGGTATCAAATGTTCGAGATAACGAACCAAATCACACGCGAACGATTTATACATAGTAATAAATATTGTTTTATCACGATCTCCGAGTTTGACAGGTACCTGGTGATAACTGGACTGAAGCTCAATAGTAGACATGTAGAGTGTTTGTTTAGAGTTATGCAAAAGGTCGTCAATCCTAAGCAACGGGTATCTATCAGGCACCGTGAGAGAATTTAGGCGACGATAGTCGATACACATTGTTACCTTTTCAGGTTCTTTTTTAGGAACCAGCACCACTGGAGCAGCGTAAGCAGAGTCACATCCCTCAATGATATTAGAAGCGAGAAGTTTATCAGTTTCTTTTTTCAAAAGTTCAGTTTTCTTGGCGTTTGGCCTCTAAGGACGCACTGCTATTGGAGTGTCATCAACAAGACGAATTGCATGTTTCATTTTCGAAAACATTTTTATAGTCAGTCAAAAATTTTTTTAGACGTTGTTTTTGGTCGGCACTTAATGAAAATGCTTTCCAAATTCTTTTATCGGTTTCTGGTACCGTTTGCGCAATTTGCCACTTTTAAAATTGCGTTGAAACAGCACTAAAATTGGGCGCCATTAGATGTAAAGGTATTAATTTAGTGTAATTTTAGACGACTTGAATAAAACTGATAACTAAACATTTACAGCCACTTAATTAAAATTTCATTGGAAATTAACGTTGCACAATAAATATAAGATTATCTTCAAAAATAATTGTTAACTTAAAATAATGCGTACACGTTATGCATATATTTATCGTTCACTTTCAAAACTTGTTTTTTCGGGGTGTCCCATTTGACGCACACGCTCTACGATTACATTTGAATGTTACAAAAACCTTTTTCTAATTAAAAAAGCAGTTGGATACAAACTTTCTCTCTACTAAGATGTGGTAGTGCCGCGGTTCCTCCAAATTCAATGTAACAGGCTGCTGGTTTAAAATGTAAGATAGTTAAGTGGAAATTGTAATGCTTTAATTTTGTTTTGTTTAACGGATTGTATTTTTGTGAAACACAGCTATTTTCCGGTAAAGTTGTGGATGGAAAATTTAGATATACATATCCGTTATTTATTTTTGCTGTGTAGCGGATTGCCTCCAATTACCTCAGCAACTCTGAAGTCATCTCTGGTTACTACACTACTTGAGGACTACGGTTAACCAGAAAACACGTCTGTCGAGACTACAGCTAGGGATTTAAAATTATATTTATACCGTTTATTCTGCTATTAATTGCCAAAAGGCTGCGAATAAAATTCATAACTTTGTGAGTTATTGCTATTTTACGTACTATATTGCTTAAATTTCGTGCTTTGAGTTATTACACATTTTGCATTTTACGATCAAAAACATTAAGCTAAGTTTAAAGCAAATATTAAAATAAAGCTCAAATATACCTTCGACTAAATTAAAATAATAAGTACCTAAGTTTAGCAATATGACAAAAATGTTCAATTTATTTATTTCTGCTGATATGGTGAATGAAATAATAAATTTTACAAATCAACGAAGGCCTTACAAAACTTAAATGTATATGTCTGTATTGGATTGTTGGTGTGTGTCCAAAATGTACAGTGTGTAAAACACAATTAAGCTTTTATACTTGCAGAATTCTTGTCACAATGGTAACGTTCCGTGAATTCTCCCAGTTTTGCATATCGACCATATACCGTATGCTTCAAAGAAAAACAAAAGCGTTATTTTACTACAGAGATCATATTTTACTATAATACTATTAAATGTGCGGTTGATGAAAAGTAGGAACCGCTATAAAAGAGAATTGTTTCCTTTGAAATTAGAAAGAGAAGTAGTAGAACACTATATGAGAAGGAAGATTAGTAACGCTGTCGTGCGCTCCAGGCTAAATAAAAAGAGTGTCCGGTGCTCTATCAACTGGTGTCGGCCTTTCGAGATCTTGAGACCTAGCTTAGGCACAGGATAGATGACAAATTATTCCGTCTTGCGACATTAGTTTTTTTAAAAAGGGGGTTCTTAAGCATTTTATCACAGTCTCGAAACACATTTCTACGGGCGAGCGAGAGCTGGTACCCAGCTGCTGAACTGAACTGAACTTTTTTCTATTTTAGAAACAAAATTATACAGCGCTTGCCAAAAAGTCAGCACCAAATGTTTTTTTTAATTTACAGTTTAAAAAAAAACTTTATATGGTGATTTGTGCTTGTCTGAAAACCTATCACATATACACAGTGATTTTCACTTAGCTAGAAAATGGCGTTTTTCAAAGTTGTCTAAATTCAAAAATTGTTATTTTTTAGAAATTAAGCAAGATTTCAATGAGATTTTTTTATCGTCTGTCAGCTTTAGCTTACCGTACAACCTCAAAAACAAAAAACATTTTTTTCTTTAATTTCCGTTAAAACTAAAGTTTTTAATTTTTTGGAATATTTTCAAATTTTCACATACCAAGACTTGATTACAAAATTTGATTTCGTTAAAAACGTTAAAGATTCGTAATTAGAAAAAAACAATAGAAATACGTTTGTTGTGTATCTGATAGGGGCTAAATAAGTTTTCAGACAGGACAAATTGCCGTAAAAAGTTTTTTAAAAAACTCAAACTACAAAAAAAAGTCCATTTAGTGCCGACTTTCTGGCGAGTACTTAAGCATGTATTTGTTTTATAAATTTTAAATTATAAAAAAAAATAAATATACAAATAACATTAACAAACAAAATAATAATATGTAATATTTTATTAAAATCTAATTATTCGTTTGATTCAAAAGGTAAGTACATAATTATTGACGTTATCTACATTATAATGTATAAAAAAATATAATTTGGAGAAATCAATATGTTTACATTTATGTTGTGTTTGGGTAAAAACTAAACTACAACGATATCATCAATATGTTTAATATTTGTTTGTAAATAATAATTTGTAGATAAGATTAATTTTGTATAATAATAGTACTCTTAATAGCGCACTGTATAGTACATATGTACATATATAAAATTATTGCAAAATTTTGTAGCCGTAGAAAGGCTTTAGTATTTTATAGTAAACATGATCTTTTATGTATAGTTTGCGTTATTCATTTCTGTACAACGTGTAAATTATGTTAATTATTTTTTTAATGCATAAACCTTGTTGTAAATTTCATATAAAAACCAATAAAAAAATCTATATATATATAATCATTTCCTTATTTACCAGTTAAGGTGTTAAGGTATAACATATTTACATCTAATTTAAACTTTAACTTAAAACTATTTTCTTAGAAAAATGTCTAAACTAATCTTTACATTCTGAACTTATTACTATGCTACTATTATAATTATGATTATACAATCAACACAAACTATGATTATCCTTTATCTATATACAATTTTACTCCATTCTTTTTTATTGTGAGACAATCGTTTTGCCTCTTCCCATCTGATTTTTCTATTGTTTAGTAATTGTGCGATTTCGTCGTTCCAAGTCTTTCTCGGTCGTCCTCTTGTTCTCTTCCCTATAGTTTTTGCTTCCCATATGTTCTTTACCGGTCTTTCTTCGTTTACTCTACACAAATGTCCAAACCATTTTAACTGTTGTTCTTTAATTTTGTCTAACACTGACACTACTTTTAGTTCTTCTCTCACTATCTCGTTCTTTATTCTGTCTAATCGCGTCACTCCCTTAACCCGTCTTAAATATTTCATGTCCATCGCTTGTAGTTTACTTTTTAGTCTTTTATTTAGTACCCAACTTTCACTACCAAAGATCAAAATAGGTCTGAATATTGTCTTGTAAATAGTAATTTTCGTTTTTGTTGATATTTCCTTTTTTCCTATGAATGTTTGTTTTAGAGTGTGATACATATTAGCTGCCGATTGTACCCTTTCGTTTATTTCTGCTTCAATGTTTCCTTGTTCATCTATTATAACTCCTAAGTACTTAAACGACTGTACTTGTTCTAACGATTTTCCTTCTATTGCTATACTGACATTTTTCTTTTGTTTTCCAATCATCATTACCTTGGTTTTGTTTTCGTTTATTTTCATATTTCGCTTTGTCAATGCTCTTGTCCATGTTTTTAAATTTTCTTCCAATTGTTTTTCTCCCGCCGCGCATAGCATCAGGTCATCCGCAAAAGCACATTCTGATATTCTCACTGCTTTTAATCTCCGGTATCCTATATTCATCTTGTTAACTTGGTTTTTGATTTCTTTTATAATATCATCCATGACGATAATAAATAGTGTTGGACTTAGTATACCTCCTTGTTTTAATTTATCTCCTGCTGTGAATTCTGTTGATTGCATGTTACCAGTTCGTACATAGTTTTTATTGTTTTCGTAGGTGCTTTGAATTGCTTTTCTCAAACCATAATCTACTCCTCGCCGTTTCAAACTTTCCCACACTAT
Source organism: Aquatica leii (assembly GCA_035610365.1). NCBI lineage: Eukaryota > Metazoa > Arthropoda > Insecta > Coleoptera > Lampyridae > Aquatica > Aquatica leii. The sequence continues at coordinate 65,201,578 of CM069437.1, forward strand.
TTTTCTGGGTACTTTATCGAACGCTTTCTCTAAGTCTATAAAGGCCATATATACATCTACCTTCATCGTTCTACTTTTTTCTATAATTTGTTTTATGGTAAAAATGTGGTCCTGTATACTTCTTCCTTTTCTAAATCCACTTTGGGCTTCTTCTAGTTGAGGTTCTATTATCCGTCGTAATCTACTGTCCAACATTCTTTCGTACATTTTTCTGACTGTGCTTAATAGTGTAATGCCTCTATAATTTTCGCAATTCCTGTTGTCTCCTTTCTTGTACAAGGGTATCATAATTCCCACTTTCCAATCATCTGGTACTTTTCCTTCTTCCCAAGCTTTTTGAAATATTTCTTTTATCATCATTTTGCCGTGCTCTCCTAAGTGTACGATCATTTCTGGTTTTATTTTATCAAATCCCGCAGCTTTTCCTTTTTTCATTGCCTTGATTGTTTGTGTCACTTCTCTCATACTTATGCCTTCACTCTTTTTGTCTTCCTGTACCTCTTCTTGCCATGTTGTATTTGTTCCTGTTGTATTCTCTACGTTTAACAATTTCTCAAAGTATTGTCTCCATCTTTCCATTATGTCGTTGTCGTTTTTCAGCACTTCTCCGTTGTCATTTTTAATGTATTTTATTGTATTGTTCTTTCTTTTTCTGAAGTTCTTCAGTACATTGTAGAATAGTTTTTGATTTGTTTTACTGTCTTCTTCCATTTTATTTCCAAACTCGCTCCACGTTTTTCTTTTTGCGTCCATGACCATATTCTTGGCTTTTTTCCTTTGATTTTGGTATTCTGCGTAATTTTCTTGTGTCTTTTTTTGCAAATATTTTTTCCATTTCTGTTTCTTTATTTTGAGTTGCGTTTTAATCTCTTCGTTCCACCATCTTGTTTGATTCTTTTTGTGAGTTGTAAAAGCTACTCCGCATGTTTGTCTTGCAACACATAAAACAGTTTCTTTAAAACTTTGCCATAGCTGTTCTACCGTTTTTGTTTTCCACTCGGTTTTTGTCTGCGTTAATATCTTTTCCGTCTTTTCTTTGTATTCTTTTGCCGTTTGATTGTTTGCTAATTTGTATGTTTTTATTACTTCGTTTCTTTCTGTTTTGCTTAAGTTCAATTTTTGTTTTTCTTGTTTTCCTATTTTGATTCTTATTTTAGCTACTAATAAGTAGTGGTCGCTGTTAATTTCTGGGCCCCTTCTAACTTTTACGTCCGTCACTTCTTTCTTAAAACATGTATTTGTTAGTACATAATCTATAACTGATTTTTCTTTTCTACTTTCTACCACTCTTGTAAACGTGTGAATATCTTTATGCTTAAAGAACGAGTTCATTATCAACAAATCGTTTTGAATACAAAATTCGATTAATCTTTTGCCATTATTATTTCTATGTTCTTCGCCGTATTTTCCTATAACATTCTCTGTGCTGTTTTTCTTTTTATCAACTCTGCAATTTAAGTCTCCTAATAGTACGATCCTATCTTTGAGTTCATCTACCACACCTGTTAGTTCTTCCCAAAACGCATCTTTTTTCTCCACTGTTTCATCTTCGTTTGGTCCATATGCTATTATAATGTTTGTTTTATTTTGATTGTCTAATTGCATTATAATTTTTAAGATTCTCGGCGAGATGTGATGTGAAAAATCTATTTGCTTCTATATATATGTTTCGTGTCTAGAATTTCAAACAGCTATTGCATAAACAGAGCATATAATAATCTATTTGTAAATGTAAATGTAAATAGGACAAATTATGCTTTTATTTGTAAATTTAGATACTGTATTTGCAGACTATGGAATAGGACATGTAAACCATAAGTTGTTTTATTAGATTTTATGTGGTAATCTATATACTTACAAGTAAGATTCTAAATGCAATGTCAAATTTAACACAATACTCCTTGACAATTTCTTCTGGGCTATCTAAACCAGTGGTTCTTAAAGTGGTCTTTACAGTCCCTCAGGGGTCCCCGGGATCATTCAGAGAGTCCGTGTAAAACTAAAATTGACTGAAGAACGTCAGGGTGTCGGCGCAAGGTTTAATATAAAATAAAAAAGTTGTGACACATTTTTATTAATATGGAAGTCAAAATGAATAACAATAAATCAATTATTAGCGATTTTTACGTCCTAAGTAAAATATAAATATAGACAGGTGCATAAATCACAAGTAATGACAAGCATCGTGGTGAGTCAGGCATATCTATACAGGTTTATACAAAAACGCAATAGAGTCGATACCGATACCAACTAGTCTATAATATAAACTATAAAAAAGTTATGCATCTGATCAACAATTTAGTTCTGTGTTATTGCGTGATGTGAAGTGCATACAACAAATTTTTCTAGTCTTGGGTAAGAAGAAGTATTATTTTTTGTATTGTTACGCAGATAGTTTACTTTCATTACGTAAATATATTTGAATCAAATTGATTCTTTTTTAATTTAAATTTATTCAAGCAAAGTTATACTCTTGTTTAAATTGATTAAAAAAATATACATATCACAGTTTAAGTACAGTAATCTCTTAACATTCATTAAAGATTTTTTTTTAATTAAAAATTTAAGAAGGGATTGTAAGTTTTTCTAACACAGATGTGTTTCTAAAAAATATATTATTAATGATTGTGTAAAAAAAGTTAGACATATTGAGTTTTATAATTTAATATAATGCAGCCTAAAAGTTATAGCTTACTATGGTATATTATATTTTTGTTTATCTCCGCGAATAACCAAATATGCGAATGTTTGGAATTACTGTGTATTACTGTATTACTATATTCTGTTGTTAATTAACTTTTGAATTATTAATTTTTCTTGAAAATTAATTTTTACACAATGAGTACCATTGTACCATTGAGTAACATTTTACATGAAATTGTATCCTTACATATTAAATAATTAATTATTAATAATTAATAATTCATTTTAAAAAAATATTATAATTAACAATGGTTTGCTGCAAATAAAAAATTTGATACATATTATATTTTCCTACATCTTTTGGGCCCCTGTTTTTCAGATAACAGTATGAGTGAGCCGGAGAAACAATGCAGACAATACAGTGTTGAATATATGAAATATGGCTTTATTCTGTCACCAGGAAATAGTACTTTACCTATGTGTCTTCTATGTAATAAAACAATCTCAAACAATTCAATGAAACCTTCTAAGCTTAAAGAGAACAATTAATAAAAAATCCATAGTAACAAAAAAGATAAAGATTTAAGGTTTTTTCAAACAATCAAAGAAACATATTTAAAGCCACCAACATTTTTTTGTTTCTTTTGGCTTTTTTGCCACTTTTACCAGTATTCAAGCTTGCGCTTATCCCTGGCGTGTTGTCGTTTGTTTTTTTATCTTTTTTTTATTACTGCGTCATGTTTTCTCATTTTGGTTTTTATGTGTTATTATTGTTATTTGTTTATATTTGTTTGTTGCTCTTGATTTTGTTTTGTGTTCCATTTGCATTGTATTATCTTGTATTATTTGTTTTATTTTACCTTGGCCGTATCGAGGATTTTTATTTCCCTACTGTGTAGGGTGACCTCGATTTCGTGTATGTCCCTAACCTCGGGAAGGTAGCAAATTCCTACTATCTAGCTGGTGAATTGTTTTCCAAACTTGTTTGCAAAAGGTTTCGAAGTCTTTTTTTAATTTTTTTGCTCATTAATTTGTATTTATTGGGTGGCCACGGCATTCCTGCTTCTACTACTGCTGTTTTTAACTTTTTTCGGGGTTCTATGTGCTTTTCGCATACCAGTAATTCATGTGTTGCGTCTTCTGTTAAGTCGCTGCATGAACATTGTGAGTTGTTTGTTCTGTTGATGCGGTCCCTGTATTTGTTTAACCTGCCATGGGCTGTGACTAACTGGACTCCTTTTGTGGGATCCAGCTTTTCATTTCGCCGGTTCTTGTTTGTACGTTTGGAAGGTAGTCAAATAGCGCTCTTTCTTCTGTAGAGTTTTCCCATTTGTTTTGCCACATTTTCATAGTTTCTCTTCTCAATTTATCTGTTGCTGTTTTCTTCGTCATTAACTCATAGGTTGTATTCAGTGGTCTTAGTTTTGTTATTTGTACTTGGTGTTTTCTTATTAAGCTTTTGTTATAAACGTTAGGTACGTTTCTTGTCGTTTATAGTTCTGAATGTTTTTAGTTCCCGGGTCTTTTGCTCTTAATTCTTCGGTTACGATTTTTGTTATTGTGTGTTATTGTGGACGGACGGTGGTGTCTTCAATGTTTGAGTTTGTTTTGTTTATGTGTGTTATAACTAACGTATCTGTAGCTTTTATCTTTTCCGTGTATTTTGTTTGCGGCGTTTATTGTTTCGTATCGGCTACTCGGATGTCCTACTTTGTATTTGTTAATTCTTGTCTCAACTATGCCGGGTTTTATTTCTACGCTATCTACGTTTGCGGTTTTTCTGGTTTTTACGTTGCATGTTGCAATTTTTTCCTTTATTAATAGTTCTATAGGGATCACTCCTGCTAGTACTTGTAGGGCTTAGGTGGAGGTTGTTCTAGAAGCTCTTGTAACCATAAACAGTGCGTGTCTTTGTGCGTTAGTTAAAGTTTTTGGTTGTTTCTTGTCAATTTTTGGTCCCCAGCTTGTAACTCCGTATGTCAGTATTACTTTTATCGTGCCTTTGTATATGGTTTTTAGTCTGTATTTGTTTAGTCCCCATGTGAGTTTAGCTGACCACGTTAAGGCTTAGAACACTTTTTTCGCTTCTTCAGTTATTTTTTTAACATGTGTGTTTGTTTTCATACGCTTATCCATATGAACTTCTAGGACGTTTATGGTTTGTACCATTTTTATAGATTTGTATCTTGACTCTTGGTGGTCTGCTATGGCTTAGGTGACCTTTTAGCAGGATTATTGTTGATTTATCTGTTGCGATGCTTAGCTTGTTTTCTTTACACCATTTTTGAGTTCTTTCTACTTCTCTTATTGCTATTTCTTGTAGTTCTTTTCTGAAGTTTCCAACCACTATTATGATTTTATTGTCGGCATTTTATTGGCTTCAGTTGCGAAGCTGGAGTTGTATACTAGATTCCATAGGTACGGTCCTAGTATTGAGCCTTGTGGGCAACCTTTTGTAACCTGTTTCTTAATTGTCTCAATATTGATAACTATGGCGGCTTTCTTGTTAGTAAGGTAACTTTTAATCATTTGATACAGGTTATTAGAGAATCTTGCTTCCTTTGCATGTTTGAGTACGCTGGGCCACCATAGATTGTCAAAAGCACCTTGTATGTCTATTTGTAGTGCTAACGCCTATTTTTCTGTGGTTTTGCTTATTGTAACATACATATGGTGTATGGCGTCTTCTGTAGATAGTTGTTCTCTAAATTCAAACTGTTTTTTGTTTAGTATAGAGTTTTTGTCTGCGTGGAAATTTAGCCTGTCTAGGAGAAGTTTCTCTAATAGTTTGCCCATAACCGGCAACAGGGTGATTGCTTTGTAGGCCTTAGAGCTCGTTGGATCTTGATTTCCTGGTTTCTAATACACGCGTTTATTAAGTTTAATATTGTGTTTGGCATGTTGTAGTATGCTTTTTTAATTATCTCCGGGCCCAGACCATATGGGCCGGGCGCTTTTCCTGATTTGATGGTCCTTACCGTCTCTTTAATTTTGCTTTGAGTCAAAGGACAGTCTTCGTTTTGGTCGTTGTTTATATTTACTTCATTTCTTGTCTTTTTCTGTTCTTTGGTATTTGTTGTTTAGTCGTCGTCTGGGATTAGTATCTTAAGTAAAGTCGGTGCTGTTTCTTTCCAGTTTAGGGTCTCTTGATTGTCGTTAATTTTAATTGTCTTGAAGAATCTTTCTTTCTCGTGATTTTTAGTCATTTTGTATATTATTTCCCATGGTTCGGAGTTACCTATTTCATTGACTAGTGTTTTTAGGCTTTCTCGTTTTCTTGTTCTTATTTCTTTATAGTCTTTGTTTCTGGTCCTTTTGTATTTGTTCTTTAGTGTTTTCTTGTCTTCTCGGATTAGCTCTTTTGGAATTTATGTCTAGCTTTCATCGTTGCTTTACGTAATTCTGTAAATTTTTTATCCCACCATTTTACTGGGTTTTTGATAATTGTTTTTTCGGGGATTGTTTGTTTGCACACTTTTTGGAGTTCTTGGGTGATTCTGTTTGCTAGTATTTTGGTTTCGGCTTCTGTATGCGGTGTGATTGTACTGTATTTTTGCATCACTGTTGTTACTTTTATATTAAACTCTTCCCAGTTGGCCCTTTTTAATGCATATCGTTTTGCCTTCTTTGACAATTGTTTGTTTTGTTTGGTTTTTACTGACCAGTGTCGGTGGTAGCTGGTGGTTGCGTTTATATCTACTGCCTAGTTTCTGATTTTTTCAGCGATGTTTTGTGTGGATAGCGTTACGTTTATATTAGTTTGCCATGGTGACTGTATTTGCTTGGTTGTCCTGGCTAGATGTGCACTACCAATTGTGCTTGAGCTATTTGTCTTCTAATTTTTTTTCCGCAGTCATCCGTTGTTTGGCTGTGCCACAGTATTGATTTGGAGTTGGCGTCCATGTTTATTATGGCTTCGATCGGTGTAATTGTTTTTATTATGTTTTGTATTTTTTCCAAATATTTTTCTATGTTTTTGCCAAATCTACAGTACATCAATATCAGATATATTGTGCTCTGGTTTGTCTTTAGCTTTGCACACACGCTGGTTTCGTCGGAGAATTGGTTCAGTTTTGTTACAATATATTCTGGGTTGTTTATTATTATTGCAGCGTATTTTTGGAACTGTGGCGGCCCTCCGCAAATCACCGTGTTGTTTTGGTCATATCCGGGTATTTTTCCTTTGTAATTGTATGGCTGCTGTATCAGGGCTATGTCAACGTTGTTTTAATTCGTCAGTTACTTTTCTTGCTTTTTGGAGGTTGAGTTGGACCATTTTGATTGTGTTGTTGTACGTGGTTATATTGGTTCTTTGTGTGTTGTGTTTCAACGTGCATTTACGATTACTCTTTTTTATGTTATTCTTTAGTTGAAGTTTATCTATAGTTGATTTTGTTAATATGGGTTTCTATCGCGTTTTTTTATGCCGGGCCGTTTTCGTTATATATGCTGTGCTCGTTTGGCTTTTCGTATTTCTTACAGTTTGCACACCTGGTTGTTGTGGCGTCTCCCTTATTTTGACACTCTTTATAGGTGTGTTCTTTTTCTACGCGGTGTCCACAGGTATCTTGAGATTCGCGGCAATATTTGGATATGTGCCCGAACATCTCGTTATTTTTTCCTGATCTCTTGTTTTGTACCTGCACTGCTATTCTATATAAACTCATAAATACAACATCTAAGAGAGATGACGATGGACTACGTGCTTCTTATAATATTTCTTTAATTATTGTCCGGAAAGCTACACACTATTAGTGAAAAACTTATTCTACTAACTGTAAGTGAGATAATACGCACCGTGTTGCACGAACCAGCTTTTGATATTATAAAAAGAATTCCACTGAGTAATAATACTGTACGAAGAAGAATCAACTAAATGGCTCGGTGTGTAGAAAATTCTTTATGTGACTATTTAAAAACATCTGAATTCTCTATACAGCTTGACGAGTCAAGATTACCAGGAAACGAAGCTTTACTTTTAGCTTATGAAAGATTTGTAAAAGAAAAAAAAGTATGCCAAGAATTGGTATTTGTTAAATGTACTGATATGAAACGTTATTCACTGAATTAAAAAAAAATGACGTAAAAGCTATACCCTTGACTAATATCATCTCCGTTGCTACTAACGGTGCTCGGGCAATGGTAGGACGATACCGAGGTTTTCTGACATACTTTAAACAAGCTATACTGAATGTATTATCGGTACATTGTGTCATTCATCGACATCACTTGGTCGCAAAAAACCTTAGTGAACGTTTGCACAAATCACTACATTATGTCATTAGAGCAGTTACTAAAATAAAATAAAAGGGAATGCCTTAAATGAGAGATTATTTGCTCAGCTTTGTTTGGAAAATGATAATGACTATAATCGTTTACTACTTAACACAGAAGTACATTAGTTATCTAAAAGTGCATGTTTGGATCGCTTCTATTTGCTCTTTGATTCAGTGTTGGAATTTCTGGAGAGTAAAGACAGTGATTTGCGGTACAGTTTAATTATTTCAAAAAATGACATTGCTTATATGACTAATTTATTTGATAGATTTAACAAGACTAATATAAAAATACAAGGTGACACACTAAATTTAATCAAAGCTAAAAGTGTAATATCTGCGTTTCCCGCAAAACTTTAGCTGTACAAACAAAACTTGGGAAGAAGAAAATGTTTTCAGTTTCCAAATCTTTCAAAATTGCTAAATAGAGATGAAGATTTTTTTGCTTATTGTCAACAGTTAATGGCGCCTTATTCTGACCTTAACCAACGATTTAAAGACATTCTTCAATTGAATATTCTCGAGTGGGTGGTGAACTCTTTTGCAAGTAGTCAAACTCAGAGCACACATACAGAAAAAATACACACTAATACAGAAGCAACTTACTGAATTATCCACAAATGAGGAACTGAAACCAATGTTTAAACAACTTCTGGTTACAAAAGCAGATCCCATTTTTATATCCAGCATTATGGTTTACTATACAGAAACTGATGATTGCTTTTCCGTTTTCCTATTTGGTAGAACATGAATTCAGTGTCGGTATGAGCTTCATCACAGAAAAAGAAACCGACTAAAAATTAAAACTCTGTGGATTTGCGTTTGTTAGTCACAAACATTGAGCAGGACATAAATGCACTCATAACATCTGATCAGGTTTATCCAAACCACTTTTAGTTATAATTTCAATAAATACTTTTTCTACAAACATTTTTATTTATTTCTTTACTTCACAATTTACTATTCAAGATATCAAAGTTAAATTTGAAATTTTTCTATTATGAATTTATGTAATTGTTTTCACTTAGGGGTCAATGGACAAGTTTTGACTATGAAAAGTTGTCCATAGGCAAAAAGAGTTAGAGAATCACTGAGGTAAGAAAAGAAGAAAATTGGATTTTAAATGTTTTACAAAAATGCCTTTTAAGTTTAAATTGAAATTAAAATTGTAAACTTTTACGTAACTTATAATTTTTATTTAAATTGAGTTTGAACTAACATTTTTATTATAAAATTTTTTGTTTTGGTAATTGTCGCTTCGTGTTAGTAAGTCATAAACTTAAAATACAAAAGTAATGTCTTGTCATTATACCTACAATTTTTGAAATAATTTATTAACATTTTTAACATTGCTTTATATTTAGGTTAGAACCTTTGTACAAATCCAAAACGTTTAGTCACTGTAGTAACAATGCTATCTGAAAACTGTATTTCTTGTGTCACCTGTCCATATATTTATATGGCAAAATTGTTTGGAATGCCAAATTTTTCTATAAATTGTTCCCACAAAAAGAAAAATTGCGTAAAATTTTCTCAATCGAAGTATAACTTATACACTGTTACGATAGCAATAATAATTTTATTAACTGGTGTTTATATTCGAGGATCTTGCATATTGGATTCGTATAATAAAAAAATCGACGTTGTTTTATGGACGTCGGATATTATTAACGTTATTGCTTACTGCAGAACGTTAATGGTAATTATAATAATTACGTATCAAAGTAAAAGTATTCGACATACTTTGGAAGGAATGGATTTGCTTATACAAGAATGGAAAATATTAAAATCTGAAGTTTTACTTCCATTACATGTAGTCAAAAAGGAACGGTTGAAAACTACATTATTTATTGAAATTTCATCTATTTTAAGTTTAATCTACGCTTTGAAAACTAACTCCAATGGTATCAACACAAATATTAATTTATTTTTAAAAATAGTTGATATGCTTAGCTTTTTTAACGATATGTTAGTGGCTGTACAATTTTGGCTTATTTTTAATGTTATTTACCAATTGCTTAATAACTACCAACGAAATTTTCAAACGTTTTTGACTACACCTACGCACAGAAATGAATCAATTTTTGAGCGATTAGTTGCAGTGCGTCGTTTACATACTAAAGTAGATTGGATTAACAAAAGTATAACGAAATGGTACAATCCTCTGATGGTTCTTTGGATTCTTACGACTATTGCCATTATTGTTGGCAATACTTTTTATTTAATCTTAATATTATTGTATAATTATAGTAGCTTAAAGCCGTCTGTTGTAGTACTACAAACTTATTTTCCTTTTTTGGTAATGTTTTGTAACGTTTCTTTTTTACAAAGATTGCAAAGAACGGTGAGTAACATTTATATTATTTAAATTGTATTTCTGAAAAGTTATTAGTTGCATTTTTTTATTAATAAAAATAATTGTGATTAAATTAATCAACATCATAACTAAAACAATCAATATCACCTATCAAATTAGAATTATTGCTAGTTGCTACGTGATCGAAGTTTTTGGTAGCCCCTAATTTAGTATTAAAAGACGATAACTTGTCTTTTGTAACCAATACTTTTTCAGCTAAGCTAATTTTGTTTGATGCAAGGTAGGTGAGCCAATTATTGCCATGCTCTTATTAATGCCATCTGTATTAAAATTGCGAGTTTGTAATATACGTCGTAGGTGAGGCTGTCAGTATGTCTGTTACTACAAAGCCAACGCTGTAAAATGATATAGGTTCACTCAGTCGATAACTAAGCTCGCACTAGAGTACTTATTATTTTGTGCAATATTATTATAACAACGTGCATAAGTGAAGTGAAGTTTAACTGTGTTTCCAAGCAATATATTTCAAGTCGGAACGTTTTAAGGTAGATACAAGCCTATAATTTCTTAATCCATATTGTGTTTTATTCAATATCAAAACAACAACGCCATTAATCGGAATCTTCGTTTAGGTAGCTATGATCCTAATATTGTCATGTAAACAAGTTCCAAATGTTGCCATGGCAATTATTGGGACATGCTACAACTTAGACTGTAACATAATTTTCCATTAATAAAAGCTTCATTTTCTACAGAATGCCAAAGAAGAAGAGTGCTGAGTGGTTAGTAGAGAATCTGAAAAAAGCGTTAGAAGCTGTAGTAGCTGGAATAAGCATCAGCGAAGCTTCGAAACAATATCAAATTCCCCGAACGACACTTCGCCTACATTATAGAACTCAAAATTCACGTAAAAAAGAAAGAGAAACTGTTTTGAATCCAGAACAAGAAAGAGATCTAGTAACAAGGATTTACAAATCGGCAGAGATAGGTATGTCGTTAACAAGCAAAATGATTAAAAAAAGCTTTTATTTGTATGCGAGTGCACTGAAAATTCCTACACCATTTTCGAAATCATCTGAAATGGCAGGAAGTAAGTGGCTTAAATTGTATTTTGCAAGACATTCCGATGTAGCCAGGCGCAAGGTTCAAGATATGAATCCAGCCCGAGTCCAAAAAATGAACCGCGTGGTTGTAAATGATTATTTTATAAAATTAAAAGAAGTGTTAATAAAATTAGAATTATTCGCTAAACCTGGCAATGTGTACAATATGGACGAAAAAGGTTGTCGATTCACAAACAGCAGACTGCTTTAGCAAAAAAAGGTGCTAAGCGTGTGCACTTGACTGCTCCAGAACACGGAGAAAACGTTAGTATTGTTGCCTGTGGGAATGCTTTAAGACAGGCAATACCATCATTTATTCTCTTTAAAGAGAAAAGGTTTAAATCTGAATGGAGCGATGATTCACCTCCAGGATCATCTACAATGGTGACACCGAAAGAAAGCATGATATCTGAATCCTTTATCCATTGGTTCGACCATTTTGAAAAGTACAGGAATAAGGGACCTGCCCTGTTAAAATTCGATAGAGCAAAATCGCACTTAGACATCGATATTGCTGAAGCTGCAAAAAATCAGAAGATTACTTTGTTTTGTCTCCCGAGTAACACTACTCACGAGCTGCAGCCCATGGACAAAGCGGTGTTTAGAAACTATGAATCGTTTTGAGACAAAGAAGTTTTAAATTTTTTTATAACGAAACTTGGAAAATCCTTAACCAAAATGAGATTTGGTGAAATATTTACTAAAGTGTGGTTTAAATCAATGACGGCTTTAAACATACTATCTGGATTCCGAGCTACAAGTATATTCTCATTTGACTCGGAAGTCATACCTGAATCTGCTTTTGCACGAACTCTTGTAACACATGTCGAAGAAAAGACTATGCATAGAAAACAAGGATGGTCATGTCAGTTCTCCAATTTCTATAACTAACAAGACCAAAGATACGCAATGCAGTCAAATGCCAGGTACAAGTGGAATAAATTCATCGAAAAGTATACCAAAGAAAAAAAAACAGTACAACGAAAAAACCATTCTCTGACACCGAGTCGTCTTTAGAGTCGGAGTTTAGTGTCCACGATTCTTCATCTGACGTTATAAATAGTAATGACGACTTTGCACTAAAGCCTCTGAAGAGTGCAATGAAGATACCATGCACCGAAAAAAATACGAATATAGCACACTCTACTCCTGATAAAGAGAAAATAAAGATATCCGCGACAAAACGGAAACCATCACTCAACAGCAAAATTGAAATTGACTATAATAAATAATAAAATGTTTTAACATGATAATATTTGGCTCACTTACCTCAGAATCTTTTATATACTGTTCCGCAACCGTTGACTTTCAGCTTCGTAGTGGTTTTACATCAATCATTCTTTTCCCAGCGTTCGCCAACAACGTCGCCGATGACTAACAAAATAATTGCCTAGTATATAATTCAGAGTTTGGCAATTTTAGATAAACATTTTTTCGGAATTTTACTAAAAACATTTTTTCCGACAACAAGCCTTATGCATTTCTCATTCCTGTAAGCCAAGACGAAACGGCAAGTATCCATAAATATCGGACGTTTCAGAAATTTCTACAGAACTTAGTAATCTAAGGTTGTCAACTACACTAAACATTCGATTTCTTTTAATTTTAGTATCCCGAATAATGATCAGTAATATCATCAAATTCTAATTGAACAAGCTCTTGTTTACGGCATGCTCCAGCTATCCCAAATATTAAATCTACCTGTTTTTAAAAATCGTTAAACGCTTAAAAATTACAATAAATTCATTTTCCTTGTTCGTTAAATATATTTCATCTGGAGCTTGGTATATAAAACCGTCTATCTCTTTCATAGTCAAAATTTTTTTCACGTATTCTTACCGTCTAGCTGCGTCCTTGGACTAAAAACTACGTCTACCATGATAACCTCTTTACGCCTTAAATTATACATAAGTAACTACGTATTTGATTCAAACTACAATATTTTTAAAACAAAGCAGGTCTTTGAAAAATTGGACTGGACTTGTCCAAGTTTTAATGTACATTCCCATATCGCACATGTATGTACAGTGTACGTACTTTTAAGTACGTATGCACGTACGCTTAAACCTACGGTTAAACCTACTACATATAGTCTTCTTAAACTAAGATAACGGCTATGTACATGGCATGGGGGTCTCTAACTTAAACTCCTACGATTACGACGCGTCGTTTTCATTTACTCAAATTCCAAAATAATAATAAATTATTTATCAACAGCCAATTTCATCATTAACACGTTTTAATACTGAGGAAGCGATTTAGATTGCGGCCAATTTCTAAGTATTCGAGTCTGTTAGCACCTTTTAGCACTTATTGTCCTACATACAAATAAGTTACGAAGGCCTCCTAGTTTCCACGCGGATCAATCGGAAACGCCATAATATTAATAAAACAATAAATAGTTATGGTTATACAACAATTGTACTTAGATTTTTTTTCACTATAAACCTTTAGAGGTGACAGCAATCCAAATATATGCGAAATATAACCATATTTCACTATACCTTGACCTAAACAACATTTGCGTTCTTACCCTGATATGAATTGATATCTCGCAATCTAAACAATTATTAAAATTGACAAACTAACAAAAGAGCTCTTAACTCCGCTCGCCGAACTCATTTCGTTACTATCTTTGTTTGTAGTTTCTTGTGGTTCTTTTAGTGTGATCGTGGTTCCCTCCGCCACCGTTGTAGTTAGTTAGCGATACACCCCCGCTTCTTGCGTTATTAGGTGTAACGACAGGTCCCAGACCGGAACCGCTACAAGCGTCTCCGTCATCGGAATCGTCATGAAATCGGGACCTCCGCCTGAACCAGACCCGTCGGCGCTATCACTCTGCATCAGATTCTGGAAGACCCGCTGCTCCAAGTGCGGCGATAGTCATTTGATACACGTGCCTAAGCTTATCGGCAAAATTCGCAACGCGAGGATCCAGATGTTGTAAATCCACGCTAGGTTTAACTACCAGGTTGTACTTCTGCATACTCAAACCCAAAACGACTACTGTTTTCGTGCACCCTCCGACACGTCCCCCGTTTCAGCAGTGTATATCCTTCGGCTCGGCAAAACTCTCGTTTTTGCAAAGACTATCGGCTAAATTACCGTAAAATCTTTTACTTTTAGCAATGGACGTGAGGAATTGTTGCAGTTGATTCACGGGCAAAGCAGGAAACGCCCGCGTGCTTGCTACCAAACGAGGTTTACTACCAGCGCTAATTGCATTGGGAGGAATTTTTGTCGGATAACTTAGCAGGGCTGCAAGCGCGTTTCACCCTAACATCGATCGTGTTTCTTCTCCATCGCGTTTATAATATCTTCCGATATTCTCATATCCAAGCCCAGTATAACCAAATCGACGTTTACACCAACTTCGTTATTGTGTTGTTTCACAGCTATAACTAATCTTTCAATAGCTTTTACGTAATAATTTTAAGAAAAATCTAATTCAGCTACGTAGTTAGTCAAGCATCCCTTAAGCACATTTAAAGAATAACCTGAACATGGCTTTTCTTTTCCAGCGAGACCAAGACACTTAGGACAATACGTCATTTTGATCAAAGCATGATGACACTCGACGTTACCCTTTCCACTATTCTCGGTTAAAAGTGTGTCAGTCGTATTAAGGACTTCAATCCCAATATCGAAAGCTTGCAACAGCAAGCGCGTCGCTTCCGAACTTTTCGATAAAGATTGAGAAAATTGGCGTAAGATATCGCCAAAAAGTGCGCTTCTTTAATTATTTCTTTGAAACATTGTTTACAGTCCGCAGAAAAATCATTGTTGAAAGTTTTCGTTATTTGATGATACACTAATGGAAATAAATCGGTGAAAAAACGCATTACCGACGCTTTGATGTTTATGTCTGTTGTCGAGAAAGAATCTTGAGTGCCATTTACTTGAATACACTGTCGAATGTCTTTGTACAACGTGCTTATTGGGTACTTTGATAAAATAGACATCTGTTGATATACGTGCAAAAATAATATGTGCGTTTTATTCTCGAACTGACTCGCTAATTCTATCACGTGATTTTGCAACATCGTGTTGTTAGAATTGTTTAGTCCTTGTAAACTTCTCGAAATATGCCTTACAAATGCAGCAAAATCTATTTGTCCTTGCATTTTTAAAGCGGTTTCGGTTTCACTAGTGCAACAATGGCCCCCACACACGGCCTCTTTCGGCTTATCAAAAGGTTGCACAGAAATATTTCGCATTTCAAAAAAATGGCTTCACATTGTCACAATCCAAATTTTTAATAGTCTGCTTTATTTGGGCATTTTTAACGTTACGCGAAAATGCAACACTGATACTCAATGACGTTATCGCGCAAAAAAAATAATTTGATGTACGTCAAGTGTACGTACATAGTACATCCAATTGGCACTGTTTTGTACATAATATGTACTTAAACAAAAAAAAATCAAAAACCTTGACGCCACCAGGGCTGGAACTCTCGTTGTTGGTGTAGCAAGTTACCAAGTATGCCACGACGACTTACTACTTTTACATGACGTATAAGTGGCTTTTATGCTTTTACATGTTTTTTTATTAATTATTTTAAATTTTACATTTTAAAAATACACCAACGATTCAAATATAGTTAAAACGGCACTACTATCAAAATATTGATAATCGAAATTACTTATCTATTAACAGTATACGTACACATTACGTACATGGCCGAATGTACATAAGATGTACCAGAAATGTACGTACAATGATAAAAGTGTGCGATATGGGTTACGTATTTAATGCTTAAAAAAAAACTAACAGTACATTAGCTAGAGTAAAGTGTTCTAATATTGGATAGTTGCCTAACATCAGATAGTTTTGTTTTAAAGAAATCTGTAATCTGATCAATAAAAACCTTGTCTACAGTTTATTATGGAATTACGGAATTATGTTTTAGTACCACCAATAAAATATAGAGTCACTTATCCTCACGTGGTAATCGGTAAAATAATTTTTCAGACATACAGGTAAGTTATTAAATTTGATTCTGTAGTAGTGCATATGGACAATGAACAGTTATACTTTTTTTTTAAACATTTATGTTTTAATCCTTGTATTACAATTACTCATTTAAATTTTTGTTTTACAATTTTTTTGATTTTAAAAATAAAATTTTATTTTCAAAACTCAAACAAAATCAAAAGAAGTGGGATACCAAATCTATGCTTGCAGCTGTTACTGCAGTTAAAAATAAAAAAACGAAATATTTGCTAAAAGCACGTTGGAAAACCGTAAAAAATAAAATTAAGTCACCTAAAGAACTTGTACAAACAAATCTAGAACATCTACCAGTATTGCATAAAAAAATTAAAGCGAATTTTGTTAATCATTGTATAGAAATGGATGAGATATGTTACGGTCTTTTGACGGTCAAACTTTTTAATCGGCAATTTAAAATACACGTTTGAAATAATCAGAAAAAAACAGGTTACAATTGGATGCGTTCATTTTGAAAAAAGCATCCTGAACTAATGTTTTTCAACTGCCCGAATGAAAGGATTTACAGAATTAAAAAATAAGTAAAGGCTTTTGTAACGGTGGTAACGTATATGAATGCGACTGGTAGTGTGCTTCCAATGCTCATATCTCTAAAAAACTTAAATACGAAATTGTTTAACAGCGTTATACTAAGAAGAATTGTTACCTACCATGTGTTTGAATTCAGAGCCATATTTTCACTGATTGGCTACAACATTTGATTAACCGTGTTAAACCAAGTGCAGCTGATACAGTTTTATTAATCTTGAATGGTCATGATTCTTATACTCGGAACGTTGAATCAATAAATTTGGCGAGGCAAAACCATATTGTTATCTTAAGTCTCCCGCTACATTTGAACCAGGAAATGCATCCGCTAGACCTTAATAAGCACTTGTTTTGAAACCACAGATTTGTCATCACCTTCAAGCGGAAGAGCACTAAATTTCAGCTTCAAAGTTACTCGATGTTAAACAACAATTTCTCCAAAGAAAATCATTCTTTCAAGGCATGTGACTCCTTTCAGCAAGTGACTCTTTAAGAAATATCGACATAATCAAATGTGTGAAAGATTTATCTTGTAACAAAATTTCTAATTCCAAAAATCTAAAAGTACGGTTCCAAGACATTAAAAGCAAGAAAGCAATCTAGAAAAAGATCTGTTGTCTTAATTACAACTATTTTATAAAAACAATGATTTAAAAAGTAGTTTTTCAGAACAGAAGAAAAAAAAGAGTGCTTTAAAAAAATTCCAAAATTGAAAATAAACATATGTGTTTCTTTTAAAAAACAAATAAAAAGAAAGGGCGATCTATTACTAAGAAGAAATGTACAATCAAGATTTGTTACATGTCGTTATTTCAAAAATATTTTAAAAAGTTAAAATTAACGGCTGCACTGTTTATACGCCGTTACTGATCGTCAAATCTCTTTTATGAGACGGGGTAACCACGATATCGCTGAAAAAACGTCCATTTATACTTTTTCTTTACAAACACATATACATATTTGCGATTTCTGTCTAAATGACGAATTTCACATTGTTATTCTAATATCGGATACTCTATCCGGTACTAGGAATATTCTATTTTATCAATAAAAGTTGACCGTTTGTTGTAGAACTTAGATTTTACTTTTTAACAGATGGCAAAGATTTCTTTTGGTTTTATATATGGTTCTACATAACCTAGTCTTTGTCAATAAAAAAATATCCGATATTAGTACACTACTCTATCTGCTGCGAATAAGAGTGTATTTGTATTCGATTTAATTTAACAACGAACAAATTTTATTATATATTTTATACTTTTTCAGACTGAAGATATTTTGTCCTTTTTGTTTAAGTATCCCGTCAGCAAACTCAGCGCAACAGATACGACTCAAGTAATTAACTCGGTTACATTTAAAACAGTTATCATAGTTATTTTTAGATAGAAATGTTAATTGTCACATTAAATTTACACAAACCTGTATTAAATGCTTCGGACATGTTTGTAGTTAGTACAAGATTGTTAGCCTCGGTAAGTACAAAAACGGTCCGATTGTAATGTGACTAATATTTATTTTTTGTAGGTTTTTGGAACTGTTGTTACATATGTTTTAGTTGCCTTACAATTTTATTCTACACGGACAAAAACTTAAATATTATTTAAGAAATAGAAGAAACTTATTAATTGTAGAAAACATATTGACCATATAGTTTTTCAGATAGTTGTTGAAAGTACTTGAAGTATTATTGCTTCTGCTTAAACGTTTAGTATGTAGTTTGCTTCACATAAATAAATTTTAAATAAAAATCGTTTTAACTTGTTTAGATACGAACTAATTTTATAAGACCACCTGTGTATTTACCTTGAGTTGGTATATGCAGGTAAGCAAACGACGGTTGTCCCAGCGGCGACGCAGACGGCGGGTACTCAAACTTCAATCGGACACTATGTTTCAAGTGCCCTTTAAGCAAATGAAAACTTTTGCAGTTAAAGTGACTTTCGTTCAATTTCATAAATGTTTTATTCACTTTTTCAATATTTAACATTTCTAAAGTTTAATCATAGTTGATAACAATATAGCTTACATAACCTCATTGGATGGGTTTTCCACCTCCGAGTTGCCTCTTTGGTTTCTAACTTTTCCGTTGGGTTGAACATTTCATTGTAACTTAATTAAAGATGAAAGGCATGTCATCTTGATTGTAGTTCCAAAGCCTTCGGATGAGTGGGTTGGGGTGGGCCGCGAGGTCTGCATGGAGCGCAGCTGCGGATTGGCGGACGAAATCAGCGATCTTCGGGATGGCGAGTTCCTGATGGAGCCGGTCTGTTCGGAAGAACCAGGGGGCGTCAGCAATCATTCTGAGGATCTTGTTTTGGAAGATTTGGATTCTGGTGGTGTGAGTTTTGGCAGCGTAGAACCATATTTGTGCTGCGTACGTCGTGGCAGAGCGGATAATCGTCTTCTAGATGAGTAATTTGTTGTCGATGCTGAGGCGGCTGTTGCGGCACAACATCGGATATAACTTGACCAGTAGGCCGTTCGAAGAGGCGAGCTTCTGGGTTATGTGGGATTTCCATAACAATTTCTTGTCTAGAGTGAGGCCGAGATATTTGGTCTCGTTCACCCAGGGGACGTTGTTGCCTTTGATGTGGAGGCGGCTTACGGGTTCGATGTTCCTTCGATTGAAGAGGACGGCGGCGCTTTTCGTCGGATTGACTTTTATTCGCCAGTCGTCGTACCAGTTGTCGAGCGAGGTGAGGGCCATTTGAAGATTCCTCTCGGTTTGAGCGGGCGAGCGGGATGTTGCCAAAACGGCGGGGTCGTCGGCGTAAAAAGTGTAGGTGAGTCCATCAATTTTTGAAACGTCTGCGGTGAAGATGTTGTATAGAAGTGGGGATAGCGTGGATCCTTGAGGGACGCCGGCTTCTATGTGACGTGGAGTGGATTTCGCGATGCGAAGTTTGATCGCAAACGAGCGTCGGTTGAGGAAAGAGCCGATGAGCTGTACCATGGGAACGTCGATGCCTAGACGGTGCATCTTGTAGAGCAGTCCGCGATGCCAGACCTTGTAGAACGCCTTCTCGATGTCGAGAAAAACGCAGCCGGTTCAACATTGAATCCTGGTATTTACAAAGAAGCTAATGAATCCAGGTATTCAAAGTATTTGATTCTATGTATTCGACACAGATTTTAAAATCCGATTTCATGGAGTAGGGGTAAAAAAAGGAAGTGGAACAATGAATACGCTTGTCAAAACTTGAGTCACATGTGAACCCCCGAAGACTGGCTTTCTATTTAGTGTTATACATATTTATTAGTGACTTGTGTTGAGATTATGTCCTATAAGGTAATTATGAATTATTAAAAGAAACGTTTTAATAGCTATTTATATAACAAGTTGCAAAATGAACGTGTTTTTTGCACTAGATGCATCGTGTGCAAAAAACATGGAGTTTTGCAACGTGTTTATATACAAGATTTTTTGAAATTCAGTAGAATTTATCTTCATTTTGAATTTATTTAACGTCTGTCAATTTCAAAACTATCCTTGTTTTTTTGTATGAAGATATAACCTGTTTCTATGGAAATAACCACTCATTTTGTCATTTCAGTGACAAAATATATTTTGTCACTGAGTGACAAAATGAACTTCATTTTGTAACTGAAATGGGTGTCAAAGTTATGACATTTCGTAACTGAATTGCAAAAATTTAATTTAGTGTCACAATTACAAAATAAAAATGTCTATTTACTATAATAATTTAAAATTTAGATGAGAGATTCCAATAGTAAAAAAAATGATATTTTCAACGATAAGGAATTGTTGGATGAATTGGACGCAATGTCTGAGGATTCGGAGCCGTTTATTGCGACTGTTGCGTGTTCTTCAGATTCCGATTATGCACCAATTTGCAAGCGAAGAAAGAAGAAAGGTATTCTTGACTATTTCGATGTACGTGTAAAAAAAATGATATTCTCAACGATAAGGAATTGTTGGATGAATTGGACGCAATGTCTGAGGATTCGGAGCCGTTTATTGCGACTGTTGCGTGTTCTTCAGATTCCGATTATGCACCAATTTGCAAGCGAAGAAAGAAGAAAGGTATTCTTGACTATTTCGATGTACGTGCTATGTCAAAGAGTCAAAACGTGGAAAAACCAAATAGTGGAAAAAGTACATCATCCGAATTCGAAATGCCCACGTCCATCAAATGTAATCAGAAGCAGCAGGAGCATCAGTCTACCTCTACACCTTTGATTAGGTATATTTCTACTTTAATTTCTATTTGTACTTATTGGAATACTAGGTAGTCTATATCTTTATTATATCTACAATCTACCTTATTGGGCATTGATACGTTACGTACCTACAATGTTTTTTGTAGTACTCAACACCAAGATCTGGATATTAAAGAAAATCAAAGTGAGTTGCTGCTGCAGTTAAAAAGGAAACCATTATTTGATGGAACTTTTTTTATGCCAGAATTCATAAATAAACAAGTTATAATTACTAAATGTGCCTTATGTCAACCCAATATAAGTATAATAAGAGGCCCTAAGAACAGCTCTTCTAATTTTTAGAAACACTTGAAGAAAAAACATCCTGGAGCGATGGAAAAATATAATAAGCATAAAACTACACAAAAAACTATGGCAACTTTCACTTTAACCACCACTGAAAAACGTTCTAAAAAATTAGTTAAATCAAAAATACCTCGCTTGGCACAATCAATTTCAAAAAAATCCAACTAACTTCAGTTTGAACTTAAATTAATTAGATTTGTCGCTGAAACTATGTCTCCCATAAGTATCATTGAACACGATAATTTTAAAAATCTTTTTTCTAAATTTAATGTTAATATAATGCAGAAAAACTACATGACGTTTTTCTGAAGTTCAATGTTGCCACGATTACTGACAATGGTAGCAATTTCGTAAAGTCATTCCAGGAGTTTGGAATAAAATCATCAATTTTCGACTCGGAAGATCACATAGAAGTGACTGAGAATAGTGAGACTGGAAGTAATAGCAAAGATGAAGTCGATGAGGATGCTATAATTTTTGTTCCATTTGCCGAAGAAAATGTGGTTAATGATGATAATAATGATATAAACTTGCCAAGACATGTAAGATGGACAAGTCACACTCACACGTAAATTCTGTTATTAAGAATAATCCAATAATGAGGTCGCGACATACGAATGTCCTAAATAAGTGTGGAAGTATGCATCTAAACCGAAGAGCGCAGAAGTGGTGCAAAAGGTCCTGGGCCATACTTTAAGCTGTCCGGCAATCACACGCTGGAATTCTTTTTACGATTGAGTAAGCCAAATACTGAAGATATCTAGAGAAGATATGAATAAGCTAGCAGATAAACTGCAAATTAAAGAACCGCTGAAAGATACGTATATAGGATATTTACATAGAGTATTGTTCAATATTAAAGCCAATTGCAGAGACAGTGGACTTTTTGCAAGGCAAAACTAATACTTACTTTGGATACCTCATTCCCAGTATTACTTCACTAAAAAATAAATTACAAAAAGTCAAGTCAGGTATGACGATTAGTAGGAGCGCATCATCGATACTTGACCATCTAAATCAACGACTGGACCAAAGATTTACTCAATATTTTGATTTTTCCAAAACTGAATGTAAAGAGGCTATAATTGCATCTGTAACATGTCCAAATATAAAATTCAGGTGGTTCACCCAGGCAATTGAGTCAGAATTTAGTATCGATATTGAAATGGTCAAGCAGGCAGTCATACAAGATGAGGTAGATCTTCAACTCAAAAACATGGAAGGTGAAAAAAGTCATGAAAAAGTGGAAATTTCTGAGAATGTCAGTTTCTTTGAGTTCGAGAGTAAAATAGATAATGAAAACAATACAACCGAAACAAGGAACTCAAAGGATAAAATAACTGCTAAGGTTCAATTACATCTCTTGCAATATCTGGAGGACAAAAGGACGACATTGACGATGTTGAGAACGATTACCCATTAATTAGAACAATATTTCTACGTTATAATTCAATAATACCTTCATCAGCCCCCGTTGAACGATAATTTTTATTTGCGGGCATTATTAATGCACCTAAACGACAACAATTAAGTGATGACTTATTCCAAATGTTATTTTGCTTAAAGCAAATAGAATTAATTAATTTCATAAGTATTACTTTGTTTCTTCTCTAATACATTTATATATACATATGCATTTTAATCATAATTTTAGAAAAAATAGAATAAATACATAATTCGAATTTGAAACATAAAATGGGACTTTTTTGTAGTATATAGTATATTTACGTGGATATTCATTTTCAAATGAATACATGGTTTCGAATGCTCTGTATTTCAATACATTTTGAAACTCTATACTCGAATACTCTGTATTTAAATACTTCTTCGAATCCTGTATTCAGTATTCGTATTCGAATACCACATTTCAGTATTCGACCCAACTCTGGCCTCACATTTATCCAACTTCCACTCGAATCCGAGATCCCGTTACTCCTGAACTTTTCTTGAAACCAAATTAATCTTATTCACTGACTCTAGCTATTCCTACTGACTACCCGTACCGATTTTGTTTTACGATTTTAACCTGGCCCGTTTGCTATTTTTATTGACCGAATCTGTTTAATTTGTTAAGTTACACTTTTGTGATAATTTTTGTGCAAGAAAATATAACCTACTGAGTGTTGTCTGGAGGCGTTCATATCTGACAAACCTTTCATGAGGAGTTGTATGACCGACTAAAGGTGGACTTTAAATATGGCTACTGTAGTCGCGCGACTTGGGTAGCGCGGTTTTAGCCGTACGATTGGAATCACTTGTTTGATATAAAATCTTAAGCTTTCGCGGTTGTTATGTTTAATATTATAAGCGACTTTCGGCTTAGACCGCGTCGTAGTAAAACACCCAGACTTAGGCTTGGTCATAGTCTCTTCTTGAGAGCCAAAACAAGAAGTAGAACTTGGCCTTTGCCGTATTGTCGTTCGTAAACCCAAACAAACTGACGTTTCGCAAGACATTGCAGCTTGCATCTTCAGAGTGGTAAATGTCACTGAAAGAAAAAGTGGAAATGACGATATTTATACCAATAGCGATTAGCGTGATTAACGAACCTTATCGTTTCGTTACCGCTTGACTGACTTCGTTATTACTCGGAGTAAGTGTTTGTGCCCTTTCCAAGAAGGTCGATCTTTGTCTTAGAGGATATAATACTGGTAGCCAAGATTTGCTGAGTCTTAAACCGTCTTCTCGGTTCATATTACAAGGATGTTTTTCTATTTCCACAGCTTCGCGGATTAGTCTGGGAAAGTAGAAAGGAGTTCTAGCCAACACTTTAGTTTGGTCAAAGTTCAGCGTGTGTCCTTGGTTCCACACGTGTTCTGCCACTGCTGATTTAGTAACTCTGCGGTGTTTGCAGTCAGCCATATGTTCTTTTACTCTAACTTCAATAGAACGTCCCGTCTGTCCTATATAACTTGATCCACAGGAACAAGAAATTTTGTAAACTCCGGCATGTTTTAGAGCCCCTTGTTTGTCTTTAGCAGATGTAAACCAGGTGTTCAGGGTATCCTTAGTCGTAAAGACAGTTTTAATATTATGTTTCTTTAGCACCCTGTTTATTTTGTCTGTTGAGCCCATACAGTAAGGTAAATAAGCGGTGCTAGTAGGAGGTGATAAGTCTTTTATGACTTTTGTATTTAATGCTCTTTTCCATGCGTTTTGAATCTCTTTGAACCCGTATCCATTTTGTTGTAGGGACTCCAACAATGTTTCCTTTTCCTTTTGTAGATTTTCGTTATAAAGTATGCAAAACAGTATTCTTCTGTACTGGATGGTGGTGAGATTCGGCGTTTAAGTATCTATTAGTGTGCGTTTTCTTTCTATAAACGGAATGCCCCAATTTTCCGTTATTTTTCTTTATCACTAGTACATCAAGAAAGGCTAGACTGCTGTTATGTTCTAACTCCATAGTAAACTTAATGCTGTTATGTGCAGAGTTTAGATGTTGAAAGAACTGGTTTAGTTTATCTTTGCCATGAGGCCATACAACAAACGTATCATCAACATATCTGAACCAAGTTTTTGGTTTTTCATAATATCAGTTTCAAAATATTCCAAGTGAAAATTGACTATAACTGGAGAGAGCGGTGAACCCATGGCCGTTTCTTCTACTTGTTTAAACAAGTTATCGTTATACCTGAAATAAGTGTTTTTAAGAGTTTGATGAGCAGAACTTCTTCTTCAGCAATTCTCTCCTTGAGCAAAAATAACACTTCGTTGACTAGGACTTTAGTAAAAAGAGGTATACCACGTCAAAGCTGAGTAGGATATCTTCTTTTGTTATACGCAAGTTCTTAATTTTCTCTACAAAGTCTGTAGAATCTTTGATGTGAGTTTCTGTATTTCCTGTCAACGGCAAGAGTTTTGCAGCTAGATAACGTGCTAACGATTGGGTTGGTGAATTAATGGTGCTCACTATCGGTCGAAGGGGGACTCCTTCTTTGTGTATTCTGGGAAGACCGTAGATTCGTGGCATAACCGGATTTTTGACAATCAAAGTCTGTTTCATGTTGATATCGATAGTAGTGGAGTTTTTGATAGCGGAGTTTACCTTAGTGCACAAGGAGTTTAAAGGGTTTCTCTGTAGACGTATGTAGCAATCTTCTGAGAGTAAGTTCGTCATTTTGTCGTTGTAATCTTGTATGTTCATAACAACTGTAGCGTTTCCTTTATCTGCTCTCAATACTAGAATGTCCTTATTCTCACCACCATCCAGTACAGAAGAATACTGTTTTGCATACTTTAGCCAAAAGAGCTATACGTGTGTCTGATAACGAAAATCTACAAACGGAAAAGGAAACATTGTTGGAGTCCCTACAACAAAATGGGTACGGGTTCAAAGAGATCCAAAACGCATGGAAAAGAGCATTAAATCCAAAAGTCATAGAAGACTTATCACCTCCTACTAGCACCGCTTATTTACCTTACTGTATAGGCTCAACAGACAAAATAAGCAGGGTGCTAAAGAAACATAATATTAAAACTGTCTTTACGACTAAGGATACCCTGAACACCTGGTTTACATCTGCTAAAGACAAACAGGGCTCTAAAACATGCCGGAGTTTACAAAATTCCTTGTTCCTGTGGATCAAGTTATATAGGACAGACGGGACGTTCTATTGAAGTTAGAGTAAAAGAACATATGGCTGACTGCAAACACCGCAGAGTTACTAAATCAGCAGTGGCAGAACAGGTGTGGAACCAAGGACACACGCTGAACTTTGACCAAACTAAAGTGTTGGCTAGAACTCCTTTCTACTTTCCCAGATTAATCCGCGAAGTTGTGGAAATAGAAAAACATCCTTGTAATATGAACCGAGAAGACGGTTTAAGACTCAGCAAATCTTGGCTACCACTATTATATCCTCTTAGACAAAGATCGACCTTCTTGGAAAGGGCACAAACACTTACTCCGAGTAATAACGAAGTCAGTCAAGCGGTAACAAAACGATAAGGTTCGTTAATCACGCTAATCGCTATTGGTATAAATATCGTCATTTCCACTTTTTCTTTCAGTGACATTTACCACTCTGAAGATGCAAGCTGCAATGTCCTGCGAAACGTCAATTTGTTTGGGTTCACAAACGACAATACGGCAAAGGCCAAGTTCTACTTCTTGTTTTGGCTCTCAAGAAGATACTATGACCAAGCCTAAGTCTGGGTGTTTTACTACGACGCGGTCTAAGCCGAAAGTCGCTTATAATTTTACACTTGTTTGATTTTAAATACCGCGATCGTAGAAGTTCCAATACAGTCATATTGATAGAAATAATGAATGAAGTACCTAGTATGTTACAGTTACTTCTTGAAGAAGAGTTTCTCGTGATTATACTAAATAAAGTAAAAAAGAATGAACCTCAAGCAATGTATTTAAGCACAACAAAAGCTTCTAAAATGTTCTAATTTAAAAGCACTTTTTGAAGCATGATTCGGTGTTCAGAAAGTTTTTCTAGTTAAATATTAATCAATTTAATTACATTTTGTCAATAATTGAGCATGAAAGAGTAGGTCAGTCATGTAGTCGTGTAAAACAGCCAATTAGCAGAAAAACCAGATTTAATTCTAAGGTAAGTAATTGCGTATTCTTTAAAATAAAACGATGGCGAGTTTTAAAATAGTGTTTAATAACCAAACCGTGCAAGGATTGACAAGCATATTACGAAAAATCTCTACCATAGCTGTTTGTTAGAAAATCTAAGTCAAAATCAAGTGAACGAACCTAACAAGAAGTATCATGCTGCGATGAAAATGCTGATGTGGGTTTAGATGAAGCAGAGGTTGGTCAACAACCAATTTCTTCTAACTTCAGTTCATCAATAATTTGAAAAGTTTGCATTTTGGCACGAACTAGTCTTTCCTCTGACGATTTCTTTACAGACGCTGCTATGCTTAAAAAAACACATCAATCGAATGCTAATCTTTTTTTTCAATTTTGAGAACAGCTTTTGTCTTTCCTTTGAATTCTTCTGGAAAATTACCATCATTTTTTTAGTCACATTAGTGGTTTCCACCTCCAGCTCTCTATCATCTGCATCTGCATCTGTATGTTTTTGGAAATTCTCAATAACGACAGTTTCAGTTGTAATAAAAAATTATTCCGAATAACGAACGTATAATAAAAAGTAAAAATAATAATTTAACCACGGTAGCAATCGTAAGCACAGACCTCTGGGTGTGGGTTTGAATGAAAATAAATACAAAGACGTGAACTCCGTTAATTTATTAACTATAACTTAATATACTATTTACATTAGAGAACAAAGAACAATATTTGAATTAAACATATTAGAAATAAAACAGGATTTAAAATAAAATATTAGGGCGCCAACCACCTTTAAATTGGTGATAAAAACGTAAAATCTTACATCTAATTATTAATTGCTATTAAATGCAAAAATAGTAAACGGTTAATTTGTTATGAGTGAAAAGTTTTAATAACTGAATTTAATTGCTTGAATGTAAAATGTAACTTAATTCCAGTTAACTCACCACATGATATGACGTTATCGTATAGCTTCTATTTTTAGCACATACTTTGCTGTAGTGATAAAATTCTTCTAAAGGAATGTAGATTTCCAACCACATCAGCAAGCATAAAACCAATGTATAAATCCAATGACGGAAAATTCAGTAATTAAAAGACAAAACCAAAATAAATGATCCAGTAAAAGAAAAGATCCAGAATAAAAAGAAAAAGACCCTAAATATAAATAATTAGAATGGTTTTTTGAATGACATGCTGTACTCACGCTGCATTTACAACAACGGCCTTCAAAATAAATTCCTTTGTCTAACGATTGCGTAACATTTTGAAATCACTAAAAATGTTGAATTCGATAGAAAAATTATATCAAAATAAAGGTAAACTCACCAATAATTAGATGGAATGAATAAAAATTAAATTGTATGGGTTTTTACGCCATAATCAAGAAAATGTGTCTTCCCCGTATCACTACGACACGCACGGCCAAGCGTGGCCCAAGCGGAAGTGTCAGCTTAAGCTACACTCAAGTCGGTTAAAACAACGCGACGTTGCCAAACTGAATAAATTTACGTGCAATATTAGTTGCAGAAAATAAACGAATGTAAAATTGAACCATAATTGTAATGAACTCTAACGGGACGTTACACAGTTTGTGAGATATTTTTGTCAAATATGCAGTTCTTTAGTAATTTCTTCTTGTGGCACAGTATTTGATAACGTCCTAAAAAGTCATATTATTTGTGAAATTGTCCAAAAAACGTCGTTATGTGTGTATTATTTACTTACTCCCTTTCATTTTCAACATGGTCAAGAAAAATGAGGTCTTCTTCTAAATACCATTTTCGCATTTTTGAGCCGTAGCTGAATGTGTTAGCAACTTTCTTAGCCCGCTTTATTCTGTTATAGGAATCCTAAATATTCTTCAAGTAATTCTTACGTTTGTCAGCTAAAATAAAACAGACCAGAGTAGTATTGGAATAGATACTACGAATCGATTAAACTGACATTTATATTTTTGTTATAGGTTCTTGGCAACTGAAAAAAGCTATGCATCTCTGCCATTTGCATTTTGTATATCACCAAGTTACATAAGCGTAATAGTAAAACCTGTATGTATGCAGTGAGACACTTCCAGCTATTTTCATTCCAGTTTCAATGACAGATCACCTTATTGCAACAATGTACGAATATTTTGACCAGAAAAAAGTGGCGCACAATTTTTTAACTATAAAGATTTTTTTTTGTAGTTCCACTTGCATTTGTAGACGCTAACTACAAATTCTTATTGGTTGATATAGGTTCTTATGACAAAGAAGAAAACAGTGGAATTATCGAAAAGTCTAAAATTGGGAAACTATTAGGAAATGAAGGATTTTTTCTTCCTGAGCGACCAGTCCAAGAAAACTTGTTATCTTATGTAATTGTAGGAGATGAGGCTTTTAAGCTATCACGTATATGATGAAGCTTTACCCAAGAAATTATGCTCATATAAATAACAAAAAAGCAATTTTTAATTATCGACTCTCACGAGCAAGGAGGGTCTCAGAAAATTTGTTTACACGCTTATCTCAGTTGTTTTAAATATTTTACACACCTATAGCTGCTAAACCTAAAGTTACAGACTGTTTAATAATGTATTTCTCTAGAATTCTGACAAATTACTTACGGACAATATTGTTTCTTTCAGAACTGGTGAAGGTTTTGGAAATACTGAAAGCTTTGTGAATTGTGGTACGAGAACGTTTGCTGATTATTTTATCAATGAGACCGGCTCAATTTCTTGGCAAGTGAAGCGAATAAATAGAACCGATCTAAATGCATAAATTTCGAAATTCTATACTAAATTCTGCGTAATTCTATAAAAATGTTTGTCGACTAATAAAATAATTTGTACTTACCTGGTTGATTCAATTTCTCAGAAATGTGTTTCCACACATTATCTCTAATATTTAGGTCTTTGTAATGTCCATTTTTTTAGTTGTACAGGCTACTTAGTTATCCTGAGGGCAGTACAATCGTTACACGCACTCTAGAATAAGCATTAACGTGTAAATGTATTTTAATAAATCAATTACGGGTTCTCGAAATGTATTGTACTAAATTAATTGATCATCTTGCTATTAAATAGTGTAATTTGTATTAAAGCGCACGACCTTGGTGTAAGTGTTAATTACGTTCTGTAATTCCATTTTTCGCCGATTTTTATCAACTCAATCAAAAGTTTAAGCTTGTACATTCGACTATCAAATTCCAAAAACACCGTTTCGTTATCGCTAACCGTTCTCCGTTAAAACAATAAAAGTCTGGCAAAGAGCAAAAGTCAACTTCTGTAAACTCATTTTATCTATATTCACCGTCAATTACTTTTGGATAACCTCTTACCATTCCTGTCAGTAATAAATAATTCACGTTGACGTACTAAGTATCACCATTTCATTCTAACGTTCACTTGTAGAATAATTTGGGAAACTACGTGACAAGAGTGGGATCTCGAGAGAGAAAGATTGAAACGTGTTATATTAAAAAATTGGTAGATCAATTTTCAAGTATAAAAATTTTTTGAAGAATAAAATTTGTCTCTGGACACCTCCACTCTGTTTCGTCGGCAATGTCAGATTTTATAACAGCATATTTATTCAGTTTATTCACTTCGTGTAAGACCTGGTGCAATACAGACGAGCTCTGCGAGCTCTGTATTGTTTTAAAGCTCAACAAGGCTTTTGCCATTAGATTAATTCACGTCAATATGCGAATTAATTTTGTGGTTACTTAGGGAAAGCTGAGTAAGGGTAAACTGTATTTCTCTTTATTGGGGGTTTAATTTGATTCTGTTCTAATTCTCTGTAGCGGATTTCCGTACCCACCACACGTTCGCCGATATCAGTGAAAATAACGAACAGGTGGCATGTTTGGGAAAATTTAAATGACATTCCGTTATTAAAACGTTACTGTTCACGCTGTCAAGGAGTTGGAAACCTTTAAAACAGTATTTCTTTATAGAGGAGCTGCTTATTACGTTAAGTTGAGGGGAAACGCCGTGCATTCTCACATGATTGTATGCTTTGAAAACTAAATTTACTTGTGCTAGGCGTATGTACGTTTTGGGTTAGATTGAATATTACGTTTTAGGTAATGCAAATACGGAATTAGCTAATCCCCTGCTGGATAAAACCTAACTGTAAGTACTAATAATTTCAGATTTTACGATTTGTATTTTGGTGGTCATGTCGATTGTTGACCGTACCCGCATGTTAGGTTAACACAATTAATAATATCATTTTATGCTTCACAAAGTCGTATGCAGTGCGCGTTGAGTCTCGGAAGCTTAATTTGTTTTGTTATTTACTTTTGTGATTTTAAATTTGCGAATATAAAGTCATTCCTTCTTCGTATGTAACAGTTTAGACCAACAAGATCAGTTTATTGTAAGGCGTGTTGCCCAGTATAAGGCGCAACTTATATTTGATTCGACCTATGTATTAACGTTTGAAAAATTTATACTTATGTACCTTCTTCGTTCTTCTTAGACTTATTGCTTGTGATAAAATAAATATATATTCTGTGTTATTACTTCTGTCGTGTTTTCCAGCTACGGATAGAGTTAGACAATATCTCCCTAATTTAATCTTTCATCGTCTTGGCGCTTTTTTTAGATTTATGTTACAATTTAGCATCACAAAGCCTGCCACTTCCTCTCCGAGAAAACTGTGCTAGCCGTTTTTTTTTGTTGCGAGGAAACCACGTAGCAGGTTTCTCTGACAACTTAAGAGACCTGATTTTCTCGTAACACCCGATCCAACAAGATTTATTGTTTTTTTGTTAATTACATTATTTAGTTTATGTTGTACATAAAGTTATTGATTATTTCAATTAACCTCTATTGTATTTATTATATTATACTTAGAACGTGCCATTCTTTTCTACGACAGCTTTTTGAAGTTAGTAAGCGGCCGTTTTTTGTACCCATTGACGGCCTACAACACCGGACGTGTTCTCTAGTTAGCAAGGTCCAGAAGTTTTTTTGAACTATAAACTTTTCTGGCGCCCTTTTTTGTTTTATTTTGATTTTACGTTTTGAGTTTTCCAATCAATCACGGATTGGTTTTAAAGTGATCTACGACCATCTTCACTGAGCACCGATAATTTCTTTATTTATCTTATACCTTATCCAGACAACTTACAGCTTTTTCATGCAACAACGTGTTGATCACATGGTTTACAGCGAGTTGCAGATACGATTTGATATCAAAATTATTTTTAAAAACGTTCTAACTGTTTAGAAATTGTCGATAATATATCACTTACACCAATTATTTCTCGATGGAAAACTTGTATAAAAACTGCAATTTGTTGTGCAACAAAATTAGAATAAAGAATTTCAATAACAAGAAAAGTAGTGAACTGAAGAAAAAAGTCGTTTAATGTAGAACGAGTTTGCAGAATACCAAAACATTCTTGCTGATAACAGACGTAAATTTACATTTGAATAATTATTGCGTCCTGTAATTATAAAGTATAGTCAAAATTTGTAATTTTGTTTAGTTTAGTACTATACCGTTTATTTAGCAATGTGTTACATAGAAAATAAATATTAAAAGACACATATTTTAAACGTATATTTAGTGTTTGTTTTTAACGTAACTATCCGAACTCTATTAATGACTATTTACTTTGTCCATGATGGATGAAATTGTATAGCAACTAAGACGTAAGTAACAATGGTTGCAATTATCTAAAAAAATTAAAGTCTTATTTTCAATATGTAAAGAATTTCTGTACTTACCGAGCCTAGTAATCTTGTACCAACTACAAAAATACTCGAAGCTGTTAAAACAGGTTTTTGCAAATTTAATGTGATAATCAACAATTCAATCTAAAAAAAAAAGATTGTGATTAATAAAATACAAGCAAAATAATTACTTGAGCCGCTTCTGGTGCAGTTAGCTTGCTGATAGGATATTTAAACAAAAACGACAACATATCTTCACTCTGAAAAATAAACTAAATATGAATTTTTTTTATAAATAATGTCGACAACGTTGAATTAAATAGATGATTTTAATTAAAAAGCTTTTTAAAAAAAAATTGTTTTGCTACAATTTTTTGTTAAGAATTCAATAAACATTATTATAAACTTTTACATATTTGATTTACAAGCAACTACCATAAATTGTATACTGGCCGTCATCCTCAGCAAACTGAACAGTATCAGTATCAAATATATTTAACGCTACCGTGTTTAGTTTCTTTTCTTACCATAAACTTTTTAAGCTTTAATTCAATACCAAACGTCGTTTATTTTCTGAATATTTGGTGACCTATTTTAGTTGACGCAACCGTTTTTTTTCTAAAACAGCTTTTTTGGAAAACCATTAAACTGTCCTACAGATGTCACTTTCTGTTTTTCTTGAACTTAAACTTAAGTAATAAGGTATTCTAGCGCACTGTCAGTTAGGTATGTGTTATATACTATTAGATAAAAATAGATTTAACTTAAATTAGCAAAAGAAACTGACTAACGTTAAGTTTAACAAATGACATCAACTAATCAAATTGTGGTGTGGCCAACTACAAATAGTAATAGTAGTATCGCTCATTAGAACAAACATATTACACATATTACATTCACCTTCCCTCTTTTAGTATTTAGTTAAATAGTCTTTCAGATACTCGGGTGGACGCCTGGTTCTACGAGAATTGGGAAGTGTAAGATTTGGAGAGTTCATATAAATACTTATTTTTTCATTTTCTTGTTCTTGTTCTTTGTTTGTTCTAATGAAAGTATCTAGTACCTATCTGTCGGTATCGTCGTATAGCGTGATAATTTTAATTTGACAAGGGTGTTGAGATGGCTTTACTAGAGTACAATTCATCATCTCCTGATTCTTGGTTGTATCTCCTCTAGGAGCGAGGTGTCGCAAAGAAACACTACTTTCTCGCCCATCTGGTAATTTAACATGTGCATACTCGGAGTTGGCTTCTATTAGTTTAATTTCCTGGACAAAAAGTGCGTTTTTTTTCTTCTGCTAAAGTTTTTCATTAAAATCAGTCTTGGAATTGACAACCATGTAGGTAATATTTCAACATGACTAAACATTCTTTTGTGAAGAGTGGTATTTGTAGCTATGCATAAAAGAGAGCGTATTGAGTAAAGCGCCAGCTGCAAGACCAGTGCCCATTGCTGTATATTTAAGCTTATTGACTTTAAGGCCAGTTATATACTTTTCCAGA